>OX336394.1:339908370-341388370 GCA_946902985.2 Meconema thalassinum
ATAATGTCTCATTGAGGACCTACGGACGAAGAGAGGACTACCATCTACTGTGCCCAACTGGTCACGGCAGTCTGGCATCGAACTCAGGCCTCATCAGAGAAGACCAGGCAAATGGTTATGCCTAAGGTCGAACCAGTGGTCTCGAAGGGGGAGCCATTATATGGAACCCACAGAGCAATGAGAGGTCTACTGACACATAATAGTCTAGCGTGATTTCACGATTATTTAGGTGCAAATCATAGCAATTTAAAGGAAAAATTATAAGCAAAATGCAAGGGAATGTACGTTTTCAGTGCATACGAAGTCGAAAGAAGGCTAGTTTGAAGTCTGACAAATTACTTTAGAAAGTAGGCGGGGTAGGCTCGGCGCCAGTAGAACTATTTCCGTCTAGGGCGGTCAGACAGCTCAAAATTAATGACCCGGGAATTCACCAGTCGACAACGAGCAAAGCTTTGGCGGAACCAAGCCCACAAGAAATTAATTAATTACAGATAAATGGAGCATTGTAATGCAATGGAACATACACACAGATGAATGTATTCACGGAGGAGTAATTTAGGAGTGGTTTTTCACCTAAAATTACGCCTATTTCTCAAAATGACCGCATTACAACCTAACTCACGCTCGAGAGCACGAATACTTTAACCAACCAGCGGGAAATCCCCACCGTGGCGTCCCACGCGCTGAACTAAGGCAATTAATTGTAATTAATTGGCCGAAGCGATCGCCGGCACGCGAGTGTTTTTAAAACCTCCACGCCTAAATAAACAAGATGCGGATGTTATTTCGGCTGAAGACGGAGTATTTCAAGAAGGGAGTCGCTCTCACGTGTCCCGTGAACTATTTTGTGCAAGAAACCAATATAAGGGAGAGCAGCCTACGCCAAGGGTCAGTTGAAGAGGCAGTTGCAGTGCAGTTGGAAGTCAGTCGAAGTCAGTGATGTAGAGTTGAAGGCAGTTGAAGACGTCAGACGGTCGCTCGAGTTGGAAGTTAGTCCTTTGTCTACAAGCGCTCTGCAGTAAGCACGCCAATTATTAAAATATCAGCGTACCGCCGTTGAGGACAATGGAAGCAAATTGTAAGCTTCATCTGTAATAATGAAGTGCATCAAAGTAACTCAATGCAGATATTTCTTTATTATCTGACACAGATATAAATTCGCTACAGCGAATAAGAACTGATAATGTTTGGAACAGTTCGTATACCGGAAGGTATTGTCAATTATTTGACATCAGCATCAGGAGCACTCCAGTGATGGGAGCGTGGAAGTTATTGCCACCTAACCAGGACAGTGAGGTGAACGGGAGTGCAGGGAACTAGGATCGAACATCTATAAAAACGCTACTAGATTTCACGGAGACCAGCGGTTATCATAAGTTCATCGCATCTCTGAGGTCAAGCGTAGGTGAAATCCAGATTAAGGATCAACATGTGAAATGATAGAGGAAGTGTGTATAAATTGTGAAATAATAATTTAAAGTGTTAATGTGTTTAATGATTAATATTCAGTGTTTATCAGTGGTAAAGGCCACTTGTGATAATATGTGTATCATGTGTAAAAAGTGTGAATCTCAGTGTTGTGTATTGGATATCATGATGGATTAAGTCAATCATCATGGTAGAGCTCAGGCGAAGATACTGGTACTTTCCAGCCAGAAGGAAACGTGAGTACACATGCAAATAATAGCATTATAATGGCATAGTTCACCATGTAACGATTAATCACTTTGAAATTAAAGATGTAATAGTGACTTACTGAACGAGTTTTCACCACTCGTCTTGAATAAAGTATGACTTGGAAGGTGATTTGCTTAGGACCATTTAGGTCAAAAATAGTGATGGATCTAAACGTTAAAATAATAATAATAATAATAATAATAACTGGGGTCGGCAACCATAAAGTAAGGGCAAAGTTGGCCTAAGTAATGTTCAAATAGTGTCATGTCTAATTTAAGATACTGTCATTTGGTAAACAGTAAAGAATGTAGTGTGGAATATCGCGAAATACGAGAGCTTTTCTCAGTGTCAGTGAAATTTTGAATGAATATTTGAAATTAAAGTAAGCCAGTATATTTATACATTTGTGTTAGGAGCTATGTAAAGCTTTGGCTTAAGTAGTATAACAGGAAGAACGCAGGTACCTTGATAATGAAGTCATATATGTGAAATATTGTTTGGCCGCATATAGCGTGCAGATTAACGTAGAATCCAGTGATTTACGTAAGATAAGCACGGGAAAGACTAGTATAGCTTGTGCGTGAGGTGAAAATTGGCTTAATCTTCGAGAAGTATCGCCTTTGTGCATACTGTATTTGTTACGCAGCGATTTGGATAGATTCTGTCTATTGCCAACGCTTGCATTGAATTATAGCCACTATGGACGCCCAGCGAGGCGCGGTGTGCATTTATACTTATGGTCTGCCCGAGAGGTAGAATCATATTCGTCGTCGAGGGACGTAGTTTCCCAAAAATATATGTTAATGACAGCTGCTGATGATAACCATGGGGTTTCATTATGATGCGCGTCTTAAAAGCCACAAGTAATCACCTTAGAACGGCAATGCTATCATTAGAATTTCACCCCTGCCATGAATGTTTAATAGGAGCCATTTGAGCCCAAATACACTGTAAAGTTAGGTGTTAATTAATTAAATGACTCAATTACTTAGGACTATGCCTAGCGGATCTTTACTGTTATATAATTGTAAACAAGTTTGGCCTTGACGGTAGAGAGAGACAGGGAATGTAGACCATTTCCGTGGCAGCCATCTTGGAGAGCCGTCTGGAACGAATTTTATGACCTGCTGAGGGAAGGGGAGGTTGCTCGACCGATCCCTTGTCAATTACAGTCACAATAGGACACTGAGAGATCTCGGTATTCAATATGCAATTAAAATATAAGTATTTTAGTGATGCAAATGGAATTAAATGGTGTATGGCAACTCACATACGTGGTTGAACCATAGAAATCGGATGATATTTGGCGAAGTTATCCTCTGAGGGGGAAAGCTGAACCAAAATAATGTAGGCATCTTCTTTAAAGAGCATTTTGCCAGTTTATGCTAATTTAGGAAAAACGGGTATGTGTTTTTTCCCAGAACATGACACAGTTGTATCTATGATAAGTCCGACAAGACCCAGATAATCGTTATATGGTGAAACTATAAATATTCTATCCATGTTTATGTTTATTTTATGATTAAGAAGCATGACTCATTTTCCTAGAGCGTTCATAGGGATGGAAAGAAGGAAGATGATTCGCACGACACAACAAATATTTGCTAATAAATGTAGGAAACATTGAAGTAATGCTAATTAAAGTAAATGTCGTAGGAGACGGAATAATGTCTTAGTACTATCATGTTTATGTGACATGTGGTTTTTGTGTTAAGATATTACCATTAAATAAAATTGTGTCACATGACGAACACTATGAAAACCTTGTAATCTGAACTATTATTGACAGGATATTAGAAGTAGGTTTGAGTGCATTGTAGCGCTATTTTTAAGGAGAAAGCTCACAGAATAAACCTATTTATTTGTGGGAATTAATTGTAATTTGTCCTTTGTTTTGTATTTGTTGTACAGCCATGATTTTAGACCAGTAAATATTTTATTCATAGGAATGTTGTGTATTTCCTGTAGAGTAGTTACCTGGTAGACTCAAATCCTGAGCATGTGGTCGTATTGTGGGCAGGAACGTCCCATACCTCGAAAGACCGTGAGCTAGTTGGGATACGAACACATGGTCCACATGGTGACAATCGGGTACACTACGGACGCCTGGAAAAGACTAATGCATGAGAGAGTGAAGAAGAGGGATGAAATCTGGCTCGAATTTTACATAGCGGATGCCATGACGAATAGGGTATGGACTGACACCAATCAAGACCTACGACACTTCGTTAACTCGATGGCGGTACATGGGTACCACCATAAACTGTGTGTCACCGAGTACTTTCATGACATAGACATATCCTGTATTTGTAAATTATGTGGTAAACAATGTAGTCGGTACCACGTAATCACATGTAAGAACCGGGGACCTTCCATTGTGATATTTTGTGAAGGTGGAAGGTGAAAACACTAATGTATATTCAAGTTTATTAACCCTATGCACAATTTGTGCGCTGTATTTTCAATAGTAAATAATAAGCTCACGCTAAAAAGAAATGGAGGGGCCTGGAAAACTCTATCTTAGGGCCCGTGATCGCTCTCCACGGCCCTGAGTATATCACAAATTTAACATTGTTCCTACGTATCTCACTAACTCCAATTTTCGAAGCTCGATTTCGAGGATCGACTGTCGAGAATACCTTGGACTCGCTGATGCGGCGTGCGTAACGCAGCCACATCGCCTGTCTGGGCTAAAATTGAGTTGAGCAGAGCCACTTGACGTTACAGACAGTTAGGAACGGGGCTTCGAGTGAAAGCCGAAGTTAAACGATTGACTTCGCGTCACCACATGGTAGCTTTATGATTGGTTACAAAGTGAGAAGCTTATTATCCTCTCTGTTTCAAAATAAATCATGTGATTGTGCCAGAACTTATCTATATTTACGACACTTTACTAAATGTAAAATACTGTAGTGTAATATTAAACATATCATATTCTCAGAATACAGTACATTGAAGTACCTCCATTTTCTGCTCAATTCTCATCGCACCGTTGGTCTAGGGGTATGATTCCTGCTTTGAGTGCCAGTGGTCCCGGGTTCAAACCCCGGAAGTGCCCTGCAATTTTACTATTGTTTTATCTCTTGAAAATATTCAAAAAGTATATAAAAGAACCTTACGAACTTTTTTTTTTTCGTGCGAGACTTGTACTTACTGTGTGCCAGTAATATAAATACATAGTTTGAGGTCAAACGCAATTTTTTATTTTAGTCGCTTTACCCTACAGGTTGGCTTTTCCCTCGGATTCTGCGGGGATCCCACCATTACCGCCACCAGGGCGGTGTCCTGGAGCTTGAAACACCTGGACGAAGGATAAAACTGGGGAGGTGGGACCAGCACCTCGCCCAGGCGGCCTCACCTGCAAAGCGAACATGGGCCTCATGAGGGATGAAAAGTGAGGGGAAGATTGGGAGGGATAGGCAATGAAGAGGCAAGGAGGGTGGCCCCACCTCCCCAGTGGTATCCCCCAACCAGGAGTTTCAAGCTCCAGGACACTGCCCTTACGGTGGTTATGGTGGGATCCCTCGCTGAGTCCAAGGAAGGGTAGCGGCTTTGGTGGCGTAGTTGGTACATGCTGTTCTTCTATGCCCAAGATCGCGGGTTCAAACCCGGCCGAAGCCGTCGTTAAAAATCCCTCAGTATGCCTTTCTTCGGAGGGGAAGTAAAGCCGGCAGTCCCATGTCATAGATTTATGGCATGTTAAAGAACCTTCGTTCTTTAACGAAGAACGTTCGTTGCCAGGAGCCGACTGCGGTGGCGTCTAGTAACCAAGTTCTGAACTAGTAGTTGTTGATGGTGGCGTTTGGCGGCAAAAGTAGGAACTACTTCAAAAAATCAATGTCTGCAGTCCTTACTTGAATTAAAAACAGATAACACACACTTATACAGCCATCACAATTAACACCGGTTATCAGACTGATTCTACACCCACCCAAAGTACACGGGGCTACATGACCGCGTTGTTACAGCCCCTAAACTGAGGAAGCAACCAACCAACCTAAGTCCGAGGGAAAAGCCAACCTGGAGGGTAAACCAGCGGGGAAAAAAGAAACGTTTACCTCAACCTATGTATTTAAATTACCGGAAGTCTCGCCCGAAAAAAAGAACGTTCCTAAGGTTCTTTTACATACTTTTTGAATCTTTTCAAGAGATAAAAACAAAAGTAATAAAAATGCTAGGATCTTCCGGGGTTTGAACCCGGGACCTCTCGCACTTAAAGCAGGAATCATACCCCTAGACCAACAGTGCGATGTGCATCATGCAGAAAATGGAGGTACTTCAATGTAATGTATTCTGAGAATATGATATGTTGAATATTACACTACAGTATTTTACATTTAGTAAAGTGTCGTAAATATAGATAAGTTCTGGCACAATCACATGATTTATTTTGAAACAGAGAGGATAATAAGCTTCTCACTTTGTAACCAATCGTAAAGCTACCATGTGGTGACGCAAAGTCATTCGTTTAACTTCGGCTTTCACTCGAAGCCCCGTTCCTAACTGTCTGTAACGTCAAGTCTAAATCATCCGTTGGTTAGCGCGTCACCGCTACTTGACGTTACAGACAGTTAGGAACGGGGCTGCGAGTGAAAGCCGAAGTTAACCGATTGACTTCGCGTCAACACATGGTAGCTTTACGATTGGTTACAAAGTGAGAAGCTTATTATCCTCTCTGTTTCAAAATAAATCATGTGATTGTGCCAGAACTTATCTATATTTACGACACTTTACTAAATGTAAAATACTGTAGTGTAATATTCAACATATCATATTCTCAGAATACATTACATTGAAGTACCTCCACTTTCTGGCTGATGCACATCGCATTGTTGGTCTAGGGGTATGATTCCTGCTTTGAGTGCCAGTGGTCCCGGGTTCAAATCCCGGAAGTGCGCAGCATTTATACTATTGTTTTATCTCTTGAAAATATTCAAAAAGTATATAAAAGAACCTTACGAACTTTTTTTTTCGTGCGAGACTTGTACTTACTGTGTGCCAGTAATATAAATACATAGTTTGAGGTCAAACGCAATTTTTTATTTTAGTCGCTTTACCCTACAGGTTGGCTTTTCCCTCGGATTCTGCGGGGATCCCACCATTACCGCCACCAGGGCGGTGTCCTGGAGCTTGAAACACCTGGACGAAGGATAAAACTGGGGAGGTGGGACCAGCACCTCGCCCAGGCGGCCTCACCTGCAAAGCGAACATGGGCCTCATGAGGGATGAAAAGTGAGGGGAAGATTGGGAGGGATAGGCAAGGAAGAGGCAAGGAGGGTGGCCCCACCTCCCCAGTGGTATCCCCCAACCAGGTGTTTCAAGCTCCAGGACACTGCCCTTACGGCGGTTATGGTGGGATCCCTCGCTGAGTCCAAGGAAGGGTAGCGGCTTTGGTGGCGTAGTTGGTACATGCTGTTCTTCTATGCCCAAGATCGCGGGTTCAAACCCGGCCGAAGCCGTCGTTAAAAATCCCTCAATATGCCTTTCTTCGGAGGGTAAGTAAAGCCGGCAGTCCCATGTCATAGATTTATGGCATGATTAAGAACCTTCGTTCTTTAACGAAGAACGTTCGTTGCCAGGAGCCGACTGCGGTGGCGTCTAGTAACCAAGTTCTGAACTAGTAGCTGTTGATTGTGGCGTTTGGCGGCAAAAGTAGGAACTACTTCAAAAAATCAATGTCTGCAGTCCTTACTTGAATTAAAAACAGATAACACACACTTATACAGCCATCACAATTAATACCGGTTATCAGACAGATTCTACACCCACCCAAAGTACACGGGGCTACATGACCGCGTTTTCACAGCCCCTAAACTGAGGAAGCAACCAACCAACCAACCTAAGTCCGAGGGAAAAGCCAACCTGGAGGGTAAACCGACGGGGAAAAAGAAGCGTTTACCTCAACCTATGTATTTAAATTACCGGAAGTCTCGCCCGAAAAAAAGAACGTTCCTAAGGTTCTTTTACATACTTTTTGAATCTTTTCAAGAGATAAAAACAAAAGTAATAAAAATGCCAGGCTCTTCCGGGGTTTGAACCCGGGACCTCTCGCACTTTAAGCAGGAATCATACCCCTAGACCAACAGTGCGATGTGCATCATGCAGAAAATGGAGGTACTTCAATGTAATGTATTCTGAGAATATGATATGTTGAATATTACACTACAGTATTTTACATTTAGTAAAGTGTCGTAAATATAGATAAGTTCTGGCACAATCACATGATTTATTTTGAAACAGAGAGGATAATAAGCTTCTCACTTTGTAACCAATCGTAAAGCTACCATGTGGTGACGCGAAGTCAATCGGTTAACTTCGGCTTTCAGTCGAAGCCCCGTTCCTAACTGTCTGTAACGTCAAGTAGCAGAGCCAAGTCAGTCACCTTCGCGCAGATCTGTCTCACTTCCGCCTCGATCGCGTCGCTTGACTTCAGAATGAGTGAGTTGGAAATTCCAGGGGTGACCTTAACATAGCTACCGGGCCTCACTAGGCCCAAATGCTTCGTGTTTTCATTTGGTTTGTGTATAAATATAACCAGTGCTTTTTTTAAGGGGAACTCGGGGGTACGCGTACCCCTTAAACATTTGAAAACTATTTAAGAAAAAAATATTTGTACATTTGTATCTAGTCCGGCAAATATAACTTCCAACTTGAAAGTTCATCGATCATCTGGCGTCAACGTGCTGTTCACACAACTGGAGGAGATTTCGAGTAATCCTCGATTTAAATCGATCTATCGAATCAGTTTCTTTTGGTCGGCAACTCGGCACTCCGTTCTTATAGTGTTTGGAGGCAGAGTATTTATTATATTAGTTATTGTTGTTTTAAGGTGCGGAACTACGAGGTCATCTGCCCGGGAGGTGGGGTAGGTTGCTATTTTTTGCGTGTGGTTAGTTTTGAAGGATGAAGGAAATAACGAACTATTTTACATCCACCCAGGCAGCGAAAAAAAAATGAAAGTTAATGATTCGAACACAAACAATGACCGGACTTTGTAAATTGCCGAAAATTGCAAGATCGTGATTTTTATCGACTACAACAGAGAGTACCCCTTAATTTTATTTTAGAAAAAAAAATCACTGAATGTAACCAAATAAAATATCACACAAATGTAATAATTATGGTTCGGATGTTTAAAACCTAAGAAAGTACAAAATATGCGAGCAAATATGTCCAAAAAACTAGCTGAATATGACATAAAAACAGGAAAATAAGATCTAAGCAATTTAGGAATATATAGCAAGTTTTGAAGTATTACTATCGGTCTGATAACCTGAGTGACTGTAATGTCTGCGCTAGTGCGTGTATTTGTAATGGAGGTAAGATTTGGGTAGGAAGTTGCCGTGGCCTTAAGTTAGGTACCATCCCGGCATTTTCCTAGAAAAAAGTGGGAATATTATTATAGAAAGCTTTCCAGTCGGTCATACAAATTGAGTCCAATTAGCCTTCATTAGGCGGGAAACAAGAATTTAACCCCGAAATAAATATTACATGAGAGATGTATCACAAAATAACACGCCTTTATGTCGAAAAAGAGGGAGAGGGTTTCGATCCGTCACGCGATCATCATCAGATCGTGCTTACTTAGGTACGATGTTTACACTTATGCACATACATATATAAGCTATACAATATTTAGATTACAAAAGTCTGTAAAAACTTGTGTAATGTGTCAATCTTATTTACAGATATTATTGCTCAGTTGATCTATTAATCCCTCCCTATATTATTCTGCTAAGGTCCCATTCCAGTTTTGTACCGAAAATACGGTCCCATTAACACCAACCTACACATATGGGGTACCTACAGGTTCAGCATAACACAATGCGTAAGCGAAACGCACTCACTTACTCTTTAAATACCTCACAATTAAATAAATACCTTAAAACATGTATATTTACAATGAAATAATGCAACTCGGTAACCATGGTAACAGAATCTCACAGGTCCATCTATTTCTGTAAGACGCAATGCAATTCCAATTATTACATTACTGTGAAAGTTTCCAGACGGTTATAAGGTTATCACTGAACCAAATTAAGCTGTAAAATTCATCAATACATACAGTATAATGCGCCTAAGGGGGTCAAAGGGCACTCTAAAATTTTTTCATGCAATTTTCACGTGTGAGTGTGGTACGAAAGGTCTTTATCACCCGACTATAAAGGGCCTCCGAAAACCACATTTAAACGCTCTTAAATTAACAGTGTCTGTGATATTCCCAGAAAACTAACTTCGCTCTAATATACCTATGAAGGAATGACAACCCCCTAACCACTGCCCCAGTAGCTGAATTATTATTATTATTATTCTCGTGTCAGAAACGTACATTGTAAATATACAACACAGTTATTATATTATCTTTGCCCAAAACTTGGCCACTTCCATTGCTCTCTGTGTTCCCCAACGAAGATCTTCTTCCGTGCAGGATGCTGGGCACAGTCGACACTCAGTCATATGCTGAACAGTGTGGTCTTCTCCACAATCACATTGAATATCAAGTAGCTGAATTGATAAAGTCTGATTGTTCATTCCAAGGATAAATCAGTCATAGCATTCGTGATTGAGATTTTGCTAAGTGTACTCTTTACAACTAGAATATTCGTGGGCGAAGCCACGACGACGGGTAATGCTAGTATAGTTTAATTATACTAACCTGTGATTATTATTATTATGTATTTACCAAACATGGTGGCTACAATTGGACGGTAGACAGAGAAAGGACAAGTCCCACATACACCGCAGTGTCTCCATCTCCGTTCGTTAAATCTATACAAATCTGATATGTTACATATATACAATTTACAACTTTACATTGCTATAAACATATAATTTGCTGTACATGACGTCTATATCATACACTTTTTAAATAAGAGCGAAGATACACGCACACACACACATATACAGGCTCACGCACGCACACACATATACAGGGCGCCCGAGAATGTTCTCCGCTGTAGCTACGTGCAGCTGCGAGCTGTTGCGTCATGAGTTTGGTTGTCAGCACTGTGTCCTTGAAAGGGGGACTCCCGCGTGTGGGCTGTAGACTGTCGAATCGTCAGTGTGTACTGCGATAAGCGAGTGAGCGTGTATGTCTTCAGTGTGTATTGCGATAAGCGAGCGTTCAGATAGATTATTGGAATTGTGCAACAGTATACAGGCGGTAATGTTTACTACTAAAGAGAGAGCTTTTTGGTGGAATACGTTTTTCGCGAAGGCGATCGGTTTACAGAAAATGTAATATTAAGATTTCAGGCGCGGTTTCCCAATTCAAAGTGTCCAAACCGTGATACCGTTCGAAATTTGATCAGTAAATTTCGTGTGACTGGCTCAGTTCACGATGTACCGGGAACAGGCAGGCCTACGCTTTTAACAGACGAAAAACTTGATGAAATCTCCGATATAATGCTGCGTAGTCCAAGTAAATCAACACGAAAATTAGTTCAACAAACAGGATTCCCTAAGTCGATGTGTTGATGTCTGTCTTCGATCACAAGGACTTCAATTCCAGCATCTGTTATGAATGGCTGTGGTGAGTGCAAAGTTTACTGTTTGTTTGTTATGATGCAAGCGACAGCCGTGCTACCAACGTAACTACTGTAGCTAGCTCTTGCAGACGCATGTAGGCGTTGCGGAGAACATTCCCGGACTCACTGTACAAACATACACGCACACACATAGTTACATTATATATGGATTCAATTTACTTGGGGTTTTAGTGCCTATACTGACTTATTGTTGTGACGAATTTCAGGAATGATGTTGTCCACTCTATTTACCTATTTATGATTCGAATTCAACCGTTCCTATTTAAATAATAATGTTATTGGTGTTACGTCACTTTTAACTACTGCGGTTTTTAGATATGCCGGGGTGGCGGAATTTTTCCCCGAAGGGGATCTTTAACGTGCCATTAAATCTACTGACACGGCTCCCACGCTTTTCCGCACCAGGATTTGATGCTGCAACCTTGGGCACAGCAAGCGAGAACGTTACCGCTGAGCCACGCAGCCAGCCCGTTCCTATTTAAAGTGATGGGTTATTGTAATGTGGTTAGCTTGTCAATTTGGCGAAGTTAGTTATTGTTGTTTTAAGGGGAGGAACTACGAGGTCATCTGCCGCTTCAATTTGGCGAATACACAAATGATACAATACACTGGAGTGGAATAAGGCGATGTAAACAGCTGGTATTTGAATCCTGAGTCCTATACAGCGTCCGTTGTCACACACTGCTCACCAGAGCAATGGAAGTGGGAAACCACTTCCAGGATGGCTGAGGAAGGAATTGAACCCGCATCTTCTCAGTTTTTTCCACAGGAGTCACAGTGTAACTTATCACTCTAACCCGGACCTCCGCGATGACAGCTAATAATGCTAGCCACTACGCAACGAGGTGGACCACGTCATGAGTGTGGAAGCTACCACTACTCCATGACCTGTATAGGAGAGTGGCTTGGCTTTGCTGCAATATATTACAAACCAGGGGCGTATATAAGGGGCGTGCTGAGGGGGCTCTAGCCCCCCCCCGAAAAAAGACAATAACATTAAGAAAGTGTTGCTTTGGTAAGAGCATAAAATAATTGTAAATTTGGTTGTACCCAAATCTTAACTTATTGGCTAAGTTATAAACAATATTAAGATTGAAATTATACTAACTCGTGGTGCAGTGGCTAGCATTCTTGGCTGTCGCCCCGGAGGTCCGAATTCGATCTCCGGCTCTGCCAAGAAATTTTAATTCTAGTCTGAGGACTGGAATGGGGTACACTCAGCCTTGTGAGGCAAAATTGTGAATTCCAAAGTACGGTACTTTTGAGAAATAAATTATCAACTTGTCAAAAAGAAAAAGTAAGAAAGAAAAAGAAAAAACTGTTTACCTTTCTGCTTAGTAAATTGACAAATATTTCGCTATTTGCCATTCATACTCCATAGATCATAACAGAAAATTCATTAAGTATAAAATTTTATTTGTGTGTAGTGTTGTATTTTAGAACTTTTTTGTATTGCCAGTTAATTACAAGGCTATAGAAACTTTGAATCTTACCTTATATAATTTCACAAATTTATATGCTCTAAGATATAGGTTGATATTTCTGTGTATTTTGCGGTGACAATCCCCTGAGAATACTCACAACTTTCCAGGATAGTCAGCCCCCCTCCCGAAAAAAAATTGTATATATGCCCCTGTTACAAACCGTAATATGCCGGAGCTGCAGCAAGACTTTTGAACCCCGTCGCTAACCGTAGCTGTTCTGAGTGGATTTTCCCCGTTTTATTTTTCAGGAAAAATGTCGGGATAGTACCTAATTTCACGTCCCGAGGCACCTATCCGATCTACGACAATAATAATTACAACTACCCATACTACTACAATCAACACAGATTATCGGGAAAATTAAGGTGCAGATGACCTCGTAGTTCTGCCCCTTGAAACCTCAATAACTAACTAATTACACAGGACTGCTAAATTTTAGTTTCTGAAAAATACAAGAGACGTTTTCGCTAATTTTTTATGATATTTGGTGTGCTTATTTCGAAAATGACTTCCATTTTTTTACATCACGTCAGGGTTCGTCAGTAAAATCGATATCGATCTTTTTGCTAAAATCAAGAGCAAAATAAAACAACCTTGAGTTTAAACTTTTCATCAATTTACGGTGCAGTTTCTAGAAGAAACTAATATAAAACAAGTTGTTCAGTAAAGAACATATAGCCTACTTTCTCCTAAATGCATGGGTATTGTTATAACTCTTTGTCCTTTTCAAGGAGTATGATTGAATGTTGGTTGTAGTAGCTTTTTGAAATACAACGTGCTATAGGGATATTAAACATGAATATGAGGTGCCCTTTGCTAGTGCTACCTCTGTACCAAATTTCGTTCATTCGGTTCTACCGTGTTCGAATTAATAGAGGGAATCAATTTTGACATAAAGATGGCCGCCATCCGCAAACTATTAGGCGAATGACCTATTAGATTGGTCAAAGGATGCTCCCTCCATAAAGGTATGTAGTTGCAAAATTTGGTAGAGATCGGATGATTAGGTTAATCGTAATTTGATTTAAGCTTTGAACATTCGGGTGGCCGCCATTACTTTTCAGTCAAGATGGCGGCGATATAAAACATGACACTGAGGTGCCCTTTGCTAGTGCTACCTCTGTACCAAATTTCGTTCCATTCGGTTTCACCGTGTTTGAATTAATAGGGGGAATCGATTCTGACACAAAGATAGCCGCCATCCGCAAACTATTAGGCTAATAACCTATTAGATTGGTCAAAGGATGCTCCCTCCATAAAGGTATGTTGTTGCAAAGTTTGGTAGAGATCGGATGGTTATGTTAGTCGTAATTTAACTTAAGCCTTGAACATTTGTGTGGCCGCCTTTACGTTTCTGTCAATACGGCGGCGATACAAAACATGACACTGAGGTGCCCTTTGCTAGTGCTACCTCTGAACCAAATTTCGTTCCATTCGGTTCCACCGTGTTCGAATTAATAGGGGGAATCAATTTTGACATAAAGATGGCCGCCATCCGCAAACTATTGGGCTAATAACCTATTAGATTGGTCAAAGGATGCTTCCTCCATAAAGGTATGTTGTTGCAAAGTTTGGTAGAGATCGGATGGTTATGTTAGTCGTAATTTAACTTAAGCTTTGAACATTTGTGTGGCCGCCATTACGTTTCTGTCACTATGGCGGCGATATAAAACATGACACTGAGATACCCTTTGCTAGTGCTACCTCTGTACCAAATTTCGTTCCATTCGGTTTCACCGTGTTTGATTTTCACACAAAGATGGCCGCCATCCGCAAACTATTAGGCTAATGACCTATTCGTTTGGTCAAAGGATGCTTCCTCTATAAGGGTATGATGTTGCAAAATTTGGTAGAGATCGGATGATTAGTTTAATCGTAATTTGATTTAAGCTTTGAACATTTGTGTGGCCGCCATTACGTTTCCGTCAAGATGGCGGCGATATAAAACATGACACTGAGGTGCCTTTTGTTAGTACTACCTCTGTACCAAATTTCGTTCCATTCGGTTGCACCGTGTTCGAATTAATAGGGGGAATCGATTTTCACACAAAGATGGCCGCCATCCGCAAACTATTAGGCTGATGATCTATTAGTTTGGTCAAAGGATCTTCCCCCCGTAAAGGTATGTTGTTGCAAAATTTGGTAGAGATCAAATGATTAGGTTAGTCGTAATTTGATTAAAGCTTTGAACATTTGTGTGGCCGCCATTACGTTTCCGTCAAGATGGCGGCGATATAAAACATGACACTGAGGTGCCTTTTGTTAGTACTACCCCTGTACCAAATTTCGTTCCATTCGGTTGCACCGTGTTCGAATTAATAGGGGGAATCGATTTTCACACAAAGATGGCCGCCATCCGCAAACTATTAGGCTGATGATCTATTAGTTTGGTCAAAGGATCCTCCCCCCGTAAAGGTATGTTGTTGCAAAATTTGGTAGAGATCAAATGATTAGGTTAGTCGTAATTTGATTTAAGCTTTGAACATTTGTGTGGCCGCCATTACGTTTCCGTCAAGTTGGCGGCGATATAAAACATGACACGGAGGTGCCTTTTGTTAGTACTACCTCTGTACCAAATTTCGTTCCATTCGGTTGCACCGTGTTCGAATTAATAGGGGGAATCGATTTTCACACAAAGATGGCCGCCATCTGCAAACTATTACGCTGATGACCTATTGGTTTGGTCAAAGGATGCTCCCCCCATAAAGGTATGTTGTTGCAAAATTTGGTAGAGATCGGATGATTAGGTTAGTCGTAATTTGATTTAAGCTTTGAACATTTGTGGGGCCGCCATTGCGTTTCCGTCAAGATGGCGGCGATATAAAACATGACACTGAGGTGTCCTTTGCTAGTGCTACCTTTGTACCAAATTTCGTTCAATTCGCATTCACCGTGTTCGAATTGATACGGGGGACAGACATTCAGAGAACACACACTCACACACAGACACACACACACACACAGACTCACACACACACACACACATACACACACACACAGACTCACACACACACATAGACAGACACACTTTTTTCGTCCTGTGTTGATCTCATAAGTCTACTTTCATTTTTTGCAAAAATCGAAAGTAGGCTAAAAATAGACGATTAACCAAGAAGAAGAAATATGTTAACATGATCGTTAGAAAAAAAACTGACCAAAAAACGAAACAAACCAAAGTGTGTCGGCTATTTAAGTACGTAGTCTTTTATCTTTGGGACTTCTTCTTGACGCTCTTCCATTATGTTCAATCTCAGTAAATGTTCATAAAAATTCAAGTACAATTGAATTTTTCAAGTCAACGTGACGTGATAGAACTTTTTAATTAATGTTTTCGAAACCAGCACCGATAAGTTCACATATCACTTCACTTGTACTTTTTTCATCTCAGGCTTGTGTTATCGGACAAAATCAACACACTCCAAAGGTGTCCCAATACGAATAAACAACAAGAAGGTATACTGTAAAATTTCAATTAGGAGTATTCTACCGTTACAGTTCTTTCCCGTGACTGCTCCTGATTCCGCAGAACATCTGATTCTCTGTTTATAAAGCTACATTCAGTCTAACGTAGATTTTCCTGCCCATTTGGGATAACACTTCCTTATGACTTACTTCATAAAGGAAACTACTACGCAATCCACTTTCGCGAGAGAAGATACTCTTAATCACCTTTTATGTTACATCACAGTGCTACAATTTAGCCCCCCACATTTTGTGAGGAGTGTTTTATTAAGTATAATAATAATATCGTATGGTCTCGGGTGCCGGGTGCAAGCTTTGTTATTTGATACCCAGAGGGTAGCTTGCATGTCGAATTTCGTTGTTCCTTGACTATGAAAGTCAAGATGGTTAGATGTTAGATATCTAAGCACCTTGAACACTATAGCGCTTTCTAGTAGAGAAATGAGGAACTTTGTGTTGGCGGAAACTCCCGATATTAATTTTGCCATTATGAGCACGGCCTACTGAATTCAAATGGGTTCTTTGACATGCCAACATCGTATTACATGCGTGTTGTATTTTTGCCGCCTTTCAAAAATCACTTACCACGGCCAGGAGCGAACCTGCAATCTTGGGGTTAGTAGACCGACACGTTAACCACTCACCCACCGTGGCAAGCTTTTATTAAGTGAAAAATATAAATAATTCCATGAAAACTGCATTGATGCGCTGCTTTTTCCAATTAAGTGGCGATTATCTTTCAAAGCTTTTGCTTTTGGCCGAAGTCACTGAAGGCAACAGTTTTGCACGAGTAAAAGTCTCAGATTTACCCCCAAGGACAGAGGACTCCACAATGGCTTCGGTGGCGTAGTCGGTAGCATGCTGAATTGCTATGCCCAAGATTGCGGGTTCAAATTCGGCCGAAGTCGTCGGATTTTTGTGAGCATTAAAATCATTCAGTATGGCTTCCTTTGGGGAGGAAGTAAAGCCGGTTATAGATTTATGGCACGTAAAAGAACCTTCCACTGCAATAATTGGTAGAGTGTAGCAACATTTGTAGGTTATATTTAGACGTTCTATCAAGTTCCAACGTTCGCCGTTAGGTGTTAGTAACAGTAGAATCTAGTAGCCAAAGTTGGAACTATTTGAAATTGAACGTGTTGTAATTCCCCGCCCAATCTAATTTGTGTGCACTCGTGGTAATGTGTGTTTGAGTCTCTTGACTGGCCTGATGCAGCACTCCATGCCTCCCTGTCCTGAGCTAATCGTTCCAGCTCTACTTAGCTATCACACCTTACATGCGAGACAATATGTCCAATATATTCTAACCTTGGTCTACCCCTACAGTCATTGTCCTCAACCCGTCCTTCCTTAACTAAGTAGCCTATGCTATTCCTGAATATCTTAGTATGTGCCCCACCAACCTATCTCTTCTTTTCATTTATAGTCGCCAGAAACATCTCTCCTCTTACACTTCTCTTAATACCTCTTCATTTGTTACTCTATCTATCCATCTGATCTTCATCATTCTCCTGTAACACCACATTTCAAATGCTTGTATTCTCCTCTTTTCTGTGCGCAAACAGTCCAAGTTTCACTTCCATAGAGCACCACGTTCCCCACAAAGGCTTTCAATAATGACATCATAATACCTAAATCTATATTTGATGTCAACAGATTCGTTTTCATTAGAAATGCTTTCCGTGCTTGAGTCAATCTACTTTTTATATCCTGTTTACTTCGTCCATCACTGGTTACTTTGCTTCCTAAGCAACAGAAGTCTCTTCCTCCGTTAGCTTATCACCTGTCAATTTGACATCCATGGGGGTTTATGATTTATTTTAGCTGCAACCATTATTCTTGTTTTACATTTGTTGAGTTTCATCATGAATTCCTTCCTCAAGACACGCATTCAAATCCTCTGGTGAATCGGCTAATTGTAAGATGACATTGCCGTCAGAAAATCTCAGAGTAGAAATTATTTCTCCTTGAATCTCTACTCCAACTTTAAATTTTTCTCTAATTTCCTTCATTGCTTGTTCAATATATGGGTGATAAGTTGCTGCCTTGCCTTACCTTTCTGAATACCAGCTACTGACCATATAGATGACATCCACTGGTTGCCATGGTTACCATGGAGTCGGGAAGTTGATGATGCTAATTCCATTTAGACCTCCAATCTAAAAACATATCCATATTGAACACAGTAAACCACCTGCGTTAGGGTGTCCGTAATCATAAGATGTGGAGTTGGTCTCCTCCTCGTTCAGGTATATCTTTAGCGACCGACGTCACAGTTTTACCTATGGTTTCACCCCAGATAGTTCGCTTCTTCCGGGATGTTCCGAAATATTATGGAAATACCCTCCCGCAAACAAACACTTCATGAAAACGTGTCGTTGCTGTATGAGCTCATCATGTTTGAGCATCGCCCTCTACAATATTCTCAAGCCGTGTCATTACGTTTGGGAACGCTACCCGTCTGTCATCTGGTAGGCCTAGCGCAAGCACATGGTAATTTCTAACACTGCGTAAACACCTGGATTTTGGCGCGAAATGTTTCCGAAAATACAACAGAACATAACTTCCGCTAAATCTACACACAAATATTACATATTCATAACCTACATGCACTGCAATGAAACACCGATTCATAACCTACATGCACTACAATGAAAGTCCGGCTCCGTGGCTAAATGGTTTGTGCGCTAGACTTTGGCCCAAAGTGCCCCGGGTTCGATTCCCGGCCGAGCCATCAGGGATTTTCATCCCCTGGTCCCGTGGCTCGGGGACTGGGTGTATGTGCCGTCTTAAACATCACTTCATCCTCATTACGACGAGGGGCGTGGTGGCTCAGCGGTCTAGCTGTATGCCTCTCACCAAGGCGGTCTGGGTTCGATTCCCGGTCAATGCATGTGAGATTTTCGAAGAGAAATGCCATGTCCTGTGGTTCGGATTCCACGTAAAAAGGAGGTCCCGTGGCTCATAATCTCGAGATTAACGGTCACGTTAAACTACAAGCTTCCTTTCATTACGACGCGCAGGTCGCCCATGGGTTACATCTAGGAAGACCTGCACTCAGCCTCTCCGGAGGCCACACGATCAATATACAGAGAGTTTGTTTTATATCCGACGGGGACCCTCGCTTGCCCGCGTTGCGCGTCTGTCTCCCAGCAGGCACTTTGCCGTTATGCGCCGCTCGCGTGGCACTGAGTCATTGAGTATAGGAATTTGTACTTACCTAGTTCACAGCTGGTGCTGAAAATGTTCGCCATTCACTGCTACACATCGCTGGCACCTCTTTATGAAATTGCCATTTACTTTCTGAAGTTCCTCAGCACCGATTGGCTGTATTTCAGCTGTAATATAGCCTTTAAGCTCATTTATAGTGTGAGGGTTTCTCGCATACACTCTATTTTTAAGCGTCCCCCACAGATAAAAGTCACATGATGATAAGTCAGGGATTCGCGGGGGCCACACGTTCCGACTTATAATCCTAGTACTGAAAATGCGATGCAATTCTGTCATGGATGCTTCGGCAGTGCGAGCAGTGGCAGAATCTTGTTGAAAATAAGTTGACAGTCGCTCTCCGTAAGTCAATTCGTCAAAAAATTGGTCAAGGATCACATTGAAGTACAAATTTAAATACAAACTAGATGAAACCCGTCAAAACATGACGGACGATGGAAAACAAATTTACTGAAGAAGCTTCTTATATAAGTTACATTCTTTGTACGATTACTTTTTAGCACTATTGCAACTTTAAGGGCGTAATAATAATAATATCGTATGGCCTCGGGTGCCTGGTGCAAGCTTTGTTAATTGACACCCAGAGGGTAGCTTGCATGTCGAATTTCGTCGTTCCTTTGAACGCTATGAAAGTCAAGGAGGTTAGATATCTAAACTCCTTGACACTACAGCGCTTTCAAGTAGAGAATGGAGGAACTTGGTGTTGGCGGAAAATCCCGAGATTAATTTTGCCATTGAACACGGCCTACTGAATTCAAATGGGTTCTTTAACATGCCAACAACGTATGACATGAGAATCGTGATTTCTGTCGCCTTCAAAAATCACTTACCATGGCTTGGGGTTGGTAGTCCGACACTATAACCACTCACCCACCGTGGCACTCTCAGCATTGCAACATATTGCTGGTCATGACTGAAAACGTGATGACGTCATCATCATCTTGCACAGTTTCCAGCCACTGGCCGGGTCTGTTTGGAACACAAGCCTCTCCACGTCTTCTGTCTTCCCACCATCTCTCAGCCTCCACCCTTGTCCAGTCTTCTCCTCTCTTCTTCACGCTTTCTTCCACCCCCTTCAGCCACCTGTCTCTCGGTCTCCCTCTTGGTCTCTTTCCTTCCCACTTCGTCTCGTGTATCCTCCTGGGTATCCTCTTCTCCTCCATTCGTTTTACATGTCCATACCATGTAAGTCTAGATTTCTCTATACCATCCTGTAATGGTTCCTCCTTCATTAATTCTCTGGTCCTCTCATTTCTTATTCTGTCCCTCTTTGTAGCTCCAATACTGCTTCTCAAGAACCTCATCTCACTGGCCTGTATTTTGCTCTTCTCCCTTCCTTTCATAACCCAGGTCTCCGAGGCATACGTCAGGATAGGGACATAGTACGATATATGATCTACTTGCTGTTCTGAGGGACATCCCTGCTCCATAACATGCTTCTCACACTCCTCCGGAATGCTTCTGCCTGTCTCCCCCGCTCATTTATTTCTCTACCGTTTCTTCCATTCTCTTGTATCAGGCTTCCCAGATACTTGAAACTCTCCACTTTCTTCAGCTGTTCCCCACCAATTGTTATTCCCGTTGTGGTCCTTTCCTTCTTCCTTGTTGTGATCACCATCTCACTCTTATTTATGCTAATTTTCATCCCATATCCTTGTATTATTCCTTCCCACACGTCCAACTGTTCCTGTACCTCCTCCTCCTTGTTCCAACAAATCATCAAATCATCCGCAAACACCATTGCTTTCATCATTCCTTCCCCAATTACTTGTGTCCGCTCGGGTCATTATGTCATCCATCACCACAATGAAAAGTAACGGTGACAGTGAACTTCTTTGTTTCAGGCCATTTCTCTGTTCCACCCAGTCCGATCTCTCTCCTCCCACTTTCACACAGCTCACGCTTCCCTTGTACATCTCCTTTATCCTCCTTATAGTCCATTTTTCTACTCCTCTATTCTCCAGGGACTTCCATACTTTGTTTCTGCATACACTGTCATATGCTTCCTCAATGTCCAGGAAGGCCATCAGTAGATCTGTTCCATACTCATAGTGCTGTTCTTGTAACTGACTTACAGCAAAAATCAAATCCACTGTGGACCTTCCTACTCTGAAGCCATGTTGTTCTTCCCTCATCCCTCCTTCTATCCTTGTCCTAATTCTCCTTTCCAAAACTTTCTCAAACATCTTTGCACAATGACTCATCAGTTTTATTCCCCGATAGTTTCTGCATTCTGTTCTACTACCTTTCTTGAAGATCGGGACAATTATTCCCTTTTTCCAGTTCTCTGGGGTCTTCCTTTCCTTCCATGCTGCCTTCATCACTCGGTACAACCATTGTATCCCCACCTCTCCTGCTGCGCTCACCATCTCCACACTCAACTCATCCACACCCGGTGCCTTCCCTCCTTACATCTTCCTCACTGCATCTTCCACTTCTTTCCATGTTAAGTCCTTTTCTGTTTGCAGTTCATCTACTGTACCTCTTCCCCGATTTCTTCTTCCTCGCCGTGGTTTCCATTTGGGTTCAGGAGTTCTTCAAAATATTCTTTCCACATTTTCTTCAGTTCTTCCCTATTTTCTATCCCTTGTCCCCTTTTGTTCACCATTCTAACATAATCCGTAGGATCCTTCCGCCTCTTATTCTTTACCATCCCATACAGGACCTTTTTTGTACCTTCACTATCCTGCTGGTCATGACTTAAAACGTGATGAGGTGAATAGCCCAATACGTTCAAGAGTTTCTCCTTGAGCTTGATTGATTGTGATAAAGTAGGCCGAGCGAATAGGACATTGTTGCCTATTAAAAGAAAATGTACTGTACCTGCAAGTGTTTTATCTGAATGTGTTAAATAAAATCGTAGGATTTGAGCTCTCTGCCTAATATTACTGCACCTATTATATCCGAATCCAAGCAATTTCTTACATATTTCTTACAATTAATATATTACCATATATGAGTCCTTGGGAAACGTTCAGATTTCTAAGGAGCATAACTATGGCTCAAACGTTCGGAGTATGTGGAGGCGAATCACTTAATTCCAAGGAATTGAAATATTCAATAATAGGGAAATGAAGTAGCTGGCTTTCATCTTCAGTATCCAATCTGTTAACGCTGATGTATGTGTTTGAACTACTGGATATAAGTTCAATGACTTTTAAATTAATATCATTACATTGTTGCAGCTTGGCAAATATTTTATATTCCAGCAGATCAATTTTACCCTCACAACAGTAAAGACCAAAGTAACCACGCATAGATTTTACGCAAGAGAAATACAATGTAGAACAATGTTTACATTTGATCTTCAAAGACCTTACAGTACACTGTACTGCATAATATCTGGAATTGTTTCTGAAATGGCCTATTTATATTGGATTTTAAATGTGGCTTCGTATTATTCGATAACACTATAGTGTCCTGCAATAACGGAGCCGCTAAATATTAAATGGCAAATAATACTTCCATTGCCGAAATCAACTGCGTAGTTAGACTCAGTACTCTAAACAAATAATCATTAAACAATTGTCTTATACAATGAAGTTCAACATGACCGTCCAGAGACTTTCATACTCAAGTTGGTTGGTGAGGAGAATGCGATGAGACTGATCGCTTAAAATAAATTCTTTATAATTGTTCCTGCCAGCGAAATTTTTTGCGATAGCTTGAAAACGCAGCTCAGAATGACATTCTTCATTTTGTTTTAAACAGTACGAAACTGCTCTAAATAAGCAATTTCCATCACCTGTATAGGTTATGACAGTACATTTTGCAGGGGAACATAGAATCACTTCGCCGACTACTGGAACGACCATAGGCCTATACTCAATACTCACTTCGGCAGTCACCCTAATGGAGGCAGTTTTTGAATTATATGTCCCGTGCATGTCAAAAATCGTATTAACACATGGAGGCCCACCTATTCTTGTCTATCGCCCCGGAGACCCGGGTTACATTTCCTGCTCTGCCAAGAAATTGAATTCTGGTCTGAGGGCAAAAACGGGGCACATTCAGTCTCTTGAGGTATAACTAAGAAGAGGAAGGTTTAATTCCCACCTCGACAATCTTGGATGTGGTTTTCCGTGGTTTCCCACTTCCACTTAAGGCAAATACCGGGATGGTTCCTAACTTAAGGCCTTGGCCGTCTCCTTGCCATTTACCACCTTAATTACAAATACACACAGTAATGCAGCCATGACAATAACACAGGTTATGAGAGAAAATTTCACACATACACACCCAAGTACACGGGGCTCAGTGACCACGATGTCGGAGCCCTTCAAACGAATTATGTTTGCCAAGTGTCTCTTATGGCGAAAGCAATTGTGGACACGCGCGAGTGCCTGGAAAACTACTTTTTTCTTTAATAATTTAAGAGTATATCGACGATGCATAATTATAACTTTTAGTCTAGGACGCTAATAACTTGACCACCGAAGCATTGGGAAGAAATTGCAATATTAAGGTACATAAACAACATAGCCTACACATTCAACTGTCGGTTAATGTTCCTCAAAATTTCCCGTCTTAAATATTCCCCTCCTTTATAATTCTCCATCACGTGAAAACGTGCCATGTCTGGGGTTTTAAATATATCGATGAAATGGTGCTGCCATCTGCTGTCAGTTACTGGAACTATATGGGCGATGTACTGCCATCTGTTGTCAGTTATATGAACTGATTGCAGATATTTAAACGGCGTACTGAGGACAACAGTTTGCTCTTTTGATCACATGCTGTAATGCAATGGTAAAACGGAAATTAAACGTATTGAGAGGGAATGTAGAAATATGTATCTTTTACAGACATAAAACCTTACTAATACTCCTTGATTAAACAATATTTCAGTGGTAAAAAAAGTATACATATCGGCGAGGGCTGGGATCGAACCGGTTAACCTTAGAACCTCAGTCAGTCGCCTTAACCACATGGCTACTCGCGCACTCTTGTTTAACAGCAGACGCAGCCATTCATTATCTTCAAAAGCTGCTGTCTGAAGGAAATAATCCATTTCATTATCCAAATAAATCAATGTTGCACATTCGTATACGTTCATACTGTTATTATATTTTATTGTCAGAACTTGGTTAATGTATGTTTTCAATTACATGGAAGCTTATTAAATATCTTACATTTTAATGGACTTCTCACCGCCATTTTGTCATGACCTCAGGCGGATTGTGCGCATGCGTGAGGGGAGAAGAATTCTGCTATTTTCTATATTAATTGAAAAATATACCGAGAGGGAATGTAGAAATATGTATCTTTAACAGACATAAAACCTTACTAATACTCCTTGATTAAACAATATTTCAGTAGTAAAAAAAATATATCGGAGAGGGCTGGGATCGAACCGGTGAACCTTGGAACCACAGTCAGTCGCCTTAACCACATAGCTACTCGCGCACTCTGGTTCAGCAGCAGACGCAGCCGTTCATTATCATCAAAAGCCGCTGTCTGAAGGAAATAATACATTTCATTATCCAAATAAATCAATGTTGCGCATTCGTATATGTTCATACTGTTATTATATTTTATTGTCAGAACTTGGTTAATGTATGTTTTCAATTGCATGGAAGCTTATTAAATAACTTACATTTTAATGGACTTCTCACCGCCATTTTGTCATGACCACAGGCGGATTGTGCGCATGCGTGAGGGGAAAGAATTTTGCTATTTTCTATATTAATTCAAAAATATACCGTAATATATTTGTTTATTTTATAGACACTCTGCAAATCTGGAGGCCAAGAGCTTTCGTTAGAGTGCTCTACGAAGTAAATCGGTTCTGTCGTTCTCTCAATCTCGTGGTAACAAAAATCACCTTACTGTCTTAAATATATAGACTAGATGAAACCCGTCAAAACATGACGGACAATGGAAAACAAAATTACTGAAGAAGCTTCTTATATAAGTTACCTTCTTTGTACGAATACTTTTTAGCACTATTGCAACTTTAAGGGCGTCAAAAGATAGCACTCTCAGCATTGCAACATATTGTTGATCATGACTGAAAACGTGATGAGGTCATCATCATCTTGCACAGTTTCCAGCCCCTGGCCGGGTCTGTTTGGAACGCAAGCCTCTCCAACGACTTCTGTCTTCCCACCATCTCTCAGCCTCCACCCTTGTCCAGTCTTCTCCTCTCTTCTTCACGCTTTCTTCCACCCCCTTCAGCCACCTGTCTCTCGGTCTCCCTCTTGGTCTCTTTCCTTCCCACTTCGTCTCGTGTATCCTACTGGGTATCCTCTTCTCCTCCAATCGTTTTACATGTCCATACCATCTAAGTCTAGAATTCTCTATACCATCCTGTAATGGTTCCTCCTTCATTAATTCTCTGGTCCTCTCATTTCTTATTCTGTCCCTCTTTGTAGCTCCGATACTGCTTCTCAAGAACCTCATCTCACTGGCCTGTATTTTGCTCTTCTCCCTTCCTTTCATAGCCTAGGTCTCCGAGGCATACGTCAGGATAGGGACATAGTACGTCCGATATATGATCTTTTTTCTGTTCTGAGGGACATCCTTGCTCCATAACATGCTTCTCACACTCCTCATGAATGCTTCTGCCTGTCTCCCCCGCTCATTTATTTCTCTATCGTTTCTTCCATTATCTTGTATCAGGCTTCCCAGATACTTGAAACTCTCCACTTTCTTCAGCTGTTCCCCACCAATTGTTATTCCCGTTGTGGTTCTTTCCTCTTCCTCGTTGTGATCACCATCTCACTCTTATTTATGCCAAATTTCATCCCATGTCCTTGTATTATTCCTTCCCACACGTCAAACTGTTCCTGTACCTCCTCCTTCTTGTTTCCCCAAATCATCAAATCATCCGCTAACACCATTGCTTTCATCTTTCCTTCCCCAATTACTTGTGCCACTCGGGTCATTATGTCATCCATCACCACATTGAAAAGTAACGGTGCCAGTGCACTTCCTTGTTTCAGGCCGTTTCTCTGTTCCACCCAGTCCGATCTCTCTCCTCCCACTTTCACACAGCATACGCTTCCCTTGTACATCTCCTTTATCCTCCTTATAGTCCATTTTTCTACTCCTCTATCCTCCAGGGACTTCCATACTTTGTTTCTGCATAGGCCTACACTGTCATATGCTTTCTCAATGTCCAGGAAGGCCATCAGTAGATCTGTTCCATACTCATAGTGCTGTTCTTGTAACTGCCTTACAGCAAAAATCAAATCCACTGTGGACCTTCCTGCTCTGAAGCCATGTTGTTCTTCCCTCATCCCTCCTTCTATCCTTGTCCTAATTCTCCTTTCCAAAACTTTCTCAAACATCTTTGCACAATGACTCATCAGTGTTATTCCCCGATAGTTTCTGCATTCTGTTCTACTACCTTTCTTGAAGATCGGGACAATTATTCCCTTTTTCCAGTCCTCTGGGGTCTTCCTTTCCTTCCATGCTGTCTTCATCACTCGGTACAACCATTGTATCCCCACCTCTCCTGCTGCTCTCACCATCTCCACACTCAACTCATCCACACCGGGTGCCTTCCCTCCTTTCATCTTCCTCACTGCATCTTCCACTTCTTTCCATGTTAAGTCCTTTTCTGTTTGCAGTTCATCTACTGTACCTCTTCCCCGATTTCTTCCTCCTCGCCGTGGTTTCCATTTGGGTTCAGGAGTTCTTCAAAATATTCTTTCCACATTTTCTTCAGTTCTTCCCTATTTTCTGTCTCTTGTCCCCTTTTTTTTCACCATTCTAACATAATCCGTAGGATCCTTCCGCCTCTTATTCTTTACCATCCCATACAGGACCTTTTTTGTACCTTCACTATCCTGCTGGTCATGACTGAAAACGTGATGAGGTAAATATCCCAACATGTTCAAGAGTTTCTCCTTGAGCTTGATTGATTGTGATAAAGTAGTTCGAGCGAATAGGACATTGTTGTATATTAAAAGAAAATGTACTGTACCTTCAAGTGTTTTATCGGAAGGTGTTAAATCAAGTCGTAGGATTTGAGCTCTCTGCCTAATATTACTGCACCTATTATATCCGAATCCAAGCAATTTCTTACATATTTCTTACAATTAATATATTACCATATATGAGTCCTTGGGAAACGTTCAGATTTCTAAGGAGCATAACTATGGCCCAAACGTTCGGAGTATGTGGAGGCGAATCATTAGACATTGTTGCATATTAAAAGAAAATGTACTGTACCTTCAAGTGTTTTATCGGAAGGTGTTAAATCAAGTCGTAGGATTTGAGCTCTCTGCCTAATATTACTGCACCTATTATATCCGAATCCAAGCAATTTCTTACATATTTCTTACAATTAATATATTACCATATATGAGTCCTTGGGAAACGTTCAGATTTCTAAGGAGCATAACTATGGCTCAAACGTTCGGAGTATGTGGAGGCGAATCACTTAATTCCAAGGAATTGAAAAATTCAATAATAGGGAAATGAAGTAGCTGGCTTTCATCTTCAGTATCCAATCTGTTAACGCTGATGTATGTGTTTGAACTACTGGATATGAGTTCAATGACTTTTAAATTAATATCATTACATTGTTGCAGCTTGGCAAATATTTTATATTCCAGCAGATCAATTTTACCCTCACAACAGTAAAGACCATAGTAACCACGCATAGATTTTACGCAAGAGAAATACAATGTAGAACAATGTTTACATTTGATCGTCAAAGACCTTACAGTACACTGTACTGCATAATATCTGGAATTGTTTCTGAAATGGCCTATTTATATTGGATTTTAAATGTGGCTTCGTATTATTCGATAACACTATAGTGTCCTGCAATAACGGAGCCGCTAAATATTAAATGGCAAATAATACTTCCTTTGCCGAAATCAACTGCGTAGTTAGACTCAGTACTCTAAACAAATAATCATTAAACAATTGTCTTATACAATGAAGTTCAGCATGACCGTCCAGAGACTTTCATACTCAAGTTGGTTGGTGAGGAGAATGCGATGAGACTGATCGCTTAAAATAAATTCCATATAATTGTTCCTGCCAGCGAAATTTTTGCAATAGCTTGAAAACGCAGCTCAGAATGACGTTCCTCATTTTGTTATTAACAGTACGAAACTGCTCTAAATAAGCTATTTCCATCACCTGTTATAGGTTATGGCAGTACATTTTGCAGGGGAACATAGAATCACTTCGCCAACTACTGGAATGACCATAGGCCTATACTCAATACTCACTTCGGCAGTCACCCTAATGGAGGCAGTTTTTGAATCCTATGTCCCGTGCATGTCAAAAACCGTATTAACACCTGGAGGCCCACCTATTCTTGTCTATCGCCCCGGAGACCCGGGTTACATATCCTGCTCTGCCAAGAAATTTAATTCTGGTCTGAGGGCAATAACGGGGCACATTCAGTCTCTTGAGTTATAACTAAGAAGAGGAAGGTTTAATTCCCACCTCGACAATCTTGGATGTGGTTTTCCGTGGTTTCCCACTTCCACTTAAGGCAAATACCGGGATGGTTCCTAACTTAAGGCCTTGGCCGTCTCCTTGCCATTTACCACCTTAATTACAAAATAATACACACAGTAATGTAGCCATCACAATAACACAGGTTATCAGTGAAAATTTCACACATACACACCCAAGTACACGGGGATATTTGACCACGATGTCGGAGCCCTTCATACGAATTATGTTTGCCAAGTGTCTCTCATGGCGAAAGCAATTGTGGACACTCGCGAGTGCCTGGAAAACTACTTTTTTCTTTAATAATTTAAGAGTATATCGACGATGCATAATTATAAGTTTTAGTCTAGGACGCTAATAACTTGACCACCGAAGCATTGGGAAGAAATTGCAATATTAAAGTACATAAACAACTTAGCCTACACATTCAACTGTCGTTTAATGTTCCTCAAAATTTCCCTTCTTAAATATTCCCCTCCATCGCGTGAAAACGTGCCATGTCTTGTGTTTTAAATATATCGATGCAATGGTGCTGCCATCTGCTGTCAGTTACAGGTACTATATGGGCGATGTACTGCCATCTGCTGTCAGTTATAGGAACTGATTGCAGATATTTAAACGGCGCGGCCACAGATTACCTACTACTAGGGCGCGGCGTACTGAGGACAACAGCTTTTGATCACATGCTGTAATGCAATGGTAAAATGGAAATAAAACGTATCGAGAGGGAATGTAGAAATATGTATCTTTAACAGACATAAAACCTTACTAATACTCCTTGATTAAACAATATTTCAGTGGTAAAAAAAAAAAAAAATTGGCGAAGGCTGGGATCGAACCGGTGTACCTTGGAACCAGAGACAGTCGCCTTAACCACATAGCTACTCGCGTCCTCTCGTTCAGCAGTCAGCAGCAGACACAGCCGTTCATTATCTTCAAAAGTCACTGTTTGAAGGAAATAATCCATTTCATTATCCAAATAATCAATGTTGCACATTCGTATACGTTCATACTGTTATTATATTTTATTGTCAGAACTTGGTTAATGTATGTTTTCAATTACATGGAAGCTTATTAAATAACTTACAGTTTAATGGACTTCTCACCGCCATTTTGTCATGACCCCAGGCGGATGGTGCGCATGCGTGAGGGATAAGAATTCTGCTATTTTCTATATTAATTCAAAAATATACCGTAATATATTTGTTTATTTTAGAGACACTCTGCAAATCTAGAGGCCAAGAGCTTTCGTTAGAGTGCTCTACGAAGTAAATCGGATCTGTCGTTCTCTCAATCTCGTGGTAACAAAAATCACCTTACTGTTTTAAATATATAGATTCCTATACTCAATGACTCAGTGCTGCGCTTACGCCGCATAACGGCAAAGTGCCTGGTGGGAGACAGACGCGAAACGCGGGCGAGCGGGCAAGCGAGGGTCTCCGTCGCATATAATACAAACTCTCTGTACTACAATGAAACACCGATTCATAACCTACATGCACTACAATGAAACAAATACCGGTACACAGCACTGCAATAGAGTTAACTGTTATCAGCTATGTAAATTAGTCTCTAATTTATTGTTGTTTGTTTCTGGTTGTTTCTCAAAAGTCCATTAATGAATCTTTCATATTCATAATGTTTTAGGAAGTTCACTGACCTACGCTGAACACCTCGTCGCAAGATATTTAAGACCTGACACATTTCAGGATTCGTTGGTTCTCGGGAAGTTTCGGAAACATCGCCATCATCAGCATCGCTATCTTCTGCTCCATGTTCTGCACCTCTCATATCTGATTCTGCGGAAGTAACATGCGTCACATAGGCTATGTCGTCTTCTGTCTGGCCCTCATCAATGTTCATCCATTCCTGAAATTCTCCTTCCGTTAAGCCTGAAAGTGGCCTTGAAGACAGGTGCAGTGTAAAAACGGGTAATTAAGGGTTGAGAGCGATTTCTTTGTTGCACTACTCGCATACTTGAGAACTAAATCCTTGAAAACAAATGTGATAACATAAACCGAATCCATGATCACAATAAACGGAAGATTTTCAATGTTTTAGTATTCATCCGTACGGGACTTCACAAAAGTGATTATATAATACGGTTGATAACATTATCCGAGGTAACAATAATCGGCGTTCACTGTATTTGAATGTATTCGTTTAATTTACTTGAGTGCGAATATTTCATTAACTTCACACATGTTAGCTGTGAATGAAAGTATCACAACCTAACACGCAAGGGTCGTACGTGCCAATTCATATTTGTGGCTCGACGGTGACGTAGCAGTTGAATTTACGACGTTCCAGCTCAGCTGACGTAACTCGAGCCGTGATCTGTCCTACCAGAGGCTCCGCGTCACATTTTAATAACTCTCTCCCCTGCATTATTGGGGGAGAGGAGGAGTTTAATTTCCTTCCTCCCTGGAGTTCTTCTGGAATTTTGTTTTCGACCATACAGTAGCCTATATTGTTTCCGCCTGAGGTCGTGATTATGTATCAGGATATGATAAATGACAATGAAAATTCATTAAAGCATTAGGGACAGTGGCCTGATGGTTTTCGCCTTCTTATCATCCTCTTCATTATCGTGGGTTCGAATCCCACCTCGGCCGTCCTGAAAATGGTTTTCGTGGTTTCCCACTTTCACCACCAGGTAAATGCCGGGATGGTTCCTTTCAATAGGTCCACGGCCGATTTCCTTCCAATATCCCTTCAAACCCGGCCGTCGGATTTTTTAAGAGGGTTAAAAATCCCTCAGTATGCCTTCCTTCGGAGGGGAAGTAAAGCCGGCGGTCCCATGTCATGCATTTATGGCATGTTAAAGAACCTTCCACTAATTGCACCTGTGTGAAGCTAAATTGCATAGGTTAAGAATGTAAACAACGCTGTTAGGTTTCTACGTCCGTTGCCAAGAGCCGACTGCGGTGGCGTCTAGTAGCTAAGTTCTGAACTTGGCCTAGTAGTCGTTGACGGTGGCGTTTGGCGGCAAAAGTAGGAACTATTTGAAAAATTCTAAGTTGCAGTACTTAAATTTAAAAAAAGCAGATAACACACAATAATACAGACATCACAATTAACACCGGTTATCAGACAGATTCTACACACACACAAAGTACACGAGGCTACATGACCGCGTTGTCGAAGCCCCTAAACTTAAGAACCAACCAACCAACCAACCAACCATCCCTTCCCTGACCCGTCCGGATAAAAAGTACATAGCCATTGGCTGCATTAATAAAATTATTATTATTATGGCCGTATTGTTGTTATTATTTTAGATTTGAATTGAGCCTCTATGGACTGCAACGTTATAATCAACAATCAATTTCATTTGTGTCCAGATCTTGTTCTTCTACCAGCTTTGAAATCCTCCCAGAATTTCTTAAGTACATCGACCAGTGCCTTCCTTCGTGCTTCTGGCACGAATGCCTTCTCCAGGGCTGATATTCCACTTTAAAGCCCTGATAGTTTTTAATTATCACTCGAAGATCAAATATGTCGTAGATTTTCTCTTCTGGATTATTATTATTTATTATAGAGGCGTGGTGGTGGAGCGGTCAAGCGGTTTACCTCTTACGATGGCGGACCGGGTTCGATTCCCGGTCAATGCATGCGATATTTTTGAAGTGAAATGTCATGTCCTGTGGTTCGGATTCCGCGAAAATAGGAGGTCCCGTGGCTCCTGATCGCAAGATATATAGGTCACGTAAAATTACAAGCTTCCTTGTTTTTATTATTATTATTATTCACATACCTTATTTTAATGTCCGACCTAAACGGTATCCAGCTGGGGAAGGCCTAGGCTCATGATTAGAGCCTAAACATGTACTGTACTGAATTATGTCGTTAATAAACACTAGTAATCAAAGGTGGACAGTTTTCAAATGTTCGATGCCACTGAGTTCTGAAGTTCGATTTAGGGAAGCCCTGAAATAAGTTACCAATGACCCCGGCTGGAATGCAGACTTCCAACTTTCCTGCCCGTTGAGTTTTCCCGCTTATGTCACCGTGTAGGGAGAGCATGACGTAGACAGGTTTACTACGTCGGTCGCGTCGCAGCCAGCTGATGTAATCCACACGCCACGCTCAGCACTGCAGGGAGCGCCTCTCCTGCGAACAATTGAATGAGAATTGAGGTCAACAAAAGTGAGGTTATGGAACTCTAGTCGTAGCGAAGCTCCTAGTTAAACATGCAGGAGCGTACAGTGAGAGACTTTTCCTACCAGCACAATGTCAACCGCTCTTTTAATCCACAAGGGGCCACAACGTTTGGGTCTTATTTGGTGAGATTGGTTGAATTTGGGGATTGCTGGAACTTATTTGTGTCTGATTAATCTTCTTCAGCTCCCTTTGCCGACCTCTCTTAGTCAACCCTTGTTCTCTTTCAATTTCAATGATATTAGAGCATCAGTGGGTCTGGGACCCTTGTGGCCATTCTAACTTCTTTACAGACATTTTCATTCTTTGAAAAGTGCCCCCACAGCGTATCTGTGCGCGTTAAGTCACACATAACAATTGAAAGGAGAAGCTGGAAGTACAACGACCGAAGGTTCAATTCCCGTCAATGACAGCGTCAATTTTCCAAACTCCCTCCAAGCAAATGCAAGGATGACACCTTATTTCAAGTCCCGGGACACCTATCCCAATCCTTGACTCTTAATAATTACAGTTGAACACTGTATTGACAGACACCACAGAAATACAGGTTATCAGAATAATTCAACACACACACACACCCAAGAATACGAGTAAGATGACCCAAGAATTAACTGCAAGAAATTTTTGAAGAGTCAGGAATTTTATTTGTTATCCTCCCTTTTATTAAAAGACAGGATTATCTGAATAACCTCACCCAAATATAAGTCATCGATCGGGATGATTAATAATTAATGTATATGTGAATTGCAGCCAATTACCATAATTGGGTATTTTTAGTTCAAATTCAAGTAGTTCCAATTTTGGTTACCAGATGCTATTAACTAACACCTAGCGGCAAACATTGGAACTTGATAGAGCGTTTCTAACTAGCCAAATATAACCTAAACATTTTGCTACACACTACCAATTGCAGTGGTAGGCTCTTTTACGTGCCATAAATCTATGACAAGGGCCCACCGGCTTTACTTCCCCTCCGAAGGAAGTCATACTGAAGTATTTTAACGCTCACTTCGGCCGGGTTTGAACCAACAATCTTGGGCATACCAGTTCCGCATGCTACCGACTACGCTACTGAAGCCGTAACTGATTATTAATAAAAATCTCGAGAAGCAAACGGAGCTCATGACGAAGGCAGCGCAGTCTTGGCGCAATAAGTAACCGGGTTTGGCGAGAGCAACCATACTAGAGAGATAATTATATTAGTTTGTAAAATAAAGTCTTTATAAGATTGGAGCGAAGCTGAGAAATATTGCACTGTTCATTACTTTTTGCCTTTCACATACGAGTCTATCTTCGATTTAGTGTACGGATATCCACCAATGCCCACGCCTTAATCAACTGATAAGCTGGAGTCGTTAACTATGAATGATGAAAGTAGGCCTACTCCGGCGTCATATGCATCTTGATTTGTTTTATATAGCGATTAAGCTTGCATATCCAATCTAGCTAATTCATTGTGATCCGTGAATTAAAACGAAGACGCTTCAACAACAACAACATAGTTTACGAAATACACTGGTTTGCTGCAAGGGGAAATTTTTGTAGTCCCTAGCTATCGTCGACCTCCACGAGGGAGTGGAAGGCACGTCACAGACACACCCGCCAGCTGCACCAATCAGAGCGCATGACGAAGGCAGCCACGCGGCGCGTTATAAAGACCCGCGCTTGGGCGGGCACAACCATAGAGGGCTTTGGTTTACTCCAAGCGTGTGAAGTTACAGCTGCAGTACAGCTGGTGCAGTGTGTTGGTGAACTTACCATTAAGACAAGTGAAGGAAGAACTCTGTCATGCCGTATATCCAGAGAAAGGTAAGTTTTCTTTCACTTTTATCTCCAGAGTTTTCTGTCGTTACAAATCACATAAGAATTATTGATATTTATGTTGTTTGGTTATCAAAACAAGCGCTAAAGAGATAAAAAACAGGCAGTTGACCTGAATACCAAAGAAGTGTCAACAGAAGCGTTTAGAGCAGAAATGAAATAAGAATCAGTAATTAAGTGGAATATCAAAGAGCTACACATATAACATGGGAGCCCACAGGGGGGTCCCGAGATTATTTCGATTCTTCATTAGTTATTATTAGTTAGTTATTGTTGTTGTAAGGGACGTAACTACGAGGTCATCTGCCCCTCGATTGTTCATTTTCACACCAGTTTATTTCATAAATTGAAGTTAATGATAGTTAAGTTAACTGATTTAGGCGTACCGGTAGTGGTAATTTCACAGTTTTTGGAATTATTTGAAAATATCCCCAGTTATTTAGAAAATCGGTGAACTGGATTAACATTACCATTTTAATGAACTGCTTGATTTTTGTCGATACATGGTGATACAACTACTTTTTACCTCTTTTTAAGAAACGAACATTATGGCGGTGAATTAAAAAGAAAAGCGAACTTCTATGGACAAAAACTCTGCCATAAAGATAATGCACCCAACGGTGGTTCCAGAAATGAAAAATATTACTTGTCCTCCCCTCTGCGGGCGCCCATGACATATATCGTGCCTCAGACAATAAAACTGTACGAAATTAAACCATGAAACTCACCCAAAAATCAAAGAGCTTCGTAAGTATCTTGTCACGAAACAAGTCGGCCTACTGTTCTGTACTCAAAAGTGCGTAAAATTTTAGAAACATATCTAACCTGAGAACTGAGGTGTTTTGTTTGCAAGTAAATTAAATTAATACCTCAAAGTGTTGTATTTAATTTCTAATACAGTTATTATAGTGACAGATTTGGGTTTCACTGTTAAAGTAAAATTAATTACAAACACATTCTACTCTTTACTTAGTTAATCTAAATTGTTGTTCATTTATGACTGACTTAATTAATTAATCAACTTGTCTGTCGTTATGGAAAGTCGGAACAGTCGCGTATTTCAACTTGGCATGTCTGATGCAAATGTTAAAAGATTCCCGGTTATCGAACACGAATTTGATTAAGAAATCCACTTGCGCGAACGGATATAAAGACACATTCTGCCGTCTTTCAACAACCCACCTCACCCCGCAGAGGGAAACTACTATATCGGGTGAATTCATAACACTGTATTTCACATGTACTAAAGCCGTAAGTAGAGCTATTTTCACGTCGTATCCTGTTTAGTTATTGACGTACTCAGAAGGCGGGAGGCTATCAGGTAGATGATATCCTCCACAAATGTTCAACTCGGCTAACATTGTTTTCTCTTAAATGATGACATACCAGACAAAATGCAAGAACACATGTCTTCGCTGGTACATTATGACAATTCACTCTCCGCCTCGATGCACAGTGGCTAGTATTCTTGTCTGTGACCTCTGAGGTCCAAGTTTGGTTACCGGCTTTGCCAAGAAATTACATTCTTGCCTGAGGGTTGGAACGGGGTACACTCAGCTTCGTGAGGAAAAACTGAGAAGTGGTGACTTCAATTCCTTCTCAGTTATCCTGGAAGTGCTTCTTCGTGGTTCTCCATTTCCACTCCAACTTACGACCATGGCTGCTTCCTTCCTATACCTTACTTGAACTACTAAAAACACCACAGTAAAACAAGTGATGAGACAAGTTCTACACACACCCAAGGACACGGGCTACATGGCCATGAAGTCCAAACCTCGCAAATTAAACAACAACAACAACAGCAATAATGACAATTCATTGGGAATACTTTTAAGCCGTTTTGCTCTTCAGGTCCTTAAGCTGTTTCCAAAACAGATCACTTCCCTTAGTTGTAAGTGTTGTCCCGGCTCTGTGTTCCTTGTCTATGACTGTATAGAACCCGTAAATATAGAAAGCTTTGAAACCATTCTTTCAGTGTTGCCTTATCAATAGAACTCAAAATGTATATTATTTATTTTTTCTATTTGCTACGTAGCAAAAATAATAATAACTAGATGAAACCCGTCAAAACATGACGGACGATGGAAAACAAAATTACTGAAGAAGCTTCTTATATAAGTTACATTCTTTGTACGATTACTTTTTAGCACTATTGCAACTTTAAGGGCGTCAAAAGATAGCACTCTCAGCATTGCAACATATTGCTGGTCATGACTGAAAAAGTGATGAGGTAAATAGCCCAATACGTTCAAGAGTTTCTCCTTGAACTTGATTGATTGTGATAAAGTAGGCCGAGCGAATAGGACATTGTTGCCTATTAAAAGAAAATGTACTGTACCTGCAAGTGTTTTATCGGAAGGTGTTAAATCAAGTCGTAGGATTTGAGCTCTCTGCCTAATATTACTGCACCTATTATATCCGAATCCAGGCAATTTCTTGCATATTTTTTACAATTAATATATTACCATATATGAGTCCTTGGGAAACGTTCAGATTTCTAAGGAGCATAACTATGGCTCAAACGTTCGGAGTATGTGGAGGCGAATCACTTAATTCCAAGGAATTGAAAAATTCAATAATAGGGAAATGAAGTAGCTGGCTTTCATCTTCAGTATCCAATCTGTTAACGCTGATGTATGTGTTTGAACTACTGGATATAAGTTCAATGACTTTTAAATTAATATCATTACATTGTTGCAGCTTGGCAGATATTTTATATTCCAGCAGATCAATTTTACCCTCACAACAGTAAAGACCAAAGTAACCACGCGTAGATTTTACGCAAGAGAAATACAATGTAGAACAATGTTTACATTTGATCGTCAAAGACCTTACAGTACACTGTACTGCATAATATCTGGATTTGTTTCTGAAATGGCCTATTTATATTGGATTTTAAATGCGGCTTCGTATTATTCGATAACACTATAGTGTCCTGCAATAACGGAGCCGCTAAATATTAAATGGCAAATAATACTTCCATTGCCGACATCAACTGCGTAGTTACACTCAGTACTCTAAACAAATAATCATTAAACAATTGTCTTATACAATGAAGTTCAACATGACCGTCCAGAGACTTTCATACTCAAGTTGGTTGGTGAGGAGAATGCGATGAGACTGATCGCTTAAAATAAATTCCATATAATTGTTCCTGCCAGAGAAATATTTTGCAGTACGGTAGCTTGAAAACGCAGCTCAGAATGACGTTGTTCATTTTGTAATAAACAGTACGAAACTGCTCTAAATAAGCAATTTCCATCACCTGTTATAGGTTATGGCAGTACATTTTGCAGGGGAACATAGAATCACTTCGCCAACTACTGGAATGACCATAGACCTATACTCAATACTCACTTCGGCAGTCACCCTAATGGAGGCAGTTTTTGAATTCTATATCCCGTGCATGTCAAAAATCGTATTAACACATGGAAGCCCACCCATTCTTGGCTATCGCCTCGGAGACACGGGTTACATTTCCTGCTCTGCCAAGAAATTTAATTCTGGTCTGAGGGCAAAAACGGGGCACATTCAGTCTCTTGAGGTAAAACTAAGAAGAGGAAGGTTTAATTCCCACCTCGACAATCTTGGATGTGGTTATCCGTGGTTTCCCACTTCCACTCAAGGCAAATACCGGGATGGTTCCTAACTTAAGGCCTTGGCCGTCTCCTTGCCATTTCCCACCTTAATTACAAATACATACAGTCATGCAGCCATCACAATAACACAGGTTATCAGAGAAAATTTTACACATACACACCAAAGTACACGGGTTGAGTGACCACGTTGTCGGAGCCCTTCAAACGAATTATGTTTGCCAAGTGTCTCTCATGACGAAAGCAATTGTGGACACGCGCGAGTGCCTGGAAAACTACTTTTTTCTTTAATAATTTAAGAGTAGGCCTATATCGGCGATGCATAATTATAACTTTTAGTCTAGGACGCTAATAACTTGACCACCGAAGCATTGGGAAGAAATTGCAATATGAAGGTACATAAACAACATAGCCTACACATTCAACTGTCAGTTAATGTTCTTCAACATTTCCCTTCTTAAATATTCCCCTCCTTTATAATTCTCCATCACGTGAAAACGCGCCATGTCTTGTGTTTTAAATATATCGATGCAATGATGCTGCCATCTGTTCTCAGTTACTGGAACTATGGGCGAGGTACTGCCATTTGTTGTCAGTTACTGGAACTGATTGCAGATATTCAAATGGCGTATTGAGGACAACAGTTAGCTCTTTTGATCACATGCTGTCATGCAATGGTAAAACGGAAATAAAACGTATTGAGAGGGAATGTAGAAATATGTATCTTTAACTGACATAAAACGTTACTATTACTCCTTGATAAAACAATATTTAACTATCACGTGAAAATGCGCCATGTGTTTTAAATATATCGATGCAATGGTGCTGCCATCTGCTGTCAGTTACTGGAACTATATGGGCGATGTACTGCCATCTGTTGTCAGTTATAGGAACTGATTGCAGATATTCAAACGGCGTATTGAGGACAACAGTTTTGCATTGGTAAAACGGAAATAAAACGTATTGAGAGGGAATGTAGAAATACGTATCTTTAACAGACATAAAACCTTACTAATACTCCTTGATTAAACAATATTTCAGTGGTAAAAAAAAAAAAAAATACTGGCGAGGGCTGAGATCGAAGCGGTGATCCTTGGAACCTCAGTCAATCGCCTTAACCCCATAGCTACTCGCGAACTATTATCCATAGCAGACGCAACCATTTACTATATTCAAAAGCCGCTGTCTGAAGGAAATAATCCATTTCATTATTCCAAAAAATCAATGTTGTACATTCGTATACGTTCATACTGTTATTATATTTTATTGTCAGAACTTGGTTAATGTATGTTTTCAATTACATGGGAGCTTATTAAATAACTTACATTTGAATGGACTTCTCACCGCCATTTTGTCATGAGCCCAGGGGGGTTGTGCACATGCGTGAGGGGCGAGAATTCTGCTATTTTCTATATTAATTTAAAAATATACCGTAATATAATTGTTTATTTTAGAGACACTCTGCAAATCTAGAGGACAAGAGCTTTCGTTAGAGTGCTCTACGAAGTAAATCGGTTCTGTCGTTCTCTCAATCTCGTGGTAACAAAAATCACCTTACTGTTTGAAATATAATCGATACATTCTATTGCAGTCACCACAAAAACACAGGTCATCAGACACACTAAAGTATACGGGGCTGATGACCAAGATATACCAAGCCGCTAAAGAAAACTACAACTACTACAGAGGTGTGCAAATTAAATTAAAAAACAAAAGTTTGGTGCTTTTCAGTCGGTCAACACGAATGTACCCTTAAGAGTTGGGTTATACCCTAATTCTGAAAAAAATTACATGGGATTAATAAATACACTAGGATGACCATTTTCGATCGTCAATCGTCGATCGTGTATTTATTAATATCATGCAATTTTTTTCAGTACTCTTTTGGGTACATTCGTGTTGACCGACTGAAAAGCACCAAACTTTTGTTTACTAAGGCACCACTGAAAAATGGCTTCAAACCCCATAAAGCGGATCATTAGTAAAAAAGACTCCAAAATCCCTCAGCTCTAAATTCACACGAAAAGTAGAGCGAAGTAATCAAAACAAAACGTGTGTCATTTGGCATTAGCAAGGCCCTTCTGTTAGTGGAAATTCTAACAAATCATTTAACTTTGAGTTTCTTAAAATAAAATAAAATTAGGACTCTTGGTTAAACATTTAATGTAATTTAAGCCGTGAAAAGTAAAAATTCAATTTCGGAAAACTGGCGTCGTATCCAATGATTTGCACACCTCTGTACTGTGGGGAGCACACCAGCAATCATTGCGGAAGTGATCATTTGAATTTAGGTTACATTCAAGGTCCACTACGTTGGCTTGCTCTAGAGGGGAAGTTGAGCGGACTTTCATGGACCTTGGATTGCATGTATACTGTGCTTGGAGTCTGTCGAAGCTGTGGAGGTGAAAGTGTTGCTATCCTTGTATCTCACAGGCGAGTTCCGTAGCTACGATATCCGTCCTGTGCATGTAATGTTGTTGTTGATTTTTGTGGGACTTTGCAACATCGTAGTCATATAGCCCCGTGTACTTAGCTATGTGTAGAATTTGTCTCATAACCTGTTTTGCCATGATGTTTGTACTAATGTGTGTAGTTTTAATTGAGGATAGGATTTGGGTAGAAGGAGGTCGTCAGGGAACCACGGAAAACCACTTTCAGGATGACTGAGGTAGGAATCGAACCCGCCTCTTCTCAGTTTTGCCTAACGAGGCTGAGTGAACCCCGTTCCAGCCCCCAGACCAGTATTAAATTTCTTCGTAGAGCCGGGAATGGAACTCAGGCCCCGTGGTGACAGCCAAGACCACGTAAGCTTGGCTTTTTAAATGTTTGCATCGGGCGACGCTCCCCCCCCCCTTTTTTTTGCGGGAAAATTGGGTAGTTATGAAAAGATGTTTACGCTACTGCAAGAGCTTCTCTGTTAGCTTGGGATTTGACTGAAGATAGAAGGCCGGACGTCCTTCCTGCCACCACGTGGGTTAAATCTAGACTACTTTGAAATGTAGAGATTTGAAGCCATTCTTTCAGTGCTGCCTATAAAAACTGTCATTTGTAGCTCTTCCGTCGGTTAACACAAATATGCCCAATGAATGGGCGCGGTACAAAATATATTTATATAAATACACTTGTGGCATAGTGACTACCATATGTAGCTGTCACAGCAAAGGTTCGGATCGATTCCCAAATCTGCCAAGAAATTTAATTTCGGATTAAGGGCTGGAACAGAGTATAATTGGGAAACCATGAAAATCCACTTATATGTTGACTAAGGTGAGAGTGGAACCCATTTTTCTCAGTTATCTTCACAAGGTTGGTGTACCTCTTTCCAGGACTCCCAGAAAGAGACAAGAATCGAACCGGGGAAGTTAAGAACGGAAGCACAATTTTGTGGTACTGTAGTGCAAACAAAACACTACGTGTTATCCATAGAATCGTGTCCCAAATGTCCTTGGTTAGATTTCCTGTTCTGTTATGAATTAATGTTTTTGGAATGAAGGCCGTTAGTGGGGTAAATCAAGTTACCGTGGAAATACAACTATGTTTTCTGCCACGATAAATTCCTCCTTCCAGGGCAAAATTTAGTCACCCTAGAGTTTATATTAAAAAAAGGCCTATTACAATTTTATTGAAGACTCCACGGGAAAGACTGGGTAAGTCACATTTGGTAAATTTTTCAGGAGAGCGAATTTCAACTTTCAACACTAAATAGAATTACTTAAAGCACCCCAATTGACGGTAAGCAATATGGTTCTTTTTTTGCCAAATTTATTTGTTATAAAGTAAGTACAAGTAAAACAAATAACAACTAAAGGTAAATTATGAAAAAGTGAGAGAATATGGGACGTTCTTTCCGTTTCCACCAAAAATAAAAACCTCTGTATCTCGGTGACTTACCGCTTTGTTTGAAATTAATTTCAACTGATCTGTAGTGACGATGGCTGGCCACCAGAATACGCCGAAAAAATAAAAGGACTTACCCCGTACTTTCCGTGTGGTCTTCAATTGATTTTAAACCCATATCAAGATGATTAGTTAGTTGGTTAGACGCTATCCGACGCTCAACATGCAGTACAGTATTATAAGTAAGGGCCTTAATTTTTGGTGAAATAAAACAGTTGATTTTGGTGTTAAAACTGACACTATTTCGGTGGGTATTTCGCGAAATAAATTGTCATAATGATCGATGTTTCTTCTGAAATCCTCCTTATAGTATGGGGTATATCTAACAAATTATGTGATAATTGCAGTATTTACACATTAGAATCTTTCTTGCAGCGTCAAATACATAGAACCTCTCACTGTTGTATTCCTCGACCTCGAGAAAACTGTTGTGACTTAAGTTTTCGGCATTTTTGAACTTAAATGCTGGATGTTTGCCGCTAAAATTTTATCAGTCGCGAACTTGCACTGCTGTATCTACGACCGCAACGCCATTTGATGTAATCGATTTTCATCGATAGCCTTAGAGTTCGCGGAACTGAATACACGTACTTCCGGCTTTGAGGGCATTGGTGAAGAGAATATGCAGCACTATCAATCAAATGGGAAGGAAACCATGACGGTCAATTCCTCAGAAGCATTTAAATGTGTATTGGAGCGCTTTTTCGATAATATTAAGCATTTTTCTTACCAAGTGGAGTGTATTTCGTGATTATAAAATCAGATTTCGTGATTTTTCGCGAGTTCATATTGCTAAAATACGGTAGTTTTAAATACCAAGAAGGTCATATATAGGCAAAAAAGAAGATATGAAAAAAGTTCGCGCGTATCGCTATTACCAAAAAATACGGCCCCTAATTATAAGTGACATCATGGCGACTGTTGAAGTGGCACAGTAGAGATGATGTTGTTAATTCATTATAGTGATTTGCGACACCTTGGTTAGCAGTCCCGTGTAGTTGGGTGTGTGTTGGAGATGTCTGATAGGCCCTAACCTGTAGGCCTATTTCTGCGATGACCTTAGAAGTGGCAAAAGTAGAGAATGTAACGCTTTTTCTTCAACTAATCCTTTTTCAAGGTTTTAGATAACATACCAAGGATTATTGTATCACCCAATTAATTGGAAAAAGACTAAGAAAGAAAAGGAAACTAGGGATTATTGTATCACCCGATAAGCTGCGCAATAAGATAGATTACCGAGCTGTGACCGCTGAATGCCAATGCTGAATGCATTAATTAGTTCTCACCTCTGACTAGACTGTAAGATACAATGCCAAGGACAACATGACGGGTCTTAGAAGGTGAAATCGCAGTCATGGGAACTGCATAATAGATATGTGAGGCCCTGGGAGGGAATATCAGTATAATAGTGACTGATAGAAAGTTGCTGTAGAATCATTTAGAGGCATTCTCAACCTGAAGTTTGGTGCTCTCGTCATACGAGACAAAAAGTGCTCGCAAGCACAATCTCCCTTAAGATCAATTCTTCAATTGAAATTCCATTGCACGAACCTGAATAATAGTGTTTTAATGACAAATTTTGACTGTCAGAAATATTATCATTTTGTGAAGTAGTGTTTTTAATCTACAGTAAATAAAATTTGACATCCCTGTTTTATGAGTACCACGAAATATACTGATTAGACTCGACTGTCTACACGTTAATGTATCTTGCAACAAGTAGTTCCATGACGAACTATAGCCTATTTTCATGTATCTTACGGGCGGGGATCAATTCCACTCGGTCGAACATAAATTCCCCAAGATTTTCCTTAATTCCACTCGGGCCTCCAAGGGACCCAAAAATGAGTTCCTCAACTCCGCTCAGGCAAAGGAGTTATCCCCAATGACGTAAACAAATGTCATTCTTGAATGCAGCTGATTTTTCCGTTCTAGGCTGGAAAACAGTATTTTCAGCATCCGTAGCTGATATCGAAAGTATTTTTGTAGGTAAAAATTATACACCTATTATTATCTAAATTTAATTTAATAATGTCTGACTAGGTTAAAAAAAAATACACACATTTAATTATGCACATGTTAAAAACAATGTATAAAATTTGTAGAAAGAATAGAAAACTTGGCAGACTTATTTAAAAGAATATTATGATTAATTTTAAATAACTTGTATTTTCTGCCATATAAGATATAATGTGCCAAACACTTTATACATGATTTAACGAATGAGCGGACTTGACATCAGAGCGGTTGACCAATGGCAGAACAATGTCTTACGAACACCACCGCGCCATCGGTCAAGCACTCTGAAGTAAAGTCCGCTCATTCGTTAAATCAGATATAAACATAATACATAAAGAACTAGATATTAATCACTGTTGCTAAATAAGAATATGGATAGGAAATTTAACAATGTGTATATACATATACTGTACCAAGTTTCATTGGGTTACAATCAACATCTTAAAATCACATAAATCTTTACTTCATTTCAAACTATACAGTACAAAAAACATTAGATGACTCTTTTCATCCCCTAAATATTTTGAACCGGCCCTTGGTATGCGAGCAGGAGGGTTATGACATTTGTTTACGTCATTGGGGATAACCCCTTTGCCTGAGCGGAGTTGAGGAATTTATATTTGGGTCCCTTGGAGGACCGAGTGGAAATGAGGAAAATCGAGTGGAATTGATGTTCGACCTATCCTACTTATGTTAATTGCCACTATCAACATACGAAATTTCAGTTTGATTGCTGTAATATATAGATTCGTAGATATTGAGAACCGACTAAATATTGCGGATGGTCGCCATGTTGGATTTTTATATATGTAGGTCTTAGAGTTATGTACTGTTACATGAAGATTATTGTGTATGTGCAATATTCAAACTTCAATCGCATGATTAAGGCACATGAAGTAGAAACGAGATTTTATAATTTCACACAGCTGCCATCTTGTGATTATGGAAACAATTGAAATAAATTAGATGCCAGTTGATTAATAGTACCAAGTTTCACTGCACTCGGATGGTTAAATTGCGAGAAACGTCCATGTGAATATTTATACTTTGCGTCGCCGCCATATTGGATTTATGATCACCAGGTTATTGAAAGTCCTACAGGTGAACTTATGTTCATAGCCCCTATGAACATTAAAACATTCAGTTTGTTTGCTGTAATAGATTCGTAGATATTGAGAACCGTCTATATATTTCGGATGGCGGCCATGTTGGATTGTTATATGTATAGGCCATAGAGTCATGTACCATTAAAGGAAAATGATTGCGTAGGTTCATTATTCAAACTTTCACTTCGATCGCATGATTACGACACAAGAAATAAAATTTAATTTTAAAATTCGCACAGCTGCCATCTTGAGGTTATGTAAACAATTGAACTAAATTAGATAGGCCAACCAGTGCATTACAATGTGTATAAACATTTGCTGTACCAAGTTTCGTTGCGTTTGGATCATTATATCGCGAGAAAAGTCTATTTAAAACTTTCAACTTCGCTTGGCCGCCATGTTCGTTTTGTAGTTAACCGGTTTTTGAAAGTCTCATAGATGAACTTCAAGTAGTGCCGTTTATCTCCGAACAATATTTCAGGGTGATACGGGTAATAGTTTCGGAGATACAGAATGCCAGTGAAATATTTCGCACAGCCGCCATCTTGAGGTTATGTAAACAATTAAACGAAGTTAAGTTTAGGTGCATTACAATGTGTATACACATTTACTGTTACCAAGTTTCATTGCGTTTGGTTGATTAAATCGCGAGAAACGTCTATTTAAAAGTCACAAATTCGCTTGGCCGCCATGTTGGTTTTTTAGTAACCAGGTTTTCAAAAATTACATAGATGAACTTCCAGTTGTTCCCTTTATCTCTGAACAAATTTTTAGGGTGATATCAGTAAGAGTTTCGGAGATATTGAATGCTGGTGAAATATTTCGCACAACCGCCATGCTGGATTGGTGAGACGAAACAAAATTTAAAGGGCACGGTCGGGGTCGTCCGGAATAGTGCTATGAACGTACCGAGTTTCATTGAAATCGCTCCAGCTGTTTAGATTCCATTAGGGGAACACACACACACACGGATCACACACACACGCACACAGACAGACACGCGGACTAAATGCGATCTCATAAGCCTATTTTTTCATAAATGAAAATAGGCTAAAAATAAAAATGGTTCACGAAACGGGTTTTGTCCGGTCAGCTCCGGTTTCGCAGTCGTACAGAGAACCGTCGGTGAGGCTCAGACATCTGCAATTGAGGCGACTTCCGTGGCATAGTTGGCAGCATGCTGAGCTTCTATACCCAAGATTGCGGGTTCAAATCCGGCTGAAGTCGAATTTTTAAGAGCGTAAAAAATCACTCAGTATTACTTCCTTCGGAGGAGATGCAAAGCCCGCAGTCCCATGTCATAGATTTATGGCATTTATGAAAAAGAACCTTCCACTAACTACACTTGTGAAAGCTAAAATTTGTAGGTCAGTTTGTTAACAAGTTCCAACGTTCGCCGCTAGGCGCTGGCTGCGATGGCATCTAGTAGCCACGTACGCAGGTAGGTGTCGTGGACGGTAGCAAAAGAAGTAACTACTTGAAAAATTGATCGTCTGCAGTCTTTCTACCTGAATCACAGATTACACACACTAATACAGTCATCACAATTAACACCGGTTATCAGACTAATTCTATACACACCCAAAGTAAATGGGGCTACATGACCGCGTTGTCGCAGCCCCTAAACTAAGTAACCAACCAACCACCTGCAATTGATGTGAGTTGCGTTCCGCACAAATGACAACTCACGTACGACTGTACGACTGCGAAACCGGAGCTGACCTGCAAAAAACAGTGGCGTGAACTGTATGAGCCATGCAAGCAGTTTCAGCATGCCTGGTGACCTGTGAATCACTAACTATTATAGCACTTCATAGGTTGATAGGAAAAGGAAAGAGAGGTATATTTTTGTTGCATTATCTATATATAGCCTATAATACGCTAAGGTGTATGTTTCACAAAACTGCAGCTCCTAAACCAGAGGGAGTTAGAAGGTGTGGTTTGTACCAAAATCTTCCAAATCGTCTCTATAGTACCGGAAAAATCTTGCATTTCTTGAAAAGTTAACGGAAATATACTTATTTGTTTATAAACTGCTTTTAAACAAATAAGCAAGACGTTAGCCCCTGCAGAACTGTGTTGCGCACAGCCGTATAGCACCAGAGACGGGCGGGTAGTCTGTACACATGGGGCGCACACAACCCATTGTGCAACCGGCAGCAGTGATGAATAATCGCTCTCTGATTTCATAAATATCAACAATTTGTTTAAAAAGTGCGTTGAAACAAATAAACATATTTATAGAAGCCCGCATAACAGTAAAGCCGGGCGGGTGGTTTATACACGTGCGAGAGTTCTCGCGCGGGTACGCTAGTTATAATTATTCGATTTAATGGTGCTCGGGTACTGAGGGTGGTTCTCACAGTCCTAAAAAGGTTGAGAACGTCTTGTTTAGAAGCTTTGTGACATCGATTTCATGTAGCCCCGTGTATTTGTGTGTATAGTGAATCTGATAATCTTTGTTATTGCGGTGAGTGTATTTGTAATTGAGACGAGGTTCGGCGAAGGAGGCGGCCATGGCCTTAAATTAGGTACCCTCCTGACATTGGCAGAAGTAAACGTAGAAAACCACTCCTAGGATTTTTTGGCTGAGCCGAGAATCGAACACTGACCAACGGGGGTGTCAGCCAAGGATGTTAGCCACTGCGTTACAAAGTGGTCTGATCGAAAGTGCTAACCAAGTTATCGCTGCTGTGAATCCAACATATAAGACGACCTCGTAGTGTAATGGCTAGCATTCTTAGTGTCGGTCCGGATTCGATTCCTGGCTCTTCCATGTAATTAAGTTCTGGTCTGAGGGTTGGAAACGGCTACACTCAGCCTCGTGAGGCAAAACTGAGAAGAGGTGGGTTTGATTTCTACCTCAACCAGCTGATCTCGCGTTCATGAGCCACGGAATCCAAAAATTTCACTTCGAAAATCTTACATGTATTGAACAGGTATCGAACCCGGACCACCTTGGTGAGAGGCAAGCAGCTTGACCGTTGCGCCACCACGCCCATTTGCAATAAACAACCTACCATGCCACCATCATGGAGTGTTTTATGGATTTCTATATTTTGCTGTAATGTCTCTCATATACAACCAGCATGTTTTCATATTCCAATTTGAAAAACCCACATATGACGTGTATTGTTCTTCGATAAGGATGAGGAAAACCTCGTACGTATTATTCTTACTGATAGGTTAATTCTGAATATATGACCGGCCGTGGTGGCCAAGAGCGCTATCGCGCTACCTCGTGTCTCGCTGGCATCGGGAGAGCGTGGGTTTGAATCCAACCTCGGCCGTCCTGAAAATGATATTCGTGGTTTCCCATTTTCACTACCAGGCAAATGCCTTTCAATAGGTCCACGGCCGATTTCCTTCCATGATCCCTTCCCTGACCCGTCCTCAAAAGAAAAATACATGGCCATTGGCTGAATTAATAAAAAAATATTAATTCTGAATATATCAGCAAACAGGTTTGAAGCCACTCCTTCACTGTTGCCTATACAAATTGTTATTTGTAACTCTTCAGTCGGTCAACACGAATTTGACCAATGATTGGGTGGGTACAATGTATATAATATGTAAAGAATACTCCTGGAAAAAATGTACATTATAACCTAAGTTTATGATCACTCATAATGGGGCAATTTCTGGATTACGCGTTTTAACCTTAAAGCGGTCATCATCAGATCCTGATCACTGTGTTGAGGTTTACATTTATACAGTAACTAGCAACCCGACCCGGCTTCGCTCGGGAACAGTTATGAATGCATTACGTGATTAGCGCTTTTTTCCAATGCCAATGAACAACGGCCAATATCAGTTTTACGTCTCGGCATGATGGGTTAAAATCACTGACTGGACTATTAATTATATTATCATAGAGATGCATGTGCAACAAATACTTGTCAGACGTAACTTAAGAATGGCGAGGTGCATGAAACACAAATCCCCCTTCCGTCCAATCTTAACTTGACTGTGAATTATGCGGAACGAAAAGTTCACAGGCGAAATGAAGAAAAGTCAAGTTGCACTTCCAGGGAAACTCCACACACAACCACCCTTTTCTGAAGTCTTAACTCAACACGACTCAACGGTTTGCTGCTGGCTGTATCTGGGGCAATAGGTTCGCCCGCTAGCTAGGCTGTAACAGGGATGATAGACTCGCCCTTAGCTCGTCCCGCTGCTCAGACATTGTCGACACATCAGGGGTTTAGACTGCACATCTCATGTTCAGAAACTCCTATATGTAGACTTATCAATGAGTTGCACTGTATGTATTGACTAAACCCTGTACATATTGATATTTGATTGGTAGCACCGTGTTTCCTCGCCAAGGACAGACCTTGAAAGCATGTTCCTTCTTTGTCTGGTAAAACTATGGCTTATCGAACCTAATGTGCATAGCGTCGAGATACCAAGGTCCCTTATTTTAGCCCCTTTTGACCAAACATTAGCAACCATCCTGGCATTCGCCTGCAGTACAAGTGGGGAAACCACTTCCAGGATGGCAGGTGGGAATCGAACCCACCTCTTCTCAGTTTTGCCTCAAGGGACTGAATGTACCCCGTTCCAGCCCTTAGACATTTCTTGGCAGAGCCGGGAATTGAACCCGGTTCTCCGCGTTGACGGTCAAGAGTAGCCTACTAATCAAATGAAACAACAAGATGTTCAGCATGGAACATATAGCCTACTTTCTCCTAAATGCATGGGTATACTTATGACTCTTTGTCCTCACTGCCAAAACAATCACCTCCACCACCATGTATTATTTTTCTTTTATATTGATAATTAGCCAGTATGTGTCAAAAGCAATATTATTATACTTTATGATGATTGAATATCAAAACTACTAACTTATTGTAATACATTCACGTCCGTTAATCTCGATATTAAGCCTCCAAACTTAAGAATCCTTCGTTTCGGGCATCTCCCCCTTTAAAAATCCATGGTGATCGCAGTAGGTTGGTGCTGCAACCTAGAAGTGAATTAATATATACGCCTCTGAGTGTTGAATGGGCAGGCAGTTTAAAGCAGACAGGAGGGAGGCGATCCAATTGGCAGTGCTTAAAGGTAAGCGGACGCGGTCATGGCTAGAAGTTGAACTAATACAAAATTGCATTACTTCAGGAGACCAGGGATTCACAAAGCGGAATGTTTGGAACAATTACCCACGTAACCCGCAAGAGGACAGCACCGTACAGAGGCATTGCGATGGCTGTGGTTGATGACAACGGTATCTTGTTCTTCAATTCTCCTTTTTCTAATGTCTTCTGTTTATGTGCGATGCTGGGTCTGTGCTTATTAATCAACGTATACATTAGCCTCTCCTTTGAGCAAAATAGCATTTTATTTAGTATCTGTGGAAAGAACTCATCCACATAATTTGAAAAATAAAAAAATAATTAAAGTATAAAATAAGTTAACTTTAGTCGGTTCCGAACCCCAGCCTCCCGCGTGAGAGGCACAGAGCCAAACATGTCCATAACATCCTACTGTTATTAACCGACTTAGATACAACGTGTTAGCAAATAATGTCCTGAAATAAACATTTTCTTCACTACAGTACCATACATCATCAATATAAATCATTTCATACAAATTTTATATATTTTCTATCAGTAGGCTATATCGCATGCAACTTACTCAAACTACTGAAATATAGGACAGCACAAGAGGTCAGCTGCCATCTTGTCATGTGACAGAGACGGCTCAGCTCTTTTAAGTCACTGATAAAGTGTAATATTATAATATAAAATCATAATAAATATCGGGGCACGTCCTTTAGGATAGCTTAAACCACCCTTGGCTCGATAATCGGAATTGGTGGGTCCTAAGCTATTGATTACAATGTCTGCATAATTCACACGGCCGTTGATGGTACGTTGATGGCCTTGTAGTTTGAGCACAGGACGCGTCTCATATGAAGGTATGCTTTTACCGAATTTAGTAAAGATCCGATAATTAGTTTGGTCGTAATTTAATGTCAAGTTTTGACCATTTGATTGGCCGCTATTAGGGTTTGGTAAAGATTGCGGCAATATAAAACATGACACTGAGGTGCCCTTTGCTAGTGTTACCTCTGTACCAAATTTCATTCAATTCGGTTTCATCGTGTTTCAATTGTTTGGGCGGGGAGGGGGGGGGGGGGGCAGACATACGCACACACTCTCACAAACAGACTCACACACAACGTTACTGATGACGCTCGTGGATATCAGTGAAATTTATAGCTTCACGCGTCTTGTAACATACAGTGTAGTTGTAAAGATAAAGGAAGCTTGCGTTCCGTAACACGTGCATGTGGGTGAACCATATGGATTTATTGACATATCAAACTAACGGTGTAGCCGTGCTCGTTAAATCGTGCACCATGACCGCGCGGGCAGCTGCAGCGAGTCCAGAGATCGTAGGCTCAATCCCGGCGTTAACGGTGGCTAACCTGAGTGTGGGTTTTCCCTGGGCATTCCCACACTCCAAGGTAATGCCGGGATAGTGCCATACTTAAAGTCCTGAGCACCTACCCTATCTCTGTCCCTAAAACAGTTACTCACACTGCTGCATTCATCTCATAAATACAGGTTATCAGACAAAATTTAACACACACCCAACTACATGGGGCTGTTGGCCAAGATGTCCAAACAACAGCAACAACGACGTATGAAACAATGCAGGTTAAGTTACCTAATTATTATTGCACACTCAGTCGTTTTCTTACCATTTCCTCATCACCCACAAGCTTAGCCCTGCAGGAAGGAGCAGGACTGAGTAGCCGAGGTTTTGTCTAGGGTCATCTTGAGTGTAGTTTTTCATCGACCATTGTAAGCAAATGATAAGTAATTTCAAGCCACGGCACTCTCTTTTCTAACCCTATCTGTAAATCTCTCCCTCTAGGGGCTCACAACGAGTGAGGCGTGGGTTGGTGACCACGGGACCTCAGCTGAGTCCGGCATTGTTTCCACTTATTTGTGGCGGGTTCCTCTCTGCCATCTTTCCTGTCGACCTCCCGTCTCATGTTTCCTGATACCCTCCATCATCGAAGGGTCAGGCCTCTTCTTTTCATGGCATCTCCTGCCTTCTGCACAATGCCCTAAAGGAGACAGGGTGTAAGTAGCTTATGGGCACCCTGGATAGTGCTCCACCCTCAAGGGCTCACGACTGGCGAGTTCAGGAATTTCCGACCCCAGTGGATTTGTGAGCTGGGTCCGAATCCTTTTTCCATTGCCTTTGGGACGGATCTTCTGCTCTTTCCTTTCGTGACTACTTCTTTCCTGTTATTAATTCCTTTATTTTGTCTTGTTCTTATTTTTATATATTAGTTAAATTATTAATGCAACCAATGGCTATTCATTTAATTTTCAGGACGGGTCAGGGAAGGGACTTTTGGAAGAAAATCGGCCGTAAACCTATTCTTTTGTAAGTTAGTTTTAGATTTAGTTAGGTTGGTTGGTTGGGTGGTTCCTCAGTTTAGGGGCTGCGACAACGCGGTCATTTAGCCCCGTGTACTTCGGGCGTGTGTAGAATCTGTCTGATAACCGGGTTAATTGTGATGGCTGTATTAGTGTGTGTTACCTGTAATTCCGGTAAGGACTGCAGACGATCAATTTTAAGTAGTTCCTACTTTTGTTACTAAATGCTACCGTTAACGACACCTAGCCGTGAACTTGGTTACTAGATGCCACCGCAACTGGCACCTGGTGGCGAACGTTTTAACTAATAGAGAGCTAATCAAATCTAACCTAGAAAGTTAGCTTCACACAAATGTAGTTAGTGGAAAGTTCTTTTAAAGGCCATACATCTATGACATGGGTCCGCCGGCTTTACTTCCCCTCTGAAGGAAGGCATACTGAGGGATATTTAACGCTCTTAAAAAATTCAACGACTTCGGCCAAGTTTCAATCTGCGATCTTGGGCATAGATGCTCAGTATGCTATCAACTGCGCCACCAAAGCCGCATAGATTTAGTTATGGATTCTTTCAAAACCAACCCCGTGGCACCTCATCCCTTTGAGAGCCTTGTAGTACCAAGCAACCGCTCCCCAGCCATTCGGCCTACAGATTGCGGGGGACGCATGGTCAGTGCGTTGAGTCCACGTTGGCCGTTAATCTTGGTTTCTGTAACTGGGGTGCTGCCTCATTGTCAGACAGCTGATCAATTATTGTCCTCACGGGCCTGAGTGCAACCCGTTCCAGCCTTCACGTCTGTGTCTAAAATCCTTGTCGGAGCCGGGATTTCTACCTGGGACCTCCGGGAGAGAGACAGACGCGCTACACCAACAGCACGGAGCCGGCATCAAATCATCATCAATTTCATTGTCACCCAAACCATTAGGGGATGATGATCAAGATATTGTGCCTTTTAAAACACAAATCACCACCAAATAACCTACTGTAGGTCTAATGGCAAACGCATACACATTAGACACCACATTAACACAGGTTATCGGAGACTATGATATCTCAAGACACGAAATGAAACATAATCTCATCATATCCATTTAAACAGCGTCTGATGTTGGAGTATAAGCGGTGTTCGCCTTGAATAATTGTCAACTGGGGAGTGGTTACAAAATGGATTATGCACAAACAAGGAGACCTTCGTTTGTCCGGACGCCAGATCGATAGCAGTCAGCTGAGAGAACTGCTGGTGTATTATTTGCTGAACTGGGCTTTTTACATGACGAACCAACTAATATTATAGGGGTAATCCATAAAATGCGTTCGCTTACAAGAATGTGATGAAAGTGTAAATTAATTTCGGGGGCAGGTCTGTAGGAAAATATGTACGTTCATTAGGTTTTTTTTCGTCATCGCCCGATTTGCAAAATCCAAACGAATTTTCTTTTTGGTGCTTCCCACATACGTTTTTAATTAAAAAAACTTCTTGTAGATTGATTTGTGGAAGGAAAAAAACATCCTCGCGATTTCAGAAGTAAGGTGGATTTTTTCCATGCGTTGAGTTGCGCAATGCATTCAACAGGGCGGGGGTGGTAATTTATTTCGGACGTTTACGTAGGAGAAGATTTATTTTGGACATTCACTTAGCGGATGTAGTTTATTTTGGACGTTCACGAAGAGGTGGTGGTGGATTTATTTTGGACATTCACTTAGTGGGGATAATTCATTTTGCACGTTCAAGTAGGGGGGATTTATTTTGGACATTCACTTAGTGGAGGTAATATATTTTGGACGTTCATTTAGGGGGTAATTTTTGGACGATAAATTAGGAGGTAATATATTTTGGACGTTCACTTATCGGGAATATTATATTTTGGACGTTCACCTAGGGAGTACCGGTAATTTATTTTGGTCATTCACTTGTTGTTGTTGTTATTTGAGTCTTCAGTCTTTTGACTGGTTTGCTGCAGCTTTCCATGCCTCCCTGTCCTGAGCTAATCGTTTCATCTCTACATAGCTACCACACCCTACATCCGAGGCAATCTGTTTAACATATTCTAACCTTGGTCTACCCCTACAGTTCTTGTCCTCAACCCTTCCTTCCATAACTAAGCTGGCTATTCCTGGGTGTCTTAGTATGTGTCCTACTAACCTATCCCTTCTCTTCATTAGCAGTCGCCAGAAACATCTCTCCTCTCCCACTCGTCTTAATACCTCTTCGTTTGTAACCCTATCTACCCATCTGATCTTCATCATTCTCCTGTAACACCACATTTCAAATGCTTCAATTCTCCTCTTTTCTGCTGCACCAATAGTCCAAGTTTCACTTCCATAGAGCGCCACGCTCCAGACAAATGCTTTCAAAAATGACTTCCTAATACCTAAATCTATATTCGATGTCAACAGATTCCTTTTTTGTAGAAATGCTTTCCTTGCCTGAGCCAACCTACTTTTTATATCGTCTTTGCTTCGTCCATCACTGGTTATTTTGCTTCCTAAGTAACATAAGTCTCCTACTTCCTTCAGCTTTTCACCTGCCAATTTGATGTCCATAGAGGTTTCTGATTTATTTCGGCTGCATTCTAGTATTTTTATTTTACAATTATTAATTTTCATCATGTATTCTTTCCGTAAGACGGAGTCCATACCATTCAAAAACTCATTCAAATCCTCAGGCTTGTCGGCCAAGATGACGATGTCATCAGCAAATCGCAGAGTTGAAATTATTTCTCCTTGAATCTTCACTCCCACTTTAATTTTTTCTCTAATTTCCTTCATTGCTTGTTCAATGTAAAGATTGAAAAGTATGGGTGATAAGTTGCAGCCTTGCCTGACACCTTTCTGAATATCAGCTTCTCTCTCATGTCCTTCAGCTCGAATGACTGCTGTCTGGTTTCTGTATAGATTGTAGATCACCCTCCTATCCCTGTACTTTATTCCAATAGATTTCAAAATGTCAAACAATTTAGTCCAATCAATGTTATCAAAAGCCTTTTCTAAGTCTACAAATGCCACGAACGTTCTTTTTTCTTTCCTTATTCTACCTTCCAAAATCAGCCTAAGACTTAGTACAGCTTCCCTTGTTCCAACATTTCTCCTGAAACCAAACTGGTCTTCACCCAACTCCGTTTCTATCTGGCTTTCAATCCTCTTGTAAATTATTCTAGACAGGATATTTGAAGCATGAGTAATCAAGCTGATTGTACGGTAATCTTCACATCTGTCAGCTCCTACTTTCCTTGGTATAGGGATGATTACATTCTTCTTGAAATCAGCAGGCACCTCACCTGTCTCATAAATCCTACACACCAAGTGAAATAACCTGATCAGACCTTCATCTCCTATGCAGCGTAGCAACTCAATCGGTATATCATCTATGCCTGGTGCTTTGTTCCTGCTTAAGTCTTCCAAACCTCTATCAAATTCTGATCTCAATATTAAATCTCCTTTCGTATCCTCATCAATTTCCTCCTCCCTTTCCATTACATGATTCTCAATCTCCTTTCCCTTATACAAACTCTCTATGTAAGCTTTCCATCTCTCAACCTTTTCTTCCCTATCTTTCTTCCCTATCATTCACTTAGGGGGATAATAATTTGAGCGTTCAATTAGGGGGAAATTTATTTTGGACATTCACTTATGGGGGGTAATTTATTTTGGACGTTCCTTTAGGGGAGTAATTTATTTTAGACGTTCACTTAGGCGGCGAGATATAAATAATTGTGATGTGTTACAATAGGGGTAGGGATTAAATTTTATGTCATTTTTACGAACGTATTTTTAGGTTGACCCCATACAGAGCTGGCCTTCATTACTCGTCGTTCATGAGTTTATAGAGTAAAGGAAGACGATTAATGAGGACAAATGCTAGGTTATCTCCCTGTCAGCTAAGTAAAGAAAGGAGTGTCCTATGCCATAAAAATGGAGGATTTTGCGCGATCAAAGCTATCATAAAATCTTCCTATTTTTGATTGTCGAAAATTGGCAGGCACGCGTCATGTTCTAGGGGTCCTCATTGAGATGTCTGTTCCAAGGATACGGACTCGACTCGGCTCTGTTTGGAGCAAGTGCATGCTGCTTCATGAAAACAGCTTAGAAAATATTGGTTTGAGGACCATTCCACCTACCATGCAAGTGGGTTTCTATGATTTCCCATCCAGGAATGCGCATATGACCTCGATGTACCGCCCCTTGAAACTACAATCACCACCACCACTCCTTGAGGCAAATGCTGGGATGGCATCTAACTTTAAAACATGTCCACCTTCTTCCCAATCCTAGCTCTATAATAATGAAAATTTTAAGAGCAGATGACCACGCTGTTCTGTCCTTTAGAATAACAATAACTAAGTAATTGTAATGATGATATTATTATTAATAATACAGTAATAATAATAAAAACGATTATTTGGGGTTTCCGGAGCCAACCTGATTCGGGTGAAAGGCAAGCTACCTCCACTCCCCATTCAAAAGTTTACTTCCCACGAGAAATTAAAATATAAATGAAAGTTAATTTTTTGGACATGTTTCAAGAATGTCTGACGACAGACTCACTAAGAAGTTTTTTAAACGCTTCAACAAGTCCAATAGAAAAGGCAAGTGTTATGAAAAATGGTTTGCTGATACCAAGAAGGATCTACAAGAAATGAGCATCACTGATCACGACATCTGCAACAGAACCACTTTCAGAAATAAGATACACACATTTGAGGGGTTCCTAGAGCCAGAAACAGCGAACAACATTGGACAGCTGAAAAGAAAGAAGCTGTGAGCAAGAGAATGAAGGAATACTGGAGCCAAAGAAAACTGAAATCATGAAGAGTTATTTACGTGGTCCTTAGTTGGCCAAAATCGATGATGATGATGATGATGAACGTTTCTTACATATATTTTATTCGTGTCGAGCACTCGGGGCTGTTTGCCACGACATTCTAAACCCTGAAATAAAACCGACAACGACGGGAGTATCGTGCTGCGAGGGTGAAAGAGAGGAGCCAGGTTTAAGTAAAGTTGAAGCAATGCTTGACTCAGCATTACTTTATCTCGTCTATTTTAAGTTACATTTCTTCGTTATCGTCTTATCTCTGAGATAATCTGGCGATTGTGGACTTCTTTCTCGCCTGCTGTTCCTATAACTTGGCGGTATCTTTACCAACTACCATTTTCTTTTAGTCTTCATCCTAGTATTTTTACAAGCCCAGGACCTTCATTATAGGTGTAGCTGCTGAGTAAGGAAACACATCACAGACAATACTAGAGTTTGCGGTGTTTAGCGTTTAAGAATTCAAAGCCCAAATTTAGCGATTTGTGGCAAGTTGGCTAAACATAAGGTTATTGCCCAATATTATATACAGTAGTCAGGACGGTCAATAATTTAACTGTGGCTTGGAACAAAGTGTCAATGTTTGGAACTTGACTTTGGCATTTGATTATTGCGGACGTATCAGCTGCGTCGTCTTAACTTTTATTGTAATCTCTGATGGCTATTGAACACTAAATTTGACCATTATGGTTTATTATCGAGAATATATTCATGTAAAGATTTATGCCAAATAATAAGTGAGTCGTCCATATATGTTATGGAATATCATGTTTCTTGCGATGAAAATTCCACTTTCAGGAAGACAACTTTCAAAATTCAAGAACTACTGAATCTGTTCCCAAGAGAATTGATTCAACAACAGTGAAAGATGTGTCCTGTCAGTGTCAGGTGAACATAAAAAGGAGAAAGCTATTGTTGAGTTCTCTTATTGTATAAAGCCCTTTTAAGATATTGAATAGATTGCCAGAAAAATAATTTGAAATATTTGAAATTCACTTGGCCACCATGTTGTTTTTGTGTTCCACAGGATTTTGAAGTCACATATATGTACAGTACTGTACGTAGTTAATTGTCCTCGATCATTATAAAAATGTCAGCTTTATTGCTTAAATAGTTTCGGAGATATTGTGAACCAGTGAAATATAGTGTATGGACGCCATGTTGGATTGTTTCATATATTGGCTATAGAATTGTATGCTAGATGAATATTCTTATACCATTCATTATACCAACTTACATTTCTATTGTCTGGCTGCGTGGCTCAGCGGTAACGTTCTCGCTTGCTGTGTCCAAGGTTGCAGGATCGAATCCTGGCGCAGTCAGCTGGCATTTGAGGTTGCATAAATGCGAGGGAGCCATGTCAGTAGATTTACTGGCGCGATAAAGATCCCCTTCGGGGCAAAATTCCGGCTCCCCCGGGTCTCTAAAAGTCACAATAGTTAAAAGAGACATAAAACCAATAACATTATTATTATTATTTTTACATTTCTATTGCTTGATTAGGACACTAGAAATGAAAACGAGATTTTAAAAATTTGGTACTGCCACCATTTTTAAGTTCTAATAAAATGCCATTAAATTATATGTTAATATAGTAAGGCTTGCATGAATATATACCATACATAGTTTCACAGTGCTCGGATGTTTACGTCGCAACAAAAATCATTAAAATATTTGAAATTTGCAGGTCCCATTATGTACACCATAATATATATATATATATATATATACCGTGGACAGGCCAACAAGGATCACGCAAATATCACTTCTTTATAGGTCTAGTTTCCTTCTTTCTTTCCAGAAGTCTTTCATCCTGGTCGCCTGCACAACTCTTCTTTCAGCAGTCCATTCTCCTCTGTTGAGATTCTTCTTCTCCCCGACAAGAATTTTGAGGCCAATTTTTTTTCTGTACTAGATTCGATTTAGACAATCTTCTTCAGTAATTTTGAATTTTTGAAGTTCTTCTTTCATTTGTTTTACATTGCCTCCTTGCCCTTTATAGTTCCAGATTTTATCAAAAATTTGTTTGTTTAACCTTGAGCAATCCATGCGGACCATATGTCCGTAGAACTGAAGTCGTCGTTTTCTGATCATCACTTCAAGGTTGTCGATTTTACTATAAATTTCTGCATTGGATCTCAGTCTATAACCTTCCTGTGTTTTCCTAGGACCATAAACCCTTCCTAAAATTCTTCTTTCTATCTTGAGCAAATTCTCCAGACAGGTTCTTTTTATTGTATATATTTTTTTGAACAAAAATTTAATCTTTCCAATTTCCCTTTGTTCTCAATTGCCAATTTATCCGTCCCATTGCTACTAATTATTTCTCCAAGATATTTAAATCGGTCAGTGACCCTGATGCTCCTATAATGTTTAAAAATTAAAAAAATAAATCATAATTGTTTAATTATTTATAATGATAGGCTATGCACGTTCACATGTTAATAGCCTCTATCAACATTCAAAATTTCAGTTTGATTTTTGTAATTGATTTCTAGATATTGAGAACCGTCTAAATATTTCGGATGGTCACCATGTTGGATTGTTCTATATGTACTATAGGTCATAGAGTTATGCACCATTTGATGAAGATTATTGCGTAGTTTCATTATTCAAACGTTCACTTTGATTGTATGATTTGGACACAAACAATAAAAGCATAATTGTAAAATTTCACACAGCCACCATCTTGAGGTTATTAATGCAATTGAATTAAATTAGATGGCAGTACATCAAATCTTTTATAACGTAGGCTATACTATACCAAGTTTCACTACGTTCAGTTGATCGAATCGTGAGGAAACTCCATTTAAATATCTTAACTTCGCTTGGCCAGCATGTTTATTTTGTACGGTACTTAACAGGTTTTTGAAAGCTACATAGGTGAACTTATAGTAGTAGGCTACCCTTCATCACCGTACAAAATTTCAGGGTGATATTGGTAACAGTTTCGGCGATATAGAATGGCAGTGAAATATTATGCGTGGCCACCATGCTGGGTTGGTAGAACGTATTCAAATTTGAAAGGCACGGTCGATGTCAGACGAGGTAGTTATATGCCCCTACCGACTTTAATTCAAATCGCTTTGGTCCTTTAGGTTTTATTAGTGGGGGACACGCATATCACATACACACACAGACAAACGGTGACCTCAGATGTCTATTTTTTCACAAGATGGAAATATGCTAAAAATAACAAACTAACTTACATGTACATGGAACTTAAGTTGCTCTGTTGGTCGGTTCTTAAGTTTAGGGACTGCGACAACGCGGTCATGTAGCCCCGTATACTTTGGGTGTGTGTGGAATCTGTCTGATAACCGATGTTAATTGTGATGACTGTATTAGTGTGTGTTATCTGTTTTTTAATTTAAGTAAGGACTGCAGACTTTTGCATTTTTCAAATAGTTCCTACTTTTGCCACCAAACGCCACCATCAACGACTACTAGGCCTAGTTCAGAACTTAGCTACTAGACGCCACCGCAGTCGGCTCTTGGCAACGAACGTATAAACATAAGAGCGTTGTTTACATTCCTAACCTATACAATTTAGCTTCACACAGGTGTAATTAGTGGAAGGTTCTATAACATGCCATAAATCTATGACATGGGACCGCCGACTTTACTTCCCCTCCGAAGGAAGGCATACTAAGGGATTTTTAACGCTCTTAAAAAATCCGACGACTTTGGCCGGATTTGAACCTGCGATGTTGGACATAGAAGCTCAGCGTGCCTCCTCACATGGAGGATTTGAACCACGGACCCAGCGGTGAGAGGCCGGCGTGCTGCCGCCTAAGCTACGGAGGCTTCTCCAGGGCTCATATCAGAATTAAATTTCAAGAGTGACAGTCAAGAATGCTAGCCACTACACCACGAGGTGGTCAATAAAATGAATAATGGGAAAGTTATAGTGAAAGTGTGAAGCTTGAATTATCTTCGTGTGAACGCATGTGAAAAATTCTGGCTACGACTATACACACAGGCCATTAACGTTTATCTTCTGCACCATAAAGTAGAAAAACTGTCTTTAAGTAAAACAAAAAAACAGAGTACTGACGAAATAATGTCTTATTTTTTATCACTAAGCTAGTGTTTAGCTTCTGTTGTTATCTCATAACCCTGAACTTAAGTAATAACCAGGTGCATGTAAGCTTCGTGTAATAGCCGAGTTGGCCATGCCTTAGGACAGGGGTGGCCAACTAATTTTGAGCTTGGGCCAGTAAATTGATTTTAAAAGAAATGAAGGGCCATCTAAATAAATTTATACCCATAACTATTTTGAATGTAAACTACAGTATTATATGGATATTAGTAAAGTATTCTGGTAAGTGTAGGGCTGTAGGCCGATATATAAAGCATAATGCATTAAAAGTAATACAGTTATTCATATAGCCTAATCATATAATTTATTTTATACATTTAAAAAGAAATATGGTTGGTTCCTTAGTTTAGGGGCTGCGACAACCCGGTCATGTAGCCCCGTGTACTTTGGGTGTGTGTAGAATTTGTCCGATAACGGGTGTTAATTGTGATGACTGTATTAGTGTGTGTTATCTCTTTTTTTTTTTTAAATTCAAGTAAGGACTGCAGATTTTTGAATCTTTCAAATAGTTCCTACTTTTGCCGCCAAACGCCTCCGTCAACGACTACTAGTTCAGAACTTAGCTACCAGACGCAGTCGGCTCTTGGCAACGAACGTAGGAACCTAAGAGCATTGTTTACATTCTTAACCTATACAATTTAGCTTCACACCGGTGTAATTAGTGGAAGGTTCATTAACATGCCATAAATATATGGCATGGGACCGCCGGCTTTACTTCCCCTCCGAAGGAAGGCATACTGAGGGATCTTTAACGCTCTTAAAAAAATCCGACGACTTCGGTCGGATTTGAACCCGCGATCTTGGGCATAGAAGCTCAGCATGCTACCAACTACGGAAAAAAGTGAGAGGATATGGGACGTTCTTTCCGTTTCCACAAAAAACAAAAACTTCTGTATCTCGGTGACATTCCGCTTTATTTGAAATTGGTTTCATCTGATCTGTAGTGACAATGCCTGGCCACCAGAATGCCTCATAAACTCATTTCCGAAAGAAATGGACTACCCCGTTCTCTCCAAGGGGTTTTCAATTATTTCCAAAAAAGTAATGTATCGACTATTATTTAGAACCGAATAGGTAAGACTGCACCATCTGTTTCAAGAAAAGGAGGTTAACTGTACTTGAAAATCAGCTTCTATGAATCGCACAGCCTGATAGTGATAAATAGGTTCCCATCGGATCTTGAGCTGTCGATGGGCCAACCAAATTGTCTTGACGGGATATTTCTTGGCTCCTGGGCCTAGAGTTGGCCACCCCTGCCTTAGGGGATTACCATTTGGAGATCCAGGGTCCATATTCCGGCGTTGGCTGATATTATTGTTGATTCATTTAGATTTTAGGGGCTTTGCGACATCGTGGTTATTCATCCCGGTGTGGCTGGGTGTAGGAATTGTCTGATAGCCTAAGTTACTATTGTCTCTGAAGTAGTGTGTGTATTTGTAATTGGAATTTGGAAGGAGGCGGACGTGCCCTTATGGTAGGCACCATCCCGGTATTTTCCGGGAGTAGAAATGGAAAACCACGGAAAATCTTCTCAGTTCCGCCTCACGAGGCTGAGTGTACTCCGTTCCAACCCTCAAACCAGAATTAAATTAGACTGTCTGCTGTGACCAAGATTGAAGGATCGAATTCTGGCGCAGTCAATTGGAATTTGAGGATGCGCAAATACGAGGGAGCCGTGTCAGTAGATTTACTGGTACATTAAAGATTCCCTTTAGGGCAAAATTCCGGCACCCCCAACGTCTCTAAAAGCCTCAGTAGTTAAAAGGGACGTAAAACAGAATTTAATTTCTTGGCTGAGCCGGGAATCGTACTCGGGACCATTGGATCCTGAGTCTTAATACTTATACCGAGAGCAAAGAAGTCGCTATATTTACAGTAGGTAAATTTTTAATTCATTTCTAAATTTGTATACTTTAATGTGTGTCAAGAGGGGCAGATGACCTTGCTGTTCCGTCCCTTAAAACAACAATAACTAACTAACGAGGAGAGCTGCATCAAACCAGCCAAAAGACTGAAGACTCCTAAAACAACAACATATTTTTAACTACATTCCTTGCATGCCGTGTTTCAAAATGACAGTTTTCAAGAAAACGAGAAATACATTTTAAAGGAACAAGTTTAAAACAAGGAGATTTTCTATCATTCTTGAACTTGAATGGTATTTTAAGTTTTTAGCTGTAACCCCTTCAGTTTTTTAATTAAATGTATACCATTGAGGTTCATCCTCGAAAATATAAGTATAAACATCTAAAGAATTCTACCAAATTTTAAGAAAACTGTCCCATCAAATTAAGAAAAGTAGGAAATCTTTAAAATAACTAGACATGGCAACACTGAACGTAAGTTACCTCAGTTCCCGGGAAACGAGAAACCCACTTCCTATAGGCCTACGTAACCGGCACTAATTTTGCGAGCTGTTGAACGCAAACAGGAAGAATGGCAGCGGAATTTCGTTATCGCACCACAACCTGCTTCCATCTCCATTCTATTGCTTATTAATTTTTCCGTAAAGGGTGTTTCTTCGCAGTAACTCATCTTTTTTTTTTTAACCAGGAAGGTGACTTGTAGTACAAGGTTTCTTTATTACTTGAGAGCTGTAAGTTAGCTCTCGTAAACTCGATGAATTATAATCAAGGAGGTTTTCACATGATACTTTGTGTTGTTCGCACTATGTCATGACGCGTGTAGGAATCAGGAATCTATCGCGGATTGACAGTCAACTCTCCAGGAAAATAGGGCATGATTGGAAACAGCGTAGCTATTCCAACAGCAACAACAACAACAATAAAAACCACTGTATTGTCGACCGCTGTATAGCTGATTCTAGTGAAAATGAAAATCCACAGCCTGTTTCCAGTCGACCGACCGGGTCATGGAATGGATTGAATGAAGCCCCCATCTAGCGGCGAGGATATGAACTCTGCCGGCTGCCGAAGCCTGTCGCACTCCCCTGGGACAATGATTAAATGAATGTCAAATGAAATGATAGTGGAGAGTGTTGCTGGAATGAAGTTGCGACAGAGAAAACCGAAGTACCCTGAGAAAAACCTGTCTGCCTCCGCTTTGTCCGGCACAAATCTCACATGGAGTGACCGGGATTTGAACCACGGACCCAGCGGTGAGAGGCAGGCGTGCTGCCGCCTAAGCCAAGGAGGCTTTTCCAGATGATTCTAAAGTAGTAATTGGATTTATATTATATTTGAATTGCAGCCAATGGCCATAGCGGGGTATTTTAATTGAACACCTGTAGGCTCCCATCAAGTTCAATTTCAAGTAGTCCAACTTTGTCTACCAGAGATGCTACTGTAAGGAAGGAAGCTTTTAGTTTTACGTGACTGTTAATTATGCGATGCCACTGTCACTAACACCTAGCCGTGATCGTTGGAACTTGATAGAGCGTTTCTAACCAAATAACCTACAAATTCAGCTACACACTACGAATTGTAGTGGTAGGTTCTTTTACATGTCATAAATCTATGACATGGGCCCGCCGGCTTTACTTCCCCTCCGAAGGAAGTCATACTGAAGGAATTTAACGCTCTTAAAAATCCGACGACTTCAGCCGGGTTTGAACCCGCAATCTTGGGCATAGCAGTTCAGCATAATAATTTGATTTGACTTCTGGATTGCCGTGAAAATATACAGCACTTGAAATCTAAATTTGGTGGTTTTAATAAAGATACGTCCTTTTATGACCTGGAACTACTATTTGGCGGGAATACAGATCATAACATAACCTCGCACGTATAGTTGTTTGCTGATGGATGTTACGGACAACTTCCGACTTTCTACATCAATTTCTTTAAAAAATGTCGTAGGCCACTTTATTGTACATTATAAACTAAGAATTAATCAATTAAGTACTACGAATTGTATTTCATTTGAGTGCATAACCGACTCAATGGTTGATTGGTTGGTTCCTCAGTTTAGGGGCTGCGACAACGTGGTCATGTAGCCCCGTGTACTTTGGATGTGTGTAGAATATGTTTGATAACCGGTGTTAATTGTGATGACCGTATTAGTGTGTGTTATCTGCAATTCAGGTAAGGAATGCAGACGATCAATTTCAAATAGTTTCTACTTTTGCTACCAAATGCTACCGTCGACGACACCTAACTTGGCTACTAGATGCCACCGCGACCAGCACCTGGCAGTGAGCGTTAATCAAATCTAACCAACAAATTTAGCTTTATACAATAATTCCAGTTAGTGGAAGGTTCTTTTACATGCCATAAATCTTAGTATGCTACCAACTACGACACTGAAGCCGCCGACTCAATGGTATTTTAAGTTTTAGCTGTAACCCTTCAGTTCTTAATTAAATGTTGTTACCATTGAGGTTCATTGAGGAACATCTAAAGAATTCTATCAAATTTTACGAACATTGTCCGATCAAATTATGAAATAGCCTATCGTTTATTTCTTTAAATGAAATATACACTTATGAAGTTCAACATACCTTTTCCGTATGTGTCACATATTCACTTCTAACACGTTCTCATGAAAACCCAGATATATCAAAAACTACTTTGTCTATTTTTATGAAAATGAATACAGAAACAGAGGAAGGTGTGTTTTATCAGATGAACCTAAAAAGGAAAAACCTTTTTGAATATTTCTTAGTGTTTAAATTCCATTAAAGTCACTCTTTTCAAAGTCGTCCCACAAAAAAATAAAAAAATAAAAAAATTGCTACATTTCTTCGTTATGGATACTAGCAAATATGTTATTGTCGATTCTTTAGATGCCCACTTGCATACAGACTATAATCTCCCGACCTTCCGTTCGCAGAATACACAATCAATCAGTCAAACTATACAGGACAGCCAGATACAGCACAAACCCTCTCATTTCCAGATTGGGTGATTCTGATTACCAACCTAGGGGGAGCCGCCATAAACGCACCCGCATTATTTTCGAATAACCTTTCTAAACAACTTGCTACAATAGCACACCTTTATTTCTCTCTCTGGACTACATTTATGACTATACTCTATACTTCTGATTTTTCTTATTTTCCAAGAATCTCTTACTTCTACTATCTCTTTCTAATTTCCGCATTTCCAGTGTTTTAATACACCAGGTCACATTCTGACCAACTTCACACACACGGTAATCACCCCCTCATTCAATTGCAGTAGGTCGGAAGCCCCCCAGATAAAGCTCTTAGGCCCTCGGGCCGACAGGCTAAACGCAATACCCAACGAAGTCGGCGACTTAGCTTGCGTGGGTCAGCTCAGCTCAGCTTGTGGCATCGTGGGTATGTACTTGGGTGTACTTGTGTGTGTGTGTGTGTGTGTAGAATTTATCTGATAACCTACGTCACTGTGATGAGAGTGTGTATTTGTAACTGAGGTAGGATTTCGGCAGAAAGCGGCCGTGACCTTAAGTTAGGTACCATCCCAGCATTTGCCTGGAATAGAAGAGGGGAAACCCACGGAAAACCACTTCCAAGATTGCTGAGGTGGAAATCAAACCCGCCTCTCCTCAGTTTTGCCACACGATGCTGAGTGTACCCCGTTCCAGCCCTCAGACCAGAATTAAATTCCTTGGCAGAGCCGGGAATCGAACCCAGGCCACCACGGTGACAGCCAAGAATGCTAGCCACTACGTAACAAGGCAAAGAAACCGGAACTCTGCCAGGAGACCTGTGACAGATTCAATTTTTGTTTGTCTTTTAATCACTGAATGGGTTTCGAGAGTACAGTACATTCTACGACCCTTAATTGCTGTGAATTTTTCCGCCCTTTTAAAGACAGATTTCCTTGACCAGGAATCAAACCCATGGTCCCGGGATCATGAGGTGGATACGCCACAATTGATCCACCAAATAAGCTACTTCAGCTGAACAATATAGGCTAAGGTTTCCCCCCTAATAAGCCTCAAAGTCAATAAACCCAATGTAAGAAGTGCAAATGAATGTAATACCTGGGCATGTTGCCCATAGCTCGCTAATGTGTTGATTATGATCAGCATCAGTAATTATGAAGTGTGCTAGTTAGCAGGTCCGAGTTACCTTCAGAGGATGGCACTGCCTAGAACAATGGTTTGACACTTCATGAGAACGTTACTGCCAAGTCATGTGCATCCAAAATCCTTGGACCAGTAATGTCAACCTTTACTATAGCTGATTGTGTCACTCGGTTGAGGTCATAGGCTTTGGTTTCAGTAACAGCAGAGCCATTGTTACTCTTATAGACATGACTTTCAAACACAGCCTCTGTTATTGAAGGACACTTCCTTTTTGTTCGGGTATCTATCCAGTGTTACTGTAGTAGCCTGTAAGTCTGGCTTTGTTTGCATTACGTTCTCGTTATCACACCCTTGTATTTCGCTCGTATAATTCTTGTTTTGTGGAAATAAGTGTCTCGTATTGAGGTAGGGCTGGCTGTGTGTCTCAGCGGCAACGTTTCCGCTGCTGTGCCCAAGGTTGCAGGAGCGAATCCTGGTGCAGCCAGTTGGCATTTGAGGGTGCGTGGGAGCCATGTTAGTAGATATACTGGCCCCTTCGGGGCGAAATTCTGGCATCCCGGCGTCTCTAAAAGCCACAGTAGTTATTATTATTGTATTGAGGTAGGTTCCTCCGGATTTGAAATACCCCCCCCCCCCCGCCCTTTTTCCATTTCCTTCGCTTAATCGAGGAAGCATTTTGCGTCTACGTCATTTTGTTTACCGGCATTGCACCCCCCCCCCCCCTCCCTCTGCGAAACTATTCTGATAATTGCGGTATTTGTAATTAATTGGAGCTACCTATTGTGGATCTCGTTTTATGGCATATACTGTACTTGCACTTGTACTTAAATGTAGGCTAAGAATTTAAGAACAGCGCACTGAAACATCTTTTCTAGCCTCTTTGGATTTAAGCTTTGTTGTTCAGTAAATATTTAAACCAAAGGGTTTAAACAGAAATACAGAACAGTATACATCATTTTCTGAAAATCTTGTTCTAGACATTAAACTGCTTGCCACGGTGGGTGAGTGGTCAACGTGTCGGTCTACTAACCCCCAAGCTTGCAGGTTCGCTCCTGGCCGTGGTAAGTGATTTTTGAAAGGCGGCAAAAATTACGACACCATGTCATACGATGTTGGCATGTCAAAGAACCCATTTGAATTCTGTAGGCCGTGTTCATAATGGAAAAATTTATCTCGGGAGTTTCCGCAACACAAAGTTTGTCATTTAGTGTTCAAGGAACATAGATATCTAACCTCCTTGACTTTCATAGTGCTTCAAGGAACAACGAAATTCGACATGCAAGCTACCCTTTGGGTGTCAAATAACAAAGCTAGCACCCGACACCCGAGGCCATACGATATTATTATTATTAGTATTATTATTAACTGTAGATACTACATATAGTTTAGTCCGCCCGTTGCGTAGTGGCTAGCAATCTTGGCTGGCCCGGGTTCGATTCCTGGCTCTGCCTAGAAATTTAATTCTGGTCTGAGGGCTGGAACGGGGTACACTCCGTCTCGTGGGGCTAAACTGAGAAGAGGTGGTTCGATTACTACCTCAGCCATCCTGGAAGTGGTTATCCGTGATATCCCACTTCTACTCCAGGCAAATGCCGGGATGGTACCTAAATCACGGGCATGGCCGCTTCCTACACAAATCCTACCTCAATTACAAATACACACACTAGTACAGACATCACAGTGACACAGGTTATCAGACAAATATTACACGCACCCAAATACACTGGGTGTAGCCTACACGATGTTACAAAGCCCCTAAAAGAATCAACAACATCAACAACTACCTATAGTTCAATAGTTCTAGACTGTGACATAACCTATAGGATTGGATTAAGGCTTTGTTCAACTCGCAAATAACTTATTGACCAACAATCAGATCCCAGCGAAACGTCTAGACCATTTTAGTGATATAATCACGGCAAAAAACAAACAGAGTTTCATATTATATAGGCTTCCTTATGGACTCGAAGTACAGGCACTACCAATATGACAGAAAGTCATTCCAGCTCTAAAATAGGATCGTCTGCGTTTCGGGACGCCCTTGAATGTTCGCCCCCGTTCATTGTCATGCCAGGGCTTCCTCGCCCTTGGTTGGCACGTGACTTAATGGTTGGCCACAATTGGGTCATCACTATAAGACTCGGATTTCTATAGCATGTCATATTTTCATCCTGTCCTCTTTGTTCACGCTTAAAAAAAAACATGTTTCTGATATTTACGTACATAATGGCACGGTGTTTATTGGCCACATAAAGGCATATTTTGCCAATTTTTGGCCATAAAAGTTTCTTTAAAAATATTATCAGTGCTTTGCCAGTACTGATGAGGGTATTTTAATTCCAATCACTTGTTGTTTGACATTTCTAAAAATATTTTTCGATTTAGTGAAGAATGACGTAATGGCATGTCAACTAAATTTATTTTGTGAAAGTAAATAACGGCAAGAAAAACAATATTAGAAAAAAAAATCATTTTTCTCTGTCATATTTTTGCATCTTTAGGGCGTACATGCATGCATATTTTGATGTATGTACATCCAAGCCCTAGTAATCAGTGAAGATTTAATTTGACACCAATATCCAAGAATACAGCCGATATTCAATTCCTACAAGTTTCAAGGTTAATTTTGCATTGTGTGAAAAAGGTTGTTGGAGAGTAGCTGTCCTCGCTGGAAGGTGACTTTTATGACGAGGGAGTACAAAAGCTCATTGTATCCTAGACAAATATTTAAATAAACTTGTAAACTTGTGTGCAAATTAGGTAAGGCCATGCATAATCTGATGAAAGGTGGATTATAAATAAATATTTCACAGTTCAGTTTTTATTCTAAAACGCATCGTACTTTAATGAAAACCTCGTCCGTATAACTTTACCTTACACCTCCTTGCACTTCTTTACAGTGCCTCCTTCCTGTTTACTCCTGTTACTTCCCTGTTTAAAATAGCTCACTTAGTGCCTGTCCCATGACAATACGAAACTTCTTGTTCTCACATACATATTTGGATGTGCGTGTGAAATGAATTGCAAATAGCCCCGCTGTGCGAATCTTGAGTAAGTATTGTAGGGTAATCAAACATACTGTAGCCTACCGTAGTCGCTTTATAAGCACAATGGAAGTAGCATATCGTTATGCGTAATCAAGCGTGTCTTCTAGCAGCTCGAAAAGGAGCACAATTATTATGGAGGGACCAGTTCCTTAAAAATGAACAGATTTATTAGCATCTTCATTATCAAGCAGTAATTGTTTATTTCTTTTATTAATCCTTACAAGTTATGAATTCAGTGATTTCCGTACAAGAGTTTTTATTTAATTTTGAACACATGATTTAGTATTTATAAGGTGCGTTCAAAAAGTAAAGAGCCGGAGGCTGAAATGCGCAAACCGGTGACTACATCAGCTAATCGTGGCATGTGTAACGAGGTGGTGTTCCGACCAGAGCGTGGAAGGTCACAGCCCGTCGCTAGAGGGCACGCGTGCACGTCACGTGACGATACAAAGCGAGCAGCAGCATGCATCAATCGTCCAACGCTGCCAGTCGCATTGCAAATAGTGACATGGAGGCGTCAACGGAAGAGCAATGAGGTGTTGTTCGGTTTCTGACAGCGGATGGAGTAGGGGGAACGGACATTCATCGCCGAATGTCACAAGTGTACGGCGAACACTGCATGTCACTTGCAAGGGTCAAGGCGTGGCACAAGCGCTTCAGGGAAGGACGGGTGTCGTTAGCCGATGATGCCCGGTCTGGGGTACCCCCCCCCCCCCCTGCATTACCGATGACAACGTCCAGCTGGTAGATGCATTCATTACCCAGGACCGCCGAGAGACAGTGAACGCCATAGCCGCCGTGGTCGATCCACGACAATGCACGACCTCATACGGCCAACACAGTCGCGGCACTCCTGCAGAAATTCAAATGGGAGGTTCTCGGCCACCCTCCATACAGTCCATACCTCTCTCCCTGTGATTACGCCATGTTTGGTCCCCTGAGAATGGCTCTGCGTGGCCAACGATTCACCTCGGACGCCGACATCCAGCTGTACGTGCGGAACTGATTCACATCGCAGTCCAGGGAATTTTATGAGACAGCCATTCACCGCCTCGTGTCACAGTGGGACAAGTGCCTCAACAGCCAGGGCCAATACTTCTAACATACAAGTACTGGTTTCTGTAATTATGCCTCCGGCTCGTTACCTTTTGAACGCACCTTATATATACATATTCCATGCACTGATTTTGATTAATAAAATAGCCCATCCCTTAAAAAAGTGTTTTCCCTTCAGACCTGGTAAGTAAATGTATTTATTGCTATAATAATAATAATAATAATAATAATAATAATATCAATAATAATATTTATTTTGCCCATGCGCTTACACATTCTCAGCATATTTGCAGGAAAGAAAACATTCACAATCCCAGATATACAGGGTTATTCAAAAAGAAGGAACAGATTTCAAACGTTTATTTCTTCCCAATGACATAAGGTAGAACCATAATTTTATTCCAACGTTCCATAAGCAAAAGTGAAAAATGTGAACGATCTTTTTTTTCGACGAATCCATTTTACATCTTTCTGGTACCTACAGTTAATCGCCATAATGTTAGAATTTGGACAAGTAAAAATCTTATGGCAGTTATTGAACATAACGAGATTCACCGACGATTAACGTCTTCTGTGCCATATCTGTGAACAGATTATGGAGAAAACTGTGACAGGACTAACCTATCTAGACATGCTTCAGAAATGGTTATTCCACGTCCGACGTTACCTGAATGACCCCATTACAGGACTCTGGATTGGAAGAGCAGGAGCAGAAGATCAAGTTCATCACCGGTGGCCTCCCAGGTTTCCAGACTTCACTCCATGTGATTTTTATCTGTTGGGTTACGTCAAAGACCGTGTTTTTATCCCCCCCCCCCCCTATGCCTGACAGTCTTGAAAGTCTGCGCAATCGAATTTTTGAAGCTGTGAATTCGATAACTAGAGACTGATGAACCGCCGTTTTAATATTTGTCGCGTACCACATGATGCTCATATTGAATGCATAAACAAATGAAAACTGAACTTTTCTCTTTCCAAGAACGTTGGAATTATGTTTCTATCTTTTGTAGTTTGGAAAAAAAGTTTGAAATCTGTTTCTTCTTTATGAATAACCCTATTCATCAAAGGGAGCAAATTCTTCACTCGTTGACTGCATTCTATAGTAGCAATTTTTTCCCTCACTCCTTCAGATTTGATTCCTCAAGAACAGCTTTACCATGCGATACGTCGAGAGTATGACTGTCTTCTTCATAATCTTAAAAAAGCCTGGGTCTAACTTCAACTCTGTGGGAGATTACTTTAAGTTGTTCTGAATCACGCCAGTGCAGGAGATGACTACAGGTACTGTCCTGACTAGTGCCAAGTGCCATTGCTTCCTGATCAGCTCTGAAAGCTCTCTATATTTTGACTGCTTCTCGACATGTTTTGTTGGCATGTTGCCACTGTTTGGGATTGCCACATCTATGAAGGTGGTGTGCCTCATGCATCTGTCAACAAGAACCAGATCAGGTCTGTTGTGCATCATATGGTTGACTGATCTGTCAATACAGTACGATCCGCGTACAAGGTAAAATTGTCATTTTCCAGTACACTTTCTTGGGCCTATTTATTTTTTACGCCACTTTCTCTTGGCTCAGCAGTTGCAGGTGTATAGCCAGTTCTTGGTGTACTATCTTGGCAACAAAATCATGTCTCTCCCTATATTCTGTCCCTACGATTATTATTATTATTGAAATAAATAAAAAATCTTAGAAGGTGTTGATGAACTTAATATTCTGTCCTTCAAACATGAACTCACTACCCAAGTTATTGGAAGAAATTCGTTGTTCAGTCGATAGATGTGTATTTGACTAAACTACGAAAATTGTCCAAAAGAAATGCCATCTATTTTATCACATCACTAGCAACCCACCCCGGCTTCGCCCGGGAACAGTTATGAATGCATTACGTGGTAAGCGCTTTTTTTTTTCGATGTTAATGAACTACGACCCCCTGTATATCCGTTTTACGTCTCGGCATGATGGGTTAAAATCACTGACTGGACTATTATTTATATTATCATTGAGATACATATGCAACGAATTTTTGTCAGACGTAATTTAAGAATGGCGAGTTGCATGAAACACAAATCCCACTTCCGTCCAATGTTAACTTGACTGTGTACTTTGCGGAACGAAAAGTTCACAGGCGAAATGAAGAAAAGCTGAGTTGCACTTCCAGGGAAACTCCAAACTCAACCACTCTTCTCTGAAGTCTTAACTCAACACGACTCGCCAGTTTGCTGCTGGCTGTATCTGGGGTAATAGGCTCGCCCGCTAGCTAGGCTTAAACTTGGGTGATAGGCTCCTCCCTAGCTAGCTCGTACTGTCGCCTCAGTAATTGAATGGAGACTGTTGGAAGAAATGAAAACATAAAACACTTATAGTGGGCGATGTATTGAAGATAGAGATATGCTGTCGCGGACTTTTTTTTGTAGAACTTTACATGATGATCATTTCTTACATTCATAGTATATTGATACTTTTAACGGTTTGCCCAGTAAGCTTAAAAAGTGCACGGACGCCAGGTTTTTCTTTTCGACTATTTTACTGAAATAGTTACTGCTTGGCTTCCTTTGATCATAAATAATTATTTTCTACAGAAACCTTCCTCAAGATATCCTGCACAGAATGGTGAAAACCTCATCAAAATCCATCCATTGGTTCTCGAGATTACCCGTGACATCCAAGAATCGGGGACTTTGTTTTATACTAAGTAGAGATTAATTGTGCCCCTCGTGGTACTTTTCAGAGTACAGTATGTTCTATTTTATTTCCTGCAGTCCTAGATCCTCTTCGCCCTTCTTTACACCTGGAAGATAAGCTTCTTCTCTAATTTGTATCTTCTTTTGTTCACAGGGGCTCAATGGACGCCTGGCGTTTGCCATCGCCGCGGCGGCGCTCGGCTCATCCTTCCAACATGGTTACAATACTGGAGTTGTGAATGCACCTCAGAAAGTAAGTTATTTAATTCCTATGTATTCAGAATAAACCCATGCATATTTCCATGGATTGGCTGATTCTTTTGGACATTTAAAATTTTCAGGACACTGACTATAGTTCGCGTTACCTTAAATAAGTTACTAACAATGTAACATAACCATTTTCCCCCCATCCCTACAAACATGATTTATAGTTCAATTTCTTGCTGTTGGGATGGATCAGAGTCGTGCCACTTACGTTTCAAAGTCACCATGTTTGCAAACCATTTTCAGACGCTGAAACTTACACATCAAAGTTGAAACTTGAAAGTTAGTGACATGAGTTGCATACCGTAGTTGAAGGTCGCCAATCTTTATATCATTACATCTTTCTCTTCGCTCATTCAAGTTACCGGTATGTACCTGTTAGTCATATGCCGTTAGTCATATCCATTGCTCCTTGTGTGTTCTGGTGACTCGGGAGCTTCACACCACTGTGCTAAGTGTTTGCTCAAAAGTTATTCATGCCTAAAGTAAGCTCACTGGCAATGCTTGGATGGAATGGCTGAAGATATTGGGTACCATATTTAGGGGCACATGTCGTAAATGTTTCGTTCATTAAAATAACAATCACCATATCTTGAACATCATGCAGACAACTACCAGCGTTGGAGCGCTGACAGTACTAATTTTCAGCTCTTGTGCTGAATGGCACAGTCAGTTAAGTGTTGGTTTATAAAATCATAGTGCCACCTTTTGGTGTAGAGATTAGTGTTGTAGGGTGCCATCTCTGAGGTCTTGGGTTCAATTCTCAGCTCAGTCAATAAACAAATTAGCCAATATAATAAAGTAATGTCAAATAATAGCATTGTATATCCCATAATATCAGTCAGTGATACCAGTATGGCAAAAGGAGAAATTTTCGTTTTGTGATATGCCAGTTTTTTTTAAAGTTTGAAAACTCTTTTCTAGATGATACCTTCTTGATTTTCAGCTCATTGAAGACTGGATTCGTGGTGTGGAGAATATGCGGACGGGAGAAATTGTACCACAGAGCAAAGTTACTATCATCTGGTCCATTGCTGTATCCATCTTCTGTGTTGGAGGAATGATTGGTGGCTGTGTTACTGGACTTGTGGCCGAGCGGTTTGGTCGCAAAGGGGGTCTTCTTATCAACAATGTGCTTGTCATAATGTCTGCCATATTACAAGGTTAGTTCTTGAAAATAGTCACAATTCTTTCGTATTTCATATTGCACAAGTTACTCTCTGAAATTACCCTTAGAATGTTAAACTTATATAGGCTACAGACTTGATAGAAAGCATATCTAGGAGAAGTAGGCCTACTAGAAAAAGGATTTTTTGGGTGGGGGAATTACAATTAAGGAAAATTTAAGAAGTAGTCGTCGTTAATAGAAAGTAATTGGTTCGGTTACAAATACAGGTCGTTTAGTGTTCTTATAATTTTTAATAGATTTTCTGGCAAGATTAAGGCTATCTAACCTGATTATAACATTAGTACAGTGTATATATAACAACTAGTATAAATGGAACAACTTAAATCTAGAAGTAAATCTGGAATACAATACCAATACAAGTGGTGATGATGATGATGATGATGATGATGATGATGATGATTTTAGAAAGCAGATGAGGATGATTCTGACCAAAATTGTAACATTAATAATGTATAACTAAAGTAAATAAGTAAGGGATTTAAATAGTAACTACGAAATTACTGAATTGATAATATAAGAACAATGCTTCAAAGGATGAGGAGAGACAAAGTAAGGAACGAAACAAACAGGACAGAGGCTGGCATAGATATCAGTGCTACAAAATATTTGCAGAAGCAACGATTAGGTAGGTAAGGGTATCTTCAAAGAATAGGAGATGAGAGGACACCAAAAGCTTATTTCAACAAGATTATCCCAGGAAAAAGACCAGTAGGAAGACCAAAGAAGAAATGGTTGGACCAAGTCAAAGATGATGTTGAAGACAAAGGGCTAGACTGAGAAGGACCCATGAAGACCAACTATTCATGGACAGGAAAAGGTGGCGAGGGCTCTTTAACAGGACCCGGGCGACAGGGGCTGGAATTTGATGATGATGATGATGATGATATAAAAACAAAATGATGATGATTGATAATATGACTAAATTTTATTGTTAATTTCTTTGCAAAGTGAAATATGCAAGAGAATTTTTTAAATGTAGGTAAGAAATTACTTTGAAACCAGTAGGATCAAATCAAGGATGATGTTGAAGACAAAGGGCTAGACTGGAGAAGGACCCATGAAGACCAACAATTCATGGACAGGAAAAGGTGGCAAAATAAAATAAAATAAAAATAAAAAAATAAAATAAAATGAGTAATTATCTATAACATAACATTAAGATTGTACCCTTGGTGTCAAGTTCAGGTTTCATTTTCTTTGCAACAACGGATCCATCCAAATGATTAGAATTTGCCTGTACTGTACTCATTAATATTGTGAGGAAGCATATAAAAAGGAGAGACTGCATGAAGCATGAAACTATTTATCATATATTTTAATATTCAAATTGTTATGGCAAACTTTGTGAAGCTTGGGCAACCTACCATTGTAAGAAGTACAAATAATTAACAAGTAATATAGCTAATGGATGTTGATTTAATACCAGTATTAATTATGAGATAGGCTATTTGAAAAGTGGAGGAATCCTTGAAAATTACTGATAATATCAATAATAATCACCAAACAGGATTCAGGATGCTATGCACGTTAAGCTGCAAGGTGATGGGGCCAGGCTGTCTCTGGACCCTTGAAGACGAGTGGATTTGACCACAACATTGACTGTCTTGAAATAATTTTCTGTTTCTCATTTTTATCTCTAGGAGAATGCCTTGATTGTGCCTTCTTCCTTCCAACTCTTTGCTCTCTTTCATTCATCTTCATTGATTTAATTTCACATTTACTCCTCTGGTGAAGTTGGCATCAGGAAGGGCATACAGCCATAAAAACATTCTCACAAGAAGAAGAAGAAGAAGAAGAAGACGGAGGAGGAGGAGAAGAAGAAGAAGACAAAGGAACTCATTTAACTTCATCCCTGACCCTTAAAGAATGAGAATAATATGGGATAGAAAAGAATAGTTACACATATGAAATAACAGGACCAAGAATGCTAAAAGGACCCATCTAGTCTACCATATTATAGACTATTTATTGAATGAGTACTGAAATGGATATTACAATTTCTCTAAAATATTGTTAGTAACTTTCTTGTTTTCAAAAATTAATCTTCTCTTCACTTTGTTTTTCAGGATGTTCGAAAGCTGCCAGTTCATACGAAATGATCATCATTGGCAGATTCCTAATTGGTATAAACTCGGGTCTGAATGCTGGATTGGCGCCCATGTACCTGTCGGAGATCTCACCCATGCATCTTCGTGGAGCGGTAAATTTTCTATTTTCTTCCTGTTCTGAAATTACTTTTGTAGAATTATCCTTTTCATGTTCATTGTCATTATTTTGACAATTATTACTTGTTTGTTTTGTTATCAATAGAACCCGGATGTTAGGCAAAATGCCTTTTGTATCTGGCTGGATATTCAAAATCAGATAGAGATAAATATGTTTTTGTGCATTTGGGGACAGTAGAGCCAGTTTTTTTTTTGCTTATTGTGGCTTCCATTGCCTTTTTCAAGTTTTAAAGCCTGTTTCTTTTGGCCAGTATTCAATCGTTTTTGCGTTTTTTTTTTTGCAAGTTACACATTTGAAAAGCACATAATGAATTTCCATATATCGAAGATAAAAATGGTTACACAAATTAAGTTACATATTGACGTCACAAAAATATATATTTCGAATCTTGTTCCCAGTAAATCTTTTATTTGTTTTCAAGCACTCAAAAGTTTATTTGCTCAACCCATCCATTTAAGGTCTTTAAATAGCAGAACCTTCTTTAAGAAAGGAATGCATAGGCATAATGAATACCAGGAAAGAGAGAGGATGAACGAAGTACGTCTCTTCCCCTTCCTCATACCCCTTTTGCTGTGACAATACATAATTGCCTGATATTCCCAATTTTGAAAAGATAAGATAATGCAGAGAAAGGAAGAAAATCACTTCTGTCAAACAGGTCAAACATAAAGGAAGCTGTTAGTCTGCTGTTAAACTTGTAAAAGGCAACTGGAGTGTTCGCGCTGACGTATTTAACATGCCAAAATTTTCATCATTGAGTGGAAAATTGCATGGTCATGTTCGTGAATTTGGTTCGGACACACACAATTGCCTATTTTAATTATATTACTGCCTATTTTCAGTATTTTAAGTGCCTTTTTGCCTGACTATTTTAACAAAAAATAAATGCCTGAACTTCTGGGTTCTAGTTATCAATATTTTATAGCCATCATCCATAATGTATGTTTCCAAAATGTCATAAAATTTAAGCTCATTGTTACACGTTACAATTTTTAATTCCCACTGCGTGAACATCCAAAATAAATTAAATGAATGTATTTCACAACTGATTACATGAAAATAATTCCACTTTACAGGCCCAGAAGCAGGAAATATACAGTCTAACTTCGATATCTCGGAGTACTTTTGTAGATAAAAATTACTTCAAGTTATATAAAATTCGAAATATAGAAATACCGTACATGAAGAAATGGGGGCCTATTATCATAAATATATAAACAGTCTACTGTTGCTACTGTTGTTAGCAGGCCTTACCCACTTTCTCTCACTGACCTCAACCCGTCTTCCAGCCTTAAATAGGATACCTAAGCTACTGACTGAAATACACAGTTAAGGTCCTACACAACTGAATCCATATTGTAATTCCCATGTCATACGAAAAGAATGTAATTCAACTGTATTTTCACCCCAGCTTCGGAATAAAGACACATACTTTATGTCTGGGCAACAAAATATCATTCGAGTTATCGAAATATTCGAATAATAGAACCCAAATTAAATAAAAAACATGACATGTAAATTGTATGGAACTTTGCCGGGAAAGTAAAATTACTTTGAAATATAGAAGTTCAACTGTATTTCTGAAATTGCGACAATGCTACACAGGATAAATTTTCCTTCCAAAAATCAACCGGCAAAAGAAGTTGTTTAATTGCACTCATTCCAGGTTCCGTATTGACCATGTTAACATGAAGTATAACATAAATTTCTCGCCAAATCAATACTTTTTACTTACTTAAAAATTCTATAGGTACATGTTTCGAAAACACACAATGTTTTAATTTATGTTATACTTCATGTTGAAAAGAAGTTGTTTCATTAAAAACGTATGTGGAAAGTGCCAAGACGAAAGTTCATTAAGATTTTGCATTTATTTATTTACTTAGCGTATGGCTACAGCACGTACGGTAATACACTTAGTCCTTAGATCTCCCCATCATCACCAGAAGCTCGATGGGATCGCCAGGAAAAGCTCTTCGGAGGACACTCCCGAACTATATGACGCACAGTCTGTTTTTCAGTGCCACAATCATAACCCAGAGAAGGTACTCTCTTCCACTTATGAAGGGAAACTGTACATCGGCCAGTGTTGGTTCTTATTCGATTAAGAAGCTACCAGAACTTACGAGGCAAGTCAAGCTCATGGGGTTGGACGATACACACGGCATCTGGAGCTGTTCGGTCGTAGCATAGGTCTGCCATGTATGTCTCCAGCATTCTTGGATGGTAAAACCGTTCTCAACTAACATCTTGGCAGTTTTCAGGGGTGGGTGAAGAGAACAAAGCCTTCTTTTACTGATGGTTGGGATATTTGCATGAACAGGGAGGTAAGGATTGTTCTGTAGATTTTTATACTCCCGGACTAGAGCACTCTCCTGCCACAGAGATGGAGGTGGCTAAGTATAGATAACCACGTGATAGGTGTGGGTCTGAGTGTATCAGTTATAGATGCATGGTATGGTTGAGTTGAACGTCAACCAAGATTTTGCCAATCAAAAAAATAAAAATAAAAAATAAACAAAGATTGACGAATGTATTTATTTTCATACAGACTCCACCCCCAAATTAAAATTGTACCAGGACGAATCTCCGCTCGAGTGAATGCATTTCACGGATGACCTCTAGGGTATCAAGAAGTTCAATACATTTTTATTGCAATCAGTTATGAGAATATAGTTAAATAAGAATCGGGTTACATTACAAAGAAGTGAAGGAAATTTTATCAATTACAAGTAAAAGGTTCTTTTAGAATGTAATTGTAAAAATTACAACTACCTTAGCCCCGTTTCAATACAGCATTATTTCAATAAAAGACTGCTACATTTGCAAAAAGTATGTGTCAGACATGAAAAGGTGTAAGATTTTCTCACTTGTTCCCTATTTTTTGGCTTCAAAATTTATATTTTAAAATTAAATTCCATAAGTAGGTAGATATTTATGTATCTTTTGAGGTGCATATGTTGTGGTCTTGCACTGGAAATTTTAGAGTTTATCTTACACCATGCATTTATGCATTCTGCTGTCTCAAACCTAAACACAAGCTGAATAGGAAGGTCAATGGCAATTGCCAGGATACAAAATTAAAGTCATTAAGCTGATCTTGCCTCAGTTCTAGATTTTAAGCTGACTGTATGAATGTTGCAGGTGGGGACTGTATATCAGCTGGTCATAACCATCTCTATCTTGATGTCACAAATATTGGGACTTGGCTCAGTCTTAGGCACAGATGGTAATTGGCCTGTACTTCTAGCACTGACTGTTGTGCCAGGCATATTCCAGCTCGCAACACTTCCAATTTGTCCGGAGTCTCCCAAATATTTGCTGCTCAGCAAGGGCAAGGAGATAGAGGCACAGAGAGGTAAGTGTGCTGCAAGGTATCCTAGGGCACTGTTTAGAAAGCACACCTCCATCTTCAATGGTGGGCACCTCTTCCAGACAAAACATTTTGTGGATAAATGCCCCCTCCTATTTACAGAAAGATTGTTTGTTGCCTGCCCTCCTGGTGCGACCTAGTCGCAGCTATAGCACTGAAGAACTGTAGTTAGATTGGATATAAGGGCATGGATGCCACCTTTGAAAATGGTGGTGTGTAAGGTTGTGAAGATCGGCCTTGTTTCTCTCTTTATCCCTCCCTCCTCCTGTACCTGCCTGTCATTGTGTTTGTTCTTTTTATGTCTTTTCCTGTCTAGTGATTGTTTGTATGTGGTGGCATAAGTAAGACAATGAGGAAAGAAAGAAGAAAAAGGGATTGTTAAAATTGTAGATGTAGACTGGAAGTAGTAAAGCTCTTCAAATATTTAGGAAGTGAATTGATGGAAAATGCAAGATTGGATATGGAGATCAGCAAGAGAATACAATGTGCAAGTGTTTTCTATCATCAGCTTCAGAGTCTAATTTGGGATAAAGACACACCACTGGAGGCTAAGGAAGTGATGTACAAGACCTTTTTAGTTGTCAAATAATACTGTATGGAGCAGAAACTTGGCTGATGGCGTGGAGAGAATACAGGCAGCCGAAATGAAATTCCTGAGGAGTATGGTACAGAAGATTAGGAGAGAGAGATAGTGAGGAATGAAGACATTCGAAAGGAAGTGTATATACAGAAGCTGAATGATAAGCTGGAGCAGAACAGATTGAGATGGTATGGACATGTGAAGAGGATGGATGATGCAAGAAAGCCGAAACAAGTGAAGGAGAGACGGATGACTGGAAAGAGAGAACAAGGAAGACCTAGAGTACGGTGGATGCATTTCGTGAAGGACAATGTGGGAGAACGAAGCCTGGAGTGGAATTTAGTGGTTGAGGAAGGATGGTAGACAGACAGAGTGAAGTGGAAGGGAGTCATATTTGCTCCGAACCGGCCCAAGCTGGAAAACTGAAATTGATGATGATGATGACATAGCCATTACTTTTGCTTTAAAAATACATTGTTTACAGTTTTTTTCATTCTTCACATTTCATAAGGAACAATGCAACCATCGTTAAATTGTGGTTAACGGAGAAATGTCTTTCAACACCTTTCACCCTATTATCCTCAAAAGATAATATATTAGTTTATACGAGGGTTGGAGCATAAGTCATGGCAACTATTTCTTTCCTCACAGTTGCGCAGTGGTACATTGCAATGGCTATATGTCCCGGAAAGTATGACACCCATAGTGCATGGACACAGAATGCAAACTGCATACAGTGCGATTGAACTGCAGTAGTGAGCTAGGCTCCGTGCTGAACGGGTATGACAAAGCAAGAATAATGTGCTTTCAACAAACTGGCGGATCACTAGGGTCGCATTGCCAGATAGTGTCAAAGAGAGCTTGTGAAAGGTATGGGGATTAATGCCTTTACGCATCAAACATTTCCGATGTGGGTAACTGCATTTCAGCACAGACATGAAGCAACCAGCAACAGTCCGGAAGACCTGTTAGTCTCCAAACTGATGAGGTTATTGACTGATTTTGACCTCTTCACCAAAGTGAAGAGTCATTGATTTGGAGATGGTTTGGGGCTCGAGAGGACATTGCTAACACTGTGAAACATTAGACTGCAAAATTCACACATTGTGAGAAGACTAGTATCCAATGAATCCCGCATCGTTGGCGATGTGTTTTGAACACACCATGAGACTAATTTGAGCATTAACTTTGAAGATTACTGAACTTTCTGAGAATAAACGTTATGCAGCACAAGGATTTCAAGGCTGATGGATTACTTGCTTTATATCCTATACCTGGTATACCTAATCAGCATTATTCATACATACCACAGCTCCTTATGCTCCCTACTCCCATCTGTATATTTCCATTTGTCTGATAGATCCTGAATTCATGCAGGAAACAAGATGTTCAGTAAAGAACATATAGCCTACTTTCTCCTAAATGCATGGGTATTGTTATAACTCTTTGTCCTTTTCAAGGAGTATAATTGAATGTTGGTTGTAGTAGCTTGTTGAAATACAACGTACTATAGGGATATGAAATATGAATATGAGGTGCCCTTTGCTAGTGCTACCTCTGTAAAAAAAATTCATTCAATTCGGTTTCACAGTGTTTGAATTGATCTGGGGAATGGATTTGCACACATACATGGCCGCTATTTGCAAACTATTGGGCTGATGACCTTGTAGTCAGTCATAAGATGCTTTCCACAAAAAGGCATGTTGTTGCAAAATCCGGTAGAGATCAAATTATTAGGATGGTCGAAATTTGATTTAAGCTTTTAACATATGGGTGGCCGTCATTCCGTTTCCGTCAAGATGGCGGCGATATAAAACATGACACTGAGGTGCCTTTTGCTAGTGCTACCTCTGTACCAAATTTCGTTCAATTCGGTTTCACCGTGTTTGAATTGATAGGGGCAATCGATTTGCACACATACTTGGCCACCATCTGCAAACTATTGGGCTGATGATCTAGCAGTTTGGTCAGAATATGCTTCCCACATAAAGATTTGTTGTTGCAAAATTTGGTAGAGACTAGATTATTAGGTTGGTCGTAATTACATTTTAGCCTTTAACATTTGGGTGGCCGCGATTACGTTTCCGTCAAGATGGCGGTGATATAAAACATGACACTGAGGTGGCCTTTTCTAGTGCTACCTCTGTACCAAATTTCGTTCCATTCGGTTTCACCGTCTTCGAATTAATAGGGGGAATCGATTTTCACACAAAGATGGCCGCCATCCGCAAAATATTAGGCTAATGACCTATTAGTTTGGTCAAAGGATGCTCCCTCCATAATGGTATGTTGATGCAAAATTTGGTAGAGATCGGATGATTAGGTTAATCGTAATTTGATTTAAGCTTTGAATATTTGTGTGGCCGCCATTACGTTTCCGTCAAGATGGCGGCGATATAAAACATGACACTGAGGTGCCCTTTGCTAGTGCTACCTCTGTACCAAATTTCATTCCATTCGGTTTCACCGTGTTCGAATTAATAGGGGCAATCGATTTTTACACAAAGATGGCCGCCATCCGCAAACTATTAGGCTGATGACCTATTAGTTTGGTCAAAGGATGCTGCCCCCTTAAAGGTATGTTGTTGCAAAATTTGGTAGAGATCAAATGATTAGGTTAGTCGTAATTTGATTTAAGCTTTGAACATTTGTGTGGTCGCCATTACGTTTCCGTCAAGATAGCGGCGATATAAAACATGACACTGAGGTGTCCTTTGCTAGTGCTACCTTTGTACCAAATTTCGTTCATTTTGCGCTCACCGTGTTCGAATTGATAGGGGGGGACAGACATTCAGAGTACACACACTCACACACACAGACTCACACACACACACACATACACACACACAGACAGACACACTTTTTTTCGCCCTGTAGTGATCTCATAAGTCTACTTTCATTTTTTGCAAAAATCGAAAGTAGGCTAAAAATAGTTGCCATGACTTATGCTCCAATCCTCGTATTTTGCCATGTAGTTATTATATTTGGCCATTATTCTTCAGAAAAACTGTACTCTCAGCTCTGTTCTTACTTAACACTGCTACCTATCAATAGATACTGATCCAACAAGGACCATTGCAAAACCAATTTTGAGAAGGAACGGGTACTCCTTTATTGTTGGTGAAAGTTAGGCTGATTTTGGACATTGTTCAGAAAATATAACAGTTTCAAGAACAGGAGAATATTTACCTCGTCAATAATTATGGCTAACAGGATACCAAGGGGAGAGAAATGGTTGATACGTATTTATTCAAAAAATACTTGTGTAGCATTTTAGGAGAGAATCGTTCAGGGAAGGACTTTTGAGATAATATAATGGAAGTCTTATTAAAAATTAAAATAACAATTATTAAAAGTCCTAGAGTAAAAGTGAATTGTTGAATGTAAAAATGCATGCTTTCATTTTTTAACAACTGCACATGGTTCCTGTAGATTGAAATTGATCCCTTTAGTGCATCAACGGCAGTTGTTTCAATAAAGGTTTTAAATCTATAAGGGAAAAAAACAACAATCGTATGGTGAGTACAACAAGTCCAGGTCCAAGTTCTTCAACCACACAACAGCACTTTCTGAAAGATGAAACAGGTCGCTGGGGCTTCCAGAGTAGGCATGAAGAGGGCAGCGCAGGGTGACATGGTCCATGGTCTGCTCCTCTTCACTGCATTCACACATTGGCGAATCCATCCAGCCCCACTTATGTCACAAGAAATTACAGCGCCCATGCCCAGTCCTCAGTCTGTTGAGGCGACACCATAGTTTTCTTGGGAGGTCAAATCCATTTATTTTCTGAGCTGGATATATCTCATGAGCAGTAGTACCAGATGTTGAATTTGACCACTCTTCCTGCCAGCTCCGGTTTAGGTTAAAATTGTCCCTCAAGAGTCGGCCAGCCAATACACTTGCTGGTCTCCTAGATCAAAGTCGCTGTGGGGATGGGTGACAAAATTCCTGGTGATCTGGTAATGAGGGAGATGACCGGATTTTCTTTGCTTCTCTCAGCAGAGTTTCCTTTCTCCTCAGGTGGGGTGGTGGGATATGGCTAAGAACGGGTAACCAGTGGCGAGTTGTAGACTTTACAGTACCAGTTATGCAGAACATGGTTTCATTCAACTTAGTATCCACTTTATGCACATGTGCACTTTCCAGCCATACAGGGGCACGGTATTCCGCTGCAGAGTAGACAAGTTTAACAGGCTACCCGTTAATCGTAAGCAGTCAGCCGAGGCTCCCCATGAACTACCACAAAGCTTGTGAAGGATGTTATTCCTTGTAGTGATTTTGTGCATCAGACAGCAAAAGAAGGCTAGAACACAATATGTCCAATGATTGGCAAGAAATGTTTTAGATAGACCAAACTGTTTGTAGAACTCAGCATATTTATATATTCAGAACATAAAAAAAACCTGTATTTCTTTGTTTGACAGCATTAACATGGTTGAGAGGAACCATCGAAGTTCACGATGAAATGGACGAGATGCGCACGGAGTATGAGTCCATGAAAATGGTTCCTAAAGTGACCCTGAAGGAGATGTTTGTGAATCCTGCTCTTCGTATTCCCTTGGTCATCTGCATCACTGTTATGGTGGCACAGCAGCTATCTGGTATTAATGCTGTAAGTATGTCTACTGTTCATCGTATGCCAGAAGAATGGGTTGGGAACATTGTGTTCATTGAACTCATCGGCAACATAGCACACTTCTCCATGACTCCCACAAAGAAAGTATAAGGGCCCCTGTGTTTGAATCCTCAGTCTTTGGGCTGGTTTGATGCAGCGCTCCATGCTTTCCTATTCTGAGCTAATTGTTTCATCTCTACATAGTTACCACACCTCACATCCAAGGCAATCTGTTTAACTTCCTGTATACTAACCTTGATCTACCAGTTTGGTACGAAATACACAATTTTGGATTTTTAAAAGCTAAAAACAACAAACTCTATGATTGAAATTGATTAATGACAATAAAGAAACCAACAAGACCTCAGATTAACTCGCAGCCAACATTTGATATGAACTATTTTCTATTTCTGCCAGACAGTACACTGTTAAAATGAAAATTATAAGGCATGTACTACAATAAAACTTGCTCAAAACGGAATCGCAATGGTCTGAGTTCTTTATCCCAATTGGACAAGTTTCCGGATTGAACAAAATTATGCAAAAAGATACACATATTACTTACCCATGATTCATTAGTCTAGTTTTGGTGATACACCATCTCAATGTTCTTTTTTTCTTTTCACTCTCACCATCGTCTTCACAACTGTAACAAAACTGTTTACATTAGAATTGGGCTCAAGGTGTACATCAAGATAAGGATCTCTATGAACCAATGCAAGAGTTAGGCAAATAGTGGAGATTTAAATCCCATTTGTCGAGGAATTTTGGAAATCATTATCTCATTAGAGCAGTGTGAAACGGTACGTAATCACCTGGCTCTCCCCCTGGGGAAATATTTATGTAGCAATTTTACTGCAGTACCGGATATGCCTAAATAAATTACACAGCTAAAGCATAAGTTCCACATTACACAGTAAGGTTTGAATAATTGAATCGGCCAGAGCTGAAACGTATTAAGTCAGTCTTCACTACTTTTCAGGGGACAGATAAAACGTCATTGACAGAACAGAACTTAACAAACACACTATATTAGTCAACTATGTTGCTTAGTAACTATTCGTGTTAGCGGAATGAAAATGAAAATCCACAGCCTGCTTCCAGTCTCCGACCGGGTCAGGAATGGAATGAATGAAGCCCCCATCTAGCGGCGAGGATATGAGCTGTGCCTGTCGCACTCCTCTGGGGCAATGATTAAATGAATGACAGATGAAATGAAATGATAGTGGAGAGTGTTGCTGGAATGAAATTGTGACAGGGAAAACCGGAGTACCCGGAGAAAAACCTGTCTGCCTCCGTTTTGTCCAGCACAGATCTCACATGGAGTGACCAGGATTTGAACCACGGACCCAGCGGTGAGAGGCCGGCGTGCTGCCGCCTAAGCCACGGAGGCTCTCCGTGTTAGCGGAATATCAATTTTAATTTAATAAAAACATTTTTCAAATCAATTTTGGAAATATTACTAAATGCCTTTCAGCTCAGTAGTCAGTTTAATGCGGCATAAAGCCATCCAGAATGAATATTTCTCATGATATTTTATTTAAAAATGGATTTGTAACATAAAAACCACCTAAATGCTGTACAAATGTAATTTACCATACAATAGCACTGTAACACGCGGGAATCTTGCAGTGCGGCCAACATTAAGTATGGAATACGGCGCTGAAATGGAGCAAGACATTGACTTAATGCTTTTCTCCTCTGATCGCACTGATGTAGCAGTGGTTTCTGGCTTAAATAGAAGGCTGACTTAATTCTTTCCTACGCCATTCCAAGGCCCTTGGGTCAATACTTCAGAATACTAATTTTCTTTAAAATGACCTTTTTTGACTCAATGCTTTTCAGCTCCGACTGATTGAATTATATTCATAATTTCCTTTCGTTGCCATGTTGAACAGATTCCGCTTTATACAACGTAAATAACATGCAAAGCTATACCCAGTGCGCTGGGACCATAACTTTCGTTCACATTGAACAAGTTTCTACTTTATAGACGTTCTGCTTTGAGCAAGTTTTACTGTACTTTTAAATGCATTTAACTCGTCATCACACGCCCCCTCTTTTTTTACACGAGAGCACGCCTCATGGCAATTTGCTCACATACGTGATAAATTGTAGCTATAATTTTAAAGTGAAAAATACAATCCTAAAACTTATTATTATTATTATTATTTTTATCTTTAGAAACAAAATGTACTTACCATAAAATGCTATTTTGAACTTAAAATCATTATAAGTACTATAAAGCATTTTACAAACGCGAGAGCACGCTATGTTAGCAAACTGCCACAATTTCAAGGCGGTGATGTGACATCAAAGCACACCCCGTTAGCAAATTGCCGCAAAGTTTATAATTGGTCATTTTCAAATAAATTTCATTATTTTAGCACAAGACCATTGCCATTACACGATAAGTATTACAAGTAACAAATGACTTACTTCAGTAAAATATGTTAATATTTAGGATATAGAGTAATGGAATGCAAATTCAAGCAAACGGCACTGATGGTGAGGTTCTTGCCGAGGGCCCACTGAAAGGTTCAGTGCCTCTTCATTGGATGGTGAGGAGGTGTTGATCGACACCATCTTCACACGGCTGCAATATTTCTTCTGAAACACTCTCCTCTGAGTCACTAACAACTTGCTCTAAAATGTCTCTTTCATCAACGTCACTGTAATCAGAATTGTCTTCACCTAATTCACTTGAAAGACAGTCTGGAACACTGTCCACTAAATCTCTCACTCTAGCTTGTTGTACTTGGTACGGAAACAAGAAAACAGAAATATTACAACTCTTTCATATTAAATATACGTGAGAACACGCCCGTAAGTAATATGCTCACTTTGGTTCGAAAATTATTTTACGTGATAGCACACGCGTTACCAAACTGCTCACACAATGTGACACCACCAACACAAGTGTGAACTGACGTCGATAGCACTCAGTGACAACCTGGTTTAAGCCACGGTCGTTATACATAGATATGGGGTGAGGAATACCTGACTGCCCTCAACTTCCTGGAAACAAATAAGGAAAATATTTGCATTATTGTTCAAAGCGGCAAACTGCCGTGGGAGCATGTGATGACGTGTTAACATAAAAATAACTAGAGTGTATGTTTATTGATATTTTTGTAATCATACTAACTTGATATGTCTACAGGTGATGTTCTTCTCGACAAAGATCTTTGAGATGGCGGGACTTTCAAACGACAGCTCTCAGTATGCCACGCTGGGCATGGGGTGTGTCAATGTTGTAATGACGATTATATCGCTCGTGCTTGTGGAGAAAGCTGGACGTAAAACACTTCTGTTGGTTGGATTTGCTGGCATGTGTATTGATACCATACTGCTCACCATTGCTATGGCTTATGTGGTAAGTTGACATATTTTATTATTCAAAACAATTTATTGGAAGTGAAGCTATTGCCCCAATGACAATTATATACAAGTAAACACACAAGATACTTATAGTAACATTATATTGCAAACAACTCAATTAACAACACACACTAACTCAGTAATACATCTAGAACACTTGGTCAACCTCTGGAATGCGAGACTCTGTAAATTTGGACTACAGCTCAACCTTACTAAGACTGAGTACCTTGAATGTGGTTCCCAGACAGATGGGACCATCATGATAGATGGCACCCCACTACCAAAGGCTTCACATCTCCGATATCTTGGCTCCGTTGTGAGACCTGATGGTGACACAGTCTCGGATGCCCGTGCAAGAGTGAATGCTGCATGGATGAAGTGGCACCAGATCACAGGCGTTCTCTGTGACGGCAAGATCCCTTTGCGCCTCAAAACTAAGATCTATCAAACAGTCGTCCACCCTGTTTCTTTGTATGGAGCTGAATGCTGGCCTAATACAAAGAAACATGAACAAGCCTTGCACTCAATGGAGATGCGGATGCTGCGATGGTCCTTGGGAATTACACGGCTGGATCATATTAAGAACGAAGAAGTCGGCAATACTCTTGGAATTGCCCCTATTCCAGCCAAAATGAGGGAGACTCGGTTGCGTTGGTACGGGCATGTAGCCCGAACAAATACAGAGTCCATTGTAAGCAAGTCACTTGCTCTCGAGGCTCATGGACAAAGACCTCCAGGACGACCAAAAAGACGTTGGATGGATACACTACACGATGATATGCGCATCGTAGGTCTTCGTCCTATAGATGCAGCAAACCGCAACAAATGGAGAGCGAGGAGCAGAGTGGCGGACCCCAAGAAATAATTGGGAACAACGCCAGGAAGAAGACTAATTCAATAATACACATGAACACAATATAAGTTTCCAGAATAGTTCTGTGATAATTACTATAATTCTCTCTAACTAACACAAAAAACATCTAAAATTATGCTTGCAATATGTTACACACACATAAATATATACCCTCCACTCTTACAATATGTTGTTCCCATTATCTACAGGGTCTCCCAGGTAAAGCCAGATCTTCAGGCAGCATTTTCACTCTCTGCTACGACAGCTGCCCCGCCCGAGCTTACGTCGCGGCCACTGCCGGGCTAATGTCGTGCATTTACAGTCTTACTTACAGTTCTTACTGAAACTGAGCTACCGTAGCATTTCAAACAATACCGTGTTACCGAATAACAATTTCAATGCCAAAACAAAAGTTCGCATTGTTGTCATTAAATGGCACCAGTTTCTCTGCTGTTGTTCTTGCCAGTCTGAATCGCAAGCCATTAAATTTCATCAACGAGGGTATGAAGTGTCAGCTCACAGATAAGAAGGTAACATGAACAACAGCTTCCTGCAAGATTTAATTAAAGAGACACAGATGTATTTTGATTTCTTGGGTGTCCATATGACCTCACGTCACCAGTTAAAGGCTTTAAACATGGCAGAACTTACTCGCGTCAGGCAGAATGTGGTTACCAGTTACATTGCCTGTATAAATAGAAAGGACGACACTTACAGCATCTTTTTTAAGATAAGATTTCACATAAGATTGTATCCGCGACCACAAGTCCGGCCGAGGCCACAACGTAAACTCAGCTGGGGCAGCTGCCATAGCGGAGAGTGAAAACGTCTCCTGACGTCTGACTTCACCTGGAAGACCCTGTATTCTGCTTTTGCTACCACCTGACCTCTCCCTTGAATTTGCAAATATTTTCATTGTGATACTATTATTGTTGTTATTGTTTACAAAAAAAATCCTGTTGAAGGCTGTTACTGCATGAGAGGTTAGGCTAGGAACAAATAAAACTCCAACATTTACTGTGATTTAATGTTTGTTGAAGTATGTGAGAATACTGTAAGCCTGAAAAGTATATTTTTTACGTTTAGGCTAATGGTCCAAAGTGGGTGTCTTACCTTTGTATCCTGTTGGTGATCGTCTTCGTAGTCATGTTCGCTACTGGACCTGGCTCTATACCCTGGTTCTTGGTGTCTGAAATGTTTAACCAGTCAGCACGACCGGCAGCGACAAGCTTGGCCGTTGCCATCAACTGGACAGCAAACTTTATTGTTGGCATTGCTTTCTTACCCATACAGGTAAGGACTCCTCTAAGCTTAATTCAGAATTGACATATAGGATGTTTCAAAATGTACTTACCACATGTCCTCTAAGCTAACGTCAAATCTTAAATTGCAAGGTTTGGTGCAGTTTTGTTGTGGAGATAATTGCAATATTGTGTACTATCATTTGGATAATTGACATGGGCCTAGGATTCATGAGTCTGGTTGGTTCCTCAGTTTAGGGGCTGCGACAACACTGTCATGTACCCCTGTGTACTTTGGGTGTGTGTAGAATCTGTCTGATAAAAGGTGTTAGTTGTGATGGCTGTATTAGTGAGTATTCAATGTGGAGGCTTACCTCTAAAAACCAGGCGTTTCTATCTCATTCTTCTAATTTGGGAAACCAAAAATGTTCCTGCTAACCTGAAAAACTCCAGAATAGTTACAATCTTCAAGAAAGGTGATCGCGGTATCTGTGGCAACTACCGTGGTATTTCCATGCTTGCCATAGCTGGAAAAATATTTGCTCGAATCTTACTAAATCGACTTCAGGTTGTTTCGGAGAAGTTACTACCTGAATCTCAGTGTTGATTTCGGGCCTCTCGTGGTACAATCGACATGATCTTCTGCGCAAGACAACTCCAAGAGAAGTGCAGGGAACAAATGACACCTCTGTTCTTAGTGTTCTATGACCTTGAAAAGGCCTTTGATACAGTTCTTTCAGAGCACAATTTACAGTTCCACGTAGCGCTATGTGGATGGTTTTGAGACGCTTTGGATGCCCCGAACATTTTGTTAGTTTGATCCAAGCTCTCCATGATGGCATGGTTGGTCAGGTATTATATCAGAATGATATATCAGAGGAATTTCCAATTACAAATGGACTCAAGCAAGGATGTGTACTTGCATCTACACTTTTTGCCCTGTACCTGGCAGCTATGCTTTATGAGACATCACCTGAAAAGAACTCAGGTGTGAAAATTAAATATCGATATGATGGGGGGATCTTCAACCAGGCCAGACTCCGTTCCAAAAGATTAACCTATTCCACTCGGGTCACAGAATTGCAATATGCAGATAACAATGCTTCTCCTGCCCACACACCAGAAGAGCTTCAGCAGTCTGCCAACTTTTTCAACAGAGCTTATGAACGTTTTGGCCTGACTGTCAACATTCAGAAAACCAAAGTGCTAACTCAGCCTGCTCCTGCCCCCAGATTTTGATATCAACATATCTGGCTCAGCTCTGGAAAAGGTGGAACACTTCTCGTACCTTGGTAGTATTCTATCAGCGAACTGTACCTCTGAGAAGGATGTGGAAAACAGAATTCAGGCTGCCCATGTGGCTTTTGGACGTCTCTCACATCGTGTGTTTCTGAACAAAGATCTAAGTATCTGCACGAAAGTATTGCAGTACCAAGCTGTTGTTATATCTACGCTACTCTACGGATGTGAAACCTGGACCCTATATCGCCGGGACATCAAGAAACTAGAACGCTTTCATCAACAAAAACTTAGATCAATCATGAACATCAAATGGGATGACTATGTAACTAATATAGCAGTCCTTGAGAAAGCAATGATAAACAGTATTGAAGCCTCCATTGTTGGTCATCGGCTTAGATGGGCAGGCCATATCCATTGTATGAGTAACAGCAGACTACCTCGGCAAATCCTGTATAGTGAACTCAACACTGGCAAGAGGCCATGTGGTTCTCCTTTAAAACGATATAAAGATCAACTCAAGCAGACCATGAGGAGAGTAGAGATAAACCTAAATACTTGTCATACTCTTGCACTGGATCACCCTCGCTGGCGTGCTACCATCTCAGCTGCAGTTGCCCAGTTTGAGCAGGAACGTCGTAGACAGGAAGAGGAAATTCGCCAGAGGAAGAAGATACGTCAAATACTACCACGTCCTCCACCCTCCATCGGATGCAACATATGTGGTCGCATGTTCTATGCAAGAATTTGATAAGCCATCAGCGCCATCTTTATCGTCTGGACTAAAGATTATGGAACTGCAGGCGAGAAGCGTAAACTCGTATACGAGTATCGGCCGACGATTAGTGAGTGTAATTTGTAATTCCAGGTAAGGACAGCAGACAATCAATTTCAAGTAGTTCCTACTTTCGCTACCAAATGCTACCTTCAACGACACCTAGCTTCGAACTTGGCTACTAGATGCCACCGCAACTAGCACCAGGTGGCGAACGTTAGAACTTATAGAGCATTATGCAAATCTAACCTACAAATTTAGCTGCACACAATTTTAGTTAGTGGAAGGTTCTTTTTCATGCCATAAGTCTATGATATGGGCCCGCCGGCTTTACTTCTCCTCCGAAGGAAGGCATACCGAGGGATTTTTAACGTTCATAAAAAATCCGACGACTTTGGCTGGGTTTGAACCCGCGATCTTGGGCATAGAAGCGCAGTATGCTACCAACTATGCCACCGAAGCCGCTATTCATTAGTCTTGTGGAGATGTAAATTAGATTAAGAATATGTTTTGAAGTAAAGTACTGAAATAGTCACTCTAGTTCAGTGACATAGACCGGGGTGGGGTGGGGTATTACTGGAGGTCACCCCCTCCCCCCACCTATTTTTTTGTTTTTGAATTTTTAGAAAGAATAAAAATTAAACAGAAACTGATAATAAACAATAAGCTAAATAAACATTCCTTAAATGCAGACTTCAGTGGTACAGGCCGGACGTTTGTTTTAGACGATTGCCCTTGACCTTGAAGCCTGCGGATGAGCCTACACACACTCACTCTCTCACCCTATCGCTTCACACTTGTCACCACCGATCTGATGTAATGGAATTCCAGACTTGAGCAGACAGTACAGTCCACGTCGACGTTTGTGTGACGCAGAAGTACACATTACGTAGTACGAACAGAACGTCATTATATTTGCCAATGACTGTACTTCAGCAGTAGTGTGAATCAGCTTTGTCAATCATCGGACCGCTTGGGGCAGCTGATAACAACACAGGTACTGCAGTAACTCGCCTCCAGGCTTCCATTAAGATTTTTCATTCGTCTAAAACAAACGTCCGGCCTGTATGGCCATGTAATGAGGAAGGATAGCTCTAGAATGGCTAAGAAGTACTTCAACCTGGATGTCAGAGGGAAGAGACCAAGAGGAAGTCCAAGGAGACGATGGATAGAGACAGTTCGCTCAGAGGTGAAGAAGAATGGTTTTAACTGGGACGATGTTGCTTTTTCGTTAACTGGATTACGGTGGGTAAATGCACAACATAGTGGTCCTTTTAAAGAAAAAGTAGTTTTATTGCAGGTCTTAGCAAGTTACAGTTCACCACACAATAAACAGATACAAGCAATTAGTATCTCACTCTAGGTCTTCTCTGATTGGGAACACTCCCCTTTCACTCTCTCGAGCAGCTGTCCGTTCACTAATTTGGCAGGCCTGTGTCCAGCCTGTCTGTCACTCATCCAAATACCTGTACACTTCCTTGAGTACACAAACTACCGTTAGGCTACTTACGAGTCTGCTACACACTGCTCCGCAGGCTTGGAAAGAATCTCACTGGGTTTTGAATTCACACAGCACTTCACTACAATAATCTCTGTCGCACTGGTATACACGCTCGCTCAAAAAACACTGTCTGACCCTCGCTGACCAGGTCGCTTTATATAGGGGGCTGGTGACTCAATGAATGCTTCTAGAATAGTCCAGGATTCACAGCTTCTCGAGATTTCCATCACTAGCTGGGTCACGAATATTCTGGTCTATCCCTTTTTGTCCTCACAGCCCCGTTGCGTAAGGCGCAGATAACACACAGAGGCGGGGCATAGCCCGGGGCGGCTGTGACTCACGCGGCGAGGCGACAGAACAACCTCGCAGCTGTAACAATTTAATTCTTAGCTTTTAATATTTGTCTAAGTTTTAAGGCTTATTTCTTTTTTACACATACAAATTTCGGTTAGTAACACTCTACATTTTCTGGTTTATATTTTAAAGGTTCCTGGCTGGATGCACGGCACAGCAGTAAAAGTTGCCTGCTTTGTCCAAGGTCACTGGCATCAAGTCAAAATCCAAAGAAACTTGACAAATTGATACTGTTTGGTTATGATCCGTTGCTACATTTTCTCTGTCCTCCTTTATGGGTGTCAAAGTACGGTAGGACTTTGGATGCAAATACTGAGAAATGAATTGAGGCATTTGAAATGTATCTGTACAGATGTATCCTACGTTTATCATGGATACTGAAAGTTTCAAATTACGAGGTCCTTCATCGGATGGAAAAGCAAAGAGAACTAATGCTTATAATAAAACAATGAAAAACAAGATATTTGGGACATATTATGAGAGGCAAAAAATACTGGTTACTACAACTAATTATTGAAGGAAAAATTCATGGGAAAAGGTCTATTGGAAGTCGAATAAACTCGTAGCTGAAGGTATCCGAAGATGGCGCTGTTGCACATCAGAAGAGGCCTTTCATGCAGCAATGTCAAGATCACAGCTAGCTATGTGGATCGTCAACCTCCGTTCAGAGACAACGTCTTAAGAAGAAGAGCATTTTACACTGGTGTATCAATGGGCTCATCAGTAGGTATGGTACACTTCGCCCAATGGTACACCGGGGTAAAATGCTGGCAGACCAGATTGAGATAGCTGGACAATTTCAATTTTTCAAGTTTCTTTGATGTCTCTGTGCTCGTTTAGAGTAATAGATTTCATGTTATCTTATGGAAAGAAGATACTTCAAGGTTGCAGAATCGAATCGCAGCATAATCATTTGGCGTTTGAGGATGTTTTAGGGCAAGGGTGATGTGTCATTAGATTTACTGGCACGTTTGAGAGCCTCTCCACGGCAAAATGTTGGCACCTCTGTGTCTCTAAAAAGATGCAGTTGTTAAAAGGGATGCAGAACCCTTAATGTTATTATTATCCTTATTGTACTTCCCCTTAAATATGTATGACTGAGGTTTTATTGTGTCTACAATAGTAATTCTCAAAATATGGAATTGAGTTTTCATTTCTGCATTGTTAATAATGCACTTTTCTTATTACTAATATGAATGGTTTCTTTGTTTACAGGAAGCAATAGGAGGATACGTATTTATAATCTTTTCTGTCCTGTTGGCGCTGTTCGTCGCCTTTGTGTACAAGAAGGTTCCAGAAACAAAAAATAAGACGATGGAAGAAATCAACTCCATGTTCAGACAAATCTCATACAATTGAACATATGATAATACTCAGGCAGTGTAAGCCTCAAAGTCAACATGTCTTGTCTTTGTCATCAGAGACTAAATGTGCTGTTACCTTTCGTGACATTTTCATCTGACTGACAAGGATATTGTATTCTTTGTTTGTTTGTTTGTTGTAAATAGTCAGCAAGTGATTGCATGTGTGTATGCATGAACAGTACCGGTAGTGCTGGAATATTGTGTGTACGCGATTGAGATTGCAGAAGAAGCGTCAGAATTTTAGAAGCCAGATGTTTTAAAAGCAATTAAGTTATGCTCATGTAGCCAATGATTTTTGATGCAAAAGCTGACAGCTATACAGAGTGTATGGTGTTTAAAAGCAAAGTATACAGGTTTGCAGTTTTATATGACTCTAGGCATAATTACCATAGGCCCCAATATCCACAGCTTTATGTGGAAAAATTCCAGATACATGACTTTTCATTTCTGAGCAAAAGAATCAAATCTTGGTTGCCTTATGGGGTTTCCGGTGTCTCTTTGATATATCAGTGCTTTTAAATTAGTCTTGTGCATTAAGCTTTTAGAGGAAGGAATCCTTAGTATCTCCACAACATGAGAAGACCTACAGCAAGCCGGACAATAGGATAGCCCTTTTTACTTTTCTCTGGCAACACAAGCCGGAGATGTGGTCTTTTTTGATGGTAATTTATTAGAAGTTAATCCTATATCACAAGCCCAGTCATGCAGGTAAGGGGAATTTGGGGATGAAACCCCCACAGATCTTTAATGTTAATAAACTGTAGGAAGAGAAAGAAAATTGTCTTGTAGTTGGGTTGGGTATCTTGATATCTACATGTATTAGATGTGAATAATGTGGCTCAGTCAGCAAGTTGTATGATCAGGAATGCTGGTAGTCCATGATTTGATTCCATGTTTGCCAGATATTCTCAAACCGGAATTGCACTTATCGCTGTTTCAAAGAGTTCACGCATGTGGGTACAATTGTTAGTCAAAAGGAGATGAAATATTGATTTACCGGTAGATCTAGAGGAGCTGATTTAGGCCAATATCTTTTCAGGATATTCAGGGGCGCAATGTGGAAAAAATTGCTTTTTCCTTTTAAGAAATACTGAATCTCAGGAGTCATAATAGGATCTGCAAGATAGTTTTAATTTTTGTGACATTTCATTGGCTACATAAGTGAAGTCACGATTGTTTTCCAACTTAGAAGCCACTTAGTCGGCTTAAAGACGGTTTCTTCTAATGATCCGTATGTGGTCAGCTGTAGAGAACAAACTATTTTTTTTTTCTGGCATATTGCTAGCAAAGTAGACAAGTAAAGTATAAACAAAATACACTCTGTATATCTAAAAGCATGAGAGATTATCCCACTAGACCAGAATGTCAAGACTGGTCAGTTTAAGACTGAATTTATATTTAAGTGAAGATAATGTCAAAGAAAGCTGTGCCCAGTATTTTAAGAGTGACAGATCTATGTAGATATTATTTACTGTGCATGAGAGGCCCAGCAAATAAGTTTCAAAGCTCATTTTTTGATCTTATACTACAATGAATTAATACTCCATTTATTGGAAAAGTTTCACATGTAATCTGCAAATAAGCAGCATTCAAAATTTGATCCATACTCATCATCATCTTCATTTCCCCTTTTCCAGCTGACACCGGGTGGGGGCAAACGTGGTTCCTTTCCACTTTGTTCTGTCGTTCCACCATTCCTCTTCCGAAACGGTGTTCGAATCCAGGTTCCGTTTTCTAATGCTATTCTTCACCGATTCCATCCAACGCATTCTTGGTCTTCCTCGTCCTCTCTTCCCTGTCATCCGTCGTTCCAGTGCTCGTCTTGGTAGCCTTACTTCATTCATCCATTTGACATGTCCAAACCATCTCAATCTGTTTTGCTCCAGTTTGTCATTTAGTTTCTCTACTCCCAGTTCTTTTCGTATATATCTTCATTTCTTAATCTGTCTCTCCTCGCTTTTTGGACCATACTTCTCAGGAATCTCATCAAATTCCATAAATTCATGAGTGTTGGCAGATTTGTCCTGAGGCATATTTCCAAACACTGTAGGCCTGGAGGGTAGCCAGGGTTATGTCTTAGGAGGGCTGCCATGAAACAGCGTAAAGTTGTGCAGTATGTCTACCACTAATTATATTCTTATTTCAACAAGGTCAGGGATGAGATGCAATGAATTTCTATATGGCAGGTGTTTTTTTTATGGCAGATGCCTCTCCTGATACCAACATCTTGTGTCAGGAGATAATGAGAGAAGATATAATAATAATATCGTATGGCCTCGGGTGCTGGGTGCAAGCTTTGTTATTTGACACCCGAAGGGTAGCTTGCATGTCGAATTTCGTTGTTCCTTGAATCACTATGAAAGTCAAGGAGGTTGGATATCTAAGCTCCTTGAACACTACTGTATAGGGCTTTCTAGTAGAGAAATGAGGAACTTTGTGTTGGCGGAAACTCCAGAGATTAATTTTGCCATTATGATCACGGCCTACTGAATTCAAATGGGTTCTTTTACATGCCAACATCGTATGACACGGTGTCGTAATTTTTGCCGGCTTTCAAAAAAAAATAATATCACTTACCACGGCCAGGAGCGAACCTGCAAGTTGAGCACTCACACACCGTGGCAAGCGAGAGAAGAAATAAATGAAGATGAATGATAAAAGGCAAGGAATTGGAAGGAAGTTGCCATGGCCTATTAGAAGGTACGGTACTGTCCCAGCATTTGTCAGCAGTTGAAAATGGGAAACCACGGAACATCATTTCAAGGACAGCTGATGGTATGGTATGAACCCACTTGTCTACTGAGTCCACATGGCCTAATGCTGCATCTCAGCAAGCGTAGCTATTGCTGTTTGTTGCTACGGTCTAGAATAAGACCTAAATAATCAGTCATTTTAAATTTTCGTTGACACATCTTTGCAAATTGCAAATTATTTTCTGTCGTTGATTTCCTTCGAGTGGAAAACTATTGCATTCTAGCCAGTGTGAAGGGAGAGTTGATATTACAAGGGTATACGAGATAGTTATCGGAGTTTTAAGGGGCAGAACAGCGAGGTTATTTGCCCTAGTATACGAGATAGATGTGAATAGAAGAGGAGAAGGGTTTTCAGTCCGTAGACTGAACTTCACCTCTGAAGAGGCATTTCTGAGGTGTGGTTTACTTGTGGTAGGGTGACCTGTTTCTTTCTGGTCCTCCTTTTCTTCCTCCAGCCAACACTTCCATTTAATACTACCGGTATTATTATTTATTATTAAATAGTAGTGTATTTTTATAATCTGTATGCTATAAACCCAAAAGACTGTCACGTCTAGCCCTTTGTGTAGGTATTTCAAAACATGAAAGGTGTGTTAAAAGGAACACAATTATTAGACTCAAAAGTACACTAAATGAACATTTTGATAACGAAGCTCTGTACCAAGTTTTGAAAAGTGTTAGGAATGACAAGAAAAGCCCTGAAAATATCATGCAGAAGCAGAAAGGAATTAAATTAAAAAATTCTATCTTCCGTTCGTACATTTTCCGACCTCTGAAAATTTAGTTTTGAAACTAATTTGCAGTCTCAAGTGAACTTCACCTGACATTCTTGGAAAACTGAGCACAGAATGGTATAGAGTATTTACATCTGTTAAGTGTGTTAATACTTGAAAAGGAATGTACAGGTATATTTTATGAAGACATTCAGAATGCACAATGAATGGTTTATAACTGAACCTTCATTTCTGAATGCCACATCTCTCCCAGGTTGTAAATAGTTGAGAAGGGATATTCTGCCTTTCTGAGAAGAAAATGAATGCTACAAAGTCATATTTAGTGTGCTGAGAAATGTCTCATAAACAGATCTAGTAGAGGGAAGGAGAAGAATTAGTGTAGATATTTTGCATTTTAGCGAGGAGTTTTAGTTGTGTACATTGTTTTTGTTTGTTTTTACATGTTGTAGTGTCCTAATTTATACATATATTTTAAGTGCTTGTAGTGTATTTAAGAGTTTTTATGTTTCTCACATACCGTAGATTGAATTCAGTATAAGTTGTATTATTTAAAATAATTTTACGTTACCACCCGTGTATATATTTTTTAATGAAAGAACAAAATAATGTTAATTTGAAACTGTGACTTTGACAGTCATTCTGTATCATTTATTTCCTAGCTTAGGAGCTTCATTAGTATTGCATGTTGCTTTGGAAGCTCTACTGAAGGATCCCACCAACAATTCCACTTTCCCATACATATCCTTCCATTTCTTTTTAAGATAAAGACATTTTATTTTTGCATTATTGCCTTTAAGAGGAGCTTGAAAGTTACAAATGTCCTATTTATCCAATGCTAAAATCTAACATATTTAGGTACATTTTGTAGACAAAAGAACCACTGGAATATCTTTAAAAAATATCATGGATGTAGGATGATATATGTTGAACAATAACATGAAGATTTAATACATTAGCACTTTGTGAGGCGTGAGATATAAATTAAATATTATGTTATTCATTTCTTTACGATAAAAGCCAAATTTTCAGTGGTTTTCATTCAAGTATTTTCACTTCTACACCACAGATTGCCATAACCGTGCACCATTTTTGTATGGAGAGAAATCTGTGTAAGTTTCATTATTATAGCTCTATTACTTTTCAAGAAACATGTACTGTATCTAAACCTAGGAAATCACTTAAATGGTAGCTTTAATTTAAAAGCTATACAAATGATAATTCTATTACCTCCACCTCTCATGCGCATAATGGAAGAAAAAACTGTCTGAATTTTATGAAGAAAGCATAGAGTTATTCAGAAATGTGTGCATAATCAGGCTCAACAGTAAACAAATTCACAGATTTGACCCCTCTAAGCTACAAGGCCCTCTTAAAGCCAAACTCTTGCTCATTTTTAATACTAGGTACAGTATCTAATTGTACAGAGTGTAGTTGTGTATGTTTATGGCTCTAGGAATTGAAGGTAAGTTATCATCATGATTTACAAAGGCTAATGGTTCTGTAAAGATTTGTATCACCTGGTTTTTCTATGGCGATGATTGCCAAGTACACATTGCTGGCAATCTTCCTCCCATTATCTCTGAATGAAAACAGATGGAGCCAGGGCCGGATTTAAGAGTATGCCTCCTATAGGCTAAAGTCCATTTGCTGCCCCCTCAATAGTTCATATTTGCTTAATACATTTGTTTTATACAACAAGAGATAGAGTTCATTGACGTTTTCATCTTTTTTAAACATAAAGTTCATTTAGTTTAGATAAAACTACAATTTTAATGGCTTACATAATAAATGTTATAATGAAATTAGTTATCTACTTGTTTTTTTTAAATTCTTTTAAGATTCGTTAAAAAAAATTAAATGGGTTTCGAACTTAATTAATTTGTTCTTGTAGATCAGTGATCACTATTTTACACATGTTTTATTATTTTAATGCTAATGAATAGTCTTTCTTTTGCGTAATTGAAGAACTGTGTTCAATTTGAATTAAGTTGTCCAACATGGTGAAATGAAATTACACAAAATGTAGGTAATTACTGGTTTATTTGTTGAAAAACCGACAGTAGTGGCTACGCTGGCTAAAGCGCAGCATTAGGTCATGGGGCCAAACTCTCTGCTGACTCGGTAGACTCGTGGGTTCGAGCCCCACCGTCGGCTGTCCTTGAAATGGTTTTCCGTGGTTTCCCCATTTTCAACACCAGGCGAATGCTGGGACAGTACCTTCTGACAGGCCACGGTCGCTTCCTTCCACATCCTTGCCCAGTTTCATTCACCATCATTCATTTCATCTCTCATTAACTCCTCTCATGAGGTTGGCGTCAGGAAGGGCATCCGGCCGTAAAAACCATCGCCACTAAGACTTCCATCGCATCTCATCCCCGACCCCGTTGGAAAACGGGATCAATAAGGGGTAGACATACATACATTGTTGAAAAATATACAAACTTCTCTAAAACAACCCACCCTCGTAATCTTCGTGTTCAAATTTACATACCTTTCTTACGAGATTTCTTAATGGCAAACTCGTTAACCGTTTCACTGCTAATATTGTGAGAGACTATTGAACCCCTCCATGCTGAATAAATTTTTTAAAGTATGTTATTCAGATGAAGTTGCCGACGAGATATCTTGGGCGCAGCAAGGACGTGACGTTCTACCTCACCGGAGATATCTCGGGCGTAGCAGTGTAAAGGTTAATAATGACCTCATAAGAAAGTGTTTTTGTTGTATTTGGCTCAATACAAAGTAATGAAAGTGAGTTTAACCGTATTTCAGAAACACTAGTTCGCAGATAGTTCTTAACTCTTCTAAGGCAGGAAGAACTGTGTAAGGACAAAAACATATTTTTAAGTAACTTGTATTCATAACATTCGTACGGAAAATATCATTAATATTATTATTTTAGCTTTGAATGAATTGCCAAACTGCCACCCCTGAAAATTTGCCGCTCTCGGCTGCAGCCTACTTAGCCTATTTAGAAATACGGCCCTGGATGGAGCGAATTTCTTTACAGTGATTTGCACCTACTGAAGCATATTGTGCTAGCAATCATCACCTGTTCCAATTTTATTTAGATTCAGCAGCGATGCAATTTATCAGGATTAAATTGTGAGATTTGAATAAATTGGGCATCTCTGGAGTCTCTTTCATTTCGTGTGCACCAATTATTACTTTAATTAATCATTAACTTGCTTATAAAAGAACTGTTCAGTATTTATAAATATTATTGGTTTTCACTTAGTACAGTTGCAATAAGCAGGATAGAGATCAGTGGCAGGATGACATCGAATAATAGGTGATGATGGATGATTTGTACAACTGTGTAGGGGTGCAAAGCACTCCATGAACCTTATATCAACAGTAAGTCTCTGTTCCGATAAGGGGAAAATTAAGCACTATTTCATTGAGGAATCCAGAGAGGCAATAATATCAATTCATTTTTCATCCTTCTTGTTCCCAATAAATGCCAGCTTTGTTCCAGACATGTACTTCTTGAGGTTCTCCAGATACCCAAACAATGTATCCCTGCTCCATGTAAAACCTTATGATTTGTTGGCATCAGTATGAACAAAACTTACCAAAACCAGTCTTGTGAACAATTAGTCCTTACAATTTTGGCCCGGTTGTAGCCTGGATATGGGCATAACACTTGGAGGACAGCAGTTGCAGAAAGTAGAGTGCTTCAAGTACTTGGGAAGCATAGTTGAAGAAAAGGGAGGCAATAGGATGGAAATAAATGAAAGGGGAAGGTGTGCAGATGGATTTTTCAAGAGTGTTAGGGGGATGATATGGAATAAAGATGTACCACAAAAATGTAAAGGAATCATCTACAAGACCTACTTTGTGCCAATTTTGACATATGGTTCAGAAACATGGGTGATGAAGGAAAGGGACAAGAATAAAATACGAGCGGTGGAGATGAAGTTCCAGAGGAGTAGGGTAGGAGTAACAAGAATGGACAGAGTAAGGAATGAGAGAGTCAGAGAGATGGTAACAGAGGAACCATTGCAAAATAGAATAGAGCGGTCTAGGCTTCAATGGTATGGACATGTGAGGAGGATGCGAGAGGAGAGGATACCGAAGAAGATGTTTGGAATGGAAATGAAGGGAAGGAGGCCAAGGGGAAGACCAAGAGGCAGATGGACAAAAGGAGTTAAGAAGAGTGTGGAGGAAAGAAGAGTGTGCTGGGACACCGTGAAAGATGAGAGATGGTGGATGGACAGGAAACGATGGAGAGGCTTATGTACCAAGCTGACCCGACCAGTGGTCGGAAACTGCTCAAGATGATGATGATGTAGCCTATATTTTCCCCCTGCCTCCACCGTGTGGCACTGAACATCATGACCTCCAATCTCCTGATCTTGGTGAAACTTTGCACAGATATTAGCCAGGTCGCATGGAAAGCATCTGTGATGGAATTTCATCCCCTCATTCATTTGGGCCAGCCCTAGAGACGGCAAGCTTTGACGTATCTGAATACTGATGTGTGGCTTCAAATGGCCCTGGGATCTTATTTCTTCTCCGATCGATCACACTGCTTATCCAATCGCGCAAGAGGCTGTCTATGGTGAGAGGGCAAGATTTGACATGTCTGAATACTCTGAATACTGACGTGAGATTTCAAATGGCCCTGGTGGGTGTGCATGTTGAGATCTAATTTCTTCTCCGACCAATCACACTACTTAACCACTCTCTCAAGAGGCTGTCTATGGTGAGAGTGCCTATGGTACGTGCTGGGGGAAATAGTTGAAGCAGTGCGATTGATTGTAGAGGACATGATGACTCAAGCACACACATCCACCTGTGCCGCTCCAAATTGAAACATGTACAGTTTTGTCATTTCCAGAAATGACCTAAATGAATGTTTACCTTGCAACCTGACCATGTGTGTGCAAGGGTTCAGCGAGATCATGGGATTGAAGCTCTATTTTTTCCCTTGTATGCACACCTCTGGATGAGCAACTTCTTTCCCTTCTCTGCATCTCAATCAGGAACACTTGCTTTATACCGACAGACATTTCTCTGCGACCTAACTTTCCTCATTCTGAGAAAGATTACAAATACTGGTCTAAATATAAAAAGAATCCAGTAATAACTATTTTGAATGAAGACAATGCTCGTAACTTTATATTTCAGATTGTAATCAGATGGTTAATGTTAACAAAGTAGTTTAGTACAGACACGGAAAGCTTCTCTACAAAAAAGAAATCTGTTTACATCAACAGATGTCATCTTGGCTGATTCACCAGAGGATTTGAATGAGTTTCTAAATGATATTAACACAGTCTTGAGGAAAGAATTCATGATGAATATCAATTAAAAAAAGTGACAGTCAGTCTAAAAGACTAGACTTTGTATCATTTTAAATGCTACAAATGCTGAAAAATGCTAGAAAGGCTGGAGGCTTCTCGCTTCGCTCGAAGCCAAAGACTCTTGACATGTTAGAAAATTACCTGCATAATACTTATCTTGCTTATCTTGTTTCAAATTACTCGCGAACGGCAAGTGCAAACCAAGGTCAAAGCAAGGTCAAGCGCGCGGGATGCCGTCACGCTCACCAGAGCGCGCGGGGACGTGCCCCTTCCATCCAGTCTAAAAACACTTATAGTGGGCGATGTATTGAAGATAGAGATATGCTCTCCCGGACTTTTTGTAGAACTTGTCATGCTGACCAATTCTTACACTCATAGTATATTGATATTTTTAACGGTTTTCGCAGCGTAAGCTTAAGAAGCGCACGAACGCCAATTTTGTTTTCGACTTTTTCACTGAAATCGTTACTGCTTGGCTTCCTTTGATCATACATAAATTATTTTTTACAGAATCTTTCCTCGAGATATCCTTTACAGAATGGTGAAAACCGCATCAAAATCCATCCAGTGGTTCTCGAGATTACCCGTGACATCCAAGAATCGGGGATTTTTGTCGTATACTAACGAAGTAGAGATTGTCGGGGAACACATGCACCAAGCAGTACTATGACGTCACACACCTCAGTGCATCTGGGTATATTTTGTCCCGTCACCGTAACGTAACGCCAGACCCCAGCGTAACGACGAAGTCGACAAGATCATTTAAAATGATAACATTTAACAAAGATAATGGAACGCAGCCAGAAGAAATCAGAAACATGTATTGACATCAAATTCTGCTACTTGGGAACAGTGGTGGTTGGCAGATAATTGCTCACTCTGGGCATAGGGGAGAAGGGGGTAGGGTAAAAGACTGCTTGAAATCAGAGAAAACTGTATTCAATTGCACCGTAAAACGAATGTACAGTAGAGTCCTGCTCAACCGACCTTCGCGTATCTGACATTCCGTGTTATCAGACATTGTTCCCTTACTGAATTGCATTCCTGGCTGTGAACAGGCGCGGATCTAGAGTTTGGTTTTGGGTGGGGTCAGAGAATCGATCTAGAGTTTGGCTTGAGGGGGGGGGGGGGGCGGCGGTGGAGGGGGGGGGGGCGGTGGAGGGGGAGGTCAGAGAATCGAAATTGTTAAGAAAAATGGTATCACTAAAAACGCAATCACAAAATAACCAAACGTACAAAACCAGACCAATTTTTTTGCAAGCTTCATGGATAGAAATTTGATGCGTTTAGCGCACCAAAAATATTCGTACAAATTGCAACGGCGTGTTTTGCGACTTTTACATCGAGCTTCGAGAAAAGGATCAAGGTACGTAACCGTTTCGGCAAGTCGAGTTGGTACCGACAAAGGGAGAAAGTCACAGCTTAAATTGCCAACCAAGCTTGCAGTTTGGACGTCGGCAAAAATTTTTGGTGCGAAAAAAGCCCCAGTTTCCTATCCGTGCATTACTGCACATTCATCGTGACATCACTATAAACATCGATTAGGTAATCACAAGGTTTGCTAAACAAAATAGACGAGTTGATTTTGTTGTATAACTAATAGTTTTTATACAAGAGGTTAGAAGTTGTAAATATGTACAGTTGTAACAGAACATAATAATTCCAATAAAGATAATTCAGTATTGAATAAAATGATGAAAAAAACTGTTTTTCAGTTAAAATTCGTTAAGTTTTATTTGTCTGGTAATTGTGTTTTCGTTTTTTGAGTTTGCAAAAAAAGTTGGTCTCCGTTTGGGGGGGGGGGGGGGGGTGTCATGACCCCCGTGACCCCCCCCCCTTGAATCCGCGCCTGGCTGTGAAGATGCTACGGCTCAAGATGTGAGTAAGTGGTGTGAACAAGATCAGCTGTTTGAACTAACTGACCCTGATATTATTGATTTCGTGAATGCTAACGAAAATGAAGTTGAAGAACGAGGTATTGCAGAACAAAAGGATAAAACGATGTCTGACAGTGAAGGATTGAGTACATTGGATATGCCATTAACATACGTGGAGCAACAGCCGGAGGCAATCACAACTGAGGTGATAATTTTATCATTTCAAATAATCTTGTCGACTTCATCATTATGCTTAAGTCTACCGTTATGCGTCACGGTTACGGCGTGTATGACGTCATCATGTTGTTCAGTGCATATGCACCGAGTGTGAGTTTACTCCTGGCGTTATGCAAACAGAGACGGCGAGTGCGTGACATCATGCAGTCCCCGCGCGGGAAGCCTAAGGTAAAGGGTAATGGAGTCTGTTGAGTCTGAGTTTACTCCTGGGGTCTGGCGTTATGCGAACGGAGACGGCGAGTGCGTGACGTCATGCAGCCCCCACGCAGGAAGCCTAAGTTAAAGGGTAATGGAGTCTGTTGAGTCTGAGTTCACTCCTGGGGTCTGGCGTTATGTGAACGGAGACGGCGAGTGCGTGACGTCATGCAGCCCCCGCGCGGGAAGCCCAAGTTAAAGGGTAATGGAGTCTGTTGAGTCTGAGTTTACTCCTGGGGTCTGGCGTTATGTGAACGGAGACGGCGAGTGCGTCGCGTCATGCAGTCCCCGCGCGGGAAGCCCAAGTTAAAGGGTAATGGAGTCTGTTGAGTCTGAGTTTACTCCTGGGGTCTGGCGTTATGTGAACGGAGACGGCGAGTGCATCACGTCATGCAGCCCCCGCGCGGGAAGCCCAAGTTAAAGGGTAATGGAGTCTGTTGAGTCTGAGTTTACTCCTGGGGTCTGGCGTTATGCGATACGGAGACGGCGAGTGCGTGACGTCATGCAGCAGAGTGCAAAGAGCCCTCCTAAACCTTTCTAACATGTGTAGCATTTGTAGCATGCGTCATTTGAAATGATATAAAGTCTAGTCTCTCAGACTGACTGTATCTTTTTTTGTCGATGGCGAGATCTCGCAGCAAGAAAATAATATCGTATGGCCTCGGGTGCAAGCTTTGTAATTTGGCACCCAGAGGGTAGCTTGCATGTCGAATTTCGTTGTTCCTTGAATCACTATGAAAGTCAAGGAGGTTAGATATCCAAGCTCCTTTAACACTATAGCGCTTTCTAGTAGAGAAATGAGGAACTATGTGTTGGCGGAAACTCCCGAGATTAATTTTGCCATTATGAACACGGCCTACTGAATTCAAATGGGTTCTTTGACATGCCAACATCGTATGACATGCGTGTCGTATTTTTGCCGCCTTTCAAAAAAAATCACTTACCACGGCCAGGAGCGAACCTGCAATCTTGGGATTAGTAGATCGACACGCTATCCACTCACCCACATGAAAATTTTCATGAGAACATAACAATGTAAGTTATATAAGAGTGTGAGGAAGAACAGCGAGTGTCACAAGTACGCGCAAATTACATTGCAAGACATAGTATCGGCAGTTGATGGAGCATCTCGGATGTCTACGTCCTCGCCTCTGCTCCCTTGTTGCAATCCGTGGGCAACGACTAGCCGAAATAACTGTTGGGATAGGACTTACTCGGTCTAGCATTTCTGCCATACCCTTCACTATTGAGATCTGGTCGGTGCTCGGGCCTGGCAATGACCAAACGTATGAGAGAACCTAGATAGCGCGCTTCGCTTTCTCAGACATTTCACAGTAACTTGGTACTGTAATATTTCCTGAATTATTATTAAAGAACAAAATTGTGAATTCCTATACTGTACATATAAAAGGAAACTTACAGCTTTTATTACTAAAAATATTATTACGGTATTGTTTTTCTTAAAGAAATCTTGTCGTTGGGCAACACTGCAAACTTATTACCTGCCGCTACTGTTTCGGAAGCAAAATTAGCAGTGAGTGTTGAATCAAAGAGGATATAAAAATAGTAGGTTAGCAGAGGCAAAGAAAGGTACCCTACAGAAAAGAAATCCATTGATATGAAATATAGATTTAGTTCTTAGAAAGTCATTTTTGTAAGCCTTTGTCATAAGTGTAGTACTCTATGGATGTGAAACATTACGGGAGAATGATGAAGAGGTATTTATTTGATCACAGGAAAGAAGCTTAAGTGGTGACTGATGATCATAAAATAGTCAAATTCACATCAGTGTTCGGATTCCAAGCTATTTAATATCAACAGCTTGTGATTTCTACCATGAAAATGCCCTCAACAGTAGAGGGCAAAACCATGGTCAACCAATTATATATGGTATATGCTACAAGTGGTCTGGGGAAACAGGGAGGAGGAAATTCAGGAGCAACTGAAGGCTTGGGAAGAAACAGTGGGAGAGTACGGATGGAAGTTCAACATCAGTAAATGTGAGATCCTGTTAACGACCAGGAACAAGGACAGACCAATGAGTGGGATAACACTTGGAGGTGGACAGCTGAAGAAGGTGGAAAGTCTCAAGTACTTGGGAAGTATAGTGAAGGAAAATGGGAGAAATGACAAAGAGATTACGGAACGTGTCAGACAGGCAGAAGCATTTCTGAGAAGCATTAGGAGCTAAGTGTGGAATAAAGATGTCCCACAAAAAAGCAAGGAAGTGTTATACAGAAGCTACTATATCCCGATACTGACCTATGATTCAGAAACGTGGACAATGAAGAAAAGAGACATAAGCAGAATACAGGCAGGTGAAATGAAGTTCCTGCGAAGTAGGATCGGAGTAACAAGAAGAGACAGGGTGAGGAATGAAAAGGTCAGGGAAATGGTGAAAGAGGAGCCCTTGCAAGGTAGGATTGAGACATTAAGACTGAGGTGGTATGCACACTTAAAGAGAATGGATGAGAAGAAGATTCCCAAGAGGATACATGAGATGCAGATGCAGAAGAAACGACCAAGGGGAAGTCCAAGAGGTAGATGGCTGAAAGTAGTGGAGGAATGTGCCAAGAAGAGAGGCGAGGACTGGACCAGAGTGACAGCGGAGAGGTGGTGGGAAGAAAGGACTAAGTGGCGAGGCTTATGTTCCAAACAGACCCAGCCTGGGGCTGGAAACTGTACAAGATGATGATGATGATATGCTACAAGTAGGCCTATTCCACGAAAATGACCTTCGAGATTTAAATACAGTTATTATTATTATTTTTTAAACAAATATGATAAAAGGTTCCGGCTAACTCAAACAAATTGCCAGCGTTTCGCCGCAGTATACCAATAGGCTCATCAGTTGGTTATGGTACACCTCACCAAGACACGTGGCTAACACATACTGAGAAGGCCATTGCAAGACACCCGATATATTTGTACCCACGTCACGAGCAATGCCAATGCACTACGGGAGTCAAACTCCCTTCCCAAAGCACTGAAACCTTACCTTGGTGTCGATATAGAATCGAATGTTCTCAAATGAAGGAAGGATGGAAGATTGTAGTTTTACATGACCGTGAATCTTGTGATTATAAGCCACGGGACCTCCTTTTTACGTGGAATCCGAACCACAGGACATGGCATTTCACTTCGAAAATCTCACATGCTTTGACCGGGAATCGAACCCGGACCGCCTTGGTGAGAGGCATACAGCTAGACCGCTGAGCCACCACGCCCCACGTTCTCAAATGAAAACATGTTGTAATTGCAATGGCCTTCTCAGTATGCGGTAGCCACGCGTCTTGGTGAGGTGTACCATAAGCAACTGAAGAGCCCATTGGTACACTGGGGCGAAACACTGGCAATTTGTTTGAGTTAGCCGGAACTTTTTATCATATATGTTAAAATATTTTAGCTCAAACCGTGATATTTACAACATGTTTTCATTTGAGAACATTTGATTCAGTTATTCATTGTAATAAATGAGATTTTTAAATAAGATTCTGTATTTTTCAACCATAGTTTTGAAAAACCTTCCTTTATGATGTTGGCAAGCTCATGGCCATAGCTCGTTGAAGAACTGATGATGATGGTAGCTAGCCAAATTAGTTGGAAATGTTTCTTTAGCCCATTCCTCTGTAACTCAAGCTCTTCAAGTTGGACCTCTCAGTGTGGCTCAGTGCTTGACTTTGGGCAGTCTCCACTTACTGGCATTTACTCACTCTAGTCAGCTCCGTGTCAGTCAGGGGGAAGTTGAGATGGAGAGCCGTGCTTTAGCTCACTCCAGTAGGTAATATAAGCCGAAGCTGGGGCAGGGGCTAATGGGCAAGATGGCCGCCGCGCGCAACCACTCTATGTTATTCTTATGGAGAGGTCAGTCAGAGCTGGGTCAGGGGCTAATGGGCAAGATGGCCGTCACGCCCTGAGACTGTGCATGACGTCACAGGAAGAGGTCGGCCGTGTAGTTGTTAAATGGAATATTTATTATTATTATTATTATTATTAGGTAATTATTAATTGATCATGTATAATCAAGACCAGCCTTATATTGTCAACCACTTAGTGTAGTGACTAGCATTCTTGGAGGTCATTCCTGAGGTTCGAATCCCGGCTCTGCCAAGAAATTTAATTTCTGGTCTCAAGAGTGGAACGGAGTACACTCAGCCTTGTGAGGCAAAACTGACAGGAACTGGCTTTTGATTCATACCTCAACAATTCTGCCTAACCCAACTTCACCTAACCTAACCTAACCTAACCTAACCTATCCTAACCTAACTTCAAAGTCAAAGCAAATATGAGAGCAAATGTGAGAGCACACATAATAAACTAAGTTATAACCTAACCTAACTTCACCTAACCTAACCTCACCTAACCTATCCTAACCTAACCTAACGTAACCTATCTAATTTAAAATTGCAAGCGAAAAAAATTAGCAAAAAGTATGAGAAAAAAGTGAGAGCACAAATAATAAACTTTGTTATAACCTAACCTAACCTAACATAACGAAACTTCAAAGTGAGAGCAAAAATGTAAGAGCAAATAAGAGAGCACAAATAATAAACTTAGTTATAACCTAACCTAACCTAACCTAACCCACAGAAACCTCATTTAAAGATTTTAGATGTTATATTTTAACATTTTAGATTTTTGATTTTTTTTTCATTTTACATTTTTTAGATTTTACATTTTACATTTTTGATTTTTTTGTATTTTAGATGTTATTTTTTTTTTAGATTTTACATTTTAAATTTAAGATTTTTTGATTTTAGATTTTACATTTTACATTTTCCGAAAAGAGTAAACTACAAGGCTACCTAACGTCACCAAACCTAACTTTACCAAACCTAACTTAAGCTAATCCAAAGGCTAATGCACACACACAAAGTATATAAGGGCACATGCAACTATCCTTATGCCAGTCTTATAGGATACTGTACAACATGATCACTACCCCAACCGGTTTTTTATTTTTCATTTTGTTGTTTACACATTTGTCAATTTTCCAATTTCCCATTTTTAGTTTTTTTTAAAATGTCAGTTTAATGTTTTTTAATTTCATAATATGGAAACATGGAATTTGCATTTTGTTGTTTACATATTTGTCAATTTTCCAATTTCCCATTATCAGTATTTTCAAAATGTCAGTTGTTAGTTGTTCAATTTCATAATATGGAAACATGGATTTTTGCTTTTTGTTGTTTACACATTTATCAATTTCAAAATATTCCATTTACAGTTTTTAAAATGTCAGTTTAAAGTTTTTCAATTTCATGATATAGAAACATGGATCTTTTAATTTGTTGTTTACACATTTGTCAATTTACCAAATTCCCATTTACAGTTTTTAAAATTTCAGTTTAATGTTTTTTCTATTTTATTATTATGGAAACATGGATTTTCCAATTTGTGTTTTACATGTTCATTTTGCATTAGGAGTGGGGAGAGGCAGGTAGTAATTAGAAATGTACAAGCAGTGGCCATAAAATATTTTAATTTTAAATACATGTACATTATTTACACATAATACATTTTTATATATATATTCTTTTTTATTTTGTTTTCTATTTTATTTATTTTTGATTATGAATACCATTTTTTATTTTTGTTTTTTTACTTTTGTAGTGCTATTGTTTTATTTCCTAAATTGTTTTGTTTTATGTATTTGCTAGTTGCAGGCAGAAGATTTTGATATTCATAACTTAACTCTTTAAGCATGGTCAATGATTGAGTAATGACCATAGGCATGTGTACCTATACCATCAGCATCAATCACTCTTTTATCATCACCAGGACACAAAGCAATTTTGTTTAGTCTTATAGATGATATGTCATGTTGTTTAGAAGCTATAATGTTCATGGGTATTCTTTTTACATTGTTTTTCATGACACAATCCTTATAATCTTGAAAGCTTACACAATTTTTGACAACACCTCTGCTAATACCTTTAATCTTTTTGATTTCTTTACCATTTATGTCTAAAGCGTACATTTTAGCTCTAAGTCCAACAAATGCTTTTATAATTTGTCCACAAGCCTCGTCTTTAAATTTCCCCAACGTTTTCTTGTTTGATGTAGAGTAACATATGTGATTAGTAGGATAATCTGATGTGTCCAGGTGTTCTAGGAAATCCAACTTGTCTTGATATACATCTTGGGTGTTAACCAAATAAATGAACGAGTCGGTATCCATATACATGAGTTTAAGATTGTTCATTCCATAATAGGGTAGCAGGACATAATAGTGGTGGGAATACATGAGAGTTTTTGAAATATCTAGTATACACATTCCAATATATATAGGCTTATTGAATACAATGTTACGTTTAGCCATGTGGAAAGCAGCTAGGTTAGGACCATAAATAGTTCTGTCAATAAATGTCGGCTTTGCTATTAGCTTTTCTGCCTTTTTGCTGTCAGTCACAAGACGTATGTCTATTCTTTTACGGATATTTTCCATTGTTTTTCCAAAAATGGCATTGTTGAATAATTTGTACAGATTTTTCTCAAACTCATTTTTGGCTTGTTTTCGAAGGTTGTTATTAAAATCAACGTATGCCTTTAACCAAGGTCTTTGCTTAAACTTTAACACACGATGAATTTTTATCAATTTTATTCCATGATCTAAAGCCTGTTTTAATGCCATGTAGTGAACAACATATCGCCTTCGATTTCCAAAATGAGGAATTAGTTTTTTCAGAGACGAATCCTTAGGTTGTGTACACTCTGGTAGGAAAGGTAAATCGTTGTGTAGATCATGAAAGTCAGATGGGTAATCAACATCAACGTCTAGAATGTATCCCACAGGATCGTCTTTCTTCAGTTTTTCTAGATCAACGGTATCTGGAGAAACCCACTGAAATCCGCCATAAGGAAGAGAGTGACACATAGCCCACCCGTATTGGTTGTTGGCATCATCATAGGTAATCAACTGTGATGGTTTCTCAGAATCATAGGTTTCCATGTATTTATTGTTAGCTTCAGCATACCGATGAGACACCTGGCATATGCCTCCACGTATTCCAGACTCGATTAAATGAATCTGATCGTAATCCTGTAGCAAATCCAGTTCAATGCCTGTGTAAAGGAGCATTGCCTCGAAACTTAAATCAGGCGAAGTGAAAAAGTGTGCAGCATCCACTCGGTGTGTTTCTAGTGTTTTGTTTCTAAACGTTTCAAAGCTGTCTGCAAGAAGGAGTACATCTGAAGTTAGGTAGAGGTCACTATATTCCCCTAGAGTTTTAATGTTGAACTGATTCCACACATTTTTAGCATGTTCATAGTCTTCTTGACTAACATCTTCTTGACTTAATTTGTTAAAGAATACCTCTTTTGGAGGTAAACACGTTTCACTTAACTTTTCCCATGAGTCAATGTAGTCATAACAAAATACCCCTTTACGAGTCATGAGCATTGCATTTTCTTTTCCAAAGTACTTGTCTGTTTCAGGGTATAATGTTAAGTTGGAAACTAAGTTTTCCAAACTACTTGGCATTAACCGAAACGTGTCCACAAATCGAAGCTTAACATTTCCAACATATTTGGTGAAAGAGATGTACTTTTCTTTGGAGTTAGGGATAACGTCCACTCTTTCAGTAGTACACCCCAATTGCTTTACAATGAAATTTGCGTCGTAGCCACTCATATTATGTAGAAATACAGGAACGGGGTTACGTGTTTTACACCTCAAATTACAGTTATTGTGAGCACTTCCACGGTATTCCCCTGTAATATGACAATGGTCTCGAACTTTCCAGTCCTCTTTGGTAAATGGTTTATGACACAAATAACAGGTTTCAGAAGATTGGAACTCTGCTTCTTGATGCTCAGTTAAAGCTTTTGGAACATTTAAGCTGTAAAGACGATCAATTTCATTTGCTATTGAGATCAAACAGTCCATAAACTTTTCTGCAGCGTCAGGTCCACGATAAATAATAGGTTGGCTCGGAAGGTTTGTCTTTATGTGTTCCACAGCTGCTGAGGGTTTAACATATATACCAAAGCTCATAGGAACATGACTCTGGTATGGCACTGTATAACTTGCCTCAGGATTAGGTAGACATGTTTGATAGGGTAACAGTATACTTTCAAAATCTGCATAGATAACGTAAGGTATTCTAAGCATTTTTTCCACATTTACGAATTTCACAATTGGGTTTTTAATAGGCATTTCAACCCTAGCAATGTCATGCTGGATACACAAAGCTCTATGTTCTTTTAATTTTTCCATTCCTTGTTACCCATATTGATTATCAACGTGAGTAAAACACCGTTTACACGTATATATCTTATGTCCATGGCGGGTAATCTGATGTCCTACTAGTTTATCAAAATCTTTGATAAAGACGTAGTGGTTCTGGCCGGATGAAGAACTTAGCAGAAGGAGCTCGCGATGGTCTTGCAGCTCTTGATCCACAACCTTTAGAGGGAACAATTTGTTGTCTTGTTCCAATCCAAATAAATTAATGGATATACCGTTGGCTTTTTCAAATTTGGGAATGTCAGCTAGCGATGTAGGAAATGATATTACTGAAAAATCATACTTGTTTTCCAGATCCTTGTATTTACTAACGCGTTTAGCATCAGTTTTAACCAGTTTTGCTAAAATGGCATACATAAAACACCTCTCGTCCTTAAAGTTTTTAGGATTAATGCAGGCTTTTCTTGCTTGTATAGCTGCTGGTAATGGAATATATGTGCTGCCACGCAAGGGATTGTACTTATTTTTTTTCAATCGTACTCCTTCCACTGCTAACAAAGCCCAATTACTGCCTTTTAGCTCAGATTCTTCCATTTCCGTAGTTAACTTTGTAAATTGTGTTTTCAAGAAACTACTCAAGTCTGTTTCCAAAAATAGGGACTGATTTCGTGTTTTAAAAGCACGATCTGTAATTTCATTGGTAGATGTATGAATGAATCTACATTCAGCCACTAGATTAACTTTGATCGACTTGTGCATTGCTAGTTCTTTCTGCATAGCTTGTATTATTTGCTGTTTGGACTCTTTAAGGTATGAATTTAAATCCCTACACGTATCACAACGTATGAAATAGGATTTAAGACGACCTTCAAAAGATGTCTCATATTCAATAAGTCCATTTTGGTCAGGGACCAATGACAGTAGGTAATGTTTTGTAGGCTCTGCTTTTTGTCTTTTAGCTGCCGACACAACATTACAACATTCTTCATGCCGACGTCCGTTGTATACATTGTTGAATGTACTACCACAGGTCTTGCACTCATGGAATTCACCACACGATACTTCATGTCGCTTTCTATGATAGTCTCGAAGAAAAGTCTTCCCACACTCTTTACACATATAGCTAGGAATGGGTTCTTCCATTATGAATGTTGATTTCTGCAAACAGCTGCTTACTGCGTATCACAGGGCTAGAGGTTAGTCAGTCAGACGGTCTTTCACAATGTGAACACCGTGAGAGGTAGTAGTCAACTGGTGATATTCTTGTTAAGGGTCCTCTAATATACCCCTAGTTCTGACCAACAGCTCTTTACAGTGTATGACAAGGCTGTAGACTGGACAGTGAGAGGGTCTTTCACGATGTGAACACTGTAACAAGTAGTAGTCAACTGATTATATACTTGCTAAGGGTTATCTAATATACAATAGTCAAGACCAACAGCTACTTACTGTGTAGTACAAGGCTGTACAATAGTTGTTTTGACAGTCTTTCACGATGTGGTCACTGTGAGTGGTGGTAGTCAACTGATGATATTCTTGTTAAGGGTCCTCTAATGTACCCCTGGTTAAGGGTAACAGCTGCTCACTGCTTATGACAAGGCTAAAGACTGGTTGCTTCAACGGTCTTTCACAATGTAAACACTGCGACAGGTAGTAGTCAACTGAAAATATTCTTATAGCCTACTCAAGGTTATCAGGTACTTACTGCATATCAAAAGGCTGTACACTCATGTGTTAGTCTTTTTTTTGTGCTAAAAGACCCTCTATATTCCCTACACAAGGCTATACATGTTAGTTCTAAACACTTAGTGGTTAATTGTATAATAAATTTTTGTACAAAGCTTATACGAGCACGTTTTCACTCGGTAAAACTTTACCAAATAGTCAAATGCGACACGCAAAGTATGTTGCCGCTATCTAGCGGTGACTATGAGAACTACTTGACCGACCAGCATGCTACCTAGCGCTCCGTTTCAATACTCGCTCACTGAACGAACAGCATGCTATCTAGCGGTCGATATCAATACTCACTCAATTACCAGCCTGCTACCTATCGGTCAATATAACAACTCACTCAACTACCAACATGCTACATGGCTTTTTTGGTCAGTTTTTTGTTGGCTTTTTGTTGGCTTTTGTTGGCTTTTGTTGGCTTTCGTTGGCTTTTTGTTGGCTTTTGTTGGCTTTTGTATTAGCTCTTTTATATTTGCTCTTGCTTGTGGGGGCTTATTTGGTCTTGGAAAGTATGTCAGTCCTTTTTTTATGGCTGTAAAATGCTTACAGCCATGTTTGTAAGCAGCAACAACAACAACAACACACAAAATTCCAAAAAAAATCGAAAGTACTCTAAGTTTTATCAATGACTCTCAACTCTTACACTTACCTCTATCCCATGCATAGTCAAAAATTAGTGTATTTTTCAAATTTTTCAAAAAATATTTGGAAAGTAGGCTATATCATTAAACTAAAAATCCTGAAAAGACATATGTTAACTCCAACACCTACTTCTATACCACTCTCAGTCCAAAAATAGTGTATTTTTCAAATTTTCCAAAACATATTTCCAAAATGGGTTATATTTCCGAAATTAAAAAGTTAACAAAAATGTTTGTTTGACATAAATGAATGGCCTTTGTCTCCTCTACCACTGTACCAAGTCCCAGGTCTCCAGGACAAAAAAATAAAAATTTTAAAAAGGGTTTTATTTCCAAAATTAGGAATTTTACAAACACATTTTTCTGACGTAAATCAATGGTCATTACCCCCTCTACCCCCCACACTAAGTCACATGTCTCTAGGACAACAAAAATTTAATTTTGAAAATGGGCTTATATTTCCAAAATTAGGAATTTTACAAAAACGTTTGTCTGACGTAAATCAATGGTCTTTACCCCCTATATCCCCATACCAAGTCTCAGGTCTTTAGGTCAACAAAAATAAAATTTTGAAAATAGGCCATATTTCCAAAATTAGGAATTCTACAAAAAAGTTTGTTTGACGTAAATCAATGGTCTTTACCCCCTCTATTCCAACACCAAGTCTCAGGTCTCTAGGTCAACAAAAATAAAATTTGGAAAACATGGTCACTATTTTGGAAACTAGGAATTCTACAAAAATGTTTGTATAACATAAATGAAAGGTCTCTATCTCCTCTACCTGTAAACCAAGTTCCAGGTCTGTATGACAAAAAAATGAAAATAGTTCAACTGGGAAAGTAGGCGATTTTTCATAAAACTAAACATTCTAAAAAGTGTTCTATGGGCTTAAAAGAATGGCCTCAATGTCTTTTATTTTTATAATAAAACTTTTTTATTTTTTACATTTTTTTGAAAAAAGTTCAATTTTGAAATTTTTATATTTTGGAAACTAGGAACTCTACAAAAAAGTTTGTTTGACATAAATGACTGGCCCTGACCCCATCTACCACCAAAATAAATTTCAATTCGCTAGAACAAAAACTGTGCAGTAGGGGGGTGAGCCGGTTTCTGCTTAGTAGTGCTTAGTAGTGGGTCGAGGAGGGTTCTGGAGTGAGTTAGAAACCGCCTCACCCCCCTACTGCACAGTTTTTGTCCTAGCGACTTGAATTTTATTTTGGTGGTAGATGGGGTCAGGGCCAGTCATTTATGTCAAACAAACTTTTTTGTAGAATTCCTAATTTTGGAAATATGGCCTATTTTCAAAATTTTATTTTTGTTGACCTAAAGACCTGAGACTTGGTATGGGGATATAGGGGGTACAGACCATTGATTTACGTCAGACAAACGTTTTTGTAAAATTCCTAATTTTGGAAATATAAGCCCATTTTCAAAATGTTATTTTTGTTGTCCTAGAGACATGTGACTTAGTGTGGGGGGGGGGGGGGTAGAGGGGGTAATGACCATTGATTTACGTCAGAAAAATGTGTTTGTAAAATTCCTAATTTTGGAAATAAAACCCTTTTTAAAATTTTTATTTTTTCTTCCTGGAGACCTGGGACTTGGTACAGTGGTAGAGGAGACAAAGGCCATTCATTTATGTCAAACAAACATTTTTGTTAACTTTTTAATTTCGGAAATATAACCCATTTTGGAAATATGTTTTGGAAAATTTGAAAAATACACTATTTTTGGACTGAGAGTGGTATAGAAGTAGGTGTTGGAGTTAACATATGTCTTTTCAGGATTTTTAGTTTAATGCTATAGCCTACTTTCAAATTTTTTTTGAAAAATTTGAAAAATACACTAATTTTTGACTATGCATGGGATAGAGGTAAGTGTAAGAGTTGAGAGTCATTGGTAAAACTTAGAGTACTTTCGATTTTTTTTGGAATTTTGTGTGTTGTTGTTGTTGTTGCTGCTTACAAACATGGCTGTAAGCATTTTACAGCCATAAAAAAAGGACTGACATACTTTCCAAGACCAAATAAGCCCCCACAAGCAAGAGCAAATATAAAAGAGCTAATACAAAAGCCAACAAAAGCCAACAAAAAGCCAACAAAAAGCCAACAAAAGCCAACAAAAGCCAACAAAAAGCCAACAAAAAACTGACCAAAAAAGCCATGTAGCATGTTGGTAGTTGAGTGAGTTGTTATATTGACCGATAGGTAGCAGGCTGGTAATTGAGTGAGTATTGATATCGACCGCTAGATAGCATGCTGTTCGTTCAGTGAGCGAGTATTGAAATGGAGCGCTAGGTAGCATGCTGGTCGGTCAAGTAGTTCTCATAGTCACCGCTAGATAGCGGCAACATACTTTGCGTGTCGCATTTGACTATTTGGTAAAGTTTTACCGAGTGAAAACGTGCTCGTATATGCTTTGTACAAAAATTTATTATACAATTAACCACTAAGTGTTTAGAACTAACATGTATAGCCTTGTGTAGGGAATATAGAGGGTCTTTTAGCAAAAAAAAAAGACTGTCTAACACATGAGTGTACAGCCTTTTGATATGCAGTAAGTACCTGATAACCTTGAGTAGGCTATAAGAATATTTTCAGTTGACTACTACCTGTCGCAGTGTTTACATTGTGAAAGACCGTTGAAGCAACCAGTCTTTAGCCTTGTCATAAGCAGTGAGCAGCTGTTACCCTTAACCAGGGGTACATTAGAGGACCCTTAACAAGAATATCATCAGTTGACTACCACCACTCACAGTGACCACTGGTGTATTCTTTGAATACACGGTACCTGAGATATAATGTCTACTGCTCCTTGCATGTTCATTTCTTCCTTCCTCTTTGCCAAACACCAACAGTGATCTTCTGTTTTCTCCTTGTTGGGCAAATCTCTTATGTCTTCATAAGTATGTTTCAGATATATAACTTCTGTGACCCACCTAGCGTCATCTAGTAGCGAACCTCTGAAGCTACTCAATTCCTCATCGTGCAAGAGGACTTACATATCCATCTGGCCACCGGATCTTGTTATTATCTCCAGCTATTTTCTCCTTGAGCAAGAGGACTACCTCTACTGTTTCACTCACCATGCTGCGCTAATATCGCCTACTATCAATTCTTAGAAGACCATCCATCAAGAAGAAAATTTATTTTTGATAAGTTGGTTATGCTGATATGTATACCTTTTGTTTCCTACTCCCACTCTCTCCCCTTCCTAGGACCTTCCGTGCTTCGTTGAGCAAGTCTCACTTCTTAGTCGGCAGTTGAAGCAATCAGTTAAGGCTCAACCAGAGCTAGCCTCCTGACCTAACGAGGCATTTTTAAAATTTCACGCCATGTTGGAACTCTAAGCATCAGCGAGGAACTTCACTTCGACATGCAACAAAGATAAGTACCTTCTTCAAGTTTTAACCTCATCTTCATGGTTTTAACTTCCACGTGTTTTTAATGATACTTTTATAGACAGTGTGAAAGTATTTATTTTGGGGCAAAAATCATTCTTCGTGGGATTTGCCATGTTGAGCTTTCGCTTGTATAAGCCGACTTTACCATAAAGAGCTTTTATTAAGCTATTCTAATGAGAAATCCTCTCTCTACGTGGGATATTATCTAATTACCCGCTGTCTATAATTCAACAAGCTAGTTCCTCCGCTGGATTTACATTAGCCCCATTTTACTGCTAAGATTGTTCTGGAACCTTCTAGATTCCGTACTCAATCTACAAGTCCTGCCGTCATGTATTTCTCACGTACTTGTGAGAATTCTGTTTAAAATTGAATTATCTTACTTCTAAATTACTACATAGTGAAGTTTCGTCCACCGCGGGAATTTTCTATAGCGCATTTAATTGTAATTTACAACTTTCTCAAGAAATACTCTCTCACTTATCTAGTGAAACCAGTTATTTTCATCATTGCAATAACTTTCTTTTCCATAAACTTTGTGTCTCCACAGTGAACTTTTCATATGTTTCAATGAACTATAGTGAAAACCAGTGCTTGCTCAACTTTTCTACCGCGTCGCGATCGTCCGCTTATATTCAAATAAGGCCATGAACATTTTCCTTAATTCCCATTTCTCTTTCCTAAACCTCTCACTAACAATCTGCAATAAACTTTTAATCTAGGTCTGTTCCAATAAGGTGTCATTCCAAGAAGTGCCCTTCCATTTTTGTTGGTTTATCATTAAGTATCTCTGTATAATTACGTGTCTAGCACACGTTTCAAACTTACATTGTTCCTCCCTTCAAAAGCAGGGAAAACAATTCTCTCAACTCTTGAGTGAGTTATTTTTTTTGGTCTCGCTAAATGAAAACTGCCTCATTTAACTTGCGAGTCTTATTTAAAGTATAGGAGGTCTAGAACTTTCCTTCTGATTAACTTTTCAGGTTCACAGTAAGTGACCTGCTCTCTTTGTATAATTCTCATAAAGTAATTCTGTTTAAATATAAGAAGTTGTAGGAACTTCCTTTTTATTCTTTAAGTTTTCTATTTTGTTATCTTCGAAGTTGTTATTCTCGTTAGAATGTTCTTTCAGAGGTTTCTTATAGTACACTGCTTGTACTCCTGTAAATGTTAAAACTTTAATTATTCCATTTTGCCTATTTTATTAAATCTTTCCAAGATTTTAATACAAGGTTTAAAAATCTTAAAAAATTGTCATTTGCCTGGAGCAATTTCTGAACGTTGTTGGAGGTCTGCAACCCCAAATTGTTAACTACATAGAACATATTTATTTGTTAAAGTTACGCTTCTTTGAATTGTTTAATAAATTAAATATTTGTTTTTGGATTCATCATTCCTCTGATACTACAGTTAGGCAGGATCCTGGCTTTCCTAGCTCTTCCTAGGTTTATGCCCTCGTTCATATACAATAAATCGTTTGCTCTCAGTCTTGTCAGACCATCACCCTTCCCCATAGTACTTCTATACATGCTTGGGAGGAAACACACTAAAGCCTCTCTCTGGCAAACTGCCCAAGCCTTAGCTGCGGTTCCCGTTAGCCTCGACCAAGCTCGTACCTACTTTAGGTATCCAGGTGTTAATTTTCAGTGGCAACTGCCTCTAAAGGTATTTAAAGTTGAACTCATTAATTTTGTGGGACTCTCCTCCCATTTTTCTATCCTTTTTCTCCAATCCCAAATCTACTTCCTTCTCTCAATCATCTTCCCTTGGTGGGTGGGTTATTCCTCAGCCTATAATCTACCCAAAAATTGGTACCAGAAACCCGGGAGAGCCCATTTTTACTTTTTTCTTAAAAAAAAGTGTCATTTGACAATACTTGGCAAATTATTAACATCTGTTTTGGATTTTTTCAGCTATAATTACGTCGTGCAAAGCCTGTGAACGGGAAAGAGGCCGCTCCTGTCTCCTTTGGGGTGTCCTGTTCTTTATACCCATTTGCTGCTGCAAGCTTGACAGCATCTCCAAGGTTCTACAGTTTCGTGAGTTGTATTTCAATTTATTCTCTTTATCATGGCTCCTACTGAAAAAGATGAAACTCTCATTGCTAGACGTTCTTCTTATAAAGGGCAACTCACTAGATTCCGAAATTTTATCAACAAGTTAAATCCCGCCGAGTGTGATTTAGATATCTTAACACAACGCCTTAAGTTGTACGAACGGTCATATGATTATTATGACCAAATTCAAACCGAGATTGAATCCGCTTGCCCAGACCTTCAATCGGATCGGGACGAGGTCGAACCCTTGTACTTTGAAGGGATTGCAAAGGCCCACCAACTGATCCGCAATATCTCAGAACCGGACACTAAGGTCATCAATCCGGCCCAGTTCGCACCCGCTTCAGTTCACAAGAACAAACCGAAACCGTTACTTCCCAAGATAAGCCTACCGCATTTCTCAGGCAAGGAAGGTGAATGGTATTCTTTTTACGAACTTTACTGCTCCCTAATTCATGAAAATATCGAGATTCCAGACATACATAAATTTTACTTCCTCCGCACTTCTTTGGAATGTGAGGCCTTAGCCTTAGTGGAGTCACTGCCTTTAAGCGCAGACAACTACCACATCGCCTTTAATCTCCTTAAAGAGAGATATGGCAATTTACGTTTGAGTGTCGCTCGACACATCCGTTGTTTGTTTAACCTACCAGCCGTCAAACCTAATGACGTCACCTCCTTAAGGGACCTCTTAGACTCTATGCAGTTAAATGTCAGAGCGTTATACCAACTAAAGCAGCCTGTCCAAACATGGGACACCATACTTATTCACCTAGCTACATCAAGATTCGATTTTTCGACACTGAAGGCCTGGGAGATCGAACTCGCCTGCAACAAGGAACATTCGTTCGAACACCTTATCTCGTTTCTCAACAGTCGATGTCAATTCCTTACAGCACTCGCATTTCAGTGCGAAAAGGTCGAAACGAATCATCAGTCTCACATTTTTGAGAAAAACCTTGCTTTTTCAAAGGGTCATCAGCCCCCATCTGTCGAGTACAAGCAAACCCGTTCTTCTTTCAATCATGCAAGAGAAGATATCAGGCCGCTTAATAAATCTTTAAAATGCACGCTCTGTAAAAAGCTTCACACCTTGTATTCGTGCAAATCCTTTAAAGAATTGTCTGTCGAAGATCGAAGAAAGTTTGTCTTGAATAGCAAACATTGTTTCAATTGCTTGTCACCTAAGCATTCTTCTTCGAACTGTACGTCATCAAATCTCTGTTTCCATTGTAAAAAAAAACGCATCATTCTTTATTGCACGTTCACGATAAATCGAGGTCATCAGCACCCGCCTCTTCAAGCTCCATGCAGAGCAGCTCCGAACAAACTAATGCTTCTTCCTGCATTTCCAACGCCGAAACTTTTCATAGTGCGCAAACCCTGTTGACCACTGTACAATTTGAAATCCAAGATAAATTTGGAAATTGGTTTCGAACCCGTGGTCTTCTCGATTCCGCTTCAACGCACAACTTTGTTTCGCAATCGTTGATTAAAAAACTAGGTCTTTCGTCATCGCCTACTTCTATCAATGTGACCGGCATTGACAATTTGAAAACTCAAGTCTGGCAGTCTTCAAAATTGAAAATCAGAGACGTTTGCCAAAGAAACACCAATCTTAATTTAAACTGTCTCATTCTTACCAGTATTGGAAAGGACACTCCAAGTCACTCTATTAATACCTCCGGATTAAAGATTCCTTCGCACTTAAGGTTAGCCGATCCTCAGTTTAATGCTCAAGGTCCCATTGATGTACTTTTCAGTGCCAATGTTTTTTGGAAGTGCCTTCGCAAACAAACACGCAAGTTATCCTCAACCGTGGTCGCCAGAGACACCGATTTTGGTTGGGTTATTACTGGTGAAATTCAGCATCCCAGTGTTCAAACCAAAGCGCAATGTCATTTCGTTACAGCTGACATAAATCCCATTTCTGAAAAAGAGAACGCTCATGTTTCAGATCTCAATATTTTTGAAAAACACTTGTCGAAACGATGTCTCATCGTGAACAACTGCGCTACCTCTGTAAGTTGTTTAAATGGTTTTTCCGTCTTCCCGCACAAGATGGCCATTCAAGTTCGCCTTGCTTTGTGTTATTTCGTCTATCTTCTTATGTCATTTTTTATAGCAGTTAATTGCTTAAACTCTTCCTCGAAAACTATCTTCCCCTTGTGTAAAACCATGGCTATCAGTCACCATCACTTTGCTGTACGCTATGTTTCACTTCTTTCGCTATGTAGAAGGATGGCCACGGCCGGCTCCTCCCTCCTTCCTCACAATTGGAAGTCGCTTTTGAAACCTCTTGAAACTCTGAATTCTATAGCATCTAGAATAACTATTCTTATGCATAACCTTCTTTTCAATGTCCCAGCTTGTCTTCTTTGCTCGGAAGAATTAAGCTTCTTTTTGTTGAAAATTGTCCGATTTCGTGATCCTCTTAATTATGCGAAATTGATTTCCTACTTTATTTCATATAGCTTTAAATTGTTTGTTCACGTCCAAGTTACGATTGACTGCATGCCGTCCAAACTGAATATCTGCTTTAAGTTACAGCTGATTCAACTAGTGTGTGTGTACTTTGAACTGCTTGTTTTTCAGACTTGTTTGTATACAAGTCTGAGGAAGGCCAAGTTGTTGTTTATTTCCTGTATGATTGCCAAAGGTCAAAGCAAGTTTCTCTTATCTCAACTTTGGCTGATTGCCAACCATTGTCTGGCGAGCCGCTACCGTAATCTCGGAAGCCGCTCACCTATTTCCCAAAATAAACTTGTTCTAGTTAAGGACTCTTTCAGCTATTTATATGTCTTACCTCGTTGTACTATGTGTGTCAAGGCCGTGCTTGTTTACGTCTCTCGCTTACTCATGCTCGTATTCTATAACTGCTTCGATCCCTGTTTCAAAACTTCGTTGCGTATTTCTCACGCGCTCATGTATTTCACTTTGCTTGCATATTTTGCGATCTTAATGTTCATTGATGAACAAACTTGTTTTTTCTCGTCGTCACATTCGATGTGTTTTTGTATTCATACTTGTCATGTCACGTTTCTCGCTGACTTAAGTATTTTTCTGAGTAAACCCTTTGATACTTATTATGACTTAAGGTCATTGTTTATGGCTACTCGTTTGTTACCTATGGCGTTCTTGCTTTCTACTTGCATAGTTCCTTTGTTTATTTGGTATATTCTTGTCCTGAATAGATGTACTTGTTTCTATACGCTTTGTTTAAACTTGTTAATTCTCCTTTTGCATTGCATCGCAATCTTTACTAGTGCTTTATTTCCCTCAGCTTCTAGTTATTTCGTGATTGAAAGTGTCGTTAATTCTCACCTTTTAACTCCGCTTTCTAATGACCCTGATGACCTCCTTACACTTACACCTGGTCGCTTCTTTACACGCCCTTCTCTCTCTGCCCCTCCTTCCCTTCCCAATTCTTTCAGGGATTTTGATTTACCTATTGTTTGGCGTAAACTTGAAGCCCTCCGTAATTCTTTTTGGAAGAGATGGAACTTGGAATATTTAACTTCCTTGCAAGGGAGGCAGAAGTGGTTTCTTTTCGGTCCCGACATTCAAGTGGGAGACTTGGTCTTAGTTAGGGATGTTTCACCCCCCCTAGTCTGGCCTTTTGGAAAAGTGACCGAGTGTTACCCTGGAGGGGATAGGAGAGTCAGGGTAGTCAGAGTCTTAACTATTAATGGTCCGATCTCAAGACCTCTGTCTTTGATCTCTCCATTACCTTTAAATGTGTACTTGTTTTTTTTGTTCGCTGTTGGTGTTTGTTCCCCCAGTATGGTGTATTCTTTGAATACACGGTACCTGAGATATAATGTCTACTGCTCCTTGCATGTTCATTTCTTCCTTCCTCTTTGCCAAACACCAACAGTGATCTTCTGTTTTCTCCTTGTTGGGCAAATCTCTTATGTCTTCATAAGTATGTATCAGATATATAACTTCTGTGACCCACCTAGCGTCATCTAGTAGCGAACCTCTGAAGCTACTCAATTCCTCATCGTGCAAGAGGACTTACATATCCATCTGGCCACCGGATCTTGTTATTATCTCCAGCTATTTTCTCCTTGAGCAAGAGGACTACCTCTACTGTTTCACTCACCATGCTGCGCTAATATCGCCTACTATCAATTCTTAGAAGACCATCCATCAAGAAGAAAATTTATTTTTGATAAGTTGGTTATGCTGATATGTATACCTTTTGTTTCCTACTCCCACTCTCTCCCCTTCCTAGGACCTTCCGTGCTTCGTTGAGCAAGTCTCACTTCTTAGTCGGCAGTTGAAGCAATCAGTTAAGGCTCAACCAGAGCTAGCCTCCTGACCTAACGAGGCATTTTTAAAATTCCACGCCATGTTGGAACTCTAAGCATCAGCGAGGAACTTCACTTCGACATGCAACAAAGATAAGTACCTTCTTCAAGTTTTAACCTCATCTTCATGGTTTTAACTTCCACGTGTTTTTAATGATACTTTTATAGACAGTGTGAAAGTATTTATTTTGGGGCAAAAATCATTCTTCGTGGGATTTGCCATGTTGAGCTTTCGCTTGTATAAGCCAACTTTACCATAAAGAGCTTTTATTAAGCTATTCTAATGAGAAATCCTCTCTCTACGTGGGATATTATCTAATTACCCGCTGTCTATAATTCAACAAGCTAGTTCCTCCGCTGGATTTACATTAGCCCCATTTTACTGCTAAGATTGTTCTGGAACCTTCTAGATTCCGTACTCAATCTACAAGTCCTGCCGTCATGTATTTCTCACGTACTTGTGAGAATTCTGTTTAAAATTGAATTATCTTACTTCTAAATTACTACATAGTGAAGTTTCGTCCACCGCGGGAATTTTCTATAGCGCATTTAATTGTAATTTACAACTTTCTCAAGAAATACTCTCTTACTTATCTAGTGAAACCAGTTATTTTCATCATTGCAATAACTTTCTTTTCCATAAACTTTGTGTCTCCACAGTGAACTTTTCATATGTTTCAATGAACTATAGTGAAAACCAGTGCTTGCTCAACTTTTCTACCGCGTCGCGATCGTCCGCTTATATTCAAATAAGGCCATGAACATTTTCCTTAATTCCCATTTCTCTTTCCTAAACCTCTCACTAACAATCTGCAATAAACTTTTAATCTAGGTCTGTTCCAATAAGGTGTCATTCCAAGAAGTGCCCTTCCATTTTTGTTGGTTTATCATTAAGTATCTCTGTATAATTACGTGTCTAGCACACGTTTCAAACTTACATTGTTCCTCCCTTCAAAAGCAGGGAAAACAATTCTCTCAACTCTTGAGTGAGTTATTTTTTTTGGTCTCGCTAAATGAAAACTGCCTCATTTAACTTGCGAGTCTTATTTAAAGTATAGGAGGTCTAGAACTTTCCTTCTGATTAACTTTTCAGGTTCACAGTAAGTGACCTGCTCTCTTTGTATAATTCTCATAAAGTAATTCTGTTTAAATATAAGAAGTTGTAGGAACTTCCTTTTTATTCTTTAAGTTTTCTATTTTGTTATCTTCGAAGTTGTTATTCTCGTTAGAATGTTCTTTCAGAGGTTTCTTATAGTACACTGCTTGTACTCCTGTAAATGTTAAAACTTTAATTATTCCATTTTGCCTATTTTATTAAATCTTTCCAAGATTTTAATACAAGGTTTAAAAATCTTAAAAAATTGTCATTTGCCTGGAGCAATTTCTGAACGTTGTTGGAGGTCTGCGACCCCAAATTGTTAACTACATAGAACATATTTATTTGTTAAAGTTACGCTTCTTTGAATTGTTTAATAAATTAAATATTTGTTTTTGGATTCATCATTTCTCTGATACTACAGTTAGGCAGGATCCTGGCTTTCCTAGCTCTTCCTAGGTTTATGCCCTCGTTCATATACAATAAATCGTTTGCTCTCAGTCTTGTCAGACCATCACCCTTCCCCATAGTACTTTTATACATGCTTGGGAGGAAACACACTAAAGCCTCTCTCTGGCAAACTGCCCAAGCCTTAGCTGCGGTTCCCGTTAGCCTCGACCAAGCTCGTACCTACTTTAGGTATCCAGGTGTTAATTTTCAGTGGCAACTGCCTCTAAAGGTATTTAAAGTTGAACTCATTAATTTTGTGGGACTCTCCTCCCATTTTTCTATCCTTTTTCTCCAATCCCAAATCTACTTCCTTCTCTCAATCATCTTCCCTTGGTGGGTGGGTTATTCCTCAGCCTATAATCTACCCAACCACATCGTGAAAGACTGTCAAAACAACTATTGTACAGCCTTGTACTACACAGTAAGTAGCTGTTGGTCTTGACTATTGTATATTAGATAACCCTTAGCAAGTATATAATCAGTTGACTACTACTTGTTACAGTGTTCACATCGTGAAAGACCCTCTCACTGTCCAGTCTACAGCCTTGTCATACACTGTAAAGAGCTGTTGGTCTAGACTAGGGGTATATTAGAGGACCCTTAACAAGAATATCACCAGTTGACTACTACCTCTCACGGTGTTCACATTGTGAAAGACCGTCTGACTGACTAACCTCTAGCCCTGTGATACGCAGTAAGCAGCTGTTTGCAGAAATCAACATTCATAATGGAAGAACCCATTCCTAGCTATATGTGTAAAGAGTGTGGGAAGACTTTTCTTCGAGACTATCATAGAAAGCGACATGAAGTATCGTGTGGTGAATTCCATGAGTGCAAGACCTGTGGTAGTACATTCAACAATGTATACAACGGACGTCGGCATGAAGAATGTTGTAATGTTGTGTCGGCAGCTAAAAGACAAAAAGCAGAGCCTACAAAACATTACCTACTGTCATTGGTCCCTGACCAAAATGGACTTATTGAATATGAGACATCTTTTGAAGGTCGTCTTAAATCCTATTTCATACGTTGTGATACGTGTAGGGATTTAAATTCATACCTTAAAGAGTCCAAACAGCAAATAATACAAGCTATGCAGAAAGAACTAGCAATGCACAAGTCGATCAAAGTTAATCTAGTGGCTGAATGTAGATTCATTCATACATCTACCAATGAAATTACAGATCGTGCTTTTAAAACACGAAATCAGTCCCTATTTTTGGAAACAGACTTGAGTAGTTTCTTGAAAACACAATTTACAAAGTTAACTACGGAAATGGAAGAATCTGAGCTAAAAGGCAGTAATTGGGCTTTGTTAGCAGTGGAAGGAGTACGATTGAAAAAAAATTAGTACAATCCCTTGCGTGGCAGCACATATATTCCATTACCAGCAGCTATACAAGCAAGAAAAGCCTGCATTAATCCTCAAAACTTTAAGGACGAGAGGTGTTTTATGTATGCCATTTTAGCAAAACTGGTTAAAACTGATGCTAAACGCGTTAGTAAATACAAGGATCTGGAAAACAAGTATGATTTTTCAGTAATATCATTTCCTACATCGCTAGCTGACATTCCCAAATTTGAAAAAGCCAACGATATATCCATTAATTTATTTGGATTGGAACAAGACAACAAATTGTTCCCTCTAAAGGTTGTGGATCAAGAGCTGCAAGACCATCGCGAGCTCCTTCTGCTAAGTTCTTCATCCGGCCAGAACCACTACGTCTTTATCAAAGATTTTGATAAACTAGTAGGACATCAGATTACCCGCCATGGACATAAGATATATACGTGTAAACGGTGTTTTACTCACGTTGATAATCAATATGGGTAACAAGGAATGGAAAAATTAAAAGAACATAGAGCTTTGTGTGTCCAGCATGACATTGCTAGGGTTGAAATGCCTATTAAAAACCCAATTGTGAAATTCGTAAATGTGGAAAAAATGCTTAGAATACCTTACGTTATCTATGCAGATTTTGAAAGTATACTGTTACCCTATCAAACATGTCTACCTAATCCTGAGGCAAGTTATACAGTGCCATACCAGAGTCATGTTCCTATGAGCTTTGGTATATATGTTAAACCCTCAGCAGCTGTGGAACACATAAAGACAAACCTTCCGAGCCAACCTATTATTTATCGTGGACCTGACGCTGCAGAAAAGTTTATGGACTGTTTGATCTCAATAGCAAATGAAATTGATCGTCTTTACAGCTTAAATGTTCCAAAAGCTTTAACTGAGCATCAAGAAGCAGAGTTCCAATCTTCTGAAACCTGTTATTTGTGTCATAAACCATTTACCAAAGAGGACTGGAAAGTTCGAGACCATTGTCATATTACAGGGGAATACCGTGGAAGTGCTCACAATAACTGTAATTTGAGGTGTAAAACACGTAACCCCGTTCCTGTATTTCTACATAATATGAGTGGCTACGACGCAAATTTCATTGTAAAGCAATTGGGGTGTACTACTGAAAGAGTGGACGTTATCCCTAACTCCAAAGAAAAGTACATCTCTTTCACCAAATATGTTGGAAATGTTAAGCTTCGATTTGTGGACACGTTTCGGTTAATGCCAAGTAGTTTGGAAAACTTAGTTTCCAACTTAACATTATACCCTGAAACAGACAAGTACTTTGGAAAAGAAAATGCAATGCTCATGACTCGTAAAGGGGTATTTTGTTATGACTACATTGACTCATGGGAAAAGTTAAGTGAAACGTGTTTACCTCCAAAAGAGGTATTCTTTAACAAATTAAGTCAAGAAGATGTTAGTCAAGAAGACTATGAACATGCTAAAAATGTGTGGAATCAGTTCAACATTAAAACTCTAGGGGAATATAGTGACCTCTACCTAACTTCAGATGTACTCCTTCTTGCAGACAGCTTTGAAACGTTTAGAAACAAAACACTAGAAACACACCGAGTGGATGCTGCACACTTTTTCACTTCGCCTGATTTAAGTTTCGAGGCAATGCTCCTTTACACAGGCATTGAACTGGATTTGCTACAGGATTACGATCAGATTCATTTAATCGAGTCTGGAATACGTGGAGGCATATGCCAGGTGTCTCATCGGTATGCTGAAGCTAACAATAAATACATGGAAACCTATGATTCTGAGAAACCATCACAGTTGATTACCTATGATGATGCCAACAACCAATACGGGTGGGCTATGTGTCACTCTCTTCCTTATGGCGGATTTCAGTGGGTTTCTCCAGATACCGTTGATCTAGAAAAACTGAAGAAAGACGATCCTGTGGGATACATTCTAGACGTTGATGTTGATTACCCATCTGACTTTCATGATCTACACAACGATTTACCTTTCCTACCAGAGTGTACACAACCTAAGGATTCGTCTCTGAAAAAACTAATTCCTCATTTTGGAAATCGAAGGCGATATGTTGTTCACTACATGGCATTAAAACAGGCTTTAGATCATGGAATAAAATTGATAAAAATTCATCGTGTGTTAAAGTTTAAGCAAAGACCTTGGTTAAAGGCATACGTTGATTTTAATAACAACCTTCGAAAACAAGCCAAAAATGAGTTTGAGAAAAATCTGTACAAATTATTCAACAATGCCATTTTTGGAAAAACAATGGAAAATATCCGTAAAAGAATAGACATACGTCTTGTGACTGACAGCAAAAAGGCAGAAAAGCTAATAGCAAAGCCGACATTTATTGACAGAACTATTTATGGTCCTAACCTAGCTGCTTTCCACATGGCTAAACGTAACATTGTATTCAATAAGCCTATATATATTGGAATGTGTATACTGGATATTTCAAAAACTCTCATGTATTCCCACCACTATGATGTCCTGCTACCCTATTATGGAATGAACAATCTTAAACTCATGTATATGGATACCGACTCGTTCATTTATTTGGTTAACACCCAAGATGTATATCAAGACAAGTTGGATTTCCTAGAACACCTGGACACATCAGATTATCCTACTAATCACATATGTTACTCTACATCAAACAAGAAAACGTTGGGGAAATTTAAAGACGAGGCTTGTGGACAAATTATAAAAGCATTTGTTGGACTTAGAGCTAAAATGTACGCTTTAGACATAAATGGTAAAGAAATCAAAAAGATTAAAGGTATTAGCAGAGGTGTTGTCAAAAATTGTGTAAGCTTTCAAGATTATAAGGATTGTGTCATGAAAAACAATGTAAAAAGAATACCCATGAACATTATAGCTTCTAAACAACATGACATATCATCTATAAGACTAAACAAAATTGCTTTGTGTCCTGGTGATGATAAAAGAGTGATTGATGCTGATGGTATAGGTACACATGCCTATGGTCATTACTCAATCATTGACCATGCTTAAAGAGTTAAGTTATGAATATCAAAATCTTCTGCCTGCAACTAGCAAATACATAAAACAAAACAATTTAGGAAATAAAACAATAGCACTACAAAAGTAAAAAAAAAACAAAAATAAAAAATGGTATTCATAATCAAAAATAAATAAAATAGAAAACAAAATAAAAAAGAATATATACATAAAATGTATTATGTGTAAATAATGTACATGTATTTAAAATTAAAATATTTTATGGCCACTGCTTGTACATTTCTAATTACTACCTGCCTCTCCCCACTCCTAATGCAAAATGAACATGTAAAACACAAATTGGAAAATCCATGTTTCCATAATAATAAAATAGAAAAAACATTAAACTGAAATTTTAAAAACTGTAAATGGGAATTTGGTAAATTGACAAATGTGTAAACAACAAATTAAAAGATCCATGTTCCTATATCATGAAATTGAAAAACTTTAAACTGACATTTTAAAAACTGTAAATGGAATATTTTGAAATTGATAAATGTGTAAACAACAAAAAGCAAACATCCATGTTTCCATATTATGAAATTGAACAACTAACAACTGACATTTTGAAAATACTGATAATGGGAAATTGGAAAATTGACAAATATGTAAACAACAAAATGCAAATTCCATGTTTCCATATTATGAAATTAAAAAACATTAAACTGACATTAAAAAAAACTAAAAATGGGAAATTGGAAAATTGACAAATGTGTAAACAACAAAATGAAAAATAAAAAACCGGTTGGGGTAGTGATCATGTTGTACAGTATCCTATAAGACTGGCATAAGGATAGTTGCATGTGCCCTTATATACTTTGTGTGTGTGCATTAGCCTTTGGATTAGCTTAAGTTAGGTTTGGTAAAGTTAGGTTTGGTGACGTTAGGTAGCCTTGTAGTTTACTCTTTTCGGAAAATGTAAAATGTAAAATCTAAAATCAAAAAATCTTAAATTTAAAATGTAAAATCTAAAAAAAAAAAAATAACATCTAAAATACAAAAAAATCAAAAATGTAAAATGTAAAAACTAAAAAATGTAAAATGAAAAAAAAAATCAAAAATCTAAAATGTTAAAATATAAAATCTAAAATCTTTAAATGAGGTTTCTGTGGGTTAGGTTAGGTTAGGTTAGGTTATAACTAAGTTTATTATTTGTGCTCTCTTATTTGCTCTTACATTTTTGCTCTCACTTTGAAGTTTCGTTATGTTAGGTTAGGTTAGGTTATAACAAAGTTTATTATTTGTGCTCTTACATTTGCTCTCACTTTTTTCTCATACTTTTTGCTAATTTTTTTCGCTTGCAATTTTAAATTAGATAGGTTACGTTAGGTTAGGTTAGGATAGGTTAGGTGAGGTTAGGTTAGGTGAAGTTAGGTTAGGTTATAACTTAGTTTATTATGTGTGCTCTCACATTTGCTCTCATATTTGCTTTGACTTTGAAGTTAGGTTAGGATAGGTTAGGTTAGGTTAGGTTAGGTTAGGTGAAGTTGGGTTAGGCAGAATTGTTGAGGTATGAATCAAAAGCCAGTTCCTGTCAGTTTTGCCTTACAAGGCTGAGTGTACTCCGTTCCACTCTTGAGACCAGAAATTAAATTTCTTGGCAGAGCCGGGATTCGAACCTCAGGAATGACCTCCAAGAATGCTAGTCACTACACTAAGTGGTTGACAATATAAGGCTGGTCTTGATTATACATGATCAATTAATAATTACCTAATAATAATAATAATAATAATAATAATAAATATTCCATTTAGCAACTACACGGCCGACCTCTTCCTGTGACGTCATGCACAGTCTCAGGGCGTGACGGCCATCTTGCCCATTAGCCCCTGACCCAGCTCTGACTGACCTCTCCATAAGAATAACATAGAGTGGTTGCGCGCGGCGGCCATCTTGCCCATTAGCCCCTGCCCCAGCTTCGGCTTATATTACCTACTCACTCCATCCTTGAAATGAACACTTCTTACATCATTCTTGCGCAGATTATGTGACATAACAATAGCTGCCCCAATCGGCCTGTAAAATAGTATGTATTTCAGTCAGTACATCATGCAGTATGCAATGAATGACATATTTAGGTACGGTATAGGATAGTTAGGCCCGAGCTGAAGCAGCCAATTTTCTGGGGTGGTACAAATTCTGAAGGCCTGTATATTTTATAATGTGACATAAAACATGTCCTAGTGGCTTTATACCCCAAATATTTTTCATTTCTGCATTATGAGCATGAACTGAAATCATAAAAACCTAAAATGTATTTCTTAAAAAACTGCCTGATTGCCAGCTCTGAAGCCAATGTCAATTTACTATTCAAAATGAATAAAATAGTTTCTGCCTTGTCAATACACAGTTTTTTTTACAAATTCTATTACATCTTTTGAGCCCTAATTGGGCTCTTCTTGATCTTCTAAAAGGTGCCTTATTTTACTTTTATTCCTCCATTAAAAAGCACTCCACTTAAAATAAGTAGGCTACATTGGATCCCCATTGTTCCTCTTGTTTGGAATGTCTATATTAATCATTGCAAGCTTAGCTCAGTCCCATCCCTCCCTATATTATTCTGCTAAGGTCCCATTCCAGTTTTGTACCGGAAATAAGGTCCCATTAACACCAACCTACACATATGGGGTACCTACAGGTTCAGCATAACCCAATGCATAAGCGAAACGCACTCACTTTCTCTTTAAATGCCTCACGATTAAATAAATACCTTAAAACATGTATATTTACAATGAAATAATGAAAGAATGCAACACGGTAACCATGGTAACAGAATCTCACAGGTCCATCTATTTCTGTGAGACGCAATTCAATTCAAATTATTACATTACTGTGAAAGTTTCCAGACGGTTATAAGGTTATCACACAACCAAATTAAGCTGTAAAATTCATCAATACATACAGTATACTGCGCTTAAGGGGGTCAAGGGGCCCTCTAGAATTTTTTCAAGCAATTTTCACGTGTGAGTGTGGTACGAAAGGTCTTTTTCACCCGACTATAAAAGGGTCTCCGAAAACCACATTTAAAGGCCCTTAAATTAACAGTGTCTGTGATATTCCCAGAAAACTAACTTCGCTCTGGTATATCTATGAAGGAATGACAAACCCCTAACCACTGTACCAGTAGCTGAATTGATAAGTCTGATTATTCATACCAAGGATAAATCAGTCATAGCATTCATGATTGAGATTTTGCTAAGTGTACTCTTTACAACTAGAATATTCGCGGGCGAAGCCGCGACGGGTAATGCTAGTTTATATTAAAAGTAAAAGAGCAAGGATGAGGTAGAGGAAAAAAATGCTCATATAATTGGTACTGTGTAAAGCTTGCAACGATTCTATAGACACCCCAACGAAGAAGAACAGTAATCCAAAGTGCTTATTATGTTGGCTTCATCCTGCATTTCCTGGCAGCACCACACTTGACATTTTATGGCGAAAATGTGCCGCTGTTCAAAGGGCCCTAAACATGTACTATATTATAATTTGTAAAAAAACAGTGTGTTGCAAGGTGGAAACTTTTTATATTTCATTCATTTTGAATAAATTGGTATTGTATTTAGTCAATACAGACCATAAAGAAATCATCATTATGAGGCCCTCATAGGAAAGTGATGTGGAGTGTGAAAGTCACTGGCGACATATGACTGTACAATGCAAAGACATGTACCATACTACACTTACCTACTCAGGTATGAGCCTCGAAAAACCTGTACACTTATAGTTCAATGCCTCTATTAAAAGAGTATATGCACAAGATATCATAGCTCCAGATTCCGAGCTGTCTCTTGTTCCTGCTCCCCTTACCTCACGAGTCATACCCCACGTCCTTGAAGCTGGTGAGGACACAATAATGCATTCCAAACATACCATTAATATACCAACACATCATCGTTTTCCACTCTCAAACATTTGAAGGACTTCCATAGAACAACAATGACAAAGAAATGGCTTAGCAACTAGGCAATCATACAAATTGAGGGCAATTTTACAAGAGCACTGGACTACTTCCTCTTCTGCCCTGTCCAGTCTTCTGGACGTTGGCAAACAATATGGACGGTATTCTCCTACCTTCAGTAACATGGTAGAGTTGTTCCAGGTTCTTATGACAGTGCATGTTCTTAAAGCATAATGTTCGTCTCCTGCCTACTTCTCATATTCCTATTTTGATTTTTAGAATGAGGTGCAATACTGCATATCTTTCACTACATATAAGTGGGCAGTTTCTTCTTGACCGGTACATATTATGTGCGCAATGGTGTCTCCACCCTCAGTGAGCCGTCATACCTTTGTGATCAATGCAAATACTGTAAAGTGCTCAATGTGTCCTCAGCAGCGCATGTGCATATTCAGTGGTCTCAGTGTTCTTCTCGGGCTTTAAGAAGAATTCTCACGCGCTTAGGACTGGCCACGAATGACCGGCCCATCTATAATACTGCCCCAGATATGCAATTTTTCTGCATTTGACGGTTGTCTGTAGTTCAGGGTTTGCTCTCCACAATACCTGTTCGTTAGTGGCATGTTCTATCTATACAATGATGTTAAAAAACATCTTTGCTGAGTGAGGTGCAAGGCATAGAGAGACAATAAAATAATACTAGTTTACATTGTACACTTTATCTTTATGTCATTAGGGTAAAACCACATATGTTGGTCCATATTGACAAACCTTAGTTTTAACAAAAAGTTGCTTCATTGTGGCCCAACTTGCCAATATCAATTGTATTTGCTGAATAATTAGAGCAGGTTGCGAGTCTAATGGTAGGAGTCGTCGTCATCATCATCATCATCATCTTGCACAGTTTGCAGCCAGCCTCTCCATCGTCTTCCGTCCTCCCACCATCTCTCCGCACCACCTTGGTCCAGTCTTCTCCTTTCTTTCGCACGCAGTCCTCGACACCTTTCAGCCACTTATCTCTTGGTCTTCTGTATGGTATTTTCCCCTCTATTTTCATCCCGTGTATCTTCCTGGGTATCCTCCTCCCATCCATTCGCTTAACATGCCCATACCATTTAAGCCTTGATTCCTCTATCTTATCCTGTGATGCTCTCTCCTTGACTAATTCTCTGATCTTCTCATTTCTTAACCTGTCCACCTTTGTCACTCCAATACTATTTCTCAAGAATTTCATCTCGCTAGCCTGTATTCTGCTTCTCTCCCTTCCTTTCATAGCCCAGGTCTCTGAGGCATACATCAGGATTGGGACGTAGTACGTTCTATATATAATCCTTTTGCTGGTTTGAGGGACATCCTTATACTCCATACTAGGCTCCTAACACTTTTCCTGAATAATTCTGCTTGTCTCCCCCACTCATTTATTTCTCTGTCGTTTCTTCCATTTTCTTGTATCTTGCTTCCCAGATAATTGAAACTCTCTACTTACCTCAATTCTTCCCCACCAATTGTTATTCCCGTTTTGACTCTCTCCTTCTTCCTGGTTGTGATCATCAACTCGCTTTTGTTTATGCTAAACTTCATCCCATATCCATGTACTATTTTAGGAATATGGAACTTAAAAATAACATGCCACTTTAAAACGTTTTGACCAAAGTTGGTCTCGTGAAAAATGGTTAAAAGGTAACATTTAAATATGGCTGCATTTTATTGGTTGAGACTCCAACACATTAAAACAAATATGTGGTTATGTTGGATGGCATTGAATAAAACACATGGAAATATGTGGATTACTTTGGTGATTGGGAGGGGAGTCAGCGACAAGCTGACAAATAGTTAAATACATCATCACCACAACCATTAAGAAACTAATCCATGCATTTTAATGTGTTCATAATCACAACAAGTCTCCAAGTTTCCGATGTCATCTCTTAACCCATTCGAGTCATATTATAAAGGTCACATTGTTGACTGTGAAATCAGATTCTATTCACCCGGCAGTGGTCTGAGATTACTTACACTACAAAACTATCCATAAAATACAAACCAATAACGATATTTTTCTGACATTTTGTGTGCATCAGCGAGTTACCTTATATGGTAATTTTTTTAAAACTAAGGTTTGTTTAAATTGCGCAATTACATTGTAAACAATTGATTATTATTACGCCCAGAAGCCATTTTAAAAGTATGGAGTGGCTGTCATTTTGCCTCGATCATACCAGGCTACATTTAAGGTTCGACTGCATCATGAATTTTCGTTATCGCAACTCTAAAATATAGAGAATAATTTATTTTTAAATTATGAAATTTCAAGATGGCCATTGTGCGCTAACACGGACTGTTTTATTAGCTTATTGGAAACCCCACTGAATCCACTAAAAGGATATACAATGAGATGATTATTCCATTATTTCAGGATTCTGGTAAGTTATACAGACACATGATAGGAATACACGAACGAGTAGAGCTCGTCCAGGCCCGACGAGAGGGAGGGGTAAACGGGGCTGTAGCCCTGGGGCCCGGTCTTGCTGAGGGGCCCGCGAAAGTAGAAAACCCCAAAGTAGACAATTTTACGTACTTTATTTGCCAACAAATTTGACATTTTATTATATTCAGTGTATCTGAATCAATTTAATATGCTACAAAATACTATCAAGAGAACATGTAAATAACCATTATCTTCATATTTTCCAGAGAAATAGTAAAGATTCCACCGTTTATAGGGAGGAAAGTTTCTAAACATTTCAACTCGACCTAATTGCCGCTAAGCTACATTAATGTACCTTCGCAAAGTTTAGTTTATAATATTGTGAAAGGCGTCGAACTTGTTCTTGTGATGATAGAGAGTAACATTTTCGGTCAGATACATCAGAAACGATATTGCAAATTTTCAATCAACAAAATTAGTAAGTTCCAAAAAAAGTAATTAAAAAATTGCACAACGATTTTTAGGGGGCTTTAAAAATAAAAAAAAGCAAATTTGATATTTACACGATGTCATGGGACGACAAATACAAAGGGGGACCGGAAGTGATAGCCCTAGGGCCCGTACTCGCTCTCCACGGCCCTGAGCTCATCATATGATTTCTGTGCTAATGTGATAACCCCCGACCAGAACTCGTCAAATGACGTTAATAGTAATCTCTTAGAATGCTATTGGAAAAATATGAGATTCTAACAAACTGGATTTGGCCAACTGGTTGCAATGGTTAAATGTATTTTATAAGTGTAGCCTATTATACAGGATCTGTCTGAATATCATTACAATGTAGGCTAGTTATGCATGATCTGCTAATGCCATAGAGAAATCAGTTTAATAATTTACCCTAGATAATATTTAAGAGCAAAGTATTTTAATGCATGCTTATTTTAAGGCCAACAATCTATTTTTGTAACAAGTAAAATATAGTTTTAGAATTGACTCATTATAGAAGATTTTACGGAATTTTTAAAATATTGATATTTCTTCTTTCATTTAACTAGCGTGAGTGGAAAATTTGGTACAATAATTTAATGAAAACATTTTTAGCCTATTTTCAATTTTGAAAAAATAGGTTTATGAGATCACCTTTTGTCCGTGTGTGTGTGCGTGTGTGTGTGTGTGTGTGTGATTCGTGTGTGTGTCCCCCCCTAATAAAATCTAAACGGCAGGAGCGATTTCAATGAAACTCGGAAAGTTCATAGCACTATTCCCGGCGACCTCGACCGTGCCCTTCAAATTTTGTTACGACTCACCAATCCAACATGGCGGCTGTGCGAAATATTTCACCAGCATTCAATATCTCCGAAACTATTGCCGATATTACTCTGACATTTTCTATGGTGATAGAGGGAACTACTATAAGTTCACTTATGTGACTTTTGAAAACCTGGTAACTACAAAACCAACATGGAGGCGAAGCGAATTTGCGACATTTAAATAGACGTTTCTCGCGATTTGACCAACCAAACGCAATGAAACTTGGTACAGTATATGTTTATATACATTGTAATGCACCGACATCTAACTTCGTTCAATTGTTTACATAATAACAAGATGGCGGATGTGCGAAATATTTCACCGGCATTCTATATCTCTGAAACTATTAGCGGTATCTCCCTAAAATTTTGTACGGAGATAAAGGGCACTACTGGAAGTCCATCTATAGGACTTTCAAAAACCGGTTAACTACAAAACGAACATGGCGGCCAAGCGAATTAGAAAATTTTAAATAGACCTTTCTCGCGATTTAATGTTCCAAGCTCACTGAAACCTGGTACAGGAAATATTTATACACATTGTAATCCACTGGTATCTAATTTAGTTCAATTGTTTACATAACCCCAAGATGGCGGCAGTGCGAATTTTAAAATTAAGTTTTTATTACTTGTGATGTAGTCATGCGATCGAAGTGAAAGTTTGAATAATGAACCTACGCAATAATTTTCCTTTAATGGTACATGACTCTATGGCCTATACATTTAACAATCCAACATGGCGACCATCCGAAATATTTAGACGATACTGAATATCTACGAATCTATTTTAGCAATCAAACTGCATTTTTTAATGTTCATAGGGGCTATGAACTTAAGTTCACCTATAGGACTTTAAATAACCTGGTGATCACAAATCCAACATGGCGGTGACGCGAATTATAAATATTCACATGGACGTTTCTCGCAATTTAACCATACGAGTGCAGTGAAACTTGGTACAGTAAATCCTTATACGATTGTTAATCCACTGGCATCTAATTTATTTCAATTGTTTCCATAACCTCAAGATGGCAGCTGTGAAAATTTTTTAAATCTCCTTGTTTTTTCTTGTGTCCTAATTATGCGATTGAAGTTTGAATACTACACGTTCACAATAATCTGCATGTAACAGTACATAACTCTAGGACCTACATATATAAAATCCAACATGGCGACCATCCGAAATATTTAGTCGGTTCTTAATATCTACGAATCTATTACAGCAATCAAACAGAAATTGTGTATGTTGATAGTGGCAATTAACATAAATAGGATATATGAAAATAGGCTGTATAGTTCTTCACGGAACTACTTGTTCTTCTTATGTTCCTGTATGCTGGCGTCATATGCACTTGTTTACGGCATCCATAATCAACAGAAGCTAAACTAGTTATTATGGAATAAGCCCACAAATTTTTCTGAATGCTGGTAGAATTCAATGAAGGACGAGCGAGTTATTTCCCCTTTCCTGCTGTTTCAATCACCAGTAGCATCCATTTAATCTCTATTACATTCGACAGGGTCTTTATTTATTTATTTATTTATTTATTTATTTATTTATCGTATGGCTTTTAGTGCCGGGAGTGTCCGAGGACATGTTCGGCTCGCCTGAGTCTGTAGCTGCTTCCAGCGGACACCCTAAAGGGCGAGCTACAAGTTCCGTTCAATTTCAAGGAGTTCCAACTTTCGCCACCAGATATCAATGATACCTAGTGGTGAACGTTGGAACTTTGATAGAGCGTTCTGACGAAATCTAACCTAACAAATTTTGCTTTACACAAGTTTAGTCTGTGAAAGGATCTTTTACATGCCATAAATCTATGACATGGGACCGCCGGCTTTACTTCCCCTCCGAAGGAAGGCATACTGAAGGATTTTTAACGCTCTTAAAAAATCCGACGACTTCGGCCGGGTTTGAACCCGCTATCTTGGGCATAGCAGTTCAGCATGCTACCGACTACGCCACCGAAGGGTCTTTGTTATACTATTCGAACAGCTTCCTCTCAGTGTAGGCCTACGTCCTGCCGTAAAACAGTGGCGAGTTGGCCGATTAGGATGCTCTCATATCATAAAATATAAATTCGGTACTGTATTACGGCACTTTTTTAATATATAGGCTATAGACTAGGCCTACCTAGGTATATCGAGAGCTGGCCCCTTACGAAGGAGGATTCGACTCCAGGTTTCACCAGAGATTTAAGGTCTAAAGTGAGGGCTGAAACAAGGTACACTTACCCTCATGAGGACAATTGGGTAGTTGCTTGATATGAGACACCAAGGCTACACATTCCCCATGAGGCTATGAGCTTGGGGGCTGTTGTCTTAGGACATGTGCAGTCAAATTTGACAAGAATTTTGGAAAGGAAGTGATCAGGGCCGATTAAAATGCAAACCGAACCTCGGGATGCCAGATGGTGGGATTCAAACTCAAATACCTTGTTAATTTTGGCCTCAACAGCAAGCATCATGTTGAGTTAGCCTGATTGGTACAATTATCAATGTTAAACCATAAAGAATGGTTATGACAGACAATTAATTCTGTCAATCAATATTTATTTTAACAAAACATCAAGTCATATGGATCTTTCTTCAATTAGCCAATTGTGGTGTCTAGTAGTTTGTGTATTTGTAATTGAGATGAGGATTGGGAAGGAGGCGGCCGTGGCCTTAAGTTAGTAACCATCCCGGTATTTTTCCTGGAGTAGAAATGAGAAACCACTTCTAGGATGGTTGAGGTGGGAATCAAACCCATCACTTCTCAGTTTTGCCTCACGAGGCTGAATGTACCCCGTTCCAGTTCTAAGACCAGAATTAAATTTCTTGGTTGAGCTAGGATCCGAACCCAGACATCATGGGTGACAATCAAAAATGCTAGTTACTTCACAACGAGGCGGTGAACATTTTAAGCAGTCCCACAAGCGTTCGTCAGTTATTCTGAAGATGAATGTGTTTTTCACAAAATTCATGTTAGAAAACAGACCGGTGTTACGAATTTGTCAAAGATCTTTGATAAAATACATTTTGATTAAATATCTTTGACAGTGTAATGGCTTTCTTCTGTCATCTGCAGCTGTATATTTTTTCATCTACGAAAATGCATACTTGTCCAAGTTCCACTATTCAGTTGCCGTTCTCTACAAGGACAAAAAAATAACGCCTTTTTTTACCGCCTGCAAAATGTATTCCAATTGTTGAACTACACGAATTGTTCGTCCTATTCTCTTTTCAGTTGGTGCAAACAAACTTGGAACATTTTCACAAAATATCTTCGTTAGATGCCGAACCGTCGAGGTCCGCGAAATGGGGTCTCAGATTCCCGGGGAGATTCACTGGAAATAGGGTTCGAGTGTACAATAAAGATCCTAAGTGTAAAATAAGACATCAATACGTCAGCACCGTATTGATTATAGCATCGCTCGTAAGTATGATTGAATAAGTATGCTTGATCAGAACCGATATGCTACTTTATAATCTGTTTTAGTGGATTGTGAGACAGCTCTTGAAATATAGATTAGTTTATGTAGTTGTTGATGAATGATTGTCAACATGTATGTTCAGAAATGTTATAATTTCTGGCAATGTACCTAAACTGTTTAAAGCAATGGCCTACTCTTAAATTGTCATACAAATTGTAATGGAAATATAATTGTTAGGCAGGCATATCAGTGGCAAGTAGAACAAGTATCATGAGAAATGCTGTATGGAAATAATATGTATGTAGAATTTGTTGAATATGTAATAAATGTATTTAATTAGAAACATTATTCGTTTTACCTTATTAGCAACAGAGGTCACGCAAACCTGGTAATATCCTGGATCATTTCACAGGAGAGAGGCTGCGACAATGCGGTCAAGTGGCCCCGTGTACTTTGGGTGGGTGTAGAATTTGTCTGATAACTGGTGTTAATAAATTGTGATGGCTGTAATAGTGTGTGTTATCTGTGATTCAGGTAGAAGGACTGCAGACGATCAATTTTTCAAGTAGTTCCTACTTTTGCTACCAAATGCTACCATCCACGGCACCTAGCCGTGTGGACTTGGCTACTAGATGCCATCGCAGCGAGCACCTGGCGACGAACATTGGAACTAATAGAGTGTTTTCAAATAATCTAACCTACAAATTTTGGCTTCACACAAGTGTAGTTAGTGGAAGGTTCTTTTTCGGGACTATTATAGATCGCCATACATTACCGTATAAAATTCCCCTAAAAACAAATTGGCGTCGTTAATGACGTCATCGACGACGCCACGAAATACTCCTCAAGCAAGCTTACGGGAAAAGCCTAGAGAATAGGGGGTTATGGGTGGGGGAAACATGAACAGAAATTAGCATTTACAATAAACCTTCGAAACGAGATGTGTATCGCGATCTTTAATTGACCTACATAGGTCAATTAAAGATCAGGATACACATCGAAATTTTCGCATTTCAGCTTATCTATCTGTCTATCTATCTATCTATATATATAAAAATCAATGTTACGTGATAGTTTGTCTGTCTGTGGGTCTGTGGGTATGTATCCTATGCGTTCATATACCATTCGTCCGATTGCGATGAAGCTTGGGTGAGATGTTGAGTACACTCCAAGGAAGGTTTCTGACTTAGTAAATCCATTTTACAATAGGTAGCGCACGCGTAGATTCAACAAATGAGCGACGATGCGCGAAGCATTTCAACAAAGTCCCGTATGTGTTCATATACCATTCGTCAGATAGCGATGAAACTTGGGTGAGATGTTGTGTACACTTACGTGAAGGTCCAAAATTAGTGAATACATTTCACAGTAGATAGCGCACGAGTAGATTCAACAAATGAGCGACGACACGCACAGCGTTTCAACAAAGTCCCGTATGCATTCATATACCATTCGTCCGATAGCTATGAAACTTGCGTAAAATGTTGTTACACTGCAGGGAAATTTTCTGGCTTAGTACATCCACTTTACAATAGGCAGCGCACGAGTAGATTCAACAAATGAGCTACGACGCGCGAAGCATTTCAACAAAGTCACGTTTGCGTTCATATACCATTCGTCCGATAGCGATGAAACTAGGCTGAGATTTTGTGTGCACTCCAGGGAAGGTTTCCAGCTTAGTAAATCCCTTTAAAAATAGGTAGGGCACGAGTAGAATCAACAAATGAGCGACGACGCGCGAAGCGTTTCAACAAAGTTCCATATAATTTCATATACCATTCATCCGATAGCGATGAAACTTGGGTGAGATGTTGTGTACACTCCAGGGAAGGTTTCTGGCTTAGTACATACATTTCACAATAGGTAGCGCACCAGTAGATTCAACAAATGAGCGATGACACGCGAAGCGTTTCAATAAAGTCCCGTATAAAGTCATGTACCATTCGTCTGATAGTGATAAATGTTTGCTGAATTGTTGTGTACACTCCAGGGAAAGTTTCTGGCTAAGTAAATCCATTTTACAATACGAAGCGCACGTTTATGTTCAACAAATGAGTGACTACGCGCGAAGCGTTTCGACAACGTCCCGTATACGTTCGCATACCATTCATCCGATTGCGATGAAACTTGGGTGAGATGTTGTGTACACTCCAGGGAAGGTTTCTGGCTTAGTAAATACATTTCACAGTAGGTAGCACACGAGTAGATTCGACAAATGAACGACGACACGCGGAGCGTTTCAATACAGTCCCCTATGTCTTCATATCCCATTAGTCCGATAGCGATGAAACTTGGGTGAGATGTTGTGGACTCTTACGTGATGGTTTCTAACTTAGTAAATACATTTTACAGTAGGTAGCGCACGAGTAGATTCAACAAATGAGTGACGGAGCGCGAATCGTTTAAACAAAATCAGGTATGCGTTCATATACTATTCATCCGATTGCGATGTCACATTGATCAGTTATTGTGTACCCGCCAGGAAAGGGTTTCGACTTAGTAAATCCATTTCACAATAAGTAGCGCAAGAGTAGATGCAACAAATGGGTGACGACGCGCGAAGCGTTTCAACAAAAAACCCTATTTCGTTCATATAACATTCTTCGATTGCGATGAAACCTTGATGAGTTATTGTGTACATGCCAGGGAAGGACTTCGACTTAGTAATACATTTCTCAATAGGTAGCGCACGAGTAGATCTAACAAATGAGTGACAGCGCACGAATAGTTTAAACAAAACCCCGTATACGTGCATATACCAAACATCCGATTGCGATGAAACATTGATGAGTTATTGTGTACACGCCAGGGAAGGGTTTCGACTTAGTAAATCCATTTCACAATAGGTAGCGCACGAGTATATGCAACAATTGGGTGACGACGCGCGAAGCGTTTCAACAAAATCCCCTATGCGATCCTATAACCTTCTTCGATTGTGATGAAACTTGATGAGTTATTGTGTACACGCCAGGGTAGGGTATCGACTTAGTATATCCATTTCTCAATAGGTAGCGTACGAGTAGAATCAACAAATGAGTGACAGCGCACGAATCGTTCAAACAAAATCCCGTATACGTTCATATGGCATTCATCCGATTGCGATGAAACTTTTGAAAGTTGTTGTACACGCTCCCACGAATGGTTCTAAATTAGAAAATCCATTTTACGATAGCGTAGAGGCAGTTAACGGAAATTGAAAAACATGTTGTGTATCCAAAAGCACTTCAAGAAACAGAATTTCTACGCCAACACTTTCTTTGATTGCCATTGCAACGCATGCCGGGTACAGCTTGTCTATATATATAAAAATCAATGTTACTTGATAGTATGTATGTTGGTGTGTGGGTGTGTATGTCGTCTATGCGTTCATACACCACCCATCCGATTGAGCTGAAACTTGGGTGAGATGTTGATTACTCTCCAAGGAAGGTTTGTGGCTTAGTAAATCCATTTTACAAGAGGCAGCGCACGAGTATATTCAACAAATGAGCGACGACGCGCGAAGCATTTCGACACAGTCCCGTATTTGTTCGTAAACCTTTCATCCGATTGCGATGAAACTTGGGTGAGAAGTTTTTTCCACTCCAGGGAAGGTTTCTAACTCAGTAAATACATTTCACAGCAGATAGCGCACGAGTAGATTCAACAAGACCCGTATGCATTCATATACCATTCGTCCGATAGCTATGAAACTTGGGTTAGATATTGTGCACGCTTGAGGGATTTTCTGGCTTAGTAAATCAACTTTACAACAGGCAGCGCGCGAGTAGATTCAACAAATGAGCTACGACGCACGAAGCGTTTCAAAAAAGTCAGGTATGCGTTCATATACCATTAGTCCGATAGGGATGAAACTTGGGTGAGATGTTGTGTACACTCCAGAAAAGACGTCTGGCTTAGTAAATCTACTTTACAATAGGCAGCGCACGGTTAGATTCAACAAATGAGCTACGGCGCGCGAAACGTTTCAACAAAGTCCCGTATGCGTTCATATACCATTCGTCCGATTGCGATTAAACTTGGGTGAGATGTTGTGTACACTCGAGGAAAGGTGTCTGGCTTAGTAAATCTACTTTACAATAGGCAGCGCACAATAATTAGATTCAACAAATGAGCTACGACGCGCGAAGCGTTTCAACAAAGTCCCGTATGCGTTCATATACCATTCGTCCGATAGCGATGAAACTTTGGTGAGATGTTGTGTACACCCCAGGGAAGGTTTCTGGCTTAGTAAATCCATTTAAAAATTGATAGCGCACGAGTAGATTCAACAAATGAGCGACACCGCGCGAAGCGTTTCAACAAAGTCCCGTATGCGTTCATATGCCATTCGGCCGATAGCGATGAAACTTGGGTGAGATATTGAGTACACTCTAAGGAAGGATTCTGGCTTAGTATATCCACTTTACAATTGGTAGCGCACGAGTAGATGCAACAAATGATCGATGACGCGCGAAGCGTTTCAACAAGGTCCCGTATGTGATCATATACCGTTCGTACGATAGCAATGGAACTTGGGTGAGATATTGAGTACACTCTAAGGGAGGATTCTGGCTTAGTATTGTACCCAATCGTCATCATATGGAACATGTGTTCGTATCCCAGCTAACTCACGGTCCATCGAGGTATGGGGCGTTCAACCCAACATACGATCACATGCTCAGGATTTGAGTCTGTCAGGTGACTACTCTACTTGAAAGAAACAACATATTCCTAAGTATAACATTTAATGATAGAAAATCATGGCAATACAACATAAAACACAAAAAAAGATACTTTACATTTACTTCCCACAACAAAAATAAAAATTATCTGTGAGTCTCTTCTCCTCAAAATTAGTGCTTCACCGCACTCAAGTCTATTCAAAATATCCTATTATTGATACTCTTCGATATTTGCGAGTGTCCATAGTGTTCTTCACGTGGCACAATTTAACACAAATTGGAATATCACAACACAATAAAAACAAATTATATTTAAATGACATTAAATCGGCAATTATTAAACATTTATCCGTTTTACACGGGGCATTTACTTTCAGTGACATTAATTCATTATCTTATGCCTTGATTAATAAGTGTTGTGTCGTGCGAATCGTATTCTTTTTCCCATCAATTTGAAACGCTGAAGTGGTACACTTTCCCTTCCAAAATACACATGGATAGAGATGTTTTATAGCTTCACCATACAACGATTTTCTGGGTCTGGGCAAAACATCATCGTTACAAACGTGTCATGTCATTCAATTTACGCTACCCGTATGAATAAATTAGTGTGAACTGGGCAAATACACCCTACAAAGATGCCTTTATTTATTTGGTGCAGTGTTCCTCCTCAGAGAATAACTGGGCCAAATATTATCCGATCACAACATTCCAACATGGTATGTGTGTGGAAATAATGCATTTAATTCAATTGACATCATCACATCAAGCATATCTTAATTACTTTTCGAAATATCGAGATTCTTCAGTGTCCCACTACACTTTTAAAATAAAAGGATCAGGTCTTTAGACTTCCTTTCCATGCGGACAATGAATTAGCCACGGCTGCCTCAGCAAGATGGCCGCCGGTTTATAGGACTACCTGCTCCCCGTCTGGGTCAACTTCCTTCACTAGTGTGGCCATGCCGGAGGTAACCTGAATGGGTCGTGTCCTTAATAATTGAGTCAATCTAATTATTTAACACCTACATTTTGAGTATAATGGGCTCATCTCGGCTCCTAATTAATATTCATGGCAAGGGATGGATCACGAAATAGCTTTGCCGTCCTGTGGTCGACATTAGTGGCTTTTGCGCGCATCTCGAGTGAGTATCATAGTTCTCTCACTGGTGCAGCAGCATATAACAAGAGGAAATCGACGTTTCCTATACGAAGAACCATTAGTCTTGCCTCTAAGGGCAGATCAATTAATATATGGGCTCACACAGGGTCTCTAACAGTTATCCCTGGTGGCAAAAATTCTGCGAACAGTGGATACTGACAGACACTGTCCCAGCTCTGTTGCGAATAACACAAGTATGCTCTAAGGCGATACTATCTCGTAGATTTCGAAGATTAGCCAACTAGATTCGCTTAACGCGCAAGCTATTTTTGGATGATCCCCGCAACTTATTGACGTAAATCTCTTGATTATACGTTACATGCTCGCTGAACGCGTCTCAAACAATATTTCTTATAGATGACTCAATTCTTAAAGCACTCACGTCCTCTCTGCAATTACTCATAAGCCAAAGCTCTACGTAGCTCTAAACAAGTATAAATTTACTGGCTTACATTTAACTATCTTAGTGGCTCTCAAATACAACCCTGTAGAATATACCATAATAAACATTCATTCGACAATTCAATGACACTGAAAAACTCTCTTTTATCTCGATATTTTACGTTTCTTTCTTACTGTTTACAATAACACAGTATTCTTACGCTAGACATGACACACTTTGCACGTACTATAGGCCTGACATGCCCATTTATTCATTATCGTTACCGACCCCAGATTATTATTATTATTATTATTTAACGTTACCGTTACTTTCATCAATGTCTTACGCCTAAATGGCCGTAAACAAATCACCCTCCAAGCCATATTTTACCAAAATACGAGGGGTGTGAACTCGTACATAAATGACTGTTAATTCTTAATCTTAGAGTGATGCTTCGTTGTATTGTTTTAGATCCCTTATTGGGGGGTGGTTGGATCTAAAGCGGAAGAGTTATTGTGTTAATTTATAAAGAAGTGCCAAAAAGGGGGTAGCTTCCCGTAGTCGGGCAAGCTGACCAGTGTAGAGTGTTGTTTAGTGTTAGGATGCTAGGGGTTGCTCTTATAAAAGATCTAGGTGTATTTTAGGGGATGGAACTTGGCGTACAGGTCAACGCGCTGGTCGTCCAGCTGGCTGGTTAGATAATCGACTTGCACGTGTCAGCTATATGGCGCGTGCCGCTCCTGGCAGTCGGGCCACTGCGTGAAATGCAATGCTACCTGAGCTGGCAAGTGCCTGGCTACTGGGTGCCACGTCTAACCGTAACGGATGATTCAGGAAGGGAGTTAGGGCGTAAAGAAGCGTGTAAACAGTAATGCAGGTGTAATGTACTGACCAAGTGTTTATTGGCCAGTAATATTGAATTATGAGTCCCTTTTAAGGGATGTAGTGATGTTACAATGTATGTGTACAAACTGGTGTATACAATTGGGGGGAAAGGTTACAAAGTATAGGATTCTGACACTGCTGACTCACCTGATGATAACAGCGTTAGCCTCCGGCCGCCGAACTGTAAGACTGGTAATTGAGAGAGCTTGACCTCCTTAAGACTCCCTCTTATATTCTCCGGCGCTGTGCTGTCAGCATTGTGCTGAATAGATGTCCTAGTTAATTGTGTGTCGCTGTTTGTGGTAGTGATGCAATAATTGGGTAAGCTTTCCAGACTGGCTAGCTGCCCTTGCGTGTTAATAGATGTTGGTCTGGGCTTACAGGATTTGCCAGTTAGGGATAGTTTGAATAGATGATGGGGGGATGGCCTCCAGGGGGTGCAGACCCCTGGGGGTTGTACAAGCCTCTTCCCCTATTTAGTTCGCGTCCCCGCGAACGGGAACGGAACTTGGGGTTGGGGATGTTGATGCTGCAGTGAGTTCTTGAAGTTCTTGAAGCCCCCTCGTATCTTCTGTTGGTGTCGTCCTTCGTCGTCGTGTGGATGTGGTGATGGCGTGTAGATGTGTAGGTGTGAGATCAGCTCGTGTTCAGAGGGGTGGGTTATGGGATAGACATATATATATATATATATATATATAACATTTGATATTGCATAGACATTACATGAGAAAAAAAAAATTTGGTATTGACATATTGAAAGTTTGCATAAAAAAAATATAGTTCCGCCGGTTATGCGGTACATTGTTGTGCAGGGAGGAAAAAAACCCAGGGCTGAACGGATGATTGCGTCGTCCGCCCTATCTTAGGGAAAAAGTGCTCCCTGCAATGAGAAAGAGAGAAGAAATAGACAAAAATGGGTGTTCCAGGGTATAATTTAAGGGAAATATTCAAAGTGCATTTATTGATTTGGGATAAAACGGAACACCCTGACAAATGGGGAAGTTAGAAGAAAGAAAAATGAAAGAAAAACGAATCATGGACATTGTGTACATTGGTGGTCATGATAATGATAACAGATATGACCTGATAATAATAATAATCATTACATTTGTAATATTCCTGACGATTTATAAGTAAACATAGTAAACATAGTAATAATGATGAACATAGAAAAAATAATGGTTGCCATGTTGGTACCCTGTATGTATAGGTATGTTGGCCACCCCTGTGGAACCTTTCACTTGTATGATATGGCGAGAAAATACAAAATAATTTACAATTTACAATTATCAACTATCATATATACCTTGTAGAGCTCTGTTACATGGCCAGTTATTGTATACCTCTTATTCTTTGTGCGCACCTTACCATCATGCCTTGACTACCGCTCTTTATTCGGCCGTTCCTGGTGCGGTTTAGTGGCTAGTCCACTATTCCCTCCTTGTACTTATTATATAACCTCGTGGTTTTCCGTCGTGGGTCGGAATTCTACCTTAGGGTCGAAGGTTCGGCACTTACAACCTCCGTGTCGCCCTTCGAGCCTGAAGTAACGCTTCATTTGCGTATGCTGAATGTGTTTGCGTTCAGCGATGTTCATCATCCCACGTATGCTGTCCACCGCTGACCGCTGACGTTTTCACCTTTAAGGGTGCAACTAAAATCGATGAGTAGTGTATTTGTGTGTGACATAGATGAAGGTATGTGTATTTTGGTGCGGGTAATATATCTACAACCGACATATTCATGCTCCTAGTTATCTGTAAATCAAAAACAAAAAAAATGTATCAATGTAAAAATGTTCATCTCTTCGTTGCTCCGTGGTCTTCCTGTGTGGGTGAAAGTGGATTAATCATTAATAAGACATTACAATACATTGCAATACATTACATGAATATATATAATTTCATTGGTAGCGCTTAATTTGTAAAACCAAGTGTGGCGCCACTGAAGCCTAACTTAATCTAGGTGGGCCTAGGTGGGCCTATTTTAGCCTAGTGTTGTCGGGCTTACCCTGGTAACGGATTTTTAGCCACCAGGTGCCGAGCGGCTTAATCTTAATCCTATTTATATTAATATGTTGCCGGGCTTACCCTATACGGTGCCGTTATGTTGTTTCTTAACGTGTTGTCGGTCTTACCCCGGTAGCGGAATTTTGGATACCGGGTGCCGAGCGGCTTAATCTCAACATTAACTAACTTAATTATGATTAAAAATAAAAAAAATGGCTACTACTATTAAGCCGAATGGATGGCCTTACTCTAATGCCGAAATGTGCTGTGCCATTACCTGGCAACAGCGGTTAATAAATTTGCTTAATTCTAAGTTGCGTATCAAATGCAACTGTCTTACAGCTAAAATTTCGACCAGGCAGATCGCCCGGGGCAGGTTTTACCCTCCCCAGATCACCACCCGCACGAGTCCTAGAAACACCGGTTGTTTCTAGAATCGCCGGATTCCGCCCCCTTAATTCTAGTTGTCGACGTCTATCAACTAGTATTAACCTAGTCGCAGGCGGCTTACGGTGCCCCTGAGCAAACCGTTTCGCCCGCTGTACTTATCAGTTCTTTACCTTTGCCTTTGCGTATGTAGTCGTAGTTGGGTCTGCCCACTGTAACCCCTTTGAGTTGCTCGCTGTGCTACTCTTTTAATGCCCTTAGGCTGCCCGATGCGTCGCCATTTATGTGGGCATTGGACATCGTCCAATGGCATAATGTTATCTTCGCCTTCATTGGCAATCGTAGTCTGCTTTTCGCAGTAATATTTCTCTTCGCCTTTATCGGCCGCAGTAGTATGCTTTTCGCAATAATATTTCTCTTCGCCTTTATCGGCCTCAGTAGTATGCCTTTCGCAATAATATTTCTCTTCGCCTTTATCGGCCGCAGTAGTATGCTTTTCGCAATAATATTTCACTCCAGCGCACAGGAGTCTTGCTTCCCGCTATAGAAGCCTTACTTACTTAATTTTAGCTAGAAGTCTAGTCATAATGGGGTCGTCTCTAGGGTCATCCCCTGAGTCCGGCGCGGAGTGAGCTATTTCGCCCACCATCCTCAGAAAGACTTCCCTGCAGGTCTTGGCTTCGACGACCGTGGCACATAGTGGGTGTAGCATCCCTTCTTCATAGGGGCAGTTGAGGCGCACCTAGGATTCCAGAGCTTGCCCGGCCAGGCCGCGAGTGCCTCAACCTTACGTGGTTCGTCTGTTTAGTCTAGTCGTTAAGTGGACTAGGGTAGGCTCAACATCGCCTTACCCGCTCTCAAAGTGTGGTGCCTTTGGCCTTCAGCTTGTGCCGCTATCACCAATCAGAGTGTTTCAGATTCCTTTGCAAAAATAATATGGGCGTAACCTGTGTAAATAATTTAATTTTTGTGTAAAATGTAAAATATTTCAAGTGTTGTGGGGTTGTAGAGCTTCTAAGTGCATAGACTACTTCAGGTCTACTGCTGCTACGTCGGCTGTCCAGCGATAATGCTCTGTTAACCCTTCATGGAGGTGTTAGTAGGGTCTATGATGTCAGGTACCCTGTTATTTAGGATCTGGGGGTAGTTATTTGTAGAGTGGGCTGAAAGCATGGTAGGAAGAGGTTGTGCATCTTTGGGCTCAAATAAATGGTGGCCTTGAGCCGGTAATGCTACTAGGATTGCTCTTACAATGAGTGGACTGGTGAGGTAATTCTCGGGATTTGCAAAAATATGAAAATTCCATGCAGGTTTGATAGTAATATCCCTGGTAAATGGATGGGATACTCATGCATGTATCTGGATATGAGGCATCTGCACTCATGTACGGATAGGTGTAGGGTGAGGCATAATACTAATATATTCCTGTCATGCGGGAGTATTTAATTAACAAAAAATGGTTAATATATATAACTGTGGCCTCATCTCTCATTTGGAGATGCGCATTATGCTTATTTGATGCTTGCCGACCCACCCCTAATACTCAGGTGGTAGCATCGTGATCCAAGGCGTAGTAAGCCTTCTCTTTAGACGCATGAAGTCTATCAACCCCTGTGTATATTTTGTAATGTAGTGTAGCTGTTTTGATCGTGTTCATGTGTCTGCGTTGGTCGTGTAGGATGTGGGAAGGTTATTGTAGGGGCGTAAGGTGGTACGATGGTAGCCTGTGCTCCTGTCATCCTCCCTTTGTCCATGTCTGCTCGCTATCCGCTTCTTGGGATAGTAAAGCGTCGTGACGCTGTGACGTCACGACGTAATCTGGTCTGCCATCTGTAGTGTGAATGTGGCCAGTGGTCGTAGTGCGACTGGCCATGTCCTAATCGCCTGTAATGTTTTTTGAAAACTGAAATCCAGAAAGGAAGTTATTGGGGGGAGGTCTTGTTTCCTCAGAGCCCCTGTCTGTGTTCGCTTCTGATTAGTGAGCGCGTGTGTGTGTGACTATGTTCCGCTACACCATGCGGACGGTTGGTCTGTTATAGGGTAAGTCCTAATGTGTATCGCGTGTGTGGGCAGGAGGTGCCCGTGGCCTGTCAACGTCTTTGCGAACGTGCTCCCATGGGCCCAAGACAAGTTCCGATCTGTCACGTCTGTCCATTTGCTAATGTTTTTGCAGTGTTAAAAAATGTATGGTATTATGATTGTTTTGCGTTTGTAATTTCACGGCCACTGCCGATACAACAATAGTGTCTGTCACCAGCAGTATTGCAGTATGACGAGATCTGCAAGTCAGTATTTTCGTCATGTTGTGTTTACATTTGTTTGCGTACGTGATTTTTCGCCAGTATGTGAGTGTTGCCATTGTTCTAGATTCCGGGCGGACCAATGTAGCAAATTGCCCTATTTAGCTAGTACTGTTGTGTTGCCACTATTTCATAAGACCTTTGTCTTACGAAATTTCTATGCCTGTGTCTGGGAAGTATATTTACCATGTCAGGTGTAATTAAAATTTTATGCCTGGCCTTTGGCCGAAGGAAATGTGGTATTATCTGGTTTTGTAGTTGTATGGGCCAATTTTGGTGTGATTGAAAGCCTGGATAGCTGTTTTCCCTGGTGTCCAATTTTTTTTGCTGGGATTTGGACCCGTGATCTATGTAATTCTCTGTGTTCTATGTCTGCGTTGTGTTTCAGGGATTGAGGTGTCCTCAGTGTGGTTTTTGCTTGTGTCTCTCGTACCAAAAATACCGTTGGATAGTTAGTTTTTGGTACGAGTGTGGTGTGTGATCATGGGTTCGGACCCGGGGTGCTGTAAAGGCTTGGTATGCCGCTATCTGTGCCGTATATATTATGGCACATTCCCCGTGTATTTGCAATGCGCAACTGAAAGTACGCATACCTGTGAAGAGTTTGTGTGTTTTTGAATTCTCCTCGTAGTGTAATTTGGGGAGTTGTATGATTCTAAACTCGGCTTAAATGATGCCGTGTGTTCTGCTCTGAGAGCTGCTAGCATATTGCTGTCTGTAAGCGTGCAGGTTACCCATGAGACTTGTGTTATCGCTGAGTGTGTCAGTATTGAATTACAATGTCGTGCGCGCTCGCTTGTTACTTGTTTTGATAATGCTTTGTGTCCGGCACATGTGTGTCTAATCGGCTTGCTCTCTGTGACTGTGAGTAGTGCTTTCCGCACTGTGAAAGAACCTTTCAATAACTACATCCGTGTAAAAAGTACATGCAGGTCCCTGTCCATTGTACAAAATGTCGTTATACACGAGTGTCTCCGGGCCGCTAGTCGCGTGTTTGGTGACAATGTGCCGGAGGCGATTTTGTTGTTTTTCATTTATGACATTGTTAGTGGAGCTGTCCCAATCTATTTTAGCTTCCTACGTTTCTATCCTGTAATTGGATAGCTACCCGACCTTATGTTCCTGGTATTCAGAAGGTTGCGGGTTTTGAGACCGTCTTTACTCAGAGTAATTGTTTCTGGTGCTATTCAGGTTGTGTCTCCGGGACAGTTCTGGTGAGTGTTAGGATCGTATCCCGGTGCGGTCAGTGAGGTCCGATGGCTATTTCTTGGCCTTCTTTCCACGTCTGCCAGCGGGATCATTTCCTTTTCTTTTAGTAGTGTGCCCGCCTGTACGTGTAGGTGTGTGAGCTTGGCGTGTATGATATGCCTTCATACGGCGGGCGTGAATAGTGTCTTTAATGAGTTTCCTCCCATGGCGCACGCTGACTATATAATTTAGGTCAGATACCTTCCTGCAGACTTTGAAGGGACCTGACCAGCGTGGCAGGAGGAATTCGGACACGTTTTTCTTGCGGGCGGAATTGGAAACCATAACCAATTGCCCGGGTGTGTATTCCACGGTCTTCCTATGCCGATCGTATCGCTCTTTCTGTTTCTTCTGCGCCGCGGCTATGTTCTTTCTAGCGTTCATTCGCGCTATCTGTAAGTGCTCTAGCCGGGCAGCATTGTCCGTGTAGGTGTCCTGTGGGATACATATATTATCTATGGGACTTCTGGGTGTGTATCCGTGCAGTAGGAAGTGTGGAGAGTGTTTCATAGCCGTGGATATAGAGGTATTATAACTAAAAGTAATGGCTTGCAGGTATTCATCCCAGTCTGTTCCTGCGTCCTCTGTAAATTTGGCCAGCGCTATTCCGAGTATTTTGTTCATACTCTCCGTGAGTCCGTTGGTTTGCAGGGAAAAACTCGTGGTAGTGTATGCCTTAATCCTGAGTATCTCCAGAAACTGTTGGAGCATTCTCGAGGTGAAAATAGTACCTCTGTCGGATAATAAGGTTTGGAATAGGCCGTATCATGTAACTATATCAAATAGGAATTCGGCTATGCTCTTCGTGTCTGCTTTGGGAACAGCATTTGTAATCATGTATCGTGTGAGATACTCGGTGGCCACCAGGATATATTTATTGCCTTTCTGACTTGTCGTAATGGGGCCTTTCACATCTATCCCGACTCTGTGAAATAACTCTCCCACGGGAATTGGGTTGAGTAGTCCATGAGGCTTGCCAGGTCTTGTTTTGAATCGTTGGCAAGTGTGACATGTCTTTACAAAGGTATCTATGTCGGCCTTCATGTTTACCCAATAGTACTTGTCACGGATTCTAAGGTATGTTTTATGCATGCCTAAATGTGCCCCTGCCAGTGGGCTATTGTGGTGTCCGATCATGATATTTTCTCTCAATGATTCCGGAACCGCTATAGGTGCGTTATCATGCATGGCTGTGGGCTTAAATTTCAGTACCCCGTCTTTGTCTAGGAAAAATCGCCTAGACAGCCGTGCTGTCTTGGAGTCCACTTTATCCAAGTTTTCTAGTGCCAATAGAATCTGTTTCAAGTACGGATCACTTTCTTGCTCCTGTTTGATGTTAATCACCGTCAGGGCAAAGGTGGGCATATCGTCCCAGTCGTGGTCCTTACTGTCATCCGGGGGATCGGCTACTGGCAGCCTAGACAACCCATCTGCGTCTAGGTGTGTAGTGCCTTTCTTGTGTTTGACCACGAAGTCATATTCATACAGGCGGAATATAAACCTGTTGAGCCGCGAATTTGGGTTTTTAAATTTGTCCCAAAAAAGCAAGCTCGCGTGGTCAGTCACTACCGTGAACTTGATACCATAGAGGTATACCCTGAAATAGTTCACTCCCCACGAAAATGCCAGCATTTCCCGCTCTGTGGCAGAGTATCTAGTCTCAACGGCCGTTAGCTTCCTGCTAGCGAAAGCGACGGGCCGTATGCGCCCTTCTGCGTCCTCCTGCAATAGGGCCGCCCCTAGCCCACACAGGCTGGCATCCACGTGTAAAAATGTGGGCCTATCACTGTGGAAGTGTTGCAGTAATGGTGGTGAGGTCAATAGTTGCTTCAATGTGTTGAAGGCATCTATGTGCTCCTGTTTAATGCTGAAGGGCGTCTTTTCCCGTGTGAGTTCAGTTAGGGGATGGGCGATGTGTGTACACCTGTAGATATACTTCCTATAATACGATGCCAAACCAATAAAACTGCGCAATTGTTTCAAATTTGTGGGCATCGGGATGCCCGTTATTGCGTCAGTCTTAGCTGGGTCGGGAATAATGCCCTCTCTGTTGACAATATGGCCCAATATGTTAATCTGCTGTCTGGCAAATTGGCATTTCGCAGGTTTAAGCCTTAACTTGGCCTCTCTGATCCTTGCGAAGGCCTCCTCCAAATGTACGATATGTTCCTCGAAGGTATTGGAAAAAACTGTTATGTCGTCCACGTATACTAATACGGAACGCCACTTAAGCCCTGAAAATGTCTTATCCACCAGCTTTTGGAAGGTTTGGCTGGCGTTACGGAGGCCCATGGGTAACCTTGTGTAGGTATATAGCCCGTTCTCTGTAACGAACGCCAGCTTTTGCCTATCTGGTTCATAGACGGGGATTGAATAGAATCCACTATAGCAATCCATCGAACTGAACCAGCTAGCTCCGCCAAGGGCGTCCAAATAGGTGTCTGCCCTTGGTAGTGGATAACTATCATTTTCGACTACCTTATTGAGCCTCCTGTAGTCAGTACAAAATCTGTGCGATCCATCCCGTTTTTTGGTCAGCAGAACCGGCGAGCTGTAGTTTGAAATGACGGGAACAATGACCCCTGCCTCGAGCATCTCTGAGATCTGAGCGTCGATGGCGTGTCTCTCCTTCTGGCTCACTCTGAAGGGAGGCTGGTGTACTGGCCGGTCACTAGTGAGTGTGACATGGTGTTCAATGAGGTCTGTCACAGCGAGATCCTTCATTGAATGGGCAAAAATATCCCTGTTGGTCTCCAGGAGCTCCGTGAGCCTTTCATTTTGCTCCGGAGTCAGGTCCTGCCTGTGGTTCTGGTTGGCCGCCTTATCTGTTTGTGTGTCTGTGTGCTGGCTGATAGTATGTAGTGCAGAGGCCTGATGCTCGTGATTTTCTCGCTCCGCTCGAATCCCATCTGTGTTCCTGGTGTATATCATGGGATGTATGGTGAGCCTCTGGTCGTGCTTTAAAAGCATCTGACCGCTAGCGAAATTTATGCTAGCCTCATATCTAGCGAGAAAATCCATGCCAATTATGGCTGACGCAGAAAGGTGTTCTATAACGAACATGGGATGCGTTGTGGCAAAACGGTCTATCCTAAGGTGTATGTTTGCCACCCCCGCGTTTTCTAGCGTCTGAGCATTGGCCGCTACCAGCCGGATGTCACCCGTGACGCCGTGTATTTGGGCTTCGGTAACGTGTCTCCTATTAACACAACTTACTGCTGCCCCGGTGTCAATTAGGGCCTGCACTCTGTGGCCATTTATGGTGGCGTGTATCGTGAGGGCCGATACCTGAAATTCACTGCCCTGCACCGATGTGTTATGTAAGATGTATGTAGTTGTTGTTGTTGTTGTTACCGGAGTGACATGTGTACTGGGAAGGCATGGAGCGGGCCGCTTATCGTATCGGGCACGCTTAGCCTCTAGGCCTGCTTCCTGTCCCGAGTGCTTTGCCTCAGTCAGAAAAGTGCGCTCACCCAATACGTTGCCAGCTCTCTTAGTCGGCCTCGCTGTTAGAATGGAAGTTTGCTGGCGAACGTTTATTGTATTAATCGCTCCCAGCCTTCGTGTAGTTGTGTTGTTGTTGTTACCTTCCTCTCGGGAAGGTGTGTCTGCGAACGTGACCCTGAGTTTGCCCTTGTTACCCTGTTTCTTCTTCCAGGCGGTCGCGAGTTCGACTCCTGTTGCTGGCTTCCCAGTGCCGAGCGAGCTCGCGTCCTGCGCCTGCGTGTGGTCAATTCCTACCCTGCGTTGTGATGTAGGGGGTATGGCTTTCTGTTTGGAGGGTGTGGGTGTGTTCTCAGGCTGTTTGCGTGTGATTATGAGGGGTGTATAATGTCCCGCCTTAGGGTTCCCTGTAAAAAGTACATGTAGGTCCCTATCGAATCCCGCAGTGGAAAATAGCGGAGGCGCGTGCACATCGGTGTATACATGGATGTTGGCTTGCAACACTTTGCCGAGAGCGGTCACCTCTACGGCACTGGCATAGGTGCCGTCCCTACCCATGTATTTTCTGTAATCCGCCCCGGTCTGGAATGGGTTTTCCCGCTCGTCCGACACAAAGTCTCGGTACTCTTTCCAGTTGGCCAGGATATGTTTGACCGTTTTCTGTCTGTAGTCCCCATGATAATCCTCGGTATTCCGGATTAGGAAGCTCATGGCCATAAACAGACAGTTGCCGTCTCCTTGCACGGGGTGTGTTTGGAAACGGTCCGGGGGCGGATCGTCAGCCTTAGCTTTAGCTGGCTGCTTCTTCCCCTTACTCTTGCGAGTTTGCTTGGGGGAAGGGCCTTTCTTTTGTTGTGTTGGGGGAGGAACCTCAGCTGCTTCACCCGCTAGCCGAACCTCCCCGTCTAGGCGTTTTTTTGGAACGTAGGTGTACGCCTGCCCGTAATGTATGTGCGCCCCCCCCTCGGGGTGGCTGCGCCAGCTCCCCGCCTGCGGTGTGTGGCTAGGCGTGGGGAGTATTGCCCCCTTGTCTGTCCTGCGGGATGTCTCATCCCTGAACTCCCTTGGGTATTCGTCGGGGAGGGGGTAGTGTTCCGGGCCCTTTGTGTGTTTATCTACGTTGTCCCGTCCCCTTGTGGGTTTTCTTCCCTGTCTGTTATTGCCCGGGGGTCTGTTTTCCTGTTTCCGCCAGGGTGGGGTGTATATCTGCTGCTGGGGGGCGGGTTTTCCCGTCGATTCCCGTGTTCCCTGTACTGGGCAGCTGCAAACCCCGGTCTGGTCGGGGTTGGGTTTCCTCGCCTGTCCCCATTTCCCCTGTACTGTGGGGGTGCATAGCTTTGCCTGCGCGGGGGCGGGTTCTCCCGATATTCCCCATTTCCCCTGTACTGCGGGGCTGCATAGCCCTGCCTGCGTGGGGGCGAGTTTTCCCGGTACTCCCTGTCTGCCCTGTATTGTGGGGCAGCGTAGGACTGTCTATTTGGTGGCGGGCTGTTTCGTCGGGGGATGTCGTGGTCGTACTCCTCAGGGTAGTACTCCTGTGTGTACGGGGATGGTGAACGCCGTGAGGGGTATGTCGGCTCTGTGTCCGTGTATGATACTGGTGAATACCGAGGAGGGTAGTGTGGCCTATCCTGTGTGGGATGTGTTGTTGGCCGCTGTGGAGGGTAGTAATTTTCCTCCCTCCCGTAGCGTCTCCTCTCTGTGTACCCCCTGTCCCCCTCAGGATAATAACGTCCTTGTGCGTCTGCGTGCTCATCCCTTAGCGGTCTCCCGCCTTGGATGGCAGCTATGGTCAGTTTCTCCATTCTGTCCACCAATTCGTCCATTTTATTATTGGTGTCGTCTTTTTGTGTTTGGAAGTGCAGATCCACGGCTTTTTCCGTAGCCTTTTCCGTGATCTTTCTCCCCTCCTCTATGGTCTTTATGTTGTTTAACATATGTTGGACCGTGGGGTTGTTCATTATACACAGCTTTTCCACTATGGCTGGTCTGAGGCCCTGCATTAACAGCTTGACTTTCTGTTTATTTGTCATGGCTGCATTGTACTTGTCGCACATTATCAATTTTACATTGATGTATGCCTGGGCGCTTTCTTTGGGCCCCTGTGACCTCTGTCTGATTTGGTCGTAGAGATCGTCATCGTCTGGTATGAGCTGGAATTCGCTCTTCAACAGAAAAGCGGTTTCCTCCCATGTGGCAGCTTCTAGTGTGTCCTCATGGAGCTCATACCATGTCATGGCCGCCTTTGTGAGGTATGCAGGAAGGAGCCGTTTCCTAACTTCCTCGCTCCAACCATTGATCCGGGCCGTTCTATTGAAGGCCTTGAGGTATTCCTCGGGATCCTGGCCTTCCCCCGTGAACTTTGTGGGGTGGATCATGGGGTACTCAGTGTGTCTGTTCATTTCTTTCTCGGCTGTGTCTCGTTGGCTGTGTAGTGATTCCGGTCTGTCTGTGCCGTTCGCACCGCTATCGTGTGCCGAGGTGTTTGGGCTATTTAGAGGGGAATTAGCCTCGCTTCCCGTGTACGACACCTGTGTTATGTTACCAGGTGGCTCATCACCTGATATGTCTGTGCTGATGGATGGTGTGTTGTCGTACTGTGTGGATTTGACTATGTGTACGGTCCTGTCTAAATCCTGTTTTACTGTTTCCAAAATAGTGTGGATGTCAAGAACTGCTTCTGTCGTATGATTATTGGACTTGTTAGTGTCTGTCTCTAGTAGCTCTGTAATGCGCTCGAGCAGATTACTGGCTTTCTGCTCTGTGATTTTCAGTTGCTGCAACAATAGGGGATGGAGTGTTGGCAGGCAATCTACTTCACTAGCGCTGGATACTGGTGACTCTTGTGTGTGTTCACTGGCCTGGGACCGTGTAAAATGTATAACTTGTGCTGCGGCGGTAGGGTGTTGAGCACGGATCTGTGATGTTTTGAATTCAAGGTCCCTGAGAAGTTGTACTGCAGTCTGGTCAGTTATTAAGTCACTGTTCTTAATTTTTAGCTTCGGCAGGAGTGGAGTCGTACTAGCCGACAAATGGTGCGCAAAGTCTCTTAGTGTAGTTTTAAATGTGGACATTTAATTTCCACTGACTTTGCACTATGGGGTGGATGGGGGTTGGTGTAATAATACCAGCTCCTATATAATATAATAAAAAAAATGTGTGACGCAATATGAGGTCAAAAAAATGTTTCAGTCTCGCTTGGCTGTATGCGGTACGGAAGGGGTCGTTTCTACTACGAGGGCTCGTTGGTTGAGTCCTATTTTACTGTGCGTAGTAGAGGCGCCTCCATCATCTGTTTTAGATCCCTTATTGGGGGGTGGTTGGATCTAAAACGGAAGAGTTATTGTGTTAATTTATAAAGAAGTGCCAAAAAGGGGGTAGCTTCCCGTAGTCGGGCAAGCTGACCAGTGTAGAGTGTTGTTTAGTGTTAGGATGCTAGGGGTTGCTCTTATAAAAGATCTAGGTGTATTTTAGGGGATGGAACTTGGCGTACAGGTCAACGCGCTGGTCGTCCAGCTGGCTGGTTAGATAATCGACTTGCACGTGTCAGCTATATGGCGCGTGCCGCTCCTGGCAGTCGGGCCACTGCGTGAAATGCAATGCTACCTGAGCTGGCAAGTGCCTGGCTACTGGGTGTCACGTCTAACCGTAACGGATGATTCAGGAAGGGAGTTAGGGCGTAAAGAAGCGTGTAAACAGTAATGCAGGTGTAATGTACTGACCAAGTGTTTATTGGCCAGTAATATTGAATTATGAGTCCCTTTTAAGGGATGTAGTGATGTTACAATGTATGTGTACAAACTGGTGTATACAATTGGGGGGAAAGGTTACAAAGTATAGGATTCTGACACTGCTGACTCACCTGATGATAACAGCGTTAGCCTCCGGCCGCCGAACTGTAAGACTGGTAATTAAGACTCCCTCTTATATTCTCCGGCGCTGTGCTGTCAGCATTGTGCTGAATAGATGTCCTAGTTAATTGTGTGTCGCTGTTTGTGGTAGTGATGCAATAATTGGGTAAGCTTTCCAGACTGGCTAGCTGCCCTTGCGTGTTAATAGATGTTGGTCTGGGCTTACAGGATTTGCCAGTTAGGGGTAGTTTGAATAGATGATGGGGGGATGGCCTCCAGGGGGTGCAGACCCCTGGGGGTTGTACAGTATGGTGAACTATTTAATCATATAAACATATTAAATTTGTACTCACTCTCATTTTTGCTGGGTTGGTCCAGCACGCCAGCCACGCACCTGCCATGATGCTTGTCTTAAGCCATCATGATATTATTCACACGACACATTGTATAAACTTTACACATGGTAATTATATTCTTCATCACTGGCTTTTTCACTTTGACACAATACATATTATTTTACCATGTACACATAAACACTTTTAAAAATCACTGTAATATAACTTTATACACAATTCTCGCACTATATTCTCACACATGGATCCTTGATTGGACTCCCACTATCGTCTGACCTCAGAGATGCGATGCAGCTAACTCCTGACAACCGCTGGTCTCCATGAAAGTCTATCTTGCGTGTGTGTGTCCGACTCCTGTCACCTACAGTTTATATATCCTCTACTGCAAATCTGTTCAATCCTATGTCACGACTATTCGTGACGCCTTCCAGGCTCCCGTAACTGTAGTGATCATTACTATAATATGTCATTTGACCTATGACAACACCTCCTGGATACCCCTTTAGAACCTCAATATCCAAAATTCCTTCCTTAGTGGACGTTTTCGACATACAACGAACATAGCCCCTTAATGTCATGTTTCTAACTTCAATAATTTTGGCTGAGGGATGATGAGTGAGTAAGTCAGGACATTTTCTTTCAATTATTTTTCAGAATTTCACCCCTCTCATGAACCCCTTAAATTGGATTTATGAAAAAAAAAAAAACGGTCGAACACCTATTTACTTATTTTTGAGCTGTTATTCCCCCCTGAGTTTGATGAGTGAGTGAGTTAAGACACTTTCTTTCCTGTATTCTCCCCCAGAATTTCACCGCTCTCCAAGGGCCCCTTAAATTGGATTTATGAAAAAACGGTCGAACACCTATTTACTTATCTTTTAAGCTGTTTTTTTCCGCCGAATTTCAAACTTCTCGCCTTTGTCGTTTAAGAGATACACGCCCCGTTAAGAATCCCTCAACCCCCAATTTTCACGCCTTTCACCTCATAATATACACCACATCGATAAACCCTTATACCAGACCCAAAACAACTGTGAACATGGGCTCGCCCATTAGCGTGCGTCCAGCGGAGCGCTGTTGCCACAGTGAGACTGACGGAGATGACACAGCTCTACGCTCGCAGTATACACACGACCTTCCCCCAGAACACAAGGCGCTCCGAATGTAAGCGCATGTACGAGCTGGGGGACCTAATCCTACGAATATCTATCCTCACAACGGATTGCACACAATGTGATATGAGGCAGATATAAGATGCCACACAAACGTTATTCGTGAAAGTGACCACCTCCTGGTGTAGCGACCAGCATTCTTGGCTGTCGCGCAGGAGGTTAGGGTTCGATTCCCGGCTCTGCCAAACTATTTAATTTTAGTCTGAGGGCTAGAACAGGGTTTGCTCAATCTCGTGAGGCAAAGCTGGGAAGATGTGGGTTAAATTCCTACCTCAGTCATCCTGAAAATTGTTTCTCATTTATACTCCGGGCAAATGCCAGGATGGTTCCTAACTTAAGGCCACGGCCGCCTCCTTCCCAATCCTCACCAGAATAATAATACACACACTCTAATACAGACACCACAATAACCCAGATTTTCAGACAAGTACACGGGGCTAAAGTACCAATATATCCAAGCCCCTCAAATGAAACAACACTTACAACGGTATTATATCACAAGACGTAATCTACACCCCAAGCCATTCTGAGTAACATTGCTTGTTAGCCCTTTATAAGGTAAGAGAAACAGAGAATACAATTTGTTGAGATAAGTTTTTGTTAATTGGAGTCCACCTTGTGGTGTACTGGCTAGCACATTGCTGTCCATTCTTGGCTGTCACCGCGGAGTCCCGGGTACGATTCCCAACAAATGTAATTGTGTTCTGAGGGCTGGAACGGGGTATAACTAGCCTCGTGATGCAAACCTGGGAATATGTGGGTTGGATTCCTACCTCAGCCATCATGGAAGTGGTTCTTCTGTGGATTCGCACTTCTACTCCAGGCAAATGCCATGATGGTACCCAACGTAAGGCCACGGCCGCTTTCTACGCAAATCCTTCCTCAATTACAAATATACACACTAGTAGAGACATCACAGTGTCACAGGTTATCAGATAAATTCCACACACACCCAAATACACGGGGCTACATGACCACGATGTCACAAAGTCCCTACAACAATCATCATCATCATCATCATCAACAACAACAACAACAACAACAACTCTTGCTGTCATCCATGATGTCCAGATTCGATTCACGGCTCAATCAAGACATTTAGTTCTGGTCTCTGGGTTAGAACCGGGTACTCTAGGCCTCGTGAGGTTAGACTGTGAAGAGGTGAGTTTTATTCGACTCAATTTTAAAAAAGAAAACATAATTGCCGACAACACAACAACACAGGTTATCAGATTTTGTGTTTTCACGTACTTCTGTATTCGAAAGATTCTTTAAAAGGCCGTATACCCTGAAAATTATTTTTCTTGCCTCGCTGTTCGACTGCCACTCGGCTGCTAAGGAACATTGTTATGAGTTCAAAACTTCAGCTCACAGCACTAACTTCTATTGACGTCCGAAACGGGGGAGGAGCTTACGGTCAGCTGTTTGCAATATGGCGGCGATATAGTGACGTGAAGTAATTGGGTGTGCGTTTGTTATGGCTTCAAATTTATGATGGCAAAATACTACATATTTCCTTTCATTGATAGAAATATTTTTATAATCAATTTAAATGCAGTGCCTAATTACTACCAGTTAAAAATATTACCCACATGTAGATAGTTAATTTACTGTCTGCTGTTACATATATGAAGCCTGTACTTGGAAGCCTAGCGGTATCGATGTTTTTATTAATTTCACAATATATATATCTCACATAACACAAAGGACGACTCCCTGATAATAAATTGAATCAAGCAACCCTGAATTTGCATGAATGTTTTGGGTTCAAAGCGTTACTTGGGATGCTCAAATCATACTTCAATATTGCAAATATTGACCTACATACTTGCTGTTCAAAGGCAAGAATGTTAATGTATTAATCTCTTGCCCCAGGCAAGTTAAAATGGAGACATCCTCTTTATCAATATATTTAATTAAATATTAAAAATACAGATATTTAACAAAGCTGGAGTCTCCATTTGAACTTGTCATAAGCAAACGGAACAGATCAAAAACTACACTTTAAGCCAAACCAAATTCACTCCTCAGCTCGACATAAACCATAATACCAATTAAAACCTATACAAAACATACTCTCCTTACTGTTGTACAACTTTCAAACCAACTATTCGCACTCAAAACTGTAAAATCCTGAAATGGGAACTAATTAAAGTTAGAATAGCTTAGGCCGATCCGGTCTCCTGCTACATTACCGCATATGTATACTTAACATCACTATAACTTCAAAATTACGGCTAAGTGACCTATCTGCCTGAGTAGTATAGGTGCTGCCGGCATGCCTGGGATGATGGGTCACCAAACCGGTACTTAAAACTAAGATTTTACATATTAATTAACTAAATTCAACAGTAGGGAGATCATAGCCAAAAACACAATTTAAGCCAAATCGTACTTCAATGACCTACATACTTGCTGTTCAAAGGCAAGAATATAAATTATCTGGCAAATTAAGGCTAGGAACAGCATTTTTCTTAAGTTTTCTAACCATTCGGCTATTGTCAATCGGAAGAACCCCTAAAATAAGTTTACGAAGAGCGGATTACATTCTTTGTACGGCACAGAAGTAATAGGCTATAAGTTTATCAGTACGGTATTTTTGATGTAGCTAAATCCATGTGAATACAAATTAGAGACAATAACTATCAATAATCAACAGTACCGGTGGAAAGAAGTCGTCTTCACAAAAATGCAGACTGCACACAGTCATGTAACATGTAACACGTTTTCCAATTGACAGCGCCGAAGCCCATCTTTCTCTCGGAACTTTTTGTACAGGAAAGTAGTGAAGATATTTCGTAGCCGTTTTACGATTTGCAACCGTATACAGAGCAGTACCTCCTCGAATTTGACAAATTTCTTTCTGTTTCCATCACGACGTCAATGCTTCACCATCTAAATAAATCTCACCAGTCACAATGTTACAGCTTCAACATTCTGCCGCGTGGCTGCGCCATCCAACTTTTCTGACGTCAATAAGCTCCACTACTGAATTGATACAGCAATGCTGTCACCCTTAGTTATCTTCCCCAGCGAAACTAAATATTTCAACACCTAACCATTCTTCGCTCTAATTATCCCTTCAGTTCAAGAGCAGATGATATCTCCCGAACGGCTGGTCGTATCGTCATGGGGTTTGCCCAGTCAGCTTCAGAACGTTTAGCTCTGTAACATAGGTTCATCTAAATCATTGGATAATTCATGATTTTCGTGCGCGGAGAGAAATAGGGATTTCGTACGGCACAGCGAGCCCAGATGAGTAGTTAACTAGGCAACGCCGCGCTATGCAATTGTCTGGCGCGGGTGAGCACGTGAATCTAGCTCCTCCCACATGTTCACAGTTGTTTTGGACCTGGTATTGTATTCTTCTTCCATGGTGTGACTTGGCACCGACGTACGAGCAAAAATACTCTCGAAGTGTTCCTCTTGCAACACTTACATTGTACCTCCACCCATTCTTTAGGCAACAATATTCTTCTTGGAAAACTGAAGGATTACTTCTGATCATACGATAGTGTTGAGTCTCTATTATGGAGTTAATTTATCTCAATAGCATTATATAATGCTCTGTATATCTGTCACATATGAATGTTCATATTAGAATGTAAAAATAGAATGAAAAGGTTTAAATTATTGTTAATATGTGCAATTCTTGTGAGTAAACTAATTTTTGTTCGACAAATTACGTTGTTTAAATATCATTTACAGAGGTCAAATATGTGTAATTAATTGTTAATTCAACTATTTTTGGTATTAAGCAACTCTGTTTATAATGTTCACACCACGATCTAGTGACGAAACGGAGAACTATCGATAATGTTTCGTGAGCAGTGAACTCTGTTGGTTATTGATTAAACTACTTGTAGAACACTTGTCCCAAATGCTGATCGCTGCGCAAGCGCGAGGTGGTCTCCGGTGGTTTCTTTTTGCTTGCTTCTGCCTATCCAAAAATAATCTTGACTTGTGATTGGAATTTTTATGTCATGCAGGACTATATAGTTGGAGTGGTTTGCGGCTTTAAGCATAGGAACAGCCATTTTCTTGCTACCCAAAGTGGCTTCAGCATTTCAGCAGCTTCCACTCAAGGCTTCTAAACTGTAGATTATAAACCTTGCCTTCCACTCAGGCAGCGCAGCGAAGGCATCAAAGACATCTTCTTCCGTTCTTTCCTCCATGACCATAGCCATGGAGGAAAGCTCCATGACCATAGCCATGGAAGAAAGAATAAGGACCATAGCCCATCATAGCCAACTTTGATTCATGAACATGTAAGATGTTGCATATTCTGTCTATAAGATAGAGAATCTTTCATCTCCATTTTAAGATATTGTAATAATTACCTCTGGTTGCCAAATTCACCCTCTAAGCCCTTTATGTGAGCCTTTCAACAGTTCGATCAGAGGTGGAGAAGAATGGTTTCAACTAGTAGGACGATGTCCAAGAACAAATGATGTACCAAGATCGGGCAAGATGGAGAGCGCTTGTTTGCCACACCCGGGAAACTGGAGATGGAAAATGATGATGATGATGAATCTACTAAGTACGCAGGCATAAGCGAATTTTGACAGCCGTGATACGGATACAGTTGGTACTCTTGGTATGCAGCTGTTAGGTGTTGTATGCAGCCATATTCTTTGGTATGGTATGCAGGTGGCAAGCATGGTGGTGAGTGGAAGGGAACTGAAAATGTGTCTATCGAGGCGGAAGTATTTATGTTCATGTAGTTTAGACGGGTTATAATTATTTTTAAATTCAGTGAAACACCGTTTGTGTGCACCACATGCCTCAAGATTCGGATGGTAACGAAATGATCATGTCACTACGAGATTGGCGGCAGGCTATTAGAACGCCTACAGCCTATCGTGTGGGGACCAGCACACTCAGGAACCAAACCCAATTTGTGAGCATTATTGCTGTTATAGGTTTAATACTATTGTTCGTGTTATACACGTTTCGTCCTCCGTATAGACATCGAACAGTTAATATGCAGTATAACACGGGTACTGTAGGGCATATTATACAACCTAGTGTTAGAAATCTAAGTCCAGCTGTGACAACTCAACAAGATTATTATAATGCTACCTATCCACTTACTCCACCTCTTAAGACACCCAAAGGAGTAACCTATCGAGTAGGAGTTATTAGTGACATGGATAAAAGTTCGAAAGCACCTAAAGAAGAGAACACTTGGATACGTTATTATCAGAAAGGATATCTTTCATGGCATCCTAAAACGAAAGCACTATCTGTAGCTTGGGATAGTACCCCTCCTCTAGTATTGAAGTCAAATCTGGGAGAAGGAGGAAGAGGCATGGAGCTTTCCGAGTTGACCACTTTCAATGGGAGATTAATGGCTGTGGATGATAGAACAGGAGTTGTGTATGAACTGCAAAATGACCAGGTTATACCGTGGGTACTTCTTACAGATGGAGATGGAAGAACACCAAAAGGTTTGTTATTCTATATTTTAAAATAAATTGTTGGAAGTTAGTCTAACTCTATTTCTAATGATAGAAATGTCATTAATTCTGAATGAGACTAGAACGTGGCTTTTACACAGTTTGCATCAGACGTCATCGTGGCCTTTATATACCCTGTTTCATCTTCTGGGGAGCATTACCAATTCAAATTAGTAACCCTGGTCACTACTACATCTGAAATGTGTGCTAAATTACGTAAATATGTGTTTTTATTTATTGCTCTTTTATCAACGGCAGCCAATTTCCGACAGCGCTTGAATCTTGTTCAACTGTCAACAAGGTGCACACATTGTTTTGCCAACATGTGGAATACAAAATGTACCACACTAATTAAAGATTATTAGTGCGTGACAAAAACCAGGGATGTATATATAACTAACGCGGCCCGCAGGCTAAAATCATTGTTAAAACCCATTGGGTTGGACAAAACGACGGTTAGAATGGCTGGGTTGAGGTGCGGCCTTGGCTGCGGGAAGCTAGCAGGGCACTGTCGACAAAAAACATTGATCTGGACGCGTTAGGCTGTAACCATTGGGGGACGTGTTAGGCTGTAACTGTTGTCAAAAACCGTTAAATTTGACAAAACAAAGGTTAGAATGGTCAGGTTGAAATGCGGTCTTGGCCGCCGGGGCACTGTTGACAAAAAAAAACATTGAGTAGTACCGTAAGCGTGGGGTTGGCAATACTGTCATTGATGATAATTCACCCGCATAATGGCGGACACAGCTGGACTTTTATCTATGAAAGTCTTCATCTAAATAGGTGTTGGAGGGTGGGTTATAGTCAGCGGAGGAGTTAGCATCTACAGAGACTTTGTTTTATTTGTGACGGGGATTTTCGCTCGCCCACGTTGCGAACCTGTCTCCCGCCGAGCACTTTGCCGTAATGCGGCGCCCGCCCGGCACTGAGTCATTGAGTATAGGAATTTGAATGTCACGTAATGAAAATAGCATAGGAACATCACAATGAGCACTAAACACGTGAACAAATGACTAAACTGAACCTCACGCCGTTAAAGCTCTCAGCAGACTGCAATGGAGGGACACCTGTGGCACCAAAAAGCGCATTACGGCCAAGTGCTTGGCGGGAGACCGGTTCGCAGCGCAGACGAGCGAGGGAGTAAAAATCTCCGCCACATATAAAACAAAGTCACTGTATTACTACATCATTTCTTGATTAATGTTTATTAAATGTTGATAATTTTGTTATTTAGAAATATGTCCTATTTCTTGACGTAATATTCGGGGAAAAAGTCTGGAGATGATGTAGTCTTAATACTGTAGATGTTTACTCCTCAGCTGTCTACAACCTACCCACCTTCCCAAATTTGATCACGACTTATTTAGAGGAATTTCCAGCTGACTCCGCCATTTTGCACGTTAAGCTTGTAGGCCAATTAATAAATTCAGTCGCAGATGAATCAGTGTTTATTTTGGTAATTTACCTTCAAAGTAAGTAGGCTACCAATGATTACACCCATTATGGAAGTGTTGCAGGTTAGAACTTGACAACAGCTATGCGTTGGGATAAAATTCTATTAATTCTTTACGAGAGGGTTTCACGACATGAAATAAAAGGCAAAACTATTGGCCTGGATAAAGATTATTGATGCGTGACTTCCCCCCACTGTGTGTGACAAAAACCAGGGGTGTTATCTATTAGCTAATGCGGCCCGCGCTATCAGTCCACCATTTGTCTGGACGAAAATATTGGTCTAGGCAAAACCATTGTGAAACCCTCTTGTGAAGTTTACCAAAATTCTTTAACTATTGAAATTAGTCAAAATACCTGAGGTAATATTCGGGGAAAAAGCTTGGAGATGATGTAGTCTTAATACTGTAGATGTTTGCTCCTCAGCTGTCTATAACCTACCCACCGTCCCAAATTTGATCACGACTTATTAAGAGGAATTTCCAGCTGACTCCGCCATTTTTGCATGTGATTTAGTATCATGTACAATATTGCCAACCTCATGCATTCAGTACTTTTTCACAACCAGTATTTTAAAACAAAAGAGCGCCGTCAGGTTAAAGTGAAAGTGCGCCAAGATTCAATCTTAAGTTGGACATGGATTGTGCGAGTTGCGAGTTCACAATCTCAAATTTCAATCAAGGATATCATACCGCCTCAATAATTTTCATCCAAACCAATGGTTTTTGCCTAGACCAATAATTATTGTTAGGTCAGGGTGTCTACCGGTAACGAAAGTAACGAAAAAGTAACGAATTTTACAAACGGGTAACGAAAGTAACGAAAAAGTAACGAATTTTACATACGGGTAACGAAAATTTTCTGAAGGCGGATTGAATCATTTAAACTCGCGCCTCTAGGCTCAGAGATTGTGAGGGGCGAGTTTCATGGAAGCGGCGCCGATTGCATAAGCTATATTTCCTCGTGCCCGACCTCGAGGAAATGCATACTGAGGACACCCTGAGTGGTATACATCGTTCAGCGTATATTTTTGGCATCAAGAATACTTTTTAGTTTTGTATGAAACATTTTTCTGTGTTATTAGGAAACCTGACTTTTCGCGAGACGTTTATTCGCAAAAACTTCTGAAACTAATCAGGAACCTCGCATTTCTGTTATTGACCTCTAAATTTGGAGACTATGTCAAATTGAAGTCAGAAATAACGCGAAATAATTTAATGTCGCAATCTTGCAAAATGTTACCGTTTCGAAAAATAATATGAAAAAGCTTCAAAATACGAAAAAAATCTGTCTCCTAAGTTTGCGACATCCAGTAAGGTTAATTCGAAATTCCGTTACATGTCGACTTTTCCTTCGAACTTAGGTTCCATCGGATATATTATAATTTAACCGGATATTTCGAAAACTTGTATAACTTGTATAATTCGTGATTCGCATTCGAAAGAAAACGTGTCTTCTTGTATTACTCGTGCAATCCTCGCAGAATAATTCTTAATATTTGATACCTACTTCGAACATTCATCCTCAAGACGGCCGGTTGACCGCACGCCTTGCCTGCGGGAATCTCGTCAAATGTACCGAGATTGACGTCAGTTGCGTAAAATCATAAAACCCGTCCTCTATCGTGAACTTGTGACCACGAGAACTGTGGGATTCCCGTCAAAGGTGATTGGCCACCAATCACGACATATTCCGAAACCTACTCGTTACTTTTCCCATGACCGTATACTTAAAAGCGTATGGGGAGCGAGAAGTGCATCAACCCACTTAGAAATTATACTAATTTCTCCTCGAGATCGACCCTAAACTGATGAACTCCCAACCACAGCATAGGGACAGCGGGAATCGCGGCGCCGGCCATACAACATGTCCAGAACCACTCGTGAATTTTAACCATGCCCAACCTTGAGCTTGCCTCCACCATTCTGTCAGGAAAGATGGACAATCGTTCAACGGCCGGGTCAAGGATCATGTAAATTATAAGAGATTAGTCACTTTTGGTTATAGAATTTCCGAGAGAGAGCAACGCCTGAGGCTATGTACTGCTCCGGCAAGTCTGGCAACATAAAAAGTAAAAAGCCATATGAAAGTAGCCTTTATTGATACGTGACTAATATTCTTGGAAATATTGTCACTTGTATCTTTTAGAAAAGGTGATCTTCGGTAGTTGCATGTATCGACTTCTGGTGGAGGAATTGGAAACTATGCTACGGCCAGGCGACTGGATTAACTCAGGTTGTGCCTACTAGATGGCAGGTCAGTTCCTATTTGCACTGCTGGATCAATATCGATTGGTGTTCCCGTGGATCGAACTTATTGTCATTGCGAGGGAGTTGTATTTTGTTATAAAAAGGAATTATTAACCAGACTCCATGATGTGAAGTCACGAAGAGTAAAAGTTCCCGAGAATTGAGGGGAGGATTCGCCTTTTTAGGCATCCTAACCCTGGGGCTTATCAACGACATGAACAGTTATTTGCATCCAGCTTGTTCGACATTTTAATTTATATGCAAATATTACCTCAAAATTATCTTCTGTCAGATACGAAAATGCCAACCAAAGTTCGACAACCGTGCCTCCGGGATATTTTATTATGGCTTAACATATCAAAGTTGGACTTATGTGGGATGTGACCTGTCTACGGTAACGTGTGTTAAATATCTTCTTGTAATATGTAGGCCTAACTTACTTGAGGTTATTTCCCTTTTCATCTTTGAAGACGTCCCAAACTGTCCTGGTTTGAAGAACGTCTGTCATCTTTTATCAAATATCGAGCATATTTCTTTAACTATTTTAATTAATTTACTTTTCTTCTTGCACGATATATAATAGTGTGCCTAATAGAGGTCTGTTTTAAATAGTCTTGCACTTGACGATTAGGTATTCCTTGCTGGGACAAGTTTTATTCCTTGACTACTGATAGTCAGCTGATCATGCTGGGGCACATGTTTGATGGAACTTTCATCTACGTACGTATTTGGTATCTTTCCTTATTTTGACTGTGATCTAAATTATTAATTATGCAGGGTTTAACTTCTACGTTTGCACGATCCTTCGTTTTCTTAGTATTTATCTGATATTTGTTAATCTTTATCCTTCTGGCCTACTGTTTATTTGTTTTCGGGGACATGTTTTTAAAATGTAATTGATTTATGTAAATTATATGTGAATGTCCTTGAAGAAGACTGCGTTTTATTTATTTTAACATTAGTTTATTTGAATTAGTTTTCTCCTCACCTATTGTTTAATTATGAAACCTCTGAGGTTAGCTTAGCAAGTCTTCCACGAAATCTTGTTTTATTGGTAGCACTGTACGAAACATCACTTCTTTAATAGAACCTTTTAGTAAACTCTAACATAACCTTACATATATGTAAACATTACCTTGTAATTATTTGCTCAACTGCTCATTGGTAGCAGAGCGTGGTTGATTCATATTTCATATTAAACATATTAAGGGTGAGGGCTGACAATATTAGGTTAGGGCTTTATTACTGAAAATTGTACTAATGTTTGTTATGTTTTCTTTTTTTTCATGCTTGATTGTACGAGACTACATGAATCTACCAAGAAAGCTGTTCTCTATTTCTTCACTAATAAGGATGTACTTTCATAAGTGTTGCTGCTACGTGTAATTTTATCAGCTGGTAATTAGTTCGATGTTTGGCTGTTCTTTAATCTTTGGAGGAAGTTCTTGTTAATCTTGGGAACAACTTTAATGGCCTAAAGGTGAGTGCAACATTGATATTGTCTCTTGTGTAATTCTTAAATTGCTTTAAGGCAGGTTGTTGGAAAATAGGTCTTCGTCTTCTCAAACTTATCGTGTTTTATTTTGAAGTGTACCTTGATACTTCGGTGTCTAGGCCTATCGTATATTTGGGCTACTCATGTCCCTGAATTTTGTGCTGTGTTAAAAGATCTTCTAGCTATGTTGCTCGAGTGTTTTGAAATATTATTTTATGGTGTTAATGATGATTAGGCCTATTCGGTTTGTGATTTCGTGTGTTCTGTATGGGGTGAAAGCGGGTATTAGTGATAGGCCTAGTAGTATTTTATTCTGTCCGTAAGAACTACTAGCCAGATGGTGTTGTTAATGAATTAGAAGTGTCGTTGAATTTTTTCTTCTGAAAACGCTGGTAACATGAAGGGTCTGCCAATTATAAAAAAGTTTTGAGCGAGTAGGGTCACCCTATGTTTAACAAGCTACACTTTCGAAGCCTGATAGAGTAAATGTTTTTCATGTTGGCGAAGCTGTTAAGTATTTTCCTCCTAATTGTCTGATTTTTCTTCACTTAGGTTTCGTATTATGTTATTAATAATAGTTCTACCTATCCTCGGCCAGTGTATAGAAAAGGAAGGGTTAGGTTTGACCATAGCCTACCCATGATGCCTATCATATGCCAATTATTCTTTACTCTGTTAATTTTTCTTTGAAAATTTGTTCCCTACTTATGACAGTGATTACTAGACCTACTTAGATTCTCTTGCATCCCCCATGCTATTTCTTCTGGCATGTTTTCCTGGCTGATGTGTTTGAGTAACGATATTAGGGAATTGTTATCCTGGTTAAATATCTTGGTAGAATTTAGGAATGTTTCTGCGGTTTTTGGGTGTCAGAGTAACCTACTTGATCTTTCAGTTAGTGTTTCCTTATACCTCGAGGTTCTTTTATCTCTTGTTAATTAGGGTACCTATTTATCCTATAATTAGGGTAGTAAGATTTTCTAAATTGTGTAACACACAAACTGTATGTGTGAGGCATGAGTGAGTTTGGTGTGAATGTGGTAAGTTAGTTTTGCATTTGTAACTTGGGTGGGATTTGTTGTTTTTGCTTCTTGGCTTAAGGTAAGGTTAGGTTTTGTTTTATTAAATTTGTTTGCTCTTTAATGATTTAATTCCGTGTATATAAATTAGTATTTCGTTGAAATATCTTTCAACCGGAGTTCACTGGGTAATTTTATGGGAAGTTAATTAGTTGCACGAAGGTTGAAATTTTGCTTACGATCCTTATATATTTGGATGTGTGTTATGTTTATTAATTGCCTGTGTGTCTGGGTTCGGTGACATTGAATTAGCTGGTGAGTAAAATTCTGTATTTTGGTCAGTACTACTGAAATGTGATCGGGGTAATGATTGTGGTTCTATTTGTTTGTGTGGGTGATGATCTGGCCTAGGTTTACTACTATGCTATTATGGTTTAGATATCAGTATCTGTGAGTGACTGACCAAGTTTTATTAATTTAGGTTCGGTAACGTTGAATCGCCTGGTTAGTAAAATTATTTATTTGGGTCTGTACTACTGATTTGGAAACTGGAGGTCTTGATTGTTGTTAGTTACTTAAGGGTGACTTTAGTCTCACCTAGGGTTGTCGCTACGCTATTATTGTTTTAGTGGCCAGTATCTGTGAGTGACTGACCAAATTTTGTTGATCTAGGTTTGGTGGTGATGTGGTTCCTGATCAATAGAATTATGTATTTGGGTCGGTACTACTGGTTGATAACTTTAGGTGCTGATGGTGTTATTAATTACTGGTGTGAGACTATGATCTCATCTAGGATTGCCACTATGCTACTTTGGTTTGTTGTCAGTATCTTTGAGTGACTGACCAGGTTTTATTGACTCAGCTGTATTCGAGTGCTATCAGAAAGAGTCGTTAGGCTAAAATATACACACTGGGTGAGTATAATGTGGATTATGAAGTTAATTATTTGTTTGTTGGGATTATGCTAGGGCTCACTATGGATCTCATGAAACTACGTACTCAGTGACGTTTTGTTGTTTCTGTTTGATCCGAGTCAGCATATGTGGTAAGTGTTTGTTTTAATGTATTATGTGTTTTGTGTTGGTATTTTGACGAATAATGATTTATATTCTGGTAGATTTGTTGGAAATATTTTCTTTGTGGGTGGTAAATTGTAATTAGTTATCTTGGGATTTGTGAGGTTATGTATGAGTGTATGAAAGATTTGTGCGTTTGAGTTTGTCTGCACGTGTGGTCTATTTCTGGTTTAATTTTATGGTCTTCTAAAGTTTGTTTCTTGAGAATTATTATTTGTCCTTTATTTTTGGATCTGGTTGCTTATTATCCTTGTAAATTATTTTGTGGCTTTTCTTCGTTGTAGCATGAGAATCGCTCATGATTTTGCTTGACAAGATACAATATTAAGTGTACTTATCTTTGGGTAGTTAAACTTGAAAGGGGATATCTATGGGTTATATATTTTTTTTTTTTTTGGGAGCACTGTTTTCTTTGATTCGTGTATGATCATTTCTAAAAGACATGTCGGTCGATTGCATTATGTGAAAAGGGATAAAAGATGCTAATTTATTGTCTTGGAATCGCTGGTTATAATTTTTTTAATTAATTTATTTTTATATAAAAAAATATCTTATTGTTCATATGGATTGTAAGATGGATATTTCATTATGTAGGTCATATTTAATTATGTTTTGTAAAAAATGAAGGATCAGTCGATTTTTAGGGTATGTTATATTTTGGTTGACCATCTTCGTAATTTAGTTAAATTTTAACTTTTCTTTTGGGGAGTTCTTTGATGTAACTGTGGTGAGTAGTGAACTCAAGAACGATTACTCGTTGGAGCACTGTATGGTTTCAGATAACCATCATCGACTGAAGAGTGAAGAAAACTGGCAGTCTCGATCATCGCTATATGTATCCATGGGCCCGAATACTGTGATGGACTTCTACTTGTCAGCGTACCCTGAATGCGTCGAAATTATGGAACAACAAATATGTATATTTGAAATTTGTAATTAAAAAAAAAATCCTTTTTGTCCTAAAGTAAGAACTTTCTATACTTGGCATGCTTGGAATATCTACTGGACATGAAGACTTGTGTACATGAACATTTTGTAATGATCTATGATGTATTCGCATGTGAATGTATTTTTGGGGTTATGTGTTCATGATCGACTTATCTAGTGGTTGTATTCTTTCGCTATTTCTACATCTGCATGTCTTATCCTCTGGAGTGTCGACATGATTGGCAGGGGGGAAATCTGATACGTGACTAATATTCTTGGAAATATTGTCACTTGTATCTTTTAGAAAAGGAGATCTTCGGTAGTTGCATGTATCGACTTCTGGTGGAGGAATTGGAAACTATGCTACGGCCAGGCGACTGGATTAACTCAGGTTGTGCCTACTAGATGGCAGGTCAGTTCCTATTTGCACTGCTGGATCAATATCGATTGGTGTTCCCGTGGATCGAACTTATTGTCATTGCGAGGGAGTTGTATTTTGTTATAAAAAGGAATTATTAACCAGGCTCCATGATGTGAAGTCACGAAGAGTAAAAGTTCCCGAGAATTGAGGGGAGGATTCGCCTTTTTAGGCATCCTAACCCTGGGGCTTATCAACGACATGAACAGTTATTTGCATCCAGCTTGTTCGACATTTTAATTTATATGCAAATATTACCTCAAAATTATCTTCTGTCAGATACGAAAATGCCAACCAAAGTTCGACAACCGTGCCTCCGGGATATTTTATTATGGCTTAACATATCAAAGTTGGACTTATGTGGGATGTGACCTGTCTACGGTAACGTGTGTTAAATATCTTCTTGTAATATGTAGGCCTAACTTACTTGAGGTTATTTCCCTTTTCATCTTTGAAGACGTCCCAAACTGTCCTGGTTTGAAGAACGTCTGTCATCTTTTATCAAATATCGAGCATATTTCTTTAACTATTTTAATTAATTTACTTTTCTTCTTGCACGATATATAATAGTGTGCCTAATAGAGGTCTGTTTTAAATAGTCTTGCACTTGACGATTAGGTATTCCTTGCTGGGACAAGTTTTATTCCTTGACTACTGATAGTCAGCTGATCATGCTGGGGCACATGTTTGATGGAACTTTCATCTACGTACGTATTTGGTATCTTTCCTTATTTTGACTGTGATCTAAATTATTAATTATGCAGGGTTTAACTTCTACGTTTGCACGATCCTTCGTTTTCTTAGTATTTATCTGATATTTGTTAATCTTTATCCTTCTGGCCTACTGTTTATTTGTTTTCGGGGACATGTTTTTAAAATGTAATTGATTTATGTAAATTATATGTGAATGTCCTTGAAGAAGACTGCGTTTTATTTATTTTAACATTAGTTTATTTGAATTAGTTTTCTCCTCACCTATTGTTTAATTATGAAACCTCTGAGGTTAGCTTAGCAAGTCTTCCACGAAATCTTGTTTTATTGGTAGCACTGTACGAAACATCACTTCTTTAATAGAACCTTTTAGTAAACTCTAACATAACCTTACATATATGTAAACATTACCTTGTAATTATTTGCTCAACTGCTCATTTATTACACGTAATTGAACAGTATGTTCTGCGATGAGTTATTGATTATTCATGAAAATAACACAAACATAACTGCGCTTTTCGCTAGGCGCTGAAATATACGTCCAGATAGGAAAATAATACATTTTGATATATATCAATGTTGGCAATAGATTTATCACAAGGGACACAGTTATGCCGTTCTAGAGCTTAATTCACCTTTAGGCTAATTAAACATTGCTCTCCTGCTCTACATAATTGTTGGGATATTCGATGAATATAAAGAAAACTGTCCAAATGCACATTAAATTGCCATAACCTCACTTTTCGCCTGGCATGCCGGCTGCCACCCACCCCTCCCCGTAGCCCTAAACCACAAATTTTATTGCAATGCAAAGGAAAATGGGTAAGAAAACAAACAAGAGATGAAATGCACACATTTATTCTCTATATATTTTTTATTCGAGAGTAGTCCATATTGTCCACCAGTTTTACACATGGTCAACACCAGGAAGATGAAAATAGCCGTATTGTTCTTACTATCATTATAATTCTTACATCCCGGTGCTTGGCAATTTTTCCTCCCTTGCAGGGGCATGATTGACTCTCAATTCAATTCAAATAAATAATCAAAATACCGAACAAATCAAAACAACCAACAACACCACGAGGAAAATCAATCAAAACAGACTATTCCCGCTTCCGCCTATCGGTTTGATGTCAGCGTTCATGAGTGCCAACTACGGAACCTTACTGCTAAAATTAATTCTTCATTGGTTGGCAGAACATCCAGAGCAGAGCTTTACCGCGACCCACGCGCTCCCTATGAACTGTCATCCCCCTGGGCCGGGTGCCGCGCGGATAGCATACTATAATATCGCGAGGACAACGTGAATCTCGTAAAACGGCCGAGAGCGGCTGCGATTGCGATACATCGCGATATTTCTCCGCATTCAATGACGAGGACAACTAGATTCTTGTCAAACGGACAACAAGGGGCGCCGATTGCGTAATAATGCTATATTTGCTAGTGTCCGACCTCAAGGGCAATGTAAATCTCGTCGAACGACTAAAAGTGACACCGATTATCTAAATCGCGATATTTATCAGTGATCTATCGTGTAAAGTACGGGAATCTCGACAAACGGGTGAGACCAGCGCCGATCGTGTAACATCTCGATATTTCTCCGTACTTGACTGCGAAGACAGAATTCGGTTACAATCATGTAACGTCCCAAAAATTTCTTCATAATCTACAACGGGGACAAAGGAAGTCTCGCCAAACGGTCAAGAGCAGAGCAACCTCTTGGCAATTATAAAAAACGCCTTACGAACAAGACTACACATTAGCTGAAACAACTCATTTGATAATAAATATCTACTTTTTTTTTTTTATAACACCCTAAGTGAATTTTATTTACCGCTTTAAACACAGTTCATTGTTGTTTTTCTTCACCGCGTGATGAGCCCCTTTGCTTGCACACCACAGACGTATCTTGAATTCAAAGGTAACTAAAATTAACTTAAAGGTAACTAAAAGGTAACTAAAAAATAACTAATTTTTACTTCATCCTTACAGTAGACACCCTGGTAGTGCAGGGCCACATTATCCAATATAAACACTCCTGGTTTTTGTCACGCACAGTGGGGGTATAAACAAATGCATCTTTATCCAGGCCAATGGTTTTCCCAATTATTTCTTTTTTTCACATAATTACAACAGTACGTGTGTAGTGTGGTGCATTTTGCATCGGACATGTTGGCAACAGTGATAGGACGTGATAAATGATGTAAATGTGTGTGCCTCAAACATGGCTGCCATCATTGAATGAGCAAGAAATAAACACAATTAGCCTATTTACGTAACAAAACAAATATTTCCGGTGCAGCAGTGATGATTGACGCTAATTTCTATTCCTAAAGACTCCAAAAAAGGTATGTGAATCATATATCTATACTAATATAATAAGCTGAAGAGTTTGTGTGTCTAAACACGCTAATCTCTGGAACTACCAGTCGGATTCGAAAAATTCTTTTTGCATATGATAGCCTGATTCAAGATGAATAGTTTAGGCTATGTAGCATCAGGTTACATCTCTCAGGTAACCTTAGAGATTGATTTTTGTTCAGTAAGTCGGAAGAACAAGCGCTCCAGAATGGCTTTAATATTACCGAAGTCTATCGTTGCCATGTAATGCGGGTCGCATCACGTCGCTCCTACCAATGTTCTGGTGCAGAATTGCGAGCTGCTTATAAATTGCAGTCACGGGGAGTAATTAGTAGAAAAAGATTTCTTAGGCCCCTTAAAACAGTCATCATCATGACAATAGTATGCCTCTGTATAAGGGTGATGGTGTTGGTGCAGTATACTGAGGTTATCAGTTGCAATAAGCGTTGGTGTTTTCAAATTAATTTTCATTTATTCCGTTCCTTATCCTTGAGCGCTCTAGTTCTGTAAAACATATAAATCCACCGGGCGAAGCTGGGCACTGCTGCTAGTTTTCAATAATCTGCCAGGTAGAAGTGTAAAAGCCAGGTGTAGGTGTTGTCAAGTTTTAATGTGCTCCAGACCCAGGTTACTCTCCATTTTGTTATATTCTATACTCTGTATTCCAAAAGAAGGAACGTGAAGGATATGGCGGGAGCTTGGATCGGCTGAGCTGTGTTCGCAAGTTAGGTAGATTTCATTAGAAAGCTAACTATTGCAATGGGTCCCATGTTTCGACTTCCGGAAAATTTCGACATATCTTCGCGTTTCACATCCCCCAGACCCCAAAACCACAGTCAGTTCAAAAGTTTATATATAATTTATGTATATATGTATCTATCTATCTATCTATCTATATATATATATCAGTTTCTTGTGGACACGATAACTGCCGTAATTTTGCACCAATCACTTTGAATTTTTTACATAATATGAATCCCTATAAAATCTCGGTCGAGTTCGTTAATGGAAAAAATCGGTCAAAGGGGGTGAAAATGGGGGGCCTTTTTCGAAAAAGTGAAATATCGCTATAACTCTCTTAATACATGAAATATCGAATCGCTTCAAAGTTCATAATATGTGTCGGATAAGTGCCAAAAATTTATGTCAAATAAGTTTTTTGATAGCACCAACCATTGACCAAAGGGGTGGGAAAAAGTGGGTTTTTCGGGAAACATTAATCATATCTCTGTTAATAGGCACAATATCAAAACCGCACAAAATGGACAATATTCCTCCAATAATTACCTAAAACTTTTGTCTGAAAGAATTTTTGATATGACCCACCATTACGCCACGGGGTGAACAAAATGATTTAAATTATAAGAAAATGCCAAGTGCCAAGAGAGGTTGCCATGACAACTTTACTTTTATTTGATAAGGGATGAGCCATCAGCAGTTGCTATGACAACGCCACTGCACAAGATCACATTCAGTTTTCATTTGTCTGTGGGAAGCGACTTCGGTATCGGAACTGGTAGCATGCTGAACTTCTATGCCCAAGGTCGCGGGTTCAAACCCGGCTGAAGTCGTCGGATTTACTAAGAGCGCTAAAAAACCTGAGTTTGCTTTCCTTCGGAGGGGAAGTTCCAACGTTCGTTGCGAGTTGCTGATTTAGGTGGCATCTAGTAGCCAAGTTCACAGCTAGGTGTCGTTGACGGTAGTATTTTAGGTAGATTTCATTAGAAAGCTAACTATTGCAATGGGTACCATGTTTCGATTTCCGGAAAATTTCGACATATCTTCGCGTTTCACATCCCCCAGACCCCAAAACCACCGTCAGTTCAAAAGTTTATATACAATTTATGTAATATATGTATGCATATCAGTTTCTTGTGGACACGATAACTGCCGTAATTTTGCACCAATCACTTTGAAATTTTTACCGAATATGTATAAACATAAAATCTCGGACGAGTTCGTTACTGGGCTAAATCGGTCGAAGGGGATGAAAATGGGGGACCTTTTTTTTTTCGAAAAAATGAAATATTGCTATAACTCTCTTAATATGTGAAATATCGAATCCGTTCAAAGTTCATACTATGTGTCGGATAAAGCTCAGAAATTTATGTTTGAAACGTTTTTTGATAGCACCAACCATTGACCAAAGGGGTGGGAAAAAGTGTTTTTTTCGGGAAACATTAATCATATCTCTGTTAATAGGCACAATATCAAAACCGTACAAAATGGACAATATTCCCCTAATAATTACCTAAAACGTTTGTCTGAAAGAATTTTTGATATGAGCCACCATTGCGCCAAGGGATGAGAAAAATGATTTCGGAATTATAAGAAAATGTCAAGAGCTATCAGTGGTTGACATGGCAACACTACTAAATTGATGAGAGATGAGCCATCAGACGTTGCCTTGACAACGCACTTGCGCGAGATCAGATTCAGATTTCCATCTGACTAAGTGTGAAGCGGCTTCGGTGACGTAACTGGTAGCATGCTGAACTTCTATGCCCAAGGTCACGGGTTCAAAGCCGGCCAAAGTCGTCGGATTTTCTAAGAGCGCTAGAAATCCCTCAGTAAGCTTTCCTTTGGAGGGGAAGTTCCAACGTTCGTTGCGAGTTGCTGATTGAGGTGGCATCTAGTAGCCAAGTTCACAGCTAGGTGGCGTTGACGTTAGTATCTGGTAGCAACATTAGGAACTACTGCTTGAAATTTAGCGTCTGCATTCCTTACCTGAATTACAGACTAATACAGCCATCACAATTCACACCGTTTATCAGACAGATTCTACACTCACCCAAAGTACACGGGGTTATATGACCGCGTTGTCTCAGCCCCTAAACTGAGGAACCAACCAACATCTCTGCGGGAGATACAATTTTGCGTGAAGAAGTAACAGACCGTTACATAGTTACACATCAGTGTCGAAACCTTGCATAAGGACAGTGTGACCACAAGTATAAAAAGTAGTTTCGTGAAGAACTGTACAGCCTATTTTCATATATCCTGCTCATGTTAATTGCCTCTATCAACATACAAAATTTCAGTTTAATTGCTGTAACAGATTCGTAGATATTGAGAACCGTCTAAATATTTCAGATGGTCGCCAGGTTGGATTTTTATTTTTGTACTATTATATTAAGATTATTGTGTACGTGTGGTATTCAAACTTCAATCGCATGATTAGAACACAAGAAGTAAAAGCGAGATTTTAAAATTACGCACAGCAGCCATCTTGTGATTATGCAAACAATTGAAATAAATTAGATGCCAGTGGATCAACATTTGTGTAAGCATTTAACGTGCAACGTTTCACGGCACTCGGATAGTTAATTCGCGAGAAACGTCCATTTAAATATTCATACTTCGCGTCGCCGCCATGTTGGATTCGTGCTCACCAGGTTACTGAAAGTCCTATAGGTGAACATATGTTCATAGTCTCTATGAACATAAAAATTTCAGTTTGGTTGCTGTAAAAGATTCATAGATATTGAGAACCGTCTAAATATTACGGAAGCTTGCCATTTAGGATTGTTATATGTATAGGCCATAGAGTTATGTACCATTCAAGGACACTTATTGCCTAGGTTCATTATTCAAACTTTCACTTCGATCGCATGATTACGACACAAGAAATAAAAACTTAATTTTAAAATTTCGCACAGCCGCCATCTTGAGGTTATGTAAACAATTGAATTAAATTAGATGGCAGTACATTACAATCTGCAAAATCATTTACTGTACCACATTTCACTGCGCTCAGAGAGTTACCTCACGAGGAAAGTCTATTAAAATATTTCAAATTCGCTTGGTCGCCATGTTCGTTTTGTACTTTACAGGCTTATGAATTATACATAGGTAAACTTATATCAGTACCCTTTATCACCGTACAAAATTGCAGGGTGATATCTGTAATAATTTTGGGGATATAGAATGTCAGTGAAATATTTCGCACAGCCGCCATTTTCAAATTATGTAAACAATTGAACTAAATTAGACTCCAGTGCATTACAATGTGTATAAACATGTGCTGTACCAAGTTTCATTACATTTGGATAGTTAAATCGCGAGAAATGTCTATTTAAAGTCTCAATTTCGCTTGACCGCCATGTTGGTTTTGTAGTCACCAGGTTTTTGAAAGTCTCATAGGTGAACTTCTAGTAGTTCCCTTTATCACCGTACACAATTTAAGGGCGATATCCGTTATAGATTCGGAGATACTGAATGCTAGTGAAATATTTCGCACAGCCGCCATGTTGGATTGGTGAGACGTAACAAAATTCGATGGGCACGGTCGAGGTCGCCGGGAATAGTGCTATGAACTTACCGAGTTTCATTGAAATCGCTCCAGCCATTTAGATTTTATTAGGGACAAACACACACACACACACACCTCACACACACACACACACACACACACACGCACGCGAACACACGGACAAAAGGTGATCTCATAAGCCTATTTTTTTCAAAATTGAAAATAGGCTAAAAATGGACTCCAAATGACAAGAAGGTTACCGTCCCCATAAGACAATAAAATGTTTAAAATATGTTTAAAATGAAGAAAAACAAAGTTAATTAATCTCCAATTATAAAATACTTTCACGCGATAAATGAGGTCTGATCCTTCTACGAAAACCTGCATATTCTGCCTATTTTCGCCTATCTCCAAGTTTGTCCGGTGAAAACTACCTCCGCCTTCCGGCGTGCCGAGAGGACTTTTTTTTATTGTTGATGTGATCAGTTGATTCGAATAATACACTTTGGACATTATTTCGGTACTATTATGCTCAATATAATGCAAATGTCGATCCTGAGTCAACGCCGAGGACATTCAAATAGAAAAATACGGTACATAAATAAATAACACACCGAAGCTATGACTTTTTTCACAGTTATTCAGTATATACGAGAAAGAGGCCGAACACTCGACAGCTAGCCTATACAAATATAATACAAAATACAAACACAATGATTATATCAAAACTCACTATGCAATGATTATCCTTCAAGATGAAACAAGAGTCTGGGTGGAGGTCGTTCACAGTTTACAGCAGTTAACACAGAAACAACATCATGACAACACCAAGCACACTCACTCGCTGTATCGTGACTCAGTACTGTTAGTAAAAATAGCTTTTGTGATTCCACTGACGTAATATTAATGTAAAGAAGTATTTAGCACCGGGCACACAAACAAGCCACTCTGTGGCAATATTATAGCCGTGTTTTTACATTGTCGGTTTGTAGGCTATTGAATGACAGGCGGTAATTTGAACACCGGTATGACGGGAAACAATAACTTGTGCTGTACTCGTATTATCATCTGCTGCGAACTGACACCAATAATACTCAGTCACTTGGCAATAGGCTAGTAAACTAACCATAATTAACAAACTAACTAGCTAAATAAGAACACGATGAAACTAGAAAATAATAATAAAAGAAATAACGAAGTAAAACTGGAAACAAAAAATATTAAAAAAAAGTCCTCTCGGCACGCCGGAAGGCGGAGGTAGATTTCACCGGACAAACTTGGGGATAGTCGAAAATAGGCAGAATATGCAGGTTTTCGTAGAAGGATCAGACCACATTTATTGCGTGAAAGTAATTTATAATTGGAGATTAATTAACTTTGTTTTTCGTCATTTTATGCATATTTTAAACATTCTATTGTCTTATGATGACGGTAACCTTCTTGTCATTTGGAGTCCATTTTTATACTTGTGGTCACACTGCCCTTATGCAAAGTTTCGACACTGATGTGTAACTATGTAACGGTCTGTTACTTCTTCACGCAAAATTATATCTCCCGCAGAGATGTTGGTTGGTTCCTCAGTTTAGGGGCTGCGACAACGTGGTCATGTAACCCCGTGTACTTTGGGTGAGTGTAGAATCTGTCTGATAAACGGTGTGAATTGTGATAGCTGTATTAGTCTGTAATTCAGGTAAGGAATGCAGACGCTCAATTTCAAGCAGTAGTTCCTAATGTTGCTACCAGATACTACCGTCAACGACACCTAGCTTTGAACTTGGCTACTAGATGCCACCGCAATCAGCAACTCGCAACGAACGTTGGAACTTCCCCTCCAAAGGAAAGCATACTGAGGGATTTTTAGCGCTCTTAGAAAATCTGACGACTTTGGCCGGCTTTGAACCCGCGACCTTGGGCATAGGAGTTCAGCATGCTACCAGTTAAGTCACCGAAGCCGCATCACACTTAGTCAGATGGAACTCTGAATCTGATCTCGCGCAAGTGCGTTGTCATGGCAACGTCTGATGGCTCATCCCTCATCAATTTAGTAGTGTTGCCATGTCAACCACTGATAGCTCTTGGCATTTTCTTACAATTCCGAAATCATTTTTCTCATCCCTTGGCGTAATGGTGGCTCATATCAAAAATTCTTTCAGACTAAAGTTTTAGGTAATTATTAGGGGAATATTGTCCATTTCGTACGGTTTTGATATTGTGCCTATTAACAGAGATATGATTAATGTTTCCCGAAAAAAACACTTTTTCCCACCCCTTTGGTCAATGGTTGGTGTTATCAAAAAAACGTTTCAAACATAAATTTCTGAGCTTTATCCGACACATAGTATGAACTTTGAACGGATTCGATATTTCACATATTAAGAGAGTTATAGCAATATTTCATTTTTTCGAAAAAAAAAAGTCCCCCATTTTCATCCCCTTCGACCGATTTAGCCCAGTAACGAACTCGTGCGAGATTTTATGGGTATACATATTCGGTAAAAATTTCAAAGTGATTGGTGCAAAATTACGGCAGTTATCGTGTCCACAAGAAACTGATATACATATATATACATATATTACATAAATTATATATAAACTTTTGAACTGACGGTGGTTTTGGGGTCTGGGGGATGTGAAACGCGAAGATATGTCGACATTTGCCGGAAATCGAAACATGGTACCCATTGCAATAGTTAGCTTTCTAATGAAATCTACCTAAAATACTGCCGTCAACGACACCTAGCTGTGAACTTGGCTACTAGATGCCACCTCAATCAGCAACTCGCAACGAACGTTGGAACTTCCCCTCCGAAGGAAAGCAAACTCAGGTTTTTTAGCGCTCTTAGTAAATCCGACGACTTCAGCCGGGTTTGAACCCGCGACCTTGGGCATAGAAATTCAGCATGCTACCAGTTCCGATACCGAAGTCGCTTCCCACTGACATATGAAAACTGAATGTGATCTCGTGCAGTGGCGTTGTCATAGCAACTGCTGATGGTCATCCCTTATCAATTAAAAGTAAAGTTGTCATGGCAACCTCTCTTGGCACTTGGCATTTTCTTATAATTTAAATCATTTTGTTCACCCCGTGGCGTAATGGTGGGTCATATCAAAAATTCTTTCAGACAAAAGTTTTAGGTAATTATTGGAGGAATATTGTCCATTTTGTGCGGTTTTGATATTGTGCCTATTAACAGAGATATGATTAATGTTTCCCGAAAAACCCACTTTTTCTCACCCCTTTGGTCAATGGTTGGTGCTATCCAAAAACTTATTTGACATAAATTTTTGGCACTTACCCGACACATATTATGAACTTTGAAGGGATTCGATATTTCATGTATTAAGAGAGTTATAGCGATATTTCACCTTTTCGAAAAAAGCCCCCCATTGTTACCCCCTTTGACCGATTTTGCCCATTAACGAACTCGACCGAGATTTTATAGGGATACATATTATGTAAAAAATTCAAAGTGATTGGTGCAAAATTACGGCAGTTATCGTGTCCACAAGAAACTGATATATATATACATATATACATAAATTATATATAAACTTTTGAACTGACGGTGGTTTTGGGGTCTGGGGGATGTGAAACGCGAAGATATGTCGAAATTTTCCGGAAGTCGAAACATGGGACCCATTGCAATAGTTAGCTTTCTAAAGAAATCTACCTAACTCTGTGCTAAAATTAAACGAAACGATGACAATGAAACTAACTCCGACACAGACAGCGGTTAACAAGCGATTGAATCATGAGCAATGCGCTGGCAACGTGTGGCGCTAGTTGTCAAAATCCAGCCAATAGGAGCCCGCGGCGGCCATTTTATATCGTTCCCGCCAAATAAGTAAGGTTCTTATTCTCAAAATACAGAGTATAATGCAGATGCTCCTGGTAGTCAATGACACTAACTAATGGATCAGTATCCCAACCCAGGATGTTCTTCAGTGAGGGGCATATAATAAAGATGATGATGATGATAATTGTTGTTTTAAGGGGCCTAACATCAAGATTATCGGCCCCTGCATATAATAAAGACCTAAAAACCATATCCATGACTAAATAAAGAATGAAATACATTGTCTAGTTCAGCACTGTTCAACGCGGCACCCGTTATGTATTTTCCTGGCGTCCTTTAAAACCAAATTTTTATTCTGACTATTTCTAATATTAATTCAAATTTCAAGATAAAACTATTTCCGGATTAAGTTTCTCAGAAGGGACAGCAGGATTTAGACTTAAGTCCGTAACTTTGACGATACTCACAAGGTAGGAAGTTACACTCTCTAGTACGGTAATCGTTGTGTGGTACCACACGTCATGCCTTAAAATATTTCAAATCGTGGAAAGTAAATAGTTTGCAGTTTTGTAATCAGAATAATAATAATATAAAGCTGTTGAATTACCTAGGCTATATGTAGTGATGTGGGCCGGGTAAATAGCCAGTGGGAAGGTAAATATAAATTGGGCATTTACCCGGATATATACCCAGTGGTCATTTAAATACCCAAAATGAGGGTATTTTCAGTTTTTTTTGAGCTTTGTATAACGCTTTTTGATGGATTGATGAAGTCTTGGACAAACAAGGACTGAAACACAGATATTTCATGCCTTAAATAGAAATCAGGAACAATATTGATCTTTCAAAACTAAAAGAAAAGGAAAATGGACGACTGGGTATTTTTGGGTATTTATACGTTTTGGGACTGTAACCTTGTCTTTAAGTGTGTTTTTTCCTTAAATTAAAGTAAAATATTGGATAAAAACTTTTGGTTGTTTTGTGTTTTAAATTTTTAATACATATCAAGATATTGAGAAGGTCGAGTTTTATTACGGTACTGGAAATGAGCAACAAAGATGTGGGAGGGAAAAGCTACTTTTGTAGTAATAAGAGTAAGCTATATGCATATTAATTGAAATGTGTATGCCAAAACTCAAAAGGTAATAAAATATATTCAATAGAAAGCACATTTGAAAAAAAAAAAAGCTTAGTAAAAGTGCTTTAAGTTAATTTTCATTCAATTTTAAATATAAAAAAATATCATTTTTTTAAATCATACTCTAAATAATATAAATGCATGTTAGGAAGTTTTTGTATTATGTGGGTCGTAAATGGGTGAAGATGTATGCCAGCAAGCATATGGGTTGGCAACACTGCTCCGCTCATCCTACCCAGAATTCAAACTGACACTGTACTTCCCTCCCATTTTCTATTCTTTGTTTGATGCCTACTGTACTTAAATTAACTTTTTCAGTGTAATGGAGTTGTTAGTTTATATCTTCCGATCTAATTCCCAATTCTAATTCTGTTTAAGTCTCAATTCTAATAATATTTAATTTGATTAACTATCTAATGTTGTTACAATTCTAAAAAGTTAATGTAGAATAGTTTGCATACCGGTACCCTTTTCTTAAGGGTCAACTTACCACGACACAGGATTTTTGATGAAAAATCTAAAATACCCGGGTACTTACCCAAATTGGGTATTTACCCGAGTGTATACCCTGGGTATTTACCCCGATTTATAAATACCTGGGTATTTTACATAACTAGCTATATGTCTTACCTGCTCATGCTATTTTAAGTTCGCTGCAGAACTTGGATTGCTCTATATATTTATTTCACCTGTGCATTCTTTGCATTTAAGGGCATCCATCATTCTTCCCATCTCATTTTAAGAAATTAAATATAACTTATCAGCCAGCATATGATGACCAAAACATCACTTTCTCACCTTCCTGCTCCATAACAATGGCACAACTCTAGACACAAACAAGTTTTAACTTCAATCTCACCAGCAAAAGTAAAACCTCATGGATGATTTTAGCAAGGCATTTGGCGTACATCATAAAATATGGCAGAGGTTCAGTTCCAATTCCTCTCCCGCTCCTCAAATCACTTCAAACATTTCAGAAGTTATCCATAAAATGTTCTCTAGTAGAAAATATGTTTCTCAAAATTGACTACAGAAAAATGTAACACTCAAAAGTAATTGACATAGATGCGGCAATTGAAAATATCATTGTTCTTTGCTATATTCCTTGAGTGATTTTGTGAAATGGTAGCGCTCACAGGCCTTCCCGCAGAGGCTGCATACACACACTGGTGAGGGATCGTGAAAACTGTTTCTCGTGCATATTTTGTGATGGAAACCGTGCACTGAGAGCCTAGTTATGGCGCTCCTTAGGTCCTTGTTTGCTCTCGTCCAGTTCCTATCCAGCATCACATCTGTTGTATAGAAATCGAGCCAGATGTCCGATCTCTTGCTTTGCCTGTCCCGAGGTAGATCAGACTCTTGTTTGGTCGCTGGCAGCTGTTGTCGAAACCTCAAGTCTTCTATGAGGAAGCACGTTTTTGAAAGCTCATAAGCCAGTCTTGAAGGAGTGTACTTTGATATGCCTAAAATTCTCTTCAGGTATCTTGCTTTAACACATTCGAGGGTCAATAGGTCTCTGTCAGGTTGTTCCATATGAGCTCAATTTCATAGGTCAGTGATGCGTTCTTTGAAGATTTCATTCCTGGTAAGATAGTTCACCTAACTATTCTCAAGAGCCACAGTACTCAAATTGCTCAGTCTAGAATCTGACATGGAGTTCCTTAAAAATGTCTCAACTCTCTTCAATGCACTCGAAGTTCAGTAGAAACAGGAAAGGTAAGAATCAGTCCTTTGAGGCGCACTGTTTCTTGATATAGGCTATTTTTTCTAGGCCGTATTCAATAATATTCTCTTCACAGGACAATGAAGAAAATGGTCTTGATTTTAAACACACTATTAAATCACTACATAGCTCTAGATAAGAAATTAGACTCTTGTGATACCAGATGGACGCATAATTTCAAAAATCTGAGAAACGAATTACATGGTCATACTCATGTGTAGGACTCGGATTTTTAGGTGCTAAAAATCGGGGAAATATTTATTTTTTATGTATTAAAAATACCTGAACTATGTGACAAAAAGTAAAAATATTTAATTATAATTTAGTTTATTAATGACAATATAAACAATATGCAGTACTCACGAATACAATTTATTCTATGTCTCACTGACTGCTGAAGCATTACAATACACAACGTGATACATCTTCAGGTTGTCCATCACAAATGACCGACGATTATCGTGAAACACTTCTTCTGCAGGCGCGAAACTAAGGCAATATGTTTCTTGCCCTCAAGGTGTGGTGTAACTTGAGATTGCTGTTCGGCCTTGATTGCTTTCCCAAAATTCAAAGCCCTCATCAGAAGTAAAATTATCTTCAAATTCTGCAACAGACGATAACTTGTAGTTGTTTTTACTTTAGGCATCGTAGAACTGCCTTACACTTCACAGTGCCAGAAATGAACTTACTGCATATGAGTGACACTGGTTCCAGCTAGGTGGGGTAGGGGAGGTCTAGCACGTGTGCAATGTGGCTTTGGACAAGGAAATCCCCGGCTTCCACAGTGAGTGGCACGGGGCGACAAGTTAAGAATAATACAGTTGCAAGCTGACTCTGCATGAAGATTAGATAGATCACAAGTTCTTCCCCGTTGAAGTAACACAGAACTAAAATACAATAAACTGAAAGCATACTGATTTAAAAATGTAAATATTGTCTTTTTATGTACTATTAAGTGAAAAACAAGAATGTATGTATTTATAGAAAAATGATTAAAATATGTATTTACATAAAAACCTATTTATTTACCTAAAAATCCGAGCCCTTCTCATGTGTCAGGACAAATTATTGATGCCAAAACGCAATTCATTGACAATATGGGAGCATTAGAAAAGAAATTGAATGATAACTTGGATGGACTGTTTTATGACCCACAAATGAACATGCACGCGCTGAAATACCACCCGCCTCACGGATGCACTACTTGGAGCCTAGGTTCTCTGCTGACGCATTCAGATATCGACCTTCCGCTTGGCGCATGCGCAATTGTCTTCTCTACCCACAGAGACTTGACCCTGTTTCAAAGCAGACTCACTGGCTGCTCAGTCCCGCGCTGAGAAGCTGGCATCAATCCCACCGTGGTTACAGAGAATAATACCGAAAACTAGAGATTTAATTTGCCTATGCCAATGAAAAATAGAAAAATTTAAATGTGCATATTCCTTGAGAATGAAATGGGTACTGTATTCTAAGGCTCAAAGATCCCCCTCCAGCTTCGCCACTGGTCCGCTCTACCCTGTAACTTCTAAATAAGATTAGCCCCAACTTTGTTACTCCCTGTATTAAACTAGCTTGGTTGGTTGGTTCCTCAGTTTAGGGGCTGCGACAATGCGGTCATGTAGCCCCGTGCACTTTGGGTGTGTGTAGAATCTATCTGAATTGTGATGACTGTATTAGTGTGTGTTATCTGTTTTCAATTCAAGTGAGGACTGCAGACATTCAATTTTTTCAAGTAGTTCCTACTTTTGCCACCAAATGCCACCATCAGCGACTACTAGTTCAGAACTTTATTACCAGATGCCACCGCAGTCGGCTCCTGGCGGCGACCGTTGGAACCTAAGAGCGTTTGTCAAATGTTTAACCTATATATAATTTAGCTTCACACAGGTGCAATTAGTGGAAGATTCATTAACATGCCATAAATCTATGATATGGGACCGCCAGCTTTACTTCCCCTCCGAAGGAAGGAATACAGGGGGAATTTTAACGCTCTTAAAAAATCCGACGACTTCGGCCGGGTTTGAACCCGCGATATTGGGCATAGAAGCTCGGCATGCTACCAACTACGCCACCGAAGTCGCCGTATTCAACTACTGTAGTAAATGCTCCATGAGAGCAAAACTAGAAACTTCAGAGAGCTTTAAATTCCTGCATTAGGTTTATTTTCTCCATGAAATTTTCCTCACACGTGTCTCCTTTTCATGCTCTACTTTCCTGGTTAAAAGTAGAAGCAGGAAATATGCACATATGTACACTTATCTATCAACTTCTCAATGATAGTACACGTCACTAACTTAGGCCTACATCTCTTGTAATTTTAGTTTTCTTTCATGATCGTCACATGTGATCTTTATGTATAGTTGCAATTCCTATACATCATTCACTGCCTTCAGTAATTCTTTTCTCTTGTCGGGAAATAGAATTTGGAAGAAAATAATATTCTAGGCTCTTGTCTTTTGTCCAAATATTAATCATGTTGTTTTGGTTTGCAGTGACAATGTTACTGGTATTATTAATATATGCTGTGCCTTGTCAATATTTAATGTATACTTTTGGGTTTTTAGGCTCGTAATGGTTAGTTATTGTTGTTTTAGGGGGTGGAACAGCAAGTCATCTGCCCCTAGGCTCGTATTGTTACAGTAAATGTTTTGGGATTATGGCACACCCTTTCATTAGCCTGTCAATAAAAACCTAGCACTACAAGAACAACTTGCAGATTATCAACACTAATGAGTCACTTTGAAGAACAAAATATTCAGATGAAATTGGAGCTCTTCTGCAGTTTCAAGTGTCTTGGAGCAGTCATGAATTTGTTAACATTACTTGCAAATGAATTGTCCAAATTACAGTCTGAAGTATTTCCTTGAGTATTAAATAGATAGTTGTACTGGACGAATCTAAATGTCGTTTTCCAAACAGCGTGAGTAAATATGATCGGCTATTAAAATGGAAGTGAGTGTACAGATAACTATGAAATGTTTGTATCTTGACTTTGTAGCCTACACCTTCTAGCAATGATGACAATTTTTTATCTGTACCTTGCAAATACTGTATTAAAATAACCTACAGTCTTGTAGGGTAGGCCTAATGGTAACATAGCTGTTATTGCTATTTAGAGTTTCTTAATGGGATGGCTCCAAAAGGTTTCGTTAATATTTGAAAGAAAAATAGCACAGTAGCACCACCTGGCGAAATAGACATGTACAATAAAGAAGAAAACAAAAGACGAGTCAGTGCAAAGTCTGTGCGTGTTCGCGTGACATGTGACAAGCGTCTCAAAAGATGATTTGTATTTTGCATTGTATTTCTCACTTGATAAATAAAGATTTACATTAAAACTAACAGGTCTAACAGGTTATGGACCCAGGCCACGTGTAAATGGTATTATCTCGTGCGTGAATCCGAACTGAGCGTCTTTGGAACACGTGCTGTATTTTTTGTGAGCACTGCCAGCTTAATTGCGTCCCTCCTGGCTGCTTTAAACTGCCTGCCCATTCAACACTTGGAGGCGTTCAAGATATATATTAATTGCAGATTTCATTTCTGATTTACAAAAGAGCACTCAGCAGTACGGCATTCTAAAATCCAAAACACAACTTCGCGGAAAACAAACAACAAACGGTTGAACATCGTAATTCAGCGAGTCTCCAAAGCCTTTCACACTCAAAGCAATGGCTTCTTACCAAGGAATTCAGACCGTACCTAACCTTAGCGAGAGTTCCACCCACAATGTGCCCAAGAAATCCCAGAAAAGTTATGCTTCTGCAATACAGTTAACACCGAATAATTAAAGAACAGGCTATTATTATTGACGCCATTAACATCAATACAAAACAAATGTCTGCAACAGTGACTTGAAAAAGTGGCGATCACAGCAGGTTGGTGCTGCTCTTAGCGTCTATATTTAGAAACGAGGTTGTACGCATAAACCAATGCTGTAATCGTTGAATGGGCAGGCAGTCTAAAGCAGCCAGGAGGGATGCGATCCAGCTGGCAGTGTTTGTGAGTTAAGGATTACCTCAAAATGGCAACCGGCAGTGACTACAAAGTTCAAGTGGATACACTTGAAGGACCTGAAGACTGGACAAAGTGGAAATGGCAAGTGTTGATGGTTTTGCGGTCGTATGAACTGGGAAATATTGTTGATGGTTCAAAAAAGTGTCCTGTGTTGCCGGCAGATGCAACTGCGCAACAAAAAGTGGCATATAAGCAGTGGTTGAAAGAAGACACGAAAGCGGCCAGTTTGCTAGCAGGTGCGCTAGGAAAACTGTTGCCGAGCTCGTGTTGACGTGCACCAATGCCAGTGAAATTTGAACAAAATTGAGCGCACGGTTCGAACGAAGCAGTACACAGCGACTGAACATGTTGATCGAGTCATTCTTCCGAGTGACACGTGACGACAAGGAGGACATCAGCACCCATGTCGCGAAGTTACAGAAGCTTTATCAGGATCTGAACGACGAACTCCAAAAGCACAACGAAAACACGTTATCTGAAAGGATTTTGAATAGTCGAATTTTATCCACGCTGGGAAAAGAATATGATAATTTCAAGGATGTGTGGGACACGATTCCGACGGAAAATCAAACTGTGAACTTGTTGATTGAAAAATTGTGCACGATTGAACTGCGTGACCAAGGAAACGTGGAATCGACTGCTTTTGTGGTGCGAAGTGCTCCCAAGAAGCATTCCCAGTATGGCAGTGGCAAAGGCAGCGCTGATGACAAGTCGAAGACAAATGTTCAACGAGTAAAGCAGATGTTTCCATGTTTCAAATTTAAGGAATTGGGCCATTGGGCAAGTGAATCTCCAGTGAAGAAGAAAAAGGGTGACACTAGAAACGAAAATAAGGAGCACAATACTTCGTTTCTGACATATGCTATGAGTGCGTTAGACGGCGACTTTGTTCAAGCCGACGAGTGGTACTGCGACAGTGGCGCCACAAATCACATCACCACGAACAAACAGTATTTTACGACATACGCCAAGTTTGCTGCTCCAGAGAAGATTTTGCTAGGAAAACGAGGTGTAAGCATGCTAGCTCACGGCAAAGGAACTGTAAACATTCAAGTGCGGCTGAACAACGCTTGGTTGAGTGCTGAGATGACTGAAGTTTTGTATGTTCCCGATGCAATGGCTCATCTGTTTTCTGTGAAAGCTGCTGCAAGGAAAGGTTTCTGTGCAAGACTTGACGACCAAACTGTTAGAATTGAAGACAAGGTTATTGGAAAGGCGATGATGGCTGGACGTGTGAGTCATGGTCTGTATGTACTTGACATGCGCATCGTGAAACCGGCGCAACGCATTCAAGTGAATTTAGCTACATCGTCGGACAAACTGCAGATCTACCATGAACGATTTGGTCATCAACACAAAGCGCATGTCAAGAATGTACTGAAGCAGATGGACATCAATGTAGACATGTGTAAAGAGGATTTCTGCGATGGATGTGCACTGGGAAAAATGCATCGACTGTCATTCAAGACACGAATGAATCGACCAACAGCCACCGGTGAACAAATCCACGCCGATGTGAATGGACCAATGTCTACTGAATCTCTTGGAAAGGCACGCTACTACGTATGTTTCAAGGATGATTTCAGCAAGTTTCGACGAGTTTTCTTTTTAAAGCACAAAAGTGAAGTGTACACTGTTCTGGAACAGTTCCTGAATGAAGCCAAAACAAATGGACACGTCGTGAAGCTGTTCAGGTGTGATGGAGGAAAAGAATTTGATAACAAGAAGGTTTCTGAACTACTCGCAAGCAGAGGCATAGAACACAGCATTACTACGCCGTACACACCACAACAAAACGGAGTTGCAGAACATGAAAATCGGACGATTGTGGAGTGCGCAAAATCTATGCTGAATCCCAGCAAGTTAACGAAATAACTTTGGGCTGAAGCCTGCAACACTGCGGTGTACCTCCTGAATCGCACTGGGAAATCATCCATTGAAAACAAATCTCCCTATGAATTGTGGTATGGACGACCAGTGGGAAGTCTCAGTCATCTGAAGATCTTCGGAACAGAATGCTACGTGCATATCGACAAGAATTTTCCCTTCAAGTTCGACGACAAAGCTGTTTTTGGACATCTGGTTGGGTACGTGAACGACAGGGATGGATTTAGAGTCTGGATTCCAACTCGGGGAAAGGTTGTTCTAAGCCATGATGTGAAATTCAAACCTGAAGTTGTCTGCAATCTGCGTGCCAACGCCGGAAAGGTTGAAGTCCCGCCTGAAGAACGTGTGGAGAGGAATCAGTCTAATTCATAGTCTGTTGTAGGCCTACAGAGGAGGTCAGAGTCAGATGAGAACTTAAGCGAAATTGAAGATTTTCCTTCGGCGTCCAGTTCCGGAGGAAGCGAAGATGAGGAAGAAGGAGTGACTGAAGAAAGAAGGAAAAGCAAATGTGAAAGTAAGAAGCCATCGTGGATGATCAGTGGAAATTACATGTACATGGCTGGACCATCTATCGTTGAAAAGAATCCTGACTCATACTCCGAAGCGCTGCAGTCTAGTGATAACAATCAGTGGCTGAAAGCAATTACTGAAGAATTGGAGTCCCTAAAGGAAAATGATACCTGGAAATTGGTTGAGCGTCCAAATGGTGCACGGGTCCTGAAAAATCGGTGGGTTCTTCGACAGAAGACAATGGACAGTGGAGAAGTTTGCTTCAAGGCACGATTGGTAGCCAAAGGCTATGCGCAACAGCAAGGAATCGATTATGAAAAAACATTCAGCCCTGTTGCACGGTATGATACCATTCGAGCTCTCTTGGCAGTAGCTGTTGAAAAGGAGATGAAACTTGGTCAATTTGATGTCAAGACGGCGAGCTTGAAGAAGATGTGTTCATGGAACAGCCAGGTCATCAGGACGGTACTGGCCGAGTGTGTCATCTAAAAATAAGCTTATATGGTTTAAAACAGGCTCCACGCTGCTGGAACAAGCGTTTCAAGAAATTTATGGAGAAAGCTGGATTCAAAAACAGCAAAGCTGATCCTTGTCTCTTTTACAGCAACAAAAATGGAAAGTGGTTGGCTGTTGTAATCTTTGTGGATGATGGTCTGGTAATTGGCAACGAAGAAGACATTGAGCAGTTCATGGAAAAACTTCAGTAGGAATTTCACACGACCAGATGATCTCTCAACATTTTCCTGGGCATGAAGCTACAACAAAACCATGATGGATCAATTGAAATCAGTCAAGATGATTATACGAGGAAAATCCTAGAAAAATTTGGGATGGCCGAGTCAAATGGAGTGTCTACCCCAGTTGGACGCGAAGAAAGTGAAGATGGAGAAAAGGTTTCAGCCAGGGTTCCTTATCGTGAGGCGGTGGGATCCTTGATGTACCTGACTACAGCTACACGTCCAGATATCGCATTTGCGGTCAACAAGCTGCTCGAGCCATGGAGAATCCTACAGTTCAAAACTGGAGTCAAGTGAAACGGATATTCCGATATTTAAAGAGCACAGTGAACCATGTAATCGTCTATAGAAAAGAGGACGTTTTGAAGGTCTACAGTGATGCTGACTACGCCGGTGACAAGAGGACGAGACGTTCAACGACGGGTGTCATTTCGACCTACAATCATGGAGCTGTATCGTGGAGAAGTCAGTTACAGAAGTCTGTGTCAACATCGACAACTGAAGCTGAAATTGTGTCTGCAAGTGAAGGAGCAAAGGAGTTGATTGGCTGAAAAGACTGTTTTCTGAATTACTGGGAACTGCTGACAAACCTCCTACGCTTTACATCGACAATGCTGGTGCAGTTAAATTGGCTAAAAATCCGGAGTACCATCCAAAATCCAAGCATATTGAGGTACGTCATTTCTATGTGAGGGAAAGATTTTTGGACGGAGACCTTGAGCTGGAGCACATCGACGGGACCAATCAATTAGCTGATCTTCTAACTAAACCTCTGGAGAGGGTCAGATTCGAGATGCTGCGTGAGAGGATTGGCGTGCAGAAGATGACATCTTAGAGGCTGAAAAGTGTTCAATAGTTCATCTTGTTTACTTTTTTCATTTGTATTTGATTTTTCTTTGGAGGAAGTGTGAATATTTGAAAGAAAAAAAGCACAGTAGCACCACCTGGCGAAATAGATATGTACAATAAAGAAGAAAACAAAAGACGAGTCAGTGCAAAGTCTGTGCGTGTTCGCGTGACATGTGACAAGCGTCTCAAAAGATGATTTGTATTTTGTATTGTATTTCTCACTTGATAAATAAAGATTTACATTAAAACTAACAGGTTTAATACAATTTATAGCATTTTCAAAGGAAGCAGATATTTTTTCATGCTTGGCATCTGCCATAGTTTTCAGTGCTTGTGTTTCCTTTTCAATGGATCATGACATCAATGTCCTGTCTATGGAATGTTGAGATCACTGACTCATATGTCTGATTATTTTAATGATTAGCTTATATACCGAATATCACATCCCCAAAGAAACAACTCATGAGATATCGTTATTCAATGACATGCACGTTTACCCCCTTAACACTTCTTTAAAACCCGAATAACAAAAATCATTCATTAGTTGACGTTTTGGACATACAGGGAACATATTCCCAAAATTTCATGTTTCTAACTTTAATAGTTTTCGCTAGGCGTGATGAGTGAGTGAGTCAGACAGGACATTTTCTTTCAATTATTTTTACCAGAATCTCACCCCTCCCCATGGGCCCCTTAAATTGGATTGATGAAAAAACGCTTGAACACCTATTAACTTATTTTTTAAGCTGTATTTTTCCCTTGAGTTTGATGAGTGAGTGAGTTAGTCAGTTAGGACACTTTCTCTCCTTTCCCCCCCAGAATTTCACCCCACCCCATTGGCTCCTTAAATTAATTTATAAAAAAACGGTGGAACACCGATTTACTAATTTTAAGCTGATTTTTTTCGCTGAGTTTCAAATTTCTCGGCTATGTCGTTTAGGAGATAGGCCTTCACGCTTCGTTCGGAATCCTTCAACCCCCAATTTTCACCCCTTTCACCTCATAATAATACACCACATCGAAAAACCCTTAGACACATGTCTGCTTATTTTAAATGATTGGTTTATATGCCGAGTATCACATCCACAAAAGAAACCACTCGTGATATATTGTTATTCAATGAAATGCAGGTTTAACCTCCTTAAGAGCCTGAATATCCAAAAATCCTCCCTTAGTGTACGGTTTTGACATACAACGAACGTATCACCAAAATGCCATGTTTCCAACTTCAATATTTTTGGCTGGGCGATGATGAGTGGGTGAGTGAGTCAGGACATTTTCTTTAATTTTTTTTTCTTCAGAATTTCCCCCCTCCCGATGAACCCCTTAAATTTGATTTATCAAAAAAACTGTCGAACACATATACATTTATTTTTAAGCAGTTTTTCCCCCTGAGTTTGAAGAGCGAGTGAGTCAATCGGTGAGGACATTTTCTTTCCTGTTTTTTACCCACAATTTCACCCCTCCCCATGGGCCCCATAAATTGGATTTATGAAAAAAAGGTCAAACACCTATTTACTTATTTTTTATGTTGATATTCTTCCGCTGAGTTTCAAACTCCTCGCCTACGTCGTTTAAGAGATACAGGCTCCGTTAGGATCTTTCAACCCCCCACTTTTCACCCCTTTCACTTCATAATATACACCACATCGAAAAACCGTCAGACACGTGTCTTTTTATTTTTAATGATGAGTGTGTATGCCGAGTATCACATCCCCCAATGAAATCAATCGGGAGATATTGCTATTCAATGAAATGCAGGTCTACCCCCTTAACACCCCTTTAGAACCTGAATATCCAAAACTTCTTTCTTAGTGGTCGTTCGCGGCCCTTGAGGATGCTGCATACCAAATTTCATTCCAATCCGTTGGGTGGTTTCTGAGATTTCGTGATGAATATGTGAGTGAGTGAGTGGTATTTGACAAATATCTAGTAGATAGTGTCAATTCTTTGTTATGCAATACTCGTTTGACAGTGCTGTGTGAGCAGTTGATTAACTAACGGGATTTCAAGTAAAGATCCTCATTTTCTATACCGGTAGTGCAGAGCGCAACTCGGATCCATTCGGCCGTGTCTCGACTTGAGCTATGTTGCCATGGAAACTATCTGCCTTGCCATTGCTTCGTGAGTATATTTTATGATTTGATTAGTCTGTGCTTGAGTGCAAAAGGGCCGAAATCAGAAGAATGGGAAAGACTATCGAAAATTCATGTAGCTAGCGGTTCCTTCTGGGTCCTAAACTATGTGTATGCAAAATTTGGTTGAGATTGGTGAAACGGTGTAGATTTGTATACGGAACCAACCCACCCACCCACCCACCCACATACATACAGACTTTCACTTTTATATATAAGATACTAGCTGAAGTACCCGTGCTTCGCTACGCGTCATAAATAAATTAAAATGTGAAGGTGACAGTTAAAACAGGGGATAGGCGAGGTGCTGCGCAGAGGGAGATTAAGGATGGAATATTTTGTCCAACTACACCGCTCGGCGTTGACCGTGTTTTATAGCACAAATTTAGGTTTTACTCGCTAACAGTTGAAGATACCTTTCGGATAGAAAATGTAATTTTAAACCTCGCATATGCCATCAAAAGTTTGCTATTTCTTAGCGTTCTCTTTTTATTTGAAATGCAAATATGAAAGTTTGAAACCAAAGGGTGTAGTGACGTCACTAAAATGGTCGCCATTTTAAATAGTGCAAAGTATTGAAATCAAAAGTAACCTATATGTTAACCAGGTAAATCAGCTACTTCCATGTAAAATTCACGTAAATCGGACCAGTGGTACTTGCGAGATTGAGTAATACACAGACACACACCATCTCAATTTTAGCCTCGCTTCGCTCGCGTCATAGTCGTATCATATTGTTTTTCAATGAAATGCAGGTTTAACCCCGTTAACACCCCTTTAGAACCTGAATACCCAAAAATCCCTCCTTAGTAGACGTTTTCGACACACAACAAACAAACATATCCCCAAAATATCATTCTTCTAACTTTAATTGTTTTGGTTGGTCGATGAGAGCAAGCATACAAAAATCCTTCCTTAGTGGACATTTTTCTTCCAGAAGTTCACCCCTCCCCATATGCCCCTTAAATTGCATTTATGAAAACACGGTCGAACACCTATTTATTTTATTTATTTATTCATTTATTTGTTTATTTTTAAGCTGATAGATTTCCTCCGAGTTTTAGACTCCTCCCTATGTCGTTTAAGAGATACACGCTCAGTTAGGAATCTTTCAACCCCCACTTTTCATCCCTTTCACCTCATAATATACACTACATCGAAAAACCATTAGACATGTGTCAGCTTATTTTTAATGATTAGTATATGTGGCAAGTATCACATCCCCAAATGAAACCACTCGTGAGATATTGTTATTCAATCGAAAGCACGTTTACCCCCTTAACACCTCTTTAGAACCTGAATATCCAAAACTCTTTCCTTAGTGGACGTTTTCGACATACAACGAACATATCCCCAAAATTTCATGTTTCTAACTTCAATAATTTTGGCTGGGCGATGATGAGTGAGTGAGTCAGTCAGGATATTTTCTTTCATTTATTTTTGATAATTTCACCCGTCCCCATGAACCCCTTAAATTGGATTTATGAAACAAACGGTCAAACACCTATTTACTTATTTAAAGCTGTTTTCCCCCTGAGTTTGATGAGTGAGTAAGTGAGTCAATCACTTAGGACACTTTCTTTCCTGTTTTTTCCCCCCATAATTTCACCCCTCTCCAAGGGCCCCTTAAATTGGATTTATGAAAAAACGTTCGAACACCTATTTAGGCCTACTTGTATTTTAAGCTGTTTTTTCCCACCGAATTTCAAACTTCACGCCTATGTCGTTTCAGAGATACACGCTCCGTCAAGAATCCCTCAACCCCCAATTTTCACCCCTTTCACCTCATAATATACACCACATCGATAAACCCTGAGACATATGTCTGATGATTTTTAATGATTAGTTTATATACCGAATATCACATCCCCAAACAAACAACTCATGAGATATCGTTATTCATTGAAATGCACGTTTACCCCCTTGACACGTCTGTAAACCCCGAATAAACAAAAATCATTCCTTAGTTAACGTTTTCGACATACAGCGAACATATTCCCAAAATTTCATGTTTCCAACTTTAATAGTTTTCGCTGGGCGTGATGAGTGAGTGAGTCAGACAGGTCATTTTCTTTCATTTATTTTACCAGAATTTCACCCCTCCCCATAGGCCCCTTAAATTGGATTGATTAAAAAACGCTTGAACACCTATTAACTTATTTCTTAAGCTGTCTTTTTCCCCTGAGTCAGTCGGTTAGGACACTTTCTCTCATTTTCCCCCCCCAGAATTTCACCCCACCCCATTGGCCCCTTAAATTAATGTATGAAAAAAAACAGTCGAAAACCGATTTACTTACTTTTTAAGCTGATTTTTTTTCCGCTGAGTTTCAAATTTCTCGCCTATGTCGTTTAAGAGATATGCCTACACGCTCCATTAGGAATCCTTCAACCCCCACTTTTCAGCCCTTTCACCTCATAATAATACACCACATCGAAAGACGCTTAGACACATGTCTGCGTATTTTTAATGATTAGTTTATATGCCGAGTATCACATCCACAAAAGAAACCACTCGTGAGATATTGACATTCAATGAAATGCAGGTTTAACCCCCTTAAGACCCCTTTAGAACCCGAATATCCAAAAAACCTCCCTTAGTGTACGGTTTTGACATACAACGAACATATCCCCGAAATGTCATGTTTCCAACTTCAATATTTTTGGCTGGGCGATGATGAGTGAGTGAATGAGTCAGGACATTTCCTTCCAATTTATTTTTTCTTCAGAATTTCACCCCTCCCGATGAACCCCTTCAATTTGATTGAAAAACAAACTGTCGAAAAGCTATTTACTTACTATAAAGCAGTTTTCCCCCCCTGAGTTTGATGAGTGAGTGAGTCAGTCAATCAGTTAGGACACTTTCTTTCCTGTCCCCCCCCCCCCCGAACTTCACCCCTCCCCATGGGCCCCTTAAATTGGATTTATGGAAAAGCGGTCAAACACATATTTACTTATTTTTATGCTGAATTTTTTTCCGCTGAGTTTCAAACTCCTCGCCTATGTCGTTTAAGAGATACACGCTCCGTTAGGAATCTTTCAATCCCCACTTTTCACCCCTTTAACCTCATAAACACATCGAAAAACCCTAAGACACGTGTCTTACTTTTTAATGATAAGTTTATATGCCGTGTATCACATCCCCCAATGAAACCAATCGGGAGATATTGTTATTCAATGAAATGCAGGTTTAATCCCCTTAAGACCCCTTTAGAACCTGAATATCCGAAAATCCTCCCTTAATAGACGGTTTTGACATACAATGAACATATCCCCAAACTGTCATGTTTCTAACTTCAATAATTTTGGCTAGGCGATGATGAGTGAGTGAGTAAGTGAGTGAGTCTGGACATTTTCTTTCAATTTTCTTTTTTCAGAATTTCACCCCTCCCCATGAACCCCTTCAATTTGATTTATGAAAGAAAAAAAAACTGTCGAACAGCTATTTACTTACTTTAAAGCAGTTTTTCCCCCTGAGTTTGATGAGTGAGCCAGTCAGTCAATCAGTTAGGACACTTTCTTTCCTGTCCCCCCCCCCCCCCCAGAATTTCATCTCTCCCCATGGGCCCCTTAAATTGGATTTATGAAAAAACTGTCAAACACATTATTTACTTCTTTTTTATGTTGATTTTTTTCCGCTGTGTTTCAAACTCCTCGCCTATGTCGATTAAGAGACACACGCTCCGTTAAGAATCATTTAATCCCCCCTTTTCACCCCTTTCACCTCATAATATACACCACATCGAAAAAACCTCAGACACATGTCTTCTTATTTTTAATGATGAGTTTATATGCCGAGTATCACATCCCCCCATGAAACCAATCGGGAGATATTGCTATTCAATTAAATGCAGGTCTACCCTCTTAACACCCCTTTAGAACCTGAATAGCCAAAATTTCTCTCTTAGTGGGCATTTGCGGCCCTTGAGGAAGCTGCATACCAGATTTCATTCCAATCCGTTCGGTGGTTTCTGAGATTTCGTGATGAATAAATGAATGAGTGAGTGAGTGAGTGGTATTTGAAAAATATATAGTAGAAAGAAGATAGTGTCAAGTCTTTGTTATGCTAAACTCGGTTGACAGTGCTGTGTGAGCAGTTGAGTAACTAACGGGATTTCAAGTAAAGATCCTCATTTTCTATACCGGTAGTGCTGAGCGCAATTGGCATCAAGTCGGCCGTGTCTGGACTTGAGCTATGTTGCCATGGAAACTATCTGCCTTGCCATTCCTTCATGAGTATATTTTATGATTTGATTAGCCTGTTTTTGAGTGAAAAAGGGCCGAAATCAGAAGAATGAGAAAGACTATCGAAAATTCATGTAGCCAGCGGTTCCTTCTGGGTCCTAAACTATGTGTATGCAAAATATGGTTGAGATTGGTGGAACGGTGTAGATTTGTATACGGAACCAACATATATACATACATACATACATACATACATACATACAGACTTTCACTTTTATATATTAGACTAGCTGAAGTACCCGTGCTTCGCTACGTGTCATAAATAAAATAAAATGTGACAGTTAAAACAGGAGATAGGCGAGATGCTGCGCAGAGGGAGATTAAGGATGGAATATTTTGTCCAACGACACCGCTCGGCGTTGACCGTGTTTTATAGCACAAATTTAGGTTTTACTCGCTAACGGTTGGAGATACCTTTCGGATAGAAAATGTAATTTTTAACCTCGTATATGCCATCAAAAGCTTGCTATTTCTTAGCGTTCTCTTTTATTTGAAATGGAAATATGAAAGTTTTAAACCAAAGGGTGTAGTGATGTCACTAAAATGGTCGCCATCTTTAAATAGTGCAAATTATTGAAATCAAAAGTAACCTATATGTTAACCAGGTAAATCATCTACTTCCATGTAAATTTAATGTAAATCGGACCAGTGGTACTTGCGTGATTGAGTAATACACAGACACACACCATCCCATTTTTAGCCTCGCTTCGCACGCGTCATAGTCGTGTCATATTGTTATTCAATGAAATGCAAGTTTAACCCCGTTAACACCCCTTTAGAACCTTAATATCCAAAAATCCCTCCTTAGTAGACGTTTTCGACACACAACAAACATATCCCCAAAATATAATTCTGCTAACATTAATAGTTTGGGTTGGTCGATGAGAGTGAACAACCAAAATCCTTCCTTAGTGGACGTTTTTCTTCTAGAATTTCACCCCTCCCCATAGGCCCCTTAAATTAGATTTATGAAAAAACGGTCGAACACCTATTTATTTTATTTATTTATTTATTTTTGAGCTGATTGATTTCCACCGAGTTTCAAACTCCTCGCCTATATCATTTAAGAGAGACACGCTCCGTTAAGAATCTTTCAACCCCCACGTTTCATCCTTTCACCTCATAATATACACTACATCGAAAAACCATTAGACATGTGTCAGCTTATTTTTAATGATTAGTATACAAGCCAAGTATCACATCCCCAAATGAAACCACTCGTCAGATATTGTTATTCAATGAAATGCACGTTTACCCCCCTTAACACCTATTTAGAACCTGAATATTCAAAACTCTTTCCTTAGTGGACGTTTTCGACATACAACGAACATATCCCCAAAATTTCATGTTTCTAACTTCAATAATTTTGGCATGGCGATGATGAGTGAGTGAGTGAGTCAGGACATTTTTTTCATTTATTTTTGATAATTTCACCCCTCCCCATGAACCCCTTAAATTGGATTTATGAAACAAACGGTCGAACACCTATTTACTCATTTAAAGCTGTTTTCGCCCTGAGTTTGATGAGTGAGTAAGTGAGTCAATCAGTTAGGACACTTTCTTTCCTGTTTTTTCCCCCCAGAATTTCACCCCTCTCCAAGGGCCCCTTAATTTGAATTTATGAAAAAACGGTCGAACACCGATTTACTTGTATTTTAAGATGTTTTTTCCGCCGAATTTCAAACTTCTCGCCTATGTCGTTTAAGAGATACACGCTCCGTTAAGAATCCCTCAACCCCCAATTTTCACCCCTTTCACCTCATAATATACACCACATCGATAAACCCTTAGATATATGTCTGATTATTTTTAATGATTAGTTTATATACCGAATATCACATCCCCAAAGAAACAACTCATGAGATATCGTTATTCAATGAAATGCACGTTTACCCCCTTAACATCTCTTTAAAACCCGAATAAACAAAAATCATTCCTTAGTTGACGTTTTCGACATACAGCGAACATATTCCCAAAATTGTATTTTTCCAACTTTAATAGTTTTCGCTGGGCGTGATGAGTGAGTGAGTCAGACAGGACATTTTCTTTCAATTATTTTTACCAGATTCTCACCCCTCCCCATGGACCCCTTAAATTGGATTGATGAAAAAACGCTTGAACACCTACTAACTTATTTTTTAAGCTGTCTTTTTCCCCCCGAGTTTGATGAGTGAGTGAGTTAATCAGTCAGTTAGGACACTTTCTCTCCTTTTTCCCCCCAGAATTTCACCCCACCCCATTGGCCCCTTAAATTAATTTATGAAAAAACGGTCGAACACCAATTTACTTATTTATTTAGTTGAGTTTTTTCGCTGAGTTTCAAATTTCTCATCTATGTCGTTTAAGAGATAGGCCTACACGCTCCGTTAGGAATCCTTCAACCCCACTATTCAACCCTTTCACCTCATAATAATACACCACATCGAAAAACCCTTAGACACTAGTCTGCTTATTTTTAATGATTAGTTTATATGCCGAGTATCACATCCACAAATGAAACCACTCGTGAGATATTGTTATTCAATGAAATGCAGGTTTAACCCCATTAAGAGCCTGAATATCCAAAAATCCTCCCTTAGTGTACGGTTTTGACATACAACGAACATATCGCCAAAATGCCATGTTTCCAACTTCAATATTTTTGGCTGGGCGATGATGAGTGAGTGAATGAGTCAGGACATTTTCTGTCATTTGTTTTTCTTCAGAATTTCACCCCTCCCGATGAACCCCTTCAATTTGATTGATTAAAAAAAACTGTCGAATAGCTATTTACTTACTTTAAAGCAGTTTTCCCCCTGAGTTTGTGGAGTGAGTCAGGCAGTCAATCAGTTAGAACACTTTCTTTCCTGTTCCCCCCCCCCCCAGAATTTCACCCCTCCCAATGGGCCCCTTAAATTGGATTTATGAAAAAACGGCTAAACACATATTTACTTATTTTTATGCTCATTTTTTCCCGCTGAGTTTCCAACTCCTCGCCTATGTCGTTTAAGAGATACATGCTCCGTTAGGAATCTTTCAATCCCTACTTTTCACCCCTTTCACCGCATAATATACTCCACATCGAAAAACCCTCAGAAACGTGTCTTCTTACTTTTTAATGATGAGTTTATATGCCGTGTATCACATCCCCCAATGAAACCAATCGGGAGATATTGTTATTCAATGAAATGCAGGTTTAACCCTCTTAAGACCCCGTTAGAACCTGATTATCCGAAAATCCTCCCTTAGTAGACGGTTTTAAAGAGACATTATTTTCCTTTATTTTTGATAATTTCACCCCTCCCCATGAACCCTTTAAATTGGATTTATGAATCAAACGGTCGAACACCTATTTACTTATTTAAAGCTGTTTTCGCCCTGAGTTTGATGAGTGAGTAAGTGAGTCAATCAGTTAGGACACTTTCTATCCTGTTTTCTTCCCCCAGAATTTCACCCCTCTCCAAGGGCCCCTTAAATTGGATCTATGAAAAAAACGGTCGAACACCTATTTACTTGTATTTTAAGCTGTTTTTCCCGCCGAATTTCAAACTTCTCGCCTATGTCGTTTCAGAGATACACGCTCCGTTAAGAATCCCTCAACCCCCAATTTTCATCCCTTTCACCTCATAATATACACAACACCGATAAACCCTTAGATATATGTCTGATTATTTTTAATGATTAGTTTATATACCGAATATCACATCCCCAAAAGAAACAACTCATGATATATCGTTATTCAATGAAATGCACGTTTATCCCCTTAACATCTCTTTAAAACCCGAATAAACAAAATCATTCCGTAGTTGACGTTTTCGACATACAGCGAACATATTCCCTAAATTCATTTTTCCAACTTTTATAGTTTTCGCTGGGCGTGATGAGTGAGTGAGTCAGACAGGACATTTTCTTTCAATTATTTTTACCAGAATTTCACCCTTCCCCATGGGCCCCTTAAATTAATTTATGAAAAAACGGTCGAACACCGATTTACTTATTTATTTAGCTGATTTTTTTCGCCGAGTTTCAAATTTCTCGCCGTTGTCGTTTAAGAGATAAGCCTACACGCTCCGTTAGGAATCCTTCAACCCCCACTATTCACCCCTTTCACCTCATAATACACCACATCGAAATACCCTTAGACACATGTCTGCTTATTTTTAATGATTAGTTTATATGCCGAGTATCACATCCACAAAGGAAACCTCTCGTGAGATATTGTTATTCAATGAAATGCAGGTTTAACCCCCTTAAGACCCTTTTAGAGCCTGAATATCCAAAAATCCTCCCTTAGTGTACGGTTTTGACATACAACGAACATATCCCCAAAATGCCATGTTTCCAACTTCAATATTTTTGACTGGGCGATGATGAGTGAGTGAATGAGTCAGGACATTTTCTTTCATTTGTTTTTCTTCAGAATTTCACACCTCCCGATGAACCCCTTCAATTTGATTGATTAAAAAAAAACTGTCGAATAGCTATTTGCTTACTTTAAAGCAGTTCCCCCCCCTGAGTTTGATGAGTGAGTCAGTCAGTCAATCAGTTAGGACACTTTCTTTCCTGTCCCCCCCCCCCAGAATTTCACCCCTCCCCATGGGCCCCTTAAATTGGATTTATGAAAAAACGGTCAAACACATATTTACTTATTTTTTATGCTGATTTTTTCCAGCTAAGTTTCAAATTCCTCGCCTATGTCGTTTAAGAGATACACGCTCCGTTAGGAATCTTTCAATCCCTACTTTTCACCCCTTTCACCTCATAATATACACCACATCGAAAAACCCTCAGAAACGTGTCTTCTTACTTTTTAATGATGAGTTTATATGCCGTGCATCACATCCCCCAATGAAACCAATCGGGAGATATTGTTATTCAATGAAATGCAGGTTTAACCCCCTTAAGACCCCTTTAGAACTTGAATATCCGAAAATCCTCCCTTAGTAGACGGTTTTGACATACAAAGAACATATCCCCAAACTGTTATGTTTCTAACTTCAATAATTTTGGCTGGGCGATGATGAGTGAGTGAGTGAGTGAGTGAGTGAGTGAGTGAGTTAGTCAGGACATTTTCTTTCAATTTTCTTTTTTCAGAATTTCACCCCTCCCCATGAACCCCTTAAATTTGAGTTATGAAAAAAAAAACCCTATCGAACGGCTATTTACTTACTTTAAGGCAGTTTTTCCCTCTGTGTTTGATGAGTGAGTCAGTCAGATAATCAGTTAGGACACTTTCATTCCTATTCCCCCCCAGAATGTCACCCCTCCCCATGGGCCTCTTAAATTGGATTTATGAATAAACGGTCAAACACATATTTACTTTTTTATGCTGATTTTTTTCCCGCTGAGTTTCAAACTCCTCGCCTATGTCGTTTAAGAGATACACGCTCCGTTAGGAATCTTTCAATCCCCACTTTTCACCCCCTTCACCTCATAATATACGCCACATCGAAAAATCCTCAGACTCGTGTCTTCTTATTTTTAATGATGAGTTTATGTGCCGAGTATCACATCCCCCAATGAAACCAATCGGGAGATATTGCTATTCAATGAAATGCAGGTCTACCCCCTTAACACCCCTATAGAACCTGAATATCCAATAATCCTCTCTTAGTGGGAATTTACGGCCCTTGGGGAAGCAGCATACCAAACAATCCGTTCGGTTGTTTCTGAGATTTCGTGATGAATGAATGAGTGAGTGAGTGAGTGAGTGAGTGAGTGAGTGAGTGTTATTTGACAAATATATAGTAGAAGATAGTGTCAATCTTTGTTATGCTAAACTCGGTTGACAGTGCTGTGTGAGTAGGTGAGTAACTAACGGGATTTCAAGTAAAGATCCTCATTTTCTATACCGGTAGTGCAGAGCGCAACTGGCATCCAGACGGCCGTGTCTCGACTTGAGCTATGTTACCATGGAAACAATCTGCCTTGCCATTCCTTCATGAGTATATTTTATGATTTGATTAGCCTGCGCTTGAGTGCAAAAGGGCCGAAATCAGAAGAATTAGAAAGACTATCGAGGATTCATGTAGCCAGCGGTTCCTTCTGGGTCCTAAACTATGTGTATGCAAAATTTGGTTGAGATTGGTGGAACGGTGTAGATTTGTATACGGAACCAACCCACTCACCCACCCACCCATCCACCCACATACATACATACATACATACATACATACATACAGACTTTGACTTTTATATATAAGACTAGCTGAAGTACCCGTGCTTCGCTACGCGTCATAAATAAATTAAAATGTGAAGGTGACGGTTAAAACAGGGGATAGGCGAGGTGCTGCGCAGAGGGAGATTAAGGATGGAAAATGTTGTCCTACTACACCGCTCGGCGTTGACCGTGTTTTATAGCACAAATTTAGGTTTTACTCGCTAACCGTTGGAGATACCTTTTGGTTAGAAAGTGTAATTTTAAACCTCGTATATGCCACCAAAAGTTTGCTATTTCTTAGCGTTCTCTTTTTATTTGAAATGGAAATATGAAAGTTTGAAACCAAATGGAGTAGTGACGTCACTAAAATGGTCGCCATCTTTAAATAGTGCAAAGTATTGAAATCAAAAGTAACCTATAAGTTAACCAGGTAAATCAGCTACTTCCATGTAAATTTAATGTAAATCGGACCAGTGGTACTTGCGTAATTGTGTAATACACAGACACACACCATCCCATTTTAGCCTCGCTTCGCTCGCGTCATAGTCGTGTCATATTGTTATTCAATGAAATGCAGGTTTAACCCCGTTAACACCCCTTTATAACCTGAATATCGAAAAATCCCTCCATAGTAGACATTTCGACACACAACAAACATATCCCCAAAATATCATTCTTCTAACTTTAATAGTTTTGGTTGGTCGATGAGAGTGAACATCCAAAAATCCTTCCTTAGTGGACGTTTTTCTTCCAAATTTCACCCCTCCCCATAGGCCCCTTAAATTGTATTTATGAAAAAAAAAAACGGTCGAACACCTATTTATTATATTTATTTATTTATTTTTAAGCTGATTGATTTCCTCCGAGATTCAAACTCCTCGCCTATGACGTTTAAGAGATACACTCCGTTAGGAATCTTTCAACCCCCAATTTTCATCCCTTTCACCTCATAATATACAGTACACTACATCGAAAAACCATTTGACATGTGTCAGCTTATTTTTAATGATTAGTATATATGCCAAGTATCACATCCCCAAATGAAACCTCTCGTGAGATATTCTTATTCAATGAAATGCACGTTTACCCCCTTAACACCTCATTTGAACCTGAATATCCAAAACTCTTTCCTTAGTGGTCGTTTTCGACATACAACGAACATATCCCCAAAATTTCATGTTTCTAACTTCAATAATTTTGGCTGGGCGATGATGAGTGAGTGAGTCAGTCAGGACATTTTCTTTCATTTATTTTTGATAATTTCACCCGTCCCCATGAACCCCTTAAATTGGATTTATGAAACAAAGGGTCGTACACCTATTTACTTATTTAAAGCTGCTTTCCCCCTGAGTTTGATGAGTGAGTGAGTCAATCAGCTAGGACACATCCTTTCCTGTTTTCCCCCCCATAATTTCACCCCTCTCCAAGGGTCCCTTAAATTGGATTTATGGAAAAACGGTCAAACACCTATTTACTTGTATTTTAAGCTGTTTTTCCCGCCGAATTTCAAATTTCTCGCCTATGTCGTTTCAGAGATACACGCTCCGTTAAGAATCCCTCAACCCCCAATTTTCACCCCTTTCACTTCATAATATACACCACATCGATAAACCCTTAGACATATTTCTGATTATTTTTAATGATTAGTTTATATACTGAATATCACATCCCCAAAGAAACAACTCATGAGATATCGTTATTCAATGATATGCACGTTTACCCCCTTAAAACCTCTTTAAAACCCTAATAAACAAAATTCATTCCTTAGTTGACGATTTCGACATACAGCGAACATATTCCCAAAATTCCATGTTTCCAACTTTAATAGTTTTCGCTGGGCGTGATGAGTGAGTGAATCAGACAGGACATTTTCTTTCAATTATTTTTACCAGAATTTCATCCCTCCCCATGGGCCCCTTAAGTTGGATTGATGAAAAAACGCTTGAGCACCTATAAACTTATTTTTTAAGCAGTCCTTTTTCCCCTGACTTTGATGAGTGAGTGAGTTAGTCAGTCAGTTAGGACACTTTCTCTCCTTTTTCCCCCCATAATTTCACCCCACACCATTGGCCCCTTAAATTAATTGATGAAAAAACCATCGAACACCGATTTACTTACTTTTTAAGCTGTTTTACTCCGCTGAGTTTCAAATTTCTCGCCTATGTCGTTTAAGAGATAGGCCTACACGATCCATTAGAAATCCTTCAACCCCCACTATTCACCCCTTTCACCTCATAATAATACACCACATCGAAAAACCCTTAGACACATGTCTTCTTATTTTTAATGATTAGTTTATATGCCGAGTATCACATCCACAAATGAAACCACTCGTGAGATATTGTTATTCAATGAAATGCAGGTTTAACCCCTTTAAGACCCCTTTGGAACCTGAATATCCAAAAATCCTCCCTTAGTGTACAGTTTTGACATAACACGAACATATCGCCGAAATGCTATGTTTCCAACTTCAATATTTTTGGCTGGGCGATGATGAGTGAGTGAATGAGTTAGGACATTTTCTTATTTTTTTTTCCCTTCAGAATTTCACCCCTCCCGATGAACCCCTTCAATTTGATTGATAAAAAAACTGTCGAAAATCTATTTACTTACTTTAAAGCAGTTTTCCCCTGAGTTTGATGAGTGAGTGAGTCAGTCAATCAGTTAGTACACTTTCTTTCCTTCCCCACCCCCCAGAATTTCACCCCTCCCCATGGGCCCCTTAAATTGGATTTATGAAAAACGGTCAAACACATATTTACTTATGTTTTATGCTGATTTTTTCCGCTGAGTTTCAAACTCCTCGGCTCTGTCGTTTAAGAGATACACGCTCCGTTAGGAATCTTTCAATCCTCACTTTTCACCCCTTTCACCTCATAATATACACCACATCGAAAAACCCTCAGACACGTGTCTTCTTACTTTTAAATGATGAGTTTATGTGCCGTGTATCACATCCCCCAATGAAACCAATCGGGAGATATTGTTATTCAATGAAATGCAGGTTTAACCCCCTTAAGACCCCTTTAGAACCTGAATATCCGAAAATTCTCCCTTAGTAGACGGTTTTGACATACAATGAACATATCCCCAAACTGTTATGTTTCTAACTTCAATAATTTTGGCTGGGCGATGATGAGTGAGTGAGTGAGTCAGAACATTTTCTTTCAATGTTCTTTTTTCAGAATTTCACCCTTCCCCATGAACCCCTTAAATTTAATTTATGAAAAAAAAAACTGTTGAACAGCTATTGACTTACTTTAAAGCAGTTTTTTCCCCTGAGTTTGATGAGTGAGTCAGTCAGTCTATCAGTTAGGACACTTTCTTTCCTGTTTTTTCCCCCAGAACTTCCCCCCTCCCCATGGGCCCCTTAAATTTGATTTATGAAAAAAAAAAAACGGTCAAACACATATTTACTTCTTTTTTATGTTTTTTTTGCTGAGTTTCAAACTCCTCGCCTATGTCGTTTAAGAGATACACGCTCCGTTAAGAATCCTTCAATCCCCACTTTTCACCTCTTTCACCTCATAATATACACCACATCGAAAAAGCCTCAGACACGTGTCTTCTTCTTTTTAATGATAAGGTTATATGCCGAGTATCACAGCCCCCAATGAAACCAATCGGGAGATATTGCTATTCAATGAAATGCAGGCCTACCCCCTTAACACCCCTTAAGAACTTGAATATCCACAAATCCTCTCTTAGTGGGCATTTGCGGTCCTTGAGGAAGCTGCATGCCAAATTTCATTCCAATCCGTTCGGTGGTTTCTGAGATGTCGCGATGAATGAATGAGTGACTGAGTGAGTGAGTGGTATTTGACAGATATATTGTAGATAGTGTCAAGTCTTTGTTATTCTAAACTCGGTTGACAGTGCTGTGTGAGCAGTTGAGTAACTAACGGGATTTCAAGTAAAGATCCTCATTTTCTATACCGGTAGTGCAGAGCGCATCTGGCATCCAGTCGGCCGTGTCTCGACTTGAGCTATGTTGCCATGGAAACATTCTGCCTTGCCATTCCTTCATGAGTATATTTTATGATTTGATTAGTCTGTGCTTGAGTGCAAAATGGACGAAATCAGAAGAATGAGAAAGACTATCGAAGATTCATGTAGCCAGCGGTTCCTTCTGGGTCATAAACTATGTGTGTGCAAAATTTGGTTGAGATTGGTGGAACGGTGACGATTTGTATACGGAACCAACCCACCCACCCACCCACATACATACATACATACATACAGACTTTCACTTTTATATATAAGATAATCCAAAAATTGACTCATCAACGCAGGGCTCAAACCACTATACCTAGAAAGCTGAAATTTTGCATGTTGGTTTATCCGCGTATGTAGAGGCTCACTAAGAAACGGTTTTTGAAAATTCAATTTGTAAGGGACTTTTTTCGGCCCTTTGGCACTGAGCATCCAAAATTTACTCATCAACGCAGGGCTCAAACCACTAGACCTAGAAAGCTGAAATTTTGCATGTTGGTTTATCCGCGTATGTAGAGGCTCACTAAAAAACGTTTTTTTAAAATTCAATTTGTAAGTGACCTTTTTCGGCCTTTTGGCACTGAGCAAGGACAGTCCGTACAAATATCGGATTTAGCTCATTTTAAGCCGCCAGATACGAGAAACAATACTCGGAGGTCCTGTAAGGACCCCTAAACACACTTTTTAAGTTCCTAAAATGAACGGTTTCGGAGATATTCCCAAATAACTGTGTTCTCTCGAAGAAAGAGATCAACGTTACTATGGCAACCGCTGAAATTTCGCAGACCGGGGATAGTTTTCTGGCAATATCTCGAAAACCGTTCGTTTTAGGGCCATAAAACGCGGGTTTCGGTTCCCACTTCCTAGAAGTGGAAACTACGAACATTGCTCCTCGCATTGATACGCGCAAAATGAGCTATATTCCATATTTCTACGAGCAAATCGACTTGGAAAGTCTCATCTATCTTCTTCTTCTATCTATATATATATATATATATATATAACAATCAATTTTACGTGATAGTTTGTCTGTCTGTGGGTGTGTATGTCTCCTATGCGTTCATAAACCATTCATCCGATTGCGATGAAACTTGGGTGAGATGTTCAGTACACTCAAAGGAAGGTTTCTGACTTAGTAAATCCATTTTACCATAAGGTGCACTCGCGTAGATTCAACAAATGAGCGACGATGCGCGAAGCGTTTCAACAAAGTCCCGTATGTGTTGATATACCATTCGTCCGATAGCGATGAAACTTGGGTGAGATGTTGTGTACACTCCAGGGAAGGTTTCTGGCTTAGTACATCCCTTTAGAAATAGGTAGAGCACGAGTAGAATCAACAAATGAGCGACGACGCGCGAAGCGTTTCAACAAAGTCTCATATAAGGTCATATACCATTCATCCGATAGCGACGAAACTTGAGTGAGATGTTGCGTACACTCCAGGGAAGGTTTCTGGCTTAGTACATCCATTTTACAATTGGTAGCGCACCAGTAGATTCAACAAATGAGCGATGACACGCGAAGCGTTTCAACAAAGTCCCTTATAAGGTTATATACCATTCGTCTGATAGTTATAAATGTTTGGTGAATTGTTGTGTACACTCCAGGAAAGGTTTCTGGCTAAGTAAATCCATTTTACAATACGAAGCGCACGTTTAGATTCAACAAATGAGTGACTACGCGCGAAGCGTTTCGCCAACGTCCCGTATACGTTCACATACCATTCATCCGATTGCGATGAAACTTGGGTGAATTGTTGTGTACACTCCAGGGAAGGTTTCTGGCTGAGTACATCCATATTACAATACGTAGCGCAAGAGTAGAATCAACATATGAGCGACGACACGCGAGGCGTTTCAAACAAGTCCCGTATGCATTCATATACCATTCGTTCGATAGCTATGAAACTTGGGTGAGATGTTGTGTACACGTCATGGAAGGTTTCAGGCTTAGTAAATCCACTATACAATATGCAGCGCACAAGTAGATTCAACAAATGAGGGACAACGCGCGAAGCGTTTGAACAAAATCCGGTATGCGTTCATATACTATTCATCCGATTGCGATGAAACATGATCAGTTATTGTGTACCCGCCAGGGAAGGGTTTCGACTTAGTAAATCCATTTCACAATAAGTAGCGCAAGAGTAGATGCAACAAATGGCTGACGACGCGCGGAGCGTTTCAACAGAATCCCCTATTGCGTTCATATAACCTTCTTCGATTGCGATAAAACCTTGATGAGTTATTGTGTACACGCCAGGGAAGGGCTTCGACTTAGTAATGCATTTCTCAATAGGTAGCGCACGAGTAGATTCAACAAATGAGTGACAGCGCACGAATCGTTTAAACAAAACCCCGTATATGTGCATATACCAAATATCCGATTGCGATGAAACATTGATGAGTTATTGTACACACGCCAGGGAAGGGTTTCGACTTAGTAAATCCATTTCACAATACGTAGCGCACGAGTATATGCAACAAATGGGTGACGACGCGCGAAGCGTTTCAACAAAATCCCCTATGCGTTCCTATCACTTTCTTCGATTGTGATGAAACCTTGATGAGTTATTGTGTATACACCAGGGTAGGGTTTGGACTTAGTAAATCCATTCCTCAATAGGTAGCGTACGAGTAGAATCAAGAAATGAGCAACAGCGCACGAATCGTTCAAACAAAATCCCGTATACGTTCATATGGCATTCATCCGATTGCGATGAAACTTTTGAAAGTTGTTGTGCACGCTCCCACGAATGGTTCTAAATTAGAAAATCCATTTTACGATAGCGTAGAGGCTGTTAACGGAAATTGAAAAACATGTTGTGTATCCAAATGCATTTCAACCAACAGAATTTCTACGCCAACACTTTCTTTGATTGGCATTGCAACGCATGCCGGGTACAGCTTGTCTATTATTTATAAACCAAAATGGACTCATCAACGCAGGGCTCAAACCACTATACCTAGAAAGCTGAAATTTTGCATGTTGGTTGATCCGAGTATGTAGAGGCTCACTAAGAAAGGTTTTTTTAAAATTCAATTTGTAAGTGACCTTTTACGGCCCTTTGGCACTGAGCAAGGTCAGTCCGTACAAATATCAGATTTAGCTCATTTTAAGCCGCCAGATAAGAGAAACAATACTCGGAGGTCCTGTAGGGTCCCCGAAACACACTTTTTAAGTTCCTAAAATGAACGGTTTCGGAGATATTCCCAAATAACTGTGTTCCCTCGAAGAAACAGATCAAAGTTACTATGGCAACCGCTGAAATTTCGCAGACCAGGGATAGTGTTCTGGCAATATCTCGAAAACCGTTCATTTTAGGGCCCTAAAACACGGGGCTTGGTTCACGAACTTTGCTCCTCGCATTGATACGCGTAAAATGAGATATATTTTATTTATATAGGTGGTTTTTGGGGTCGGATACGATCGTGATTTTGAGTCTAATTTTATACTCTTTGAGCTGGTTATTGTAAGCGAGCTTGCGTATCTTTACGCTATTTTACAATGTCAAGATGCTTTCTATTTTGCACGGTATGCTTTCATTCTCTTTATTAATTTGTTTTTTGCTAACTGTATATTTCTGTTTGCCAATATTGATCTGCTCTTTTTCGCTTTTTTACCATGATCAGCAACCCATAATCACAGACGGATGTGTCGTATTCTACCGGCTGTTACATTAAATTATTATTTTTTCTTAATTATTCTTACTGAGGAATTGGGCAAACTTATTTCAACAAAGTTGGTATTTTGTCTTTCACGGCCATTGAATCCCCGCACTAGACACGGCTTAAACCTAGAAAAGTTGCCGAGTTGGACTCATGGACTAATGGTGCAGCAGAAAAGAGGAGAATTGAAGCGTTTGAAATGTGGTGATACAGGAGAATGATGGTCAGATGGGCAGATAGGGTAACAAATGAAGAGGTATTAAGACGAGTGGGAGAGGAGGGATGTTTCTGGCGACTGCTAATGAAGAGAAGAGATAGGAAGGTAGGACACATATTAAGACACCCAGGAATAGCAAGCTTAGTTATGGATGGGAAGGTCGAGGACAAGAATTGTAGGGGTAAACCAGTGTTAAACAGATGGCCTCGGATGTAGGGTGTGGTAGCTATGTAGAGATGAAACGATTAGCTCAGGAGAGGGAGACATGGAGGGTTGCATCAAACCTGTTAAAAAACTGAATACTCAAACAACAACAATTGGCAATTTTAATTACTTAGAGAGGCATGTGAGGCATAAGTGGTTTTGGAGAATTACAATCCCTGGGATGTAACACTGGAAGAGACTGTAATGTACTGTACATCAGCGGCCAAGGTGAGAGATATTTAACTATAGGTCTATTAATAGCGATATGTTGACGTTCAAATCATCATGAAGTATGGCAAAATTACATCCAGAAGAGCTTAAGGAAGAATACTTTTAATTCCCCATATTCCGATTCATCAAAACATCTGTGTTTGACTGGCTTGTTGCATGAAATTTGATTTTCATCATGCTATTTCCATTACTCCCAAAGATAGGTCCTCGAGCAGTTGTGGTGTGTACTTGAGGTTGTTATCTGTGTGAAGACTTGTCCTAATATTGAAGAGTCTGAACCATTTCCTAGAGGTTACAGTTGTGGATTTTCTACTTCAGACCATGCATAATAGACTTGGCTCCCATAGATTTGAATCTAATGACGATTTTGGGGAGTGATAGGAAAATAGAGATACTCAACCGTCATTATATTTTCAAAACTATGTAAGAGAACTTTAGGACAGACCCGGTGATATGCCTCACAGTCAGAGAATTCATAGCCTACTCAACTTGTCCTATATGTGACTGGCTGCATGGTGCAGTCGGTTCGCAAATTAACTGGCACGTTAAAGTTTCCCTTCTTGGCAAAATTTCGACACCCCGGCGTCTCTGAAAGACTCAGTAGGGACGTAAAACCAACACTCTTATTATTATTACTAGCGGACCCGTGCGAGAAATCTCGCATGTTCATAACCCACACTTTCCCCAATAGGTTCATAATGAGACACTATTTACGTTTCAGGATAATGGAAAGACCTCAGAATGTTAATATGACGTGAAACAGGATCACAGCGGCCCATAAACAGCAATTGTGGAGTGTATTTTCCTACATCAACGGTGTTTGCAAATCACACACTTCATACAATTTTTTTAAAGTCATTTTTCAAAGAAATTATAGATATTTATGAAATTATAGTGCAATAAGTCACTACTAATGTCTATTCTCTTTCATTTGAATGCTCGTTTGTCACGATCGGTCGCTTGTGAGCGCCGCAGGAGGGATGCATACTACTGAAATAATATATATGATTATTAATAATGTCCTATATAATCCACAAATTTGCAAACGGAATCCGTTTAAACATATAACAATCCGTGAAAACAGATAACATAATAGGCCATGTACGTTATCCATCTCGTATTTCTTTAAAGGGTAAGTTTTCGATTCTTTGAACCAATTAGCATTTCTTTCCTGTCCTTCCATTATTTACATTCTTTCCTAATTGTTTTAGAATTCTGGTAGGCATATCCATCTTCTCTTACCGGTTCCCGTATTGACGTATGAATATACTTGAACACAAGAAGACTTCATGTTATAAGATTTGTAAAATTATTATTATTATTATTGATTTTTTCCCACTATATACATGATCTCATATCCTAGTTTTGGTGCAAATTATAATATTTTGGATCTTTTAAGGTCACTCAATTCTCTGCCAGAAAGCGCTATAGTGTCGAGGAGCTAAGATGTCTAACCTCCTTGACTTTCATAGAGCTCCGGGGAGCAACAGAATTCGACATGCGATCTGCCCTCTGGGCGCAAATAACAAAGCACCCGAAGCCATACGATATTATATTATTATTATTATTACTTATCTACTGTAATAAATAAATCAATAAAAGTAAAATCAGTTCTTTACCTTAATACAGCCGAAATGTAACCATTTCTCACTTAGTGCAATTTTGCATACGTCCCCCTTTAATTGCATTTTGTGACAATTTTGAATCTAAATTACATTTTGTAAGTATTTTCTATCTAAATTGCATTTTGTAAATATTGTCAATTCAAATAACAGTACAGTAAGTATGTAGTTAGTTTTAGTTGTAAGTAGGTAGCTAGTTTGTCTATTAGATATATGTCATTGTTCTATTAGACTGTGGTGTGTGTGTGTGTCTGGTAGCAGTTGCATTGTTTATTAGTTATAGTTCATTGTTTCAGTAGACTGTGATGTGTGAGGGTGCATGTGAGTGTGCCTGGTGACAGACTGTTTTAGTGGTAGTATTTGTTTTTGGTGGAACTTAAGTTTTTTGTTAGTAGAATTTTGGTATTTAATTTTTAGTACGGTAGAAGGTTAGTATTTTTGTTAGTAGAATTGCTCTTTACTTATTCTGAAAGGGAGTAGCAGCCTTTCAGAATAAATCAATTCTTTACTAGTCTTATAGACGGTTACGATATTGATAATATAAGCCAAATAATGGCTACACTGCGTCCTGCTGCACGGCTGAAAGCAACGGGAAACTACAGCCGTATGCTATTCCCGAGGATATGCACCTCTCTATGCATAATTACATGTGATGATGGCCTCCTCCCTTGTAAAATTTCAATCCGGAGGTAAACTAGTCCCCCGTTCGGATCTCCGGGTGGGGACTACTCGAGAGGGGGTTAACATCACAGAAGTGACAAAGAGGAAATCTGACATTCTACGGATCGGAGCGTGGAATGTTAGAAGTCTGCTAGGAAGTGGAAGGTTAGAAAACTTAGAAAGGGAAATGGATAGGTTGAGGTTGGATTTGGTTGGGATTAGTGAAATGCGCTGGCAGGAAGAACAGGACTTTTGGTCAGGAGACTATAGGGTCATTAGCACTAAATCAAACAATGGCCAAGCAGGGGTTGGCCTCATATTGAGTAGGAAACTTGGACAGCGGGTGGAATATTATGAGCAATATAGTGAACGGATTATTGTAGCAAAAATCAATACTAAACCTACATGCACCACAGTGGTACAAGTCTATATGCCTACCAGTCAAGCTGATGATGAGGATGTTGAAAAGGTCTACGAAGAAATAGACGAAATTCTGAGGTATATCAAGGGTGATGAAAATGTTACAGTAATGGGAGATTGGAATGCTGTGGTAGGAAAAGGGAGAGAAGGGAAGATAGTAGGAGATTTCGGATTAGGTGAAAGGAATGATCGAGGAAGCAGGCTGGTAGAATTCTGCACCGAACATGAGTTGGTCATAGCTAACACCTTATTCAATAACCACAATAGAAGAATATACACATGGATGAGACCAGGAGATACAGGGCGTTATCAAATCGACTTCATTATGGTCAAGCAGAGGTTTCGAAACCAGATTTTGGATTGTAAAACATATCCTGGTGCTGACATAAACTCTGATCACAATCTGGTTGTAATGAAATGCAGATTAAAGTTGAAGAAACTGAAGAAAAGTCAAAAGCCAAAAAGGTGGGCAATAGACAGACTGAAAGAGAAGGATGTAAACGAAAGATTCAAGAAGAGTATAAAGGAAGGACTAATGAAAAACCCTAAACAAACTTCAATTACAGACGAATGGGCACCTTTGAAGAATGAAATAACAAAATCCGCAGAAGAAAACATTGGTAGGAAAGAAAGAATAGGTAGAAAACCGTGGATCACTCAGGATATACTAGAATTGATGGATGAAAGGCGGAAACACAAGAATCTAAGAGATGAAAAGGGGAAAGCAGAATACAGACGTCTGAGAAATGAGGTTAACAAGAAGTGCAAGGAAGCAAAAGAAGAATGGTTGAAAGAGAAATGTGCAGGTATAGAAAATTGTCTGAAGTTAGGAAAAGTAGACACAGCTTATCGAAGGATTAAGAATACTTTCGGGGAAAAGAAGACTAAGTGCTGTAATATTAAGGACACAAATGGAAAGCCTCTAACAGATAGGGAAGAAAAGGTTGAGAGATGGAAAGCTTACATAGAGAGTTTCTATAAGGGAAAGGAGATTGAGAATCATGTAATGGAAAGGGAGGAGGAAATTGATGAGGATGCGAAAGGAGATTTAATATTGAGATCAGAATTTGATAGAGCTTTGGAAGACTTAAGCAGGAACAAAGCACCAGGCATAGATGATATACCGATTGAGTTGCTACGCTGCATAGGAGATGAAGGTCTGATCAGGTTATTTCACTTGGTGTGTAGGATTTATGAGACAGGTGAGGTACCCCCTGATTTCAAGAAGAATGTAATCATCCCTATACCAAAGAAAGTGGGAGCTGACAGATGTGAAGATTACCGTACAATCAGCTTGATTACTCATGCTTCAAAGATCCTGTCTAGAATAATTTACAAGAGGATTGAAAGCCAGATAGAAACGGAGTAGGGTGAGGACCAGTTTGGTTTCAGGAGAAATGTAGGAACAAGGGAAGCTGTACTAAGTCTTAGGCTGATTTTGTAAGGTAGAATAAGGAAAGATAAGATAACGTCCATGGCTTTTGTAGACTTAGAAAAGGCTTTTGATAACGTTGATTGGACTAAATTGTTTGACATTTTGAAATCGATTGGAATAAAGTACAGGGATAGGAGGGTGATATACAATCTGTATAGAAACCAGACAGCAGTCATTCGAGTTGAAGGACATGAGAGAGAAGCTGGTATTCAGAAAGGTGTAAGGCAAGGCTGCAACTTATCACCCATACTTTTCAATCTTTACATTGAACAAGCAATGAAGGAAATTAGAGAAACATTTAAAGTGGGAGTGATGATTCAAGGAGAAATAATTTCAACTCTGAGATTTGCTGATGACATCGTCATCTTGGCCGACAAGCCTGAGGATTTGAATGAGTTTTTGAATGGTATGGACTCCGTCTTACGGAAAGAATTCATGATGAAAATAAATAAATGTAAAACAAAAATACTGGAATGCAGCCGAAATAAATCAGAAACCTCTATGGAGATCAAATTGACTGGTGAAAAGCTGAAGGAAGTAGGAGACTTGTGTTATTCAGGAAGCAGAATAACCACTGATGGACGAAGCAAAGAGGATATAAAAATTAGGTTGGCTCAGGCAAAGAAAGCATTTCTACAAAAAAGGAATCTGCTGACATCGAATATAGATTTAGGTATTAGGAAGTCATTTTTGAAAGCCTTTGTCTGGAGCGTGGCGCTCTATGGAAGTGAAACTTGGACTATTGGTGCAGCAGAAAAGAGGAGAATTGAAGCATTTGAAATGTGGTGTTACAGGAGAATGATGAAGATCAGATGGGTAGATAGGGTTACAAACAAAGAGGTATTAAGACGAGTGGGAGAGGAGAGATGCTTCTGGCGACTGCTAATGAAGAGAAGAGATAGGTTGGTAGGACACTTACTAAAACACCCAGGAATAGCAAGCTTAGTTATGGAAGGAAGGGTCGAGGACAAAAACTGTAGGGGTAGACCAAGGTTAGAATATGTTAAACAGATTGCCTTGGATGTAGGGTGTCGGAGCTATATAGAGATGAAACGATTAGCTCAGGACAGGGAGGCATGGAGTGCTGCATCAAACCAGTCAAAAGACTGAAGACTCAAACAAACAATTCCGATAGATTTGCCATTCCAGTGTGCAAGAGTGCAGTTCCCTCTCCAAACAATATTCGCAATTTCTTTATCATAGCGCAATGACACACACTTAACAGTAGCACGTGTACATTTAGACAAAACCAATTTTTCCCATGGGCAACTGTAAGTGGCGTGCTCGCGAGCATCCGGACAACAAAATCGTTATGTCTCAGCAGAAGACGTAATTTTAAAATGTGTTTGTATAATGTAACATCGAGCCCTGCAGACTTTCACCACTCTATAAAATTCCCACTTTGCTGCTCATATCAATATACAGTATGTATCAGAATATTCAGAAATAAAATGGACCCACCTGTAGCCGCGATTGCTGTAATAGAATAGACCAATTATCAGCAATAATGCATCGTCCCCATTGTCTTGATCGCGGGCGAAGCCGCGGGTACCTGCTAGTATATATATATATATATATATATATATATATATATAAGATAAGATAAGTTAAAATGCCAAGATTTCAATGCATATCACTTTCTTTACTTCACCTATGTCGGTCAAGTAAAGATGGGGATTTTTAATTTATAAATATAAGCGACAATACGAAACTTTGCAAGACAATGAAAAATGAAAATCCACAGCCTGCTTCCAGTCTCCGACCGGGTCAGGAATGGAATGAATGAAGCCCCCATCTAGCGGCGAGGATATGAACTGTGCCGGCTGCCGAGGCCTGACGCACTCCTCTGGGGCTATGATTCAATGAATGACAGATGAAAGGAAATGATAGTGGAGAGTGTTGCTGGAATGAAATGTTGACAGGGAAAACCGGAGTACCCGGAGAAAAACCTGTCTGCCTCCGTTTTGTCCAGCACAGATCTCACATGGAGTGACCGGGATTTGAACCACGGACCCAGCGGTGAGAGGCCGGCGTGCTGCCGCCTAAGCCACGGAGGCTTTTTGCAAGACAATACACATCTCATTTCCAAGTGTTATTCTAAATGCCAATTTCAGCTTACATTTCACCAACTCAAACCCCTTCATTCCCAGGCATTTTCCCATAAGCTTGTCAGGTAAACAGTTACTGTCCTTCGTGATGTCGACGATACTTCATCAATACAGCCATTTGGTAATAACGCTTTCCACACATACACAAACCTAACCTGGGGTTTACGCCTCAGACCCCCTTGCTTGTAGCACACGCATTAATTTCCTTCCATACACAAACCTAACCTGGGGCTTATGCACCGCACCCCTTGGTTGTAGTATAGCAAGGATTTCCATTTGAACTAGTAGCGACCAATGATTTCGCCCAGACCGTTGTCAAACCTAGTATCGACCAACGGCTTTAGAAGAGTGCAATGCAACTATTCAATTAAATTCAACAACTGAAAGTAATGTATCAACATTTTAAATTCATCGCACATGTTTTTTTTGTCGTGTTTTCTCCTGAGAGGCCGAGTGCAGGTCTTTCTAGTCAATACCCGTGGGTGACCTGCGCCTGGGGGTGAGAGATGGAATGGATGAAGATGAATGAAACTGGGCAAGGATGTGGAATGAAGCGGCCGTTGCCTGTCAGAAGGTACTGCACCATTATTCATAAAGGTCTTAAGTACAGACATGGTTACAGTATTTTGGGAATACCCTGTAATTTTCTAACTAGCCTCTGAAGTCTATAATAACAGCTGGTCTACAGCGAGCAAAAGTCAAGCTATCAAGAAAGAGATCGGCAGAGCTCGTGTTTCCGACGAGAAACCCGAAGGTCATCGATGATAACCATGTTGACTGTGTCTAACATTATATCGATCGATTCACCTGAGAGTGATTAATACAAATTAAAGTATATTTAGCGCTATATGTAAGCAGTTGCATATGTCTATATGTATATTTCCATGGCAGAAAGCTATTATTAAGAAAGTATGAAGAACAGAAGATGTTCTGTTAACTCACTGCTGATTACGTTTCGACTGCGATGTATTTCATATCGAGTCGTGACGTATAGAGGAGTGGGGGAGCGGATGTGAGGCCAAGGCGACCTCGTGCGGAGAGCAATGAGTAGAGAAACCGACAGCGTACAGGTTTGAGCCTGGAAATAGTGAAAGTGAAGTCGCCAGCTAACGGAAGTTTTAAAAACGTGTGACCGTGCTGAAGTGTATACGCTAGTTCGTTCAGCATTCTACGTGAAGTAGACACGTGTTTAATAGGGCTTAGACATGGTCTTGAACTTGTAATAGTTTATCTTTGCGACCGTGTATCGACAGCTAATAACGGGCCATGCGGAAGGATACTTTCATGATCCTGACCGCCAGCTCTGCTGTAATGTGTCATAAAACTCTGCATATAAACCTTCGTGGAAATGCAGCCTAGACTTGATTCAGACTCTTCACAATGGTTATACTTCTTTGAAAAAAGCACATTCTCAAGCAAGGTGTCAGAGGGAAGGAATACTATGAAGCTTATATCCATTACGATGGTAGGCTAGATTAATATAAGAATACTGCATTAGCAGGGTGTAGCGGGGACATGTTGGCAGCAACTTTCATTTAGCATGAAGTGTGCAAGCGACTCTCGTGATGCAAGGGGCCGCGTGGACCCTTGTGAACTTGCTCACATTCGCGTTCATATATTGGGACTATTTAGCGGCTGTTCGAGTTCACCCTCGCTTCGTGACGAGTTGATAAACTGTGTGCGGTCCGTCCATCGGTATTCGAATATGTGTGGGGAGATATCGCCAGGATATGTTGGGACTTTTTCGACCGACCGGGTGTTGTTCGAGCCTAGGAGGACTTTGGTTCGTTCTTTGGAAACCCAGTTGGAGTCCAGCATGTGTTCTGTTGGTCTGGAGCTGAGTATGGCCAACGATATCCTTTTTTCCTCATCTAGATTCGCCGAAGGTACAGATCACTTCAACTTGTTACAGTAGCGTAGCGTGGACATTTTGAACTACCACATATTGCCATATTTGATTTAGTAGATTAAATGGTTGAGTAGAAAGTGCGGGTTCGATTTTTTTTTTCGAAGCTGACCTATGATGCCAGGATTTTTACTCATAAAAATGAGTGCATCTTTTGTGTATTTTGATGGATAAATTAAAAATTTCAGTAGTATTTTACAGTATTTAAACTGATATGCTCATTCTTATTTGTCGAGAAATCAATGTAGGAAGAAGATCTACAGTTTTTTTCTGTGTAAAAACATTTTAGTAACACAATTTCTTTTAAGAACTCTGACTGAGTTTTTCATTTTCTAGTGTATTATTCTTTAAGCACTTTCGCGTGGATCATCGTATTCTTTGAGGAGAATTTTCCTTTACGTATTCTTATTACGATATTAGGAAGTTTTCGGATCCTGTTATTCTAAATGTTACTTCGAGTCCTTTGAATAATTTTTCTTCAGTTTATTATCAGATTTAACTTGTATTTTCTGAGCGTGATTTTCGAAATGGATTGCCTAATGGGTCATTAGTCGCTTAGCCTTTGTTGCTAACCTAGACCCATGCTGTAGGTCTAATCCATCGACATTTTCGCGTTCGGGAAACCCAGGGAAGATCTTATTTTGAGATTGAATTTATTTTTATAAATCGCTTTTACAACCTCAGTTTGTGTGGTTGGGGAGTGTTATACTTTGCTTTTCTTATGAAGTTAACACTGGATTAAATTGAGATCATTGCCTTTGGTGCAATAGTTTTTCTCTATTAAGAGGGTATTTGAACGACATCCAAATTTGCGAGGATAATCCCAGGAACGACTTACTATAAGTCATATGTTTAAGAATTATGGATAATGTAACACATCAATGTAAGGCAAGTTTTTAAAGATAGGTGGAATATTTCTGGAATCCACTGAGCTTTGTTGGTAATCTGTTACAGAATCATATTATTTTTTTCTTGAGTTCAGGCATTTTAAACAGCTGATTTTCATAATTGTGGATTTATAACAGTAAGGCTCCTATTATAGGTGCATGTTCGACTTTAGAGAGGCATGTATTATGAATAATGTCTTTGTGTTTAAGTATATTGATGCAGTGCTTTGTAAAGCCAATATTTTCTTGTTGAGGATTGAGCCAGGTGTGCCAATCAGGATTAGATTGAATGGGGTTTTAACCCAGAGAGGTGTTGTTTTTAACCTAGCATGGTTAATATTTGGTCATAGATGACTTGATCGCTGTTATCGTGAAAATGCCTGTGTGTGTGAAGATTAATATTTTTCTGAGCAGTATTATTGAGAATCTTGAGTGGATATCCGGTTCAATATTTCCAGTAAAATTTATATAACGATTTTGCCATAGGATGTATGTTTAACAAGGATCACCGATAAATATTTAATACTAAATCTAGGATTGATTTTGCTTAACTTAACTGTTCGGCAGAAATTACCATGAAATAAAAAAATGAAACAATTTTAAGCAGAAATGAATGTCGTGACATTAAGTCAGTGGGAAGAGAATAATTGAAATTATTCTGGAATTTTGTATAAATTATATGCTCTAAATAGGCTATATGAATTTCTTCGTTTAATAACAAGAACATATAATGTTACTGAAGATGTCGTGTAGGATTATTAGTTTTAACCAGGTAAGCTCAGTTAAGGAACCGAAATGAATTTAATGTATTCAAGTCTTATAATAATAGGTAGATTTCATTAGAAAGCTAACTATTGCAATGGGTCCCATGTTTCGACTTCCGGAAAATTTCGACATATCTTCGCGTTTCACATCCCCCAGACCCCAAAACCACCGTCAGTTCAAAAGTTTATATATAATTTATGTATATATATATATATATATATGTATATATATATATGTATATCAGTTTCTTGTGGACACGATAACTGCCGTAATTTTACACCAATTACTTCGAATTTTTTACCGAAGATGTATACCTATAAAATCTCGGTCGAGTTCGTTACTGGGCTAAATCGGTCGAAGGGGGTGAAAATGGGGGGCTTTTTTCGAAAAAGTGAAATTTTGCTATAACTCTCTTAATACGTGCAATATCGAATCCATTCAAAGTTCATAATATGTGTCGGATAAGTGCCAAAAATTTATGTCAAATAAGATTTTTGATAGCACCAACCATTGACCAAAGGGGTGGAAAAAAGTGGGTTTTTCGGGAAACATTAATCATATCTCTCTTAATAGGCACAATATCAAAACCGTACAAAATGGACAATATTCCCCTAATAATTACCTAAAACTTTTGTCTGAAAGAATTTTTGATATGACCCACCATTACGCCAAGGGACGAGAAAAATAATTTCGGAATTATAAGAAAATGCCAAGAGCTATCAGTGGTTGCCATGGCAACACTACTAAATTGATGAGGCATGGACCATCAGACGTTGCCATGACAACGCACTTGCACGAGATCAGATTCAGTATTTCCATCTGATTAAGTGGTTGGTTGGTTGGTTCTTAAGTTTAGGGGCTGCGACAACGCGGTCATGTAGCCCCGTGTACTTTGGGTGTGTGTAGAATCTGTCTGATAACTGGTGTTAATTGTGATGACTGTATTAGTGTGTGTTATCTGTTTGTTAATTTAAGTACTGCAACTAACAATTTTTCAGATAGTTCCTACTTTTGCCGCCAAGCGCCACTGTCAACGACTACGAGGCCAAGTTCAGAACTGAGCTACTAGACGCCGCCGCAGTCGGCTCTTGGCAACGAACATAGAAACCTAAGAGCGTTGTATACATTCTTAACCTATCCAATTTAGCTTCACACAGGTGCAATTAGTGGAAGGATCTTTAACATGCCATAAATCTATGACATGGGACCGCCGGCTTTACTTCCCCTCCGAAGGAAGGCATACTGAGGGATATTTAACGCTCTTAAAAAATCCGACGGCTTCGGCCGGGTTTGAACCCGGTATCTTGGGCATAGAAGCTCAGCATGTTACCGACTACGCCACCAAAGCCGCCTGATAAAGTGGGAAGCGGCTTCGGTGACGTAACTGGTAGCATGCTGAATGTCTATGCCCAATGTCGCGGTTTCAAAGCCGGCCGAAGTCGTCGGATTTTCTAAGAGCACTAGAATCCCTCAGTATGCTTTCCTTTGGAGGGGAAGTTCCAACGTTCGTTGCGAGTTGATGGTTGGGGTGGCATCTAGTAGCCAAGTTCACAGCTAGGTGTCGTTGACGGTTGTACCTGGTAGCAACATTAGGAACTACTGCTTGAAATTGACCGTCTGCAGTATTTACATGAATTAAGACTAATACAGCCATTACAATTCACACCGTGTATCAGACAGATTCTACACTCACCCAAAGTACACGGGGTTAGATGACCGCGTTGTCGCAGCCCCTAAACTGAGGAACCAACCAGAGGTAGATTTCGTTAGAAAGCTAACTATTGCAATGGGTACCATGTTTCGACTTCCGGAAAATTTCGACATATCTTCGCGTTTCACATCCCCAGGCCCCAAAACCACCGTCAGTTCAAAAGTTATATATAATTTATATATGTATATGTATATCAGTTTATTGTGGACACGATAACTGCCGTAATTTTGTACCAATCACTTTGAATTTTTTACCGAATACGTATACCTATAAAATCTCGGTCGAGTTCGTTACTGGGCTAAATCGGTCGTTGGGGGGTGAAAATGGGGGGCTTTTTTTTCGAAAAAGTGAAATATTGCTATAACTCTCTTAATATGTGAAATATCGAATCCGTTCAACATTCATACTATGTGTCGGATAAAGCCCAAAAATGTATGTTTGAAGAGTTTTTTTATAGCAGGAACCATTGACCAAAGGGGTGGGAAAAAGTGGGTTTTTCGGGAAACATTAATCATATCTCTCTTAATAGGCACAATATCAAAACCGTACAAAATGGACAATATTCCCATAATAATTACCTAAAACTTTTGTCTGAAAGAATTTTTGATATAACCCACCATTATGCCAAGGGATGAGAAAAATAATTTCGGAATTATAAGAAAATGCCAAGACCTATCAGTGGTTGCCATGGCAACACTACTAAATTGATGAGGGATGAGCCATCAGACGTTGCCAAGATAACGCACTTGCACGAGATCAGATTGAGATTTCCATCTAAGTGTGAAGCGGCTTCGGTGACGTAACTGGTAGCATGCTGAATGTTTATGCCCAAGGTCGCGAGTTCAAAGCCGGCCGAAGTCGTCGGATTTTCTAAGAGCGCCAAAAATCCCTCAGTATGCTTTCCTTTGGAGGGGAAGTTCCAACGTTCGTTGCGAGTTGCTGGTTGCGGTGGCATCTAGTAGCCAAGTTCACAGCTAGGTGTCGTTGACGTTAGTACCTGGTAGCAACATTAGTAACTACTGCTTGAAATTGACCGTCTGCAGTCCTTACCTGAATTACAGACTAATACAGCCATCCCAAAGTACACGGGGTTACATGACCGCGTTGTCGCAGCCCCTAAACTGAGGAACCAACCAAAATCTCTGCGGTAGATATAATTTTACGTGAAGAAGTAACAGACCGTTACATAGTTGCACATCAGTGTCGAAACCTAGCATAAGGACAGTGTGACCACAAGTATAAAAATGGACCCCAAATGACAAGAAGGTTACCGTTCCCATAAGACAATAAAATGTTTAAAATAAGCATAAAATGACGAAAAACAAAGTTAATTAAGCTCCAATTATAAAATACCTTCTCGCATTAAATGAGGTCTGATCCTTCTACGAAAATCTGCATATTCTGCTTATTTTCGCCTATCCCCAAGTTTGTCCGGTGAAATCTACCTCCGCCTTCCGGCGTGCCGAGAGGACTTTTTTTCTTTTGTAAATACTTATCCTATGGGATTGATTATTATTATTATTAATATGCCTTATATTTTAATCAACCAAAAGTTAGTTGAGGTAATGGGTAATATTTTTTTTGAAAGACAATCCAGTATAGTCAATGAGGTTTTTTTTTTTGATTGGTCGTGGTATCGACAAAATTGATTGTTTTTCTGTCTTGTTTATTCTTGCAATAAACTACTTTATTACTTGGTTTTAATTATTGCGTGATGCTTTATAGAGGTGATGGAAGGGTGTATTAAGGGGGCCATCGCTAGGTATTTTAGGGTTTTCCACACCTTTGAGATTTTTTCTTCCTCTTGAAAAATTCTTGTGTTTTGAGCTAGTCTTTTCTTTCTCTGAGCCTTGGTCAGTCTTAATACATCCTGTTAGGTATTCGAGTGGCCCTATTATCCCTGTGTCTGTTGGTAGAACTTGGGGGTCTTTAGAGCCGGGGAATTTTCAGGTTCTACGATCCAGCTGCAATCCAGGGATTCAACAGGTATTGGTAGGTAAAAGGGTACATTAGGTGGCGCCCAGCTCAGGGGCTTCGAAAAACTGGAATACCAGAGCGAATACCAGGGAGTTGAATGCCATAATTCTGCCAAAATTGAAACTGAAAGTACAAAGTGGAAATTAGTTTTATGATCATGTAACACAGATCGCGAATTGGAACACCGTGTTTCTTGTGTGACTATGAATCAAGGCGATAAAATAATGGTGAACCAATATTTTGGCACGAACTATTGGAATTCCTATGGAACAAAGCAATTACGAGGATACTCGAGCTACTTGACTTACAAGTGGTATTGCAACCATTATTAATTTTTATGTTATTTTATGTATTGGAGTGGTGCCACACGCTCTGTTAATAATTTGTTCTACTTGTTTCCGGCTGATGATCATTGCTGACATCATTAAAAATAGAAGTATTTGTAGTAAATTTAAAATTTAAGTAATGGTAGAATCATAGACCTTCACCGATATAAACCAACACGCACTTGTATATGGTCGATCCCAAATCAAATTGGGCACTTTGTGTTTAGACATAAGCTTATTTTAAGGTAATGCCAGACAACAAGAATGAGCATGTATGGTAAATGGTGGTTGTTTGTAGATGTTCTCGCTGTGCTTTGTTGGTGTGGTATTCTTATTTCTTGTGAAGTATAGTGAAGCATGTCTGAAGGTAATATGGTGACTGTTGGTGACGTTAAGAAGATGTTTGAAATTATTCAACATAAAATGGACAATTTGAATCAGGACATAGAAAATATTACGGTCCAAACTAAATCTGCATTAGACCATATGTCTGAAACTGTTATTCAAAGTCAGGGAGTGATAAAAGATGCAGTTGCTGAAGGTATCAGGGGGAAATTGATACTATGCAATCCTCCTTGAAGGATATCAATGACAGTTCTAAAAGGGTAGAAAAGAAGATTACCAGTGTAGAATCTAATATCGAAGATATCCAGGACGATAATAGAAAAACACAACTAGATATCAGTACACTACGGGCTAATGTTGGCTTGGTACAGGTTGCCCAAGAAAGAATCCAAAATAGTCAAACTTCAATGCAAACAGATCTTAACAATATCCAAACTAGTCAAACATCAATGCAAAATAGTCAAACATCAATGCAAAATAGTCAAACATCAATGCAAACAGATCTTAACAATGTTCAGACTAGTCAAAGGGGAATTGAGGAAACAGTAAAGGATGTAAACTCTAATGTAAGGATTATGCAATCCCAAATCAAAGATTTAAGAACAGATGTGGGATTAATAGAATCCAGTCAAAATAAAATGGAGCTAGAGGTCCAAAAAATCGAATCTAGTCAAAATCAGACGGAGGTTAAGTTAATGGAGCTAGAAAAATCTAATAAAGTGTTTCAAGTTGAGATTAGACTAGACTTTGTAAAAAGTGTGAAGCTCAGTAAAAAAAAATTAGAAGCACTTCAGCTACAGTTTTCCCATGACACTAATCAGACCCAGAATAGCCTGGAGCAGTTGAAGTGTGAAATGGGGACACTCCGAGCTCAAGTCACTGATCATACGAAACTTCTCAGGGATGATTTTGACATCGATTTGAAAGGGATCATAAGAGATAATATTGTAACATTTCATGAAGATATCATGAAAATTAATGAGGAATGTTTTAAAGTTGAGAAATCTAAGTTAGAATCTAAACTTGCCACTGGTCTTGCAACTAATAGCAAAGACATAATAAATGTTAGGGAAGATCTAAGCAAAAGAATGGATGGAATTCAAAATACACAGGTTAATAACATATCCGATTTAGAGAAGCGTATTAACAGTGTTGAAACTAAAGTCGACCAAAGTAAGATAGAGTTAAATGAGGTCAGGGAGAAGAAAAGTTCCGAGATTAATGAAATTAGAAAGGGTCTCGAGCAAATTAATCTAGAGGGGCATATCAATTTAGATACGCTAAAAGATCAATTGCGATCACTTTTACAGTCCGATTTTAGAGTTGTAGTTGAACAACCTGAAGTGATAGTACCTGATGGTAGGGAAAGGATGATGCAGGAATCTCCCAACAACGAACCCAACGTTCGGCTCAGTCAAATGGAACATCTAAGTCCCATTCGAACAAGCAGGGAAACTTTTAGTTCTCCGAACCCCAACGTAGGCGTGGATGATTATACTTCGAAATCATTGAAAGGACACCGAATGTAACCATAATAAGAAACTTCGATGACAAACCTAGGAAGTTTAGCAACTTGGATGGAATGACACCAATCGAATTTGTAAGGGCATTAAGAGATTACTTTTTGGAGTCACATGTGCCACGTGAGCGTGAGCTACGTATGGTGGAAAGGTTTCTTACCGATGCTCCGTTACAATGGTTCAGGGCTTTTCGTTACACATTTGACAATTTTGAACAGTTTTCGGAGGCCTTCATACAAAGATTTTGGTCGATCGAGGTCCAACAAAATGTGAGATCGGAAGTCTATTCACGCAAGTACTCCAGTACAGGACCAACCAGCTATGCTGAGTACTTTGCGTGTCAGTTAGCAAAACTCCGTTTTCTCCAACCGCCGTTAACACAGGAAGAACTCCTTGAAGCTATCTCACGTCAATTGCCTGCGGAAGTAAGGAGATCAATTATTTCTTCCGGAGTATCGTCTTTAACGTCGTTAGATGACTTGTTACGTCGATTAGATCACATGAGTATGATGACGCAACCTACCATAGTCAAAAATGCCAGGCAGGAATCGAAAGTTGTAAACGCGGTAATGATGAACCGTACACAGCAGACGGATCGTTTTGGGCAAAGAAGAGATGATAGAATGGGTCCTATTAGAAATAACCATCAGGAAGAGAGGAGATGGGAAAACCAACGTAGGGACGTCCAGGAGAGGCCATGGCAACGTCGCTACGAGGAGAGAAATTTCTATCGAAGAGATAATGATCGAAACCGGAATGATCATCGAGAAACGCCTTATAACAGGAATTACAGATATGATCAAAATAATCGAGATAACAGATATAATAGGAATGATAGGGATACCCGTGACAACAGAGATAAGAGACAAAATCAAGGGTACTCAAGATACAACAATTATCGGAAGGAGGCATCCGATAAGAAAGTGCAACAGGAGATGCTCAAGAGAGGGCGAGATAAGTCCACGGAGGTTGGACGAAGAAAATCGAAGGAAAGAAAGGATGAAAATCCCGATAAGTCACGACCCAGCACTAGCAGAGAAGGTCGGAGTTCAGAAAGAGCTCCGGATCTAGAAAAAAAAACGCCAATTTCCGGGCGAAATTAAGCACTGAGATGTCACGCATTCTACCTGTTCACGACTACAAGAAAGAGATTACCATGACAGAGAAGTCATTATAATAAAATGAAATAATTGTTATGAGGTAGTAAGCCTAAATGGAAGAGAAATGATAGGTCGTTTCAATGCAAAAAAACCTGAAAAGATATGTGCAGAAGATAGTCTGAGTGTTGACTGAATAATGCTACATATGCCGAGATTACCTGGAATGGTATAAATAAAAGTTGATGAGACTTTTATTTAAGGTATCAAAGGGAAAATGCACCATTATTCATAAAGGTCTTAAGTACAGATATGGTTACAGTATTTTGGGAACACCCTGTAATTTTCTAACTAGCCTCTGAAGTCTATAATAACAGCTGGTCTACAGCGAGCAAAAGTCAAGCTATCAAGAAAGAGATCGGCAGAGCTCGTGTTTCCGACGAGAAACCCGAAGGTCATCGATGATAACCATGTTGACTGTGTCTAACATTATATCGATCGATTCACCTGAGAGTGATTAATACAAATTAAAGTATATTTAGCGCTATATGTAAGCAGTTGCATATGTCTATATGTATATTTCCATGGCAGAAAGCTATTATTAAGAAAGTATGAAGAACAGAAGATGTTCTGTTAACTCACTGCTGATTACGTTTCGACTGCGATGTATTTCATATCGAGTCGTGACGTATAGAGGAGTGGGGGAGCGGATGTGAGGCCAAGGCGACCTCGTGCGGAGAGCAATGAGTAGAGAAACCGACAGCGTACAGGTTTGAGCCTGGAAATAGTGAAAGTGAAGTCGCCAGCTAACGGAAGTTTTAAAAACGTGTGACCGTGCTGAAGTGTATACGCTAGTTCGTTCAGCATTCTACGTGAAGTAGACACGTGTTTAATAGGGCTTAGACATGGTCTTGAACTTGTAATAGTTTATCTTTGCGACCGTGTATCGACAGCTAATAACGGGCCATGCGGAAGGATACTTTCATGATCCTGACCGCCAGCTCTGCTGTAATGTGTCATAAAACTCTGCATATAAACCTTCGTGGAAATGCAGCCTAGACTTGATTCAGACTCTTCACAATGGTTATACTTCTTTGAAAAAAGCACATTCTCAAGCAAGGTGTCAGAGGGAAGGAATACTATGAAAAGGAAAGGAAGCTTGTAGTTTAACGTGACCGTTAATCTTGAGATCATGAGCCACGGGACCTCCTTTTTACGTGGAATCCGAACCACAGGACATGGCATTTCACTTCGAAAATCTCACATGCATTGACCGGGAATCGAACCCGGACCGCCTTGGTGAGAGGCATACAGCTAGACCGCTGAGCCACCACGCCCCCAGGAATACTATGAAGCTTATATCCATTACGATGGTAGGCTAGATTAATATAAGAATACTGCATTAGCAGGGTGTAGCGGGGACATGTTGGCAGCAACTTTCATTTAGCATGAAGTGTGCAAGCGACTCTCGTGATGCAAGGGGCCGCGTGGACCCTTGTGAACTTGCTCACATTCGCGTTCATATATTGGGACTATTGGGACTATTTAGCGGCTGTTCGAGTTCACCCTCGCTTCGTGACGAGTTGATAAACTGTGTGCGGTCCGTCCATCGGTATTCGAATATGTGTGGGAAGATATCGCCAGGATATGTTGGGACTTTTTCGACCGACCGGGTGTTGTTCGAGCCTAGGAGGACTTTGGTTCGTTCTTTGGAAACCCAGTTGGAGTCCAGCATGTGTTCTGTTGGTCTGGAGCTGAGTATGGCCAACGATATCCTTTTTTCCTCATCTAGATTCGCCGAAGGTACAGATCACTTCAACTTGTTACAGTAGCGTAGCGTGGACATTTTGAACTACCACATATTGCCATATTTGATTTAGTAGATTAAATGGTTGAGTAGAAAGTGCGGGTTCGATTTTTTTTTCGAAGCTGACCTTCTATGATGCCAGGATTTTTACTCATAAAAATGAGTGCATCTTTTGTGTATTTTGATGGATAAATTAAAAATTTCAGTAGTATTTTACAGTATTTAAACTGATATGCTCATTCTTATTTGTCGAGAAATCAATGTAGGAAGAAGATCTACAGTTTTTTTTCTGTGTAAGAACATTTTAGTAACACAATTTCTTTTAAGAACTCTGACTGAGTTTTTCATTTTCTAGTGTATTATTCTTTAAGCACTTTCGCGTGGATCATCGTATTCTTTGAGGAGAATTTTCCTTTACGTATTCTTATTACGATATTAGGAAGTTTTCGGATCCTGTTATTCTAAATGTTACTTCGAGTCCTTTGAATAATTTTTCTTCAGTTTATTATCAGATTTAACTTGTATTTTCTGAGCGTGATTTTCGAAATGGATTGCCTAATGGGTCATTAGTCGCTTAGCCTTTGTTGCTAACCTAGACCCATGCTGTAGGTCTAATCCATCGACATTTTCGCGTTCGGGAAACCCAGGGAAGATCTTATTTTGAGATTGAATTTATTTTTATAAATCGCTTTTACAACCTCAGTTTGTGTGGTTGGGGAGTGTTATACTTTGCTTTTCTTATGAAGTTAACACTGGATTAAATTGAGATCATTGCCTTTGGTGCAATAGTTTTTCTCTATTAAGAGGGTATTTGAACGACATCCAAATTTGCGAGGATAATCCCAGGAACGACTTACTATAAGTCATATGTTTAAGAATTATGGATAATGTAACACATCAATGTAAGGCAAGTTTTTAAAGATAGGTGGAATATTTCTGGAATCCACTGAGCTTTGTTGGTAATCTGTTACAGAATCATATTATTTTTTTCTTGAGTTCAGGCATTTTAAACAGCTGATTTTCATAATTGTGGATTTATAACAGTAAGGCTCCTATTATAGGTGCATGTTCGACTTTAGAGAGGCATGTATTATGAATAATGTCTTTGTGTTTAAGTATATTGATGCAGTGCTTTGTAAAGCCAATATTTTCTTGTTGAGGATTGAGCCAGGTGTGCCAATCAGGATTAGATTGAATGGGGTTTTAACCCAGAGAGGTGTTGTTTTTAACCTAGCATGGTTAATATTTGGTCATAGATGACTTGATCGCTGTTATCGTGAAAATGCCTGTGTGTGTGAAGATTAATATTTTTCTGAGCAGTATTATTGAGAATCTTGAGTGGATATCCGGTTCAATATTTCCAGTAAAATTTATATAACGATTTTGCCATAGGATGTATGTTTAACAAGGATCACCGATAAATATTTAATACTAAATCTAGGATTGATTTTGCTTAACTTAACTGTTCGGCAGAAATTACCATGAAATAAAAAAATGAAACAATTTTAAGCAGAAATGAATGTCGTGACATTAAGTCAGTGGGAAGAGAATAATTGAAATTATTCTGGAATTTTGTATAAATTATATGCTGTAAATAGGCTATATGAATTTCTTCGTTTAATAACAAGAACATATAATGTTACTGAAGATGTCGCGTAGGATTATTAGTTTTAACCTGTTAAGCTCAGTTAAGGAACCGAAATGAATTTAATGTATTCAAGTCTTATAATATTTTTCTTTTGTAAATACTTATCCTATGGGATTGATTATTATTATTATTATTATTAATATGCCTTATATTTTAATCAACCAAAAGTTAGTTGAGGTAATGGGTAATATTTTTTTGAAAGACAATCCAGTATAGTCAATGAGTTTTTTTTGATTGGTCGTGGTATCGACAAAATTGATTGTTTTTCTGTCTTGTTTATTCTTGCAATAAACTACTTTATTACTTGGTTTTAATTATTGCGTGATGCTTTATAGAGGTGATGGAAGGGTGTATTAAGGGGGCCATCGCTAGGTATTTTAGGGTTTTCCACACCTTTGAGATTTTTTCTTCCTCTTGAAGAATTCTTGTGTTTTGAGCTAGTCTTTTCTTTCTCTGAGCCTTGGTCAGTCTTAATACATCCTGTTAGGTATTCGAGTGGCCCTATTATCCCTGTGTCTGTTGGTAGAACTTGGGGGTCTTTAGAGCCGGGGAATTTTCAGGTTCTACGATCCAGCTGCAATCCAGGGATTCAACAGGTATTGGTAGGTAAAAGGGTACAGTACCGTACCAGCATTTGCCTGGTGTTGAAAACCACGGAAAACCATTTCAAGGACGGTCTACGGTGGCGCTCGAACCCACGCGTCGACCGAGGCAGCAGAGAGCTTGGCTTCATGACCTAACGCTGCTCTTTAGCCAGCGTAGCCACTGCTGTCGATATCAGACATGTGTTGACATTGGCATGTAACGGCACACTATTTTAAACCACAAACAGGGTACTAAATGGAGACAATGGAAGTCACAATATCAAACATATAAACATCTACATCTGTAAGTCATCCACTTCACCAAAAGTCCCCCTATTTTATATAATAGGTCTACATATTTGCAACATTCATAAGTTGTCAATATATGAACCTAGATACAGTAGTAGTTGAAAACATGTATGCCCTTCATTACTTCACCTATATAGGTCTGGTAACGATCCTGATACACATCCAAATTTTTGCATTCTACCTAATATTTACAAAACATGTTTCCCCATTTCTACTAGACCTGTATAGGTCTAATATAAAGCACTGTCATATCTCTTTTCCAAGTGTTATTGTAAATGCCAATTTCTGTATATTTTACCCACCCAAAACCCGCTATTGCCCAGGCGTATTGCCCCAGACAGTGCCTAACGTAATACTTTCGTACAAACCAATGGCTTTGTCTATGGCTTTAGAAGAGTACAGGGCAACTTTCCAATTGAATGCAACAACTAAAATAAATATATAAACAATTTTATTGCAACTCACCGACACATCCCGCAACCCATATGACTGCACATGTCAAGGTAGTAGAAGCAGTGCCTAACATAATATTTTCATCCAAATCAATGGCTTTGGCTATGGGTTCAGAAGAGTACAGTGCAACTATTCAATTGAATGCAACAACTAAAATAAATATTTGAACAATTTTATTGCAACTCACCGACACATTCCGCACACATGACTGCACATGTCAAAATCTAACGAAACACTAACAGGTGACAAAATGGAGGATACTACGGAAACTGCACGAAGACGTCGAACAACCAAGCATCAACATCAACACGTCATCCATGACGTCACCGAGGACCCTAAATATCACTAAAGGAAATCGATCGCAATGTGTAATTGACCCTCTTTTTCATGCCATAAATCTATGACATGGGCCCGCTGGCTTTACTTCCCCTCCGAAATAATCCGACGACTTCGGCCGGGTTTGAACTCGTGACCTTGGGCATAGAAGCTCAGGAGAGAAATACCATATTCCTCTGCCACATTGGAAAACAGCATTTTTAGCCTATTTTAATTCATGAACAAGTAGTTCCGTGACGAACTAAAGAGCCTGCTTTTCTTAAAATTCAAGATTCATGCCAATGATTAATCTATATAGGCCTGGACCTATATAGAATAATGACGAAATCAAGTTGGTAATACTAACATTTATAATTAGTTTGAAATACACCTGAAATAGTGTTGCCTAATAGAACACCACAGTTGGCAGCCCTGGTGACTCTGAATATATTCATAGTTCCATCTCTTAAGGTTTAGAATGCACACACAAAATTTGGTTGAAGTCTAATTGATAATATGGACGTTACATGCGGTTAGATATTGGATCTATCAGTGCGCGTAAAATCATGTTGGCAACAATGTCATGTACGTGTTGCTCAGAATTAATCTGAAATATTACAATCTATTATAGTGCCAAATTCGGATGAAATCCGTTTGTTAGTACCATAGAAGTTACATGTATTTACAAATTGAACCTATCAGCAGGCTTAGAATCATGTTGGCAGTACTGACGTATATTAGGTACTCCAAATTAATCTAGAATTACAGGTACTATACGTGTGCTAAGTTAGAGCAGTTGGCTTGCATACTTTCTGACATATTGATATAAGGATTAAACAAATAGAGAGATCATTTATTAACAGTTGGCAGCCCTGCTGGTTCTTACGAAATTTGGTTGAAATCCATTAGTTAGTATAGAAGTTATATGCATTTAAAAAGTGGACCTAACAGCAGGCTTAGAATCATTTAAAAATGTGTTTTTTATATTTAAATATGTAAATAAATTCTTTTTTTTTTGCTAATTTGTATTGTCATTTAATTACCTGATTATTGTATAAGGAGTTACAACAGTCCAACCCCGAGCAGGGGTTACTTTGTTCCAAAATTTTAAAAATATTAAAAAAAAATTAAAAGATGATAAAAAAAAGAGTAGATACAGTTTACTTCTTTGTACTTTGTTAATTGGTCCAAACTCAATGTTGACGTTGAAAGTCCATGTATTATATTTTTTATTAAGTAAGTTAATATGCAAGTGAAAACATGAAAAACTGGCTCATTGTTGACGGTTTCAGGAAAGTCATCCGTCTACTATTTAATGACTTGATTGCAGTATACTGTCATGCTTGTTATTTAGAAACTTCAACCTACTCTGAAAATTAAGTATGAAGATATCAACATAAAAAGTCCTATTTTTCAAAATTTTATCCAACTCTTCTAATTTAATCAAGCTGCATTAGCATAAGAAAATGTTTATGCTTGGAACTATTACTTTTCAGATACAACCACTCCTCCTGGAGGATTAATAATAATAATAATAATAATAATAATAATAATAATAATAATAATAATAATAATAATAATAATAATAATAATAATGACTGTGTGGCCTCCGGAGAGGCCGAATGCAGGTCTTTTTAGTTGACGCGCGTCGGCGACCTACGCGTCGTAATGAGGATGAAGTGATGATGAAGACGTCACAAACACCCAGTCCCCGAGCCACGGGAATTAACACTAGGAGATTAAAATCCCTGATGGTTCGGCCGGGAATCGAACCCGGGGCACTTTGGTTTAAAGTCTAGCGCGCTGAACATTTAGCCACTGAGTCGGAATCCTGAAGGATTAAAAAATGGATATCCTAAGGAAAAACCTACAGTACATGAGCCTTCCCAAATACTGTTTTATTAATACATTTTTATAATGATACTGGTGGCCTATAACACAAAACCACACCAGCTTTAGAAATACACAAGACAAGATCCCTGTATCAAGCCACCACAAACCATATCGAAAACTTGCTGGAATGTATGGCCAGAAATACAGTATATGCTTATTGAATTATCACTAGTCACAGGCACCCAGTTTAGGTAAGGCACCAAGACACAATACCAGAATTATTGAATTAGAAACGTAGTCTAGCAAAACACAGTAAAAATATTTTTTTTTCAATTTTCTTTTTTTTTTGTCGTTTACCCTCCAGGTTGATGGAACCCACGGACTCAGCGAGGGAACTCACCACTACCGCCTCTACGGGCAGTGTCCTAGAGCGGGGAACATCGAATCGGAAGGGATTCAACTGGTGAGGTGGGATTGACACCTCGCCCAGGTGGCCTCACCTGCAAAGCGAACAGGGGCCTCATGAGGGAAGGTAAGGGATGGTTAGGGTGGATAGGCAAGGAAGAGGGAAGAAGGAGGCCGTGGCCTTGAAGAAGGTACCATCCCGGCATTTGCCCGAAGACGAAGTGGGAAACCACGGAAAACCAATTCGAGGATGGCTGAGGGGGAATCGAACCCCCTCTACTCATTTGGGCACCCGAGGCTGAGTAGACCCCGTTCCAGTCCTCGTACCACTTTTCAAATTTCGTGGCAGAGCCGGGAATCGAACCCAGGACCTCCGGGGTGGCAGCTAACCATGCTGACCGCTACGCTACGGAGGCGACTGTAAAAATAAATAAAAGAGCTAAATCATGTGAAGGGGCTTTAATACTTAGAAAATTGTTACTCAACAACAACTTATACAGTTATGCTCAGCTTTAGTACGGTATTCCATAACTTGGTAGCCTAGGCCAACATAAGAAAGAAATAAAATGACCTAATATCTCCAACACATACGTTTTCAATGTTTTTGTTTCATAACTGTAGACAGTTTCTTAAGTGAACACACAAAAGCATTTACTTATTCATTATAAAACACTGAATTATAAACCTACCACTGAAGAGTATATAAGTAATACTGTTTTTAATACGACTACCTTCTTACATCAAATAAAGCCATCACAATAACATAGGTTATCAGACAAATTCTACACCCGAGTACACGGGGATAAATTACCACTATGTCCAAGCCCCTCAAATGAAACAACAAGAACAACAGTCAATAATTTTAGTTGTATTTTTTCGTTTCTTCATTTTCACAACCACCAAAACCATTAAGGGACTACTGGCTGTGTGGCTCAGCGGTAACATTCTCGCCTGCTGTTCCCGAGGTCGCAGGATCTAATCCAGGCACAGTCAGCTGGCATTTGAGGGTGCGCAAATGCGAGGGAGCTGTGTCAGTAGATTTACTGGTACTTTAAAGAGCCCCTTCGGGGCAAAATTCTGGCAGCCCGGTGTCTCTTAAAAGCCGCAGTAGTTAAATGGGAACTAAAACCAACGATAATATTATTATTATTAATACATTTACAAGAATTGGCAGTAGTTATAAATATAACCAATCTTAAAACAACAATTATCATCAGCTTCATTATTATTATTATTTCTGTATCGTCTTTTTGTGGTTTAAAACGCGGCAAGGTATTTAGTGTGACCCTCTCTGACCCAATTGAAGTTAGCATAAGTTATAAGTGGCCTTGACCATTTGACCAATCATCGTATTTGAGGCTGCGAGCTGCTCAATGAAAAGATTTGATCTCATCAGTGGAGAGTGTAGCTCGTTGACTGCAGCACAGATCCTTCACTTGAACGTAAGTTCCTTTCATTCATTTTAAGAGCCTGGATTATCAAAGCCTACATGAAATAATAATAATAATAATATTGGTTTTTGGAGCAATTAGAAGAGTCCAATTGTCACCATAGGGAGGATGCAGTAAGAATAAGGAGACAGGTTAGGGAGAGAAATCAGAAGAGTTGGTTCCAACGGGAAAGACCCAAAGCAATAAATAAATAAATATTAACAACAGGCGTAAAAAAGAATGAAAGAATGAGACAAAATTATGCTAATTTAGTAGTGATATCAATTTTAACGGACTTTGAACTTCCCAAAGCATAGTAGTGTGAGGGAAGTGGTGGCCCGTGGCCCATTTACAAGCATAGGCAGTAGTTATAAATATATTCAAGCTTAAAGCTTTTAGGAAGAAAACGGTTGTTGTGTTCGAAAGATAAAACTAACTCTCTCACAAGAAAAGTACTAATAAGAGATTTAGCTAGATTAGACACTGTCTTGATTTATGTAAATAAATCATCAATTTATTAATCTCATGCTATTCTTTTCGCGTTTAGGGAATAACACCCATTGTATACTCGTGTCTACCGATTGAAAACATTTCAAATCTCGTTGTATTCTCGCTTAAGAACTGTAGGGGTAGACCAAGGTTATGCTATGTTAAACAGATTGCCTCGGATGTAGGGTGTGGTAGCTATGTAGAGATGAAACGATTAGCTCAGAACAGGGAGGCATGGAGGGCTATATCAAACCAGTCAATAGACTGAAGCCTCAAACAACAACTTGATTGAGAAAAATCAATAATCAAGATGCATAGATTAGGGACGACCCAAGGTAGGAAGTTAGCTGAGCGAACTATAACTGCCACACTCATCTAAAGAGATCTGTGAAAAAACAGAAGTTGCAGTTAAGCAAACTTTGGTAAGAGCGCAAAAAACGAAAGAAATAATTGCCAAAGTTCACGAGGCGCATCTCAAGTTGCTGCCACAAGTGAAGATCACGTGAAAGAATAGTGAGAATGGTAATTAGATTCGACAATAGAGAATACACTTTATGTTCGACCCTGACTCTTATATGTCAGAAAACTGTATCATAATGATGGTCATTATAACACTATTTTTCATTATGAAACAGTTTCTCCCACCAATCCCAGCTCAAGAAACAGTTGTTTGACCAATTAGCTAAGGATAGCATCACACCTGCGCCGAGTTCCAAGGCCTTCTAATTTAAATTTCACTGCGTTGCCTAGTGCCATAGTGGGGTAATCGAGGAGGCCGTGGACAAATACAAGGCACTCTCTGCGTCCCATTCGCTCTGTTCAGTACATAGAACTGACGAAATCTCGACATATATTTATGAATATGTATGTTCTAACATAAAATAGTTAAAATAATTATCGTCGAACATAAACAGTCGTAAGCAACTTGCTTATAATGGTAATTAAGACACTCGTATGGAATTTATAAAACTCGCATACGCTCGTTTTATAAACATCCTCGTGTCTTAATTATTGCCATTATAGGCTCGTTGCATAATGTACTATTAAAGCATTAAGTAATTGAAAGATAAGGTAGAAAACGAAAAGGGGGCGTCCGTGGCTGCAAATTTAAAGCTATGCCACTGATACAATTTTAGAGCAATTCCATTGTTGAATAAGTTACAATACACAAATGCAGCAGTTGCTGCTAAATAGTGGGTATCAGACCAAGATTATACTTTCATATACTATTTATAGAAACATTGCAATTATTGCGTAGACTAGATTAAGTGATTAAGAATATCAAAAGTCAACGTGCTCCACTAGACACAATGGAGATTGACTAGAGTTAAGATAGAGAAATCTAGGTTGCTCCTAGCAACTTGGTAACAGCAGTAATCGCTGAGAACAATTTGAAATAAAATTTGAATGAGACAAGGATGAAACAGGGCCTATACGGAAAGACATTGCAATGAGCTTCTAAAGTTACAATAGGTTCAAAGCGTTTTAGCATCGAGAAAGCTCCAACTATCCATAAGTTGGACCTAGGGACATGGTTGAAAAATACCACTGAATTTATACAGAAATGACAGTTAATTGCAAAATCAAAAATGGGGAGGACATATCTTGGATGTCTTAAAGACATAGACCATAGTTTACTTAAGCTAAAGAGTTGATTGTTAGCGAAGTTGAAAGGGGGAGGGAAGGAAATTAGGGTTTGTTCACTGTCAGGTATTGTATGGGTACCCAACACTGTAACTGATTGTACGGCAAACCAGGTTATATTTAGCACGACGGACTCAAAAGATGGGGATACATTTTCTCTTTACAATATGTCACTGTTTAACAGGATGAATTATTTCCGGGTTGAGAATTTGCTTAGTTTCAAAGTAGTTTCGGTTTTAAACATTGAAGACATTTCTTGAGGTTGAGAGTCCTGTGGTATGAACAGAGTTGACCTATTAAACAGATAGAAGCGGAGTTAGGTGAATTTCACGATGTGTCAATTACAGATTTTAAATTTGATGATGATACTTGACGAACTTCCGAGACGGTTTTGACTAGATTGAGTTGGGTGGAAAACTAATCCCATGACGAGCCCAATTACTGGCATTTGACAGAGTGAAGTAGAAAGGATAAAAACCCACGTGGTGCCTAGCCATCAACTTTACTTAATACATGGAGAGATTTCCCTCGGCGGAAAAAATTAAAACATAACATCACTGTAATTATTCCTGCCAGCAGGATAAAACTAGAAGTATAAAGATGGTATATTGGCTGTCACGGCCAGTGAATTAAAACTCAGACATTTGTCTAGGTTTGTGCCGTGTTTTGTATGGGGTTTCGCCTAGGACACCAAGCTGGCTCATCAGCGGGCTCTTGGTGTCCCCGCCCGGACCCCCACAGGAGTAGCGAACTGCGAACTTCCCCTTTTATGAAACGCGCCTGTGCTCAAGCAGCCATAAACCAATATACCATCTTTTTGGAAGCCTTCATAGGGAGTGAGTTCAGCAAAGCGCCACGTAATGGTGCACTAAGGAGGAGCTTGACGTTTCTGTTGAAAGAGGGTCAATGTATCTCGTTAACTGGAACACACTAAAGAAGGGTATAAGGAAAAGCACAAAAGGAGAGCGAAACCGCGAGAAATCTTTGTTGGTGGTCACGGAATAAAATATAAGAGAAAGCGAGAAACTAGAGAAGACCCAATATGGTACAAACTCACAAATCCAACATGGCGGCGACTTGAAGGATAAATATTTAAGGTGTATATTCCACGAACATACCAGTTTTACGTCGCTTCTAACTACTGCGGCTTTTATAGACGCTGGGGTGCCGGAATTTTGCCCCAAAGGGAATCTTGAACGTGCCAGTAAATCTACTGACATGGCTCCCTCGCCATTACGCACCCTCAAATGTCAACTGCAACCTTGGTCACAGCAGAAGGGTACGAGAATTATGGTCATTTAGCCAAGTGTACTTGGGTGTGCATAATAGTAATACAGTAATAATAATATTAATAATTATTAATCACAGATGATGATCCTGAGGAGGATATTAGGTCCAATCAGAGAGGAAGAAGGTATTTACAGAATTCGTCATAATGATGAATTGTTCATTTGAACACCAGGAGGAAATCATCACGTCTACAGTATAAGGAAAAGACGCCTGACCTTTTATGGACACTTGGCAAGTAAGGATTCTGAAAGACTCATCAACAGGATATTCACAGTAACTGGAAGAGGCAAGGACGAACAAATGGATTGCGTCAGTTAAGTGAGATATGGAACAACTAGATATCCCACTGGGACAAACTCGTGGCCGTCTGATGTCCTGTCAGGTCATCCACCAGGGCGTTTCCTCAACGTCCCTTACAAGAAAGAAGACCACAGGAACTAAGTGGACAAAAGAAAGAAGACTGATTCATAGTCAGAAAATGAGGGAATATTGGAAGAAGAAGAAAGCAACAACTTTACCAAAGAGTAGATACGAGCCCCGTTGTCTTAAGTAGGCATAAACGATGAAGAAAGAAAGAAAGGATTAATCACAGAAAATATGCTCACCGATAATACAGCCAAAATCATAACCAAGGACAAGAAACAACTGTTCCAATTCAAGCTAAAAAAAAGATCCAAATCTCTGACGAAGAAAGGAAAGCAAGATCACAAAGATTGAGGCAATACTGGGCTACAAGGAAAGCACATGACATTAAACAGTGATTGATTTAATGTATCCCAAAACTGGGTGAAACGAATAAAAGTATAATAATAATAATAATTAAAACACTATAGCACGGTAATTCAACATGAAGCATTATAGGCATCAGAAATCCTACTCATTGGAGGCAGATCACTAACTAAACATTTAGAAAAACAAGAAAGTAAAATCCTCAGGAAAATCATTGGCCCAGTGTGCTCAGAGGGTGTGTGGATGTCTCACGAGTTATACTAATATTTCGAGAAAATATCAGATACTTAGAAAGAGAATATTAAAATGTCATCGACATAAAGAGTGGACTATGAAAGACTTTGAATAACTGGCTTATAGAAATTGAAAATGACTTTCAAGAAATCAAGGTAACAGACGACGTTTTATGGGACAGGTCTAGATTCAGACTGTTGGTGAACAAACATCACTTTGCTGCAAACCCCCGGATGAGAGCCACCACTGCTTGGACAGCAGAAAGGAAGAAAGATCACAGTGAGAGAATGAAGAGAATTTGGGAAGAGAAAAAAGCTAAGTCAAATTCATCTGTGAAATAGATTCAATCGCGTTCCTTGGTTGGGCGTAACGTCATAAATGATGATAATACTAATAATAATAATAATAATAATAATAATAATAATAATAATAATAATAATAATAATAATAAGCTCTAAGAAACTTGCTACCACTGTTGTAACAATGAACGACATTCTCTCTCAGCATCTGTCCCAGAAATCATATTGTTTCAACCATGTTCAGACTGCAATTTACGTTGGAGCGATAGCTGTGATACGAGTGACAGGAGGTAGATTATGGCGACCTAAATATGCCTCAGGTCGACAGAAGAAGATACCAGCTTGGGAGATACGTTTACGAAAGTCTGTTGATGAACTGAGAGTAAATATCGGAAGAATGCATCAGTATGTTGCAGGCAATAGAAGTAAGACGGTTGTTCAATGTGTTCAACGTTGAGCCATACGAAGAGTAAACATGCAAAGTATAATCCTCCGAACTGTAGCCCCCTTGAGATCCTAGACACATTAAAGCAACAACTTGAGGCAAAGGCAGAGAGATTACGTCGATATAAAGAATCGAACGAACAAAAGCAACAGAACAAGCTATTTGTTACCAATGAGAAACGGTTCTATAGGAATCTTGACGATCCTGGAACACAAATGGGCAGTTCACCGCAAAAAGAAGAGGTAGAGAACTTCTGGTCTTCCCTATGGTCGAATGCTGGAGATTATAACAGCAACGCTAAATGGATTACGGAGGAAGAGGAAAGAATGTCAGAAATTGGCACGATGAATGACTCTTCTGTATCAACTGAAGAAGTGACTCGTGTGGTTAAGGAGACCCAAAATTGGAAAGATATAGGACCAGACAACATCCACAACTTTTGGATCAAACGTTTTACTTGCACTCATGAGCATCTTGCCCGCTGCTACACAGATTTCATTCCAAATCCACAGCTTAACCCTTCTTGCTTGATGCGAGGTAAAACATACCTTCTGCCAAACGGTGATAGAACCAATGACCCTTCCAAATATCGACCTATCACCTGTCTATGCACCCTTGCATTGCACGTAAGATTTATGAACACACAAATCTTCATAACATCCTGGCTGAGGAGCAGAAGGGGTGCATGAAGAAGTCTCAAGGTTGCAAAGAGCAACTTGTAATCGATGCAGTTACTATGGAACAAGCAGGAAAGATGATGCGTAACCTCTACATGACCTTTATTGATTACAAGAAAGCTTTTGATTCAGTGCCACATTCCTGGTTAATCCAAACCCTGAAGATATATAAAGTTGATCCTGCCATCATAATAAGTCTGCAACATATGATGTCTCATTGGGGGACCAACTTATTAATGTCTAATGGAGACACATGTATGGAATCGGGATTTATTCAAATCAAGTGGGGTATCTTTCAGGGTGACAGCTTGAGCCCTCTATGGTTCTGTTTGGCGCTCAATCCGCTATCATCATTGCTGAACAATGCAAAGTGTGGTTTTCCAATTAAGCACCATGGTATAGTGAAATACAACATTTATCATTTGATGTACATGGATGACATTAAACTGTATTCATCCTCTGAGAAACACATCTACAATCTAATTGCAATAACTGCTTCATTTTCTTCTGATATTGGAATGTCCTTCGGATTAGATAAGTGTCGCACCCTCACCATTCGGCGTGGAAAATTAGACGCCCGAGCATTTCAACTTGATGACGGTTGTTTCATAAAGGCTATGGAAGGTAATGAGACCTACAAATATCTTGGTCTCCTGCAATCTAATCGAATTGATCATAAAGGTATTAAAGATAGAACCGTAGCTATCTACAATCAACGCCTTAACAAGATTTTAAAATCAGAGTTGAATGGAAAGAACACCTTTAAGGCTATTAATACCTATGCTATTCCTGCTCTGACATACGCTTTCGGTATTATCAAATGGACGCAGACTGACTTGGAGAACATCCTAATTAGGACACGTACCATCTTAACAAAACACAGATGTCTCCACCCTAAGTCAGCAGTTGAGCGATTGACAATCCCGCGCCTAAGAGGTGGACGAGGGCTTACGGACATTATCCAATTGCATGTAAGGCAAGTGAGGAACCTTCAGACATATTTTCTTGACAGACACGACTCTCCCATACATCAAGCCGCTGTGAAGGCAGATGAAAAGTGCACACCTCTGGATCTTCTTCACGTAAGGGATATACAGTTAGCCACTGATGAGGAATGTTCAGCCATCAAGCTTCAGCAGTGGACGCAGAAAGCTCTGCACGGTCGTCATCCGTATGATCTCAACCAGAAACATGTCGACATTGATGCGTCGAACAGCTGGTTGACTCATGCGGCCCTATTCACTGAGACTGAAGGATTCATGGTTGCAATCCAGGATCAAGTTGTGGCTACGAAAAACTATCTTAAATATATAGTTAAGGCAAATATTCAGGATGATAAATGCCGAAGATGCCAACTAGAACCGGAAACAATTCAGCATATCACAGGAGGCTGCCAAGCAATCTCCTGTACTGATTACATGAAAAGGCACAACCAAGTGGCCAAAATAATGCACCTACACCTTGCACAAAAGCACTTATTATCTGAAAATACTTTGCCTTACTATCAGTATGTTCCTGACGCCGTTTTGGAAAATCCTAGTCACAAGTTGTTATGGGACCGATCAGTTATTACTGATAAAAGCATTCCAGCAAACCGGCCAGATATCGTTGTTGTGGACAAGGTGCAGAAGAGAACCTTCCTCATTGATATTGCAGTGCCCAATTCCCATAATCTGCAACAAACCTGCTGTGATAAGATCACCAAATATCTGCCCTTGGCTGAGGAAATACGGCAAATGTGGAGACAGGAAAGTGTAGTGGTTCTGCCCATAGTCATTTCTTCTACCGGCATCGTACCTAAATCGTTGGCTCGCAATCTGGATATATTGGGAATACATCCTGGTCTACATATCACCATGCAGAAGACCGTCATCTTGGAGACCTGTTATATTGTTCGCTCGTTTCTCAACGTGCCACCTTAAGAGAATTAGCCATACCGCCTTGCAAACAAGCCGACGATATGTTGATATGTCCCACTTATGTGGTGAAATGAATGTGATAACAATAATAATAATAATAATAATGCATCGAGAAACAAGAGAGGAAAATTCTCAGAAATATCCTAGGACCACATTTTGAAAATAGAATTTGGATGAAAAAGAAATCAGAAATTTTTTTTCGATCCGCAGAAAAAATCATAGATACTATCAGAAAACGACGATTAAAATTCTACGGACACCTTCACAGAATGGATAACGACAGACCGACAAAGAGAATTCTAAATCTAGCGCTAAACCTGAAAATCCGCAACAATTGGTTAACAGAAACACATGAAGATCTACAAGAAATGGGTATTGCTGAGAAAACCATTCCAGATAGAGTAAAATTTACAAGCCTAGTAAACACATATACATTTGCAGAGAAAACTAGAAGGAAAAATACAGGCTGGACAGAAGCACGCAGAAAGGAACACAGTGAACGAATGAAGAGATATTGGGAAGAAAAGAAGGAACATTGTGCAAAATAAGTTCAAGCACGCTCCATAGTTGGGCATAACGATTAAAATAATAATAATATTAATATGGGTGAGATCAGTTATAACTGATTAAACCATAATAGCAAACCAGCCAGATATCGTTTTGGCGGAAAAAGGGTGGAAGAGAACCTTTCTCAACGATATCGCAGTATCCAATTGCCATAATCTGCAACAAACCTGCTGTGAGAAAATCACCAAGTATCTGCCCTTGGCAGAGGAAATACGGCAAATGTGGAGACAGGAAAGCGTAGTGGTCATAGTCATTTCTTCTACCGGCATCATCCCTAAATCATTGGCTCGCAACATAGAAAAATTGGGAATACATCCTGGTCTACATACTGTCTCATCATGCAGAAGGTGACCTGTTCCATAGCGCATAGTGGCCAACTTGAAATTTCAAAATAACGAAAAATAGGAATAAAATAGAATAATAAATAAATACCGTAAGTCAATAAATTATTATTCTTCAATACAGTGCAAATTGTGACCTTCTTGAGCAAAAAGTAGTTAATACAAATGAAGTTGCGGGGCAAATGACCTCGCTGTTCTGCCCCTTATAACCTCAATAACTAACTCTTACCCTAACATTTTATAAGAGGGCTGATTTCATAAATACTTCTAAAAATACTATCTAAAATGTTAAAAATACACTAAAAGACTAAAAAAACAGATCTCTTACAATTTTGATTAATGTTGATATACAACCTGTGACTATAAAGTTCGGTGAATAGTCCTGTACTATCAACATAGATGAACAATGCACGACAGTGACCCTATTGTCCTTCGAAATAGTCCCCTCCCGTAACTATGCAATGCTGAGATCAGCGATACATTTCCTGGAAACTTTGCAAGAAGGCGACCTTTGGGATGGTGTTCAAAAGCCTCGTCACGTTGCGTTCGGTGAATAAAGTTTGAACGGTCGACCTGGCAACATTGGCGACACACAACGCAACGTGAAAGACCTGTTTGACACAGTGCGTGTCTAGAAGGATGCATTTATGCAACCTACCATGCACACCTGTTCGGCGGTTGGCAGAGAGAAGGATGAATTTATGCAACCTACCATGCACACCTGTTCGGTGGGTGGCAGTGAGAAGGGTGAATGTTCTGTGGAATAGAATGGCTCAGAAAACCATCGTCACGGGTGACGAGACCTGATGTCTGAGGTACGACCCCGAAGTCAAGCGTCAAAGTATGGTGTGTAGGCGTCCAGGTACAGGGTCACCGAAAAGCCCCGAAGAGCCAGAGGTTTACGGACATCCAACGTAATGTGACGACTCGACTGATGGCTATCCCTAAAGAGTTTCCAGGACTTTTACAGACATTCTCAGAAGTGCATAACCATCCACGGGGATTACTTCGAAGGGCAGTAACTGCTGTTTCAGGTAAGCCAACTATCCATTCTTAATATAGAACCATTTACCAAATTTTCCGGTCAGAGGTTGTAGGCTATTTATCTCTTGAATAAACTGCTTGAAGTGGAAAATACCAATGATCTAAAAATAAGAATAAGATTGAAATGATAAAGAAGTAAGAAAATAGTAAACATTAAAACATGATGTGTTGGTGCACCTTTCTCATTTCAATCTTATTAGCCTATTTTTAATTTTGAAAAAAAAAAAAAAAAAAGGCTTATGAGATCACCTTTTGTCCGTGTGTGTGTGTGTGTGCGTGTGTGTGAGGTGTGTGTGTGTGTGTCCCCCTAATACATTCTAAACGGCTGGATCGATTTCAATGACACTCGGTAAGTTCATAGCACTATTCCGGGCGACCTCGACCGTGCCCTTCAAATTTTGTTAGGTCACACCTATCCAACATGGCGGCTGTGCGAAATATTTCACCAGCATTCAAAATCTCCGAAACTATTACCGATATCACCCTGGAATTTATTACGGTGATAAAGGGAACTACTACAAATTCACTTATGTGACTTTTGAAAAACTGGTGACTACAAAACCAACATGGTGGCCACGCGAATTTGCAACTTTTAAATAGACGTTTCTCAGGATTTAACCAACCAAACGCAATAAAACGTGGTACAGTATATGTTTATATACATTTTAATGCACCGACATCTAACTTGGTTCAATTGTTCACAACCACAAGATGGCGGATGGGTGAAATATTTCACCGGCATTCTATATCTCTGAAACTATTAGCTGTATCACCCTGAAATTTTGTACGGAGATAAAGGTCACTACTGGAAGTTCATCTATAAGACTTTCAAAAAGCGGTTAACTACAAAACGAACATGGCGGCCAAGCGAATTTGAAATTTTCAAATAGACCTTTCTCGCGATTTAATGTTCCAAACGCAATGAAATCTGGTACAGGAAATTTTTATACACATTGTAATGCACTGGTATCTCATTTAGTTCAATTGTTTACATAACCTTAAGATGGCGGCTGTGCGAATTTTAAAATTAAGTTTTCATTTCTTGTGTCGTAATCAAGCGATCGAAGTGAAAGTTTGAATAATGAACCTACGCAATATTTTTCCTTTAATGGTACATTACTCTATGGCCTATACATTTAACAATCCAACATGGCGACCATCCGAAATATTCAGACGACTCTGAATATCTACGAATCTATTATAGCAATCAAACTGAATGTTTCAATGTTCAGAGGGGATATGAACTTAAGTTCACCTATAGGGCTTTAAATAACCTGGTGATCACAAATCCAACATGGCGGCAACGCGAATTATAAATATTCACATGGACGTTTCTCGCAATTTAACCATCCCAGTGCAGTGAAACTTGGTACAGTAAATCCTTATACAAATGTTAATCCACTGACATCTAATTCATTTCAATTGTTTCCATAACCACAAGATGGCAGCTGTGCGAAATTTTAAAATCTCCTTGTTACTTCTTGTGTCCTAGTCATGCGATTGAAGTTTGAATGCTACACGTACACAATAATCTTCATGTAACAGTACATAACTCTAGGAACTACATAGTCTATATAAAATCCAACATGGCGACCATCCGAAATATTTAGTCGGTTCTCAATATCTACGAATCAATTACAGCAATCAAACTGACATTTTGTTAGTAGATAATGATAATAATAATAATAATATCGTATGGCCTCGGGTGCCTGGTGCAAGCTTTGCTATTTGACACCCAGAGGGTAGCTTGCAAGTCGAATCTCGTAGTTCCTTGACTATGAAAGTCAAGGAGGTTAGATGTTAGATATCTAATCTCCTTGAACACAATAGCGCTTTCTAGTAGAGAAATGAGGAACTTTGTGCTGGCGGAAACTCCCGAGATTAATTTTGCCATTATGAACTCGGCCTACTGAATTCAAATGGGTTCTTTAACATGCCAACATCGTATGACATGCGTATCGTATTTTTGCCGCCTTTCAAAATTCACTTACCACGGTCAGGGGCGAACCTGCAATCTTGGGGTTAGTAGACCGACACGCTATCCACTCACCCACCGTGGCAAGCTATGTTAGTAGATAGAGGCAATTAACATAAGTAGGATATATGAAAATAGGCTGTATAGTTCTTCACGGAACTACTTGTTTTTCTTTTTAGATCATTAATATTTTCCACTTCGAGCTGTTTTTTTCAAGAGATATATATTTCAACATTAATCAAAAATTGAAACTGATCTGGTGTTTTAGTCCTTTAGTGTATTTTTTACCGGGTGAGTTAGCCGTGGTCGTTAGGGCGTGGCTGAAGGCAGTCGCTCACATCCGGGAGGCGAGGGGGTTCGATTCCCCCCGCTGGCAACCTAGAAGATGGTCTTCAGTGGTTTCCCATCTTCCTTCCAGGCAAAATGCCGGGGTTCGTCCCTAACTATAGGCCACAGCTGCTACCTTCCAATTCCTCGTCCTTAAACACTTTCCTCCCCAGACAACACTCCACACGTGACGGCACTTGTAGCTCACCCAATGTGTGTCCACCTAGAAGCAGCTACAACCTCTGGTGAGCCGAACATGTCCTCCAACACTCCCGGCACCAAAAGCCATACGTTAAAAAAGGAAAAAAGTGTATATTTAATAATGTAGATAGTATTTTTAAAATAGTTGTGAAATCAGCCCTTTCTTTTAATAAAATTTTAGTGTAAGACTTACAACTTCATTTGCATTAACTACTTTTTGCTGACGAAGGTCACTTTATTGACTTTCGGTATTAATTTCCTAATTTATTAAACTTTGCCAATAAGGATTTTTCGGGGAGACATGGTCATTTTCATGCATTTTTGGAATAGAACCTTATAAGTTCAGTAGCTTTAAATGCCTAAAACCAAACATCAGTGACTCCATAGATTCAAGATGGCGGCTATGCGTGCTATTTAAGTGCACACATTAGTAACGCAGAATGTTTAGCACAATTAAGGCGAAGGAATATAGGAGTTAGTGCTAAGTTAACACACTCTACATGATCCTGAGATTTCATAATTTAAAAATAAATAACTTTTTACTTATTAGAACTACAATAACGAATATTAGTGCAAAGGTGGAAATCTATGTGGAGTATCATATACCCACAACAGAATAACAGCAATTCTAAATTTTCAAAATGTCGGTTGGGAGAAATATAAAAACGTAATAATGAATAACTCAGAATATATTGTGCAATAAAAACGGAACTCAGTAAGAAAGAAGTACGGTACTTGTTCGAACTTCGTCTCTCCTGACATGTCTCAAATCCCAGTTACTCTACACTCTCAGTTATCGTTCCAGCTGCCAAGTTACAAGAACCAATTATCCTAGTCACAGTTACTCTACTTGTTCTGTTGTCGTTCCAGCTGCCATATTATAGGAAGCAGTACTGGTCACATTAACTCTACTTGTTCTAATCTCGTTCCAGCCGCCATGTTGTAAGAAGCAGTACTACTAGTGACAGTTACTCTACTTGTTCTAATCTCGTTCCAGCTGCCATGTTGTAGGAAGCAGTACTACTAGTGACAGTTACTCTACTTGTTCTAATCTCGTTCCAGCCGCCATGTTGTAAGAAGCAGTACTACTAGTGACAGTTACTCTACTTGTTCTAATCTCGTTCCAGTTGCTATGTTGTAGGAAGCAGTACTACTAGTGACAGTTACTCTACTTGTTCTAATCTCGTTCCAGCCGCCATGTTATAGGAAGCAGTACTACTAGTGCCAGTTACTCTACTAGTTCCAATCTCGTTCCAGCCGCCATGTTGTAAGAAGCAGTACTGGTCACATTAACTCTACTTGTTCTAATCTCGTTCCAGCCGCCATGTTGTAAGAAGCAGTACTACCAGTGACAGCTACTCTACTTGTTCTGTTCTCGTTCCAGCCGCCATGTTGTAAGAAGCAGTGCTACTAGTGACAGTTACTCTACTTGTTCTGTTCTCGTTCCAGCCGCCATGTTGTAAGAAGCAGTGCTACTAGTGAGAGTTACTCTACTTGTTCTGTTCTCGTTCCAGCCGCCATGTTGTAAGAAGCAGTGCTACTAGTGAGAGTTACTCTACTTGTTCTTTTCTCGTTCTAGCTGCCATGTTATAGGAAGCAGTTCAGGTCACATTAACTCTACTTGTTCTAATCTCGTTACAGCCGCCATATCGTAAGAAACAGTACTACTAGTGAGAGTTACTCTACTTGTTCTTTTCTCGTTCTAGCTGCCATGTTACAGGAAGCAGCTCTCCTGATTCTGGTCACCGCAACACTACTCTACCTATTCTCCACGTGGACTCACAGCTACTGGAAGAAGAAGGGTGTACCGTACGTGGAGCCAGTTCCTCTCTTCGGAAGTTGCCTGGACTTGATTCTTTTCCGTCAGACATGGCACGACCTAATCAAATCAATTTACGAGTGAGTTAATGAAGATACATAATAGATTGATAGTAAAAGAAACTGCGTTGAAATAGAAATGAAGTTATTTATTATAGTTTTGGAATCCATCGAAATTTAATGTTTTTCAGTCCGTCAACAAGAGTGTACCCAATTGTAATGGATTGTTCTCTAATCCTGAAAAACAAAATTACATGGGATTAATAAATACACTCCGACACTGTGCGTAAATGCATTTCTCCTGCTCCGTAAAGAAAATATTATTATTATTACCTATTATTTTAGGTCAGTGGAATAATCTCTGGATCTTAAGCCCAAAGGGATCTGTCACAAGAGAACTATTCTTTCCAAGTATAGTATATTTTGCTGGCTTGATTGTAAATCATTTGTACCGGAATTCATCTTCACTCAATTTCTCACTGACCATGGAAAGTTTAAGTGCTACTTTGAAGCTTTAAAATTAATACCACATATGACTATTTGTGAGTTTGTGGATCTTCACTAGCAGTGAATCATTTACCGTTTGACTGTGCTATGTTTGAAAGGACAAGATTTGAACTTAAATGATTGTAATGTGGAATTCACTAAGCCCTTTTACCATCATGCTGTTTCAAACAGTTCCTAAAATTCATTCGTCATATCTCTAGTAATTTTGTATCCTTAGTGAAGCCCATGGCGATACTTTTTGATGATCCAACCAGCCTCTCGACTGACTACCTAACAGACAGACATTGTGTGTTAAGAACAATTAATTCACTATGAATTCATTGAAAATTGTAACCCCAATATACTCTTGTAAAATAAGGTTCAAATTATTTGGATATTCAATATACTAGTATTGTATAACTTCAAAATTTAATGTCTTTCCGTCAACCCGATTGTTCCCAATTGTAATGGGTTGTTCTCTAACCATGAAAAAAATCACATGGGATTATTAAATATACTTGGATGACCAGTTTCGATCGTCAAACGCTCATCATCAGATCCTATACACCCAGGCTATTAAATCTGTGTTTATAAGTATGGGTTATGATATTTACAATATATACACTTATTTAGTTGCAGTAGTGATTGAATTAGCACAACTTGTCAAGATGTGTGACTTTTGTTGTTGTTGAGACAATGATAGTGGTGATTGAGTGTGGATTCTGCACTTAGCTGTTTGAAAGATGTGCAGGTGTTGAATTTACAGGAAATACCTTACAGTTCAGTGCCGATAGCAAAAAATATCATAACCCATACTAATAATAATAATAATAATATCGTATGGCCTCGGGTGCGTGGTGCAAGCTTTGTTAATTGACACCCAGAGGGTAGCTTGCATGCCGAATTTCGTCGTTCCTTTGAACGCTATGAAAGTCGAGGAGGTTAGATATCTAATCTTCCTGACACTACAGCGCTTTCAAGTAGAGAATGGAGAAACTTTGTGTTGGCGGAAAATCCCGAGATTAATTTTGCCATTGAACGCGGCCTACTGAATTCAAATGGGTTCTTTAACATGCCAACAACGTATGACATAAGTGTCGTGATTTTTGTCGCCTTCAAAAATCACTTACCATGGCCAGGAGCGAACCTGCAATCTTGGGGTTGGTAGTCCGACACTATAACCACTCACCCACCGTGACAAGCATAACCCCTACTCATAAACACAGATTTAATAGCCGAGGTGTATAGAATCTAATGATGATCATTTGACGATCGAAACTGGTCATCCAAGTGTATTTAATAATCTCATGTGATTTTTTCATGGTTCGATAACAACCCATTAAAATAGGGAACAATCGTGTTGACGGAGAAACATTCAATTTTGAAGTTATACAGCATTAGTATATTGAATATCCAAATAATTTTACAGGAGTATATTAAGGTCACAATCAATCTTCAATAAACTCATAGTGAATTAATTGTTCTTAACATAAAATAAGGATACACATTTACTAAAGATATGACGAATGAATTTTATGAACTGTTTGGATCAGCAGGATGGTTAAAGGGCTTTGTGAATTCCACATTACAATTATTCAAGTGTAACTTTAGTTCAAATCTTGTCCTTTCGAACATTGCACAGTCAAACGATAAATGATTCACTGTTAGTGAAGATCCACAAACTCACAAACACTGTAGTCATCTGTGACATTCATTTTAAAGCGTTCAAAGTAGCACTTAAGGTTTCCATGGTCAGAGAGAAATTGAGTGAAGATGGATTCCGGTACTAATAATTTACAATCAAGCCGGCAAAATATACTGTACTTGGAAATACTAGTTCTCTTGTGACAGAACTCTTTGGGCTTAAGTTCCAGAGATTATTAAACTGACTTATTAGATAAAATAATTACAGTTAATAATAATTTTTTATTTTCATTTTATGGAGGAGGATAAATACATTTATGTGCATAGTGTTGGACTCCTGAGTGGCAGACTAAAAAAAAGTAAAAAAAAGTCAACCCCTGGCACTATCCAGCCCATGACGGGCTAAGGTCGACCAAGCGACCGCTGCCCAGCCATTTGGCCTGCAGATATTGGGGTGACGCGTGATCAGCGCGTCGGGTCCCCTCGGCCGTTAATCTTGGTATTCGTGATCGGGGCGCTGTCTCACTGTCAGACAGCTACTCAATTGTCCTCACGAGGCTGAATGCACCCCGTTCCAACCCTCACGTCAGTTTTAAAATCCCTGACGGCGCCGGGGATCGAACCCGGGGCCTCCGGGTGAGAGGCAGGCGCGCTACCTATAATGGTAAATGTTTTTAATTTATCAATGATTTTTAGAACTTTGTTTCTCGATAACTACTGTACAAACCGGTTTACGTGAAGCCTACTTTGACATAACATTTGAACTTTAATCGCAAAATATCTAGCGACTAATTCCCTGAATTACATGTTGTTCTCTTTTTGAAAATGAGAGAGAAATTTAGGAATAAAAATTCCAAGTGAAATTATATCAATTAAGAGATTTGCTGATGACTTTGTCATCTTGGCCGATTCACCAGAAGATTTGAATGACTTTTTAATGGTATGCATTCAGTGTTGAGGGGAGAATTCATGATGAAAATCAACAAACGTAAAACAAAAATAATGGAAAGCACCAAGAAGAAATCAGAATCCCCTATAGACATCAAACTGGCAGGTAAAAAGCTAAAGCAAAATAAGCAGTGATGGACGTAGCAAAGAGGATATAAAAGGTAGATAGGCACAGACAAAAAAAGCGTTTATACAGAAAAGGAATCCATTTTCACAAAATATATAATTTGGTATTGAAAAGTAATTTTTGAAAGCCATTATCAGGGGCGTGGCGCTCTATGGAAGTGAAACTTGGACTGTTGGTGCAGGAGAAATGAGGAGAAGAGAAGTATTTGAAATGTGATGTTACAGGTGTTAAGATGAGTGGAGGAGGAGATATGTTCGTGGTGAGTGGTGCTAATGAAAAGGAGATATAGGTTGGTAGGGCACATACCAAGGCACCCAAGAATAAATAAAGATACGAGCCTTACAGTAGTCGCATATGATGTCTAATATCTGACATGTTATCCTACTCGTATACTACACAGCTTTGACATTCTTAAAATGTTTATTTACACTCCATTTTCATACTGGTACTATGATGAATGTATAGATTGAATTGGAGATATGTTACTGTCACATTTGTGGCACAGCGGTCAAGCTGTTAGTCTCTCACCAAGGTAGACCAGGTTTGATTCCCGGTCAATACATGTGAGATTTTCGAATTGAAATGCCATGTCCTGTGGTTCGCATTCAACGTAAAAGGGAGGTACCGTGGATCATGATCGTGAGATTAACGGACACGCAAAACTACAAGCTTCCTTCCTTTTACATTAATAATTCATAATAACAACGTGACACACAACGTCGACAGTACTCTCAAATACTGTGAGCACATTCCTCAGTAACTATAACATTCATTATTCTCAAGGCTCTCATACAGTTCGTCGTAAACAATCAAAACATGGCTTCCTACAATCATGAAATGACCTAGTCTCACATATGATGAAAATACAGCTCTTATTCCACTCATATAACAACATTCTGTTATGCATTTAATATTTGACTACTCACCCACAGCTTGACAATAATGCCGCTTACTTAAATGTCATTTGTCGTCTTTGTCCTACCCCATGTGATATTCAACCATGAACGCGAAGCTTCATAAACTGCTCAATGACAAATGAAAGTCGGTGAAACATTGGCCACTGTGCTCGTCAAACCAGTGCCTGTTAAATGCACTGCCTACTGTATTGCCATAACATTCTCGCGCTACAGAGCACACACTGCCTTGTTTCCAATACACACATTTTCAATTGTACATCCAGCTGGCAGTGCGTCTTCACTTCCGTCCGATCCACTTCCGTTCGATCCACTTCCGCCCGATTCACTTCCGTCCCATTTTTCTGGCAGTGCGTCTTCACTTCCGATTCACTTCCGCCCGATTCACTTCCGTCCCGAATTTTCAATATCACTCCCACAAAACTATCCAGCAACCGAGCGGAAAGATGTTACACATCAAAAACTTGCAGTAGTTATGGAATGATCGAGGAAATGATGTGTATGAGTAGACTAAGGTTGGAATATGTTAAACAGATTGCTTCGGATGTACAATGTGGCAGTTATTATGTAGCTTAGGACAGGGAGGGATAGAGAGCTGCATGAAAGCAGCCTAAAGAGTGAAGACTCCATCTTGTTTATAGAATAGTTTTCTATTTAAGTAATTATGTTTCCCCTGGAATTGTGTTTCAGGGTAAATAATATTAATAATAATAATATCGTATGGCCTCGGGTGCCAGGTGCAAGCTTTCTGATTTGACACCCAAAGGGTAGTTTGCATGTCAAATTTTGTTGTTCCTTGGAGCGCCATGAAAGTCAAGGAGGTTAGATATCTAAGCTCCTTGACACTAGAGCGCTTTCCAGTAGAGAATGGAGGAACGTTTTGTGTTGGCGGAAAATCCGGAGATTAATTTTGCCATTATGAACACGGTCTACTGAATTCAAATGGGTTCTTTAACATGCCAACAACGTATGACATGCGTGTCGTGAATTTTGTCGCCTTTCAAAAAAAAAACCACTTACCACGGCCAGGAGCGAACCTGCAAGCTTGGGGTTGGTAGTCCAACACGATAACCACTCACCCACCGTGGCAATAATAATAATAATAATGAATAAATTAATTTTTTGACGTTCCAGGAAAGGAGCTGGGAAGCCTGTTATTGGCTTCTTTAAGTTCCGAAGGCCAGTATTAATTCTGCGGGACCCGGAGATCATCAAGGCAGTGCTGGTAAAGGACTTCTCTAGTTTCCATGATAACTCGTTTGTAGTGGATGAGAAACTGGATCCTCTGGCAGCTAGGAACCCATTCTTCCTGAAAGGAGACAAGTAAGTTCATACGTGCTTCCTAGAGGAGTAATTTTATCAAATTCTAACTGGACTAGGAAATTCGGGTTCAAGTTCCGAGTGTGGTTTCATTGAACTCATACCATTCAAGTTTGGTCACTTTTAGAGATCCTATCATCCAGAGGTGCACATTTTCTTCATTAAATAAATAAATGAATAAATAAATAAATAAATAAATAAATAAATAAATAAATAAATAAATAAAAGGGTAGTTCCGTGAAGAACTACTCAGCCTATTTTCATATATCCTACTTATGTTTATAGTCTCTATCAACATACAAAATTTCAGTTTGATTGCTGTAATATATTCGTAGATATTGAGAACCGTCTAAATATTTCGTTGCTCGCCATGTTGGATTTTTATATATGTAGGCCATAGAGTTATGTACTATTAGATGGCGTACGTTCTTTATTCAAATTTTGACTTCGATCACATGATTAATACACAATAAACAAGAAATAAAAAAATAAAATAAAAAACAATCTTAAAATTGCGCACAGCCACCATCTTGAGGGTATGTGAACAATTGAACTAAATTAGATGCCAGTGCATTACAATGTGTATTAACATTTACAGTACCATATTTCACTGCGCTCAGATGGCTAAATCGTGAGAAAAGTCTATTAAAACGTTTCACCTTCGCTCGGCCGCCATGTTCGTTTTGTACTTTGTATGTATGTTTTCGAAATTTACATAGATGAACTTGTAGTAGTACCCTTTATCACCGTACAAAATTTCGGGGTGATATCAGTAAATGTTTCGGAGATATAGAAAGCCAGTGAAATAATTCGCACAGCCGCCATCTTGAGGTTATGTAGACAATTGAACTAAATTAGATGCCTGTGCATTACAATGTATTTAAACATTTGCTATACCAAGTTTCATTGCGATTGGATGGTTTAATTGCGGGAAAAGCCTTTTTAAAAGTTTCAACTTCGCTTGGCCGCCATGTTCGTTTTTGTATTTAACAGGGTTTTGAAAGCCTTATAAGTAAACTTCTAGTAGTGCCTTGTTATACTGTACAAAATTTTAGGGTGATATGAGTAATAGTTTATGAGATATATAATACCGGTGAAATATTTCGCACAGCCGCCATCTTGAGATTATGTAAACAATTGAACTAAATTAGATGCCAGTGCATTACAATGTGCATAAAAATTTGCTGTACCAAGTTGTATTGTATTTGGATGGATAAATCGCGAGAAAGGTCTATTTAAAAGTTTCAAATTCGCTTGGCAGCCATGATAGTTTTGTAGTTAACACGATTTTAAAAGTCTCAAAGTTGAACCTCTATTTCACCCTTTATCACCGTACAAAATATTAAGGTGATATCAGTAAAGGTTTCGGAGATTTAGAATGCCAGTGTAATATTTCGCACAGCCACCATGTTGGATTGGCGAGACGTTATAAAATTTGAAGGGCCTGGTCGGGGTCGGCCGTAATAGTACTATGACCTTACCGAGTTTCATTGAGATCGCTCCATCCGTTTAGAAGTTATTAGAGGGGGGCACACACATACGCACATACACACACACGGGCAAAATGTGTTCTCATAAGCCAGTTTTTCATAAAATAACAAGATGTTCAGTAAAGAACATATAGCCTACTTTCTCCTAAATGTATGAGTATAGTTATAACTCGTTGTTATTATCAAAGAGTATAATAGAACTATTCTTTGTTGAAGACCTTAGAAACGATTTACCTCTACCAAACGCCACAACCTAGATAAAAACTGCTACCATCATTGAAGAAAGAAAGATAAGAAGTATATCAAGAATGTTATGGATCTGGAGACATAATCGACCGGACTGGCTGCGTGGCTCAGCGGTAACGTTCTCGCTTGCTGGGCCCTAGGTTGCAGGTTCGTATCCTGGCGCAGTCAGCTGGCATTTGAGGGTGCACAAATGCGAGGGAGCCGTGTCAGTACATTTACTGGCACGTTAAAGATCCCCTTCGGGCCAAAATTCCGGCACCCCGGTGTCTCTAAAAGCAGCAGTAGTTAAAAAGGATGTAAAACCAATAACATTATTATTATTATTATTATTATTATTATTATTATTATTATTATTATTACATATACGACCTGCTGTGGGCAACATCCAACTTTGAGTTGAGGCATGTCTTTACACGTCTGGTTGTGCATGGCTTTCACAACCCTAATTGAATTCAAATAACATTTTCAAGTAACGCAAAATAGGCTGTTACAAACCCTTTAAAATAAAAAGTAAAAATGTATCGTAGTATCATCTTGTCATTCTTCAAATTCGATGCGCATAGAATGCCAATGGTGTAGTAATCAATGGAGCCCCACGTAGACTAGTCGTGACATCTAGTGGTGAAATATCGAACAATATAATCCTAACAGAGCGAGTGCATTCTAGCGGCCAGAAGAAGAAACTTTTCAATAAAATCTGGAAGTTAATCTAGTTACCTATTTGGCAGCTAGATGTCTCGAGTAAATCTGCTGGCGAATTATGTTTTAATTAAATATATATTTTACACCATAATATGCACAATATAACGCTTAATTTTAAAACATCTGAGTCATTACAAAACAATAAACATATAACATTTCAAGCAAAAAACCTAGCTCTGATCGAGTTTGAACCATAGGCATTTGAACGATAGGCTAACGCTCTACCACTGAGCTAATTGTGTCAACGAATATCGTTCTATATAAAATGACTTACATAGAACTTGTTAGCAAATAATGATTTATACTAAACGATTTCATCACTGGAGTATATTATTTATATATAAAGCATTTCATTCAAAGTTTATTTATTTTGTATCAGTACGCTATATTGCATGCAATACTCAAATTAGTGAAATATAAGTCAGGCACAAGATATCCGCTGCCATCTTGTCTTATTACTGAATCAGCTCAGCTTTTTAAAATCACGTCTGCACTATAGTATTACAAAATAAACTTTTAATTTCGAACGTGCCACTTCCTTTAGAACAGTTAAAACGATTCTCGGCTCGATAATCGGAACTGGTGGGTCCCATGATATGGATTATAAAGTTTGCATAATTCGCACGGCCGCCATCCTGAAATGGTATGGCGGACGACCTTGTAGTTTGGTCACAAGACGCATCCTATACGAAGGTATGTTGTTACCAAATTTGGTAGAGATCAGATGATTTGGTTAGTCGTTATTTGATTTTACGTTTTGATCGTTTGAGTGGCCGCCATTCAGTTTTAGTAAAGATGGCGGCGATATAAAACATGACACTGAGGTGTCCTTTGCTAGTGCTACCTTTGTACCAAATTTCGTTCAATTCGCATTCACCGTGTTCGAATTGATAGGGGGGGGGACAGACATTCAGAGTACACACACTCACACACACACAGACACACACACACACACAGACTCACACACACACATACACACACACAGACTCACACACACACATACACACACACAGACAGACACACTTTTTTCGCCCTGTGTTGATCTCATAAGTCTACTTTCATTTTTTGCAAAAATCGAAAGTAGGCTAAAAATAGGCTAAAATGAATGTATGAATGAATGAATGAATAAACAAATAAATAAATAAATAAATAAATAAATTGTTAAAAATCCACTCGTTACAAAGTTTAAATAAAAACTTCTGTTGTAGGCCTACATAAGGTAACTGTATATATAAGGTTCAAAAAGTAACGATCCGGAGGCTGGAATGTGCAAACCCGGTGACGACATCGGCTAATCGTGGCGTGTGTAACGAGGTGTGGTTCCAGCCAGAGCGTAGAAGGTCATAGCCCGTCGCTGGAGGGCACGCGTGCACACGTCACGTGACGATACAAAGCGAGCAGTAGCATGCATCAATCGTCCAACGCTGCCAGTCGCATTGCAAACAGTGACATGGAGGCCTCAAACGAAGAGCAAAGAGGTGTTGTTCGGTTTCTGACAGAGGAAGGAGTAGGGGGAACGGATATTCATCGCCGAATGTCACAAGTGTACGGCGAACACTGCATGTCCCTTGCAAGGGTCAAGGCGTGGCACAAGCGCTTCAGGGAAGGACGGGTGTCGTTAGCCGATGATACCCGGTCTGAGGAACCCCCTTGCATTACCGATAACAACGTCCAGCTGGTTGATGCACTCATTACCCAGGACCGCCAAGTGACAGTGAACGCCATAGCCGCCGTGGTCGGATTGAGCGTCGGAAGTGTGCAAACCATCATGAAGGAACGACTGCACTTGCGCAAAGTGTGTGTCCAATGGGTGCCCCACAGTCTTCAACCACACCAGGAAGCATGTCGAATGGCCCACTGTCTTGGTCATCTGCAGCGCTATGCGAGGGAAGGGAATGGGTTCCTGGCACGAGTGGTGACTGGAGATGAGTCATGGTGTCATGACTTCGAACCAGAATCCAAACGACAAAGCCTCCAGTGGAAGCATCCAGGGTCACCACCACCCAAAAAAGGCAAGGCCATCCACACGAGTACAGGAAAGGTATCCTCCGGCTCGTTACTTTTTGAACGCACCTTATACATATTTGCTGACCCTAATGCCCGTTGCTCACGGTAAAATTTTCCTTCAAATTTATTGTACAATAATTTAATTTTATAAAATTTATGTTGCTCACGGTCAAATTCAAGTTTTACAAAACCTTTGATAAAACTTTCCATAAAATAGGACATGTTCTATTCCGTAAAATTAATTTTACGAAACGAACCAATCAGGGAAGCTGACATGAAGATGATGCTGGCGCCATGTGGTGAGAAGATTGTGAAGCTCGCTTGTAAACAAACTCTTCGAAAATAAAACATGGAGGACGGTTGTCGTTTGGGGGTAAAATTTACAGTCGATTCGCATTATTAACGCAAAGCGGTCATGAAACTTGCTTTAAGTACATTTGAAAATATGCGTGGTACTGAATAAATTCATTCCAATATTTAAGATATAATTGTAATAATTGGATATTTAACCATACGCGCTGATAAGAAGCGCAACAAATTGCTAAAAAGTCAGTTGGAAAAGCGTGCTAGTGGTATCGCGCTCGCTTGCTGATTTGAAGATCCCGGGTTCAACGCTATCCAGCGGCGGAAATTTTTACTTCCTTTTAATTGTTTTATAATTTTCTCCTTCCGTCGAACAGCAATATTGCAACTTTGTTTTCTGTTTTCTCCCATTTAAAATTCTTATTTTCCCGAAATACTGTAACCATGGACGGATACCATTCGTGATAACTATTAGAATTTAAATAGTTAAATATTTATCCCAGTAATAATAATAATAATATGACACTCCGTTTAAAGAAAATATAGTTTAATTCTGATGTATTTATACGTAGGCCTACCCACATAACAAATCTACTTTTTTATGTTGCCCCTAGGATATCTACCTGAACGAGAAAAGCAATCCGATTGGTTGTTGTACTCAAACTTCCATGAAAACTGCCAGGAAATATGGCACCTGTTCAATTTCGTGAGTTGTATGGAAGCTATTATGGAAGGCAGAACCTAGCATGGAAGGTACATATCTCACGGTGCTAGACGCGTCTATACCAGTGTGTACACCAGTACTGGTAGAAGCTTTCATACTAACTAGTTTCGTGTGATACGGGCTCCCAAGCTGTTAGTGTTTTACTGGACGAGTACCAGAAATATCAGTGTTTGTATGAGGTTAAAACGCCCATATACCACAATAGAAATGCAAGAAGGGAGGCAGAAATCTCAATCGCCGAATATGTTTCACAAATTCGACCGAACACAAGCCAGGCTGATGTGAAGGTCAAGATAAACGGGGTTCGAACTCACTTGCAGTCTCATTTCAGGAGAAATGCCTTGCCTCATTTTAAGTGTCCTGTCGAATAATTTTGGGACCAATGAGATCTAGGAGTTTTTTAAAACTGCATTCCTCCATTCTTAGAAAATTCCTATATGAATTCTGATTTCTAACCTCAACTCATTTTCGACCAAGGAGAGTATTCCTCTACTCTTCTCTTCTTTTTATCCATTCCCGAGTCCAGGACTTCCTAGCATTTCTTTTCTTCCTTTTTACCACTGTATGACATTTAATTGTAGCTAAAGCAGCAATTTTTGCAATGTTTGCTTTGTTTGTTGGAGCCATACTCGCAAACCAATGTGTGTTGAACAGCTGATTCTAGGTTCAGAAGTTTATCGGTAGATGGCGATTCTGATACATCCACGGATTTTATAAAATAATTTTACCGTGAACAACACAGCTTGCTTTCGTCAAATTTTTATAAAATTAGTTGTAAAATAAATTTTAAGAAACATTTTACCGTGAGCAACGGGCATAAAGTAGACCTAAGTGAGCAGGTTCTGACGATGTGCAGTAGATGAACGAAACTAGTCATCTAATTAAATCCCCGATTTGCGTGAGAAGTGTTCTTTACCTGTATAGACCCTAAATATTTCATGTACTTATTTCAAACATTAGGAAATTAATTTTAATCTAATTAGGCGCACTCGTGTGGACCGACTGGGAAGCTTCTATTAATATGTATATGAATTGTGTTTCAGATGGAAGGCCGTTCGGTCCTTGCTTACTCCAGCCTTCACCATTGGAAAGATCAAACCTCTGGTGCCTCTCATGGCAGAAGTGTGCAAGGATCTGGTGGAACACATTGAGAAAGAAGCTCCTGCAGGGCGACCAGGTAAGAACTCATGGATGGAGTATTAATTAGGCTTGGTTTCTCAGAACCGATGCATGCGAGGTGTTAGGCCTCGCACATATCCAGACTACACGAACTTATGGCAGTGGTTTCTCACGCTGTGCGGTGCGGAGTCTGCGAAACTTCGCAGTAAGACCTCGCAGTGTCACCCCGCACTGATTTGTCCCGCTAGTTTTGTGCGAGGCGACAGCAGTGCGAGGCGTAGGCGACATTGTTTCTGTTCTTATATTTCCACTGTTATAAGCAACACGCTGAACTTTACGGACGAAATAGGCGAGAAAATGATTGAAGAAGTGCGAATCCACCCAGTGTTGTATAATTTACAACACAAGAGCTACAAAAACAACGTTACGAAAGACACCTTATGGAAAAATGATCGCACTGAAGTTTAAAGATACCGCTGCGTTCTCCGCCAAAACAACGCAGGATAATTTCCTCTTTATCATCCGCTTCCTCTTCCAAGACTAGCACACAGGCTGCGAGATCAATTGGACAAGACATGTGCTCGACAACTGAGATCTGCCTCGCAGCGAGAGAAACCACGATCCTCGCAGCGTCATTGCGGCAAAAGTACGCAACGTCGGCATCGCACCTCGCAACTCGCATGCATCGGTTCTGAGAAACCAAGTCTTTACTGGACAGCCGGGTACATATTATTCCCAAGATCTAAAAGCGCTGAAGGATCTACAAAAACAGTAAAACGGGAAAAGTACATCACATTGGGCAACACCGCATGCAACTACAGTATTAATTTACGTGAGACCAGGAACCAGGAAATGCCGCTAGTTAACGGATAGCCAGTTGAAAACCATTCAGACAAGATCGTAAGTGAATCGGTTTCCTCGAGCGAGAGGGAGACCACCCAACCCTCCCTTCCCCTCATGCACAAGATTCCCTTGTGGAACTCTTGCTAGACTGCAGTCTCCAACAAAATGATTACACAGTGAGATCTTTCTCTATAGACCGGAACCTCTCTGGAGCCGTGTGACGTAGCAGCCTGTCGAACTAGGCACTGGCACCAGCAGTAGCGTAGCACCCAATTAGTTTAACACATTTACACTTTTTAACGTAATTAATAATCATCATTACATAATGTACATGAATTTCAGTGTTGTTGCTGGAAATGCAGTCTTTCATTTTCTAAACACACGTTGCACCAACGTAGGAAGTTTTGGTGGACTCACTGTAATTCATCCTAACTGATATTTCGTATCAGTGCAGTTATTTCGTTCTCGAGAGCCTCCAGAGTACGCGGATTGTTTCTGCATGCCTTTTGTTTGAGGTTCCCCCGCAAATAAAAATCTCATGGCGCTGAAACGTACGATCACATTTACTGCAAGACTTATTCTTGAGAAGATAAGTTAACACTAGAAAAAATCTGTTTTCTTCCATACCTAACCATGTTTACGGGATACGAGATAGGCTACAGTACTTCACCACCAGTCTTAATTATATCAACTGAGGTGTCTTGCCAGCTGCGTATGTAATCAATGCTATGACAGCATCCGATGCTTCTTCACCCGCTGTTGAATAATCAGTAGATGGTAGTCATCTGGCCGTAAGTCAACGCTCTCCATCCGTCACACGGCCCCGGTGAGTTCCGTTCTATAAAGGACCTTACTGTAGTAACATGGATTTTGGGAGAACCATTCGGCGTATGCAGATCCACCCCGGACATTATATTGTTTTATTAAGAAATGTTGGACAGCATAGGCCTAACACAAAATAATTGGACGTACGATTAGTTTGCTAGACATGTTTAAATAACGTAGCTGAACCAGCTATACCACGTACCTTTTACTACATACTACGTTTTTCATGTCTTTCGATGCTTCATGAAGTGATTTAAAAAGTGTTAAGAACCTTCCAAAACAGGTGGCGAATGTGATTGTGTGCTTTCTTAGTCGCCATTACAGCGGATGTGAGACCGGTAATGGGATCGCAGTGGACAGCGGTAGAGGATGCGTAAACCGAGTGAGACAAAACAGGCGTATGCGGTAAATGCTCTTTGTTCACACAACACCGTTTGCTTCACAGGCAGAATACCTCAAGTTGCCTTACAGCAGTCTAAGGTTTACAGCCGTTCGTACCGCCTGACTCATTCCCCTCTGAAAGTCAGCCTGTTTCACGTTCTGCCACTGTACTGTACAGTACTTTCATCCCAACACTTTCTCTTTCTACAAGCACTTGGTACTGTACTTTGGAGTTACAAATTGCACTAACAAACAAAGATACGAGCCTTACAGTAGACGCATATGATGTGTAACATCTGACATGTTATCCTACTATGAAATTGAGATGAAATGTATGTGAAGTCATCTGTCATGTTATCCTACTCGTATACTACACAGCTTGGGCATTCTTAAAATGGTAATTTACGCTCCGTTTTCATACTGGTACTATGATGAATGTATAGATTGAATTGGAGATATGTTACTGTCGCACTTGTTTGAACAAACATCACATATTATATTGTAAATTAAGAGGAGGAATGAAACCATAGTCTCTAGCCTATCTATAGACTACTAGAAATAATGTTCAATACAATCATATTTCCCAACTTAAGCTTGGTGAAAACTATGGTAATTAAAATTAGATAAATCGTAATATCATGTAGATACTGTTAAAATGACGCATAATGTTATGATAGATATCGTTTAAATCGATAATCCGGTAGCAAAAATAATTTCCGGGACTGGGGATCGAACCTGAGACCTCATGATCGCAGACCAAGATGCTATCCACGCAGCCATTACAACCACAGCAATTTAAAGTACAAGACAGTTACTCATTTTCACGTGCCGGTAATAATATGGAAGTATTTTCATGCTCCATTAATATTTTGCCTATTCCGATAATGTTCCTGCGTGGAATTGCGTTTTAAATTAGTTATGAATACGCCTACTTGACAGTAAAGGGAATTCGTATAGTGGTCCGTGGAAGGCTACCTCAGTTCCCGTATAAAAACATCGATATATTACATTGATCGCTGTATTACCGCAATGCGAGTTAATATCTGAATTGCCATTGTGCAGAAATATAATACCGGCTTTGCCGACTAGTTACAATGTTCCATATTAAAGCATATCATCATTTAAATACTGATACGAAGACTTTTAACATGTGGTTTGTGTTTCAATCAGTTGACACCAGAGTTCGCATGAGCGTTTACCGTTCGGTATGAAAATGATGAGCAAAGTTACTCGGGAACGGATGCCCATCACTTTTATTCAGAGATTGAAAAACAGACTCTTAATAAATCATAATTTTTTCCAGCATATATGATATAATGAATATTTTTACACCAATGAACGACAACTAGAAGATGATTTATTGTAGAAATATCTGTAATGGCGCCTCCAAACCTTGAAGTAATCCGTATGTGATAAACATTCCACATGGTACTGCCCCCGTAAATTGAATTATTTAGGGACAAAATGAGAGTATTTTCCGTCCCCATGATAAAATTTAACTAGCAAATATAATTTCTGGAAGTGTGACACGAGAGTGTAGTGTTACTACCTCGAGACTGTGGGAGAGCCCGATCACGTGATATGTTGCACAATGGACGCTTCTAGAAGGCTATATTTAGCATAGCAACAGCGAGTTTGGAGATTAATATTATAAATTATGTTATAAATTATGCTATTGGATCCCAGCTTAGAGCCAATGAGAACAGGTCTTTTTGAAGACGGGATCAACTTTAATTACACAATATGAGGAAATTATGCATTTAGGCCCTTAGAAGAAGATTTTCTTATTTGGTCATGAAGAGAATATTAAGAGAAATTTTGTTGGATACTTTAAAAACCGCAGATCGGTTAATCTACGCAATAATAAGCATTGATAATCTACGCGCTAAAATTATGGTGGGAGATTGATATGGCCGCCAAAAATTCGACTTAGCGGGGGAGATCTAAGGATCGAGGTTCTTATTCCAGCAGACTTTGAAGAGTGAGGAAGAGTTTTTACTGGGTTAGTCCGAGTGCGACGACTGTCGACTTGTGGAGACAAGAGGATAGCTAGGTGGAACGTTAGAGATCACCGCACTTCCACTCTACGTGAAGTTGCGAGGAACATTGTATTGATTATATCTCTTATATAATTGAGATTTGAAGTTAAATAAGGGAATATATATAAAGAACAGGTCGCTTACTATATATTGTGAAAAGTCGAGCGTTTTAATATTCACCGTTTCGACAATATAAGCCTGTCAAGTTAGATTTCCAAATGTGTTGGAAACAAAGCTGAATATCATTATAAATTGCAACGTGACGTTGGCGAACGCAGTTCAAGTGAACAGTGGCGGAGAACTTTTAATATTGGTGCAACACATAAACATTAATAGAATGACTATTCTTCTTCTTCAAACATTATCATTCAGCATAATTAATATTGTCGATATGATGAACTAAACAGTCATGCGCCAGAGACATATTCAATAACAGGAGTTATGATACAACGATGGAGTTACGTTAGACAACGTATTCTTGAATACAGACGTAGTGTACGGTCCATTTTGTGCATTTTCGTCAGTCTACGAACACTAATATAACATCAATTAGCAATGGAAACATTTCATTCACTATTAATATGAATATTTCCATAATTATATTCCAATGATGAAGCTGATCCATATTTACGACGGAGAATGAAGATTATACAGAAGAGATTTGTCAAGATGCTAGGGTAGCCCAGCAACACAGAAGAATTGGCCAGAAGGATGTCGTTCGAGCCCAGGCGAATATTGGTGAATTCCAGAGAGAGAGATGTTTTCTTATCTCTGAGGTCGCAGATCCGAGGTTCGAATTCAGATCCATCTCAGTGTCTTGTACTGAGGAAACATCTAAAGTATTGTGGCAATACATACATTGATCTTCAAGTTTTCGTCCAAATAAGGTATTAGTGTATCTCAATTGTTATATAGAGAGCCTCCGTGGCTTTGGCGGCAGCACGCCGGCCTCTCACCGCTGGGTCCGTGGTTCAAATCCCGGTCACTCCATGTGAGATCTGTGCTGGACAAAACGGAGGCAGACAGGTTTTTCTCCGGGTACTCCGGTTTTCCCTGTCAAAATTTCATTCCAGCAACACTCTCCACTATCATTTCATTTCATTTCATCTGTCATTCATTTAATCATTGCCCCAGAGGAGTGCGTCAGGCCTCGGCAGCTGGCACAGTTCATATCCTCGCCGCTAGATGGGGGCTTCATTCATTCCATTCCTGACCCGGTCGGAGACTGGAAGCAGGCTGTGGATTTTCATTTTCAATTTTTATATAGAGCTTGATTAGTAACATTCTGAGCCGGGGATCTTATTCCATATTTTCGGCCATCTTATTCCATATTTCTATATTTTCACATTTCATGTGTTTCAGTGCTTTTATGTATTTTACACTTCAGATGTGTGTTGAGATTTTTATACGTCAAGATTATTTAGAAGATGATTGCATTTAATCTATTTTTCAATTTTATTCTACGGATCAGTTGTGGATCTGACATTAAAATTTTTTGTTTGAGGAATCATATTGCCTCATAGGAGACTAGTCGTTTCGACTCTCGAATTTGAATATAATTTCACTTAAACCAAGTATTCTGACATTGTGTCATAGCTTCAAATTAAATTCTTATTAAATTTAATTTGAGCACTTTAATGTAACAACATATTACTTCAAGAACAGAAGAAACATCGAATGATATTGTTATATCATTATTGTACATAAACTATCGACGATCTAAGAAATACTAGTCGTTTGATAAGACCGAAGTCTTTATCCCTATGAACATTCTTTGTGTAGAGTGGAATAACATTACGACATTGACAAAACTTTCTTATTATCTGTAAAGCTAAGAGCTTTGCTCATTTAATATGTTAGAGGAAATACCTTTTGATAGAAGATTATTCAAATCTTTGGCTAGGAATTCAAGGCTAGTTTATCCCGGTCAGGATTGAATTCTATCTGACACTATAAATAAAATGTGTGTTATTTTATCCTATTTGTGTAACATCACGTCATTTGTGGACATGATATTACAACGATAAACAATTTATAGCTTGACAAGTGAGATGAAACAGGATATTATTTTTATTACATGTATTTGCGACAGACGAGTTAACAGTTAATTATCTTGTTGTGGAGTAAACTTTAGGAGGTTAATCACGACTGTCTAATATCGTTCATTACAATTGGAAGTTCCGTTTGAAGAACTTACGCATGTATAATTGTAGTCCAGTAGTCATGTGCAATGATACTGAGGGTCATGCCATTATTTGAGAGAAGTTCCTACATAAGATATGTTAATAACAATTAATCCCTTTTGGTTATTGTTTAACATAGTAGATGATAATTGTTTATGCCATATATACTGTTATATGAGGATTTGTAGAGCTATGGAGTGCTCAGGCGAGGGAATTCCGCATTTTAAGGAAGTCAAAGTATTGTTGTTCTTTGATAAAAGGCATGTATCATGATAAGAGCCGTTGTATACAAGTAGTCCAGTTTTTGTGAATTAACGATTAAGCTGTGTTAATAGGAGGGTTTCAGCGGAAATTCAACTTGAGAAAGATTGTCTACTCACGTCTATAATACAATTATTAAATTTTATTAAACCCGAAGTTATGTAATTACGTACAGTTTACCTTAATTATTCGACTGTATTATACCGATAATGTAATGAAACCTATATAAGACGATGTGTAAGCAGTATATTAAAACTACAGAACGTTAGAGAAGGATGTTTATGTGAAAAACCAGTGTATACAGTATATTTAGTTAATATTTATATTTTAACCGAGAAGTTAGAATCTCGAAAGTGTCGCTGTAGCAACACTAGATAATGGATATTATTTTAAACATATTACATGTAAATAACTTTTGTGGAAATGATTTAATTAGTTCAATATTTTAGTAGGATTTATTAATCAATTGTTGGAATAGTGTGTGTTTATGAGCGGATGTTTTGGGAATAAATGATTGTTCATTGTTAAGATCATATGTGGAACCGAATTGGTCAAGAACAATTACGATGTGCGAATGAAAGTGTGTATAATTTTTTTTAGTACGATTGTTTAAGAAACAAAGTAGTTATATGAACTTTTGTAAGATCTAAATGTTAATTTTTACGTGTTTTATAAATGCACACACAAGCAGTCTCTGTGGACTAGCGAGAATGATTCACCGTTAGCATTGGAGAGCGATGACATAATATAACAGGTGTAGACTCACAGCCTTGTATTTATTGTATAAACCAGTTTCGAGTTCGGCGTGTTGCCGATATTTCATTGATGAAACGAAGTTACTGCACGTGCGTTCTACAACGCAGGTTTGCGAATGAAATCATGTGTCTGGAATGCCATTAAGAGGCTTCACTAAACGTTTTTATTTATACGCTGTGTAGGCCTAGAACAAGCCAAGATTTTATACTCATAATTTTAACACAGCATTGTAGTAAGATGTAGAATTGAAAGGAGGTGTGAATGATTGCGTGTTTTTAATTTTAATATCTATTGTTAAATTCTTTTATTGTTATTTGTTTATAGTAGATTAGTTTACCCTATTGTTAATACATTTTGATCAGATTGTTTTCCATTGTTGTTGGAGTGTGATTCATTTTAAATGTAAGGAGCAGAGTATTGTGGATGTAGTTTAGGCGAAGCTGAGTCCCAGTCCCCGAGGTAAGTAAAGGCGCGTGCCCCATGTAGTTGGTTGTTGATCCACAATATTCTGGTACCTGCTGTCTGTAAATCCCTAAAGGCCGTGTTGGAAGCGATTTCTAATGTTGTATTTGCCGGTGCAGTTAGAAATAGGCAATCCAGCGGGGGCTATGGATATTCCAACAGGATCCTTTCCGGATTATCGGGTACAGCACCACTGCCAGCTGGATCGCATCCCTCCTGGCTGCTTTAGCGTCATACACACTTCCGTCCCTTTTTTCAAAATCACTCCCACAAAAATATCCAGCAACCGAGTGGAAAGATGTTACACATCAAAAACGTGTTATTGTAAACCTGTAATGCAGCATTTTGTATTCTCATTCATTCTTTTATTTATTTTTAGCCTATTTTCAATTTTGAAAAAATAGGCTTATGAGATCACCTTTTGTCCGTGTGTGTGTGCGTGTGTGTGTGTCTGTGTGTGTGTGTGTGTGTGTCCCCTAATAAATTCTAAACGGCTGGAGCGATTTCAATGAAACTCGGTAAGTTCATAGCACTATTCCCGGCGACCTCGACCGTGCCCTTCAAATTTTGTTACGTCTCACCAATCCAACATGGCGGCTGTGCGAAATATTTCACCAGCATTCAATATCTCCGAAACTATTATCGATATCGCCCTGAAATTGTGTACAGTGATAAAGGGCACTACTAGAAGTTCATCTATGTGACTTTCAAAAACCTGGTTACTACAAAAATAACATGGCTGCCAAGCGAATTCAGACTTTTGAATAGACTTTTCTCGCGATTTAACTATCCAAACGTAATGAAACTTGGTACAGCAAATGTTTATACACATTGTAATGCACTGGAGTCTAAGTTAGTTCAATTGTTTACATAACCTCAAAATGTCGGCTGTGCGAAATATTTCACTGACATTCTATATCTCCGAAACTATTACAGATATCACCCTGAAATTTTGTACGGTGATGAAGGGTACTGATACAAGTTTAACTATGTAACATTTATAAACCTGTAAAGTACAAAACGAACATGGCGGCCAAGCGAATTTGAAATATTTTAATATACTTCTCTCGTGATTTAACTTTCTGAGCGCTGTAAAATGTGGTACAGGAAATGTTTATACACATTGTAATGCACTGGTATCTAATTTAGTTCAATGTTTACATAACCTCAAGATGGCGGCTGTGCGAATTTTAAAATTAAGGTTTTATTTCTTGTGTCGTAATCAAGCGATCGAAGTGAAAGTTTGAATAATGCACCTACGCAGTAATTTTCCTTCAATGGTACATGACTCTATGGCCTATATATTTAACAATCCAACATGGAGACCATCCGAAATATTCAGACGACTCTGAATATCTACGAATCTATTATAGCAATCAAACTGATTTTTTTAATGTTCATAGGGGCTATGAACTTAAGTTCACCTATAGGACTTTAAATAACCTGGTGATCACAAATCCAACATGGCGGTGACGCGAATTATAAATATTCAATAGACGTTTCCTCGCAATTTAACCATCCGAGTGCAGTGAAACTAGGTACAGTAAATCCTTATACGAATGTTAATCCACGGGCATCTAATTTATTTCAATTGTTTCCACAACCACAAGATGGCAGCTGTGCGAAATTTTAAAATCTCCTTATTACTTCTTATGTCCTAATCATGCGATTGAAGTTTGAATGCTACACGTACACAATAATCTTCATGTAACATTACATAACTCTAGGACCTACATATATAAAATCCAACATGGCGACCATCCGAAATATTTAGTCGGTTCTCAATATCTACGAATCTACTACATCAATCAAACTGAAATTTTGTATGTTGATAGTGGCAATTAACATAAGTAGGATATATGAAAATAGGCTGTATAGTTCTTCACGGAACTACTTGTTTATTTAGTCGATATGCCCTCTAGGTTGGTGGTTCCCACGGACTCAGCGAGGGAACTCACCACTACCGCCTCTATGGGCAGTGTCCTGGAGCTTGGAACATCTGGTCGGGGTGGATATATTTTGAGAAGTGTGATCAGCACTTCGCCCAGGCGGCCTACTCTGCAAAGCCTCATGAGGGATGGGAAGGGAGGGGAATATTGGGACGGAAAGGCAAGGAGGAAAGGAGGCGGCCGTGGCCTTACAGGAGTTACCATCCCTGAATTTGCCCGTAGGCGAAGTGGGAAACCACGGATACCACTTCGAGGATGGCTGAGGTGGGAATCGAACCCTCTCCACTCATTTGGACCACCCGAGGCTGAGTAGACCCCGTTCCAGTCCTCGTACCACTTTTCAGATTTCGTGGGAGAGCCGGGAAACGAACCCAAGACCTCCGGGGCGGCAGCTAACCATGCTGACCGCTACGCTAGGGAGGCGACATCTCATTCATTCATTGAACAAATCTCTGCTATTCTGAAGCACGCTCTTGACCTAGATGAATGTATCTCACAGTTCGTGGCCTTATTTTCTCGGCAACGAGGCATCTCTTCATATTGGCTCAAAATAATTTCGTCAGTTGTAACTGGTCAGTCGGTGTACACGAATTTGCCCAATCACTGGGCGGGGGTACAAATATATCAATAATGAGTAAATAACACTCATGGAAACAATTACAAGTATTAATTATGATCCCTATTATAATGGGACAATACTTATTACTCATATCTCTACATAGTGTCCTATAGAACAAAGTCCCCGATTCTTCGACAGCCACTAGAAGGATTTTGTTGCGTTTTTTACCATTCTGTAAGGATTTCTTGAGGAAGGTTTCTAGAAAAACATTCATTTATGACCAAAGGAAGCCGAGCAGTAACGATTTCAATGAATTGATTCGAAGAAAATTCTGCCGTCTGTGCGCCATATAAGCATACGCTGGGGGAACCGTTAAAAACATCCAGTTATAATGAGTGTAAGAACTGTTCAGCATGAAAAGTTCTACAAAAAAGTCCGCGACAGCATATCACTAGCTTAATACATCGCTCACTATATGAGTTTTCACGTTTTAATTTCTTCCAACAATCTCCATTCAGTGGAAATTTAAATTACTAGCTTCGGAGTGAGTTTACGAGCTAGCGAGCGAGCCTATCACACCAGCTTCGGCCAGTATTAAACTGTCGAGCCGTTTCGAGTTAAGATTTCGGAGAAGAGTATATATGTTTGGAGTTTAGCTGTTCACCTCGGCTTTTCTGCATTGCGTCTGAGGCCTGCTGTCCGTGCGCCTTTTAAGCTTACGCTGGGAAACCCGTTAAAGGTAATGGGGGAAGCCGGGGTGGGTTGCTACTATTATATACAATATACATTGTACCCCACCCTGTTATTGGGAAAATTAGTGTTGACCCACTGAAGAGTTACAACTGACAGTTTTTATAGGCAACTCTGAGAGAATGGCTTGAAAACTTTACATTTACCAAATAATTCCGTCTCTATGACCGTTGTGGTTGAAAAGATTTATAATAAACCATAATGGTTTTTATGTTCGACGATGTCGGAATGTAAATATTATATGTTAGATAAATGTACTGGGTGATTAATGTACTAGTTTTCATTATGATACAGTTTCTCCCACCAATCAGAGCTCAAGATTTTCATTATGAAACATTTGTGTGACCAATTGATAGCTTTGCATATGCGAACAAAATCCAACATGTCGGACATGAATTTCATGATTTGAAAGTTGACAAAGGATATCCGATCAATGCATAAACAAACTAGGGAATATGTCAAAGAAAGAGCACTTAACCTTAATATCTGCAACTCCAATTTCTACACAGGGTATTGCGTACGATTTCGCCGACAATTTTAGTGAATGCCGTTGTTGATATAAACACACTAGAATGTCATGGAAGCAGCAAGCACATGACATTAGATCCACGGAAATCAATCAATAATCCAGCTCTCTTCAGTAAAGGGATTTCTTTTGAGAAACTTTCCCGCCAGATGTCATGACTGTTTTATTTGGGACACCATTCATTTGCCTTCCGCTGACATTCTATACGCATCAAATTTGAAGAATAACTTGTGGATAATACGATACATTATGGTGTTTGAAGCCATTTTTCAGTGTTGCCTTAGTAAACAAAAGTTAGATGCTTTACAGTCGGTCAACACAATTGTACCCAAATGAGATGGGCTATTCCCTAATCCTGTAAATATTCAAGGGAATAACCCATCTTATACGATACATTTTAATTTTAAAGCGTTTGTAACAGCCTATTCAGTGTTATTTGGCCAAAATAAGAAAATTATCCCACATAGTACCTGTGCGCCATCTTTTGGTGCTTGTTCAGGATAAACAATGTTTCAAAGCTTTGGAATTTGTTATTGGGTGGAGAGCAAATACTGAGCCCACGCAATTCCCAAGAAAAGAAGAACAAAGCTTTGGAAGGACTTTGATCCTTAGCGGGAATCCAGCGCATACGCTCTTCACTAAAGTGAACTGACAGAATCATGACAGATATTTATGAATATTTATGTTAGAACATATAATAAAATTGTAATTATCGTCGAACATAAACAGTCGTATGCAACTCGCCTATAATGGTAATTAAGACACTCGTATGGAAATTATAAAACTAATTTTTATAAACATACTCATGTCTTAATTATTTCCATTATAGGCTCGTTGCATAATGTACTATTAAATAATTGATAATTTATATGATTTATATAAATTATTTTAATGTTTAAGTGATATATTGCTGAAGATGAGATAAAAAAGCATCCTCAAAACATGTAAAATAAAATAAGGGTACTGATTGGTCGGTTCTTCAGTTTAGGGGCTGCAACAACGCGGTGTACTTTGGGTGTGTGTAGAATCTGTCTGATAATCGGTGTTAATTGTGATGGCTGTATTGGTGCGTGTTATCTGTAATATAGGTAAGGACTGCAGCCGATGAATTTCAAGTAGTTCCTACTTTTGCGGGCGGACAGAATGTAACAAATTGCTTCATTGCCTGTCTGGTGGTGTTTATTTTAGGGGCATATAGGAGGTTGCCGTGGTCTTAAGTTAAGAACCATCCCAGCAGTAGAAGTGGGAAAAACCACGGAATACTACTTCCAGGAGGACTGAGGTAGGAATCGAACCCTCCTCTTCTTAGTTTTGGCACACGAGGCTCTGCGACGGAATTTTAATTCGGGTGTAAGGGTTGGAATGGGGTATACTCAGCCTCGTGAACCAAAACTAAGGAGAGGAGGGTTCGATTCCCACCTCAGTCATCCTGGAAGTAGTATTCCGTGGTTTTTCCCACTTCTACTCCTGGCAAATACTGGGATGGTTCCTAACCCCTTGTTAATCCCGTTTACAACGGGGTCGGGCATGAGATGAGAATCTGATGCTGATCTGGCTGATGTCTGATGGCTTCTATGGCTGGATGCCCTTGCTGTCGACAACCTCACGAGAGGTGTTAAAGAGAAATGAAATGAATGAAGATGAATCAAAGTTCAATTTCAAATAGTTCCTACTGTGCCCTTGCGAACAATAAATACGTGATCATAGTCCGCTAGCTCAATAGGTCATTCTGGGCATGGTACATTCTCCCACTCTATGATTCACGTATCTTGGATCAAAGCATAAGGATAACACTCAAATAAACATCAAAATAAAACTATAAAAACTATTTAATATTAATCAAATTAGGCGCTACAAAAACAAACTTTACAATGAATATCTCACACTTGTCCTTAAATGAACAAGGAATCATAAGAACATATCCTTAAAATCAATGGTTAAGGTTCCACTGAACCTGACAAAATCAATTAACTATCACTTGCATATAGCACTTCCCTTAAACTGCACATACGAGCTCCATATGGCTCTGTGTTGACATTTACAAGATTTTACATGGTCAAAACACACTCTTTACTCCCTTATTGGAGTATTACTTTACTGTGCTAATTGTTACTTTACTGTGCTCACTGTTTATAATGATAATAACAATTACCATTTCATTTGGTCCACATGAGATTTAAATTATCATCTCACTTCATACAACTCTACTACTCTGCATTGTCCGGGAAGAATTCGTGTATCCCTGGAGTTTTGGAAACTACTGAATAAATCAAATTAAGACAAACTCCCCAGGTTATCTTAAGATTTCCAAATACTCGGGAACAATATTTATGTTGTGTAAAAAACAAAGGGATTTTTATTATAATCTCCATACGATTATAACATTATTAATACGGTTCTGAACGATGCTAAGCAAGAATAGTTAATATAAATGGATCTCGGCGCAAACCCCCGGATCATTTCAAATGTTTATCACGTCTGTAGACCACATGAACACATGGGCTATTCTTGACCTACCCCAGTCGTTTGGAGGCTACCCTTCTCTCTTGTCAAGACACTTAGGCTGATTTACGAGGGGAACCCTGCAGTCTCTTCACTCTGACGGGATTCTTACAAGGCCGGCAGGCTACAAGTATATCTCTTTCTTAAACTGGAAAAGCAACACATTAGGTTCTTTCAACTTTAAATTATGCGGCTAATAACATCCTCTCATTTGGCTCAGATGAGAACAATAATTGTCGAGTATCCGCATTGGCGGGTATGAGATTAATATAACCAACAATAAATAAAGGGGATTTCGAAGTAACTGAACCTGAGTTCAATATCTGGCCGGCCTCCTAGGCAATTCCATTTCGGGAGGAATTAGGACCTTTAAGATGGAGCGAGGGCATTTAATACCAATCCTCCTTAATTAGCGACTTCCGTGCGGCATAGCACGGTCCCCTGCGCGTAACATAATATATATATATAATTCAGCACCCTTTCCAAATTTACATTTAGCAAATACACAACTTCTTCAGTACCGCACGCAATTACTCTCCACAATTAATTACTTCCTGGCATGCTATAGCAATCTAGCGTGAAAAATTAAATATATGCGGTATCCAAGCGTTAATTACAATAGTAATTACGTGATGCCTTTCAAGTAAGATTATTTATTTCTTAACAATTATTTAATCTCCGTCTATTTAACATTATTTGACTTTTGTAATTTAATTCTTGACATTTATTTAACTAGAACACAATAGTTCAACATTCATTATATTATAATTATTTCAAGGAACCTAACGGCTTCCATAATTCATTATTATTGAATATTAACTTAACAATTAATTCATTTCTGAGGTTTTTACCTTCTATTCTTGCCTTTACAGAATATTACTTTATCATTTCATTTAATGGTATTCCAAACGAATACAACTCCACTTAGTATTTATTTAACACATTTATCTGGTTAATTTCATAATTAAGCTATCGTTCAGCAACCCGTCTTTCATCACACACTGTTTTTCACATATCCTTGTTTTCAAATGAGAATACTTTCTCCATATTCTTTGTTACACGAATTCTTCCAAGAAACAACACATGGTCAAAATATGTTTCTTACATAACTTTCCGAGCTGCTCGCCCCAGATCCCAATGAATCGACATTTCACCCACAATTTGGGCTTAAGCACACATCATAACACACGTAATATACACTGATTCTTCCTTAAATTCGTACATTTTACAAACACTGATAACCTCTGCTTGAGGAAATACACTCATGATTTCGCTTAGCACTTTAAAACACTATAATATTTACAAAAACACTTGAAAATATTTGATACACTTGAAAAATATTTACATATACACATTTTCACTTCTGGCATGAAATAATGCCTTTCACACACTCGTGTTACACGTTTTCCTTCTTTCCTCCTCTGAGGGTGTAGATACTAGCGTGGCCTCTCTAGATCTAACTCCTAGCTGGATTGTTTGAAAGTCTCGTTCGCAGCTTCCCTCTACTGGTAACGGATAATTATATCCTAATCTGGCTTCTTTTAGTTATCGGTACTCCGTGAGCAATTGCACGATACTATTTTCGTTCGATTGGCAAGTTCCTGTCTCGCAGAATGTATATGCTTGACATTTGTCCTAGAGTCGCTGTTTATGGTTACTAACGCGCTCTAACAATGTTTTTGCTTTCGTCCACGTTTAGACTTTGTCCCTGGAATACTGTAGTATGCTACTCGTGGAACAATTTCCAAAGTCTTTCCGATTTTCACTTGGCAGTTACTGCCTTTACTTCAGATTCTCGGACCTATCGTCACTTGGGCACTAATTTCCTAAGCACAGGAAGACTAGCCTGTTATTCTACGTTTCGATCCTGACACAGTTCTTTAACGCACTTGGATAAATTACAGTATTAATACTCTTTTAACGTCTCGTTCACTGTTGAGATGTTTCGGTACTGTCTTCGATAACTTATTCGATTACTGTTCGTTTTTCTAAGGCTTTACAACGCCTTCGTCGGCTGAATATATTTCTTGGTCAAAGTACAACACTTTGTCAAAGTCCAAAGACTAGTTATAAATGTTCGTAGCACGACGATAAGTTCCTCCCAACGGGGATTACGAAGACTGACTGTACGGTAACGCAGCAAGACCCCTCACGGTCTGATGAAGACTGCATGTACGGTGACGCAGCACGACCCTTCACGGCCTGATGAAGACTGCGTGATTACCCTTAGGTGGGCTGCTTATTTATTCAAATCCTTAGAAACTAATTAGTTTCACTCCTTCTCAAAACTATTTTCTAAACCAAATGTCGGACGTTTGTGAAAAAATTACCTACTTGTTGCTCATGATATAAACGTTTCAATGCTACGAAAATTTTCAAAAATAGATCGTGACAAAGTATTTATAATAATTAAAAGGTGCTCCTGTAGTGTGTAGGTGTAAGGTCTTTTTGTATCCCTCTCCTAGCCGCTGGCTAACTCCACCTACGATTGCGTAGTGCCTACTCAGCGTTTCTCTTCTGTTCATTTGTTATACATTTTTATAACTCTTAAAATTCTGATTTCCAGGATGATTTAGATTTCCGATGATATCTTTTAAGATTTTTGCGTGTTTCGTGCCAATTCCAGTATTACACCGCAGTTTCTGGTCCCGCCTCTCAACCAGTGTTGCCGTTTTTTCGCTAAGTCAGGGCTTCTAAGTGATTCCTCTGTCTCTGTGTAGCGATGGAAAGTTCCCCTCTGCTATTGCATCTTCAAACGCAAGCAGCTTTGATCACGTAGGCAGTGTGTTTCATACACGGCTTGTGTGTAGTAACTCAGATAGCGCCATATCGTCCCTGAGTCACGCATAGATGATCTCACCTCACCATCCAGCTGGCTTGAAACTATACTGAAATTTAGATTCTCTTCATTTCTTTTCTTAAAAGATAATGGGTTCGAACCTTGTCCCCATTAGATGGGTACACTACTTTGGCTACCAGACGCCACTGTCACTGGCACTGTCACCCAGTGGCGAACGTTGGAACTTGATAGAGCGTTCCTAAACCAAATAACCTACAAATTTTGCTACATACTACCAATTGAAGTGGTAGGTTCTTTTACATGCCATAAATCTATGACATGGGCCCGCTGACTTTACTTCCCCTCCGAAGGAAAGCATACTGAAGGATTTTCACACTCATAAAAATCCAACGACTTCGGCCGGGTTTGAACCCGCGATCTTGGACATAGCAATTAAGCATGCTACCAACTACGCCACCGAAGCCAATCGATACCCCCTGAGTAACACACATAATTAATAGATCTATAACTACGAAGGCTCAGTTTCAGTGTGCCTTAACAGTAGTTCCAATAATCTTCTTTATTAGGAATATTCTACAATAGAGTAGTTTTCTTTCAACCAAAAAATACTCTACTCCTCCACAGATTTCGGTCTTCAGCATCTTCCTCGGTTAAGCCTCTGATAGCCATGCTTCTCTTTACACCAACCATTCATCGTTCTCTTGGTTTACCCCGTTTCCGTTTGCCTTCAGCTTGCCAATAATACCTCACTTTATTCGTGAGGGGTGTGGTGAGGCAATGGTCAAGCTACCTGCCTCACACCAGGGCGAACTGAGTTCGATTCCCCGTCAATGCATGTGAGATATTCAAAGTGAAACATCACGTCTTGTGGTATGGATTCCGGGTATCACCGGCACAAAACGGTGGAGTAAAAGGTACTGTAAGTGTTCGATCCTTATTGGTGCAAGAGATACAAGAAATCTCACACTATTATGTGCTTTAGTCAAGTCTTGCACAGAGACTGATGATCCCGCTGCTCTCTTCCTTAAATTAAGAAACATGATCTTCAAATCTTGTGCCTTGTAGGAATCAACATTCTTAATTCAATAGTATCTTCATTATATATTTTATTTGTTTAGGTGGACTTGAGGCAAAGGAGGTCGCCGCCAAGTTTACAACGGATGTTGTGGCTACTTGCGCCTTCGGGATTGCAGGCAATTCCCTGAAGGATCCGAATGCTGAGCTGCGTAAGATGGGAAGAGAGTTGATGTCAGTGAATTTCTGGAACTATATCAAAACCATGTTGATCTTCATAATGCCTAACTTGGTGAAAATATTGAAGGTCAGGTAAGTGCTCGTTTACAGCCACAGCATTTTGTCTGTATTTGGGAGCTTTGTATCGTTAATTAAGAAAAACATCCTAGGCCATACCTTGCACCACCATGCTGCGAGGAATAATGAAAAAAATGAAAATCCACAGCCTGCTTCCAGTCTCCGACCGGGTCAGGAATGGAATGAATGAAGCCCCCATCTAGCGGCGAGGATATGAACTGTGCCGGCTACCGAGGCCTGACGCACTCCTCTGGGGCAATGATTAAATGAATGACAGATGAAATGAAATGATAGTGGAGAGTGTTGCTGGAATGAAATGTTGACAGGGAAAACCGGAGTACCCGGAGAAAAACCTGTCTGCCTCCGTTTTGTCCAGCACAGATCTCACATGGAGTGACCGGGATTTGAACCACGGACCCAGTGGTGAGAGGCCGGCGTGCTGCCGCCTAAGCCACGGAGGCTTCAATACAAATAAATATTGGCTAGAATTGGCAAAGTTTTCTCCTCTAGATGACGTCTGGTCAGAACTGAAACACTGGAAGGCTTGTAGGATGAAATTAATTTTCTAAGCGATGATCCACGAGGTGGACTCCATCACTATCTACAGTGCTCCAAAGCGACTAGTGTGCTCTTTCAAGGGGGTGCCTATGTTTTGTTAAGTAGAATTAGGTCTATAATTCATTGACATGGTTTAAAGATCCATCAAATTAGAGTGTTGCATTAAAATGTCCAAAAATATGGAATACTTAGCCTACTTACGAGAACAGACCATATCGTCAAAAAATACAAAATGACATTATAATAGTACATTATGCAACGAGCCTATAATGGCTATAATTAAGACACGAGTATTTTTATAAAACGAGCGTATGCGAGTTTTATAATTTCCATACGAGTGTCTTAATTACCATTATAGGCGAGTTGCATACGACTGTTTATGTTCGACGATAATTATAACTTTATTATATGTTTTAACATAAATATTCATAAATATCTGTTGAGAGTCAGCTACTTGAATTTTCTGATCGCTGAGCGAGCGTTGGGTGTTATATCTCTGGCTTTCATGATCTTTGAACGACCGACGCATGCGCTCTGTGTGCTTGCAATGCCATATGGTGGCCGTAAGTTTACATCTGCCGCCCCTCAGTAATATTGTCACTGGAGTTGTTTGAAGACAATGAATGCGCTGTGTAGAAATTATATTAAGGTACAGTGCTATTTGTTGTCTCATATTCGCCAGTTTAATTACGCGAACATATGGACGGTGCGTATTCCATGTCGGTAATTTATTATAGTTCAATGTTGTGTTTATGTCCGACATGTTGGATTTTGAGCGCACGCGTGAAGGTATCGTTACCTAATTGGTCAATGAACGAGCTCTGATTGGCTGGAGAAACTGTATCATAATGAAAACGAGTGTTATAATGACCATCATTATGAAACAGTTTTCTGACCCATAATAGTGAGGGTCGAACATAAAATCAGGAATAATAGGTTTACAAATCTCCTTCCCCAAGACAGAATTTATAACGAATATTCAAGATGTCCTGATGTAATAATCATAAACCAAAGCAAAATACACAAAGTTAATTCGACTTTGGCGGGCTTTAACTCTGCGATCTTGTGCATAGAAGCTCTGCAGCTACAACAGACGACGACCTAACAAGGAAATATACATCCATGTGGAGAACATAATTCACACCATGCACAAACGACGAATGCCAGTTTTCGGCATTTAAATAGAATGAATAATGGCAGGCTAACAACACACATTTTTAATAAAATTTTAAAACTTGAAGTTCAACCAGCGTTAAGGAAGCCGACATTGCCATTACATATACATTTAATAGGAATTTATTTCGGGACAAAATTCAAAAAGTGATCTTCAGGGGGGGAACAAGAAAGACAACGAAAACATTGAACAGCTCCAGAAGCACAGATCAGAGAGGATGAAGCAAAAGTGGGCAGTGTGAAAAAAGACATGTTGCTTGATTTGAAGTATTGAGTTTACGTGCTCTGTAATAGTGCTTTTCGATTAAATACATAATAAAAACACATTAATCTCTTGAACCAAAACTTACGTAGACTGGACTTGATTACTGTCAGGCATTGATTGAATAATTGAGTATTGATTTATTTATCCTGGTAAGATTAATGTCCATTGGTCTTCTAACCAGACACACTATGCACAACTTCCACATCTAACGACTGCCAGGAGATAGGCTTTCACGATAACTTGTGACGATAAATCTGGAAAAGAAGACAATAAAAAAATGGATGTAAGAGATCCAACAGGACCTCAAAATAGTTGGCCTCAAGATAGCAGATGCAGAGAAAAAAAGATAAAATTAACACCCTTCTTCAGACTCACAAATGTTCAGGGGACATGAAACACAGAAGACGGATAGAAATTTCATGTGAATTGTGAACGTACCGAATGAAGAGATACTGGGCGGATCGCAAGAACCAAACAGAATGACCTAGAGTGGCTAACTCTCCCGTATTTCCAGGGATCTCCCGTATTTGACCCTATTTTTTCTTGATCTCCCGGCTCCTGTATTTTCTCTCCCCTTGGGTGAATTTCCCTCGTATGTTTTCGTCAAGTAAAACCGTTTAGTTTCAATCATTTAAATTTCGCGCACACGATCGATATTCGTTTAATTGTTCCAGAGCAGACGTAATTGATTCTATATTGAGTTTCTTTCTATCGATTATTTCGTTTAGAAATGATCAAATAATGAGATTAAATCTCCTTGTCTATTAAACCATTGAACGCGTATTTACTTTCTTCCTTTCTTTCGTTCTTTGTGTTGCTCAGCGTTGGCGTGATTTCGTTTCAGTTCAGTGGTTTTTGGTTTTACTCTACATCACCTGTGAGCCGCATAGGGGCAAGAGTTAATAATACAATAATAAGCAGTGATGATGAAGCTTAAACGACCCAAAAAGGAAAATGAGGTTTATGTGTGCATATCTTTCGAAAAGAGAAAATGTATACTCCTGGATTGACATTTTTTTAAAATTGCAAAACGAAAGGTGTCAAACTATTGTCTGAAGCAAAATCTGTTACAAAATACATTTAGGTCTTCTTAAAGTTAGAATGGCGGCTTCGGTGGCGTTGTTGGTAGCATGCTGAGTTCCTATGCCCAAGATCGCGGGGTCAAACCCCACCAAAGACGTCGGAATTTTTTAAGAGTGTTAAAAATCCCTCGGTTTGCCTTCCTTCGGAGGGGAAGTAAAGTCGGTGGGCCCATGTCATAGATTTATGGAATGTAAAAGAACCTTCCCCAAACTTCAATTGTGTGAAGGTAATATTTGAAGGTTAGATTTGATTAACGCTCTTAGTTCCGACGTTCGGCGCCAGATGCTGGTTGCGGTGGCATCAAGTAACCAAGCTCACAGCTAGGTGTCGTTGACGGTATCATTTGGTAGCAATAGTAGGAACTGCAGTCCTTATCTGAATTGCAGATAACACGTACTAATACAGCCATCACAATTAACTCCGGTTATCAGACAGATTCTACACACACCCAAAGTACACGGGGCTACATGGTCGCGTTGTCACAGCCCCTAAACTGAGGAACCAACCAAACAAACCAAAGTATAAAATAAAATTCTTTTTTTTTTACAAACTCTGCATTGGTTTTTCTCCTTTTTTTTGAAATTTTGCCGTGTTCTAAATCTCCATTATTTTTAGCCTACTTTTCACATTTTGCAAAAATGAGGAAAAAGTAGTCTTATGAGATCGATCCGGGAAAATGTGTGTCTGTCTGTCTGTCCTTCTGTCTGTCTGGCTGTGTGTGTGTCCCCCCCTATCAACTCCTAAACGGCTGGAGCAATCGAAATAAAATTTGGTAGGAGTAAAGATCTATACCTGAATATCTCACGGCCATATTTGAAAATGATGTCAGTGCTACCAACTGCTGAAAAATCGCAATTGAAATTTGAGCTCCATATTGGATATCTTAGAAGGTATGAATGGGAGCTATTTCAAAATCGGCACACATATAGATAATAATATTGCAGTTTAATTTCCAGAAGGCCATACACGGCAGTGTTGCCAAAATGATTATAAGCCTACTGATAGGTCCAATATTTAAATGCATATAACTTCTACACTATCAATTGGAATTCAACCAAATTTCGTATGTTGTATGTGTACATAACCAGATATGACTGAACGTATTCTTATGAACGATCAGTGCTGCCAACTGTTGAAAAATGCTCTTAATTTCTTTTTTCCAAATATCAATATATATAATATTAATAATTTTATTAATGCAGCCAATGGCCATGTATTTTTCTTTTCAGGACGGGTCAGGGAAGGGATTATGAAAGGAAATCGGCCGTGGACCTATTGAAGGAACCGTCCCGGCATTTGCCTGGTAGTGAAAATGGGAAACCACGAAAACCATTTTCAGGACGGCCGAGGTGGGGTTCGAACCCACGCTCTCCCGATGCCAGCGAGACACGAGGTAACGCGTTAGCGCTCTCGGCCACCGCGGCCGTGCAAGCCGACAGCTTTAAACTATGCACACGTATAGTACATGACATTCTACATTAATTTGGAGTAACTTATATACGTCAGTGCTACCAACATGATTCTAAGCCTGCTGAGAGGTCCAACTTTAAATACATGTAACTTCCATACTATCATTTGGATTTCAACCAAATTTCGTATGTGCTATGTGTACCATAACAGCTATGACTATGCGTATTCGTAGGAGCAACCAGGCCTGTCAACTGTTAATAAATGCTGTCTCTATTTTTGTTACCCTAATATCAATATATCAGAAAGAATGCAAGCCAATAGCTCTAAACTTTGCACGCGTATAGTACCTGGCATTCTAGATTACTTTGGAGTAACTAATATACGTCAGTGCTGCCAACATGATTCTAAGCCTGCTGATAGGTCCAATTTTATAATGCATGTAACTTCTATACTGACTAATGGATTTCATTCAAAATTGGCACAACAATAGATCATATTATTTCAGATTATTTCTGACCAATACATGCATGACACTGTTGCCAACATGATTTTACGCGCGCTGTTAGATCCAATGTTTAACTGCATGTAACGCCCATGATATTCATTGGACTCCAACAAAATTTTGTATTCTGTACCTTAAGAGATGGAACTAAGAATATATTCAGTCACCAGGGCTGCCAACTGTAGTGCTCTATTAGGCTACATTATGCCAGGTATACAGTATTTCGAACTAATTAGAAATGTCGATATTACCAACTTAATTTCGTCATTATTCTAGATAGATCCATATCGATTAATCATTGGCATGAATCTTAAATTTTAAGAAAAGGAGGCCCTTTAGTTCGTCACTGAACTTCTTGTTGGTCAAAATATTGAAATCTCTCTTATTTTCTTCAAAAACAGTTGGTCACCCTTAACGACTCAAGTGATTCAATGTGAAAATAAAGTTAATAAACCAAAAATAATGGATAACTTTTTACGCTCTCCTCTTCAGATTGACACGTGAATTTCTAATTCGTTGTTATCCTACTTCACAAGTATCAAAACGATTCCTCCTTGGCTGGTGGAGATCCATATGGACCTTTTAAAATATGGAATTTCAAAAATAGACATTCAACTCCGAACGCCCGTCAAACGCAAACTAGAACAGGCTAATCAAGAAGAAGTCACAACTTGCCCGGATCATGTTCATTCTGATGCATGGAAGAAAGCACATTCCGAAAGGATGCAAACCTGGGGGGCCTAACGATAAAAGAGAATTATTATTATTATTATTAGTATTATAATATACTAATAATATCGTATGGGTATCGTATCGGGTACCGGGTGCAAGCTTTGTTATTTGACATCTAGAGGGCAGCTTGCATGTCGAATTCTGTTGTTCCTTGAAGCACCATGAAAGTCAAGGAGATTAGATATCTGACCTCCTTGACACTATAGCGCTTTCTAGTAGAGAAATGAGAAACTTTGTGTTGGCGGAAAATCCCAAGATTAATGTTGCCATTATGAACACGGCCTACTGAATTCAAATGGATTCTTTAACATGCCAACATCGTATGACATGCATGTCGTGATATTTTTCGCCTTTCAAAAATCACTTACCACGTCCAGGAGCGAACCTGCAAGCTTGGGGTTAGTAATCCGACACGATAACCCCTCACCCACCGAGGCAAGCTATTATTATTAATAATACTAATACTACTGATAATAAAATCATGAGTAGAAATGCGTAACTAAGGGCTAGATATTACAAAATGATTAACAATGAAAATAATGATTCTTGTTTTATATACATGGGTTGGTTTTTTAGTTTTGGCACCTTAGTTATAACTGGATTAATAACTCACTTAGATGGTTCCAAGTTTCACAGGCCCTCGATATAATCCCCGCCGTTGCATACAACGTGTTCCCAGCGATGCGGAAGTCGTTGGATCCCGTTGGCACTGCCCAATCTATTGATGGTACGAAGAGAGCGCTCGGCAGTCTGCTTAACGTCTTCAATGGTACAGAAGTGCTGCCATACTGTTCCCCGAGGGCAAACCGTTAATGCGGCGTACTATTGTTCGTTTCTGTGAAACCATCTCCGAGGAGCTCTGAGAGGGAAACGGCGCCACTACATGGTTACACCGCCCATCGTTCTGCTTGGCAATGCTAGGGCACACACAGCAGGCGTTGTGTCGGCATTGTTGGATCGCTGGGGCTGGGAGGTCCTCTATCACCCCCCATATTCTCCCGACATCAGTCCCTGCGACTATGATCTCATCCCGAAGATGAAGATGACAATCGCGGGGAGCAGGCTGCCGAGCGCTCTCTTCGTACCATCAATAGATTGGGCAGTGCCAACGGGATCCAACGACTTCCGCATCGCTGGGAACACGTTGTACGCAACGGTGGGGACTACATCGAGGGCCTGTGAAACTTGGAGCCATCTAAGTGAGTTATTAATCCAGTTATAACTAAGGTGCCAAAACTAAAAAAACAACCTATGTATGTATACCCCTTATTAATCCCGTTTCCAACGGGGTCGGGGATGAGATGCAATGAAATTTTATCCGGTGGATGGTTATTTCAGCCGGATGCCCTTCCTGATGCCAACTTCATGAGAAGAGTTAATGAGGGATTTAATGGATGAAGATGAATGAAACAGGCAAGTTCAATTTCAAGTAGTTCCAACTTTCGCTACCAGACGCCACTGTCACAGTCACCCAGCGGCGAACGTTGGAAATTGATAAAGTGTTTTCATGCCATAAATCTGTGTCATGGGCCCGGCTTTACTTGCCCTCCGAATAAAGGCATCCTGAAGGATTTTAACGCTCTTTATAATCCGACGACTTCAGCCGGGTTTGAACCTGCGATCTTGGGCATAGCAGTTCAGCATGCTACAGACTACATCACCGAAGTCGAATCAAATAAGGAGTTTTATGATAAAGAAACAATACGTAAGTTTAAGTTACGTTTTCCTTCGAAAGGAAGAACAAAAGATTATATTTCAACATCTACCGCTTCCTAATGAGCACGACAAAGATTTTAATAGATGCTTTCAATCATAGAAATTACTTTGGTTGGTTGGTTCTTAAGTTTAGGGGCTGCGACAACGCGGTCATGTAGCCCCGTGTACTTTGGGTGTGTGTAGAATCTGTCAGATAACCGGTGTTAATTGTGATGACTGTATTAGTGTGTGTTATCTGTTTTTTTAATACTAGTAAGGACTGCAGACTTTTGAATTTTTCAAATAGTTCCTACCTTTTCCGCCAAACGCCACCGTCAACGACTACTAGTTCAGAACTTAGCTACCAGACGCCACCCCAGTCGGCTCTTGGCAACGAACGTAGGAACCTAAGAGCGTTGTTTACATTCTTAACCTATACAATTTAGCTTCACACAGGTGTAATTCGTGGAAGGTTCTTTAACATGCCAGAAATCTATGACATGGGCCCGCTGGCTTTACTTCCCCTCCGAGGGAAGGCATACTGAGGGATTCTTAACGCTCTTAGAAAATCCGACGACTTCGGCCGGATTTGAACCCGCGATCTTGGGCATAGAAGCTCAGCATGCTGCCGACTATGCCACCGAAGCCGCCAGAAATGACTTTAGAGGAGAGTTCTGCTTGGAGCGGTCATAACTGTTGAGTAAGACTTGAACATGTGTCTGCATTCAGGATTCGAACCCGAATATCCTGCTGTCCACGCAGGCATGTTTATTACTTAGACACACATTCAAGTCTAAGATGCAATGAGTGCTGAGAGGATTGGCTTCCTGCATACCGTGATTAGGGTTCAAATGCCGACAGCGGTCATATTTTCAAGTCATACTTAATATACCGTACATTTTTTTTTTGTCTCCAGGTTCATGAACGAGGAAGTGGCCAACTTCTTTCGGAAAATTATTAGGGAATCGGTCAAGTATCGCGAGGAGAATAACATTGTTCGTAATGACTACCTGGAGTTGCTAATGCAGATCAAGAATAAGGGACGTGTAGATGGTGATCCTAGCAGCATTCGGGTAGCCGGAGTCAGCTTGGGTGAGTATGGCCTTCTCTCTCACACACGTTTACGATTAGAATACTCACTGTAACAATCAGGGTGTAACAATGCTTCTAAATTCTCAATCCGAAGATTAGTTGGCTGCAATTCTTCTCCTCAACTTCACTCTGTTCACCGTTAGTCTTTTTGTTATGTCTTCTCTAATCCATTTCAAGTACTCTAGGTGTGAGTACTCTCAGTCCTCTTCCTTTCCTACTCGATATAATTTCTCTGCCATTAAGATGAGTGCGAAAAACTGTTAAGCAGATAGGCTTATGAATAAACGGATTCAAATTCTTATGACTATTCAATGGGAGGAACTAGTGTTTAGTTTAGTGGAGCGGAGTTTGTAGGTGGGTTTTAGGAAAGGTACCCTCTGAATTGACAAAAGCAGTAATCGACCTAATTTATAAGCAAGGTGACAGAAAGAATTGCAATAAATAAGCATTTCTTTGATAAGTGTCCCGGCCAAAGTGTTTTCAGGTATTGTAGAAATGAGAGTTGTGTTTGCGTATGATAGAGTACCCTGGGAGAAAATTCTGAACATCCTGAAGGATTATGGTACCGAGCGAAGCCTGCTACAGGCAATCAAAATTATTTGTTGATAATCTGGCTGCAGTGTGAGTTGATGGTAGGAAGAGTTCTTGGTTCAAGGTTGGTACAGGAGTGTAACCTCTCACCACTACTGCTTATTTAATATAAGGACCAATAGTTGAAGGCCATAAACAAGCTGGGTGGGATTCAACTACGTGAAAACGTGGGAAGCAGTCTGGCCTATGCTGACGACCTGGTTGTAATGGCAGACTCCGTCCAAAGCTTGCAAGCCAACATGTTAGAACTTGAACAGAAATGTAGGGAGTATGGTATGAACATGACGAATAGAAATAAACAGTGTCATCACTCCGCTACTTAAGCATTGTAGTTCATGGTCCAGCCAGTGTGTGGCGTGGAAGTCGCCCCGAAGCTTAAGCACGTGTGACAGTAGCCCACGAGGTTATTACTGTAATATCCTGTGCGTGAGAAGTAATATGTTGCGAGGGAATTTGTTTCTTTGTAATAGTTTACGAATGTCTGTGCAGTGCTTTGTGTGTGCAAACAAATAAATTTTCTGCTTTTTCGGGAAAATGTCGTACTGTTTCGTTCCTGGATGTAAATCGGGTTGGAAGAAAATCTGATGGTAGACATTTTTTCACACTGCCAAAAGAAACAAATCTGTTTGCGAAATGGGTGAGCTTAATTCCGCGGAAAGATAAGCAATTGTCAATCAAAAATAGAATCTGTGACGTGCGTTTTTCGGAAGATTTAATTATTATAAAGGCGGACTGTTTCGTAGTGAACTGTGAGAACGTGAAACTTCCCCGCGTGAAGTGGAAATTGAAACCAGGATCAGTACCTCACATTTTTCAAAATTTACCGAAATATCTATCCACTGATGTAAAATCACGAAAGGCGCCCAGTAGGATACGGAATGAAGGCAGCCTTCCATGGTCACTAGTTTTACTTCGTGCCATCCTTACCTAAAACGAAAAAATATATAATCCGTCTTAATAATAATAGGCCTAAAATAATAATACAGAAGTTGTTGATTCTTTAGGGACTTTACGACATTGTGGCCACGCAGCCCCGTGTGCTTGGGTGTGTACAGAATGTGTCTGATAACCTGTATTATTGTGATGTCTGTAGTAGAGTGTGTATTTGAAATTGAGGTAGGATTTGGGTAGGAAGCGGCCATGGCCTTCAGTTAGGTACCATCCCGGCATTTGCCTGGAGGAGAAGTGGGAAATCACGGAAAACCACTCCAGGATAGCCGAGGTAGGAATCGAACGCACCTCTTATCAGCTTCGCTGAGTGAACACCGTTCCAGCCCTCAGACCTGAATTAAATTTCTTCGCAGAGCTGGGAATCGAACCCGGACCTCCGCGGTGATAACCAAGAATGGGACGGACATATAATAATAATAATAATAATAATAATAATAATAATAATAATAATAATAATAATCATCATCATCATAATAATAATAATAATAATGGCCAACCTGCCAATAAAATAAACGGCCATCCAATTCTTCGCTTCCGTTACCGTCCTCCTGATCAATATCATGGTCAGTATCGAGTCTTCGGATCTTGTTTCAACTTTGTCTTCATATCAGAGTCGCAAATTCCATTGAAATTACTGAATTATGAACTATCTATTAGTTAACTTTCAACAGAAGGCGACACGCTTCATCAGCATCATTAGGTTTTCGGAAGACGCAATCTCTTTACTGATAGTCCCTAAGGGAACGTACCAAGCCAAATAATCGGTATTACAGCACACCTGAAACTCACTGACAGAATGTTACATCATTGGTCACGCTGGTACTATCAATCCCACACTGACAAAATGTTACACGTGTAGAGTTATTTTTAGGCGCGTCATTTCACAACTCCCTGAAAATGCTTAGTAAAGTATGGTGTAAGATGTACCGAGACGATAAGATCATAACTTGAACTGTTGGCTTGATATTAAATTTAAAACGAACCATGGAACTGTCAGACCAATGCGTGACTAATGGAAGGTTTTAAAAGATAGTTCTGCATGGGGACTGAGAATATTAATACTAACTTTTCACAGTATTATTCATAAGTCTAAACAAACAATTTGTTGTAATCAGCGTAACCGCAGCCATCGCAAAGAAGTTTACGTAGCCGAGCGCGTATTTCCTTTTTGAACAGCTGACTGCGGCTGACCGTGTAGCGTTGGGGATCTGCGCCGCTAGCGCTACCCAAGTGGGGCCCGCTTGAACTCGGTCAGTGATAACTCAGGACCTGGTGATAACACTACGTATTCTATTCGTCATGGTATGAAGGTCATCATCTCAAAGACGAATGTTATGTCGGTAGGGAAGAAACTCAAGGAAATACAAGGTCTTCGAAAATGGTTGCAGCAATTTCAAAAAATCATACCTCAGGAACTATTTAAGATATTAAAACAAGCTTTTGTTAAAATGGCCATCTCAAAAAGTGTTTTTCATTCCATATATTGTTTTGTCACTCGTTCTAGGCAGGGGCGTCTATAAGGGGGGTGCTGAGGGGGCTCCAGCCCCCCCCCGAAAAAAGCCAATAAAAATTAAGAGTGTGCTGCTTTGTTAAGAGCATAAAATAATTGTAAATTTGGTTGTACCCTGATCTTAACTTATCGGCTAAGTTATAAACAATATTAAAATTGAAATTATACTAACTCGTGGTGTAGTGGGTAGCATTCTTCGCTGCTGCCCCGGAGATCCGAACTCGATTCCCGGCTCTGCCAAGAAATTTTAATTCTAGTCTGAGGGCTGGAACGGGGTGCACTCAACCTTGTGAGGTAAAGCTGTGAATTCCACAGTATGTTTTTGAGAAATACATGTAAAAAAAATGTTTACCTTTCTGCTTAGTAAATTGACAAATATTTAGATATATGCCATTCATACTCCATAGATCTTAATAGAAAGTTCATTAAGTATAAAATTTTATTTGTGTTTTGTGTTGTATTTTACAACTTTTTTTGTATTGCCAGTAATAATTGTAGGCTATATAAACTTTGAATCTTATCTAAAATAATTACACAAAGTTATATGCTCTAAGGTATTGGTTGATATTTCTGGGTATTTTGCGGTGACAATCCCCTGAGAATACTCACAATTTTCCAGGATAATCAGCCCCCCCCCCAATTTTTTTTCTATATACGCCCCTGGTTCTAGGACATCCAGGGGACTTCTTCACGTACACGCTGCCAGTTTCCTGAAACTGTTCATACCACCATGTAATGCTATTAGCATGAGGATCCCTATCATATACATGTCGGAAAGTGAACTGAACAGTTATAACATATTTGAACTCCACTAACCACAACACACTCTGTGCTTTCTGCTGAACTGTCGCCATTGCAATCACACTCACTACTGAAACAGTGGCGTGGCAGCTTGCTGTCGCGCACTCATTCTGCACATCGGCTGAAGGAGACGGGTGGACTAGGCCTACAGTTACATCTAAAACTAAAACTCGATGAGTTCTTGATTAGTTTTCAGGTCGAATTATTAATTTATCTCACTTACAACGGGAGAAATGAGTTTTTGAAATTGCTGCAACCTTTCTGGATGACCCTGTATGTAGGAGGAACTAAATTGGAGGAGGTGGAACATTTTCAATACTTGGTCTGTGTGTTCTCTCAGGATGGTCACAGTATGGGGAAGGAAATAGAGTCGAGGTGTAGAAAAGCCAATGCAGTGAGTTCTCAGTTACCATCTACAGTATTCTGCAAGAAAGAAGTTAGTGTAACGATGAAACTCTCCCTACATCGCTCAGTATTTATACCGACCTTGCTATATGGACGTGAGAGCTTGTGGATGCAGGATATCTGATACATAAGCTACAGGTACAGGCTATGAGTTTCATTCAAAAAGTAACGAGCCGAAGGCATAATTACAGAAACCAGTACCTGTATGTTAGCAGTATTGGCCCTGGCTGTTGAGGCACTTGTCCCACTGTGACACGAGGCGGTGAATGGCTGTCTCATAACATTCCCTGGGCTGCGATGTGAACCAGTTCCACACGTACAGCTGGACGTCGGCGTCCGAGGTGAATCGTTGGCCCCGCAGAGCCCTTTTCAGGGGACCAAACATGGCGTAATCACAGGGAGAGAGGTCTGGACTCTATGGAGGGTGGCCGAGAACCTCCCATTTGAATTTCTCCAGGAGTGCCGCGACTGTGTTGGCCGTATGAGGTCGTGGAGAGACCACGGCGACTATGGCGTTCACTGTCACTCGGCGGTACTGGGTAATGAGTGCATCAACCAGCTGGACGTTGCCATCGGCAATGCAGGGGGATGCCCCAGACCGGGCATCATCGGCTAACGACACCCGTCCTTCCCTGAAGCGCTTGTGTCACGTCTTGACCCTTGCAAGGGACATGCAGTGTTCGCCGTACACTTGTGACATTCGGCGATGAATGTCCGTTCCCTTATTCCTTCCGCTGTCAGAAACCGAACAACACCTCTTTGCTCTTCGTTTGACGCCTCCATGTCACTGTTTGCAATGCGACTGGCAGCGTTGGACGATTGATGCATGCTGCTGCTCGCTTTGTATCGTCACGTGACGTGCACGAGTGCCCTCTATCAACGTGCTGTGACCTTCCACGCTCAAGTCGGAACCACACCTCGTTACACATGCCGCGATTAGCCGATGTCGTCACCGGTTTGCGCATTCCAGCCTCCGGCTCGTTACTTTCTGAACGCACCTTATATAACCCCTGGCACTACAGCCCGTGAAGGGACTAGGCCTACCAAGCGACCGCTGCCCAGCCATTTGGCCTGCAGATATTGGGATGACGCGTGATCAGCGCATCGAGTCCCCTCGGCCATTAATCTTGGTTTTCATGATCGGGGCGCTGCCTCATTGTCAGACAGCTACTCAATTGTCCTCACGAGGCTGAGTGCACCCCGTTCCAGCCCTCACGTCAGTTTCTAAAATCCCTGAAGGAGTAGGGATTGGAACCCGGAGCCTCTGGGTGCGAGGCAGGCGCTCTACCCCAACACCACGGGGCCGACTAGCACGAATGATTGCTGGGACAAATAGATGGAAACCATGTCAGAAAGGTACTCTTAATGAAGAGTTCAAGGCTAGGCTATAATTGAATACGACAGATGAAGCTGTTCGTATGAGCTGACTCAGATGATGGGGTCATATGAAGAGAATGGGGGAAGAGAGAAGCAGAGGTAGGCCTAGGAGGAAATGGTTAGATTCAGTGCTGAGCGACTTCAGAGTGAGAGGTGTAGAAGCAGAGAAGGCCGCAGTGCTGACTGCTAATAGGGTATCATGGAGGCGACTTGTTCGCTAGCAGAGGCTTGCAGACTAGACCGGCTGCTGAAAGGCAAAACAGTCTCAAATGAAAATGTATGTTTATAGTGTGACAAGTTAGTTAGTTATTGTTGTTTTAAGGGACGGAACTACGAGGTCATCTGCCCCTCTTAACACAGATTAAATAATACAAATTTGGAATTGAATTTACAATTTTTAGGTGGACACCTAAATTCAAAAATACCAAAAATTAATAAAACAAAAACAAAAAATTAAATAAAAATAAAAATTATAAAAATAAACAAAAATTACGGAAAAACAAAACATTATCATTCAAACAAGTCGTTGAATCAATGTTCACTGGAGAACATTCTCACCTATAAAGCGTCATCTGCTAATATAAGTTTGAGCGTGACAAGAATCACGCCTCACTATATCACCACATAACTGGTAGCGTGCGTTACTGATCACTAAATGTATTACGGCTACGGTTCACAAATATCTACACACACTGTACAGTTCTTGCACTTGCCTCGTAAATATGCCTCTTGCCTTTGAAATCTAGCTGGGCGGATATGTTAATATTCCATGATTGCCTGGAGCCAAGGCTTTCCCAGCGCGAGGCACAGCGAAGCCACTGGGAGTAAGCAATGAGACTGGACAGAACTACGTGCAGATGTGCAACACTGGGAACTTGATACCTGCGTCACATGTGAGCTAGCCGCCAGGGCGGGACGTTGGAGTCCACGTGGAGTGATAGAGAAAGCATTCTATTAGTCAACAACCGTCAGCTATTGGTCAGCAGTGAAAAATGAAAATCCACAGCCTGCTTCCAGTCTCTGACCGGGTCAGGAATGGAATGAATGAAGCCCCCATCTAGCGGCGAGGATATAAACTGTGCCGGCTGCCGAAGCCTGTCGCACTCCTCTGGGGCAATGATTAAATGAATGACAGATGAAATGAAATGATGGTGGAGAGTGTTGCTGGAATTAAATTTTGACAGGGAAAACCGGAGTACCCGGAGAAAAACCTGTCTGCCTCCGTTTTGTCCAGCACAGATCTCACATGGAGTGACCGGGATTTGAACCACGGACCCAGCGGTGAGAGGCCGACGTGCTGCCGCCTTAGCCACGGAAAAAATGGTAATTGTCGGCGCGTGCTACTGCCTTACGTATGAGCCGCTGATCGTTAACCACGAAAGTGAGGGAAACATACCTATCACACGCAGCAGGATACCAAGTCTAAAAAATCTTTTGAGAGCGTTATTTTCATGTATTTCGACGTCAATGTTTCAGAGTACACGGAAGAAGACATCGCTGCGCATGCTCTTACGTTCTTTATTGACGGCTTCGAGACATCTTCTGTCACCTTGAGCTTTGCTCTCTACGAGCTGGCGGTGCACCCTGAGACCCAGGATCGACTCCGAACAGAGGTGGACTCTGTTCTGAACAAATACAACAATCAACTGTGTCATGAAGCGATACAAGAAATGGTGTACATGGATATGGTGCTGAACGGTGAGTAGACATTCGGTACCGTACCTTTATCTGTGCACATCCTAGTTGAAGACACCGCCTATCTGACATCTGTTACGCATGGTCGTAGCCACTGCTACCCTCTCGCCTGCAGGCAGCTCCACTAAGATAAGTAACCATATTACATGCTCTAATTTTATCATTTCAAATGATCTTGTCGACTTCGTCGTTATGGTTGGGGTCCATCTTATTCCTTACGGACACGGACACGGTGACGGACGTGACGTCATGCAGTCACGCGGGAAGTGACGTCATGAAGCTGCATGGGAACGTGACGTCATGCTCACGCGGGGAGCGAGAACCAGACGCTAATGATTATTGGAGTCGGTTGAAAGAGGCCTGGCGTCGAGCGACCTTTTAAAAATCAGAAATTCACTCCACAAATCTGTAAATCAGTATTCTTCCCTCATTTCAGATACACTATTCATTAAACAAACATATATGGCATAGTCATTACCCCTTCATGGAGTAGGCTATTGTCTAAATCTGGACACTCATACTACATCCTTACACTAATTCAAATTTACGGCCAAATGATCCTTCTGACAGGGAGGCAAAGGTTTCCGCCAGCTTGCCTGGGATGATGGGCCACAAAACCGCTATCAAAAAGTACACAATTTACGCTTTATTCAACCAAACACATCTCTAATACAAGTACAAGAAACACATTTCTTCCAGTGACCCTTAAAGAGGGGCCCACGCGGGAAGCCTAAGTTAATGGGTAATGCAGTCTGTTGAAAGAGTCCTGGGGCCTTTCTAACATGTGTAGCATTTGTAGCATGCGTCATTTGAAATGATACAACGTCTAGTCTTTCAGACTGACTGTGATTTTTTATTAGCCTACTTTCGATTTTTGCAAAAAATGAAAGCAGACTTATGAGATCTACATAGGGCCAAAACATGTGTGTCTGCCTGTGTGTGCGTGAGTGTGTGTACTCTGAATGTCTGTCCACCCCTATCAATTCAAACACGGTGAAACCGAATTGAATGAAATTTGGTACAGGGGTAGAACTAGCAAAGGGCACCTCAATACCATGATTTATATCGCCACCATCTTGAAGAAAACGTAATGGCGGCCACCCAAATGTTCAAAGCTTAAATCAAATTACGACTAACCTAATCTTTCGATCTCTACCAAATTTTGCGACAACATATATTTATATGGCGAGCGTCTTTTGACTAAACTAAAAGGACATCAGCCCAATAGTTTGCAGATGGTGGCCATGTATGTGTGCAAATTGATTCCCCCTATCAATTCAAACACGGTGAAACCGAATTGAAGGACATTTGGTACAGAGGTAGCAAGAGCAAGGGACACCTCAGTGTCGTGTTTTATATCTCCGCCATCTTGACGAAAATGTAATGGCGGCCACCCAAATGTTACAAAGCTTAAATCAAATTACGACCAATGTAATCATCTATTCTCTACCAAGTTTTGCAACATAATACCTTTATGTATGAAGAATAATTTGAACGAACTACAAGGTCATCAGCCTAATACTTTGCGGATGGCGACCATGTTTGTGTGCAAATCGATTCCCCCTATCTATTCATACACGGTGGAAACGAATTGAACAAAATTTGGTATAGAGGTTGCACTAGCAAAAGGCACCTCAGTGTCATGTTTTATATTGCCGCCATATTGACGGAAATGTAATGGCGGCCAACCAAATGTTAAAAGCTTAAATCAAATTACGACCAACCTAATCATCTGATCTCTACCAAATTTTGCAACAACATACCTTTATGTGGGAAGCATATTTTGACCAAACTACAAGATCATCAGCCCAATAGTTTGCAGATAACGGCCATGTATATGTGCAAATCGATTCCCCTTATCAATTCAAACACGGTGGAACCGAATTGAACGAAATTTGGTACAGAGGTAGCACTAGCATATGGCACCTCAGTGTCATGTTTTATATCGCCGCCATCTTGACGGAAACGTAATGGTGGCCACCCAAATGTTAAAATCTTAAATCAAATTACGACCAGCCTAATCATTTGATCTTTACCAAATTATGCAACAAGATACCTTTTTGTGGGAAGCATCTTTTGACTGAACTACAAGGTCATCAGCCCAATAGTTTGCAGATAGCGGCCATGTAGATGTGCAAATCGATTCCCCGTATCAATTCAAACACGGTGAAACTGAATCTTTTTTTTTTTTACAGAGGTAGCACTATCAAAGGGCACCTCATATTAATGTTTAATATCCGTATCGCACGTTGTATTTCAACAAGCTACTACAACCAACATTCAATTATACTCCTTGAAAAGGACAAAGAGTTATAACAATACCCATGCATTTAGGAGAAAGTAGGCTATATGTTCTTTACTGAATATCTTTTTTACAAATCAATTCTTCAACTCATGTCTACAATTCAAGAACAATCACTTTTATTGTACACAACAATGAGCATCACTATCCAGCCATTACATTCAGTTACTCGAAACCGGGGGCGTGGTGGCTCAGCGGTCATAGTTGGTCACTGGTCGTGGCCGAGTGCGGTACGTGTGTGCGCGCTGTGTGACCGCATTGGAAGAGTTTACGGTTCCTAATACCGGTGCTTCCTTAGTTTCACGTGTGTACTGACCTTCCGTGTGTCATTCGGACAATACTTTTTTAAGTAGTGTTCCAGATAGGACAACAAAACCAGAAACCCAGAAAACCCCGCTAAAAATCATGTCCGGATACCAGAGAAAAAACACCGTACGCTGCCAATGGGACAGGCAGAGTTCTCGCCCCTCACCAGGAGAAATTCACCGCTGGATTGGCGATACCCTCCGGTTGACTGTCGACCAAGTAGAAGCCATCCAGTTAAATGCGCACGAAAAAACCATGTACATCAAGGTAATCAGCCTATCTATTTATCAGAAATTGTTAAATACTTTTGCAGATCCTATTAAATTTCAGTATGATTCAGGCGGAATGACCAATGTTAAGCTCTCCACAGCGGATTCCAATTTTACCACAGTGCGTATATTTAATGTCCCACTCGAAGTACCCCCTGAAATTTTCAAATCCGTCCTGTCGAAATATGGCACTGTGAGTGACGTCAGGAAAGAACAATGGTCTTCTGCTTATCAGTTCCCGGTGTATAATGGAATACGTGCCGTAACTATGGAAATCAAGCAAGATATCCCCTCCACTGAGGCTTTTGGTGGCCATTCTGGCTATATAACGTATAATGGACAGAAACAGACCTGTTTAATTTGCAATGCTACCACACATCTACGTATTAACTGCCCAAAGAAAATGATTCCCCTCGGTATAACTCCTACACAACAGCGACGTGTACAATACTCGGAAGTTGTGACGCAGCAAACGTCATATGAAAACATGCTCATTGATCAGTCAGCTGAGACAACACCAGGAGTGACCTCGGATACATCTGACGCAGAACTTGTACCTTGCCCTGACCAGAGCTGCGAGACACAGAGTGCCCCTGTGCTCTCGGCAACCTGTATCGCAGCCTTAGAACCAACTCTGCCGTTACTACAGGCTGCCACAGAAATTTTGTCTTCACTGCCCCCACCTTCTCTGGTCCCTACCGACTCACTTAGGAATGTTGATCGTGGATCCGATAACGTCTCTAAGAAGATTAAAACAAATGCCTCGATTGCCGTACCAGCCCCGAAGAATCAAACTGGCTCCACAAACGTTCCCGCAGCTGTGAAAAAGAAACAAAATCTTCTTTCTACGTCATCTAGGGACCCACGAAAGCTCTCAACCGCTGACAGCCGGCCTATGAATGGCAGTCAAAAGGAACTATCTCAACCTAATTTGACATAGTGCACCAGGATAATTCTCACCTGTGTCTTCTTTCGAGTCCACCTTCCAGTATGTCTAGCACAGCTTTTATACTTCTCTTAATGGCGCAATTTCTCACTGTGGCCACTGTGAATATCAATGTAATAGAATGCCCTCTGAAATTTCAACTGTTGGAGAGATTCCTTCGAGATGCTGACATTGACATTGCTTTCATTCAAGAAGTTGCTATACCGTGTTTACCCATATCTGCCTTCTACAAACAATACATCAATACCGGTAATACGAATAGAGGGACCGGATTCCTCATAAGACATGATATCCCACTCGAAGGTGTGCTATGTCATCCATCAGGACGCATAATATCTGGACACATAAACAATACCACCCTGATAAATGTATATGCCCCATCCGGGTCCAATAAACGTGTGGAACGGAAAATGTTCTTTCAACAGAGTATACTGCCTCATCTGCACGACGTTAAGGAAAAACTTATTCTTGCAGGGGATTTCAATTGTATTCAACGCCCAGAGGATTCCACTAGTCCATACAGAGGTGTCAACCCGGCTCTCAGGACCCTTCTTACCTCCCTACACCTCATTGATGCTGTGTATAGTTTAAGGGTGCCCCTGCCCCATTACACCTGTATAAGTCACAACTCCTCATCACGACTTGACCGCATCTACTTTTCACAGGAACTTATCCAGCTTAGACGATATGAAGTGATTCCTGCCAGTTTCACTAACCATCATGCTGTCATATGTACAATCTCTTACCCCCATCCCATATTTCACATAGGAAGAGGTTATTGGAAGCTGAATTGCTCGCTGTTACTGGAGGAGGAATGCCAAGATATTTTCAGACAACACTGGATTCGATGGGTCCAACAAAAATGCAAATTTCGCGACTGCACAGACTGGTGGGATATTTTAGTTAAACCAGGGATCCGCCGCGTCTTTAAGAACATATCTTACCAACGAGGTCGGGAAAGACGGGATACAGTTGAATTTTACTATCGAGTTCTTCGCCAGCTCCAGCAAAGATCTGATGCTGGGGAGCGTATATATGACCAGATCCGGGAAGTTAAAACCAAGCTCCTGTCTCTACAGCAACGAACGCTCGCTCATATCAACGTGGCTTTAAAAGATCGTACAGTCCTCCCGGACGAAAGTGCAAGTGTATACCATATCGCCAAAGGACAACGTGAGCGGCAACGTAAATATATCCAACGCCTCCGCACCAGTACTGGAAGTGTCGTCACCTCCCCTGACGCTATACGTAGTGAAATATCATTATTTTATCAACGGTTCTACGCTAAGGCTCCCATTGATCCACAGCAGGTGACCCTATTGCTGTCATCTTGCAGTACCAAACTATCTCCGGACAACAAAACTCTGCTCAGCGCGGATATTACGGATGAAGAGATTCACTCTGTGGTTAAACAACTCCCAAACAACCGCTCACCTGGCATTGATGGACTGCCATATGAAATGTATAAACACTTCTGGCCTCTCATTGGCAAAGAATTTTGTCATGTCCTGCGTACCATTCTCCAACGTCGTGCTCTTTGTCAATCACATCACGAGGGTACCATAGTCCTCATACCAAAAACATCCTCTCCCATGGCAGTTGGTGACTTCCGACCAGTTACTCTGCTCTGCAGTGACTATAAAGTCCTTACCAAAGTACTGGCATGCCGATTGAAGACTGTTCTACCTGATATCATTGGTGATGAACAATGTTGCAGTATTCCTGGAAGAACTCTGTTAACAAACTTAGCGATACTACGGGACCTACACCTAAAAGCCGAAATGCTCCCCACTGAGCCAATGAGTTTTCTCACCTTAGATCTTGATAAAGCTTTCGACCGCATCAGTCATGAATACTTGTACATGGTCTTGCAACACTTCGAATTTCCTGCAATCCTTATTGACTACATTCGTATGATAAATTGTAATGCTACGTCTAGAGTGCTCGTCAACGGTTTTCTTTCCCCTCTGATTCCAATACAACGATCAGTTAGGCAAGGATGTCCCCTTTCTATGCTACTTTTTGTCATTGGCCTTGAACCTTTCATTCGGACTACCCAGGTGAAGCTACAGGGTTACAAACTGTCCACACATGTTTTTGGAATGTGCGCCTATGCTGATGACGTATCAATATTGATCCGCAATGAAGAAGACATCTCCCACATCGATAGCGTCCTTCAGCTCTACCATATCGCCTCTGGAGCACAATCGAACCCCCAGAAAACTGCTTTGCTTCCGCTCAATACTAACTCAGTGATTACCCCACAGCCCTGGTTCCGGATAGTAAATGAGGTGAAAATTCTTGGCATTACCTGGAAGCAATCGCTTCTGGACACAGTGCAAGTTAACTGGACTAAGGTCATTGCCAAAGTTAGGGGAGTCCTGATCCAATTTGGTCAAAGAAACCTCAATATAGTGCAACGGGTCATGGTCCTCAACGTGTTTGCGCTCTCTAAAATATGGTATGTCGCACAACTTTTCCCACTTCCCAAAATGTTTGAGAGCCAATTGGCAAAATATACAGGTTGGTTTATATGGCAAGGATTTTTGTTCCGAGTACAACGGGAACAGTTGTATCTCCCATCCCGGCAAGGCGGGCTAGGGCTAACAGCTCATGGCATGAAATGCCGGGCACTCCTCTGCAAGAACGATATCACCATTCTTTCCCAACATGACACTTTTACGAAAGCGCTATACAAAGATATTCGAAACACAGCCCGTGGTTGTGATAGAGCTTTGCCGAAGATATTTAGGGACCATCAACAGCACCTTCTGGAAACTGTTCGCCAAATGCCATCAGGGATTGTTCCAACGACGAAAAGTATCTATAACATGTTGCGGCAAGTGGTACACTCCAAACCGCGAATAGAGGCCACCACCCTCTACGTCCATTGGCCCACTGTTTGGAAAAATTTTGGGGCTATGTCCATTTCTTCTGCTGTACACTCCCAAGTTTTTATCTTCCTCAACGATCTCATCCCAACCGCTCTACGGCGATATACCATCCATCTTGAAGCTTACCCATGGTGTACTATATGTGGTCAAACTGATACGGCGATACACCGCTTCACATCATGCACGCGAGTTGCCTCCACGTGGCTGTGGTGTAAGGGAAAAGTATGTCAACTATTAAATGTGCCCTCGGATGACCTTGATGACAGGAAGTTGGTTCGTTTGTCGGTGACCGCCTTCCCCCAAATTAAACAGACTGCCATTGTGTGGATAATGGGCCAATATGTACACTTCGTGATGGACAATGATCAACATTTCTCTTTCCTGGATCTCAGGTATCACCTGCAAAAAGAGCGTTGGAAGCTTAGTGAAAGTGGACAATTGTACGATAAATATGGACACTATCTGGATTTCTTGTGATGTATTAGTATGGTATTTATCATATCTGAAAATTCTGTAATTCTGTAAAGAGCTAATAAAAAAAAAGTAGCAAAAAAAAAAAAAAAAAGGGTCTAGCTGTGTGCCTCTCACCAAGGCGGTCCGGGTTCGATTCCCGGTCAATGCATGTGAGATTTTCGAAGTGAAATGCCATGTCCTGTGGTTCGGATTCCACGTAAAAAGGAGGTCCCGTGGCTCATAATCACAAGAATCACGGTCACGTAAAACTACAATCTTCCTTTTTTACTCAAAACCTGTTCCATCTTGCTCATCGACGCCCCAAGGGTGCCAACTTACAAAAAACAAATTTAATTACAGAAATACATTCACAAAATTACAGAAGCACATTCGCAACATTCTCCCACCTTGAAACGGTAGGTTTCAACTAAAAGCACAAAATAATACAAAACCTAGGAATAAACATGGAATTAACAAATATTTACAAATTCAGTTTGGTTGGCCTTTTAACAACCCTGCCCCTTCTTGTCAGAGCAACAGCTTCACTCTCAACTACTTGAGGGCAGGGGCGGATCCAGACACTGATCTTGGAGGGGGCGGTCATGATATCTGTCCTCAAAATGGAGGGGGGGGGATAATATACCATAATGCAAATTTAAAAGTTAACAATAAACATCGAATCATTTGCGCATACTTTTACCAAAATGACATTTTTTTTTCGAAATGTGAAATTTTTCGTTACTTTCCTACTTTCTGTTACTAAACAATATTTTGTTTGCTCATACTTATCTATACTTACGTACACTCTATCAGTATCGGACTGGCCCTAAGAGCCCTCGAAGGGAGCGGGAGAGTAGGGGCCTTACCCCCCCCCCCCCCTCCCCTCGCCCACCCTCTCCCCAGTGACTTGCTCCTATTTTTACGCTGAAAAATATTTTTATGCTGAGTTTACTGAAACGGGGATCGCGCGCATTGAAATACCGTGATCGTAATGAGCCCCCTTCGGAACTTCCCCCCCCCCTTTTCCCTATTTTTAGATACAATATAATAAGCTGATGTTAGAGGCCTACTCGCACAAGGGCCGAGGTCATTAATTTTAAGGCCCCGAGGCCCCTTGATGCCTCAGATGCCTTGAATGGTCCGAGGGGGGTCAAAAGTCCTCCGGACCTCCTCATAGGTAATGATTGGCTTTGTCCCCTTTGCGAGTAGCCCTCCCTCTCTTAAGTTGTAAACAAAGACGCAGAATATCTTAGCTAGCTAATAACTGGGGTCACAGGTCCATTTGCGCAAGGGCCTAAGGGCGGGCCTCGGCACTCATAGTCTCCTGGCCCGAGGCCTCGATGGGAACTCCCGTTCTTCCCAAATGGCCAGTCCGACACTGCTCTCTATATTATCATTTGCCATGCCAATAATATCGCTGGAGCGCTTTCGTAAAGATAGTTAATAATAATGTTATTTGTTTTACGTCCCTTTTAACTACACTGGCTTTTAGAGACGCCGGGGTGCCGGAATTTTGCCCCGAAGGGGATCTTTAACGTGCCAGTAAATCTACTGACACGGCTCCCTCGCATTTGCGCACCCTCAAATGCCAGCTGACTGCGCCAGGTTTCGAACCTGCAACCTTGGGCTCAGCCAGCGAGAACGTTACCCCTGAGCCACGCAGCCAGACTCGTAAAGATAGACTTTTAATTTTATCCAATACGCTATCATACCGGGTTCATATTTTATAGTTAATGTATTAATGTAATTAAAGGGTAGGAGGGTAAAATCAGAGTTATATAGTTTACTGACTGACAACCGTAAAAAAATAATTATATTGCTTAGACAATAGCTTCAAGATTAAATAAAAACCCGGCTCGAGGCCCGAGGAATTTTAATCGATCGACGAGAAAAAGATCGTTAAAGACACGATTTAATCAGGTTTACGGGAGTTAAAAACTATATTTAACCTTTATTTTAGGGGTATAGGTTGAGCGAATTAAGAATAAGGCTACCCGAAATTATGACAGGTACATGTGTATTGCTAATCGTACGTAAATATTACAAATACAGCAATTTTGTTCATAAAAACAATTTTAAGCTAAACAACAAACTCTAGTCGCCGGTTTGGTTTTTTCGCGTAGCGATCAATCACGCGAGATGGATCAACATAAACATCGTAGTGGACGTGCAACAAAGCAAGTCCGTTTAATCTTTCATCGGACATAGTTGACCGCAACCACGTCTTCAGCCTTCTCAAAGAAGACTTTCCGATGAAGCGGTGCTGATGGGTCAAGTAGCATAAATCTTGAGACATCGATGAATACTGGGGTACAACTCTTTATCGCAGGCAATTAAAGCTTCCATAGCTTTCTTTGGGATGGTTGATCCCGATTCAAGCTCCCGGGACCACTTTGCCTCCCACATACGAAGTTTAGCCTGTAGAAGCCTTGCCGCAGACGCAGCAGAATGTTGATTGAGAAGTTTGAAGTACTTTGCTGAGATTGTGTCCACATCCGCTGACGTCCATGATGATATTGGCATCATTGCTTATAGGCTGTGTAACTCTTGCGTTGCTTTAGGGAAGCGAGTGTTTAGGTCTTCTAGGACGTAGTCTAAAATGGGTATGAAAACGGCCCGGCGATAGTAGTCTTCTACGGTTGACGCTGGATGATTTTCGCGGTGCTTTTGCAGTTGTGCGATGCGTGGGAGCAGACGTTCGATTCCAAGTTGTTTTGCCAGAGCTTCTGATTCTTGGAAGAGCTCAGCAAATTGTGTTTCGCACTCTTCGCGCCTCTTGCTCAACACATTGGTAGTGTCGTCTAGCGCATCCTGGGCTTCCTTCAAGTCTATTTGCCCTTTTTTGAAACAAAATGCGGAGTGTTTTAGTGTCTCCAAGGATTTCTGACAAGCAAATGACGATAACTATAAAATCACACTCACAAAGAGCAGCTATGAGCGTTTTTGCCTTAGAATCACTTTCTAAGTCTTTCCATAAAGTAATCGAGTCTAATCTCTCGACTATGTTCGGGAGTAAAGAGCGAAATTGTACAAAACCGTCGTGCCGATCGATCCACCGCGTCTCACAAAGTCCACATGAAAGTTCACCTAGAGTTGCTTTAAATACATAGGAGCGTTTTGAGGACGAATCAATGGACGTAATAGTGGCCTTCATAACTCCTATTGCATTTCGCACGGCGACGACTTTCGAGGACTTCGAAATAGACAAATTCAGAGCGAGATTATAACAAGGGCACCTAACGGCATGCTCTGCCTCGGTTTGCTCCACGGCGACAGCACCACAAGCTACTGACGCCATGATAGCGCACCCGTCAGTACCAACGCCAACACACCGACATAGGGCAAGACTGTAATGCTTGAGAATACTCAACACAGTTTTACCCACGTCTCTGCCGGTTACGGTAGGCTCTGGGACTCCTTTGGTTTCTTGTTTCTTGCTGGTTCTCTCTTTGGTTTGCGTTTTCTTTTTCTCCTCTATAGTTCTTGCATCTGCATCTTCATCTCTTGTTTGTTGGTCGTATTCATCTTCATCCTCTGGTTCTGCTACATTTTTCTTCTTTTTCTTGATAGTAGGCTGTGCAACGTGTTTCTTGGCTTTATTTTTGGCTTTAAATTTTCTCTTCGAATCCTCCTTAGTTTCTTCTCCATCTTTATCTCTTGCTTGTGGATTTCTTCTTCGGTTTCTGCTTTCTTTGGTTCTTTTCCTTCCTGCAGCTCTCGCTCGGTTTCTGTTTCCGTCACGCTGTTTGCGTTTTCAATATTGTCATCATTTAGCTTCTCTTCTCCAGTTTTCGGATTTGGCGATTCTTGCGCTAGCCCCTCAGTATTAATTTTACTTCTCTATCGACATTCCCTTCGTTTCGGGCGATATTTTCCTGTTTGGACACTGGGATTTCGTCTTTTTTCTTCCTTTTACTTTCCATTTTATTACGTCTTTTCCATTTAAACGGTTGTGCACTGTTTCTCGGAGATGTATAAAGCTTATGAAGTCTTCATACAATTTACCTCGATAGACATATCTCAGGCGCTGGTGGAGCGGGCCGAAGAGGATTGTTCGTTTGTACTCGGCTCCGTTCGGACAGGCGGCGCGGCGGCTGTGCTGTGCTCAGTTAGCTCGGCTCGTCACAACAAAAGCAACAGTGCGAGCGGGGTAGCGAGAAGAAAACGTCGCGGCTAGGTAATTTAATTTATATTGCACGATTATTAACTGAATACTAGTTACGTTAAAATCGTTGTTTATAGTTCGTTTGGTGCGTCTCCTCCTTCGCTTCTCTCCTTCCTCTTCTCTCCTCTCCTTTCCTTTCTCTTTTTCCCTCCTTTCTTTTCTCTTAGGGGGGGGGGGGCGATCGCCCCCCATCCCCCCCCCTGGATCCGCCCCTGCTTGAGGGGGGTTACTAGAGTCACAATCAGGCACCAAGTCAACAGCATTGGGACCACACAAAGAACCATCACTATTTTCATAAGGAGATCCAATCTCCATCAAGCACAAACGTTGGACTGGTCGCAACAACTCACTCTTAACTGTTTTTACATTTGCCACTCTAGTTACTCCATCTTTACCAGGGAAGATCTCAAGCACTCGAGCCAATTCCCAATCAATTCTTTTCTTTTGGTCAGACTCACCCCATACAACATCTCCCACCCTGACATTCTTAGAAGACTTAGCAGTGTTTAACATCAGAGACCCTAGGTATTCCTGACGAAAACGTTCTTTTAGGTTTATCCTAACCTCAGCTACATATTTCACCCTAGCAGAAAGACCCTTTTCATCCACTTCGTCAAGATCAGGCACCTTTGTCTCAAACTGCTCCTGCAAAAACATAGCAGGCGTTATTGGTCTCAACTCATTAACATCTTCAGACATGTAGGTAATGGGACGCGCATTCATAACAGCCTCAATCTCGGTAATCAAGGTCATTAGTTCACAAAGATTTAATAACGCATGACCAAGGGATATTTTCAACAGTCTCTTCATCACCCCAATAAGCCGCTCAAAAAATCCACCCCACCAAGCACCTGTGGGAACATTAAATAGCCACTGAATTTTCCATTCACGTTCAACTGTAGTCTGCTTAATGAGATTCCAAACTCCTACAAAGTTAGTACCGTTATCACTATACATAGTTGTGATTCTGCCTCGTCTGGCAATCATTCTTCGAAGAGCATGTAAAAACGATTCTGTAGAGAGCGACTCTACCACTTCAAGATGGACTGCACGGTATACAGCACAGGTGAACAAGGCAATCCAAACCCTAGTACCATCTTTTATGAAAAGAGGTCCAGCCAAATCGACTCCGCATACTTGGAACACGTTTCCAAGATTTACACGGTTATTAGGTAACCCGACAGGTGGCGTTCTCACTGGTTGGGCTTTGTGCCTAAGACAACGAACACATTTACTAACAACACGTCGGGCTAATCGTCTACCTCTGACTATCCAGTATTCTTCTCTCAGGGCTACTAACACAGTACTTGCTCCAGCATGGTGCATTTTCTCATGACATTCTACCACCATGGACTCCACTAGTTCACACTGAGGTAGTAAAATGGGTTCCTTGAACATGGGTGTGAACTCATCAGATAATATTTTAGTACGAACTCGAATCAAGCCATCATCATCAGTTTTAATGTTGAAATTATTTACATCTAGAGGGTGACTACTCTGAATCCACCGTACTAATTTTAATTCAGCATGTCGTACTTCTTTGCCAGTCAACTCCTCTCCGCAGTTTGAACTTTTCCCACTAGCTTTCTCAAGAAATCGGTAGATCCAACCAACAACACGCACATTTTTCGAGAAAGAAGCAAAGTGTGTGAACATGTTTTCTCTTACATCGTTTGTGTTGTACAAACTAACAGCCGTTTTCTTCGATTCCTCTTCTGTAGGGGCTATTTTCACAGTTAACCATTTGTTCTCATTCTCTAGGAGCCACTGAGGACCCTCCCACCATTTTGATGCAACAAATTCGGACAACAAGCATCCTCGGCTGAGTATATCAGCAGGATTACAATCGCCAGGAACAAATCGCCACTGCTCGGGTGACGTCAACTGGTGGATTTCCTTTACCCGGTTTCCAACAAAGTTCTTCCATTCACCTTTCTTGATCCAGTAAAGAACAATCATAGAATCAGACCAGTGCACAATGTTGGAAATATTAGTCGATTTACTAATAACAGAACCAAGCCTTGCTGCAAGTGTTGCCGCTACAAGCTCTTTACGAGGGATTGACATGTCTTCCATTGGTGCAACTCTGGACTTAGCTAAAACAAATCGAACATTAAAGCCATCTTTGTTTTCATACCTCATAAAGGCACAAGTGCCCAGTCCAAGGAGACTGGCATCACTGAATACATGTAAACAAGCTGTGTCAGAGACACCTCTTAAACATCTAGGCACCACAATGCTGTCAATCAAATCAACTTCAGTAAGCCACTGCGAGCACTTCATTTGAATTTCTTTTGGAAGGGGTGTGTCCCAGTGTAGTTTGAGCTTAAATGCCATTTGCAATGCAATTTTCAGATGGAGTAAAGGTGCCGATAACAAACCCAATGGATCAAACACCCTGCTTATAATCGACAGCAATTTCTTCTTAGTTAATTCATTGATTTTCTCTTTTGGATCGAAGCTAAAGTTGCATCCCAACAGATCATCTAAAGCATGCCATTTGACACCTAAGACATTTTGTGTCACATCATCTCCTGACAAAACCCACCCACGGAGTTGGAAACTGGCTTGAGACATGACATTTGTAGCTTCGGACACAAATTCCTTGGCATCACTCAGGGACTGAAATGAACAAAGGCAATCATCCATGTAAAAGGAATTTTTCAGTCTTTCAACTAAGTCACCACTTAGAGTATTCAAATGATGAGTGATGGTGGCATTCAGCAAAAATGGGCTACACACAACTCCAAAAACTACACGACAGTGACGCAGCGTTATAATATGCCCATCACGCCACCACAAGAATTTTAACATTTCTCGATCCTCAGGGTTCAGTCCAATCATTAAGAAAGCCTGTTTTATGTCTCCCACAACACCGACCTCCTGTAACCTGAAACGTAATAGGATAGGTACGATACTAGCAATCAAGTTGGGTCCCGTTGCTAAACAATCATTTAGAGAGACGTTTCCAATACTTTTCGCCGATGCATCAAAGACTGGGCGGATTTTAGTTGTTTTCCCATAATTTATAACTGGTCTGTGAGGTAGAAAGTGCCATATGTTTTCATCAGATGTTATTTCAATAATCCCATCTGTTTCCCATTGTTTAAAAACAGTATCATACGCATCTTAGAGTCCATTGTTATCTAAAGGGCTCACTGTTGATTTCAGACGACTTTCAGCTATTTCACGATTAGTGGGAAGAGGGGGGTGCTCATCAATCCAGGGCAATGTTACTACATACCGACAGTTTTCACCTTCGAAACGAATTGTGTCTTCAAAATTTCGCAAACATCTATCATCTATGTCCGACCTTTTTGTTTCTGTCTGTTTCTCAATTCCAATAACTTCTAAGTCCCATAAAGGATGGTGTAAATTGAGCAAAGAGGTCACAAAGTTTGTAATACTGCTTACCTCTTGCCTCTCTGCGGTACCCAGGGGACACCATCCAAGCTTCGTCTCAAATGCTAACAGCTTAGAGTCAATACATTTCACACCTGTAACAAGTTCGCCCATAACATCAGCTCCTAACAACACATCAATAGGTCGGTTAACTCCATCATCTGTCAATGTAATACCAAGTGCAGCCACCTTCCGTAACAAATGCGGATCATTCACAGGTGGTATCAAACCACAAATCTTCTTCTCCCTAAGTGCATTAAGAACAAAACTGTTATCACCCTGTAAGCTAGTTAGTTCAATTTCATGAATTGGATGTGATATTTTAGATGACACACTCCCACCAAACAGCATATGACAAATATTTTCACGACCACATTCGATCAAACCCAATTTTTCACAGATAGCTTCCGAAATATAACTGCGGTGTGAAGCAGTATCAAGTAATATTCGAACAGTGACACCACGCAATTGTGCTACTAATGTTTTTAAAATGACAGTTCCACTAGGCCCTGCAAATAACGATGCTGTTCTGCTGGGTTCACCAACACACATGATATCATAGTGCCTCCCTTTACATTTACCACAATCTATTCTTTTCCTACACTGCTGTCTCGAGTGACCTCCCTGCAAGCATGCAAAACAAGCTCGTTTTTCTTTTACAGTTTTACGACGGTCCTCAACCGACATTTCTTTAGAACACTTGTAAGAGGGATGGTTCTCATTACAAAACAAACAGGTTAGGGTTACTTTGTGTGACCGTCCTGTTTGCTGATAACTTACCCGATTCTGCCTGACAGTAGGAGTGAAAGAAACGAAAGCTGCTGCTGTTGGCTCTGTTCTGGGTGCAGTGAATTTATCAACCTCATTCACCTTAGCATGATTACGCAGTCTTTGTTCACTCTCGGCTTCTTTGCCCAGAAAACATAAAAGTTTATCAATTTTATTACCACTATCATCGTCCTCTTCTGCTGCTCTTCTTTCCCATATTTTCAAAACGTCAAGGGGGAGACATTCTTCAATGAGTGGAACTAAGATTGCTGCCCTATCAGAATTCATGCCTAATGTTTCTAGGGATCTCAACTTAGTACTTATATTATCATACAGGTCAGTCACAGATAAATCCGAGCGAACCAATTGCAACAAATCTTTATACACACATCAAAAAAAGTTTTGCATCACCTCGGTTCCCAGATCTCCGGCATATAGACGTTGACTGTGTATATTGTATCCAAGATACAGTCCCTTTGACTGTTCATAGATGTCACTAAAACTGCTCAAAGATGTAAACAACCATGCATGAGCAGGGCCTATTAGACGGAGGGGGTACGACAGCCGATCAGTTCCAGTCATTCCACCAGGACGAAGGTACGCTTCTCATGTTGTCTGTAGTTCTACCATGCCTAGAAGGTCAATACCGCAGTTCGATCGCGTCCGCATTGTTACTTTGTGTCAAGAAGGGCTCTCAACAAGGGAAGTTTCCAGGCGTCTCAGAGTGAACCAAAGCGATGTTGTTCGGACATGGAGGAGGTACAGAGATACAGGAACTGTCGATGACAGGCCTCGCTCAGGCCGCCCAAGGGCTACTACTGTAGTGGATGACCGCTACTTACGGATTGCCGCTCGTAGGAACCCTGACAGCAACGCCACCATGTTGAATAATGCGTTTCGTTCAGCCACAGGACGTCGTGTTTCAACTCAAACTGTGCGCAATAGGCTGCATGATGCGCAACTTCACTCCCGACGTCCATGGCGAGGTCCAGCTTTGCAACCCCGACACCATGCAGCGCGGTACAGATGGGCCCAACAACATGCTGAATGGACCCCACGGAATTGGCATCACGTTCTCTTCACCGATGAGTGTCGCATATGCCTTCAACCAGACAATCGTCGGAGACGTGTTTGGAGGCACCCTGGTCAGGCTGAACGTCTTAGACACACTGTCCAGCGAGTGCAGCAAGGTGGTGGTTCCCTGATGTTTTGGGGTGGCAGTATGTGGGGCCGACGTACGCCACTGGTGGTCATGGAAGGCTCCGAAACGGCTTTACGATACCTGAATTACATCCTCCGACCCATAGTGCAACCATATCGGCAGAATATTGGAGAGGCATTTGTCTTCATGGACGACAATTCTCGACCTCATCGTGCACATCTTGTGAATGCGTTCCTTCAAGATAACGACATCGCTCGACTACAGTGGCCAGCATGTTCGCCAGACATGAACCCTATCGAACATGCCTGGGATATGTTGAAAAGGGCTGTTTATGGACGTCTTGACCCACCAACCACTCTGAGAGATTTACGCCGAGTTGTCGTTGAGGAGTGGGACAGTTTGGACCAACAGTGTCTTGATGAACTTGTGGATAGTATGCCACGGCGAATACAGGCATGCATCAATGCAAGAGGACGTGCTACTGGGTATTAGAGGTAGTGGTGTGTACTGCAATCTGGACCACAAATGCTGAAAGTCTAGCTGTATGATGGTACAACATGCAATGTGTGGGTCTCATGAGCAATAAAACGAGCTGAAATGTTGTTTGTGTTGATCTCTATTCCCTTTGTATTTAAAGGTTCCGGAACTCTTGGAACCGAGGTGATGCAAAACTTTTTTTGATGTGTGTACATACAATTTATAACCATCTCCTCTTTACCAAAACGATTCTTTAAATGTTCCAAGACTTTAACATAATTCTCACTTGTTTGTGAATAACTGTCAACTAACTTCCTAGCCTGTCCCTTCAGTGACATTTTCAAGTAACTAAACTTATCAACATTCGTAATGTTAGAATCCTCATGAATCCTTTGAAATTGTGTCCAAAAATTTATCCAGTTACCTGGACCCAAGTCGAATACCTCAAGCGTGATTTTCGGTAGCCTTAACCTCTCTGACGACATGGTTGACGACGCCGAAGCCACGTTGCTCTGTACGCTGAAATTATCTCCTGCATCAACACAACTGGCAACACTAGGTTTTAATCCTTCCACTTTATCCTCGGCTTCAAGAAGTGCTTGCAGAAGATCTTCTTGAACGGTAACACAGTGCATTGTTTCTTCGATACAGGCATCCTCGTTTCCGTCAACATTCAACAACTCGTTCAAGATGCTTTCGTCCAATTCTTTTAAGGTATCCGCAATTGTTCGGAGAGTATTTATTTTCACACGTAATTTTTGGAAATCGGCTTCAACTCCGACCGCTCCAATAGCTTTCGTCGCACTTGCCCGATAGGCACTTCTCTTCTTTTTCAACTTTTCAATCGTGGCCATTGCAAGGCAACAAATCGAAAACAAAACAAAACAGGGAAATTGTTTACCAAACCAACTTTTTCAATATAATCCTGTCAATGGTCGCCAAAATGTTACAAATCAATTCTTCAACTCATGTCTACAATTCAAGAACAATCACTTTTATTGTACACAAGAAGGAGCATCACTATCCAGCCATTACATTCAGTTACTCAAAACCTGTTCCATCTTGCTCATCGACGCCCCAAGGGTGCCAACTTACAAAAAACAAATTTAATTACTGAAATACATTCACAAAATTACAGAAGCACATTCGCAACAATCTTGTTTATTATATTGAGTTGTTCTAATTTGTATACATGTACATAATTTTCATACGTAATTCACGAATCCGTATAAATAAAACTAACTAACCTGTCGTAACGAGATTAAAACTGCAAATCAAAATGCAAACACCAATTGTACGCACTACAAAATGTATGTAGCTAGATAACATTGAATATAAATTTAAACCTCAACTCAGTGATCATTGAAGGTCGAAACGCGTGATCCTAAAATTGTCCCATTATAATAGTGATCATAGCTTGCCACGGTGGGTGAGTGGATATCGTGTCTGTCTACTAACCCCCAAGATTGCAGGTTCGCTCCTGGCCGTGGTAAGTGATTTTTGAAAGGCGGCAAAAATACGATACGCATGTCATACGATATTGGCATGTCAAAGAACCCATTTGAATTCAGTAGGCCGTGTTCATAATGGCAAAATTAATCTCGGGAGTTTCCGCCAACACAAAGTTCCTCATTTCTCTACTAGAAAGCGCTATAGTTTTCAAGGAGCTTAGATATCTAACCTCCTTGACTTTCACAGTGATTCAAGGAACAACGAAATTCGACATGCAAGCTACCCTCTGGGTGTCAAATAACAAAGCTTGCACCCGGCATCCGAGGCCATACGATATTATTATTATTATAATATTGATCATAACTAATACACGTAATTGTTTCCAGGAGTGTTATTACTTATAATTCATATATTATATAGATTGTACACCACGTAAGGCAAATCAGTCTAAAAAGTGAAAATTACTAATAATAATACATTCTCGAAGAGAGCTTCTCATCACTACAATGACATCCAAAATCTGCCATTCATAACACTTGCTCAACAGTTCGAAAGCTTTTAAATCTTCCCACCACATAAATGAAGATAATTAACTTGCAGTATAATGCCGTATGTGGTCGTTTCCCGCCTTCTGTAACAGTAGGCTTGTATACAAGAGAAAATAATTATAATGATAATACAAATAATACAAATAATATAAATATTTGTTACGGCCAACTATGGACCACGTTCGACAGATTTTACATTATTTGTTGCCAATATCTCTTCATCCTCTCTCCCACCTCCTTCTTCTTTTCCTCCGTGTGAGATCTTCCTTTCCTCAAACTCCTTAACCAGCCGTCTAAATCGCTCTCGGTCCATTATATCTTCTTCTTTCACCCCCATCCGATCCAAATCCAATCTCACTTCCCGAAACCATTTAGGCTCCGTCTTCCTCTTCCTGAAGAATTCAAAAATCCTCTTCGTCAATCTGGCATTGTTCATCCTCACCAAGTGTCCATAAAACTGTATTCTACTTTTTCTCATCAGGGCTACGATCCTTCTGTGTTCAGGTGTAGATCTTTGTTAGGTTTGCGTCTCCTCTCTCCATCCTTGATATTTGGGCCTAGGATTTTTCGGAGCATTTTCCTTTCCCTCTTTCGGATGTCTTCGAGGCCACCCTTCCCCATCATATCTAGTGTCTCTGCTGCATACGGACATTCAGGTTTGACAACAGTGTCTAAGTGTCGGAATTTAGCCCTTTATGTTGTATGTATCCTTCGTTAGTTGATAAGCTATTTCCATTCTTCTCGCCTGCTCTTTGATGGCATCCTTTTCCGAACCATTGTCCTGCAATTTTTCTCCCAAGTACTTAAATCACTTAACTCGTTTTATCTTGGCTTCTCTCAACTCCAAGTGAAGAGGAGCGTCTTTGATGTTGGTCATGAACACAGTCTTCTCAAAAGAAATTTGTAGGCCAGTCTTCTGGAGTTCTTCAGTCCTTTTTATCGCTGTTTTGATACTGTTAGTGAGTATCACAACATCGTTAGCGAATGCCAAACAATCCGTTCTTATACTTTCTTTACCTCTCCCTAACTTGAAACCCTCTTTATCCGAAATTCCCTTCGTCCATTCTCTAATAACTTTTTCTAAGACGCAGTTGAATAATATTGGTGATAGCCCGTGGCCTTGTCGTACGCCAGTTTTGATTTCGAAAGGCTCTGACAACTCCCCCCTGAACTTTATTTTGGAGCAAGTATTGCTAATCGTCTGTTGAATTAGATTCCTCGTCTTGTTGTCCACTCCCAATTCCTCGAGAACTGCGTACTGGATTTTTTATTATGGGGTTTGAAGCCATTTTTCAGTGTTGCCTTAGTAAACAAAAGTTTGGTGCTTTTCAGTCGGTCAACACGAATGTACCCAAACGAGTTGGGTTATACCCTAATCCTGAAAAAACTGGTCATCCTATTGTATTTATTAATCTCATGTAATTTTTTCAGGATTAGGGTATAACCCAACTCGTTTGGGTACATTTGTGTTGACCGACTGAAAAGCACCAAAGTTTTGTTTTGGATTTATTATATTTATTTTTTAAAATTACGCAGACGTTATAATACATAATATATCTTGTACATTTTGCAACGGAAAATATTATATATAGCCTACAGTATACTGTACGTATAATACCATATTATTTTAACACGCTACCACAGTGATTTTCTTCGCCATCCTTGAAACACGGTAGAGTCTAATACAGCCAACATAGTCTCTGACACGAAAACCAAATAGTATTCTTTATATTACTTTTAATGTATTTTTTGGTCGTTAACCTGAAATTTTAGAACTTAAAAGGTTAATTCTGGTTCCGTATTGATAAACTAATTAGTATAAACAGGTTAATTTTCCATGGGACGGGAGTAGGAATCCTTAGGCAATGAACTAGCCTCATTGTTGTGGAAGCTTGCAATAAAACGTACTGTGTAATTCGTATTTATTTCCCATCAGAAAATACGCACTGTATGTTAATATATGGGTATTAATAAAACAACAAATACCTTATAATAAAACACATGATCCGAACCCCTGCTAGACAGGTGATAGCCAAGCACCACATTGAATTACGTAGTCGATAATAGGTTCAGGAAGTACCGCAATAATTGGAAATAAGGAAAATCGTCAGCATGACATAACGTATAATACACCACGATGTATTCCAACAAGCTACTACAGTAGGCTACATTACAACGAACATTCAATTATACTCCTTGATAACGACAACATTTATAACTATACACATAACATTTAGGAGATTAAATAACCGTATTCAGAAATCAAGTCAATCCTATCAGCAAGTTCGATATCTACTCTGGAATAAGCAAGTGCCACTAAGATCAAAACAAACTCTGTTTCGAACATACTTTGTCCCTAAATTGACTTATGGGTTGGAAACACGCACAACTACCAAAAAAGTTGACAGCAGACTTCAAGCTTCAGAAATGAAGTTTCTAAGAAGCATGCTTCAAAAAACTAGGAAAGACAAATTAGAAGATAAGAGAACAAGCTGGAATAAATCAGTCCCTGAAGGAGACCATAACTAGGGCACGTTTGCGATGGTTTGGTCACGTCAAACGTATGACAGAAGGAAGAATTGCAAAACAATGGTTACATACTGAGATTACTGGAAAGAGACCTGTTGGAAGACCTAGGAGGAGATGGCTGGACCAAGTGAAGGAAGATATCACATCCAAGGGAATCAACTGGGATGAAGTCTTGAAGGAGCAGTGGTACATGAATCGACCAAAATGGAGAGCGCTCGTAAACCATACCCGGGAAACTGGAGTGGAAACTTGATGATGATGATGATGATTATTATTATTAATCGTATGGCATACAGTAATATTAGATATCACAAAACAACAACATATTTACAACATATCTACAAATGAATGCCCAGGTTCCTCAAATAATCCACAGAATCTGGAGTCACACGCACATAATCCCCGAGGGCACCTGGATTTGCCCTCAGAGAACCATCACGTACAATATGGGAGATAGTCTGTCTCTCATCACCACAATCACATGCAGGAGGTGGAAATTTGTTCCATTTGAACATCGCATCAGCACAAACACCATGGCCAGTCCGTATTCCCTTCAGTCTAGTCCATGTTCTTCTGGGTAGATTGAATCCAGGGTCCTTCACAGTTTAAATTAAAATACACAGCCTGCTTCCAGTCGTCCGACCGGGTCAGGGAATGGAATGAATGAAGCCCCCATCTAGCGGCGAGGATATGAACTGTGCCGGCTGCCAAAGCCTGTCGCACTCCCCTGGGGCAATGATTAAATGAATGACAGATTAAATGAAATGATAGTGGAGAGTGTTGCTGGAATTAAATTGTGACAGGGAAAACCGGAGTACCTGGAGAAAAACCTGTCTGCCTCCGCTTTGTCCAGCACAAATATCACATGGAGTGACCGGGATTTGAACCACGGACCCAGTGGTGAGAGGCAGGCGTGCTGCCGCCTAAGCCACGGAGGCTGTGGTCTTTCACAGTTACGGATGGCATATCACGGTGCTCTGCAGTGCAAGTTGAGTTCCAGTCCGTAGTCCATTGATTCATGACATCAAAGTTTGCATCCACTAGTTTATGAGCTGCTATGAAATGGTGGGTTCCTCGATTTGAGTCTCCAGCAATATGACTGAGCACAGGAAACCATTCAGTTGGAGTTGACTTTATAGTGCCTGAGATTATTCTCATGGTATTATTGAGTTGCACATCAATTTCCTTTACATGTGGGCTGTTTAACCAAACGGGGGCACAATCAATACTCAGCAGCAGAAAATACTAGTCCAATACACAGTGGGTCAAAATCGAAATCTAGGGGGACAAAATTATTTCAACGATTTAATCATGAATTTAGAGTGAAAGCAACGTATATAATTTGTTTATTTCATAATAAACATGCAAGAAATTGTCTATGACTAGGAGTTGGATAGACATTCAGTTATCTCTTCAGAACAATTTTCTACCCCTAATTTACTTTTAACAAAGTCACAAAGTTCCACTTTTGACGTAATCGTCGAACCCAGTGCCTCAAACAGTTGTAATCGTGTGAGAACTGGTTGCGCGGCATCCTCTAAAACGTAAAATAACTAAGTAATTTGCGAAAAGATGCAAAAAATCTTATAACAGGCGTAAACTACAAGACTTTATCTACATTTTAACGTTAAGTAGAATGTGACGCAGAGTGACGTGACTTACTAAAAATCTAAGAGAAAATATAATTTTAAAAATAAAAGTTAAATATTATATAATCTAAACATAGCTAAAATTACGTAACAATTACACCCATTACTAACTGAACCACGTTACAAAGATCATACCTTCAGCTGCATGTTCCATCTTAAAGCATCACACTAACCACATAGACAACCAAACCACAGCCACTTACATTCACCCTCCAATTCAGACTGCTCGAACAGTGGTCACAGATTTACACTAAGATGCGTTTATATCCCAGAATAGTGAGCGACAATTGTATGAGAATGCTGTAGAAGTAATACATTTTGATTTTTTAATTATGAAATTTTTTTTTTGTCGTCCTAGATTTCGATTTTGACCCACTGTGCAATAGCCGAACCCCGAAGGGTAGTGGCATTTGATCCCCAGATTGTGCCACAAAGCTTGCGGAGTATGTTATTCCGAGTGTTTAGTGTGGCTGCATTGCATGTCAGATGATGCTTGAAGGAGAGTGTTCTATCTAGAATAAATCCCAAGTACGTTGGAAACTAGTTATACTTTAACAGTGTATTCCCAAAATGAACATTGATAACTCTATGTGCCTCACGATTGTTACCAAGAAAATAGGAAACTTCTGCTATGGTCAAACTAGGCTGGAGCCTCCATTTACAGAATAAATTTCTAAGTTTAGAGAGATCCTCAGTAAGAATATCTTCAGTGGCTTCAAAGGTGGAGTTCCTTGTAGCTATTGCCCAATCATCCGCATAACCACATTTTCTGGACCTCGTCATCGGCATGTCAGCAATATACAAACTGAATAGGAGTGGGGCAGACCATTGAGGAAGACCATTAATTAACTTCTTCGTTCTGCTTATTGAATCACCCATTATAACCCGAAACATTCTGTCGCTCAACATGTTGTTAATGAGCCGAGCTACAGTTTGGCAGGGAATCACGCGTAGAAGTTTATATACCATGTGGCCCATTTGCGCCGTGCAATCTACTTATAAGTGTCCCGCATGTACGGGTGATGAACGGGAGATCTAATAACTGAATTGATAAGGGGTAACCTAGCATGCAAGCGGGTTAGGTCAGAATGCCAATAGATAACAACCAGACGGCCGCACGCTGTATGTTCCTCAGTAGGCTACTCCCGTCTAATGCGCCCCGGAACGGTATGAGGCCTCGCTGGCGAGCGCAGACGACAGACGTCTATCTGGAAACACCAGTGCTTATCGTCTATGAGCTTCAACGGCATTACGACCAGCTTCTCCATAGATTAGTGTAATATCCGTGAACTCATCGATGCTGAATACACCAGCAATTGTCATTATGTTACTAGCAACTGTCATGTTGTTGTACCACATATGAATCTATTACGCTCTCAAATGCGAGGCTCCAAAAGGCAATGGGGTGCATTAGATGGGTAGCGCTGAGGAACATGCACATAGCGGCCGTCCGGTTGTTATTCCTTCGTATTCTGACGTAATCGGCCTGCGTTCAGTGTGACCCCTGTGGAAATCAGTTAACAGACATCCCATACAGCATTAATGTATGCGGGACACCTAAAACTAGATTGCACGGGGCAAACGGGCTACCTGGTATAAGTCCCTCTCTCCAGACAGTATCGTATGCAGCCTTTAAATCAATAAATGCCACAGACGTCTTAAGGGGAAGCTGAAATCCTGCCTCATTGTAAGTAGTTAGGGACTGTACCTGGTCAGTACAACTGCGATGGGGCCGAAAACCAGCCTGTTCAATAGGGATGCGCTCAAGCAGAGCGGGAGCAATTCTGTTAAGGAGAAGTGTTTCCAAAAGCTTGTAGCAAACACTCAATAATGCAATGCAGGATTTCAAAATGGCAATAACTTTTGTTTGTTTGAAGAGAGGGGGGTAAATTACCACTTTGCAGAATGTTAGTATAGAACCTACTTAGCCACAGGCAGGTGTTCTTCCCACAGTTTATTAGGAATTCATGGAGAATATTATCAAATCCAGGAACTTTACCAGCCTTCATATCCTTGGACCCCTTTTGATGCCATCAATGGTGAAAGGCTGAGAATATTCCGAATTTGGTAAATAACCTTCCTTTAGGACCTTAAGCTCTTTTCTAACATACCTAGCATTTACATTATCATTTGATACTTTAGACAATGAAGCGATGCACGCAGCCACCTTGTTTGGTGTTGTGCTAGGACTTCGAAATCCTGATGAACCGTGTCCACCAATTTTTCTTAAGAGATACCATGCCTTCCTACTTGAGGAAGTCGATTGATTCAACAATTTCATTCCACTTTTGCTTTCAAACATCATCGAGGCTGTGCAGCAGTTCATCTTGATAGAGTTTATCACTAGCTTCAGACCATCCCAGTATATACTCCTTACGATATCCTCTTAGAATGTGCTTTTTGGCAACTGCTATAACTGCACCAACAATGCGGTCGTAGTTTTCTCAGATAGGAGGGATGACGCGAACATATTTGTCCCACGTGGGGCAGCACCGATCCTTGAGGAAGACCATTACTTAATTTATTCGTTCTGCTTATTGAATCACCCATTATAACCCGAAACATTCTGTCGCTCTACATGTTGTTAATGAGCTAAGCTACAGTTTGGCCGGGAATCACGCGTAGTCGTTTATATATAAGTCCCTCTCTCCAGAGAGTATCGTATGCAGCCTTTCCAGTCAGCCTTCTTTAAGTTCCAACATGGGTGAGGGTAGGAATTCACCAGAGGGATTTGGAGTCCAACGTCAAGTAACACAGGCAATGCTGGCTGTGAGGGAAATCTGGAAGCATCAATCTTTTTGCCGAAAGTGGTTGGTCATTATCATCCATAGACACAAAACTTGCTGATCGAAATGTTCCTCTATCTTTGGCATAAAGAATGAGATGAATTTTGTTCTTTACAGACCAATTCATAAGCTCTTCACAACGTAAGTCAGTTTTTTCATACTTCCATTCTGTGTGATGACTGTTCAAGTCACTTATGTAGATAAATGGATGAGGAAATTGGTGAATAACTTAGGGGGGCCAAGGAGACATTGATGGTTTATATACATTATTTATTGTGACATCTCCAACTTTTATACTAACAGTATGAACATCATTACTAATACGGGTCGAGAGCAGAGAAACATTATCAATAGCGTTCTTTACATACGTAGCTATTCCATATGTATGATGGTATGTTGCTCCTATAATGCTGTAGCCCAGGATTCGGCCTCTCAAGCAGAGCTGGTCAGAGCATGGGTTTCCTGGAGAACGACTACTTCAGCTTTCTTTTTTTTAAGGAGCCTGGACATAAATTGGCACTTAGACCTACTTATACCTTCTATATTTAGTTGACATATTTGACCACCTGGTCCAAGTCATCTTGTGGTTAAGTCCCCATAAGTACCGAGGGGTTCTTTCTTAATTAGCATTTTTAAGCCAGGAGAAAATAGGTCATAATGTTATTTATTGAACATCTTGTTAATGCTTTACTTCAGTATATCCTTTATATCTGTTCTGCTTACTTGTGTACAGAGAGCTTGCGTCTACATCCTCCCGGGACGTCCACAGATCGGGTTTGCACCAAGCGCTATGAGCTGTCACTTTCAAATGGTGTCACCCTGACGTTGGAGAAAGACACTATGGTTATACTCCCACTTGAAAGTCTTCATACGGATCCAGAACACTTCCCGGAGCCTGAAAAATTCGATCCAGACCGATTTTCAGAAGACCGCAAGTCCAGTATCAATCGCTATGCCTACCTCCCGTTCGGTGATGGACCACGTCAGTGTCTCGGTAAGTATATGCGTTTCCTGGTTGAACTAGTAGTCTATATGCAGTGTGATTGGAATGACTTTAGGAGAGATTACCTCCCTTTGCAGTGCTGTCTTGTAAAACTTGAAAAGAGACCGCAATCGGGCTTCGAATTCGATTCTGCTGCTGTCCTGGCGGGCGCGCTAAGCCACTTACACCTCTGCTGTTCAATCCCCGACCAGGCTCATTTCCTAGTCTTAGATTGGCGGTGACTTCCTGAATGTCGTAAAGAAGGCTTTGTTATCGCAGACGACACCGGAGCCACCTGTGCACCAAAATCGGAACCTGAGTTTAGCAAATTGTCAAAGAGAATTAAGATGTATCCTCCACTAGCTCGGTGGTCAGAACAATGGCGTTTCAAGCTGGAGGTCACGGGTCGAGTTCCACATGGATATCTTTTGAAGATCATTTTCCCGCTTGCTGTGTCATTGTGGGGGAATCGCTCTGAGGGAATTTGACTACTCCAAACGCTTCGGGAGTGAACAGTGTTTGGAGAGGAGGGGAGAGAGGAAGTCAAGGATGGCCGGCCAAGGTTACGCACGCGTGTACATTTGCAGACTTGGCGATCTATGACCTAGGACCTAGGGTAATGGGGGGGGGAGGGGGGGGGGAGGGGAGGGGGTGAAGTAGGTAATGTAACCGGAAGGACGTTGTGCAGCATGTGGCAAGCGAAACGAACAATCATAAGCTATTGTTTAAATTTCTAACTGTTTATTGGGTAAGGTGTGGGGTTTGGGGGCAAGGATGGAGGAAACTAATGCACACACCCTGGAAGTAATGCTGCGATGCAGTGTCTTGAAGTCCTGAGGTCGAGTCCCGTGTTGGGAGCGGATGCAGGCCGATTCTTCGCGTTGCTCTAGAGCATCCAGCGTTTAGAAAAGACTGTGGGTCTTATGGGCTTTTACTTTTAACGGAAACACCCCCTACACTGATTTTGTTACCTCACCTTTTATCATGAAGGAACTCTGAACATATATATTTTTCGTCATAATAGCTTCCTATAATAATCTGCCAATTGATTACCTTTGTTATTGCATACAAGTATCGTTTATATTACGTCTTAGTGATTTAAACATTTTCCAGGTTAGCACGCTGGAAAGAAGAGCCTCGTCCAATGCTGCATGCTCGTCCGGAGTGGAGCACATGCTCAGTTCCGCCGGCAACATAAGTTCTGAAGTACTATCCGTCATTGGTGTTATTGTTGTGTGTCTGTTTTATTTTCTGTTCGATCGAATCAGGGCTGCCGACAGTTGGGTTCGAACCCACTATCTCCCGATGCAAGCTCACAGCTGCGCGCCCCTAACTCTTGGCTAACTCACTACAATATTACAAATATTAATCTAAACAAAACAACTAGAATAGAATTGAAAGAAACTAAATTATAGCCTAACTAATAACAAAAAAAAGTGATGATCAACAGAATTGCTGTCGTAAAAATTGTTAACATCGTCAGCATACATCCGAGAAGGAAGGAAGGGTTGTGCTCTCGACATCTGTCAATCAATGCGTCATATCACAACGAAATGAATGCCGTTATTGGTTCTCTTTGCGTACGGTATCCTTAATACTGGTCCAATCCGTTAACACCTGCAAAACTGCTCCTTGTGTTGCCTCGCTAACTTATGAAAGGACAGTAATCGAAGCGGGTGAACATAACGTATGACGTAAGCGCTACCTCTGCCTAAAGTTAGCAATACTGTCGCCATAAGGCTTCACAGTCTTTTCTTAACGCTGGATGCTCTATAGCGGGCCCTCCGTCCCCTCCGTAGAACTGGTTCTCGGGATTCCCCTCCCCTGGTCTTTTGTACCTTCTGTTGTTTGTATTTCATCGTCAGCATTAATCCTTCCCTGTGCCCTTATTTCTTCGCACTTTTACGTTATAGCTTGCTCAATGTTTGTTTTTACTGGGAGCTTGGCGTGCGAGTATTTGGCTCGTTGGCGTTAAATGTTTAATTTGGGAGTTCCGCCATATGTGGTAATCCTCCTTGTGGAGTTTGCCGTGTTCTTCCAGTTCTCTGTACTTGTAGGGTAAATTCAGAATTCCAGGGTGCGTTATGGTTGGGTTCATAACAATATGCTACTTAAATGTTTGGCCCTCCACCTAAATGGCTTGTACTGTATGTACAATACACGACCTTATAACTGGAAACCTCAATTTGTCATCAATGTAGAGGTAGAAAATTCAATTCTGGAATCATAATCCAACTGCAGGCTACTAACCGCTAATAATGGGTGCTCTGTGAAGCTTCGGTGGCGTAGTCGGTAGCATGCTGAACTGCTATGCCCAAGATAGCGGGTTCAAACCCGGCCGAAGTCGTCGGATTTTTTAAGAGCGTTAAAAATCCTTCAGTATGCCTTCCTTCGGAGGGGAAGTAAAGCCGGCGGTCCCATGTCATAGATTTATGGCATGTAAAAGATCCTTTCACAGACTAAACTTGTGTAAAGCAAAATTTGTTAGGTTAGATTTCGTCAGAACGCTCTATCAAAGTTCCAACGTTCACCACTAGGTGTCATTGATATCTGGTGGCAAAAGTTGGAACTACCGGTACTTGAAATTGAACGGAACTTGTAGCTCACCCTTTAGGGTGTCCGCTGGAAGCAGCTACAGACTCAGGCGAGCCGAACATGTCCTCGGACACTCCCGGCACTAAAAGCCATACGATAGATAGATGTGAAGAATAACGTACTTGCCTACGTTGGGATCTTCTACGGTAAGAAATCATTGTCAGCACATCATTTGTGGAGAGATAATCAGAAGGAGTTAGGGTGGGACGGCAAGATACATTAATGCTCTGAAAATAATCGATCATCCCTACTCCTCAGAGTTTAGGTAGAGTGCGTATGGACTCACTCAACGGTCCGTGAGGAATGATAAATATCTTTCTATTTCGTATATGCTTGATTGACACACATGCATTAGAGACGTATTGTGCCACATTCATGTCAGAAAGGTAGCCTTCTCACAAAATGATAGTCTCAGTGATCACCTAGACCTACACTCATGTCTTTGTTATGTCAAGATGTCTTACTGCCAGGATTTGAAGATTCCTCATAATCCCCTCACTCCTTTATAAATAGTTTGTAATCGACTTTTATTGTAATGCTCTCTACTTAGATACGAATTTCATGACATTCCCTCCAGTACTTTTGATGCATACCCACATCAAACAACACAACACAAACACACACACACACAAGCACAACACTGAGGGTATTATGGTCATAATACACCTCATCCAGGAGAAACGCAAAGTTATAATTCTACTGTAAATTTACGATTTTTATGTATTTAGCGTATGGCACATAAAACATTAAATTATCACACACATGAAATTCTACAATATATAGTTCCAGCTATTGAAACAAACCTTCCTACATATATCTATATACAAATATTCAAGTTCTTTATGTAGCAAACAGTATCTGTTGTAACAATTAAAAAGTCCTTGAAGTCCGCACAATATGCATGGTTTGGGCACTCGGTCACTAAGTGATGAATTGTCTGTTTCTCTGCACCACAGTCATAGTTTGATGACGGGACTATTCCCCACTTGTGGAGAGCGTCTGCCTGCAAATCTTCCATGGCCAGTGCGGATACGATTGAGGGCCGTCCACACAAAGCGAGGTTGATCAAATCCTGGTGGCTTTTCCAGGATACAGGGCATGTTACGACATCGTTCAGGGCAGTGTTGTTGCCAATTTTAGCTCCATGAGAGACGAATGTCGAACATCTCTTCTGACAAAATTCTGGCTGTGGAAATAGCAGGGTTCCTTGATCTGAGCCGTTTTCGCTCCGCACAGGCTACGCCATTTAACAAAGGCAGCTGCGGATTATCCATGATCTTCTGATATTCTCGTACGAGAGCACTCTTTCTTCTAGCATCAGGTGGTGGAATATGACTTAGAATGGGTAGCCAGTGAGTGGGAGTAGATCGTATTAAATTTATGATGGTGTTTGTTGCCTGGCCACAGATTGTGATAAAACTATTTTTATTTCTTTTATTTCAGGAATGAAATTTGGACTCACACAGATAAAGGTTGGTATGGCAGCCATCATATCTCACTTCGAGGTTCGCAGAACAGCTAAGACTCCAGTTCCTCTGGTTATCGACCCTAACTCCTTCATACCTGCTGCCAAAGGAGGCATGTGGCTTGACTTCGTGAAGAGGGCTGATATGTAGGGGAGGGGGGAGCTCAAGGTGCCTTTTTGCCCGTAGGATGACCAACTCCCCGGTATTTTTCGGGAACTACTGCATTGAAAACCAATTGTTTTTAGATCCTCCCTGCTCTCCTATTGATCTTTGATTTCTCTGAATATCCTTAAGAATCAAGATCGCAAAAATTTAATTTGTAAACTATTTGTAATTACCAGGATAAAATGGCCACATTAAAGGAGTTTTCGTGTCACTGTTCAAAGAAATCAATGCAGGTGAGAACTAACTAAGTCCGGTAGTTGTTACATATTTTGGTCTTCAGTTCCCTGTACTTGGGCGTGTGTGTTTGGCTGATAACCAATGTTTCTGTAGTGAATGTAGAAGTGTGTATCTATAATTATAGGGTCGGGGATGGGGTAGGCACCCCGGAACTTGAGATGAAGCACTATCCCGGCATCTTCTTGGAGGGAGTGTGAAAAATCTCGGGGAAAAAACACCTCAGGATTAAAAAGAAACAAACCTCGTGGTGCTACAGCCCATGAAGGTCCTAGGCCTACCAAGTAACCGATATCCAGCCATTTGGCCTGCAGATTGTGGGGTGACGTATGGTCAGCGCATTGGCTCCCCTCGGCTGTTAATCTTGGTCCCCACGACCGGGACGCTGCCTCACTTTAAGGCGGCTACTCCATTCTCCTCACGGGGCTGAGTGCGCCCTGTTCCAGCCCTCACGACAGTTTCTAAAATGCCTGACGGAGCCGTGAATCAAACCCGGGGCCTGCAGTAGCGAGGCAGGCACACTGCCCCAACACCACGGGGCCGGCAGCCACTGCCATCACCGGGATTAGATACTTCGATCTTCAGAGTTGCTACAGTTCTCCGTCGCGATCTCGTGGTGAGCATTTTTAACGCACACAGCTACTTCGTGGGGCAAAGTCAGGATTGGCTACGTGGCGCAGCGGTAAAGTTCTTGCCTGGGATGCTCTTGGTTGCGGGATCGAATCCCGGGGCAGTCAGTTGGCATTTGGGGGTGCTTAAATACAAGGGATCCTTGTATGTAGGTTATTGGCACGTTAAAATAATAGAGTGTGGCCTCCGGAGAGGTTTAGAAAAGGCCCGTAGGTGACCTGTGTGTCATGATGAGGATGAAATGATTGATGAAGATGTCACACATACCCAGACCCTAAGCCAGGAGAATAACTTTCAGTATAGGTGATATAGCGTGATGCCATCTTTCTGTAATGAGTCAGGGGGGTTCAATTTAAGAAAAACCAAATGCACGGCTTGTATGCTTTAAGAAAAGTAAGCTACGGTAGAGAATGTGGTGCCCATCATACGAATCTTCTCGTCAGTCGCTTGAATAGGGTACGAGAAATAAAGTTTAAATTTCGAACTGATGCCATCTTGAATTTTCGAATACAATTGAACATGATATGTCTCTATAATAACAAGTAGTTCCGTGACGAACTAAAGAGCCTACTTTCCTTAAAATTTAAGATCCATGCCAATCTATATAGACCTATCTTGAATAATGATGAAATCAAGTTGGTAATACTAACATTTCTAAGTACTGCAGTATGAAATACACCTGCAAAAGTGTAGCCTAATAGAGTAACTCACTACAGTTGGCAGAGCTGATGACTGAATATATTCTTAGTTCCAAATCTTAAGGTATAGAATGCACATACAAAATTTGGCTGAAGTCTAATGGATAGTATGGACGTTACAAGCTGTTTGATATTGGATTTATCAGTGCGCATAAAAGCATGTTGGGAACAATGTCATGCATGTGATGATCAGAATTCATCTGAAATATTACGACTTATTATAGTGCCAATTCTGGATAAAATCCATTTGTCAGTATAGAAGTTACATGTAATAAAAGAATGAAACTATCAGAAAGCTTAGAATCATGTTTGCAGCACTGAGGTATATTAGTTACTCCAAGTTAACCTAGAATGTCAGGTACTATACGTGTGCAAAGTTTAGAGCTGATAGCTTGCATACTTTCTGATATACTGTGCCCGTCATAGGAGCTATCAGGGTTGCCAACAGCCGAAACGACATCCCTAACACCTCACCTGCCGGACCCATGTGCCATGAGGATCAGGTGAATTTCTTATAGGTCATAGCGGCACGAGAATCCATGATACAGGGGATCCGTGGTAACATGGTTCTAAAAGGGTCATAGACAGCCCAAGAAAATACACCTCCTAAAGCTAGACTGAGAAATGAACTTCCAGGCTTAGGTAAAACATGTAGAAATATTTATTCAAAATATTCAGACACCTAGCCTAGTTCGGAGGGTTTCTATCGGCTAATCCGCAAACTAATAAATAGACAAAAATAAAAGATTAATACCCTACCTGTAAACTACTATAAACCCTCGTGAAAGATCTATCTGACAAAGTAAAGCAACAACAGCAACGCTGGGAAAATGGTATGGCAATAATCTTAACTCAGGTTACAAAATAAGCTAATAACGGAATTTACATTCAACAGGGTAGCAATAGCAAGTCTAATTTAGGATGATACCATTTCCTCATTTACATTTATTTTTAAATAATCTAGCTAATTCCTAACAATTAATACAAAATTTACGGCGATGACGTCCGTAAAGCAAATCAGTTAGTACAAATCTACATGACAAGCCGTCAAGAAAAACATTAAATGCCCTCTTACAATCTAAAAAAGGGTAAACATGGGGTTATCATACACTTGAATAAATAATAACAAGACCATAAAGAATATTATTCCTGCCTTCGCCCTGGGCTACTCTTTGTAAACCAGTGTCATCTACGTGCATGTTAATTACGGTGGCGATTGCGTAGTAAACAAGTAGTTCCGTGAAGAACTATACAGCCTATTTTCATATATCCTACTTATGTTAACTGCCACAATCAACATACAAAATTTCAGTTTAATTGCTGTAACAGATTCGTAGATATTGAGAACCGTCTAAATATTTCAGATGGTCGCCAGGTTGGATTATTATTTTTGTACTATTACATTAAGATTATTGTGTACGTGTGGTATTCAAACTTCAATCGCATGATTAGACAACAAGAAGTAAAAACGAGATTTTAAAATTACGCACAGCAGCCATCTTGTGATAATGCAAACCATTGAAATAAATTAGATGCCAGTGGATCAACATTTGTATACGCATTTAACGTGCAACGTTTCACGGCACTCGGATAGTTAATTCGCGAAAAACGTCCATTTAAATATTTATACTTCGCGTCGCCGCCATGTTGGATTTGTGCTCACCAGGTTCCTGAAAGTCCTATAGGTGAACATATGTTCATAGTCTCTATGAATATTAAAAAATTCAGTTTGGTTGTTATAAAAGATTCATAGATATTGAGAACCGTCTAAATATTTCGGGAGCTCACCATTTAGGAGTGTTATGTGTATAGGCCATAGAGTTATGTACCATTCAAGGACAATTATAGCCTAGGTTCATTATTCAAACTTTCACTTCGATCGCATGATTACGACACAAGAAATTAAAACTTAATTTTAAAATTTCGCACAGCCGCCATCTTGAGGTTATGTAAGCAATTGAATTAAATTACATAACAGTGCATTACAATCTGCAAAATCAATTACTGTACCACATTTCACTGCGCTCAGAGAGTTAAATCACGAGAAAAGTCTATTAAAATATTTTAAATTCGCTTGGTCGCCATGTTCGTTTCGTACTTTACAGGTTTATGAAATATACATAGGTATACCTGTATCAGTACCCTTTATCACCGTACAAAATTGCAGGGTGATATCTGTAATAGTTTCGGCGATGTAGAATGTCAGTAAAATATTTCGCACAGCCGCCATTTTGAGGTTATGTAAACAATTGAACTAAATTAGACTCCAGTGCATTACAATGTGTATAAACATTTGCTGTACCAAGTTTCATTACATTTAGATAGTTAAATCGCGAGAAAAGTCTATTTGAATGTCTCAAATTCGCTTGGCCGCCATGTTGATTTTGTAGACACCAGGTTTTTGAAAGTCTCATAGGTGAACTTGTAGTTGTGCCCTTTATCACCGTACACAATTTCAGGGCGATATCGGTAATAGTTTCGGAGATATTGAATGCTAGTGAAATATTTCGCACAGCCGCCATGTTGGATTGGAGAGACGTAACAAAATTTGAAGGGCACGGTCGAGGTCGCCGGAAATAGTGCTATGAACTTCCCGAGTTTCATTGAAATCGCTCCAGCCGTTTCGATTTTATTAGGGGGGGACACACACACGAATCACACACACACACACACACATACACACACACGCACACACACACGGACAAAAGGTGATCTCATAAGCCTATTTTTTCAAAATTGAAAATAGGCTAAAAAATACGTGGCTCACGCTCCACCAGCTACTGACTAAAGATTGAGCAAGCATTCCGTCGATAAAAATTAGTGTCATCTGTCCTAGATACTTCCACAAAAGAAGTGTGCACAAAACAAGTGTCAGCCAGCAGGTCCAAAATGCAAGAAAATCAAGGTTAAATGCTATAAATAGTTAATTATCATCAGTTTATAATAATGACGTTTTTGATTATTAGAATCGTTGGTTTAGATTATCGTTGGTTTATGGCGAATAGGCTGACAATCCTGAATACCTTGGGCTCAGCGGTAGCAGTCTCGTGCGAGATCAATCTCTGCTATAAAACACCGTCAACGAGCTCTCCCGCTCGGACATAACAATAACACAGTTTATTAGTGGCTCTCGGCTCACTTAATTTACCTCTGGGTAAGGCCTGGCATGAACATCAGTTACCTCCCTACAATAACACTGTCAACAGAATCGAAGTTTGGACACACATAAATGTAGCCTCTATACAGGTGCCTCATCTAGCCTCTTAATTTCAACAAATAAACCTTAACATAACGTGTAATCATTCTCAGATGGAGAAGAAAGATAGTCGCTTCAATAGCGATGCAAACAAATGGCTCTTGCCATTCATCTCAAAGTAGCAAAACATCTGATTATTACAAAATGGTGGCCTGGACATTGACGTACATATGAGACACATCATTTAAATGTTAGTAATGCTATAAGCATTGTCAAAGAGTCTGAAAAGTATGTCTCACTGAGTGAGTGGTGCTCTAGTGCATTGCATGCTGGGAACTGATTCAACCACCTGTCCATGATTCGAGCTAGCCTCGCTACTCACAATCATCCACACAGACAGTTTAGAAAATGAACAACACTGAAAGCAGGCAGCTTTCTCGCAGAAAGTCCTATCAGAAAACTGGCCTTGTTATCATGTAACAGATATAATACAAAATCACATAAGCATTAGGCTTAAAATCACGCCTCAAAACTATGCACAAAGACGTGGCATGTTTGTAAAAGTCAAAGAAATGAAAAATACAGATATTCCACTTAGTCTGAACCTCTTTGAAATGTGCAGATATGTCAGTTCATAACTGCTCTGTCTAATCATAACCCAAAATAATAACTGTGCCGAAACACTTGACACGAAATAAACATCATAAAGGCGCAAATCTTACAATTGCTAAGTTTGCCAATGATACGGCATTCACTGCAGGGTTCGATGCTAGATTGCATACAAAATGTAACAGCCTGAATGTGTTCATAACTTGAACTGGATGGCTTCATAGCACATCAAAATGAAAATGACATTCAATTACAAAATTGATAGCTTCAGTCGGCTATCTAATGATACGGACTGTTCTGACTAATCAGTGGCGTGACAACATTTACTAGAAAGGGGTGTTATAAAAATAACACTGGCCATGACGTCTAATCGTCATCCCAAATAACTGTACACAAAATCACCCACCTAGGGTTGAACAAAACGTAGTAACAAAGACTACAGTCACGCTTAGCAGGGGTAGAAATAACATCTTAGCGATGTCCATCAGAATGCACCGTGATCGAAAAGAAATTCAATCACAACGGGTGACTAACAAATCACTGAAAGTGAACTACAAGGATTAATTCTAACAGTACAAAACCTACCTATGGCTTGTCAAGGAGTTCGGCTGATTCTAAAATAAACTACAATAAACTACACTAAGCTACACCACAAAAGAACCTCACAAGGAATGAATTATTCGGACTCACAAGAAAGGATGTCTACATCTCAGTCGTTCCAACGACCTGAGGGATACAATAAGGCTTTGGTCTCCGGACAAGGGTTGTCCAATCTGGGCCTCCACATAGGCGCTATCCATCTCCACGGCCTTTATTTGTCCTCGTCGTTGTCGTGATGATATGACCAGACTCCTCCCCAAAGTCGTCATTTTCCTTGGCTTAGCGGATGTTAAAGTCATGATTCTCCCGTCATCGGCTGTAGTTCTCCGGTCTTCTCCTTCACATCATGAAGTTTAACAGCTCATCTCCACAGGTGATGCGTAACAAAGATCGTCGTACACGTGGTTATCAAGAAGTGACATTTTGAAGTACGAATTTACCACTTGAAAATACGAAAAATGAGCGTAGCACAATTGCACTGAAGCTAGCTTTAATGTGGTACTAAATTCACTGCTACTACACGGCGCAGATGGTTTATAAATTGGCCATGCACTATTATCTGTGTCACTAACACAGATTTTACTTGCCCAAAAATCACGTGGCATCGACGTTGTGTTTCACAGAAAAGAATCGCACTTGTGATTAAAGCAATATTTGTAGTTATGAGTGTTGAAATGATTCACTCGGTTAATAATAATTTCACAGTGAATGATATATTTTATCGCCACTTGACGATGTCGAAATACGATGTCCAAACACGTGGTTGAAAATGTGGTGTTCCACAATTATAATCACTTTTCCAAAAATTCACAGTATTGTTAGCACAAGCCTTCTCCGGCTGTAATATTCACTAATATTATGTACTGTTCGTAGTTAAATAATGTGCGATGCACTGAGATGGCTTTCCTCGGCTCCAGGTGGACTGTTACATCGTCTTTTAGACGGACTTGACAAGAACAACATCCAACTTGGATGGTAAACCAAACACATGTGATAAGAGCTCAGTCCTGCGCTGCGTGAACTTGTGAATACACTAGTCGTGCAGCGACTGTCTGGTTCCGGTTCGCGTATCTGCGATGTTAATACCTTACCAAAAGCAGAAATACCACTCTAAAGAATGTTTCGGTGATACAGAATTACAACATGAGAATATCTGAGCTTCGTAGAAAATAAAAGTGTCATAATTTAGCTTCAGATTATTTAATAATGGTTTTCTCCATAGTCAAAATATCAACCATTTATAACTCCAAAGAATGTTAGCATGTGGTGACAGCATGGTCGGTCAGTGGGTATGTTCTAAAGTGATGCATCAACAAGATGTTCAGTAAAGAACATATAGCCTACTTTCTCCTAAATGTATGAGTATAGTTATAACTCGTTGTTATTATCAAAGAGTATAATAGAATTATTCTTTGGTGAAGACCTTAGAAACGATTTACCTCTACCAAACGCCACAACCTAGATAAAAACTGCTACCATCATTGAAGAAAGAAAGATAAGAAGTATCTAAAGAATGTTATGGATCTGGAGACATAATCGACCGGACTGGCGGCGTGGCTCAGCGGTAACGTTCTCGCTTGCTGGACCGTATGTTTCAGGTTCGTATCCTGGCGCAGTCAGCTGGCATTTGAGGGTGCACAAATGCGAGGGAGCCGTGTTAGTAGATTTCTGGCACGTTAAAAATCCCCTTCGGGACAAAATTCTGGCACCCCGGCGTCTCTAAAAGCAACAGTAGTTAAAAGGGACGTAAAACCAATAACATTATTATTATTATTATTATTATTATTATTATTATTATTATTATTATTATTATTATTATTATTACATAATCGGCCTGACGCGGGCAACATCCAACTTTGAGTTGAGGCATGTATTTACACGTCTGGCTGCGTATGACTTTCACAACCCTAATTGAATTAACAAATCTTTCCATGACCCTACAGAGACGTGTGTATACCAACTATGTGGATATTTTCGATTGCTATTTGGCTGAAATAAAAGTATTAATTAATATCCTGAACTAGCACCAACGGTAGAGTTCAGATACTATGTGAAATCGTTTTGTTCTTTACTTCAATTAACAGTTTCAAATAACGCACAATAGGCTGTTACAAACCGTTTAAAATAAAAAGTAAAAATGTATCGTAGTATCATCTTGTCATTCTTCAAATTCGATGCGCATAGAATGCCAATGGTATAGTAATCAATGGAGCCCCACGTAGACTAGTCGTGACATCTAGTGGTGAAATATCGAAAAATATAATCCTAACAGAGCGAGTGCATTCTAGCGGCCAGAAGAAGAAACTTTTCAATAAAATCTGGAAGTTAATAAGTAGGTCTGCGTGCAGTTACCTTTTTGGCAGCTAGATGTCTCGAGTAAATCTGCTGGCGAATTATGTTTTAATTAAATATATATTTTACACCATAATATGCACAATATAACGCTTAATTTTAAAACATCTGAGTCATTACAAAACAATAAACATATAACATTTCAAGCAAAAAACCTAGCTCTGATCGGGTTTGAACCATAGGCATTTGAGCGACAGACTAACGCACTACCACTGAGCTAATTGTGTCAACGAATATCGTTTTATATAAAATGACTTACATAGAACTTGTTAGCAAATAATGATTTATACTAAACGATTTCATCACTGGAGTATATTATTTATATATAAAGCATTTCATACAACGTTTATTTATTTTGTATCAGTACGCTATATTGCATGCAATACTCAAATTAGTGAAATATAAGTCAGGCACAAGATATCCGCTGCCATCTTGTCTCATTACTGAATCGGCTCAGCTTTTTAAAATCACGTCTGCACTATAGTATTACAAAATAAACTTTTAATTTCGAACGTGCCTCTTCCTTTAGAACAGTTAAAACGATTCTCGGCTCGATAATCGGAACTGGTGGGTCCCATGATATGGATTATAAAGTTTGCATAATTCGCACGGCCGCCATCCTGAAATGGTATGGCGGACGACCTTGTAGTTTGGTCACAAGACGCATCCTAAAGGAAGGTATGTTGTTACCAAATTTGGTAGAGATCGGATGATTTGGTTAGTCGTTATTTGATTTTACGTTTTGAACGTTTGAGTGGCCGCCATTCAGTTTTAGTAAAGATGGCGGCGATATAAAACATGACACTGAGGTGTCCTTTGCTAGTGCTACCTTTGTACCAAATTTCGTTCAATTCGCATTCACCGTGTTCGAATTGATAGGGGGGGACAGACATTCAGAGTACACACACTCACACACACACACAGACACACACACACACACACACACACACACACAGACTCACACACACACACACACACACACACATACACACACACACACACAGACTCACACACACACATACACACACACAGACAGACACACTTTTTTCGCCCTGTGTTGATCTCATAAGTCTACTTTCATTTTTTGCAAAAATCGAAAGTAGGCTAAAAATGCGTTGCGATGAAAAATATCACATGAACCAGTGCTTAGCGGGTTCATTATTGATATTAGGATTAAACAAACAGGGAGATCATTTATTAACAGTTGGCAGCCCTACTGATTCTCACGAATACGCATAGGCATAACTGTTATGGTACACAAAGCACATACGAAATTTGGTTCAAATCCATTTGTTAGTATAGAAGTTATATGCATTTAAACACTGGCCAGATTATTACCAACAATATTAATTGAGAGTGAGGTGTCAGGTTTATCCCCGGTCACCTTTGCTCCCAGGAATTATCCTGCTACTCATTTCTATTATAGACTGAGTGAACCACAGGGAAATTGGCGTTTCTGAAAGTGGTATTGTTTCTAAAATCCAGTACCTGGATGGGAATCGAACACACACCACAACCAACTGGGCTACGCAGCCCCCTATCAGGTAGAACACCTATGTAAAAGTTTGTTTATTTTTCAAAAACAGTAGACTTGTCACATGGCATTGGCCAGATTGTTTTATTGTCATCGCGGAACAGACACTAAAGCTGGTGGAGATATACAGGGTCTTCGAAAAATAATGCCAACATTTCAAAAAATTATAGCACCGAAACACTTTATGTTATACGCGTAATTCTTTCACTGAACGCCAGCTGGTTAAAGTAAGTTTTGTTTTTGAGGGGACGTGACCTTGTTATGCGCACATTAGATGCGCAGTAGCCATAGTCGGCCGGGGGCGCACGCTCCAATGACTGCACCGCCCGACAAACTGCACCAGATTACAAAGCTGTAAGTGGATGGTTTAATCAGTTTAAGGAAACAGGGACTGTAGAGAAAAAATCTAGGCCAGGCCGACCACCAACATCAGCATTGAACGCACTTTTCCCAATGGCTGGATTGGTACGTGCAATCATTTCAGGAGTAACTGTCAAGATGGCGGCAGAAATTTGCTCCCGCAGGTGCTCCAAATCCCGAATTTTTTCTTCATACACAATGTTTTTCATGTACTCCCAGAAAATCCAAAGGGGTGAAGTCGGGACTTAATTGTCGCGCGTGCCTCCGGCTGACCTTGGCTACTGCGCATCTAGTGTGCGCATAGCAAGGTCACGTCCCCTCCAAAACAAAACTTACTTTAACCAGCTGGCGTTCAGTGAAAAAATTACACGTTTAACATAAAGGGTTTCGGTGCTATAATTGTTTGAAATTTTGGCATTATTTTTCGATGACCCTGTATTGATAAATAGACGGATAGTTATGTTTGCAATGGGCAAGAGTCCCTAGAGTCTAAAGATAATAAGAAAAACTGTTATATTTTCTGTGGACAAACATGAATAATTATATTAAAAATATGAATTACTATCCCAACTCCCTTCATCCAACAAAAATTAACATGCTACAGGCGGCTTCGGTGGCGTAGTCGGTAGCATGCTGAACTGCTATGCCCAAGATCGCGGATTCAAACCCGGCCAAAGTCGTCGGATTTTTAAGATCGTTAAAATCCATCAGTATGCCTTCCTTGAGGGGGGAAGTAAAGCCGGCGGTCCCATGTCATATATTTATGGCATGAAAAGAACCTGCCACTACAATTGGTAGTGGGTAGCTAAATTTGTAGGATAGAAACGCTCTATCAAGTTCCAACGTTCGCAACTGGGTGTCAGTGACGTCTGGTAGCGAAAGTTGGAACTACTTGAAATTGAATGACACTTGTAGCTCACCCCCATGGGTGTCCGTATAGAAGCTGCTACAAATTCTGCCAAGCCGAACATGTCCTCAGACACTCCCAGCACTGAAATCCATACGCTAAATAGATAAATCATTCCACTTTTCATCATTAGTATTTGAATTCTTAATTGGGCAGAGGAAGTCCTCAATATCAATTTCAAACATGTACTCATCCTACAATATATAATTGGTGTGTATTTTAAACTTTAGAATATAAAATAGGTACTATCCCAATCCCCTTCATCCAACTGAAATTAGCACGCTGCTACCCACATGTCTAATTACAACTTCTTGTTTTGTTGGCACTACCTATCTAGCTTCTTTTAAGCCTCCAGACATTTGGAAGCATTTATCTGAAAATACACTGTGATACAGTTCTGCTCTATATCTCGTTTCTCCAATAAGGAATACTTGCCCTAGTTGCTATTCCATTGACTTAGTTTAACTTTACGAGAATTATAATATCGACTCCTATTATACATCCATCATTTAAGAAATCCCACGAATATCTTTACGTGCATGTTCTCCCAAATAAGCAAACATAAAACAAAAACAAAAGAAGAAGAAGAAGAAGAAGATACGAGCCTTACAGTAGTCGCATATGATCTGTAATATCTGGCATGTGATCCTACTATGAAATTGAGGTGAAATGTATGTGAAGTAATAATAATATCGTATGGCCTCGGGTGCCTGGTGCAAGCTTTGTTAATTGACACCCAGAGGGTAGCTTGCATGTCGAATTTCGTCGTTCCTTTGAACGCTATGAAAGTCAAGGAGGTTAGATATTCAACCTCCTTGACACTACAGCGCTTTCAAGTAGAGAATGGAGGAACTTTGTGTTGGCGGAAAATCCCGAGATTAATTTTGCCATTGAACACGGCCTACTGAATTCAAATGGGTTCTTTAACACGCCAACAACGTATGACATGAGTGACGTGATTTTTGTCGCCTTTCAAAAATCACTTACCATGGCCAGGAGCGAACCTGCAATCTTGGGGTTGGTAGTCCGACACTATAATCACTCACCCACCGTGGCAAGCTATGTGAAGTCATCTGACATGTTATCCTACTCGTATACTACACAGCTTGGACATTCTTAAAATGTTAATTTACGCTCCGTTTTCATACTGGTATTATGATGAATGGAGATATGCTACTGTCACACTTATTTGAACAAACATTACATATTATATTGTAAATTAAGAGAAGGAATGAAACCATAGTCTCTAGCCCATCTATAGACTACTAGAAATAATGTTCAATACAATCAAATTTTCCAACTCCTGATTGGTGCAAATTATTGTAATTAAAATTAGATTAATCGTAATCTCATGTAGATGCTGTTAAAATGACACATAATGTTATGATAGATATCGTTTAAATCGATAATCCGGTAGCAAAAATAAATGACGGGACTGGGGTTCGAACCTGAGACGTCATGATTCACTGCTATCCACGTAGCCATTACAACTACATAAATTTAGAATACAAGACAGTTACTCAGCAGGTACCGGTAATAATATGGAAGTATTTTTTTATGCTCCATTAATATTTTGCTTTTTTTCGATAATGTTCCTGCGTGGAATTGAGTTTTAAATTAGTCATGAATACGCCTACTTGACAGCAAAGGGAATTCCTATAGTGGTCCGTGAAAAGCTATCTCAGTTACCGTATAAAAACATCGATATATATTATATTGATTGCTGCATTACTGCAATGTGGGTTAATATCTGAATAGCCATTGTACAGAAACATAATACCGGCTTTGCCGACTAGTTACAATGCTCCATATTAAAGCATATCATCATTTAAATACTGATACGAAGACTTTTAACATGTGGTTTGTGTTTCAATCAGTTGACACCAGAGATCGCATGAGCATTTACCGTTCAGTATGAAAGTGTTGAGCAAAGTTACTCGGGGAGTGGATGCCCATCACTTTTATCCAGAGATGGAAAAATAGACTCTTAATAAATCATAATTGTTTTCAGCAAATATGATATAATGAATATTTTTTCACCATAGAACGACAACTTGAAGATGATTTATTGTAGAAATCACTGCAATGGTGCCTCCAAACCTTGATGTAGTCTGTATGTGATATACATTCCACACGGTACCACTGCCAGCTGGATCGCATCCTTCCTGGCTGCCTTAGCGTCTTATACACTTCCGTCCCATTTTTCAAAATCACTCCCACAAAAATATCCAGCAACCGAGTGGAAATATGTTACACCTCCAAAACATGGTCGCTTATGTTGCTCTAGAACGACTTTCAGCCAAAGCAACTGGCGGGCCGTCTTTTTCGACCCTTCCAATTCATTTATCACGTTTGAAAGGTCTTAACTTGACTTGAAAATAGCTGCAAAATAAATGAATGTTCAAACAATGGATATAACACTACTTTATTAATAAAGAATAAGATACATGGAATATACTACTGTCAAGAACAAAATTAAATAATTCTATTGACAACTTCATCAAGATAACTTTCTTTGCCTTTCATGAAACGTGAATACATGTTATCAGATAATTGATTCCTAAACCACGTTTAAGTTGCGTCGTGAAAAATGTTCATCTCTATTTGATCAATATTTTCGAATAGGTGTAATTTGGGAATATAAGAGATTAGTATATTTGTGAAATTAGTTGATGTCAATGAATGTTTTGACATTTTGCTATTTACTTATTTTGAATCTTCAAGAAATGCACGTGCAATAATTGTGCATTGTCACTTACTCTAGTTTGGTTGTGAAAGAAATGAGATATCGGCAACACAGATGCACGTTGATCAAGAAATGTATTATTATTGTAGGGGACAACATAACGGATATAAACCCAGCATTTCCTCAAAATATGCGAAAATTGAATTAGTGTGTTTTGGAATCTACCTCCTCAGAACTATTATACCAAAGAAGAGCAAGAATCTGCACCAATACACTTTGTCACTTCAAAGAAATCACTTGAGGCAAACCACACACTCTTAGAACCACAGTAGTTAAGGATAACTGCCAATCCAACGCGATATGTACCAGGAGGAAGGATTGGATCTCCTAGAATTCCGAGTGTACCATTTCTAGGCGGAGCACCAGTACCAAGACTCATATCTTCTTCTCCAACCAGCATCTCCTGAAACAGAATTGCATAGCTCATTCATAGGCGGAGCATCAGTACCAAGACTCATGTCTTCTTCTCCAACCAGCATCTCCTGAAACAGAATTGCATAGCTCAATCATAGGCGGAGCTCCAGTACCAAGGCTCACTTCTACCCCAATGAACGTCTCCTGAAACAGAATTGCATAGCTCACTTCCTGTTATCAATGCTAATTTTATTTTTGAGATTTCCGGCCGTGTGAATATTAAATCATTGACTGACGTTCCTCCCTCACAATGCAGGTCATTTTCAAGGTAGAATGCACAAGTTTCTGGTGGTAAATAGCTTGGATAATACAGAAACTGATGTGAATTCAATCGTCGAATCAACTAGTATACGGTAGTCTCCTGTACGGTGAAAATGCCCTCCACTGCAGATGGAAAAATGTCTGTTGTTTAATTAAAATTATGAACTCACGGCTAGAATAATTACTAACAATAAACTTTGATATCGATAAAAATCACGAAAGTTAAAAAAAATCGTTTCCTGTCGCTCGTAATGTTCAAATTGCTTATACAAAGTGTTTCATAATTGCGGTGCACTTATTTCAGGGTATGTTATGTGGAACTTATCTTTGAAGCGAAAGAGTTGGAAACGATTCCCCCGTCGGAACTGTACCCGCTTAGCGGAGGATGCTTAATCAGTACCCTGGCTTGTAAATCTTCGGCGTCGGGGCGCGTTACGTTCCACCCAGAACTGATCTCACATCCAGATATGTAGACACAATAAGGTTATCAAGATTTAGGAAAAACTCAACATCACAGTTATAAACAATTTATTTTCTAAAGAAAATGCAACAATCAATAAAAATTCACTATCAAATCACTGGAAATATAAGTACTAGGAATTGTCCTCTTCGAGTAAAAATAAAAAATAAATAAAAATCACTTGAACTCTCTTGCTTAGCTAATTCAGATATTAAACTTCATAGTTTTTGAGTTTGTTCACTTTGGCTTCGGGCCTTGCTATCATTTCAGTTAAATTCTGCCTTAAGGCTTATGGATATTTAAATTACTACATTCCCCTTTAGGGTCATCTTTACATTCACTATTTCTTGTTTATTACTCAGTTTGTTATTCAATTAATTCACAATCTTCCATAAAGCCTTAGGTCCCTCAAGACATAATATATTTATTTACAAGCAATGTCACAACATGGATTCGGTTCTCACTCCCTTATCGTCTATTCATGCAATGTTGTGAGGTGTTTTTATGTTACACTATGCACTGTTTATTTAATATTTCATGGGATTTCAAACCATATAAAACACATTATTTCTTAACTCGTCAGTATCATTTATTCACAAAGAAAGAATCGATTATCAACAAAAATAATATTTGATTAACTCTGTCAAATATTATTTGATTTCCTCAAACTTAAATTCGGGAGACTTTTATTGATCCCATCATTTCAATTCTCTAATTGGTTTTACATTAGCACCTTTCAATAAACTTTTCTGTCTTATTCGTTTAACGCTACTGCTTGTTTAGAACCCTACTCAATGAACGCCCATTTGCGGTCTCTCCATTTACAAAAGGCGAAGTCAGGTCTGGCTGTCACCCCACTTCCCTCGACAAGATACTTGAGATTTATGGCGTCTAGCAACCCGTCCTCTCCACTCTACGGTTTACTGGTTTCAAAACATAATGACAACCCAAGCATTAAAATTCCATTTCTTTACAGCGATTTACTTCCTTATTTTCCCTTAATTATTTATATCTCGTGATTCCAGAATATTTTTGCTGCACTAGTTCGGAAAAGATGTATGATCCATTATTACAGCAACCTTACTTACGGTGCTACTTTCGACGACTTTATTTCACAATGCCTTATTTCAACAATGTCGGTGCCTCATATCAACAACACCATAACACTATAATACTTCAGTGGGAATTACCATCCACAACAATACAACACTTTCTTACCAACAATACTTCAGTGGGAATTACCATCCACAACAATTCGACGCTTTCTTACCAACAATATTTCAGTGGGAATTACCATCCACAACAATTCGACGCTTTCTTAACAACAATACTTCAGTGGGAATTACCATCCTCAACAACAAATACTTACTTTCATTCCGACGACGATCTTCAATTTACTTATTTCATTTACTTACATCTTCCGACACAAGGCATATTCTGGATCAACGTTCCCCGATAACTTCACGCTGAATTACAACAATTACTTGGCCCTTTCGGCACTACAATTAACTTGGATTTCCATAATTTCTTCAAATATTTAAGGCAAGACTTCCGGGTCTTCCTAATACTTTTCATTCATAATATCGGCATGATTGCCTATAATTTACTACTATTTATTATACTTAGGTGTTTCGATTTCACCATTATCTAAGGGTCCTCAAAAATCATTATTGTCTCACAAGATTTCAAAGCGTTATTATTTATTTAATTAATTATATTTATAAACTGAGCTCAATATTTATTCCTTTCAAAAATGCTCCAACATTACTTCATTTACAGAACGCAATATTCATTTCTTAATCATTTATTTTAGTATACAACATTTGATGACTTCATACTTTTATTATTATCCCTTTAAAGATTTTGTTATAGCGCTCATTCATTTATACTTTATTTATATGGCGAAATTTAAGCCATTGATATAATCCTATCCTTTAACTTTTAATAACTTATTATGGTGCTTTATTTAACTTTAGCAAATTATTTGTATGGCGAAAAATCAAGCCATTTATATTCAAATCTCGATTCTTTCTTTCCTTTGTTTATTTAATTAATCATTTCATATTCTCGGGTTTTAATTTATTTACATTGAATTATTGCAGTTACACCTGCATTCCCAACGAGGTTGTCCTCGTGCTTGAACTTTACCTTTATCCCAAACATATTTATTTAACAATTTGTGCATTTCAACAGTATCTAGCGAATCAAGACTAAAACTCCCTAGTAAGACTTGATTAAAACTAGGACAGTACATAGTGTAACAACACTTATATTATGTATCTAGTTTATGTCCTATATGCAACTTGGTCGGAGTGTATATAGGCTTTTTCTCTGTGACGATGTTAGTTGTAATTTGTTCAATGTGTTAAGATGTAGATTGAGATGTGTGTGCATATTAAAGTGCTATAATATTCTTTATTCAAAACATAATAGCTATAATGTACTTTATTCAAAACATAATAGTTGGTGACGAGGAATTGGGACTTGATTCTCCGGTACAGATATAGCCTACATCAATGAAGTACGGTATTTACGTCGTCTGTTTCAACGACCACGTGAGTAAAATCAAGAATCAGGCAAATCGACATGAAATGTACACAGAGTACTTGTAAACGATCCTAAGCAACTCATCGTATATTCAGCTGCGTGTGCCTGCATGCCACATATTCAAAATAATATTTATCGCAGTTCGAACTTTGAGGTTATACAATGTTGTTTTTTTCTCAAGCCCAGGACAATATTCGGTCATCGATCACTATCCAGTGTGTTTTAAATCGGTTATCTTGAAACATTTTATTATATTTGAACTGTGATTTTTAAAATTATTTCGAAGTTCCGTCAAGATGGACGCAAATGAGTTTCAACAATTACTGAACATTTTTACTGATTCTCAAGAGAAGTTACATGAAAGGTATCAAGCTCACCAGTCCGTCACAACCCCACAAGCCACTAGCATCACACCTTTTGAAAATTTTGATTCTGAAAAGGAAAAATTTGTGTCGTATTTAGAACGATTTGAAAACTACGCAAACTTCAACAATGCCACCGATCCAATAAAGAAAGCTCAACTCTTGTGTACATCAATAGGGGCAATTCATTATAACAATCTCTCTGCATTTTTAGGCCCTGATAAACCAATCAAGTCTCTCGGTTATAATGACCTAGTAAAGCATTTCAAGCAAATACTGTCACCTCAAGTCTCAGCCGTGGTTTCCCAACACTATTTTTTGAACGTCAATCGAAAAGAAAGTCAAAATATTGCAGGATTTGTTGCCACTCTTTGAAGCCACTTACTAGACTGTGACTTTTATATTCAGTGTACATGTGACGCCAGAATTTCAATCGAGGATGTTTTTCTTCGTGCACAATTTATACGTGGCTTGCGAGATAATTGGATCAGAGAGAAACTTCTCCAGTCTAGTGACACGAAATTTGATGATCTCCTGAAGAAGGCTAGCCTTGGAAGCATCGCGGTATGAGAGTAATCAGCTGTCAAAACAGCTCACTGCACCGTCAGACACTGTAGAAGACACAAAGTAACAAAAGCCACAGGTTCATATAATGACCGAAGTATGAATCAATATAGCAGTGATACTCAGTTACGTTTTGTTCAACAGCCTAGCCCAGGCTCTCACTCACGTTCACAGTCCAGGGGCCGCCGTAGTTCTGTCAATTATAGAGCACTAGGTATTGATGGATTATGCCTGAATTGTGGAAATTCAAACCACAGGTCAAGAGATTGTCGCACAAACAGAAACTCTCTTAAATGTAGGTCATGTAGGAAAGTGGGACATGTTGCAAAAGTTTGTATCACTACACTTCTTCAAAAGTCAAATACACACAACATTGCAAGTGAGAACTTAGATGACAACTTGCATGACCACCCTGAAACCAATTTCGGGATAGGACAACTGGAATGCATCGAAGATCTCTTTGAAGTAGGACAAGAATCAGATAAATATTTTATCACTGTTAAGCTCAACAATAAATCACAAAGATTTGAAGTCGACACGGGAGCAAAATATTCACTCATCCCAGAGAACGAATGTTCAACCTTGGGTCTTGGTTTGCCATTGCAGCCAACAAATGTCTGTTTTCGATCATATTCTGATCATGTTATCAAACCCAGAGGAAAAATTGTTGTCACAGTATCATACAAAGGAACAGAAATTTTTGCAGATCTTTTTGTAGTTCCGCAAGGTCATGCCGCATTGCTTGGTCGTGTTTGGATCAGGGGCCTCGGCCTTGATCTGAAGGAAATTGACAAAGACACAAATCAATCACTTCACACTGAATCTGTCAATTCAGTGCAGTCAATTCAGGATATTTTACATCAGTATAGTACAATCTTTGAAGAAAAATTGGATGCGTTCCCAATATTGAAGTAAAACTGCAACTCAGAGAGGGGGTGAAACCTGTCTTCAATCTTGAACGTGATGTCCCTTTTGCTCTTCGGGAACGCGTTGAAAAGGAACTCGCTTCATTGGAATCAGAAGGAGTTATTTCTCCCACAGCTTTAAGTGATTGGGGATCGCCTCTTGTTGTTATCCCAAAACCGGATGGGGGAGTTAGGTTATGTGTAGACTACAAATGTGGAGTAAATTCAAGGTTGATTTCTGCAAACCATCCCATAAGACCAGTTAATGATGTTCTACATAGTCTTAGAAACTCAAAATTTTTCTGCAAGTTAGACTTATACAAGGCATATCTACATCTGAAGGTTGATGAAGAAGGTAGTATGATTCAAACTATATCCACTCACAAAGGAAACTTCAGGATGCACCGACTGAGTTTTGGCATCAAAACTGCCCCCTCAGAATTTAATAGGATATTATCACAGATCCTTCATGGTCTTCCAAAAGCTGAAGCTTATTTTGACATCATAATACATGGTACAACGAAGGAGGAGTGCACCAAGAACTTAATAGCCTGTCAAGAACGGCTTTCAAACATTTATATGCATTTGAACAAAAGCAAATGCTCATTTTTCAAGGAAAACATAGACTACCTAGGGCATATTGTATCATATAATGAGATCCGCAAGTCACCAGAGAAAGTTCAAGCTGTGTCACAAATGCCACGACCTATAAACAATGAAGAAGTGAGACGCTTCCTTGGTATGGTGACTTAATTTTTCAACGAAGTCCCACCCATTACGGCAGTTATTGCAGAAAGGTGAACGATTTTTCTGGTCTGCAGCCTGTGAAGCAGCTTTCTTGAATCTCAAGTCCGAGTTATGAAGTGAACGTGTCCTTACCCCATTCAACCCATCACTGCCTATCATCTTGTCAACCGATGCCAGTCCTATTGGTGTTGGAGCAGTATTAAGTCATGAGATGGATGGCCAAGAAAGACCCATCGCCTATGCATCTCGTGCCCTAACACCAGCAGAATGTAATTACAGTCAGCTTGACCGGGAAGCGCTGGCAATAATTTTCGCCACAACACACTTCTACAACTATATTTTTGCAAGAAATTTCATTCTTGTGACAGACAATGAACCTCTGTCTCATATTTTTCATCAGAACAAGGACCTGCCACAAATGACATCCGCAAGGCTCCTAAGATATGCATCGTTTCTCTCCGGGTTTGACTACACGGTAAGAGTGAAAAAGGGAAAGATAACGAAATTGTTGATTGCCTATCCCAAGCCCCTGTTGCATCTACCTCGCCAAACATTGAAACATCAATAAATGCAGAAGTTTCACAACTCTGTGCTGAAACGATTCTTCAAGTGTCAAGTGAAGCCATTACGTACGAAACTATCCGTGATGAGACTATGTTAGACCCAGAACTTAGTGCCACACTGCAACGTCTTCAAACTCAATCCTTGGATGAACCATATACAGTTGAAAATGGTATTCTATTCCGTCAAGACCGAATTGTTATCAAAAAGAAACTACAAAGGAAAATTTTGGAAGAGTTACATTTAACACACCTCGGCATTGTGAAAACAAAACAGTTAGCAAGACGATATGTCTACTAGCCGCAATTAGACAAAGACATTGAGAAGCTTATCAAATCTTGTGAAGAGTGCGCGCAGTCTCGTTCAAATCCACCAAAAGCTCCAATACACCCCTGGGATGAACCAGAAGAAAATTGGGAACGCATACACATTGACTATGCGGGGCCATTTGATAACCACCATTTCTTGATGTGTGTTGACGCGAAATCCAAGTGGGTCGAAGTACGAATGGTGGAAGACGCTCCATCCACTGACACTACTATCAGTCTGCTTGACAATATCTTTACCGTACATGGGTACCCGAATATCCTTGTGTCAGATAATGCCACTATCGTCACGAGTGATGTATTCAGATCCTATTGCAAGGAGAGAAGGATTTTTCAGAAAAATATTGCACCAGGGCACCCAGCAACCAAAGGGCTAGCCGAGAGAAACATCCAAACTTTGAAGAGACGACTTCGTGCTGCTGTAAATGACCCGGCACCATTATCGACTAAGTTACAGAACATCTTGTTTCAATACAGAGCAACGCCATTGGCATGTGGACAGTCTCCAGCTGAACTATATTTGAAACGTCGGCTACGTATCCGGTTGGATGTGCTACTTCCATACCAAAAGAGCTTGACTACATCCAGTTTCTCACCCCCTGTTCGCTCTTTCAAAGTGGGAGAGAGAGAGAGTGCAAGTCCGGATTCACCAGAAAAACCGTGATTTTGGCAGTTTGGTGTTATACAAACCAAACTCGGCCAGCGCCACTATGATGTGAAATTGGATTCGGGACGAATTTTAAAGCGGCATGTTAACCAGTTATTATCGACTCTCGTGCCAAAGAAAGATAAGCATGTCACTTTTGCTCCAACAAATCCTCCAGTGCGTGGTGTTCCAAATATACCAACACCAACCCAGTCAAGACTAGAAAATGATGATATTCCTCCTGCAACCCACACTTCAGATGATACAAGGCAGACCATCCTGCAACCAGATGAACGCCCTGATCGAAACAGCCTTCCACCACCTGCTGATAATTATTTAAGAAGATCAGCCAGAGACAGGTGACCTCCTCAGTATCTGCAAGACTATGTGCCCAAATGAATATGATTGTTCCTTTTATTTGTTTTTATATAAGTGGGGGAGACTATTATGTATCTAGTTTATGTCCTCTATGCAACTTGGTCGGAGTGTATATAGGCTTTTACTCTGTGACGATGTTAGTTGTAATTTGTTCAATGTGTTACGATGTAGATTGAGATGTGTGTGCATATTAAAGTGCTATAATATCCTTTATTCAAAACATAATAGCTATAATGTGCTTTATTCAAAACATAATAACTTATAATGGAATAATCATTACTCACCCTCTCTGCTGATGATTATCATTGAATGGGGTCACCCATCACATATATTCAGTACTCTTCCATTGTACTATCTTACACACACTTCCTACTATATTCACAAATTCTACACTGATTTATATAAGAACACATTTTTACTCTGAAAGATACTTAACCTAACAACACTAATAATACCCTTTTTCTTTGAAATTACACACTTCACTTCACTTCACTTCACTTTCTTCCTACACCATATCTCAGTATTTTTTATTGACGGCTCCCGTCTCCGCGGCGGTTCCCTAGAATCTGCATTGGACGTGTTAAGAGCTCGTACTAGTCGTTTCCTACACCGGAATTTCGCTTATAGTCTCTCGAATACTGCCTCTTAATAGGTCTATATTTGGCTTTACTTATTGTTCTATTTAGGCGATAATTGTTCTGACGACGTTTCTGATGGACTGATTACAGCTTGACTCAAGAGTATCCCTAACTTTGTCCTATGACTTTAACTCTCACTTCTCTAAGCTAGGAGTTATTCAACTGTCTTTGCGGTCCTCGAATATTGTTCTTTATTTTCGGTAACTTTCCAAACTTTATCGTACTGATTCTTCGGAGTCTCGAACTCGCGACTGTTCCTTATTGGTCGGCTAACACTGCGTAGCGCCCCTCTGGGTCTGACCTGACGATAGTTTGTGTGCTGACGAAAGATACTTTGCCTTTTGATTACTCGCCTCTGACATGATCGAGCACGACTTCTCAAAGTCTGCTATTTATTGAGTTCCACTGATTAACTATTTAAGACGATACTACGCCTTCCGACACTCTCGATACACTGAAGTATACTTCGATGAAAATAGCGCGGCACTTCCTCGGATTTATTTGAACTGAAGACTGAATGTTCGATGATAAGAATGTTCCGTCAGTTACGGACACCGTATACTGAATCTATTGATGCGACTCATCGCGACGTGCCTTAACTATCTCGGCAGACTGGATGTAATGCCCCAGCACAACACCTCTCGATGCTTGTTGTAAACTGACTGTACATTGAGTAATTGACGACCCGCTCCTGCGGTCGATCAAGAATGACTGTCTGACTGTATGATTTAGCGCGTCGCGCCTTAACGCGGGCTGGAGAATGACGACCAACACGACCTCTCAAAGGTTCGTCGTAAAACTGTGTAACTGAGTTTCGTTTGACCCCTTATTTATACCGATTTATCAAAACGTAGTTCCCTCACGTAAGTGCGGAGTCTATTCTTTGTGTTTGAACCCCTATCTGCTTGAAACTTTTTATACAACCGTAGAATGAGCTAATTCTAACATTGGTTCTATGCGGAAATTATTTTAATCGTAGACTTATTTTAATCAATTAAAAAGTTTATTATCCCTATTGCGGGGCAGGCGGATTAATATATTTTGCTCCCGTATCCATGCGTTTTATTTATCAATGACGCACTCTTGATGCTGCCTTTTTTACTCGGGTCAGCATTCAAGGCTACCAATCTATGAAGCGATACGGTCCCTATGTGCGCCTTGAGGCTTACTATCTGACTTTAGTGTTGTGTGTCTATCATGTTTTCCCCTAACACTGATTCACGCTTGTCTTGTGGTTCCTTCATTTCCAAATCACAAATAATTGCTACGTGGGCTCCTTTAAATCTACATCTTATCGCTGTAATAACCATTCATCACTAGAATTAGTCCCTCTTTAATTTGACGATTGTGTCGCCATAAATAAGATTACATGTGCTTGCCTATGAGTTTTTAATGGCTCCTGCCTGATGCAATATCAACTCCTGAGTCTGCAAAACCACGCTTATCTGTGTATATTTCCGTGACGCTTATTACAGATTACTATTCTTTATTGCTTCCTTAATGGATTGTAATCGCGCAGCTGGGAGTATGACTCCTACATTTATGTTATAATTTCCTGCAATATTCCTCCCTTGGATGGGCTTGGGCAATGCTTCCATCTCGTAGGTCTAACGTTCGATACCTTGGGCCAAACTCCAGTTGGGCACAGAACTTAAATCCAAATCCCCAAATATGCCGGACAGGTGGGGGTACCGAGTTCACCACGAACGGTAGGTATCTCATTTGTCAATACTTGATGTGATGGCTGAAGCAATACGCTGTAGGTCACCGAATATTGCCAATGCTACCTAGATGATGAAGCCTCCACACTCGATGTCGACAACTTGCTTACTCGACCAACGGTAGTCACAACTGCTCACAATGGCTTGGGTTCTCATTTTCTCACTTTCAGTGGGTTACCGAATTAGATATATTAGCCTTCATTACTACTATAATTTCATTCATTAATTGATTCAGTAGGTTAAGTTGACACTTACCGTCTGGAACTCTGCTACGGGATAGAAGGAATCATTCGCAGCTTTTTTTAACTGATGCAAAACGTCCTCATCCCAGAAGACTGGATCAGATCTTGCATTAGGAGGGAGAATCAGAAGCAAGTATGTGCTGAAAAAAGAATTTCAATAACAATCAATAAACAATAATTAATAGATTTATTGCAGCCAATGGCCAATATGAATGTGTGTATACACTGTACAATTAATTTCCGTCACTATATTTGACGCGAGATCCATTCCTTTTTGAATAATAAAGCAGATGGTATCTGTCACACTTATTGTCTCAAAGTTCACAAACGCACTTTTCGTCAGGTGAGTGAAAATCTTTTGTTCCTTATATCCGGTGATTGAATGCATGAATCAGCAAGAAGTTCCGTGACGAACTAAAGAGCCAGCTTTTCTTAAAATTAAAATTCATGCCAATGATTATTCTATATGGACCGATCTAGAATGATTACGAAATTAAGTTGGTAATATCGAAATTTCTAATTAGATCGAAATATACCTGGTATAATATAGCCCAACAGAGAACTACAGTTGGCAGCCCTGGTGACTGGTTTTATATTCTTAGTTCCATCTCTTAAGGTACAGAATACAAAATTTGGGTGAAGTCCAATGGATAGGATAGACGTTACATGCAGTTGGATCTATCAGTGCGCGTAAAATCACGATGGCAACAATGTCATGCAAGTGTTGGTCAGAAATAATCTGAATTATTATGGTCTATTTTTGTGCCAATTTTGGATGAAATCCATTTGTTAGTATAGAAGTTAATTGTATTTTAAAATTGGACCTATTAGCAGGCTTAGAATCTTGTTGGCAGCACTGACGTATATTAGTTACTCCAAATTAATCTAGAATGTCAGGTACTATACGTGTGCAAAGTTTAGAGCTGTTGGCTTAAATACTTTCTGATATATTGATATTAGGGTAAAAAAGGGAGACAGCATTTACAGTATTATCAGTTGGCATCCCTGCTTGCTCTTAAGAATACGCATGGTCATATCTGTTATGGTACACACAGCACATACGAAATTTGGTTGAAATCCAATTAATAATATAGATGTTATCTGCATTTAAAATTGGACCTATCAGCAGGCTTAGAGCCATTTTGGCAACGGGACACCAAGAGCCCGCCGATGAGCCTAGCTTGGTGTCCTAGGCGAAACCCCACACAAGACACGGCACAAACCTAGAAGAATTGCTGAGTTTTAATTCACCGGCCGTGAAAGCCAATATACCATCTTTTTTGAAATATTATTATCTATATGTGAAGCCTCCGTGGCTTAGGCGGCAGCACGTCGGCCTCTCACCGCTGGGTCCGTGGTTCAAATCCCGGTCACTCCATGTGAGATCTGTGCTGGACAAAACGGAGGCAGACAGGTTTTTCTCCGGGTACTCCGGTTTTCCCTGTCAATATGTCATTCCAGCAACACTCTCCACTATCATTTCATTTCATCTGTCATTCATTTAATCATTGCCCCAGAGGAGTGCGTCAGGCCTCGGCAACCGGCACAGTTCATATCCTCGCCGCTAGATGGGGGCTTCATTCATTCCATTCCTGTCCCGGTCGGAGACTGGAAGCAGGCTGTGGATTTTCATTTTTCATTATCTATATGTATGCCAATTTTGGAATTGCTCCCATGTATACCTTCCACGATATCCAACATGGAGCTCAATTTCAAGTGCGGTTTTTCAGCAGTTGGTAGCACTGACATCCCCGCGGGACACCAAGAGCCCGCCGATGAGCCTAGCTTGGTGTCCTAGGCGAAACCCCACCCAAGACACGGCACAAACCTAGAAGAATTGCTGAGTTTTAATTCACCGGCCGTGAAAGCCAATATACCATCTTTTTGAAATATTATTATCTATATGTATGCCAATTTTGGAATTGCTCCCATGTATACCTTCCACGATATCCAACATGGAGCTCAATTTCAAGTGCGGTTTTTCAGCAGTTGGTAGCACTGACATCATTTTCAAATATGGGCTTGAGATATTCAGGTATAGATCTTTACTCATACCAAATTTGGTTTCAATTGCTGCAGCCGTTTAGGAATTGAAAGGGGGAGGGAGGGGGGGGGGGGCACACACACAGATAGACAGACAGACAGACATTTTCCTGGATCGATCACATAAGTCTACTTTTTCCTCATTTTTGCAAAATGTGAAAAGTAGGCTGAAAACCACGCCACGGTGTGCTTGAGAGTGTAGTTGCTTTTCGTCCACTCGTTGTGCATCGACGCATCAGTGCATTAGAAATCCTCCCAGATGTTTGCTCGTTTCTCGTTATTTTCATTTAGATGTTTTTCTGCGTCGGTTGTTGGTAAATGCAGTCAATTTAACTTCCTCTATGAAGAAGGCCTCCTGTGAGTTCGTAAACTAGTCTTGTAGGAGTGCATTTTGAGACAGCAGGTTCCTTTTTCAAGAAACTTGCTTTAATCCGGTCTATTACTGCGAGGCCCATGATCGTAAAGTACATCCATGTTAACTGTATCCCATAGGTTATGATTGGTACTATTTTTGTGTGGAATAAGAAACTGGCTGTTTTAATGTCCAGCAGATTTGACCTATTGTCATCTTAAAAACTTCGAATAGCTGCTATTGCTTTTTCTTTCATGTGTATGCAGAAGGATGCATTTGTAGTCTGCAGTTGTATTCCCCAAGTACCGGTATTTGAAGTGATTTATAATTTATAATTTCTCTTTTACAAGTATCGTAGTATGTCATCCGATTTTGCGATTTTGCCTCATTTCCTCAAAAGCACTTGTACAGTTTTACTATTATTAATTGTAAAATGATTGTCCTTATCCAATTCCTCTAACCTGTTAATTGCTATTTGAAGTTGTTCTTTATTACTGGATCCAAAGACCATGTCGTCAGCGTACTTGTATAGTAAAACGTATAGTTCCTAGGTATTATTTAGTCGGCAACATCAGAGGAGGCTACATGCAATGGGCTCAGTGGATCCTCTTGTAAGACACCATTTGTCTGTATGATTATTTCCGAATTGACAATTCTGTTCGAGATCAGGATATTGTTCACTATATTCATCCCTGTTGTTTCCTCCAATCATGTGTTCCAGTTTTCACAACAAAATTTGCCCGTTAACGAAATAAAAAGCTTTGTATTACTCAAACAAATTTCACCCATATGCCTAGGAACGCTTCCATGGATAATTTTATGTGTTTTTTCAGGATACCGTTTGGACCTGCTGCCTTTTCATTTACCATCAGTGCTATGGTTTTTCTGTTTCGTCTTCCCAGAAAACCATATATTCATCCGTATGTTACATCATTTCATGACCTCGTAGTTCCGCCCCTTAAAACAACAATAACTAACTAACTCATTTCCAACGCCTCCGGATGGTTTCCCCTCATGAAAATGCGCGAGAAATGGCCTATCCAGGTATCCTTTGGGATGCCATGTGGGAAGTGAGGTCCTCATAAATTTCTTTGCTTCCCAGGCAATCTATGCAGTATTCTTTTCTTTAAAAATTGTAAGTTTTACGTTCTTGGGCATACAAGTTCAGGTCAATTGGACGGATTGTCATTTTTCTTTATATAGTGCTAGGAGGACTGATTTCCTATACTTGTAGCATTCTTTGTCAAACCAACTTTGCACTCTCCTGATATATCTTTGGTCGGTATAGGGGCTTGTTTAAGTTTGCTTTATATTTCCATATTTGCTTCGTCTAATGGTTTCTTATTCTCTGAATGAGCATCTGTCGTTCTCCAATGATGGCAATTTCTCCATTTCAAAAAGCTTCAAAACTTTCTATATCCCTCTTAGGACGAATTGCACTCACTGCATTACTGCCAGGAACATGATCATCCTTCTCTCAACCTTCTGCAGTTGATCTGTCCTTGATTAGGTGTTTAATTTAAATAGTGTTTCACAAGCTTATCATATTTTAGTATTGTTATGAACATGTAATACAGGAGAATGTGTTTTAACTTCCTTTAACTGGAGTAGAGCGCTTTCTGCTTCCAGCACGAACCATCACAGGAAGACAGACATAATTTTATTGTATTATTTTACTGTATTGACGGCTGTGTTCTCTACTCATCGATTTTATGTGAATATTTTTAAAATACGGTATACCTTGTGATGTGTGGGAGAAGCAAATTTATTAGGACCTTGAAGCTAGAGAGAACAATTGGCTCAAATACAGGAACAACAGTTATGGATCATCATCATTCTCTACGGCTTATCCCAATTAATTGGGGTCGCCGGAGCCAACCCGGCTCATTATGGTTTTGGCCGGGGATTTAAGACCGGATGCCCTTCCTGACGCCACGTGATTTTTCAGGTGAAAATTCCACCCCGCTGTCACCGGGATTCGAACCCCGGCCGTCCGGGTGAAAGACGAGCAGCTAAGCCACTACGCCATCACGCACCCCAACAACAGTTATGGATGGACAGGACAAATTGGAGACGGTACATATGTAACAGCTCCCGACTTGCTGGAGCGAAGAAACGATGATGATGATCTCTGACTTACCTCTGAATCCCTGTGAGTGATATTGATGGACGAATGGACACGCTGAAAAGTTCATCCTCTGAAGCCTTCGGTTGCAGCTCTGGAGGATGAACGATTACAGGACCTGGAGGAGTACTAGTAGTTATGTTCACTGCTGGTCCCAAAGTTATTGTCTTAGCGGAGACACTGACCGTGAGCGTGGATGCAGGATTCAGACCTCCCACCTAAAAGTGAGAAATTTAGACGAATTATCATTTATTCTGCTTATTAAATTTTCTTGGCAGTTTTCATATAGTTTATTGTTAATTTTGTTTGTAAAAATATAACTTTTTATCTGATTTCAATTAAAATCGTCTTACATACGTAGTGTGTAAATGAAGTAACGAGACTAGTGTGTGATCACAGGTGGGCACGCTGAATTTGGAAGGTTGACAGGTGCACATGTGATACGCTAGCAATGCGAGTTGGATCTCGCTAGAGTCACTTTGGTTGTCCGTAGCGATTATTTTAGTGACGCGGGTTTTACTTGTGCGTTCTGACAGTGAGTGACACTTGTGCCGAGAGGTTCATGAAAGAATTCGCAAAAGGGTCATGCGTGTGAGATCAAGCAGAACTGGGTGTTGCATAACAACAATGAGTCTTATCACACAGTGATTTCAGTGAACAAGTACTTGACCAGTAAGAACATTTCTAGGGTTTGTCACCTTCCTTACTCGCCAGATTTCAGTCTGTGACTATTTCCTCTTTCCGAGATTTGAAAAATGCCTGAAAGGATGTTGTTTTGGGGCAATGGACAACATTCAAATGGCTGTAACGACCAACTGAAGGCGATTCCAGCATCCAAGTTCCAACACTGTTAAGAGGAATGGAAGAACCTCCTCCAGCGCTGTGTTGCTCCATAAGACAGTTATTTTGAAGGATACAGTGTTGAATTATAATAGTATTGGAATAAACCAGGTAAAAGTATCATCCTCACTACTTAATTCTTACACCCTGTATAACATATGGATATCTTATGTACGTATAACACTTATGTGTGTGTAACTTTGAAGGCCGATGATGAAGTTAAGGGCCAGTTCTATCACCAGCTTGGCACAATCATCTCCAAGGTACTATCTACAGATAAGCTATTACTCCTTGGTGATTTCAATGCAAGAGTTGGAAAAGATAACCGGCTATGGTAAAATGTGATGGGTAAACAAGGTATTGGAACCTGTAATCCCAATGGACTTCTTCTTCTTGGTCTTTGTGCAGAACATGAACTCTTCATCACCAACACTCAATTCCTATTACCTGACCGCTTCAAGACCACGTGGATGCATTCACGTTCTAAGCATTGGCACATCCTTGATTACGTCATTACCCGACAATGTGTTAAGACGGACATACTTATTACCAAAAAAGCAAGGAATATTGACGATTGTTGGACGGATGACAAACTTCTCATCTGTAAACTCAGGATATCCATCAGCCCAAAACCACCAAGGCGTTTCCAAACCCCATCCAGAGGAAAGTTTAACACCTCCAAACTTCAGGATGAATCTATTTCCACAAACTTTGAGAATATGATCAATGCCCAGCTATCAGATCATCCGGTTAAAACAAGTGACATTCGAGAAAAATGGACCAATATGAGGGAGATAATCACTAAGTCAGCTGAAGAAACCATTGGTTTGGTAAAGCAGAAAAGTCAAGACTGGTTTGATGACAATAACGAAGAAATTTTGCGTCTCATCAACATCAAAAGGGAAGCCTATCTATCTCATCTTCAAGACCTATCCTCAAATACGAAGAAAGCTCTGTATTTAGAACTCAAGAGTAAGTGTCAGACACAAATAAGAGAGATAAAGAATACTTGGTGGCAGCGGAAAGCTGAGGAATTTCAGAGGCTATCTGATACTCGCGATCTGAGGAACTTCTATGCAGGGATTAAAGAGATATATGGCCCTCTTCGTTCTTCATCAGGTACACTAAAAATTGCTGACAACTCTGCCACTCTTACTGACAGCCATGATATCTTAGAGCGTTGGAAGGAGCATTTCTCCATCCTTCTAAATCGTCCTTCAACAGCTGCTGAAGACTTCCTTCGTGATGTGCCGAAATATCCTGAACAACCATGAATGGCTGTACCTCCTTCTTACACGGAATTCAGTGTATCTCTCAATCAAATGAAACCAAGAAAGGCACCTGGCCCAGATAACATCCCACTGAAATTAATTCAAGCTGGAGGTCAGTCCCTCAAAACGCGGATTTTCACTCTTATTCTCAAAATTTGGAAATTAGGAGAAGTACCTGGTGACCTAAAGAACGCCACTATCATCACAATCTTCAAGAAAGGTGATCGTAGTGTTTGTGGCAACTATCGCGGTATATCGCTACTATCTACTGTGGTAAAATTCTCGCCAGAATTTTACTTAACAGCCTTCAGGTTATCTCAGAAAAGATCTTCCCCGAGTCCCAGTGTGGATTTCGATCTTCCAGAAGCACAACTGACTTGATTTTCTGCGTAAGACAACTACAAGAAAAATGTACTGAGCAACAGAATCCACTATTCTTAGTCTTTTATGATCTGGAAAAGGCCTTTGACTCAGTTCCAAGATCTGCTATGTGGGCGGTGCTACAACGCTTTGGCTGTCCTCGACGCTTTGTTGATCTAATCCAAGCTCTCCATGATTGCATGACCGGTCAGGTTTGTCAGCAAAATAATATCTCTGACGAATTTCCTATCACTCATGGACTGAAACAAGGCCGCGTACTTGCTCCAACACTGTTTGCATTGTATTTGGCTGCAATGCTCTATAAATCACCCACAAACATCCCAGGTGTAGATGTCAGGTACCGATTTGTTGGAGGGCTCTTCAACCTAGCTCGATTTTGCTCCCGGAAGCTAACTCAGGTTACGAAGATAACCAATATGTTGTATGCAGATGATGCGGCATCGCCTACACTCACGCCAGTGGAGTTGCAACAGACTGTTAATTGCTACAAGAATGCATGTGAACGTTTTGGTCTCACCATTAATGTTCAGAAGACCAAGGTACTGGCACAACCCTCACCAGGCACTTACCTTCCGCACTTCAACATTTCTATCTCAGATACTCCATTGGAGCAGGTAGACCACTTCTCGTATCTGGGAAGTCTGCTATCTGTACACGGCAATTGTGGGCAGGATGTTGAGAAGAGAATCGGTGCTGCCCATGCAGCATTTGGGCGACTATCGCACCGGGTCTTCTTGAATAAAGATCTGACCGTGAAGACGAAGCTCATGGTGTACCAAGCTGTTGTCATCTCAACATTATTGTATGGCTGTGAAACCTGGACCCTCTATCGACATGACTTCCGAAAGCTTGAGCGCTTCCATCAACAGAAACTTCGATCCATCCTTAAGATAAAGTGGGAAAACCACATTACCAATCTTGATGTTCTTGAGAAAGCGCTTGCTAATAGTATAGAATCATCCATCATTGGTCATCAACTTAGATGGATTGGACATGTCCATCGGATGGATGATACGAGACTACCACGCCAGGTTCTGTATGGTGAACTCACCTCCGGCACCAGACCTCATGGAGGCCCTAAGAGACGTTACAAGGACCAATTTAAGCAGAATATGAAGTTGACAGGACTCAATCCACAAACCTGGGACCAGCTTGTTAAAGACCGTTCAACTTGGCGCCAGACGATCCCGGCTGCTGTCAAAATGTTTGAAGAAGAACGTCGTAGAATTGTTAAGGCCAAGCGACAAGCACGAAAGCTCCGTGCAGCACAGCCACGCCCTCCACCAACAGTTCTGTGTGATCTGTGTGGACGTTTGTTTCATGCACGCATTGGGCTGTTCAGAATACTATCCTCGCTCTGGTAAACTGGCTAGAAAAGGAATGGTAAGTCGTAGCCATGACAATTGTAGCTCAAGAAAAGGCATCCAAATTTGCATCTAATATGAGGCAGTGACACTCCATTTATTACCTAAAATATGATACTAATACCATGAATCATAACATGAATTCCTTTTCTTTCTTTTTATTACTGATAAAATGCATACCTGGGCGAATCCCCGAAAATGACACGCCAAACCTCTAGAAGAATTGCTGGATTTGAGAAAGCGTTTTACTATGCATTTTGATTATTATTATTATTACTATTATTATAGAAAGCTTTCCAGTCGGTCAATACAAATTGTGCCGAATTACATTAGGCGGGAAAACAAGTATTTAAACGCCCAAACCTGAAAGAAATATTACACGAGCTATTTATCTCAAAATAACAAACTTTTATGTACAAAAAGAGAGGGGAGGTTAAATATGGTGCTCATCTGTCTTCAGAGTCATGCACACAACGATTGATGTTTTCTACTAATTATTTCTTTCTTTGTTGGGGAGTGGGCTCAAACGAATACTGGGTTGTTTCGAATATAATTATTGTTCATTGACTCACAATCCTTTCCTCACTTTCCTCACTGGTATAGCATTTTAAAGATCTTTAAGAGTTGAGTTCAGATTTTTGTTATATTTCGAAATATTTTAAGGACCAACGATGCCAACTATATTTTGAACCAAGTATCTTTCCGGACATTATCTTTTGAACAAAATGGTTAATTCAATGTTAATAATGTCTTACGTATATATTTGGGGATTATATGCTATAGGGGGATATTAGAAGCGTGTAATTCTGACCATTTAAGGATTATAAAAAGCACATATTTTGAACTAAACTTCACACTTATCAAAACAATTGAATGATTTGAATATTATCTCTTTTCAAGAAGATAGATTAAGGTATTGGCAGAGACATATCTAGGGCATGGTAGGCATGGGCACCACTCAAAAGGGGCGCTAATTACCATGCCACACTTGATAAAAAAAAGTTGAATGAATTATTTTTCAATTATGGAAAGAAACTTTACACAAAATATGAAAGTCTGAGGGCTGGAAAGGTGCCGCGTGAGGAAAAAACTGTGAAGAGGAGGGTTAGATTCCTACCTTAGGCATCCTGAGAGTGGTTTTCCGTGGTTTCCACTACTCTAGGCCACGGCCACTCCCTACCCAATTGTGTGTTGAAAGAGAACGAACTCAGAACATTTATTTTGATGAGTCATGACAGAAATTATACCTTTCTGACCATGCCCCATTTATGGCTCGTAGAGAATTCGTTCCCACGTATGACTTCCTGGCGACGCACAGTGTTACCTAATCCCATCTATAGACCAAAACCTAAGAAAGTGTGTCTGTGTTAGTAATGATTATCCTGATTATCGTATCGAACTACCAACCCCAAGTTTGCGGGTTCGCTTCTGGCCGTGGTAAGTGATTTTTGATAGGTGACAAAAATCACGGCACGAATGTCATACGTTGTTGCATGTTAAGGAACCCATTTGAATTCAGTAGACAGTGTTCATAATGGCAAAATTAATCTCGGGATTTTCCGCCAACACTAAGATAAGTTCCTCCTTTCTCTACTAGAAAGCGCTATAGTGTCAAGGAGCTTAGTTATCTAACCTCCTTGACTTTCATAGCGTTCCAACGACAAACATTCGACATGCAAGCTGCTCTCTGGGCGCAAATAAGAAAGCATGCACCCGGCACCGAGGTCGAACGATATTTTTATTATTATTATTATTATTATTATTATTATTATTATTATTATTAGTATTAGTTTTACTGTCGTGAGTTCGCGCCAATCAGCCAGATATGTTCAAGAATGTCGTTGACGCTACCTTGAAGTGCCCAAATCAACCCACTAGAGGTCAGTCTATCATCCTCTTCTTTTCAAAATTATTATAACAACTTAAAATACTTTCATTATTAAAATCAATATACTTATTAAATTCTGAAGCTGCTGCTGATAACAAAATGAACTAAACACCTAGGTCTATAATCGCTGGGCGGTCTTATCAACTCATATTTTCAGATACTGTGGGCCTAGCCATGGCCGGGCCAAATACTAAAACATGCAGGCAAAGTCTAGTTTAACTTGTCAAATATCAACTACTTAAAAATGCAACTTAAGAAAATTACAAACAACTGTAAAAGAAAAAATAAATGCTCTCCTCAAATTCAACGAGGCGATAAAATTGAAGCAAACGTAAATCTTAATTTCATTTTATAAACTACTAAAAGGTAAAAGGAGCACCATTAAGAGCACCAGGGTATAAGGAGCACCATTAGGAGCACCAGGGTATAAGGAGCACCATTAAGAGCACCAGGGTATAAGGAGCACCATTAGGAGCACCAGGGTATAAGGAGCACCATTAAGAGCACCAGGGTAAAAGCAGCCCCATTAGGAGCACCAGGGTATAAGGAGCACCATTAAGAGCACCAGGGTATAAGGAGCACCATTAGGAGCACCAGGGTATAAGGAGCACCATTAAGAGCACCAGGGTATAAGGAGCACCATTAGGAGCACCAGGGTATAAGGAGCACCATTAAGAGCACCAGGGTAAAAGCAGCCCCATTAGGAGCACCAGGGTATAAGGGGCACCATTAGGAGCACCAGGGTATAAGGAGCACCATTAGGAGCACCAGGGTATAAGGAGCACCATTAAGAGCACCAGGGTATAAGGAGCACCATTAGGAGCACCAGGGTATAAGGAGCACCATTAAGAGCACCAGGGTAAAAGGAGCACCATTAGGAGCACCAGGGTATAAGGAGCACCATTAAGAGCACCAGGGTAAAAGGAGCACCATTAGGAGCACCAGGGTATAAGGAGCACCATTAGGAGCACCAGGGTATAAGGAGCACCATTAAGAGCACCAGGGTAAAAGGAGCACCATTAGGAGCACCAGGGTAAAATGAGCACCATTAGGAGCACCAGGGTATAAGGAGCACCATTAGGAGCACCATTAAGAGCAACAGGGTAAAAGGAGCACCATTAGGAGCACCAGGGTATAAGGAGCACCATTAAGAGCACCAGGGTATAAGGAGCACCATTAAGAGCACCAGGGTAAAAGGAGCACCATTAGGAGCACCAGGGTAAAAGGAGCACCATTAAGAGCACCAGGGTATAAGGAGCACCATGAAGAGCACCAGGGTAAAAGGAGCACCATTAGGAGCACCAGGGTAAAAGGAGCACCATTAAGAGCACCAGGGTAAAATGAGCACTATTAAGAGCACCAGGGTATAAGGAGCACCATTAAGAGCACCAGGGTAAAAGGAGCACCATTAGGAGCACCAGGGTAAAAGGAGCACCATTAGGAGCACCAGGGTATAAGGCGCACCATTAAGAGCACCAGGGTATAAGGAGCACCATTAAGAGCACCAGGGTAAAATGAGCACCATTAGGAGCACCAGGGTATAAGGAGCACCATTAGGAGCACCAGGGTATAAGGAGCACCATTAAGAGCACCAGGGTAAAAGAAGCACCATTAGGAGCACCAGGGTATAAGGAGCACCATTAAGAGCACCAGGGTATAAGGAGCACCATTAAGAGCACCAGGGTAAAAGGAGCACCATTAGGAGCACCAGGGTAAAAGGAGCACCATTAAGAGCACCAGGGTATAAGGAGCACCATGAAGAGCACCAGGGTAAAAGGAGCACCATTAGGAGCACCAGGGTAAAAGGAGCACCATTAAGAGCACCAGGGTAAAATGAGCACTATTAAGAGCACCAGGGTATAAGGAGCACCATTAAGAGCACCAGGGTATAAGGAGCACCATTAAGAGCACCAGGGTATAAGGAGCACCATTAAGAGCAACAGGGTATAAGGAGTACCATTAAGAGCACCAGGGTATAAGGAGCACCATTAAGAGCACCAGGGTATAAGGAGCACCATTAAGAGCACCAGGGTATAAGGAGCACCATTAGGAGCACCAGGGTAAAAGTAGCACCATTAAGAGCACCAGGGTATAAGGAGCACCATTAAGAGCACCAGGGTAAATGGAGCACCATTAGGAGCACCAGTCCCTTGTCAGGTTGGTCGCGCGCCCATGCCCAGGGGATGATTATGCCCCAGACTTGCTGCGATATTTCAAATCTGTAGATGTGAGCTTGTCCTGGTGAGAAGAAGAGATTCTCAGCTCTCTGGATTAAATGAAAACTAAATTCGTAGAAGAGAAAGGGGAGAACTGGTGCAAGGGCTAGTGAGTAAGATGGCTACCGAGAAAAACTCCTCATGAATTTCTTACGGACGGCTAGATAGGCTGATGGGTAGAGGAGTCTGGCGCAGTAGCTAATGGGTGGGTTTCCACCATTATTAATTTTGTGGACAATTTAGTACATAAAATAACAAAGTGACTTGCCGAAAATTATTCCAACTTAGAAACTTCAGTATAACTACCATTTGCAGGTACTGCAATTTGATGAATTCAACTTATGACTGCAACTTAATTCATAATTAAATATGATAATTACCTCAAGTCGATACACCTGTTCCTCAGTTCGAACAGGAAGTTCCTGGATGGGGAATGGTTCACAGCAAGTCGATGGATTATGTGAGTCAGTCTCTTCAACATTTACGAGGAATGAACGAAGCACACCATTTATCATTGCAGGTGGACCCCATTCAACCACCATGCTCGTAGGGGTTCGATTTAATATCTGTAAGGATGTGGGAGCACCAGGCGCTAAAACAAGAGACAAGGTTAGGTAAACATCAGTGTATAATTTCAGCCATAGTGGTCTGAAGCGCTGGAGCACCTATCGCAATATCGGAGTAGAGTTCTAGATCCTTTTCTTCGCTTAATTCAATTTCGATCATCTCTTGTTGGGCTAGTATTAAAACGTATGAGCTGGGTGAATGCATCTCCAAAATTAACAATGTAAGCTTAATATAGTACACGAGGATTTATTATAGATTTATGACTTTTGCCGATTAAATACAGGTTACATCTGATTAATAATATATATACTAGCAACCCTACCCGGCTTCGCCCGGGAACAGTTACGAATACATTACGTGATAAGCGTCTTTTTCCCCCAATGACAATGAACAACGGCCAATATCCGTTTTACGTCGCGGCATGATGAGTTAAAATCACTGACTGGACTATTAATTATAGTATCACGGAGATGCATGTGCAACAAATTCTTGTCAAACGTAATTTAAGAATGGCGAGGTGCATGATACACAAATCCCGTCCAATATTAACTTGACTGTAATTTTGCGGAACGAAAAGTTCACAGGCGAAATGAAGAAAAGCCGAGTTGCACTTCCAGGGAAACTCCAAACACAACCACTCTTCTCTAAAGTTTTATCATTTCAAATGATCTTGTCGACTTCGTCGTTATGCTTGAGTCTAAGGTTGTGCGGGACGGAGACAGTTGCGTTACGGAGACGGAAGTGACGTCATGCAGCCGCGCGGGAAGCCTAAGTTAATGGGTAAAGGACGGCGAGTGCGTGACGTCATGCAGCCACGCGGGAACCCGAAGTTAATGGTTAATGGAGTCTGTTGAAAGAGTCCTGGGGCGTCGAGTGACCTGGGGCTTTTGAGCGAAGCGAAAAGAATAGAGGGTGACTCCTAAAGAGGTGTACAAGATGCCAGATAAGAATACAGGGTGACTCCTAAAGAGGTGCACAAGATGTCAGACAAGAATACAGAGTGACTCCTAAAGAGGTGTACAAGATGTCACACAAGAATACAGAGTGACTTCTAAAGGGATATACAAAATGCCATATAAGAATACAGGGTGCCTCCTAAAGAGGTGTGCAGGATGTCGGAGCAAAATACAGTACAAGATGCCAGATAAGAATACAGGGTGACTCCTAAAGAGATATACAAGATGCCAGATAAGAATACAAGGTGACTCTTAAAGAGGTGTATACGATGGTAGAGAAGAATACAGGGTGACTCCCAATGAGGTGCACAAGATGTCAGACAAGAATACAGGGTGACTCCTAAAGGGGTGTACAAGATGTCACACAAGAATACAGTGTGACTTCTAAAGAGATATACAAGATGCCATATAAGAATACAGGGTGCCTCCTAAAGAGCTGTGCAGAATGTCAGAGCAAAATACAGTACAATATTCCAGATAACAATACAGGATGACTCCTAAAGAGATATACAAGATGCCAGATAAGAATACAAGGTGACTCTTAACGAGGTGTACGAAATGGCAGAGAAGAATACAGGGTGACTCCTAAAGAGGTGCACAAGATGTCAGACAAGAATACAGGGTGCCTCCTAAAGAGGTGTGCAGGATATCGGAGCAAAATACAGTGCAAGATGCCAGATAAGAATACAGGGTGACTCCTAAACAGATATACAAGACGCCAGATAAGAATACAAGGTGACTCTTAAAGAGGTGTACAAGATGGCAGAGAAGAATAGAGCGTGACCCCTAAAGAGGTGCACAAGATGTCAGATAAGAATACAGGTTGACTCCTAAAGAGGTGTACAAGATGTTACACAAGAATACAGGGTGTGCAGGATGTGAGAGCAAAATAAAGTACAAGATGCCAGATAAGAATACAGGGTGACTCCTAAAGAGATATTCAAGATGCCAGATAAGAATGCAAGGTGACTCTTAAAGAGGTGTACAAGATGGCAGAGAAGAATACAGGGTGACTCCTAAAGAGGTGCACAAGATGTCAGACAAGAATACAGGGTGACTCATAAAGAGGTGTACAAGATGTCACACAAGAATACAGATTGACTTCTAAAGAGATATACAAGATGCCAGATAAGAATACAGGGTGCCTCCTAAAGAGGTGTGCAGGATGTCAGAGCAAAATACAGGGTGACACTTAACGAGGTGTACAGTATGTTAGATTCAATTCAAATACAGGGTGACCCTTAAAGTGGTGTGCAAGATATCAGATTCAAATAATGGGTGACTCCTAAAGATTTGTAAAAGATGTCAGACTCAAATACAGGGTGACCCTTAAAGAGGTGCCCGCGCGGGAAGCCTAAATTAATGTGTAATGGAGTCTGTTGAAAGTGTTCTCGGGCTTCAAGCGAAGCGAGAAGCCCTCCTGAGCCTTTCTAACATGTGAAGCATTTGTAGCATGCGTCATTTGAAATGATATAACGTCTAATCTTTCAGACTGACTGTAATTCTTTTTACTCAACACGACTCGTCAGTTTGCTGCTGGCTGTATCTGGGGCAATAAGCTCGTCCGCTAGCTAAGCTGTAACTGGGGTGATAGAATCGCCCCTAGCTAGCTCGTAAACTGTCGCCACACTAACTGAATGGATATTGTTGGAAGAAATGAAAACGTAAAAACACTTATAGTAGGCGATGTGTTGATGAAAGAGATATGCTCTCCCGGGCTCTTTTTAGAGAACTTTTCATGCTGAACAATTCTTAGACTCATAGTATAAACATATATTTTTAATAGTTTGCCCAGCGTAAGCTTAAAAAGCACACGGACGCCGTTTTTTTTCGACCTTTTCACTGAAATCGTTAGTGCTTGACTTTCTTTAGTCATAATTAAATTATTTTATACAGAAACTTTCCTCGAGATAACCTTTACAGAATGGTGAAAACCGCATCAAAATCCATTCAGTAGTTCCCGAGATTATCCGTGACATCCAAGAATCGGGGACGTTATTTTATATCAAGTGGAGATTATACTCCAATCAGTATAATTTAATATAATACAGTATAATCCCCCTTACGTCCAATCTTAAATTGGCTGTGAATTTTACGGAACGAAAAGTTCACAGGCGAAATGAAGTAAACCCGAGTTGCACTTCCAGGGAAACTCCAAACACAACCACCCTTGTCAGAAATATTAACTCAACACGACTCTATCTGGCTGTATCTAGGGCAATATGTTTGCCCGCTACCTAGACTGTAACAGGGATGATAGACTCACCGTTAGCTAGCTCGTAAACTGTTGGAAGAAATCAAAACGTAAAAACACTTAAAGTGGGTGATGTATTGGAGATAGACATATGCTCTTGCGGACTTTTTTTGTAGAACTTTTCATGCTGAACAATTCTTACACTCATAGTATTTAGATATTTTGAACGGTTTGCTCAGCGTAAGCTTACAAAGCGCTCGGACGCCAGTTTTTTCTGACTTTTCCACTGAAGTCGTTACTGCTCGGTTTCCTTCGATCATACATACATTATTTTCTACAGAAATCATCCTCGAGATATCCTTTACAGAATGGTGATAACCAGATCAAAATCCATCCAGTGGTTCTCGAGTTTACCCGTAACATCCAACACTCGGGGACTTTGTTTTATACCCAGTAGAGCCCGTTCATCAGTTCATAAATCCCAGAAAGTATTGATGCCACGTCAGAGCAGATTACAATCTTTAGTCAGACATGGGGATTACGAACGAGCACGATTATGGAGCTACTACATAGAGAAAATCGCATGTCAAGCTTGGAAGGAGGTGAAGATGCCAGTGGATTCAAAGGCGGACTAGAGTACTGAACAGCTATGGAATTTATGAAAGACCTTCAGAATATTTATTAAATGTATTATAATTCACTATTGTACATCTACGATTAATTATAAAATGGTCTTAATTCAGTCGATAATATTCTAGAAGAACTTGACGAGAAGATTGGTTGGACGGTGAACATGCTGGAAGTCAAGGTAGAACACAAAAACTCTGATTTTGAGCTCACGGCGAACACAACTTATATTTGTTAGTGTGGGACAACGTGGTTGAAATTGTGTGAAAAGTTCAACGAGATATGGGTTAAGTTGATACACGTACTCTTTATTACAGTGCGGAACTGTAGACGAAGGAATACACGCATTGAACCGTAATACGAGTGAAATTAGTATTTTTGTGTGAACAAATCAAAGTGTGATATCGTTCTCCATTACTACATTAAATTAATGTTAAACAGAGATAAAGGAATTATAAAATCAATGAGTGATAAGAAAACCATAAGTGAGCATTATATGTGGTAGGATTGATCTGATATTATTAGATAGAGCGAGGAGGAAGCGTGCTAGAAAGTGGGATAAAGATACCACGAGGTCGGGAGAAATAGTAAACATGAAAGTGGTTGATTAACACCAGTAATATAATCAAAGCAGAAATGCAAATGCAATCTATAATATATGCAAATTATAGAATCATGCGACAATTTATAATTAAATTCAGACCTTGGAGGAATTCGACAAGTATGATCGGATTTGAGACGATATGATGACAGCTTAAATATGGTGAGGGGAGCAGACAAGCCAATTAACACGTTGATCGCAGTTTATGACCAAGGAGGTGTCCGACGGCATATGTCGAACCAGGCACCTACAGGATGTTAAAATACCAGCATGAAAGGTAGTGAAATTTCACACTATCAAATGTTGCAGTTTGCAATGAAAAAACTGCGAATTTAAAATACATATTTCCATTAGCAGACCGAATGTATGATTTGTACAGCATAAAAGAGGCAGGTTAAATTTAATTAAGTGAAAACATTTATGTTCGACGAAGTCGAAATGTAAATATTATATGTCAGAAAACTGTATCATAATGAGGGTCATTAAAGTAATATTTTTCATTATGATAGTCTACAGTTTCTCCAACCAATCAGAGCTCAAGATTTTCAATCATTGACCAATTAAGTTAGCATAGCTTCGCTCATATGCTCAAAATGCAACATGTCGGATACGAATTACATGATTTGAAATTAAGGTAAACAGAAAATACTATGACATATGGGCATATGCAAGAAATGTAGGAATCTACGTCCAGAAGTTTGCAACATACCATCATTCTACCCTAGCCTATATAAATTCCCGACATGGAAAGTGTGCACCGTCCGTAATGTTTAGATAAACAAACTGCTGAATATTGAAAAATAAATAGCACTGAACCTTAATATCCGCAACTCCAATTTCTACTCAGGGCATTGCATTCGTACGATTTCTCCGACAATTTTAGAGCATGCTGCTGATAATATAAACACACTAGAACGTCATGGACGCAGCAAGCATATGACATTTGATCCACGGAAATTATAACCCAGCCCACTGTTCAGTAAAATGATTTCTTATGCGAATCTTTTCCGCCAGATGCCATGACTCTCCTGTTTGGAACTGCATTGATTTTCCTTCCGTTGACATTCTATACGCAGCGAATTTGAAGAATCATCATCATCTTGTACTTTTTCCAGCCCCAGGCTGAGTCTGTTTGGAACATAAGCCTCGCCACTTAGTCCTTTCATCCCACCACCTCTCCTCTGTCACTCTAGTCCAGTCCTCGCCTCTCTTCTTGACATATTCCTCCATTCCTTTCAGCCATCTATCTCTTGGTCTTCCCCTTGGTCGTTTCTTCTGCATCTGCATCTCATGTATCCTCTTGGGAATCTTCCTCTCTTCCATTCTCTTTAAGTGTCCATACCACCTCATTCTTGATGTCTCAATCCTACCCTGCAAGGGCTCCTCTTTCACTATTTCCCTGACCTTTTCATTCCTCACCCTGTCTCTTCTTGTTACTCCGATCCTACTTCGTAGGAACTTCATTTCACTTGCCTGTATTCTGCTTATGTCTCTTTTCTTCATTATCCACGTTTCTGATGCATAGGTCAGTATCGGGATATAGTAGTTTCTGTATAACACTTCCTTGCTTCTTTGTGGGACATCTTTATTCCACACTAAGCTCCTAATGCTTCTCAGAAATGCTTCTGCCTGTCTGCCACGTTCTGCAATCTCTTTGTCATTTCTCCCATTTTCCTTCACTATAATTCCCAAGTAATTGAGACTTTCCACCTTCTTCAGGCGAAGCCTCCGTGGCTTAGGTGGCAGCACGCCGGACTCTCACCGCTGGGTCCGTGGTTCAAATCCCGGTCACTCCATGTGAGATCTGTGCTGGACAAAACGGAGGCAGACAGGTTTTTCTCTGGGAACTCCGGTTTTCCATGTCAAAATTTCATTCCGGCAACACTCTCCACTATCATTTCATTTCATCTGTCATTCATTTCATCATTGCCCCAGAGGAGTGCGTCAGGCCTCGGCAGCCGGCACAGTTCATATCCTCGCCGCTAGATGGGGGCTGCATTCATTCCATTCCTGACCCGGTCGGAGACTGGAAGCAGGCTGTGGATTTTCATTTTTTCACCTTCTTCAGCTGTCCACCTCCAAGTGTTCTCCCACTCATTGGTCTGTCCCTTTTCCTGGTCATTAACAGGATTTCACATTTACTGATGTTGAGCTTCCATCCGTACTCTCCCACTGTTTCTTCCCAAGCCTTCAGTTGCTCCTGAATTTCCTCCTCCTTGTTTCCCCAGACCATGAGATCATCTGCAAACACCATTGCTTTCATCTTATCTTCTCCTATCTTTCCTGCTACCCGTGTCATTACCTCGTCCATAACCACAATAAAGAGAAGGGGTGACAGTGCACTACCCTGTTTCATTCCACTCATTTTTCTGAACCAGTCTGTTCTTTCCCCTCCAACTTTCACACAACTCACACTTCCACAATACATCTCCTTCACTCTGTCTACAGTCCATTTTTCCACTCCCATGTTTTCCATTGCTTTCCAAACCTTCTCCCTACACACACTATCATAGGCCTTTTCGATGTCCAGGAAGACCATCAACAGATCCTCTCCAAATTCGTAGTGGTGTTCCTGGAGCTGTCTAACTGAAAATATGAGATCCACTGTTGATCTCCCAGGTCTGGATGCATACTGTTCCTCTCTCAATTCTCTCTCCACTTTGGCTCGTATTCTACTTTTTAATATCTTTTGATATATCTTGGCACAGTGTGGTATGAGTGTGTCTCCCCTGTAATTTCTGCACTCTTTTCTGCTTCCTTTCTTAAATATTGGGACAATTAATCCTTTCTTCCAATCTTCTGGGGTCTTTTTCTCCTTCCATACCACCCTCATCACACGGTACAGCCACTGTTTCCCAAACTCCCCTGCTGCCTTCACTATTTCAACACTCTTTTCGTCCACACCTGATGCCCTTCCTCCTTTAATCTTGTCTATAGCCATTTCCAGTTCTCTCCAAGTCAGGCCCTTTTCCATTCCTGTGTTGTCTTCTCCATCTTCCAATACGTTGTCTTCCTCCCTATGACCATTTTGATTCAGCAAATCCTCAAAGTACTCTTTCCAGACAGTCTTGAGTGTCTCTTTGTTGTGTACCTCATTTCCGTTTTTGTCCACCATTACTACATCCTCTCGCAGACCTCTTCTCTTACTTTTGACCATCCCATAAAGTACTTTCTTATTTCCTCTGCTGTCTTCCTCCATCATCTCTGTCCACTTTATCAACCACTTCTTCCTCTCCTCTGCGACAATCGTGTTTGCTTCTTTCTCCTTTATCTTATAAGCTTCCATTGCTAGATCAGTTCTTTCCTGGAACCACACTCTCAAAGCCTTGTTCTTCCTTCCCACAGCTTCTTTTACTCTCTCATTCCACCATGGTGTTGATAATATGATACATTATAATTTTAAAGCGTTTGTAACAGCCTATTTTTTGTTATTTGACCAAAATAACAAAATGATCCCACATGGTACCTGTGCGTTATCTGTTGGTGCTAGTTCAGGATGAACAATGTTTCAAAGCTTTGGAATTCGTAATTGGGTAGAGAGCAAATGCTGAGCCCACACAATTTCCAAGAGTAAGAAGTCAACTGACAGAATCATGACAGATATTTATGAATACAGTATATATGTTAGAACATATAATACAGTTATAATATATTCGAACATAAACAGTCGTATGCAACTCACCTATAATGGTAATTAAGACACTCGTATGGAAATGATAAAACTCTCTTCGCACGTTTTATAAACATAATCGTGTCTTAAGTATTGTCATTGTAGGCTCGTTGCATAATGTACTGTTAATTAATTAAATTATATTTTTTATTGAGTGGGTAAGAATCGGAGCAGAGCTAGTTCGCTGACAATGTTACAAAATGTTGAATAGAGAGTGAATTTAGAAGGTACTGGAATTGAGACTTGGAGCAGTCGCAGGTGTTCCGATAGCTTTCTTTTGTTTATTTGTTGAAGTGGCTAGTGAGAATCATTGTGATATAAAAAATTAAACTGGCAACAAAGCTAAAACAAGTGCTGCCAGATTATAATGGAAGAGTTAGACGACTTTGACTTACGAGGGAACGGTACGAAGTCGGCCCACGAATTTCGACTTTATTTTTACATAGTCGTGAAGGTCTTTTTACGCTGAAAGAGGTAGTGGAGGTCTAATTTTTCGCTGGTCCTTTTTAATTAGCCATTTGGGAGCCCCAAGTTGGCGGTGCGCGCTCTGATTTGTTCAGAATATGCCGGCACACGTCAGCGCGCTCAGCCAGCGGCTGACTTGCCTCGCCTTCCCTCTTCCCGCGTTCGGTTCTCCACTATCGCCCACCACATAGGCTACTGTTGCATACAGTGGTTATGTATATGGGACTGCGAGTCGTTTTCTATACGATCAAGTTCTCCACGACTGATGGCTATTCCACATACAAGTGATCGCATTGGAGTCTTTGCGTTGTAATGACCGCTTGCAACATTATTGTAACTCTTATTAATGCCTACGGTGTTCAGGAAGCTACAAAGCTTTCTGATAAAGAGCAACTAATGTTCATATAAATAATGACAACGTTTGATGCAATTATAGAAGGGAGTTGTTCTGCGACTCCTAATTGACAAACCTTAAAAGGCGTTTGAAAATTCGGTCCCGAAAAGTAACCAAACTCGTCGGTAAATCGTGTAATAAAACAGACGAAGAAGTACGATATGAAGAGGTTAAAATGTTTGTTAAATTCATTTTTGAATTGCAAGAAGGGAAAGAGATCCCAGATGCCAATAACTGGAATTCGGACTAGTCCCGATTCGAGTGGCAAATGGCAACATAGAGAAGTTATGATTTTCGTGGTGTGAAAGACGTTCTTGCAACGCTCGGTTGCCGAAATAGTTGTACGCACACCCACACAGTGCAATATCACATTTCTAAAACTTAAAAATGGGACATTTGTTCTTAATCGCTTTCAAAGAAATTAATGGAAAGTTTGGGCCTAGGGTACAAGAAATTATCAACGCCTACATGGATGTCTTTAAATATGTCGTCATTGATTGTTCATATTCCGGGAAAAGGGGAAAGGGCATGTACTGCACGTGCCTGGTTGCAAGACATTTTCTATCCGCAATTATAGGACGACGAACGAAATCTTCTTCTCCTAGATTCATTCAGTGTCCAGGGCAAAAATGCACAGCTTGAATCTCTGACGAACAAACATGAACAAATTGAATGCATACCGAAAGGAACTACATATCTTTGCCAGCTGTGTGATCTTGGTCTCTTCCGACAACTGCGTTTAGTCCATCGAATGGAAAACATTTGCCGAGTAAGGAATTTACACGGCGAGTCAAAATTAAAACCCAACAACAGACTTTTCATTATAACTAGTCAAATGCTAGCGCATAACCGATTACAAGCTGATTGTTTCATACCAATGCAGAAATATGCTTGGGAAACGGGTGGTTATTCCATTACTGACAATATACCACAATTTTATACTGTCTCACAAACTAATTTTCATGATTTGACTGATAAAGAAGTATTCTGGAATTGATTGTACCAATTTTTCTTTTATAAGGTGCGCACAATGATTTTCTTGTGCTTTGTTATTTACATTTTGTGTTAGATTTTCACTATCATACCATGAACAATGCACCCATGCCAGACTGTGTTAGAATAAAGGCATTTCTTGAACAGTTTGAACTGCATGATGATGAAGATGATATGTGATATTATATTTTGTATACCATTGTTTTTGTTTCTATATTCCACAATGAATTCATCTTTGTAAATAAAATATCCAAACTAACGTCAGTTTTAACCCGCCATACCGTGTACACAACTGTAGGCTGCCGTATCTGGGGGCTGATAGTGGATAACCGAACGAGGGTAGGGGGAAGGCGAGGTTAGACAGCCACTGGCTGTGCGCGCTGACGTGTGCCGGCATGTACTGTACAATTCAGAGCGTGCACCGCCAACTAGGGGCTCCCAAATGCCCCCTTAAAAAGGGCCAGCGAAAAATTAGACCTCCACAACCTGTTTCAGCATAAAAAGATCTTCACAACTATGTAAAAATTACATCGAAATTCGCCGTCCGACTTCTTACCGTTCCCTCTTAGAAGTAGGAGCACGAGCGGTGACATTGTCAAGCAGAGGGGTGATGATAGGTTAGTTATTTGAAGTCAGAGAGATTCTGGTTATTAAATGGATGGATATGAAAGCTGTATTTGTACGAGATGTTGTGCTAGATTATTTGGAGCGATGAAGAAGCCACCTTTTATTCAAATAATAATGAATTTGAGAGGAAGCTTGATATTTAAATATGGAAATAATTGCTTGCGAGATGTGCACACGTTGGTTTAGGCTATAGGTGATGTCAGACATATGGTGACGCGATTGTTATCATAAAATAAATTGAGTGGGAGGTCACTTGTGATGAATACAGTTAGTGGCAATATTATTGATTAAGTTAGTTAGTTAGTTATTGCTGTTTTATGGGGCGGAACTACGAGGTCATCTACCCCACTATCACCCACCACATACGTCTGCCTACAGTTGTGTACACGGGATGGCGGGTTAAAACTGACGTTAGTTTGAATATTTTATTTACAAAGATGCTGCCACCATCAAATTTTCTGCATCAATGAATATGGTTCACATGATTTTTGTGCAATACTATTATATTTTAAGATACAAATGCGAACCACCTGAGGGATCATGGCTACTGACACACTATGAAAACTAGCGTACATTATTGCAATGAACCAACCTATCTCCCGAGTGATGGCCGTGACGCTGGCCGAATCTCCATCAGTATCCACCTCCAGATTACGGGCCTGCACCTGAAACACAACAAAGCAGATTAAATGGGGAAACATTACCTACAATGAAGCCCACATTTAGTTTTTAGTTTTTGGCTAGTGGCCTGGATTAGGAAGATTCGGTTCACATAGTTTAGGTTGAAGGTAGATTACCATATCTACAATAGTTTATAGAATTTTTGACATGTAGAGGCGTACATCATCATCATCATCATCATCATCATCATCGAAGTACCACTCCAGTCACCCGGGTGTGGTTTACAAGCCTCCTCCACTCCTTTCTGTCCTTCCATTTTTCCTGTTCCATCACTTCTGCCACATCCAATCCAGCTTCTCCAATGTCCTTCAAAAAATGGTCCAAACCACCTTCTTCCAACTGGTCTCTTTTCTTTGACTTCTCTTTTTAAATCCCTTCTTGCTACGCTTTCCTTACCCATTCTTTTTACATGTCCGAACCAGCGTAACCTTGCTTTCTGTATCTTCTGATTTAACGGTTCCATATTTAATTCTTCTCTGATTTTAATATTTTGAATTCTATCCCTTATTGTCTTTTTAACTGAAGTTCTTAAAACATTCATTTCTACTGCTTGTATCTTGCTATTTTGCCTTTTATTCGTTACCAGTGTTTCCAGTCCATACGTTACAATTGGTAAGAAATACTGTTTATATAGTGTTAATTTCGTTCTCTTGGATACTTTGTCATCCCATAACAGTTCTCTGACTTGATGATAAAATGTGGTACCTTTACTTAGTCTGTTATTAATTTCAATGTCGATGTCATTACTTCCATTTATAGTGCTACCTAGGTATGTAAACTGTTTTACATTCTCTAACCGTACCATATCTATGTTCACTTGACTTTTCTTTTTCTCTTTTCCACAGTACAATACTCCAGTTTTCTTTTTGTTGTTGTTTGAGTCTTCAGTCTTTTGACTGGTTTGATGCAGCTCTCCATGCCTCCCTGTCCTGAGCTAATCGTTTCATCTCTACATAACTACCACACCCTACATCTGAGGCAATCTGTTTAACATATTCTAACCTTGGTCTACCCCTACAGTTCTTGTCTTCGACCCTTCCTTCCATAACTAAGCTTGCTATTCCTGGGTGTCTTAGTACGTGTCCTACCAACCTATCTCTTCTCTTCATCAGCAGTCTCCAGAAACATCTCTCCTCTCCCACTCGTCTTAATACCTCTATGTTTGTAACCCTATCTACCCATCTGATCTTCATCATTCTCCTGTAACACCACATTTCAAATGCTTCTATTCTCCTCTTTTCTGCTGCACCAATAGTCCAAGTTTCACTTCCATAGAGTGCCACGCTCCAGACAAAGGCTTTCAAAAATGACTTCCTAATACCTAAATCTATATTCGATGTCAGCAGATTCCTTTTTTGTAGAAAAGCTTTCTTTGCCTGAGCCAACCTACTTTTTATATCCTCTTTGCTTCGTCCATCACTGGTTATTCTACTTCCTAAGTAACAGAAGTCTTCTACTTCCTTCAGCTTTTCACCTGTCAATTTGATCTCCATAGAGGTTTCTGATTTATTTCGGCTGCATTCCAGTATTTTTGTTTTACATTTATTAATTTTCATCATGAATTCTTTCTGTAAGACGGAGTCCATACCATTCAAAAACTCATTCAAATCCTCAGGCTTGTCGGCCAAGATGACTATGTCATCAGCAAATCTCAGAGTTGAAATTATTTCTCCTTGAATCTTCACTCCCACTTTAAATTTTTCTCTAATTTCCTTCATTGCTTGTTCAATGTAAAGATTGAAAAGTATGGGTGATAAGTTGCAGCCTTGCCTTACACCTTTCTGAATACCAGCTTCTCTCTCATGTCCTTCAACTCGAATGACTGCTGTCTGGTTTCTGTATAGATTGTATATCACCCTCCTATCCCTGTACTTTATTCCAATCAATTTCAAAATGTCAAACAATTTAGTCCAATCAACGTTATCAAAAGCCTTTTCTAAGTCTACAAAAGCCATGAACGTTCTCTTATCTTTCCTTATTCTACCTTCCAAAATCAGCCTAAGACTTAGTACAGCTTCCCTTGTTCCTACATTTCTCCTGAAACCAAACTGGTCTTCACCCAACTCCGTTTCTATCTGGCTTTCAATCCTCTTGTAAATTACCCTAGACAGGATCTTTGAAGCATGAGTAATCAAGCTGATTGTACGGTAATCTTCACATCTGTCAGCTCCCACTTTCTTTGGTATAGGGATGATTACATTCTTCTTGAAATCAGGGGGTACCTCACCTGTCTCATAAATCCTACACACCAAGTGAAATAATCTGATCAGACCTTCATCTCCTATGCAGCGTAGCAACTCAGTCGGTATATCATCTATGCCTGGTGCTTTGTTCCGGCTTAAGTCTTCCAAAGCTCTATCAAATTCTGATCTCAATATTAAATCTCCCTTCGCATCCTCATCAATTTCCTCCTCCCTTCCCATTACATGATTCTCAATCTCCTTTCCCTTATACAAACTCTCTATGTAAGCTTTCCATCTCTCAACCTTTTCTTCCCTATCTGTTAGAGGCTTTCCATTTGTGTCCTTAATATTACAGCACTTAGTCTTCTTTTCCCCAAAAGTATTCTTAATCCTTCGATAAGCTGTGTCTACTTTACCTAATTTCAGACAATTTTCTATACCTGCACATTTCTCTTTCAACCATTCTTCTTTCGCTTCCTTGCACTTCTTGTTAACCTCATTTCTCAGACGTCTGTATTCTGCTTTCCCCTTCTCATCTCTTACATTCTTGTGTTTCCGCCTTTCATCCATCAATTCTAGTATATCCTGAGTGATCCACGGTTTTCTACCTATTCTTTCTTTCCTACCAATGTTTTCTTCTGCGGATTTTGTTATTTCATTCTTCAAAAGTGCCCATTCGTCTGCAATTGAAGTTTGTTTAGGGATTTTCATTAGTCCTTCCTTTATACTCGTCTTGAATCTTTCGTTTACATCCTTCTCTTTCAGTCTGTCTATTGCCCACCTTTTTGGCTTTTGACTTTTCTTCAGTTTCTTCAACTTTAATCTGCATTTCATTACGACCAGATTGTGGTCAGAGTTTATGTCAGCACCAGGATATGCTTTACAATCCAAAATCTGGTTTCGAAACCTCTGCTTGAACATAATGAAGTCGATTTGGTAACGCCCTGTATCTCCTGGTCTCATCCATGTGTATATTCTTCTATTGTGGTTATTGAATAAGGTGTTAGCTATGACCAACTCATGCTCGGTGCAGAATTCTACCAGCCTGGTTCCTCGATCATTCCTTTCACCTAATCCGAAATCTCCTACTATTTTCCCTTCTCTCCCTTTTCCTACCACAGCATTCCAATCTCCCATTACTATAACATTTTCATCACCCTTGATATACCTCAGAATTTCGTCTATTTCTTCGTAGACCTTTTCAACATCCTCATCATCAGCTTGACTGGTAGGCATATAGACTTGTACCACTGTGGTGCAGGTAGGTTTAGTATTGATTTTTGCTACAATAATCCGTTCACTATATTGTTCATAATATTCCACCCGCTGTCCAAGTTTCCTACTCAATATGAGGCCAACCCCTGCTTGGCCATTGTTTGATTTAGTGCTAATGACCCTATAGTCTCCTGACCAAAAGTCCTGTTCTTCCTGCCAGCGCATTTCACTAATCCCAACCAAATCCAACCTCAACCTATCCATTTCCCTTTCTAAGTTTTCTAACCTTCCACTTCCTAGCAGACTTCTAACATTCCACGCTCCGATCCGTAGAATGTCAGATTTCCTCTTTGTCACTTCTGTGATGTTAACCCCCTCTCGAGTAGTCCCCACCCGGAGATCCGAACGGGGGACTAGTTTACCTCCGGATTGAAATTTTACAAGGGAGGAGGCCATCATCACATGTAATTATGCATAGAGAGGTGCATATCCTCGGGAATAGCATACGGCTGTAGTTTCCCGTTGCTTTCAGCCGTGCAGCAGGACGCAGTGTAGCCATTATTTGGCTTATATTATCAATATCTTAACCGTCTATAAGACTAGTAAAGAATTGATTTATTCTGAAAGGCTGCTACTCCCTTTCAGAATAAGTAAAGAGCAATTCTACTAAACAAAAATACTAACCTTCTACCGTACTAACAATTAAATACCAAAATTCTAATAACGAAAAAAATACTAAAGTTCCACCAACAACAAATACTACCACTAAAACAGTCCCTCACCAGGCACACTCACATGCACCCTCACACATCACAGTCTACTGAAACAATGAACTAGAACTAATAAACAATGCAACTGCTACCAGACACACTCACACACCACAGTCTAATAGAACAATGACATATATCTAATAGACAAACTAACTACCTACTTACGACTAAAACTAACTACATACGTACTGTACTGTTATTTGAATTGACAATATTTACAGTAATAATAATAATAATACTATTATTAAATTTTTATTAAACCCGAATTTATGTAATTAAGTACAGTTCACCTTAATCAGTACATACACAGCACTAATTTACTTTAATTGCAAGCACACACATCATCATCAAGTTTCCACTCCAGTTTCCTGGGTGTGGTTTACGAGCGCTCACCATTTTAGTCTATTCATGTTCCACTGCTCCTTCAAGACTTCCCAGTTGATTCCCTTGGATGTGATATCTTCCTTCACTTGGTCCAGCCATCTCCTCCTAGGTCTTCCAACAGGTCTTTTTCCAGTAATATCAGTATGCAACTATTGTTTTGCAATTCTTCTTTCTGTCATACGTTTGACGTGACCAAACCATCGCAAACGTGCCCTAGTTATTGTCTCCTTCAGGGACTGATTTTTTCCAGCTTGTTCTTTAATCTTCTCATTTCGTATATGATACTCTTCTTTTTCCAAATGCCATTTTAACTGTGCCATTGCATCCTGAGTAATTGAATGCATAAGAGTCTTGTGTATTTTGACTTCGGCATACGAAGCATCTTACAAGGTCTTAACTGGATACTCATTTTTGTTATTGAGCCTTTTTACTAATTACCATTCCAAACTCCTTCAGATTTTCATTCCAAATGTCCAGTCTCTTTTGTACTTCCTTTTCTCCCTTTCCCCAAATCACCACATCATCTGCAAATACAGTACTCTGTTTTACACGTTTTATAATTTCATCCATCAGTATAATAAATAATAATGGTGATAATGCACTTCCATGCTTGAGGCCTTTTTTTGTATAAAAAGTTTCAAAATCACCACTTCCGACTTGTACACTGCTTTTACTCTCATGATACAACATTTTTATCTTATTAATTAATGATTTTGATACATTATTTTTTAGTAGGCACTCCCATACATGTTTTCTCTTATCTGTATCAAAGGCCTTTTCCAAAACTAAAAAAATACGAAAATGATTTCCTTGTTTCTTTCCAGATGTTTTTCTAATATTATACGTACTGTAAATATCAAATCGATTGTTGATCTACTCGGTCTAAAACCATATTGTTCTTCCTCTAACAGCGTTTCTATTATATCCCTCAGTCTTTTGTCTATGTCTTTCTCTAATATTTTCAGCCCATTTTATAATAAAGTTATACCTCTTTAATTTTCACATTTCTTCCTATTCCCAATTGAGAACAACGGTATAATGTTTCCTTGTTGCCAATCTTCAGGTATTATTTCATCCTTCCATATGAAATTGAGGACTTCGCGTAGCCACTGTAAGCCGATGCTTCCTGCTGCTTAATCATATCAGAATTGAACTCATCTTTTCCACTTGCTTTACCTTTGGTCATTGTTTTCACTGCCCTTTCAAGTTCCAACCATGTTATCGGGTTCTCTTATTTTTCTCCAACTATTATTTCCAATTTCTTATCTCCTTCTTCCTCAGAACTGTCATCCTCATTATAATTTTTTTTTAAAATATTTTGCCATCACCTTCTGAAGACCCCTTTCATCATGTACTATGGATCCATCTTCTCTCTCTAATGCCTTGATTTTTTTCTTGAATAGTTCTTTTCGATTTTATTACTACCGGTATGTATAAAAAATTGATTTCCTCGACTATCTTGTTCAATTTTGTTGGTTAACTCTCCCCAACACTTCTCCTTTTCTTTTTCAATACTCCTCTTTACTTGTAATTTCAATCTCTTGTATTCCACAGGTAATCTCTCTATCGTAATCTCATCTCTCTGATTTTTTTTTGCTTTTCCTTATCCATTTCTTTCTTTACCATGTTCCTTTCCTTTATTTCTTATTTTATTTTGTCTGTCCAGCACCATGTCTCCTTTCCCTTGACCATTGCTTTTGTTTTCCCACATATCTCAAATGCTGCTTCCACAAAAGTCTGTCTTAAATTTTCCCACTTCGAATTTCTGTGTTAGGAAACTTCCGTTTTATCCTATCTTGGAATGTTATTCTTTTATCCTCCTCCTCCAATTCCCAAATCTTGATATTTGGTTTCTTCTTCAATACAATTTTAGGGAGTTTTACTTGTTTTAATGCCACCTTCCATACTTTCACTGGGGATTATCTTGGTATTGATGATGTATCTTCCCCATTCTCGGTCTGTTATTATGAAATCAATGAGTGTTCCATACTGTCCATCCCAACTATATCGGTTGATCTTATGCCTATTCCTCTTCACGAACCACGCGTTTTAGGTAGATTTCATTAGAAAGCTAGCTATTGCAATGGGTACCATGTTTCGACTTCCGGAAAATTTCGACATATCTTCGCGTTTCACATCCCCCAGAACCCAAAACCACTGTCAGTCTAAAAGTTTATATATAATTTATGTATATATATATATATATATATATATATATATATATCAGTTTCTTGTGGACACGATAACTGCCGTAATTTTGCACTAATCACTTTGAATTTTTTACATAACATGTATCCCTATAAAATCTCGGTCAAGTTCGTTAATGGGCAAAATCGGTCGAAGGGGGTGAAAATGGGGGGCTTTTATCGAAAAAGTGAAATTTCGCTATAACTCTCTTAATACGTGAAATATCGAATCCATTCAAAGTTCATAATATGTGTCGGATAAGTGCCAAAACTTTATGTCAAATACGTTTTTTGATAGCACCAACCATTGACCAAAGGGGTGGAAAAAAGTGTTTTTTTCGGGAAACATTAATCATATCTCTCTTAATAGGCACAATATCAAAACCGTACAAAATGGACAATATTCCTCCAATAATTACCTAAAACCTTTGTCTGAAAGAATTTTCGATATGACCCACCATTACGCCACGGAGTGAGCAAAATGATTTAAATTATAAGAAAATTCCAAGTGCCAAGAGTGGTTGCCATGACAACTTTACTTTTAATTGATACGGGTTGAGCCATCAGCAGTTGCTATGACAACGCCACTGCACGAGATCACATTCTGTTTTCATATGTCTGTGTGAAGCGACTTCGGTATCGGAACTGGTAGCATGCTGAACTTCTATGCCCAAGGTCGCGGGTTCAAACCCGGCTGAAGTCGTCGGATTTACTAAGAGCGCCAAAAAACCCTGAGTATGCTTTCCTTCGGAGGGGAAGTTCCAACGTTCGTTGCGAGTTGATGGTTCCGGTGGCATCTAGTGGCCAAGTTCACAGGTAGGTGTCGTTGATGGTAGTATTTTAAACTATGTAGCCTATTTTAGGTAGATTTCATCAGAAAGCTAAATATTGCAATGGGTGCCATGTTTCGACTTCCGGAAAATTTCGACATATCTTCGCGTTTCACACCCCCCAGACCCCAAACCACCGTCAGTTCAAAAGTTTATATATATGTGTGTGTATATACAGGGTGTATTTGATATGATGGAAGTCCTTTACACTGGTGATAGAAGATGGTATTCTAAGCAAATATCTTCGTGAAATTAAGTCGGATCTTAATTAGTGTAGGTGGAATTAAATCACAAAAATCGTCGGTCAATGTCTTGGAAACGGGCTTTCACTTCGTTCCCCTCAGCAGCAGAGCTGACTTTTCCCCGTCACCCTCCCCTCCTACGCTGAGGAATGTTGACCAGAGTCTGCAGTTGAGTGACCTCCTCGCCTTGTCTGCCAATGACATTGAAATACACAAACCGAGCCTATGAACAGCTGATTCACACCTTCATGGGGAGTGGCTACATGACTAGTGATGGTGGATCTGTCTAGGATTTTGCCAGCTTCATGGACTATGCATAGAAAATAGAAATCCTAAAGATTTGGTAAATTAATTTAAGGAACTGTTGGTCTATCTTTGTGTGAAGATAGTGCAACAACTGTAATAAACATATTAATAATACTAATAATAGTAATAATAGGCTTTTAGACACACTAACTTCTTTTATGTTTCTTTTTGGTATGTCGAGTTGCCAGACTTTAATGTACGTAGGATTTCTTGTATGTGCCATGAAATCCATGGAGATGATCGTATTAGATCCCATTCATTTACTACATGACTGAACGTAGATCGCACCCTCGGGAAGGTTAGCACTCTACCACCAGAACTACACATGCTGACTCTTATTATTATTAGACTATTATTATTATTATTAGACTATTATTATTATTATTATAACACTGTATTATAACAATGTATTTGTATTTTATTTTCATTTTCGTGTCTTTTCATATGTATTTACATTGTTGATGGACCAATAAATCAACCCCCCACCTCTCCAGTTAATGGCCACCCGAGGGCTGGAGATGGGATGGGACAATTCACAATATGAACATGTGGTACCGTACTAGTATTAAATCTTGGAAGTAGTTTTCCATGGGTTCCCACTTCTACCCCAGGCAAATGTCGGGATTGTTCCTAACTTAGACCACGGCCGCCTTCTTCTCAATAAACATAACCGCTGGCAGTGCAGCCCATGAAGGGCCTAGGCCTACCAAGCAACCGCTGTCCAGCCATTTGGCCTGCAGATATTAGGGTGACGCGTGGTCAGTGCATCGGATCCCCTCGGCCATTAATCTTGATTTTCCTGACTCGGGCACTGCCTCACTGTCAGACAGCTACTCAATTGCCCTCACGAGGCTTAGTGCACTGCGTTCCAGCCCTCACGTCAGTTTCTAATATCGCTGATGGAGCCAGGAATCGAACCCAGGGCCTTCAGGTGAGAGGCAGATGCACTGCCCAAACACCACAGGGCCGGCGCCTTCTTCCGAATCCTCACCTGAATTACAAATACCCACATTACTACAGAAACCACAAAACACAGGTTATCACACAAATTCTACCCACACCCAGCTACATGGGGCTAAATGACCAAAATCGCCAAGCCTCTCAAACAAAACATCAAGTATTTTACTTCCGTCCTAAATGGCTAGTTCTGAACAGACTACGGGATGTCGGAATTTTGTCACACTGCATTTCATTAAGTGAATGTTTTTAGTATTTTCAGAAACTAGTCAACAGAAGGTCCGACACGGACGCCAATGATACATCAGGGCTGAGTATCGAAATTATTTTATACCTGAACATCAATCAATGAATTCCACACTTACAAAGTAGGCTACACAATACTACCGGTCCTAACGTCCCAAGCCATTGCGTGCGTTGTCAACAACAACAACAAGAACAACGGCAATGCACATTTTCTTACGAGACGGTAGAGCTCATCCTCATAACAGCTGATAGCCTACCACCCCTCAAGTCAACCGGTAAGGTCAATGCTCCGATTACGTAACAACTTCCCCTCAGCGCGTCGTCTCTCCTGGCTCCACCTCGTCTACCCCAGCCTGCCGCACCACTTTCTGCCTGATTAGTTTCTGAAATAACTAAAAACATTGACTTTTTAATGATTAATTATCAATTTCAAGATAGGTGACAAAGTTTTTACCTAGGAAGCTTAGAATAGTCTTTTCTATCACCAGTGTAACGGACTTCCATCATATCAAATACACCCTGTATATGCATATATATCAGTTTCTTGTGGACACGATAACTGCCGTAATTTTGCACCAATCACTTTAATGTTTTACATAATATGTAACCCCTTAAAAAATCGGTCGAGTTCGTTAATGGGCAAAATCGGTTAAAGGGGGGGGGGGGGGGAATGGGGGGGGCTTTTTTTTTCGAAAAAGTGAAATGTCGCTATAAATCTCTTAATACGTGAAATATCGAATCAATTCAAAGTTCATAATATTTGTCGGATAAGTGCCAAAAATTTATGTCAAATAGGTTTTTTGATAGCACCAACCATTGACCAAAGGGGTGGAAAAAAGTGTTTTTTTTTTCGGGAAACATTAATCATATCTCTCTTAATAGGCACAATATCAAACCCGTACATAATGGAAAATATTCCCCTAATAATTACCTAAAACTTTGTCTGAAAGAATTTTTGATCTGACCTACCATTACGCCAAGGGAAGAGAAAAATGATTTCGGAATTAAAGAACATGCCAAGTGCCATCAGAGGTTACCGTGACAACGCTTCTAAATTGATGAGGGATGAGCTATCAGAGGTTGCCAAGACAACGCCATTGCACGAGATCACATTCATTTTTCCATCTGACTGTGGGAAGCGGCTAACTGGTAGCATGCTGAACTTATATGCCCAAGGTCGCTGGTTCAAAGCCGGCCAAAGTCGTCGGATTTTCTAAGAGCGCTAAAAAACCCTCAGCATGCTTTCCTTTGGAGGAGAAGTTCCAACGTTCGTTGCAAGTTGCTGGTTGCGGTGGCATCTAGTAGCCAAGTTCACAGCTAGGTGTCGTTCACGTTAGGATATGGTACAAAATTAGGAACTACTACTTAAAATTGACCGTCTGCAGACCTTACCTGAATTACAGACTAAAACAGTCATCACAATTAACACCGTTTATCAGATTCTACACACCCGGGGTTACATGACCACGTTGTCGCAGCCCCTAGACTGAGGAACCAACAAATATCTCTGTGGGAGATAAAATTTTGCGAGAAGAAGTAACAGACTGTCTGATAGTTACACATCAGTTCCAAACCTTGCATAAGGACAGTGTGATCAGAAGTATAAAAATGAACCCCGAATGACAAGAAGGTTACCATCCCCATAAGACAATAAAATGATAAAAATATGCATACAAAAACGAAAAAAAGTTGATTTTTAACCTCCAAATGTAAAATACCTTCTTGCAATCAATGAGGTCTGATCCTCCTACGAAAACCTGCATATTTTGCCTATTATAGCCAATCCCCTAGTTTGCCCGGTGAAATCTACCTCCGCCTTCCGGCGTGCCGAGAGGATTTTTTTTTATTATGAGGTTGTTTCTGATACAGAAGTCCAACAGTTTCACTCCATTTTCATTTCTATCTCCATACCCATGCGGGCCTAAAACATTCTCATATCCTATTCTGTCAGTTCCCACATGAGCATTCAGATCACCTATTATCATGATCCCATCTCCAACATATGTGTTTCCAATTCATTGAGAAAATCTTCTTTTTCATCTACGCTACATCCTGTTTGTGGAGCATACATTTCTATTATCTTTAGCAACTCCTTGTTGATATGTATGTGCATTATTATAATTCTCTCATTAACATATTATATTCAGCTATTGATTCCACATTCTGATTCACTATAAATCCCACTCCATTTTTTCTATTTACTGTTACCCATCCAATACAAAGTGTATCCCTTTCTTAGTTTCTTCGTTCCTTTCCCTTTCCGTTTTACTTCACTTAATCCCAGGATGTCAAGTTTTCGTCTCTGCATTAGGTCGATCAATTCATTTTCCTTTCCATTCATTGTTAAAATATTTATTGTTCCAAATCGTGTTTTGTTCTCTGATCTAACATTTGTGCAACTGTAGTCAGAGAAGTGTCAATTAAATTTCTATTTTTAAACTTCCATCCGAGGCTTGTATTATAATTGAAAGCAAGTATACCTTTACTCATCTGCTGACCTGCTAAGCCTAACGCATCTGAGGATTTTCTTTCGGGGTTTATTTATCCCTTAGGCTTTGAAGATCCCTCTTCTCCACAAAGCAGTGGTTTCCTCATCTAATTTTACCCAGAGAGGATGGTGGGTAGATTATAGGCTAGGGAATAACCCACCCTCCAAGGGAAGATGATTAAGAGAAGGAAGTAGATTTGGGATTGGAAAAGAAGGATAGAAGAATAGGAGGAGAGTCCCACAAAAGTTATTAATTTGACTTTTAATCCATTTAGAAGCGGTTGCCACCGCAAATATGTGCTCGGATACCTAAAGTAGGTACGAGCTTGGTCGAGGCCAACGGGAACCGCAGCTAAGGCTTGGGCAGTTTGCCAGAGAGAGGCTTTAGTGTGTTTCCTTCCAAGCACGAATGAAAGTACTATAGGGAAGGGTGATGGTCTGACAAGACTGAGAGCAAACGATTTATTGTATATGAACGAGGGCATAAACCTAGGAAGAGCTAGGAAAGCCAGGATCCTGCCTAACTGTAGTATCAGAGAAATGATGAATCCAAAAACAAATATTTAATTTATTTAACAATGCAGAAAGTTTGAGGAAATTAACAATTATGCAATATAAGTTTAATAAACATAGTTCATTTGAACTTTTTAACAAATAGGGTCGCAGACCTCTCCACATTAAACAGTTGCTCCAGGCAATTGACAATTTTTAAGGTTTTTTAAACCGTGTATTAAAATCTTGGTAAGATTTCATAAATAGGCAAAATGGAATAATTAAAGTTTTAACATTTACAGGAGTACAAGCAGTGTACTATATGCAACTTCTGAAAGAACATTCTAACGAGAATAACAACTTCGAAGATAACAAAATGGAAAACATAAAGAATAAAAAGGAAGTTCCTACAACTTCTTATATTTAAACAGAATTACTTTGTGAGATTTATACAAAGAGAGCAGGTCACTTACTGTGAACCTGAAAAGTTAATCAGAAGGAAGGTTCTAGACCTCTTATACTTTGAATAAGACTCGCCAGTCAAATGAGGCAGTTTTCATTTAGCGAGACCAAAAAATAACTCACTCAAGAGTTGAGAGAATTGTTTTCCCTGCTTTTGAAGGGAGGAACAATGTAAATTTAAAACTTGTATCACACAAGAAATTATGCAGAATTTAATTAATGTTAAACTAGCAAAGTTGGAAGGGCACTTTGTGAGTAACACCTTATAGAAAGTTACAATTTTATAAATAATGGTTGTTAGTAGAAGGTTAAGGAAAGATCATTGGGATATAGGATCAATGTTCATGGCCGTATTTAATATAACCGGACGATCGCGACGCGGTAGAAAAGTGGAGCAAGCACTGATTATCACTATAGTCTGTAAAGATGGATGCAAAGTTCACTAGAGAAACACTGAAGTTTATGAGAAAAAAAGTTATTGCAATTATGGAGATAACTGATTGCACTAGGTAGGTGAAAGTCTATTTCTCGAAAAAGTTATGATTTACAATTAAATGCGCCATAGAATGTTCTAGAGGTTCCAACGGTGGAGGAAGTTAGCTATTGCAAAAATTTATAAGGAAGATTCCTCATTTCAACTAGTATTTTCACAAGTACGTGAAAAATACTTGACGGCAAGACTCGCAGATAGAGAACAAGATCTCGAAGGTTCCAGAACGACCTTAGCAGAAAATGGGGTTGAGAAAATCCAACGGCGGAAATAACTTTGTAATTATAGACAGAGGGTATTAGATAATATCCCACGTAGCGAGAGGGTTTCTCGTTTAAAGCTTAAGAAAAGCTCTTTTTAATAAGGTTGGCTTATATAAGAAAAAGCTCAACATTGCAAATCCCACGAAGAGTGATTATTGCCCCAAAGTAAATAGTTTCACACTGCCTATAAATTATAATTAAACTCACTTGGAAGTTAAAACCATGAAGATGAGGTTAAAACTTTTAAAAAGGTACTTATCTTGATTTCATGTTGAAGTCGAAGATTTCGATGATGATTACTTAGCCAACATGGCGTAGAAGAGGGTGTGCCTCTTGGTTTGAGGAGGCTAAGCTCGAGCGGAGCTTTGACTGAACGAGTCAACTGCAGACGGAGAAGTGGGAGCAGCTCAGCGGAGCACGGAGAGACCACGGAAGGGGGGAGAGTGGGGGTAGGAAACAAAAGGTATACATATCAGCATAACCAACTTAAATACAACAAATTTATTTCTTGGTGAGCTGGTCTTCAAGGAGTTGATAGATGATACTAGCGCAGCATGGTGAGTAAAGAAGTAAACGTGGTCCTCTTGCTCAAGGAGAAAGTAGCTGACGATGGTAACGAGATCTGGTAGCCAAATAGATAAGTAAGTCATCTTGCACGATGAGGAATTGAGTAGCTTCAGAGGTTCGCTACTAGATGACGCTAGGTGGACCACAGAAGTTATATATCTGAAACATACTTATGAAGACATAAGAAACATGCCCAACAAGGAGAAAACAGATGATCACTGTTGGTGTTTGGCAAAGAGGATGGAAGAAATGAACATGCAAAGAGCAATATACATTATATCTCTCGTACCGTGTATTCAAAGAATACACCATACTGGGGGGACAAACACCAACAGAGAGCAAGAAAAACAAGTACAATAATAAACAATTGCCGTACAGTAGTGGTCTTGTGATCTGACCATTATTGGTCAAGACTCTGAATACCCTGACTCTCCTATCTCTTCCAGGGTGACACTTGGTCACTTTTCCAAAAGGCCAGACTAGGGGGGGTGAAACATCCCTAACTAAGACCAAGTCCCCTACTTTAATGTCGGGACTGGAAAGAAACCACTTCTGCCTCCGTTGCAAGGAAGTTAAATATTCCAAGTTCCACCTTTTCCAAAAAGAATTAAGGAGGGCTTCAAGTTTCCGCCAAGCGATAGGTAGATTAGAATCCCTGTAAGAATTAGGAAGGGGAGGATGGGCAGAGAGAGAAGTGCGTGTAAAGAAGCGACCAGGTGTAAGTGGAAGGAGGTTATCAGGGTCATTGGAAAGTGGAGTTAAAGGACGAGAGTTAACAACACCTTCAATCACAAAATAGCTGGAGGCTGAGGGAAATAAAGCACTAGTAAAGATTACGATACGATGAGAAAGAAGAATTGGCAAGTTTAAACAAAGCGTATAGGAACAAGTACATCTATTCAAGACAAGAATATACCAAATAAACAAAGGAACTATGCGAGTAGAAAGCAAGAACGCCATAGGTAACAAACGAGTAGCCATAAACAATAACCTCAAGTTATAATGAGTATCAAAGGTGTTACTCAGAAAAATACTTAAGTCAGCAAAAAACGTGACAGGACAAGCATGAATACAAAAACACATCGAATGTGACGACGAGAAAAAACAAGTTTGTTCATCAATGAACATTAAGATCGCAAAATATGCAAGCAAATTGCAATACATACGCGCGTGAGAAATACGCAACGAAGTTTTGAAACAGGGATCAAAGCAGTTATGGAATACGAGCGTGAGTAAGCGGAAGACGTAAACAAGTACGGCCTTGACACACATAGTACAACGAGATAAGACATATAAATAGCTGACAGAGTCCTTAAGCGGAACGAGTTTATTTTGGGAGGTAGGCAAACGGCTTCTGTACTTTAAGTAGCAACTCGTCAGACAATGCTTGGCAGTCAGCCAAAGTTGAGATAAGAGAAACTTGCTTTGAACTGTGTCAAGCGTACAGGAAATAAACAACAATTTGGCCTTCCTCAGACTAGTACACAAACAAGTTTGACAACCAAGCAGTTCGAAGTACACACACAACATTTGGTGAATCAGCTGTAACTTAAAGCGGAACGAGTCACACGACATGCAGTCAATCGTAACTTGGACGTGAAAAAGCAATTTAAAGCTATATGAAATAAAGTAGAAAATCAATTTCGCATAATTGAGAGGATCACGAAATCGGACAATTTTCAACAAAAAGAAGCTTAATTCTTCCGAGCAAAGAAGACAAGCTGGGACATTGAGACGAAGGTTATGCATAAGAATAGTTATTCTAGATGCTATAGAATTCAGAGTTTCAATCGGTTTCATGAGCGACTTCCAATTGCGAGGAAGGGGGGAGGAGCCGGCCGTGGCCATCCTTCTACATAACGAAAGAAGTGAAACATAGCGTACAGCAAAGTGATGGTAACTGATAGCCATGGTTTTACACAAGGGGAAGATAGTTTTCGAGGAATAGTTTAAGCAATTAACTGCTATAAAAAATGACATAAGAAGATAGACGAAATAACACAAAGCAAGGCGAACTTGAATGGCCATCTTCTGCGGGAAGAAGGAAAAGCCATTTAAACAACTTACAGGGTTAACGCAGTTGTTCACGATAAGACATCGTTTCGACAAGTGGTTTTCAAAAATATTGAGATTTGAAACATGAGCGTTCTCTTTTTCAGAAATGGGATTTATGTCAGCTGTGACGAAATGACATTGCGTTTTGGTTTGAACACTGGTATGTTTGATTTCCCCAGTAATAACCCAACCAAAATCGGTGTCTCTAGCGACCACGGTTGAAGATAACTTGCGTGTTTGTTTGCGAATGCAATTCCAAAAAACATTGGTACTGAAAAGCACATCAATGGGACCTTGTGCATTAAACTGAGGATCGGCTAACCTTAAGTGCGAAGGAATCTTTAATCCGGAAGTATTAATAGAGTGACTTGGAGTGTCCTTGCCAATACTGGTAAGAATGAGACAGTTTAAATTAAGATTGGTGTTTCTTTGGCAAACGTCTCTGATTTTCAATTTTGAAGACTGCAAAACTTGAGTTTTCAAATTGTCAATGCCGGTCACATTGATAGAAGTAGGCGATGACGAAAGACCTAGTTTTTTAATCAACGATTGCGAAACAAAGTTGTGCGTTGAAGCGGAATCGAGAAGACCACGGGTTTTGAACCAATTCCCAAATCTATCTTGGATTTCAAATTGTACAGTGGTCAACAGGGTTTGCGCACTATGAAAAGTGTCGGCGTTGGAAATGCAGAAAGAAGCATTAGTTTGTTCGGAGCGGCTCTGCAAGGAGCTTAAAGAGGCAGGTGCTGATGACCTCGATTTATCGTGAACGTGCAATAAAGAATGATGCGGTTTTTTGCAATGAAAACAGAGATTTGATGACGTACAGTTCGAAGAAGAATGCTTAGGTGATAAGCAGTTGAAACAATGTTTGCTATTCAAGACAAACTTTCTTCGATCTTCGACAGACAATTCTTTAAAGGATTTGCACAAATACAAAGTGTGAAGCTTTTTACAGAGCGTGCATTTTAACGATTTGTTAAGCGGCCTGATATCTTCTCTTGAATGATTGAAAGAAGAACGGGTTTGTTTGTTTTCGACAAATGGGGGCTGATGTCCCTTTGAAGAAGCAAGTTTTTTTTTCAAAAATTTGACACTGAGGATTCGTTTCGACTTTTTCGCACTGAAATGCGAGTGCTGTAAGGAATTGACATCGACTGTTGAGAAACGAGATGAGGTGTTCGAACGAATGTTCCTTGTTGCAGGCGAGTTCGATCTCCCAGGCCTTCAGTGTCGAAAAATCGAATCTTGATGTAGCTAGGTGAATAAGTATGGTGTCCCATGTTTGGACAGGCTGTTTTAGCTGGTATAACGCTCTGACATTTAACTGCATAGAATCTAAGAGGTCTCTTAAGGAGGTGACGTCATTAGGTTTTACGGCAGGTAAGTTGAAGAGACAGCGGATGTGTCGAGCGACACTCAAACGTAAATTGCCATATCTCTCTTTAAGGAGATTAAAGGCGATGTGGTAGTTGTCTGCGCTTAAAGGCAGTGACTCCACCAAGGTCAAGGCCTCGGATTCCAAAGACGTACGAAGGAAGTAAAATTTATGTATGTCTGGGATCTCGACATTTTCATGAATTAAAGAGCAGTAAAGTTCGTAAAAAGAATACCATTCACCTTCCTTGCCTGAGAAGTGCGGTAGGCTTATCTTGGGAAGTAACGGTTTCGGTTTGTTCTTGTGAACTGAAGCGGGTGCTAGCTGGGCCGGATTGATGACCTTAGTGTCCGGTTCTGAGATATTGCGGATCAATTGGTGGGCCTTTGCAATTCCTTCAAAGTACAAGGGTTCGACCTCGTCCCGATCCGATTGGAGTTCTGGGTAAGCGGATTCGATCTCGGTTTGAATTTGGTCATAATAATCATAAGACCGTTCGTACAACTTAAGACGATGTGTTAAGATATCTAAATCACACTCAGCGGGATCTAATTTGTTGATAAAATTTCGGAATCTAGTGAGTTGCCCTTTATAGGAAGAACGTCTAGCAATGAGAGTTTCATCTTTTTCAGAAGGAGCCATGACAAAAAGAATAAATTGAAATACAACTCACGAAACTGTAGAACCTTGAAGATGCTGTCAAGTTGGCAACAGCGAAAGAGTAGAAAGAACAGGACACCCCAAAGGAGACAGGAGCGGCCTCTTTCCCGTTCACAGGCTTTGCATGACGTAGATATAGCTGAAAGATCGAAAGGAGATATTAAAAATTTGCAAAGTATTGTCAAATGACACTTGACAAACAATGGACATAAAAAATGGACTCTCCCGGGTTTCTGGTACCAAATTTTGGGTAGATTATAGGCTAGGGAATAACCCACCCACCAAGGGAAGATGATTAAGAGAAGGAAGTAGATTTGGGATTGGAAAAGAAGGATAGAAGAATAGGAGGAGAGTCCCACAAAAGTTATTAATTTGACTTTTAATCCATTTAGAAGCGGTTGCCACCGCAAATATGTGCTCGGATACCTAAAGTAGGTACGAGCTTGGTCGAGGCCAACGGGAACCGCAGCTAAGGCTTGGGCAGTTTGCCAGAAAGAGGCTTTAGTGTGTTTCCTTCCAAGCACGAATGAAAGTACTATAGGGAAGGGTGATGGTCTGACAAGACTGAGAGCAAACGATTTATTGTATATGAACGAGGGCATAAACCTAGGAAGAGCTAGGAAAGCCAGGATCCTGCCTAACTGTAGTATCAGAGAAATGATGAATCCAAAAACAAATATTTAATTTATTTAACAATGCAGAAAGTTTGAGGAAATTAACAATTATGCAATATAAGTTTAATAAACATAGTTCATTTGAACTTTTTAACAAATAGGGTCGCAGACCTCTCCACATTAAACAGTTGCTCCAGGCAATTGACAATTTTTAAGGTTTTTTAAACCGTGTATTAAAATCTTGGTAAGATTTCATAAATAGGCAAAATGGAATAATTAAAGTTTTAACATTTACAGGAGTACAAGCAGTGTACTATATGCAACTTCTGAAAGAACATTCTAACGAGAATAACAACTTCGAAGATAACAAAATGGAAAACATAAAGAATAAAAAGGAAGTTCCTACAACTTCTTATATTTAAACAGAATTACTTTGTGAGATTTATACAAAGAGAGCAGGTCACTTACTGTGAACCTGAAAAGTTAATCAGAAGGAAGGTTCTAGACCTCTTATACTTTGAATAAGACTCGCCAGTCAAATGAGGCAGTTTTCATTTAGCGAGACCAAAAAATAACTCACTCAAGAGTTGAGAGAATTGTTTTCCCTGCTTTTGAAGGGAGGAACAATGTAAATTTAAAACTTGTATCACACAAGAAATTATGCAGAATTTAATTAATGTTAAACTAGCAAAGTTGGAAGGGCACTTTGTGAGTAACACCTTATAGAAAGTTACAATTTTATAAATAATGGTTGTTAGTAGAAGGTTAAGGAAAGATCATTGGGATATAGGATCAATGTTCATGGCCGTATTTAATATAACCGGACGATCGCGACGCGGTAGAAAAGTGGAGCAAGCACTGATTATCACTATAGTCTGTAAAGATGGATGCAAAGTTCACTAGAGAAACACTGAAGTTTATGAGAAAAAAAGTTATTGCAATTATGGAGATAACTGATTGCACTAGGTAGGTGAAAGTCTATTTCTCGAAAAAGTTATGATTTACAATTAAATGCGCCATAGAATGTTCTAGAGGTTCCAACGGTGGAGGAAGTTAGCTATTGCAAAAATTTATAAGGAAGATTCCTCATTTCAACTAGTATTTTCACAAGTACGTGAAAAATACTTGACGGCAAGACTCGCAGATAGAGAACAAGATCTCGAAGGTTCCAGAACGACCTTAGCAGAAAATGGGGTTGAGAAAATCCAACGGCGGAAATAACTTTGTAATTATAGACAGAGGGTATTAGATAATATCCCACGTAGCGAGAGGGTTTCTCGTTTAAAGCTTAAGAAAAGCTCTTTTTAATAAGGTTGGCTTATATAAGAAAAAGCTCAACATTGCAAATCCCACGAAGAGTGATTATTGCCCCAAAGTAAATAGTTTCACACTGCCTATAAATTATAATTAAACTCACTTGGAAGTTAAAACCATGAAGATGAGGTTAAAACTTTTAAAAAGGTACTTATCTTGATTTCATGTTGAAGTCGAAGATTTCGATGATGATTACTTAGCCAACATGGCGTAGAAGAGGGTGTGCCTCTTGGTTTGAGGAGGCTAAGCTCGAGCGGAGCTTTGACTGAACGAGTCAACTGCAGACGGAGAAGTGGGAGCAGCTCAGCGGAGCACGGAGAGACCACGGAAGGGGGGAGAGTGGGGGTAGGAAACAAAAGGTATACATATCAGCATAACCAACTTAAATACAACAAATTTATTTCTTGGTGAGCTGGTCTTCAAGGAGTTGATAGATGATACTAGCGCAGCATGGTGAGTAAAGAAGTAAACGTGGTCCTCTTGCTCAAGGAGAAAGTAGCTGACGATGGTAACGAGATCTGGTAGCCAAATAGATAAGTAAGTCATCTTGCACGATGAGGAATTGAGTAGCTTCAGAGGTTCGCTACTAGATGACGCTAGGTGGACCACAGAAGTTATATATCTGAAACATACTTATGAAGACATAAGAAACATGCCCAACAAGGAGAAAACAGATGATCACTGTTGGTGTTTGGCAAAGAGGATGGAAGAAATGAACATGCAAAGAGCAATAGACATTATATCTCTCGTACCGTGTATTCAAAGAATACACCAGATGGGTTGCCTCATCCACCATCTTCGCCATTCCGAAGGTCTCCTTCTCTGCCTAAGATGCTGTTAAGGTCTTCACCCGTAACCATGTGCATGGGTTCCACGTTATACCCAGTGGGACTGGGTCCCTGCCTGAACTTAGCTCTCCTTCACACCAGCCTACTGATGTGGAGGATACCCACCCCCGCAGCGTGGATGCACCAGACAAGAATTACTCAAGTGGAAGATAGGGAAGTTGACCCTATTTCCCTTGAGCCGAGTTAATGGTTGCGTATGATGATATATTTATTAATGATTTTCTGTTGTTTATAGTTGAGAGAGTTGTTTCATTTAGGGACTTGGAGATCGTGGTCATTTAGTCCCATGCACCTGGGTGTGCGTGCAGAATTTCTACGATAACTGTTTTATTGTGGTGTCTGTAATAGTGTGTCTATTTGTAATTCAGTCCAGGGCTGTGAAGGAGGTGGCTGCGGGCCAGCTACTCGCCTGGATTGGAAGTGGGTAACCATTGGAAACCACTTCTAGCATGGCTGAGGTGGGAACGGGTGTTAAGAAGAGAGATCTTAGGAGTGTTTTCATGCCCTTGTCTATGGTAGTGAATTGGAATCCAGAATCGGCCATGTGTTCACAAGTAACTGAGATTCTTCCGTATTTTATAGCACCGACATTTTTTTTTGGATCGAACTGTAAACCTACGTCCTGTTTCTGCTATATTGTGGACCTCGCATTCAGGTCATTTGATTGAATGAATACCCAATTTACTAAAAGCGTTCGGTTTGTTCACGGTTTGGGTATTAATTGTTGACTTTGGCATAGTGTTAGATGTTCTATAGGCTATCCTAAAGTTCAGCAATGCTGTGTTCTTATTTGCCTATGTGTTATAATTGTTGTTTTAAGGGGCGAAATAACGAGGTCATCTGCCCCTTCTACTCTGTTTACACCTACAATCTTCTGTAACACTTTTCTACTTTCACCTACAATCTCTATAGATTTCCTGCTCAGCTGACTCTTAAATTCCCCTCTAATCTCAACTTTCACACCTTCAATACTATCCTTCACCTTCTCGTACTTCTTACTCAGCTCCTCATTCATTCTAGTTACACTGTCCAGCTTCTTATTAGGTTCTTAAATTTTATTCTTAGTCTCTCTATTGTTAAGATCTAATTTATTATTAGTGTCTTCCAATTTATTGCTGATTTCTTGATTATTACGTGTCATTTTATTGCTGATGTCCTGATTATTACTCTCTAGTTTAGCATTAATCTCCTGATTATTAATTTCAAATTTAGCGTTAGTAGCTTCTAATTTATTACTGATCTCTTCTATAGTGCCGCCTTACTTCTGGCTCATCAACCTTAACATACATATTATGCCCCCTGTTAAATCCTGCGACATCTCTTTAGCAGCACTAGTATTGGGAATTACCTCCACACTTCCCTTTACTGATTTATCACTCTCTTCTACCAATCTATTATTCTCCCCATCACCATTCACATTCGCAGCCTCCTCACTGATCTGGTGACCACTCCTAAGCAACATGTCGTCCTGGTCTCCCATACCAACACAATACAATATGATAAAAAAAAAACTAAAAGCACTTGCAGAGAATACACTTGACTCTAACCTCTACACTAATGTCTCCTGGTTCTCGAGCCGCACGTTGTGGTGTCGTCATCATCATCATCATCATAGTTTCATCATCATCATCGTTTCTTCGCTCCAGCAAGCCGGATGCGGTTATAAATGAGCCGTCTCCAATTTGTCCTGTCCATCCATAACTGTTGTTATTGTATTTGATGCCAGTTCTAATTTCTAGCTTCAAGGTCCTTATAAATTTGCTTCTCCCACACATCGCGAGGCCTTCCTCTTGGTCTCTTCCCGGGGATACTCTGGCCAAAGTACACTCGAGGTACCCTGTGGGGAGCCATCCTCTTCATATAACCATACCATCTCAATCTCTTGAGTTCGAGTGTCTCCAGCAGGCTCCTTTCCAAATGAAATAAAATTATTTCGACCTTTCTCTAAACCAATTTGTTTTAATAAAGTATAATACTTGGGTGGGCGCCAGTTCACAAACTGATGTGCTTGTGAACGATAGACATATAATATTTGGTAGAGCAGATCCCTCTTTCTCGAGCCGTAGGGTGTAATTACCACCAACCCGAATAGATTCGATTAGAGGTAAGAAACCATATACCGTAAATTACCAAGTGCAAGGTAAATAACAGAAACTGATAAAAACGAGGAAGTTACTTTAATAAAAGAAATAAGTTAAGCCAAAATTTATAGAATATACAAAGGAAAGAAAATACGCTACAGATTTAACTTTTGCTAGGTCATATAAAGATTGCTCACCAGACATGGTTACATTTTGTTGGTTATTAGTATCTCCAAAGTATGGAATTTCTATAATACACTGCTATATGGGTTCATTTTCTAGTTACTTTTCTCAAAATCTTGGACATTAGTCATGAAGATTATCTTTCGGAAAGGAACATGAGAAATAAACCATCGAGTAGCGATTCAAATAGATTTTATTCCATCTTCTTATTTTGCTTTAGCGTTTGTCCCACCTCGTGGCAGGGCCCGCTATTTGAATCCGATGTCTCCATTTTACTCGGTCATGGACCATGTCCGGATGAAGGTTGACGCCTTTCAAATCCCTGTGCAGTGTATCGGCCCAACGTTGTCTCGGTCGCCCCTTTGGTCTTTTCCCGGCGACCTCCAGTGTGTAGCCCTGTTTTGCAATGGTGTCCGCTCCTGACCGTAGCACATGCCCAAACCATCGCAGACGACCCTCACGCATTTTGTTACTGATTGCTGCGATACCAAATCGTTCCCTTATTCTTTGATTGGGGATGTGATCCAACCTAGTAATGCCTGCTGTCCATCTAAGCATCTTGGTCTCCATGACACTTAGCCGACGTTCTGCTTCCTTCGTGGTCGGTCAACATTCGGTACTATAAACCGCTACGGGACGAATGACAGTGCGGTAAATCTTCGATTTTAGGTGGTCTTTCATCTGGCGATCGCACATGACACCTGTCGTTGTTCGCCACTTCATCCACGCAGCATTAATTCTTATGTTGACCTCCTCGGTGAGACGACCTTCAACAGTTATCGTAGAGCCAAGATACTTAAATTTTGTCGTTCGAGGCAGATCATCGCCGTCGACTTGGATTGTTCCGATTTCTCCAGCATCCGTTGTCATATATTCTGTTTTAGCTTTGTTAAGCCGCAAGCCATATTGACTTAAACGATCACTCCATTCCTGGACTTGATGTTGGAGATCCAGCTTGTTTTGAGGGGCCAACATAACGTCATCAGCGTACAGAATGGTCCAAGGTAACGGTTGTTGTAGATCTGCAGTAACCGTGTCCATGACCATATTGAACAGCAATGGTGACAGGGACGAACCTTGATGAACATCAACTGTTACATGGAAGTTTTCCGACGCTCCTGCGACGGCTTGGACGTAACTTCTTGGCTCCGGGTAGAGCAACTGTACCCAATTGACAAGCTACTCTGGGATGCCATGTTGTTGGAGAGTCAACCAGATCAAGTCGTGCGATACACGATCAAAAGCCTTTTCGAGATCTAAGAAAGCAAGGTGCAACGGCTTATTCTTTTCACGATGCTTTTCAACTAAAAGCCGTGTGGCGTGGATTGCATCTGTTGTGCTGCAATTTGTCACAAATCCAGCTTGGGTTTTGGTCAGCTGGGTGATTGCACGTATCCTCTTATCAAGAATGCGCTCGAAGACCTTCATGGTGTGACAGAGGAGTCGAATTGGTCTGTGATTAGCACACTCGGCTGGACTTCCCTTCTTTTTGAAGATAGGTATCGTGATGCTATGTGGCCAATCAAGTGGCGTTCGTCCTTCTTTGACTATTTGGTTGAAGAGTCTTGCCAACCAATCCACTGGATCCCACTTCTGAGAGCACCATCGCTCCGCCGCGATGTCATCTGGACCAGTTGTCTTCCCTGGTTTCATTTGTTTCAAGGCCCCTGCAACCTCTAAGACATCAATAGGTTTGATAGGACCTTCGACAGCAGTAGCGACAGGTATCTGGTTGTGCTGGAATTCCTCTGTTGAGACCTTCTCCAAGTAATTTCGCCAATGTTCTCTCGCCTTCTTCCAGTCGACTAGCAAAATGCCCTTATCGTCATTGATGCCATAGAAGCGTTGGATATCTTGAGATTTATGGTGCCTGGATTTGACGAGGCGATAGATGTCCCGCTCTCCCTTGCGAGTGTCCAGCTTCGCGTAGAGGTCTGTGTACCGAGCCGATTTTGTCGAAGCAACAGTCTTCTTCGCTTCCCCGCGTGCTATTTTGTAAGCATTCCAACGAGAAGGTGTTTTGTCTTCCAGAAACTCGTGGTAAAGCTGCTTCTTCTTGCGTACCGCAGTTTTGACTGCGTCATTCCAGAGCCATGTGTCCTTATCAATCCGACGTCTTCCTGGCTTCGTAAGTCCAAGAATGGCATGCGTGGCTTCGTGAACAGCTTTCTTCATTTTTGTCCAGCTTCTTCAACGGTTGTAATCGGCGGCAGCGTAAGACATCTAATGACTTCTTCTTCATTCTCTTTAAATTGCCACCATCTGATTCTCGCCGGTCCTGTTCGTGCCTGTAAGACCATTGGCGGCTTTACACGGAGCTTGCAGATAAGTGGTCGGTGTTGGGTCGCAACTGTTTCGTAAGGGACGACTTTAGTGTCCAACACGTCTTTAAGGTCTCTGCGCCTTACCAGAATGTAGTCAATTTGTGTTGTATTTGTGCCGCTGTAGTATGTGATTAGATGTGAATCACGTTTATTAAACCATGTGTTCGTAATGACTAGGTCATGGGTTTCCGCATAATCTAGAATTCTCAGTCCGTCGTCGTTCCTCTCACCATATCCGAATCCGCCATGGGCGGCATGGTCTTCTTTCAAGCGACCGACATGTCCATTTAGGTCGCCTGCAACTATGAGGTAGTCCTCTAAGGGCACTTCAGCGGTCTTTTCGTCAAGCAACGCCCAGACGGCGTCTTTGATCGTTGCCGTTAGGCCTGTCTGAGGAGCATAGGCGCTGAAGAGGTGGATTTTTCTTCCATCGGCGATGTAGACGATTTTCATCAGACGATCATCATACCGCTGGACTTCGGAGACAGAACCATCAAACTGTGCTGATACTGCAATTCCCACACCACTGGTAGTTCCACGTGTACCGTTATAACACAACATGTATCCACACCCAATGTTGTACGCCTTATCACCACTCCACCGTGTTTCCTGTACAGCACAGGCATCGATGCGCCTCATTTCTAGCGCTTTCTCTAGCTCATTGTAACGTCCAGACATAGTGCCGACATTAAGTGATGCAATTCGGGATGTAGGGGCTAGCTTGTTTAGCCGACGCTGCCCGTGCGACGGTAACCCTGGCATACTTCTCGCGCCAACCGGGCCTCGTCGTCGCGTGTCGCTTCTGGGGGACGCCCTAGCCTTTAGTTCCGATCCTTGAGACAGCATGTCATGGGGATGTGACGAATTCTTTTTACAGCCGGCTTGTCACATAGCCTGTCGCCAAGCATTTTATAGCTGCTGCCAGCACATAATGAGGCCGCCCCTAACATGGAGAACAGACGCCTTTTGCAGCCGCCCCACTGGAGTACAGACGCTGCAGCTAATGGGGTTTCAACAGCATTTCCTTCTGCTGAGGGCCCATTACCCTCTTACAAGAGCTCATCCGCCCTAATCCGTTGACATAATTTAAAAAAAGGATATCTATTAAAAGAAACGTTTCATATAAAATTTGCTACGGTATCAATACAAAAGATAATACAAAAAATAGAAATCACCAGCTACTTCAAGAAAAAAGGGGTGTGTACATGACCTAAAATGGTAGTTGATTGATTGTCAAGTTCAAAGATCAGACACCTCACATTAACGTGCCGGTTGTCATGGGCAGTACATAGAAAGCGGTGTAGGCCCGAGTGCTCTTCATCAATGACGGTATATATGCGGCTATGGAATATCAAGGCATGACCCTGTTGAAGCAAGGAACTGCTAACGCAAATATTCAATCAACGCTCCATAAACAACATGGCAGCTATCCAAGACATCGCAGTAATGTTCACAAATTAATTAAAACACTCCAAAATAACATCATCAATCCTGAAACCAATATGCACACACGCTGGAAAAATATTACTTATCATTGAATACTCTTGATGATCCCTATAAAAAAGCTTAACAACCAATTATAAAAACAAATATGTTGCACCACATCGCAAATTGCGTCCCATCATGGCCCACTACAATGGAAATATGTCAAAATAGATTTTATTCCATATCTCCATCAAAAGGTTTGTCTTTTACTTCCCTTTGTCATATATCTTGTTCCTGAATAAACAATTAGAGTAGGCTCTTATTTTCTTGACAATCTAGTTCTATTAGTTCACGATATCACCACTACAACAGTTTCAGCTACCATCTTTGTACTACCTATGTGCTGTTTTTATCTGCCTTCGCAACAATTGATCGTTATTTTTAATTTTCTGTTTTAGTTCCATTAACAGATTTTGTGATTTTATATCCTCTGTGTTAGGTTTTTGATTTTGAATCCTGACAATCTGCTTTTTCGATTCATACCTGTTGTGTTGGCAGCAAGCACAAGAGTAGTGTAGTGCAGTATCTTTGACATAGTCTTTGATATCAGTGATGTTCAGTGTCAAAAACAATATGGTGTGTGTCGTGTGAATTGTGAATCTTTCCACAACAAATAATAAAATATGCATTCTAGAGGAGTCTATGTGATTTATTAAGAAGTGAACCTAACATTTTATGGTGACCAGTGACACGATTCATTCATAGTAAAAGGCTCCCGTGAATAAAGAAGATGGAAAGACTTGCTAAAGAAAGAACCGTAAAGCGGCGGTTATTTACGCGCTCACACAATCAACTAATGACGTCGTTAGAAGATGATTAAACTGAAACGGAAAAAGTGCAAGTGCAACTTGAAATCCTTCAAGAAAAGTATGATGATATCTCTAATTTAGATGGATTAATATTTCAACAGATGATAGACGACGAGTGTGAGGATGACGAAATAGAAGCAGAATGTGAATCAGCTGATGATTAAAAACACAAATTCCTTAGCTGTAGAACAAAAGCAACACGTTTTATGAATCCCGTTGTTTCCATGACCTCTCCACAAAGTGTAGTGAATGACAATGTTTGTGATAAAAAGAAATATAGACTTCCAAGAATAGAATTCAAGAAATTTTCTGGTGAAATAATTGATTGGTTATATTTTTGGAGCCAGTTCCGTAAAATTCACGAGGATGAGGACATTGGGAAGGAAGATAAATTCCAATATTTAATTCAGGCTATGATAGAAGGTTCCAGAGCATATGAATTAGTTACTAGTTTTCCACCCACTGCCGAGAATTATGACAAAGCTATAGAGAGTCTTCAAGCTCGATTTGGTAGAGAGGACTTGCAGGTGGAAGTTTATGTTCGTGAATTGCTCAAACTAGTATTGACGAATGCAGTCAATTCCAAAGAAAGGCCATCACTGAGTAGCTTGTATGATAAATTAGAGTCACATCTCAGATCGCTGGAAAGTTTAGGCGTTACTACAGAAAAATGATGCTTTAAGACTGCAAGTTGAGCGGAATGAAAATGAGAAGAAGGAGAAAAATCCAAAGACGGTTAAACCATCTACTAATACTTCTGATCTCCTCAAAACCAGTAGTGGGAGAGTGGTGGTTAAACCAAAGAGATATTTTGAGTGACTTATTTATTTCTGTGTTCATTTATTTTGTGAAAATATATGTGCTATGTTATTTTATTGTTTTGTTGAGTTGTTTCCACAACTCAAACTGGGAGAATGTTGTGTTGGCAGCAAGCACAAGAGTAGTGTAGTGCAGTATCTTTGACATAGTCTTTGATATCAGTGAAGTTCAGTGTCAAAAACAATATGGTGTGTGTCGTGTGAATTGTGAATCTTTCCACAACAAATAATAAAATATGCATTCTAGAGGAGTCTATGTGATTTATTAAGAAGTGAACCTAACAATACCTATCTGTTGGTTGATCGTCAGGATTAGGGTTTCTAATTACGGTTTCAGTGTCTGTTATTATATTACTGTAATTATTTTTTTCTTGTTCATTGGAAAAGGCCAGTTATATTTAGGTCCTTGACAAGTGTTTTGTAGGCTGATAATAATTCATCAGATGGCTGAAAGTAAGTGATGGTCTCTTAAACCATTTTATAGTAATTAACGTTTACTTTTGATGAAGAAATTAGTAAAAAATAACATTAGTATGTAATTGGGTGGTCTAATTTGTGGCTGAGAAGTTTCTAGGAAAATATTTTGCTGAGTAATCAATTTGTAAAGTTTTGTTAATTTTAGGGATTATTAACAATTTATTAAACATTGTACACTTCATACCAAAACCCAGGTTTGATACTTATACTCAGCTGAGCCATTATATTTGAATAGAATGCTATAAATTTCGACATCAGTAATGCCTGTATCATTATACTATGATCAGTATGGACTCCTTCCTCACATCTTAAGAGCCAATCTGTTCTGCTTATGATTCACGAGTGCTGTGAATGATACGCATTTTGTGTGTCTTAGCGTGTGGGCATTGCTAGATCTAGCGACTTCACTTTTTGTAACAGAACAATGTACCATTTTTGTTTAATCAGACATACATATTTTTTAAAACACCCTTTAACTTAGGAAATAATTACCTATTGATGACGAAATACAGGTCTTTCAGGTTTTAAACAGATCGGGTTTATCCAAATTGTCGGTTAATTTTAAATGTGGGTTAGACTTCTATGACGAAGAAATATTTTAAGTTTCGTAAATAACTGCTACTACGGTCATCACAGACACACATGTTTTTGTACAAGTTCAACTCACACCCAAGGGCAGGGTATGATGACCAAGATATTCTAAGCCTCTAAAACGAATAAACAACAATAAAACAGCAACAACAACAATCCTCATTCTTCAAGGGTTGAGGCCATTTCTTATCCCTCTCTCTTATTTCCATTGTGCCATCTTTCTAATCTTCTTCTTCTTCTTCTTCTAGTTTGTGAGTTAGCTGTGGGTCGAGTCAGTAGTTAGTTTTAGATGTAGTTTACATTTTTTTTCTTATTCATTTTCACTATCATCAAAATCATCTGGGAGAAGATGGCCTATACCTTTCCCCCCTCAATACAAGAACCACCATCTCCGTACCTCCTCGATTACTTACCGAAACAACGTATTGAATGCCAGGCATGAGATTATTTATTGTGTGGCAATACAGATGGGGCCAGGCTGTGCAATGCTCTGCCTCAATTGTCTCAGTGACCTCGTCTCCTGACGTATGGTCCTTAGGTCGATGGGTCACTTTGAAAGATTTGATGGTGCCATACGTCCTGAGGGGAGCAGCCCAACGAACACCAACTAGACGGCGACTTTTCTTGTATACCGTCAGATTCTGTACTTGTCCAGGAGCTGCAACATTTGAAAATTTAATATTTTTTTTAAAAATAGCACATACAGTACTTTGGAATCAAATCGATCTAGGGATTTGCGGATGGGACTGTGATAGTGGGTGAAACTTTGAATCAGGTTGCTATTGATATACAGCTTTGTGCGCGATGTAAAGAAAGAGGGATGTTGTTTGTCACACCAAACCGACGCACGCTGGGAACAAACTACCACCTTAAGATAATGTTTTGTGTTAAATTACATCTTCACTATTTATAACCCAACAAAGGATCATGTAAATTATTTAGATGCGTCACTCATAATAAGGTTTCTTGGAGGGAAGACGTGCTGTGGCTAGCCCGAGGCTATTTTCAGCTATTTTGGCCTACATCATGAAGTCAACGTAACAAAATAACCACTGTGTGAGTGTCTACTGTACTACTCGTTAATAAACTTCTTTTTTGCTAATAATTGCAATTACTGAGCTATATAAGTAACATATTTGCACCACAAACGAGATACACACACATATTTCGAGGTAACGACGAATCTTCTCATAACCCCAGTGTTTTAATTTAGTTTTAGGGGACTTTAATATTGCTTATTTGAATACCTCTGCCCGTATATAGCCATGAAGTTCACTACTAACCTAATTATGGGACTTCCATAACCTCACTTCTCAGCTACAACTATTCCATAATCTCACTTTGTGACTACTGTAATCCCCACCCTCTTCACAAAATTAAAGAAATGATCAAAGGAAAATTATAAAATGATATACATATTTTTCTTTATTCAGATGAGCACCATATTTACCCTCCCCTCTCTTTTTTGTACATAAAAGCTTGTTATTTTGTGATAAATAGCTCGTGTAATATTTATTTCTGGTTAGGACGTTTAGATCATTTAAATCATTTTTTCAACATTAATATAATATTGTAAAAGGAAAATAATCTTACTATGCTATTAGTGCTTCTGTCTTACAAAAAAGCCTACATCATTGTTCAGGTTAATTTTCATCAACAGGTCTCCAGCTCTGGAAAGCATAGGCCTAATATGACCATGGTCACATGATTAGAATCTTTCTACAATGCATGAATACCACACTATAAAAATGTACCAGAATATTTAGTTCACGGTTTAGTTCATCAACTTTCCCGAAGAAAAGTTCAACAGAATATCGGTAAGAGATGTTGCATTTGAGCCATGTTTAACATCTCTCATTTCTTAATTTCTTTGGCGGCCGTCCCGGTAGACTCAGACGCCATGTGAGATACTTTCTGTCCGGACGTGCCTTGAGGCTCTCCGCCTTATTATTTAAAATGTAATGTTTTCCTTTTTATTTAACATTGTTATTATGCCGAAGCCTTCCATTTACTCATGTAAGTAATACATCTAACCTTGTGTCCACTATGCTCATTTCCTAAATTTAACCTTTCTTTTTGATCTTCGTCGTGTGCTTGGATTTGCTGTGGAACCAATCGTAATGGCGGTCTCCTGTTTTATTTTGTTTGAGTCTTCGTTTAACCTTTTATTTGTGCCGTGAAATTTATCTGCGAGTGATTTTGTGAGTGTATGTTTTTCTTGCTGCCAGGTGCATTGATGCTGTTTTGATTGGGCATATCTTCGAATGGGTCTCCCGTTGTTTGTGGACGTTGGCGTTTCGACCATTCTCCCAACACGAGGCATGACACCATATATTTTAGCCCTTATGTTTTCCCTTCATTCCATGCTTCGGGCAACTGGATCACGGCGGTAACTTTAAGTAGGCCTTACCGTATTCAGCTCGAACTCGGAACGTAAGTTGGGGACCATATAGGTTTAGCATATTTTGCTAGACTACCTACAAGCACGAGTTGCTTTGAGTTTTATTTCTGCATCGTCGGCTGGCATTTTGTGTGTTTGACTGCGTGTATGTATCTTGATATATTTCACGGACACCTGACGTCATTTGTTTCTCCTTGTAGTATCTTTGGTTTTGCTTTTCTTTTCTCTGGGGACTGCCAGCTCGATCGCATCCCCATTGCTCGCCACAGCCTTTGCGACACGCACACAGCCTCTTGTTTTATCTTTGCTAGGCTTGTTATTTGTGGTCGTCATGACAACCATCCATCTCTAGGCAGAGAAGTGATTGTTGTTGACCAGCGACCGGCTCCATTGCCTCTTGATCATTTACTTCCTCCCTTTTTACATCGTTTTCACGGAAGTGAGCACAGGTATGAAGTTAATTTGTTTCCGTTATTTATTATTGTAAGTAATTTATTGTTTATAATCATCCTTCCCGTTTGAAAGTGACTGTACTAGGGTACTTTTTTTTTGTGTGTTATTCTGGCCGGGTTTCTTTGTGTGTTCGGTTTCAATTCATTAAATTTCCATTTCTTTACCCATGTGTCTTATTTAGTAGTGTTTGGCGATCGGGCTGCTCGCTCTCTCTCTCTCTCTCTCTCTCTCTCTCTTCAAACCTAGGCCTAACTTATTCTAGCTGTCTAGCACCAGGAGGGTATTCCTACCACTCGTCGTGGGACCACCTTCACGGAGTCTGGAGTCGCTCGGCACATCTGGCCTGCAAGTACGGGCCCAGCACAGGTCAGAAATTTACATCCATTTCCACTGCGTACTCCTTTCTTTTCTAGTTGGTTCCAGTGATGCAGCTAGGAGGCACGCCAAGAATATGTTTATTTTAATAGGGCGGTGCAGATGGTATCAGTTGCGAGGTTAAGTCTCCTGGTCGCTTAGCCATATCCATTGGATTTTAATATTTCGCTGCATATTTTTCAATGTTGTTTTTATTCTGTTTCATGTTCCCTATTGCATACTATGCAAACAAATATTGAGAGTCAATGTGAACTACCAAGGAGAATGGACCATAAAAATAACAAACTGTAAGGAGAGTGCAATGAGTTGGACCCTATCAACGAACCCCAGCATTGGTAATGTACTAACCAACCCTACTTCTTGTTTCGTACTCATTTCAGGCGCAGGACGGAGGCAAGACATTTGTAGTTATTGTTTTGAATTGTAGCTAGCAGTACGTCTGTAGTTTAGCCATGTATTCTCTCCCAGGTTGTAACGTGAAGAAGGAGCTCATCCAGTCTGACGATGATCTGCTATCGTTTGAAAGTGTCTGTGGGAAAGACAATAATCCATTGACTGAGGTGAAAGGCCATCGCAAGGGAGGCGTAGCCAATATAGTGTCCAAGTGGGGAATTTCATTTTCTGGTGAACTGGGAGTTTCGTCTGTATTTGAGTTCTTAGACGGGGTCAGTGAACTCTGCCATTGTTATGACCTCGAACCAGACGACATTGTTGTCTGCCTACCGTTATTGTTGAGTGGCTTAGCTTTAAAATGGTATCGACTTACCAACAGATCTTTCATCTCGTGGGTTGATTTCTGTAAGTCAATAAAGGAGCGGTTTACGACTTATGATTTTGAACATGACTTGAAGGCTGAAATTCATCGCCGTACCCAGGGTTTGGAAGAGCCTGTAGACGATTTTGTTACTGGGCTAATGACTTTAATAAGTAGGTTGTCGCAGCCCCTTCCCCTTATTGAAACTGTTGATATTGTGTATAGAAATCTGGCACCTGAGTACAAGTCTTTCATACGCCGGTCCAGTGTGTATAGTGTGGCTGACATTGTTGATCAAGGACGTGAATGCGAGTTCAATCGGCGCCTGCGCAAGTCATATGTACCCCCACCCCTCCCCTCTGACAGTTTGTTTCCAGAGACTGCATGCGCGCAATCCCAGATTCAGAGGACTGCGCACCCATCTTCAATATCTCGTCAGGAGGACCGGGCAGTTAACCGTCCCCACTCGCATATTGTCGGGAGTATTCCCAATGCTACTTCTTCTGCGAATCCCGCTCCTCAGGATCAACAGTTACCTCGAAACCCGAACATGTATAACCGTATAAAATGTTGGAATTGTGATCGTTTGGGGCATCATTTTAATTCCTGCCGTGCGCCCTCTCGTGTGTTTTGTCACACATGTGGTCTTCGTGACGTGACGCACATAGCCTGTCCTAGATGTGCTTCGCGTCAGGGAAACAAGCATGGCTCCCCGGTTTAGACCCGCCGGAGTGGCCATGCAATGAAGTTCGCCGGGAAATGAACATTTCCACGACTGGAAACTTCTGTCCTTGGGTCCCTGTAAGTGTTAAGAAATTGTCGATACCCGCTTTACTGGATTCTGGTGCTTCACGTTCATTTATTCAGCGCTCCATCGCGGAACAGCTTCCTGTTACTCAGATTTGTCCACAAGATGGGGGTTTAAAATTTTATTCTGCGGTGAAGTCATCTATTTCTGTTTCTAGCGTTGTAACATGTCATATTAAGATATGTGGTTATTCTTGGGATTGGAACTTCCATGTGGTGGATGACTTATCTACGCCTATGATCTTAGGTTCTGATTTTATGCACAAAGCAGGGTTGAGGCTTGATTTTTCGGATCATTCCTTCAGTTTTTTGTTTAAATCCAAGGAGCGGTTTCATTTTAATACTTGTGAAGCGAGTGTTCCTTGTAATTTTTCTGGTATCTCTGCTGTTCTAATCCCTCCTACTTTATTCACGAGTCAACGTGACGCTTTATCTGATTTGGTGAATGAATTTCCAGATGTTCTCACGTCGGAACTGGGTTCCGCTATCGGCTACGAGTGTCATATTGATTTAACTGATGAGGTTCCAGTTAGGTCGGCGCCATTTTCGTGCTCTCCACCCAAACTCATTGCCATGAGAGAATATATTGATGATCTTAAGGCACGCGGTGTTGTGAGTCCTTCTAAGTCTTCTTATGGTAGTCCAGCATTCCTGGTGCCTAAGAAAGAGGGTACTTTTCGTTTAGTAGTTGATTATCGTCGACTCAATCCTAAGGTGGTGTTCGACAACTTTCCCCTTCCAACTCTGGAGAGCGCTTTTCAGCATTTTCACGGGGCGAAGTACTATTCCGTCCTAGATTTGAATTGTGCATATTATCAAATTCCTCTCGATCCCGAGAGCCGTAAGGTAACTGCGTTCTCCACTCCGTTCGGCCTTTTTGAGTTCAATAAGTTACCCATGGGCATTTCTATCGGCGGACAAGTATTGAGTAGGGTTTTGGACGAGTTATTTGGAGATTTAAAGTATTCATCTGTGTTTAACTATCTTGATGACCTCGTGATTTACAGTCAGTCTTTTGAGGATCACCTGATCCATTTACGTGAAGTCCTATGTCGTCTTCGCAGAGCCGGACTCACTGTTAACCCGGACAAAATCTCTTTGGCTTCGAAGCAAATCAAATTTTTAGGTCACATTCTTTCGGATGTGGGCATAGAAGTGAACCCTGAGCGTGTCCAATGTATCCAAGAGTTCCCTACTCCCACGAATGTGAAAGCAGTCCGACGTTTTTTGGGAATGGCAGGCTTTTACAATAGGTTCATTAAGGGCTTTTCGGACATTTCAGCGCCCCTGAATTATTTGAAGAAGAAGAATGTACGATTCGTGTGGGGCCCCGACCAGTGTCTCGCCTTTGAGAAATTGAAAGAATGTCTTTCTTCTGCTCCCGTCCTTCGAACTCCGGATTTTGGGAAAGATTTTATGTTACATTGTGATGCGAGTGATGTCGCAGTTTCTTGTGTGCTTAGTCAGCAGGTGAATGGTAATTTGGCACCCATCGCTTTTGCCAGTCGGATGCTTAATGATTGCGAACGCCGGTATTCCACTTTCGAGAAAGAAAGTCTGGCTGTCGTATTCGGCTGTGAACGTTTCAGATCTTTTCTAGAACATCGGCATTTCATAGTGTATACCGACAATGAAGCTCTGTCCTGGATGCGCTCGCATGTCAAAAAATTGGGACGTATAAATCGTTGGATTCTTCGTCTATCCTCTTTCAGCTTTGACATCATTCACGTCAGAGGCAGTGAAAATGTTGTAGCGGATTGTTTGTCACGCATGTTTGAGGAACCTCCTCCCATTGTTGAGATCCCCGAGCCAGTGAATCTTCTCCAACACATTCCATGGTCTTTTACTGACATCCGTACGTACCAAGCAGATGACCCATTTTGTGTCACATTGCGTGAAAAAATTCTCGGGAAAGATCCTGGTGTATCTGAGTTTTCATTGCGCAATGATGTTATAGTGCATACCGCTCCTCGATCTTCGAAATGTAGGATTTTCGTGCCAGAGAATATACGAAGTATGCTCTTGGCGTATTTCCATGAATCCTGTTTTGGATTACATTTAGGTATGACGAAGACTTTCCATAAAATCTCTCAGGAATTCTTCTGGCCTCATTTGAAAGCGGATGCTTTTGCTTTCGTCCGAAAATGTGTTACGTGTCAACGTTCTAAGCCAGCAAAGAATTCTCGCATTGGACTTCACCACGCTGACACGATGTCATATCCTAATGAGCGCCTGTTTATAGATTATTTTGGTCCCCTAGTTAGGTCATCTTCTGGTCATAAAGCTATACTTACTGTCGTTGATGGATTTTCAAAATTTGTATGGTTATTTCCTGTCAGGGAAATCACGACACGTACCACTGTTAGGCTTTTGACCAATCATATTTTTGGTGTTTTTGGTCCTCCAAAGTTTTTAGTGTCCGATAACGCGAGCGCTTTCCGGTCCAAATCTTTTAGATCAATGTGTTTTTCTTGGGGAATTGATCATGTCTTTTTGGCACCCTACCACCCTCAGCCAAATCACGTTGAAAGGTTTCATCGTAACTTGAAGGCTTGCTTGAGTGCGTTCCACAACGCAGATCAGTCACGTTGGGACGCAAATCTTCAGTTTTTCTCCTTAGGATTTAACACTGCTCTTCATGAATCGACGAATTCTACCCCTTCGGAATTGTTTTTAGGAAGGCGTATTGTTGATCCACTTCAGCTTCAGTGGAAAATAGATTATCTGGCTGCGCCATCCCGCCGTACCTCAGTCAAAGAAAAATGGGAAGTTGCTGTACGGCATCTGAAAAGGGCACGAGATCGCGTGGCGTCTCGCTATAACAAGGGTAGGCAACCTGTTTGTTTTCAGGTGAATGACGACGTGCTAGTGCGCCTGCACCCACAGAGTTCGGCCAAGAATAAGGAGTCAGCTAAGTTAATGCTTCGCTGGAGCACGCCCAAAACTATAACTAGATTTTTAACACCTGTCACTGTTGAATTGATCTCCAAGGAGAATCCCACCGACGTATCCAGAGCTCACATATCTCAATTGAAACCATTTATTGTGTAACCTTCTTATTTGCTGTGATTAATGTTGTCCTTTTTCTGCGTAGGTTAGCCAATCATAATTAGCTTATGTTATCCAAGGAAGCTAGTATTCATATGGCGTCTCCTTGACCTGCCTATTATTGAACCAATTTTGACCGAGGCAGAGTCAAGTACAAATTTACGAGCTCAAGAAAGAAAATAATACAAGAAGAAATAGGCCTACATACTCTGTGTAACTTAATATTTATTGTAAAAATATGTATTTTTGTGAATTCGGCCAGTAGAGAATTTATATTCTATAAATAATGGACACATTATATCGCTTCTGTTATTTTAATACGTCACTTTCATGATGGGTATAAGGAGAATGGCAGACTTCGGCGTCAAAGGGCGAAAGTCTTTTGTTTATGATTTTCGTCCGTGTCTCTATCTACTTTTCTTGTAATTGTAACGCTCAGGCGAACCGTAATACCATTATGACAAGCCCAGGGATCGTCAAAGGAACGCGCGCCTTTGGGGACCCCGAAGGAGTTCTGTCCTGATATTGCGATCGCCGAAGCGATCTGATTATTTTTATATATTACTTCATTTTATAACTGTATTCTTTCTGATATGGCTCAATTGCTTAAGTGATTGTTATATCGATCACCCTCCCCCCCCTCATATTTTGTGTACTGTTATAGTTGTTGACAAACCACCTGTGTGATAAGGATGTTGTGTATTTTGGAACACTTGGGACATGATTGATTTCAAAGCGGTGGTGCTTAGTGATGTAAAAAGAAAAATCTTTTATTATTATAAATAATTTTTCTTTTGGGGGGTGGTGTGGATCCTGAGCCATGTTTAACATCTCTCATTTCTTAATTTCTTTGGCGGCCGTCCCGGTAGACTCAGACGCCATGTGAGATACTTTCTGTCCGGACGTGCCTTGAGGCTCTCCGCCTTATTATTTAAAATGTAATGTTTTCCTTTTTATTTAACATTGTTATTATGCCGAAGCCTTCCATTTACTCATGTAAGTAATACATCTAACCTTGTGTCCACTATGCTCATTTCCTAAATTTAACCTTTCTTTTTGATCTTCGTCGTGTGCTTGGATTTGCTGTGGAACCAATCGTAATGGCGGTCTCCTGTTTTATTTTGTTTGAGTCTTCGTTTAACCTTTTATTTGTGCCGTGAAATTTATCTGCGAGTGATTTTGTGAGTGTATGTTTTTCTTGCTGCCAGGTGCATTGATGCTGTTTTGATTGGGCATATCTTCGAATGGGTCTCCCGTTGTTTGTGGACGTTGGCGTTTCGACCATTCTCCCAACACGAGGCATGACACCATATATTTTAGCCCTTATGTTTTCCCTTCATTCCATGCTTCGGGCAACTGGATCACGGCGGTAACTTTAAGTAGGCCTTACCGTATTCAGCTCGAACTCGGAACGTAAGTTGGGGACCATATAGGTTTAGCATATTTTGCTAGACTACCTACAAGCACGAGTTGCTTTGAGTTTTATTTCTGCATCGTCGGCTGGCATTTTGTGTGTTTGACTGCGTGTATGTATCTTGATATATTTCACGGACACCTGACGTCATTTGTTTCTCCTTGTAGTATCTTTGGTTTTGCTTTTATTTTCTCTGGGGACTGCCAGCTCGATCGCATCCCCATTGCTCGCCACAGCCTTTGCGACACGCACACAGCCTCTTGTTTTATCTTTGCTAGGCTTGTTATTTGTGGTCGTCATGACAACCATCCATCTCTAGGCAGAGAAGTGATTGTTGTTGACCAGCGACCGGCTCCATTGCCTCTTGATCATTTACTTCCTCCCTTTTTACATCGTTTTCACGGAAGTGAGCACAGGTATGAAGTTAATTTGTTTCCGTTATTTATTATTGTAAGTAATTTATTGTTTATAATCATCCTTCCCGTTTGAAAGTGACTGTACTAGGGTACTTTTTTTGTGTGTGTTATTCTGGCCGGGTTTCTTTGTGTGTTCGGTTTCAATTCATTAAATTTCCATTTCTTTACCCATGTGTCTTATTTAGTAGTGTTTGGCGATCGGGCTGCTCGCTCTCTCTCTCTCTCTCTCTCTTCAAACCTAGGCCTAACTTATTCTAGCTGTCTAGCACCAGGAGGGTATTCCTACCACTCGTCGTGGGACCACCTTCACGGAGTCTGGAGTCGCTCGGCACATCTGGCCTGCAAGTACGGGCCCAGCACAGGTCAGAAATTTACATCCATTTCCACTGCGTACTCCTTTCTTTTCTAGTTGGTTCCAGTGATGCAGCTAGGAGGCACGCCAAGAATATGTTTATTTTAATAGGGCGGTGCACATTTTACAAATGAACACACGATTAATTACGATAGCTACTGTACTCTAGAAAACTGAGGCAGATGATCACGATGTTGCATCCCTAAAAATCTCCACCACTACCACCACTACAACAATAAAATATCACGCACTAGAATATACAAATAATAATATTAATAATAACAATAATAGTGCAAGACTTACCGGTTGCACTGGTCATGATAGGGATGACCAGTTTATGACCCGCACTCCATCCACCAGATGTCTTCACGTACACCTCCACGTCATAATGTGTGTGTGGTATGAGGCCTGTGAAGTTTACATGTGTATCCTCAGTCATACCAGATTGTATAATGTTTTCAGACTTGTTGACCAGTCGATACACGTAGCCATAGAGGTAGCCATTGAGCAACGAACAGTTGGTAGGAGCGGACCACTGTACAGCAAAACTTGTGTTGGAGCGATGTATTATTGGCGTTGAGCTAGCATCCGGAGCGATGCTTGCACCTAAAACAAGTAAGAAATTAATTGTGGATTTAAATAGGGTTTTCAAATTGAACAGCTACTGGCCGAGGAGGCTTCTCACAAGAGAAGATCGCGAACGTGAACTTCCGGATCATGCTGAAACTTTGCTTTCATGTTGGTCTGGTCATCTGGTCATCTGTGATGGTATTTTATCCCTGAATTCCCTAGAGGGGGAGATATTATTAACTATTCCAAAGAAAAGTACAACAGAACATCGGTAAGAGATGTTCCTTTTCACAAATTAACATGCATATAATTATTTACGGTACATACTCTAGAAAACGGGGGCAGCCTGGAAGGATCTAGAGCAGACCAAGAGCGAGGATTTACAACACCATCTTAAGCAATCGTGCTATTACGACCACTTCCCCAGCATGTCAATAGGCTGTTTTCTACGGTGAGAGAACACTGTAGTTCTGGGGGTGGGGGTGAAGTGGGCGTAGTAGCATGGTTGGTTGGAGAGGATGTGGAAACTCCGCGTGCCTATCGACATCTGCTGCTCTAGATCTCGCAGGAGCACGTAACCTCACACAATTTCACTATCCTTAATCCTTCCAATGCCAGGGGACTGAACTGTCGGCCGAGGGAGCTTTGTAGTCTTTTTGTAAGCTCAGAAAGCTGACGCGCTTGTGATGTCGCTATGATGTAGGCAATGCATTGTAATGTGTGTCTAGAGCAGGTAGGTTACAGTCTGACTTACACTCCTTTAGCTTCGCTGCTTGTTGTGCTTCGTGTTTCTTCAAAAGAGAGATGTGTTCAATTGAAAATCGTTCAACAACTCGTCGTTGCTTGAGTTTGAAAATACCCGAGCGCATGTGGAGTTAGTTGAGTAAATGGCTAATTCGCTGTGAGAAGGTGCTGTAGTTGCAATTTGCATTGCTTATAAGCACACGCCATTATGTCAAGATGGCTGGTGCGATTCAGAATCCGTCTATACAAGACCAACGAGCAGTTTTTAAGGGCAGAGGATTGTAAGATAATGGAGATTCATCGGAGAATAATATTTCATGTAACTGGAGAAAAGTGATGGCCAAAGACAACTGTTGTGAATAGGCCGTGAGGAAATGACGTTTTTGCCACGTCCTTCGCCTATTTGTTTGGACTGTTGAAATAATTCCTAAAGGGACAAAGATTTCTCTCCAACGTAGAGGAACAGGATGCAGTTTTGAATTGTTTCCTGCAGCGCTTCTTTGCGGACGGCATCCGCCGCCAACCGAAACAATGGGATGCTTATATGCTTATATGTGACTTCTTTTGTACAAATGTAAGCAGTAACGTGTACAATAAATACTAACTGCTCTCCCATTTTGCTTGTGTGTCGACTTTCTTTCTTCCTATTCCGGTCGCAAGAATCTCGAGCCAATTTCATTTGATCAACCCTTGTAGTTAACGAAACAGTTGTATTTGCTCTACACTGATACTAAAAGCATCTTCAGTCATCATTGCGGCTGACGTTTGGTATTCATTGTATCACTGGAGTCTTACCTGTATGCTGAGTTGTGATGAGAATAGTTCTGTAGGGTCCTAAAATGTCAGACAGTCCTGCCACCTTAATCCTGTATTGGGCATGGGGGAGAAGTCCGGTGAGTATCACGGATGAGATGGGTACTTCGATCTGACCTCTAGAGCCATCGCAGGGAAGAGAACACGCCAGGAAGCGAAGACACTGTAATACGACACAAACAGAACTGAAATCAGAATCAACTGGACACTGTCTAATTATATAAGTGGAAACAGTGCACTTTACGCCTATTGACTATTATCTGTGCATGTGTATCCATCCACTCAAATAACGCTTGATCGACAGGACTGATATTCATTAAGTTAAGTTCCATATATGGACACCTCAACCATATTTCTACAAGTGTGCCATCTATAGTTTTGGAAATATCCAGCGTCAGGCACAATTTTTTTCATCAGTTGACAACAATAACACTATTTTGAAATATTACTTTTCTAACTGTAGAGCTTTGATAATTTCAAATTTGATTACTATATATGTAGTCATTCAAACGTTAATAATAATAATAATAATATTATTAATAATAATAGTAATAATAATAATAATAATAATAAGGATTCCAAGGAAGAGTGGAATGGAAACCTGGGGCGAAGTGATCTGGGAACAGAAAGAAGCAGCATAGTCTAAGAATGAAGAAATATTGGGAAGAACGGAAGAGAAAACAACAAAGAGTGAAGAATTGAAATTGGTGCGTGGTCTCTAGCAGGCCTCATCGGAAAGAAGAAGAAGAAGAATAACAATAATAGAGCAAGGAAGTCACGAGTATGAGGAAAAGACGCCTGACTTTCCCTTAGCACTTAACCCGCATGAGCCCTTTCAGACTCACCCGAAAGATCTTCACAGTAGCAGGTGGAGAGAACGCTTCCAGGAATAAGTGGATTCCTACGGTCAAGTCAGATCTGAAAAAGACTGGGGATCCCACATGAGTTCATACATTAGTTCATGCCCTCAGTTCCAGCAACCCATTCTTAGGGGAGGTTTTCCCACATAGCTTACTAGTAGGAAGAACACAGGGAACAGCAGACCTTTAAGGACGGAGGAAAGAAAGCTGGCTTATAGGCAGAAGATGAAGGAGTAATGGAAGAGGAGAAAACAGAAGGCCCAAGCGACGAGAAGATACGAGCCCCGTGGTCCCAGTAGGCTCAAACTACAAAGACGAATAGAGCAAGGAAGGAAATTATGAACAGAGAATACTACTAATAATAATAATATAGCAAGGAACGAAACCAGAGGTGCCCAGTTTGACTCTATTACCTCTCAAAGATTAAGATGAATGTCATCTCTCTCAAGAAGACTCCGAAAGAAAGAGATCGTATTCATTGATACTATGTGTGAAAGACTCAGAATCAATTAAGAACAGTACTACCAGCATATTCTGGCCTTTGAATCGAAGAATTTGAAAGACATTGCACCAAAAATCCGCCATGCACCTAGAGTTAAAATTTTATGAGCTCCAAAACGAAAATATTGATGGTGTAGTGGGGCCTGTGGCGATGCGTTGGCACGTAGAACAGATGCTTCGAAGAAATGAAAGTCCAGCAAAAATCAAGATTTTGACTTTCTCCGTAAACTTAAAGAGGATGCAGCCTAAGCGTTTCGACATGCAAAGCGATCACACAAGAAACAGCAGATGGAACAGATTGATCAGGATTTCCAAAAGAACAACGTCAGAGATTATAGTTTATTATCAAACCTTCATGTTTAATCTGGAAGTGTATCAATCACACAGATGAAAATGGGAAACTGGGCCTGAACAAGAAAGAAAATTGTGGTATTTTGCGCAGTATTTAAACAAGCTTCTCAATTGTGAGGCTATAAAAGGTTCTTCTAATTCTCTCCTACCCTGCAAAGTGAAAAATAAGCAAATGGTCGACAGCCTGGAGAATAATGAAGCAGCTGGACAGAGCTCAAGCAGGCGAAACTGTTAAAGATGCCAAACAAGAATACCTTGGGCATATTAGTTGATATTTTTAGGAGATCTGAAGGACAAATTGTTTACCCTGTGAATGGGAATCCGTACTAATACACCCTATACATCAAAAGGGAAATAAGAAAAACGTCAACAATTACAGGGGTGAACCATGGTTGCCTGTTCCTTACATGATTCTCTCTAAAACACACCAGAACCGAATTAAAGATCGTCTTGACAAACAGATCGGTGAGTACCTGTCAAGCTTCAGAAACGGACATTCCTGTCCAGAACAAATGTTTAACTTGAAGATCATCATCAGACAAAACAAACGGAATATGCCACTACCTGGTTGTCTTCGTCGACTTTAAGAAAGCTTATGACTCTATTGACTAAGAGTCATTACTGAATATTCTTGAAGAGTTTGGGGTGGATAACGCATCCAAAATGTAGACAGACACTTACCAACATAGTGTCGAAGGCGAAATTCTTGGGTGAGATCTCGGAACCATTTGAGTACAAAGCTGGAGTCTGACAACGTGATGGACTCTCTCCACTTCTCCACTGCGTATTGGAAAAGGTTATTAAAGAATGGAGGAAGACGTTGCACCAAGACAAAGGAATCAAAGCTCGTCTCAGATTAGGTCCCAAACTGAAAGGAGTATATGTTGACTGTCTGGCCTTTGTAGATGACTTGCTATTTTTGCCAACAACATAGATTCGGCAATTGTGAAGATCAACCGGCTGAGAGAAGTAGCAGAGCGCGTAGGACTGCAGATCTCCTTCGAGAAGACAAAATACATGTCATATATCAGCGATGGGCCAGGAAGGATTATCACAACTTACAGGAAAATTGGACGGGTCAAGGAGTTTAAATGTCTCGGTGAGGTAATCCAATTAAATGGACTAGAACAAAAAATACATTAATGACAGGTTCTGAAAAATAGACCGGGCCTTCTAGATGACGAAAAAAATCTATAATATGCAGGTGTTGAGTATAGGTGCCAAATTTAGGCACGATAACACTGTTCTTACAAACCAGAAGGGCAGCATAATTAGGAGCCTTTGACTTTGTGTAGACAAGGACAAGTCAATAATTTATTAAAACGAGAACGAAGGATATTACCGAAGATTTGAGAAATCAGTTGGGTTGAGGGGCAGGTACGATTGAGATCCAATGAAGAACTATTGTATACCGAAACAAAAACGTCGTCCATCTTAAATACAAGATTATTGTTCTACGGGCACATCTTCCGTATGACCGATGTCCGTTTAACTTAATAAAAACTGGAATTTCACAAAGCGAAAGGCAACTAAATGGAGATGGTTCCAAGAACATGTAGTTAGTGTTGTTTTAAGGGGTGGAACTACGAGGTTATCTGCCCCTACCAAGAATGCGAGAATGAACTGATTCAAACTGGTATTCAAGAATAGAAAATCCACGACACATTTGCCTTTTGAGAAATGATTAAAAGCTATCAGGATTTTAAAGTGGAATCTAATCCCAGGAGACGTAGATGACCTCTCCACCAGAATCATGAAAGAAGGCACTGATCGATGAAAGGAAATACTGGCAGGATGTAAAAGCCGGTAAACGAACAAGATCTCGACACAAATAAAATTGATTAATATACAGTCCATAGAAACTCAATTCTAATGTGCATAGTAATAATAATAATAATATTAATAATAATAAGAAGAATAAAAATAATAATAATAATAATAATGGCATGTTGTGGATGCAGCGGACAACTGCCATTTCACTTGAAGAAACCCCCGCTGTCAACGAAAATTCTGCTGATACCCAACATCAACAGATCAGCACCGCTGAAAGTGCTTTGCAGAATCCATTTGCAACCACCAAGGCTGGCCGCAGTAGACAACGCATGAAATGGACACATGAAATGAATACAGACGTCATGCGTTTCTACTTCCTAGCTACAGATATGGAAAGAAATCTGACTGGATATAGAACTTCTCTGCATTCTAAGTATATAAGTAAATACTCCCATTTCAATATCACAGAACAGCGAGTAAGTGATCAGCGTAGAACCATAATAAGGAACAGTCTCCTAAGCGAATTTGAAATTCAACAGATTAAAGATGGGGTTCTCTCAGAACTACAACCCATGCAGGAGACAAACAATGAAGATTATCCTGCCGTTAACATAGACACCACACCACGTCAAGGTACTGCAGAAAGTAATCAATATTCCGTAGTCAAAATTGAAGGCAATAGTAACACACTGGAGGATCGTAGAAATGTGATGAATATTTTACAGACAGAATTAATGAAATGGGAAGATAGTGATCCAAATTCAAAGAGTATTATTCCCAAGCTAAGATTTAAAAATAATAGCAGACAAATAACTGAGGATGTAAACAATTGTTTGGCAGCTTTCTTAGAAACAGTAGATAATCTTATGGACTTCCATTTGCTCATATACTGCGCAGCTGTTGCTGTGTTATCACTCCATATCCAGGTGCCCAGCAACCAAAACTTCAGTCCTCGTACAGAAAGAATACCTCCATGGGAACGACGAATCAATAATAAAATAATGTCGTTGCGTAATGTAATAGGTCTGCTCACACAATATGCTACAGATAATAGAACTCGAAAGATCACTTCAATGATCATGAGGATAATTCCGAACATAAAAAAAAGGGAAGCAAGAAATCCTGAATATCATGGACGACTAAAAGCAAAAACTGGGAGTACAAGCAGCAAAACTCAAGAGATACAAGGAAAGTTATCAGAGAAGAACACAAAATTATCTCTTCAGAGCTAATGAGAAAACTTTCTACGCGAATCTTGATGGCAGCCGTGAACCACCAATCTCTAAAACACCGAATGAGGGGGAAATAAGCAACTTTTGGCGTAATGTGTGGTCAAACCCGGTGCAGCATAAAGAAGATGCAGAATGGATCCATAAAATCAACGAGAAGCACTCACACATTAATCAAACACAAGAGTTAGTCATTAATGAATAGGACATCCAAATAGCCATCAGCAAAACACACAGATGGAAAACTCCAGGACCAGAAAAATTCAGAACTACCCGGTATTCGTACAAAATCTTTACCAGCACACACAGAAAATTAGCTGATCTTGTAACTCAGGTAATCTATGATCCCGAAGAGTTCCCACACTTTCTCACAGAGGACCGAACCTACATATTGTCTAAGAGTGATGATACAGCTAATCCAGCAAACTACAGACCAATAACCTGTTTGCCGACGCTCTACAAGATCATCACATCGGTCATCACTAATGTAATTTATGGGGAGTGGAGTTGCTCACGTCCGTAAGCCTTAACCTGAAATTACCCTACACGTGCTCCCTGGGTGGTGCTAAACGAGCAACAGTGATCAGGCTGCCAGACTATCTTAGCGATCTCCTGGCTATTGTACATGAAAATGAAAAATCATTAAAATGGTTCTATTCAGAACCAACAGGCAAAGACCTTCGGGCCTACGCTTAAAGTTCTTCATCTAAATATAGAAGGCATAAGTAAATCCACTACTTGTCAAAAATCCTACGAGATTAAAATATCGATGTGGTTGCTATTCAGGAAACACATGTGGTGGACGAACATCAATTACAAACCAGAGGGCAAATATCAGGATATGATATCGTAGGTGCGACATACCACCATGCACATGGCACTGCTACATATGTTCGCAGCACCATTGAAAATGCTTCATTGCTCACATCTAGCTCTAAATATGACATTCACACTGTTGTCATCAAAGTTGGAGATTTCATCATTACAAACATCTACAAGCCTCCACTTTCTCCGTGGCCCTCCCAGATGATTCAGGTACAAAACCATCCAGCCATCTATGTGGGGGATTTCAACAGTCACCATGTAGAATGGAATTATAGTGCCACCGATTCTAATGGAGACACTCTCATGAATTGGGTCGAGGAACATGACATTCATCTTATATTTGATGCAAAAGATAGAGGTACATTTAGATCTGCCGCATGGAAAAAGGAGGTCAACCCAGACCTATGTTTTGTTTCCAGTGATCAAAATGAACAACCTCTGTTTACTTCACGGAAAGTACTTCAAGATTTCCCACGTAGTCAACATCGTCCTGTGCGTCTTGAGGTTGGAAAGCAGATATCTCTGGTAACTTCTTATCCTCGCCCACGATGGAACTTCAGGAAAGCAGACTGGAAAGCGTTCTCGAGTGACCTTGATAAATGTGTCAGATGGATACCGCCAACAAGCAACAACTATGAGAGATTTGTGGGTGCTGTAATTGCCACAGCAAAAAGTCACATTCTTAGAGGTTACAGAAAGTAATACATTCCTGGATGGACTGATGAAAATGAAAAGCTATACCAAGAGATCCTTTCCAGTGGCGAACAAGAAATCGGGGATGAACTGCTTCATAATCTTGATAATGCCCGAAGAGAAAGATGGATTGAAACTGTAACATCTATGAATTTCAGAGAATCGAGCAGAAAGGCATGGTCATTGTTACGGAAGCTTGGTGGGCCACTCCCATTGTTCGTAAAAATCCTGCAGTTACTCCAAACCAAATTACTGCTCATATAGTTGCTTTGTCTAGGACACCGAGAGACAGAAATCATACAAGGAATATCAAAAAGCAATTAACCAGTCTCAAGGCCACAAGCCCCCTTCATTCGGAATACACTAGACCATTTAGTGTGCACGATATCGATGCAGCTTTAGAAGATATGAAATCTGGTAAAGCACCGGGATTTGATGGGATTCACCCCGAGTTTCTGATTAATAGTGGAGAAAATACGAAACTATGGTTATCTAGGTTTCTAACTTACATTCTTCGAACAGGCAACCTTCCTCGCTTATTTAAAATGAGTAAAGTCATTGCAATCCTAGAACCAGGAAAGCCTAGTGAAACACCAGAGAGCTATAGACCAATAGCATTGCTCAGTGCATGCTTTAAACTACTAGAAAGACTAATCTTGAATAGAATTGCTACAAAAGTGTTCGAAACGATCCCTATTGAACAAGCAGGATTCAGACCACAAAGAAGTTGTGCCGATCAAGTCCTGTCATTAACTACCTTCATCGAAGTAGGATTCCAACAAAGACTAAAGACTTCGGTAGCATTTGTAGACCTAAAGGCAGCTTACGACACAGCGTGGAGAGAAGGCGTTATCAGTAAACTCCTTAAAGTGATTCCATGCAGGAGTCTGGCTCACCTTATAAACAACATGCTGAGTGACAGAACATTTCGCGTAGTCATGGGAAGTGAAATCAGCAGATCCAGCAAACTAAACAATGGACTTCCACAAGGATCAGTGCTTGCCCCACTTCTGTTCAATTTATATATTTCAGATATACCCCCCCACAAAATCCAGGAAATTTGGTTATGCAGATGATTGGGCACTTGCCACTAACGACCTATGCTTCGAGGAGATAGAGGAAACGCTGACAAAAGATCTCGCTGTATTAGGAAACTACTTCCGAAAATGGAGACTCCAACCAAGCATGAGTAAAACAGAAGTTTCTTGTTATCATCTGAACAATCGAATGGCTTCAAGGGATCTCAAGGTATACTTCGATAACACCCTTCTCCGCCACAATAGACACCCCAAATATCTGGGTGTTACACTCGATAGAACGCTGTCGTTCCAAGAACACTTGAGAAAGAGTGCTGCCAAGATTCAGACACGCAACAACATCATTCGAAAACTATGTGGTACTACTTGGGGTGCACGTGCAACTACTTTATGTTGCTCGGCTCTTGGCCTGGTTTACTCTACTGCAGAGTATTGTGCCACTGTCTGGATAAACAGCCCTCATGTGAAGAGAATAGATGTTAAATTAAATGACACAATGAGAATGATCACAGGCACGATCAGATCAACTCCTATTCAGTGGCTGCCTGTATTAAGCCATATTCCCCCACCCCACCTCCGCAGATGCAATGCTTTGATGAATGAATACAAGAAGATCCAGATTAATCAAAGACTGCCCATTCATGAGGATATCCACCACCTACATATAGATAGACTGAAGTCAAGACATCCACCCATCTGCACGGCGGAGAACCTGGCAATGAGTAATTTCAACCTTACTGAGAAATGGTCTAATGAATGGAGACAATTCGCCCCAGCAGAGTCTTTGGAAATGCCATGCATCTCACAGAAGGTACCTGGATTTGAACAACCTCGGAAAGAATGGTCCAAGCTAAACCGGATTCGAACTAACCATGGTGTGTGTGCAGATCTGCTATACAAACGGAGGAAAAAGTCATCATCTTGTTGCGACTGTGGTGCTGAGAGGCAAACTGTGAAGCACATCACCCAAGAATGCCCACTGAACCGTTTCGACGGAGATAGAAGAGAATTTTTCCTGGGGACGCCACAAGCGATTAACTATGTAAATTGTGTAAATATAGATCTGTAGCTCATGTATACGCCATACGATAAATAAATAATAAATGTCATTTATGGTCACATGTACCAGCATAGCATCTTGACAGAGGAGCAAACGGGTTGTGAAAGAGGTGGCCAAGGCTGCAAGGAACAGCTCTCCATTGACAGTGTGATTATACACCAAGCGCAGAAGCAACAACGTAACCTCTTCTTGGCTTATATCGACTATAGAAATGCATTCGATACGGAGCCCCACAGCTGGCTCATCCATTCCCTTGAGATATACCATGTAAACAAGACACTCATCAACTTCCATGCTATCATTATGCAATTTTGGCGTACCAAAATCATCTTGAAATCTAACATCACTGCCACTGAAACAGAGGTCATACCCATCAAACGTGGTATATTTCAAGGTGATGCCTTAAGTGCACTGTGGTTTTGTTTATGTCTCAACCCTTTATCAGAGATTCTGAAGATGAACAACTACGGATACCAAATAAAAGAAAATAAACAAAATCTCCTCAAAGTAAACAACCTCTTTTATATGGATGACATAAAATTGTATGCAGTAAATAGGAACCAAATGACATCACTCATCAATATAACAGATACCATTTCGAAGGACATTTGCATAGAGTTTGGCACTGGCAAATGCAAAATCAACAGCATTGTTACGAACAGAAACGTCACTTCGTACTTATTTGGGAAAATGAAAGATATTTATTTACAAGAAAATGCACACACATTACAAATAACACTCAAAAGACTCCATCTTGGATGCACTGTTCATTGTCCTTCTTTTCTCACAAAAAACAAAAATAACTGTTGCCAACTGTCAGTCACATCCTCCCACCGTTGAGAAAAGACATCCTCAACTACTCCACATATCTTGCAGGAACATTGACAGTTCTACCCAAACGTGTGGTCTTTGGGGGTTGAACACCAGTTCCAGTCGGCTCTCCTAAAGCAGTAGCTGTTTTCTTATTCAAGCCAGTCCTCAAAGGTGTGCTGTCTTCATCAGGTACTTCTAGTGGGTAGAGTCGCTGTATCGGTCTCAAGAGTTCTCCTTTAGATGTATCAACCCTTGCAAGTCTTGTATTACCATCAGTTCCAGGGAACAAGTCCACAATTTTTCCAAGGGGCCAATCTATCCTCTTAGTGCCATCTGATCCAACTAGGACAATGTCACCTCTCTTGAACAAAAGAGTTGGTTTACAACTCGGTTTACCGAGTGCCAAATGTCCCAGATATTCCTGCTGGAATATTTTCTTCAATGCCATTCTTAGGTTCAGAAGATGACGATTTCTTTGATTCAGGGTTATAGCATCCAATGCATCACATTCTGGAACTCCAGTTGTCTTAATTTCTTGTGGAAATCAGGCAGGGGTGAGTGGACTTATATCTTCACATCCATCGGTCAGATATGTTAGCGGTCTTGCGTTTATGGTGGCTTCTACACTGCAGAGAAGGGTAAGCATTTCTTGGTAAGTTAGGCAGGCTTTACCCAAAATTCGTTTCAGAAGCTGTTTAATTAGACGTATTAATCTTTCCCAGAAACCTCCCCACCAAGGAGCACTAGGGGGATTAAATCTCCAAGTAATACGTTCAACCGAATAGTGTTTGGAAATATTCTCCCAGTCAACACTTTGAAACGCGCTATCTGTACCCGTGAAATTTGTACCATTGTCTGAGTAAATCACAGAGGGGCGTCCTCTTCTTGCTACAAAACGCCGGAACGCTTGCACAAACGCCTCAGTGGAGTGAGAAGTAACCATTTCCAGATGAACAGCGCGATACACCGCACATGTGAAAACTACAATCCAAGCTTTACTTTCATCCCTCAGGAACACCGGACCTGCCAAGTCCACTCCTATTACTTCAAATACACAAGCTTCCCGTATGCGGTCCAGGGGCAGAGGGGCCTGAGCAATTTCGGTATGTTGTCCATCATGCCTCCGGCACTTGACACATTTTCTTATACTTTTTCTAACTGTCCACCTTCCACCGATGATCCAGAAGCGTTGTCTCAGATGATTAAGAAGAAGTTGTACTCCAATGTGATTTTCTTTCACGTGCTCATCCATAATCAAGCGAGAGGTGATGACATGGTTCGCCGGGAGAATCATTGGGAACCTGAATTGCTTCAAATCTTCTCGCAGTAGTAGTCTCGTTTTAACCCTGAGAACACCATCTTCCAGGAATGGATGCAGTGAAGATAGACGTTTATCAACTAATCCGTGGAAGCTTTCTCGTTGAATTATAGAAATGAGTCTAATTTCAGCCCTTTCTAACTCTTCAACTTGCAGATTTTCTTGCGAGATCCTGTCACGTCTAAGACAATTCTTACAGAAACGAAGAATCCATGCGATTAGATGAACTATTCTGTGATAGCTGGAAAAATACCTGGCATACCAGAGGGGATCTTCATTGGTTACAGTCATAGAATTCACAGGGTTTTTCTTCATTTCCTTTGCGATACTCTCTTCGTCATACACCACTTTTGTTTGAGGCCAACAATCTGGAGATTCGTACAACCAGGCAGGTCCCTCCCACCATCGAGAGGCTACTAATTGCGAAGCAGAACAGCCACGTGACGGTAAATCAGATGGATTCAATGAACCTGGAACATGTCGCCAGCAGTTTAAATTGGTCAAGTTCCTGATCTCATTCTCACGAATGCGGATAAACACCGACCAGTTCTCAGTCCTGAAGATCCATGCTAGAACTGTGGACGAGTCAGACCAGAGAAAAAACTCATGAACTTCCAGTGAAATAGATTCCAACACACATTTAAGCAACCGTGCACCAATTGTAGCAGCCAGCAATTCCAATCTGGGGATTGTCACTTCCTTGAGGGGGGCACACGAGATCTTGCATCACATAACTGTACACTCACTTGATTATTGGAATCGCATCTTATGAAGACTACTGCTGCGTATGCAAGTTGGCTGGCATCACAGAAGACATGAATTTGCACATGGTCACTTCTTCCAAACCATCGAGGAATCTTGATTTCTACCAGGCGAGGTAGATCCTTTACCCAGGCCAGAAACTCGTCTCTGGACTTCTCATCAACTGCACTATCCCATCTTATATGAGTCTTCCAGGTCCTTTGAATCAACAGTTTGACACAAAGGGTGACAGGACATGTCACACCAACTGGATCAAAAATTCGATGTGCGAGTGACAGAATTGTCCTTTTCGTCACTTCTCCCACCTGAATACTATTCAACCAATGCAAATTTAAAGTAAGTGTATCCTCCTGTCGATACCATAACAGTCCCAAAACAGATGAAAGGGTAGAAGACTGGTCATCAACCTGAGAGAACTGCCATCCCCTCAAATTAAAACTGCCTTCTGATAATACTCTACTAGCTTGATTGATAAACTCGCCCACCTCCGATTCCCTGTCAAGGCTAGTGACAACGTTGTCCACGTAGAAGCTCTGTAGAAGTCTCTTGATGAATAGGGGATTGAATTGCGGGTTTTCCAAGTACTTCTTCAGGTGATACTCCAAGGCAGCCACCAGGAGAAACGGACTACAAGTTAAGCCGAAAACCAGCCTGGCAAGCTTGAAGATCTTGTAATTATTCCCAACGTCCTGCCACATCAGGAAGCAGATATAGTTTCGATCTTCTTTCCGTATGCTTATCTGAAGGAAGTCCTTCTCAATGTCTGCAATAATTCCTACTTTCCTCTCTCGGAATCTAAGAAGAATAGCAGGGATTAACTCAGTCAGGTTGGGGCCATCATACAAACAATCGTTCAAAGCAGGGGTTCCCACTTCCTTCGCTGAGGCGTCAAATACAGGACGAACAGGTGTCGTTGAACTACTTTCCTTCACAACAGCTCGATGCGGTAGATAGTGTCTGAAATTTTCATCCTCCTGAACCGGTTCAATAACGCCACTCCTTTCCCACTTAAGGCGGACTGGGTTCGATTCCCGATCAATGCATGTGAGATTTTCGAAGTGAAATGCCATGTCCTGTGGTTCGGATTCCACGTAAAAAGTAGGTCCCGTGGCTCACGATCGCGAGATTAACGGTCACGTTAAACTACAAGCTTCCTTTTTCCTTTCCCACTCGGTGAAAATATTTTCATACGACTCGCATAGTCCAAAATTTTCCACTTTCTTCCTTGTATTGACTAACCTCTTCTCAGCCATGACCCTGTTAGATACAAGAAATGATTTGTTTTCTTTCCAGGGTAAATGGACTTCATACCTAAATTCTCCATTAATAGACACGGTTTTCTGAAAGTGCTCCATTGTTGCAAAGTTTTCTTCAGTTTTATTTTTCCTTACGGCAGGATCGCTGATACCTAGCACGTCCAGTTCCCACAGATTTTCAACTGAAGCATCTCTGATAAAGAGAGAAGTGACAAGGTTGGTCATGCTTGATTGATCTCCAAAAACTACTGTACTTTACCCATCACAGTCCACCCCAGCAGTGTCTCAATACATACAAGACCATTGCTTAGTGTACATGTTTGTCCAGTCATTAACTTTCCAGTTACTTCAGCGCCTATTAATAGTTCAATGGGACCTTCAGTATCATAAATCTGTATCCCTTTTGCTCTTAGTTCTTGCAACCATGGGCCCTTTAACATAGTATTGTACCCTGTAATTACTTGTTGCCCTAAGACTTCAAAATTGCAGGCACAAGGCTTTCCTAAACTCTCTATGTAGATCCTATAGCACATATGCTGGCTCTCTTCTGTGACTACCCCACCAAATAGTGAATGGCGTAGCATTTATGTGCGATGATTAGTGTAACCTAACTTTTGCGCAACCGATTCAAGCATATAAGATATCTGACTGCCAGTATCCAGTAGAGCCCTTACCTCCATTGCAGAGGATACTCCAATGACCTTCACCTTTAATGTTTGCAAAATAACACCTTGCACACCACTACGTTCTTCATTTGAAATCAAAGAATGACATTGAAGTTCCTCATTGGTAGCTTCAGAGGAATGTGTTGGGCCTAGACATATTAGGCTGTTATGTTTTTTTGCTACAGAAATCACATTTTAACTGACTTCTGCACATCTTTGAAACATGTCCTTTCTTCAGACAGAGAAAGCATGCTCTCTTATTCTTCACAATTGAGACTCTCTCCTTTAAAGCCATCTGCTTTGCCACGGAGCAGTTTGAACTAGCATGGGACCTATCACAAAATATACAGTTTAGTTTAAGATTACAATCCACAAGTGCAGCTGCGGTAGGTGGCGATTCACTGTAAATGTCAATTTTCTTCGTACCTTTCGACTTGTCAGGATTCACATTGATGTTACCTTTACTTGGGATGGCCAGTTTGATCCTTTCCTCACTCTCTACTTCATTCTCCAGGAATTTCATCAAACCTTTAAGACGTTCACTAGGTTCACATTCCTTCCCACCGCCACTCCTCTGCCAGGCACGTAATACATCTATAGACAAGCATGATTCAATCATAGGAAATAACATTGCTGCATATTTCTCGGAAGTTACACCTAGGCTCTCCAAAGCACCAAGTTGAGTTTCGAGTCTGTCATATAATGATGAGATGTCAAGACTACTACAAGAATCCATCATTGTCAATAGTTCTCTAGTGTAGACTTCCACCAACAAAGAATCATTGACAAAACGTGATTTAAGTTTCTGTATTGCTTTAGGGTAATTTCCACTTGTGGCTGGAAAACTGTCAACGATGTCGCGAGCTTTGGAGTTTGGCAATGTTGCTTGGATAAGATATTCGTATTTATCGGCATTATCTAACTTTTCATCTTCATCAATCTTTTGAAATTGATTCCAGAAACCTAACCAATCCCGTAGATTTCCACCAAATTTTCGGAATTCGATCTTTGGAAGGCGATATTTACTTTTTAGGTTATGAGTGTTACTGGTGCTTACTGTTGACTGGACTTCGTCTTCACGTTTTCTCTCCATTGCAAGAGCATCGGAAACAGCCGCTGCTAACATATGAAACTTGCGTTTATAGTCATTTACTCCGTCTACTTCTGTGATCAGGTCTTCTTCTGACACCGCATCTTCCTTGAGGTGTTGGAAGATCTCCTGGTCCAGATTACTTATGAGGTTAGCCTTGTCTTCCACTAAGGCGTAATCTCCTCGGATAGCGACTATGTCCTTTATTTCTTTCTCCAACAAAACTTGAAGTGAAGCTACAATTTTCGTGAACGATGCACGGTATACACCACGTTTTCTTATCAAACTTCAAATATCGCTCATTTTTCTTTCTATGTCCTGTCACGGTCGCCAGATGTTACGAACAGAAACGCCACTTCGTACTTATTTGGGAAAATGAAAGATATTTATTTACAAGAAAATGCACACACATTACAAATAACACTCAAAAGACTCCATCTTGGATGCACTGTTCCTTGTCCTTCTTTTCTCACAAAAAACAAAAATAACTGTTGCCAACTGTCTGTCACAAGCATCAACAAAGGACAGTGGTGTAGAACAGAGGGAATAAGCATAACAGCTGATGAGCGAATAGACAGCATGGAGAAAGATGAAACACGTAAATATCTAGGATTTGAGCAAGCAGTTGGAATCGACGGTAAATCTGAGAAGGAGAACCACTACCAGAAATTTAATCATAGACTTCGACTTCTGCTGAAAACCAAGCTTAGTGCTCAAAACCTAACAAAAGCTATCAATTCATATGCTATATCTGTGCTGATGTATTCGTTTGGTGTTTTAAAATGGTCTCAAACAGACCTAGAGGACATCAATCGCACAATAAGAACTATGCTTACGAAACACAGAATGTTGCATCCCAATGCTTGTATAGAGAGAGTAACAACACCCAGAAATGAAGGAGGCAGAGGTATTCTTGATGCTATAGCTCTGCACAATCAACAAGTTATACATCTAAGGAATTACTTTCATTCTCGGAAAGATACCAGTGTTTTACATCGAGCGGTAGCACAAGCTGACTTCAACCACACTCCTTTGAATCTCCATGAAGGAAATTTCGTCATGAAAGACAAGAACACACTGAACAGAGAGAAGGTGCAGAGATGGGCTGGAAAAGAACTTCATGCCAGATTCTACAACCAGTGCAATGACAAGAATATTGACAAACAGCTTTCGAACACATGGTTGTCAAGGGGAGATCTGTTTCCAGAAACTGAGGGATTTAACCAGGTGATACAAGACAAAGTAATCACCACAAGAAGTTATAGGAAACACATCCTGAAAGATCAGACTGTTATAGATGACGAATGCAGGAAGTGCAATACCGGCCCAGAAACCATAGAGCATATTACCAGCAGCTGCAGAATTCTAGCGCCAACATCCTACACTGAGAAGCATAACGATGTTTCCAAAGTTATTCATCAAGAACTCGCCCTAACCCGATCTCTCATACACGACAGGACGCCTTATTACAAATACTCTCCAGAAAGTGTGCTGGAAAACGAACATTACAAGCTGTATTGGGATCGCACTATTCAAACAGACAAAACAACTCCTCATAATAGACCAGACATAACTTTAACTGATAAGAAGAACCATCACGCGTACTTGATTGACATATCTGTTCCGAATGACCATAATATCCACCATAAATACAGAGAGAAGATTGATAAATATACTCCTCTAGCTATGGAGGTTGCTAGAATCTGGAGACAAAAAAAATGTGACGATTCTTCCTTTCCTCCTTTCTCCCACTGGCCTGACACCTAAATCCTTTTCAGTAAATCTAGCCACACTAAATCTTCCCATATACACCCACACTATTGCACAAAAAGCTGCAATTCTGAAAACCTGCAGCATCGTTAGAGGGTTTTTGAATACACATTAGGATTTTTCTTTGGGCCCTCTTGTGAAAAAGAGACGTGGAAGATAAGAAGAGAAAATTAACTGTCAAACATCTATGTTATACCGTATAGATCGAATATGTATGCTATAGGCATAAGTGTTGCTTTAATCATTTTCTTGTACGTAATGTACCGATATGAGTCAAGGTACCGACTGTAAGTTGAGTAAATAAATAATAATAATAAAATTAATAATCGTCATCATAATAACTTACAAAATTAACTTACACAAGTATTCCTTCTCTGCTGATCATTTGCACTTAAATGACGTTCACTGTTGTAATATAAGCAATATCCCTGCAAAATAATTATACCGTATTGTGCCCGTCTGTCCTCCTGGGATGGACAGGCGACCACATGCGAGGCAACATGAGCACAGTGTCAACACGAGATTTATCACAGGGCGTCCTGGGCTGGGCTATGTAATTACTGCACACTGCATTCATGCTCCCCGTAAAGGATAAGGAAAGACTTCACAATACAACAGAAAGAGAGAACACATATTAAGATAAAAACCAATTCACCAAAAATTTATTTCACAAGACATTGCCTGATGGCAACAACAAGAATAATAAACACTTCCCTTCTCGATTATGCATCTCAGATCTAGAAAAATCATAGTCTCTTCGAAATAGTTCGTTGGTTTTACTATGTTTAATTCAAAATGCACATTATTATTTTACCCTATACAAGAGAGATTGCATAATCTTATATGATCGCTCACGACACAAAAAATACCTAAATCAAATTTAATTGGTTTCAGTTCATAATATATCCTATATTCATTCACATTATTCACAATAATTATTTACAAAAATCTTGCCGATCTTTCACATCCGCATTTCACTACTCAGTTGTGACGAAATTATGGTGGCATTGTAACACACAATTCACAGCATTGCATAAGCTTGACACTAAAGGATTTATTTATCTCAACGTGAAAATAGTAATAATAATAACTGTAGGCTTCTCCTAATATGGCCTGTGATATCTGGTTAAAATTCTCATAATTCCACTGATTTAATTAGAGGACATGTAACACTGAACATCAATGTTATACACCAGCCGTCACAAGAATCGGCAGAACAGTTGACGTGACGTCATTATATTCTTAGCAAATTAAAGACCCTATATTAGTGAATTTCATGGGAATTTTATGTAATTGGACTGACATTCGGAGCAATATTACCACTATGTGACAGGATATCACCTCCGCATGAATCCCATTTTATTATCGAAGCAATTATTATCATTATGGGACAGGATATCACTCCCGCATGAATCCCATTCATCAGAGGATAAAAATCTCAAATTACCTGAACTAACTTCGGAAAACACAAGTGCATTTACACTTTTCCGCATGGAAACAGAATCATTAGGCTTCGTTTCAAGAATGTCCAATACTATCTGAAGATCATAAGATCCCATACTTTTAAAACATTTCAACAATTTGTTTAAAATCATAATTCATAATATGTATCAACTATTATTTCCCTCATGGAATATTATAGTAAAGCCATCATTACTTCCAACTTGACGTTTCAGTGCTAGGCTAGATTTCTTTCCCTAAATCGCGACATCGAGAACGAAACTCGATTTGTCGTGACATATCGATTTGAAAGGTTGTCTTTGATTGGTGATTAAAGTGATTTTCCTTCTGACCGTTAGATAACTCTAGGTTAACACTGAAACGTCAAGTCGAAAGTAATTATGGCTTTACTATACATTCGTTATTATTTATCAAAATTTAGTGTTCTTCCAATATAAATTTGTAGAGATTTTATTATTATTATTATAAAATATTTTATAGTATACAAAAATAGAGCAAATGCTGCCAGTGTATCATAGTCCTGCTGCCTTTTATGCAAATGGGGTAGGACATCCCAGATTATATTTATAAAATGAAGAGTGAAAATGTTGAGGATCCACCTCACCTACAAGTCTAAGCAAAGAATCAAAGTGTTCACCTAGCATAATATGCAACCAACTATAAAAGAACGAAGATTAATAACGAATAGGGAAGTGAATAGATTTAGCGGAAATTAAGGAAATTCATGGCCCAAGAATAAGATCTACATAAGTCGGAAGGCTTCTACCTTAGATATTCTGTGGCGGTGGATCATCCCTCGGTGTGGATCGAACCATGGCACCGCGGACCCGTAATGGCTGCACACTAGGAAAGAGTCGTATCCCAGCATTTGCCTCATGCTGCCTTCTCGTTCACAGAAATATGTCCATGACAGGCATTGCTTCGGGTCCCCATCCGGCAATGCCGGTATCGCTCGCCTCATATAGTGCCTCTCTAGCCGACTGTCATGTTGGAACAGTGGGGTAGTGACGTCACCATCCTATGGGGTCGTTCCGAACTCCTCCACAAACGCACACTTGGCATTCCGATATTGTAGCCCACAGTTTTAAATATCAAAATATTCTGACTGTCACAATTAAGATCTGGGAGATCTTATGGGAATGGATAATAATAATAATAATAATAATAATCTTCACTTATTAGAATGTCTCAGATATGCCTGACCTGATTCGAACACGAAATGTCCATGATATTAAATAAGATCTTATCGTCGCTCACCATCACTTCGCATTTTGTCATAATTCTAGTTCAAATTGGACACAATTCCAGTTTAAAAAAATTTTGAGCGCCGGGTGAAAGTTTACTGACAGTCAATTATCAGTCACTTGCGTGAAGCAAGAATGTATTCACATACCTTAAATTTTTCCAGTGTTCCCATGATGATGCCTTCACTTCTATTGGTTTCCACCATGGAGGATGCTAGAAGGTTATTTAGATCAATTGAAACTTTGTAAATTAAACGGGAGAATAATTACAAATAGAATTCCGAAGTGCTGATGCCTTCCTCTTCCTTATCTAAATACAAACAAATATATTGTGCTCTGACATTCCCTAGCGGTACTCAGACCACGAGCCTGTTTCAGACATGGCTAGTCAACAGCATGTCGCGACCTTGGTGTCGCCTCAGCGCGCTCAATTCAAATCACGCCATCATCCACTCCGTCGTATAAGGGCACATACGCCAACTACCTCTTCAAAAATAAAAATTCCTGAATTTTTATTTTGATCTTTCCCTCGGGGTAATCTCTTCCTTATCTGGCGTTATAAATTTTCAGGCTAGCTGCATTAAATGTGCACTGAATTTCTCCGGTATCAATTCGGACCAGTCGGTAACTTCCATTCTGTAAAGATTGAGCTACCCGGTAAGGGCCATAATAAAGAGGTGCAAATTTGGCGTACACCCGTTCTCTCACGTCAGATGGAATTGGTTTTCTGATCAAGACCATACATCCTTCATGGAGAGGGTATTAAATTTCTTCAACCTCGTTCTCCGGGGTCTCTTATTGGCTTGTCTCTGGAGCTTCTGCTGCGCAGCCTGTATTCTTCCTGAAGGTCCTAATTCAATTGCTGGGGGGAATATTTGCAACATTATCCCAAGATATAACAGGTTTGAGGCCTTTATGGAGGAAAGATGGTATCTGCCCGGTACTTTCATGAACTGTCTCGTTCATTGATTCTGAGGCTATGGATAAAACATCCATCCATTGCCAGTGATTCTGGGGGCAATATAATCTGCAGAATTATGCTATTTCTGCCATAAACCTTTCTTCCGGATTGCTTTCAGGGTGCCTAATGGAACATAATATCAATCTGATGTTAAGCTCCTCCATGGCTGTCTGAAATTCCCTAGAAGTGAATTGGGACCCGTGGTCTGATAGCAAATATTCAGGCATTCCTGCCTCAGGAATTACATTGTTCTTAATGCGTTGTATAATGTGCTTAGAATTTGCTTTTTGGATTGGATGTAGCATGGTGAACTTGCTAAAAACATCCATGGTGACCAAAATATATCTGTTCTGTAGAAAACCGTGGATCACTCAGGATATACTAGAAGTGATGGACGAAATGCGGAAACACAAGAATGTAAGAGATGAAAATGGGAAAGCAGAATACAGACGACTGAGAAATGAGGTTAACAAGATGTGCAAGGAAGCGAAAGAAGAATTGTTGAAAGAGAAATGTGCAGGCATAGAAAATTGTCAGAAATTATGAAAAGTAGACACAGCTTATCGAAGGATTAAGAATACTTTTGGTGAAAAGAAGACTAAGTGCTGTAATATTAAGGACTCAAATGGAAATCCTCTAACAGATAGGGAAGAAAAGGTTGAGAGATGGAAAGCTTACATAGAGTGTTTGTATAAGGGAAAGGAGATTGAGAATCATGTAATGGAAAGGGAGGAGGAAATTGATGGGGATGCAAAAGGAGATTTAATATTGAGATCAGAATTTGTCAGAGCATTGGAAGACTTAATCTGGAACAAAGCACCAGGCATAGATGATATACCGATTGAGTTGCTACGCTGCATAGGAGATGAAGGTCTGATCAGGTTAGATCACTTGGTGTGTAGGATTTATGAGACAGGTGAGGTACCCTCTGATTTCAAGAAGAATGTTATCATCCCTATACCGAAGAAAGTGGGAGCAGACAGATGTGAAGATTACCGTGCAATCAGCTTAATTACTCATGCTTCAAAGATCCTGTCTAGAATAATTTACAAGAGGATGGAAAGCGACATAGAAACGGAGTTGGGTGAAGACCAGTTTGGTTTTAGGAGAAATGTAGGAACAAGGGAAGCTGTACTAAGTCTCAGGCTGATTTTGGAAGGTAGAATAAGGAAAGATAAGAGAACGTTGATGGCATTTGTAGACTTAGAAAAGGCTTTTGATATCGTTGATTGCACTAAATTGTTTGGCATTTTGAAAACGATTGGAATGAAGTACAGGGATAGGAGGGTGATCTACAATCTACACAGAAACCAGACAGCAGTCATTCGAGCTGAAGGACATGAGAGAGAAGTTGATTATCAAAAATGTGTAAGGCAAGGCTGCAACTTATCACCCATACTTTTCAATCTTTACATTGAGCAAGCAATGACGGAAAAAGGAAGGAGAATATTTTAAAGTAGGAGTGAAGATTCAAGGCGAAATAATTTCAACTCTGAGATTTGCCGATGACATAGTCATCTTGGCCGACACGCCTGAGGATTTGAATGAGTTTTTGAATGATATGGACCCCGTCTTGAGGAAAGAATTCATGATGAAAATTAATCAATGTAAAACAAAAATACTGGAATGCAGCCGAAATAAATCAGAAACCTCTATGGACATCAAATTGGCAGGTGAAAAACTAAGGGAAGTAGGAGACTTCTGTTACTTAGGAAACAAAATAACCAGTGATGGACGAAGCAAAGAGGATATAGAAAGTAGGCTAGCTCAGGAAAGGAAAGCATTTCAACAGAAAAGGGACCTGTTGACATTGAATATGGATTTGGGTATTAGGAAGTCATTTTTGAAGGCCTTTGTCTGGAGCGTGGCACTCTATGGAAGTGAAATTTGGACAATTGGTGCAGCATAAAAAAGGAGAATTGTAGCATTTGAAATGTGGTGTTACAGGAGAATGATAAAGATCAGACGGTTAGATAGGGTTACAAACGATGAGGTATTGAGACTAGTGGGAGAGGAGAGATGTTTCTGGCGACTGCTAATGAAAAAAAGAGATAGGTTGGTAGGCCACATCCTAAGACACCCAGGAATAGCAAGCTTGGTTATGGAAGGAAGGGTCAAGGGAAAGAACTGTAGGGGTAGACCAAGGTTGGAATATGTTAAACAGATTGCCTCAGATGTAGGGTGCGGTAGCTATGTAGAGATGAAACGATTAGCTCAGGACAAGGAGGCATCAAACCAGTCAAAAGACTGATGATTCAAACAACAACCTCTCTTGGATTTCGGAATAGGCCCGAATATATCAGTTGCATACAGTTCCCTTGGTTTGGTAGGTATAATTGGTCGTTTTTTTTCTTTCAAAAGAAAAGAGGGATATTTGCTACGTTGAGACAAGTCACAGGTGCGAATAACATCCCTGACATCAGTTCTTATGTCCTCCCATATGAATTTTTCTTTAATGGTGCTGACAGTTTTATCGACCCCTGTATGACCAGTAAATCTATGAGCCAGCCAAATAATGTGTTATCTCAAACGAAGAGGTATAGCAATCCGTAGTTGGGTGTGGTCAAGTTCCGCATACTTATAAATTATTCCCTGCCAGATCACATTGTCTCTAGCTAAGCGTTCTGTACGAGCATAATCAGCGTCATCCCTGTTCATGTCACCATGAAGACATCGAAACATCTTCCCTAGATGGCGATTTCGCTTCGAGCCTGGGGAATGTATTGCAAATATCGAAGGGTCTCTCTGTCTTCGTCAATCAGGGCAATCGGTAGAGAGTGAACTATAGGATCTGGAGATCTACTGAGTTTATCGGCAATTATGTTCTCTTTACCAGGACGATGCTGTACATGTAAATAAATTGTTGCGCAAATAACGCCCACCGTGTTACTCTCTCGCTAGTCATGTTGGTCTTCATCAAATTGGAGCGCACGATAATCCGTTCTCACAATTACTCGGTGCCCAATTAATAGCTTCTTCCATGACTCGAGGGCAAATACCATTGCAAGGGCCTCTAATTCTGTAGTGTAATAGGATTTCTCATGAGTAGGGACAGGATTATGATGACCTAAAAACTGTAATAAATGCGAAATAAAAAATGCATATATGACCTAAAAAATATGCAGAAAATGACCTAATTAAAAATGACCTTTGATATTCTGTATTGTTTTAGTCTTTTGTGATAACAAAATGAATTCAAGCTATTAATATTGGCAAAACAGACATTTTCGAGTTATGAATTTTAAAAACAATCCTTTGAAAGTAAAATTCACAATAATTCCAAAGAGCTTTCCAAATAACTTGCAAATAAAATTCAATGTAGTTCCAAAGAGCTTTCCAAAGAACTGTAAATCAGGAGCAGAATCCAATGATTCGAATGTGGCGAATGAAAAATGCTTTATTTTCACTTCCATCAAACACCTGTTCGTGATAGTAATCCTCTTGCACCAAATTCGGTAATGACGGTCATTAAGAGTAAGGATGAAAATCCGGCCAAATTCAGTGGAGTAGGTACCATCACCCCAGGTGAGTTCCTCAGGGAGGTACAATATTACCTATCAGAAATGAGAGTTGAGACTGTAGCTCTGTCACAATACCATTTGTAACCTCACCTATCTTGTCTTCTAATCTAGCCTCCATACGAAGAGCATCATCATAATTTGATAACGTATTTCGATTCTCTCTTTTCATGTATTGAAAATCATCATGATAACCTTGATTGTATTTTTCTATTCGATTCAATATCTTTACTGAGTCTAATACTGTTCTGTTTAATTATTTTGTGATTATTTTATCAATTTTCCCTAAATCTTTCTGAACCGCATCTATTTCTTTCATCAGATGAGAATCGCACGTTCGAATAGCTTTAAGAACGTTCTTCAAATCATCGTCTACTTCCTTGGCAACGCAGGCAACTATTTATTTCTGCATATTTAAAACAATAGTACCTTTAAATTCTACAGTGAGTTGTATTTTTGGGCCTTCTTAAATACCGCATCTTATAATTTTTCTATTTGATTGGTAAATTCATCGTGAGTTTTCACCAACCTGTCCTCTAAATTTGAGCCTTTTTCGAGGACCTGAATTTCCACTGAATCAATTCATGCTTCTAAAGTACTAGAATTTTCCTGAATTTTTCTTTCAACCAAGTTAATTTGCCTTTCATGAGCCTGTAATTATTCTTAACCCTATCTTCTACTAGAGTAAGTGCAACAGAATTATCACCTATCTGAGATGCTAAAATAGCCTCTATCAATCTAATCTGTTTCTCTAGGAACTCTGAATTGTCAAATATTTTCTTTGCAAGTAAATTGGATATACTTTGAATTTTATTATCAAGGGATTCCGAATGTTTTACATTCTTTTCAAGTTCTTTGGAAAGCTCTTTGGAACTACATTGAATTTTATTTGCAAGTTATTTCGAAAGTTCTTTGGAATTATTGTGAATTTTACTTTCAAAGGATTCAGAATTTTTAAACATTTTATTTTCAAGTTCTTTGGAACTATTTTGAATTTGATTTTGAATTTGACTTTCAAGGGATGCAGAATTTTTAACATTTTATTTTCAAGTTCTTTGGAACTAGTTTGAATTTAATTTTCAAGTAATTCTGAACTACCCCGTATTGCGGTTTCCATTTAATTTTCAAGGGTATCTGAAGTGGCTTGAATGGTTTCTAAAGTAGCTTGAATCCTATTTTCTAATATTTCAGTATTTGTTTTCGTTTGACCTTCTGATGCCGAAATAGCGTCAGAAGTTTCTGTCATTTTATTTTGTAAGGCATCAAGAATTAAAGAGTTCTCTGTCATCTTATCATTCAGGGACATTAACAATGTATCATTTCCTAAGCAGACATTATTTATCACATCACAACAAAGGGCGATCAGTAAGACGAACGAACACCAGGCACTCAAGGGACTTAGAACTATAGTAGAGTAATTTAAAAATTTTGAGCCAAGAATTTCCTTACGAAAAAATGTGAATTGATGTGTTTAATCAGAAATTAACATTACTTCGCCAACATAACAAAATGAACTATTCCTCGCCTCTGTTGCATGTCGCGAAAACAAACAAAATCTAATGCAAACGATACTCATGCAATTGAGCGCAAAATGCTATATTATTCCTAATAGTGGCCCCACTGGTTGGCCGACATATCTTTATTTTCCTTATATAACCGTATGTCCACCTGAGATGGACGGGCCACCACATGCGAGGCAACATGAGCACAGTGTCAACATGAGATTTGTCACAGGGCGTCCTGGGCTGGGCTATGTAATTACTGCACACTGCATCCATGCTCCCCGTAAAGGATAAGGAAATACTTCACAATACAACAGAAAGAGAGAACACATATTAAGATAAAAACCAATTCACCAAAAATGTATTTCACAAGACATTGCCTGATGGCAACAAGAAGTATAATAAACATTTCCCTTCTCGATTATGCATCTCAGATCTAGAAAAATCATAGTCTCTTCGAAATAGTTCGTTGGTTTGACTATGTTTAATTCAAAATACACATTATTCTTTTACCCTATACAGGCGAGATTGCATAATCTTATATGACCACTCACGACACAAAAAATACCTAAATCAAATTTAATTGGTTTCAGTTCATAATATTGTCCTATATTCATTCACATTATTTACAATCATTATTTACAAAAATCTTGACGATATTTCACATCCGCATTTCACTACTCAGTTATGAAGAAATTATGGTGGCATTGTAACACACAATTCAGAGGAGCACTTAATAGCACAGCATTGCATAAGCTTGGCACTAAAGGATTCATTTATCTCAACGTGAAAATAGTAATAATAATAACTGTAGGCTTCTCCTAATATGGCCTGTGATATCTGGTAAAAATTCTCATAATTCCACTGATTTAATTAGAGGACATGTAACACTGAACATCAATGTTATACACCAGCCGTCACAAGAATCGGCAGAACAGTTGACGTGACGTCATTATATTCTTAGCAAATCAATGACTCTATATTAGTGTATTTCATGGGAATTTTATGTAACTTAATTGGACTGACATTCGAAGCAATATTACTACTATGGGACAGGATATCACTCCCGCATGAATCCCATTTTATTATCGAAGCAATTAGTATGATTATGGGACAGGATATCACTCCCACATGAATCCCATTCATCAGAGGATCAAAACCTCAAATTATCTGAACTAACTTTAGAAAACACATAAGGGCATTGACACTTTTCCACATGGAAACAGAATCATTAGGCTTCGTTTCAAGAATGTCCAAAACAATCTGAAGATCTCATACTTTCAGCATATGCTGAACACTCCCACTTTTAGACACTCGTTGAACACTCGTAATATTTTTGTGGATGTAACTCGATTATTAATTTGAGAATCTCATTTGAGATGCCGTCAGAACCAGGGGATTTTTTGCTTCGCAGAGACTGAGTAGCCCTACTCAATCATCCTCAGTGAAAAGAGGAATTTCAATATCTACATTGAAATTCTGCTCAGGGATTGTTGGATGTGTTGGGAAAAGATTTTGGACAATAATGACCATACAATTTGCATGGATCAGTGTCAATATCCTCACATAATTTCCTCCAGCTCTCAGCTTTGCTTTGGTTTATGGTTTTCCGAAGTAGCTTCTTTGCATCTCTATGTTCAGTAGATAAGGCATTGGCATCTTCTAAATTTTTTGTCCGTTGTGCGGCACGTCGGAGTCTAAGGCAATTCCGCCTCAATTCTGCAATATCATGTGCCCACCAATATGCACGGCTCTTCCGATGGCATGATCCTAAACTTGGCATTGAGGTATCAAAAGCCAATGTAATAAGATTCATAGTTGAGGAAACGAGAGTCTCAACATCAGCCTCTCCGTCAGGCTCCATATCCTCAATTTGTTCTACACCACTGGCTAATGCCTCCTTAAATGCATCAAGATGAAACATATTCAAATTCCATCTCCGTTGTTTCTGAGTAGATAAGTTCTTCCCTATTATATTACTGCACGTATCAAAATTAATATACTGATGATCACTACCAGTGTAGTCTTCTATAACCTTCCATTCCTTGATGTTTGGTACTAACGTCTCAGAAGTCATGGAGATATCGGGAATGGTCTCTGTATAAGCCGGACGCCAAAAGGTTGACGCTGCACCTACATTTAAGATCAAAAGCCCTGTCCTTGATGCCATTTCCAGAATGAACTTAACTCGGGAATTGGTATGTGGCATATCCCATTCCACTGCTCTGGCATTGAAATCCCCAGCTACAATGATTGCTCCAGTTGTATTAAGAATGGCATCTTCCAGAGAGTTGACTTTCTGACGAAATTTTCGCATTGTTTCATTTGGAGTAAGATAGACACTAAAATAGGTGACTCATCTACTCTTTAACCAAACGAATCCGTTCCCGTTCTCATGTTCTTTTATTGTAATTGTTCCAGGGTCTAAGATCCAAATAGCAGAGGAGCCTAATTGGTCTCTAAGCCACAGAGGTGACTTCTTATCTTGGTACTGTTCACTAATTAACAGCAGATCAGTTTGCTTCTCGGCAGCTAGCTGGTAGAACAGATGATGGGCTGTTCTACTCCTTTCTATATTAGCTTGTAGAACTTGGATCATTTTCGTTTCAGGTACGTCGCTTTCTCAGGGCCTCTCGGAACACCTTGCATTGGCCTGAGCCGGCCACATGACACAAGTCCTGCTGCGTAACGCCACTCTCCTCGCATAAGACACACTTCTTTGGGTTGATGTAATCCCTGAATTTGTGATTGTTCTGTCCACAGTAGAAGTAAGCCTTGCTTCTGTCAGGGCCCTCACAAATTTTGGCTATATGACCATAACTAAGGCATCGGTAGCATCGAAGAACTGATATTCTCTGCCTCACTGGGGCGTGGTGGCTCAGCGGTCAAGCTGTAGGCCTCTCACCAAGGCGGACCGGGTTCGATTCTCGGTCAATGCATGTGAGATTTTCGATGTGAAATGCCAAGTCCTGTGGTTCGGATTCCACGTAAAACGGAGGTCCCGTGGCTTATGATCGCGAGATTAACGGTCACGTTAAACTACAAGCGTCCTTCCTTTTTTCTGCCTCACTACAACTGACCCATCCTACTTGAACCAAGCCTTGCCTTAGAAGATCATTTGCAGCTTTTTCTGGCAGAGTTATAACAGCCATTCTCTGTTTCCGAATGTTAGTCTGCGTTACCATAATCTTCAGACCATCCGGGGGTTCTTTAATAATATCCTCAGTGGACTTCATCTTTGGTCGTGAGAGCATCAAGATCTCTAATCTCAATTGTCACCTTCGGCTCAAGACTGCGGACTGTCGCATCTTGTCCCAGGATATTCTTCAATGAGTCGCTAAATGCCGCATTAACTCGATTGCTTTTCCCGAGAGTAACAAGAACTTCACCGGCTCTAGTCTGTGTTATAGACCTAACTTCCGTTCCTGTGTCAGCAGGATTTGCCTTCTGCCCAATCTCCCGTAACACATCGGCATACGACTTGCCTTCTGCTGGCTTAATTAACACAGCTGGCAGTCGGGACTTCGTTGGTTGCTTCTCGAGCATTTGACTCTGTCTCTTGCCTGTGGAATCTTCCCGCTGCAGTTCAACCTGCATTTGAGTCCTTTTCTCTCGTGGTTTCTTCCTGGACACAACATAAGTCCATGACTCTACTTCTGCTCTTTCCTTTTCTTTCATTTCTCTTTCGTCACCAAGAGAGTTTGATTCTTGTGCTCGATCAGTTATTGTGGTAGCGTCTATTTGTTGTTTCTCCTTGTACCTAGCATTCTTACAGGAGATAATGCTGTAAATGGCCTCCTCCATCTCCACAGTACCATCCTTCACATCCTTAGACATGTTTTTTTGTTTCGCCGCAGCAAGATTCATCTTTTGGATGATATTTTAGCATTTTTGCAATGGCTCTTCTTCCGTTCTCCTCAGTTTGTCGAGATGTTGAGATGGGAGAAGTATGGTATCTTCCGCAACTGCCCCATCACTCGATGACTCTCCCGTTGTATTCAACTTAGACAATCGAGGCCAGACCTCAATTTTCCAGTTCGCATCTCTTTCTTGGTTCGTTAGAAGAAGATTCGTGTTCCGAAACTGGTAAAGCGTAGGTCAGGCCAGTGGTGTGGGAAGAAAATGGCGCTGACTCCAAAGAGTCCAGGCTCTCCCTCTCCTCCTAACAACAGGACCTAGAAGCTTACTACTACTCCTTGCTCTAGATGGCTGTGGATATTAAAGGCCTAGATTACAGGAGCTGTTTCCAAGGAGTAATAGACTCACAGCAGTCTAAAGTAATTAATGACGAATGTTATCACTGTCTGTTTCCAGAGGTAATATCAAGGTCTATTGTATTAGAATATAACCTCAAAATGTCGATGTAAGTCTACTTTCCTATTGAAATAGGTTAGTAATAGTTATATTTTCCACACTCACCAAACGTTGCGTAATAACAGGAATGTATACGCAGTTGTAAAACAATTGTAAGTCCTTTCGTCCTCACTTTTTTCGTAATTTCAGACGCACTTCATAGACCACACCATTTGTCAATCATAGCCACTACAATAATAATAATAATAATAATAATAATAATAATAATAATAATAATAATAATAATAATAATAATAATAATAATAATAATAGGAATTGCTGGTACAGGTTAGGTTAACATTACCACTAATACTTCGTTTAAAATAGTCTAATCTATGCCCTGTATTGTGTGTTTATTACTCCGTTTACTCAATTAGTCCAATTGGGCCCCTATACCAGATATTAATTGTGTAATGTCGTTTATTTCGTTAGAAACAGAGGTTAGGATTGAGTGAACTGACGTCAGTTGGATCATATATTTACAAAGAATCTGCATCGATCAGACAAAATAACACACTAGCATTCACAGGAATGTTGTAAACCTTGCCATAGGTATAAAAGGCAATACCCAAGCAATACCTGGCTGAAGGTATAAAAAGCACACAGGAAAGGCAATAATAGTAATTTGCTTTAAGAAATGTCACTGCCTGTGATACGGCAGGTTACCTCTAGAACCACCGCTAGAGGTGACAATACGCAAACCGGTGGCAGTGGGATGACAAGCTGCTGTTCCCCCACCAGTAGACCCGAAGAAGCTCCAGCAGCTCAAGACGATATTGGCGGTACACAAAATCACGAGTCTCGCATCGCACCTGACGGCAGTGCCTTTGTAATAAATGCAACCACTCTCACAGGTAAGCCCAAAAAACGCATGAAATGGGAAACCCATATGAATGAATCTATCATGCGAGCATATTATCGAATAACTCGTCTTGAAACAGAAATGACAAACAACCGCCAAGCACTGCATGCGGCTTTCAAGCAGCAGTATCCTCTGTTTAACATAACTGAGCAACGAGCCGCGGATCAAAGAAGAGCAATTGTAAATAATCATTTAGTTCCCGACCCTGTTCTGGATCGAATCAGACAGGAGATATCTCATGAACTATATCCCTCAGCTGCAAGTGGTGAAACTAACCAAATAAATACTGATAATGAGGTCTCCATGAATGAATCGACTCACGTAAATGAACTTCAGAATGGGGAAACAAGCCATCATTCCAACATCCAAGACGAATTTAATTCAGCTCTGCTTGAATATTCAGGTACTCAGCAATGCCAAAAAGCAGAACACACCCGAACAAAAACAACGGAGAAGGTACTTCAGAGGAAGAAAACGAATGAAGGAAGACAACGTCCAATAATTCCGAGGCAGCAGTCTTCCCGCAAGTTTGCCATGGTGTTGAAAGAACTGAACGAAACCGTACTTCCTAACTATTTAGAAGAGCACCAATCTTTCATGGAGGTCCATACTGCTATCTATTGTGGAGCACTAGCTGCAGTACGAATTAATGGGGATAGGCCACGCCCTCCAAACCAACAGTCTGCTACAAGGAAACCCAGCGATCCACCATGGGCAAAACGTTTGAAACAACGCATTGAACAACTACGCCAGAATGTGAACAGACTGCAACAGTATAAGAATGGAGTGAGAAGTAGACGTCTGAACAACCGCATACGAAGGATCATGATGGACTCCTCACAACAAGAATTTCAGGTCCCCGAAGACGCTGTGATAACAGAAGTACTTGATACTTATAAACAAAAACTTGCAGCCCTCTCTAAGCGTCTTAAGAGATACCAGAACACTACCGAACTTGAAGATAAGAAGTCATTTCTCAAGACCTTTGTTTGAGTGTGTTGGCCTATGGATGTGAGACATGGACACTTGGGAAAAGAGAAGAAACAAAACTTAAGGCAGCTGAAATGTGGTTTTCGAGACGAATGACCCGAACAAGCTGGTTGGAACGAAAGAGCTTGTTCTGAACCAAATTCAGAAGAATCGATACCTGTTGAACACTATCATGAAAAGGAAAGCAAAATTCTTGGGACATATACTCAGACATGACACTCTCCTCCAGGTAATTTTTGAAGGAAACATTTTGGGAAGAAAACCAAAGGGACGACCTAAATTGATCCACAATTCTAATTTCCTGTTCATCAATAGTAATCATACGTAAAATTTCGAATGGTGGATCAGTTAATATGATTTCAGTTTTTTCAAAAGAAATTCTAAGACCAAATTTCTGCGCAATTTCTTGCAGAGATCTGATTTGATACTCAGTTTCCTTGGTATGTATTCACGTTTCGGACCCAAATCTAAACTATTCAACCGATTTTTTTGAAATTTGTATGATGAGTTGCTATTATTCAGGGAAGATATTTACACTATAAAACTTTCACATGAACTCAACTATTTTGAGAGTGATGAAAAAAAAAACTTCGAAATTTTGTATATATTTTAAAAAATCGCAATTTTATGGAAAATAGTTCAAGTGAAATATTTCTTGTTTAGAATCATTCCCTATAGTCCATAAAATGGGTTAAACTAAACAAAAAATAAGAATTAAGTGACGTTATATATTTTGGGAACATTTTTCTTCAAATTTGAAATTTTGGAATTCATCTTTTCTTTTTTAACACGGTACCTTTTCATCTTAGTTTTATTTACAAATGTTTTTAGTTCAGGACATTGTACTCTCTATCAGCTTTAATTTGACATATTTATTTATTTATCATATGTCTTTTAGTGCCGGGAGTGTTCGAGGACATGTTCGGCTTGCCAGAGTCTGTAGCTGATTCCAGCGGACACCCTTAGGATGAGCTACAAGTTCCGTTCAATTTCAAGTAGTTCTAACTTTTAATGATACCTAGTGGTGAACGTTGGAACTTTGATAGAGCGTTCAACGAAATCGAGCTTAGGAAATTTAGCTTCACACATGTTTAGTCTGTGGAAGGATCTTTTACATGCCATAAATCTATGACATGGGACCGCCGGCTTTACTTCCCCTCCGAAGGAAGCCATATTGAAGGATTTTTAACGCTCTTAAAAGACACATATGACAGCATTGTATAGCTTTACAACTTAGGGAGCTACGATTTTTGAAAAAATAAGGATTGGGTTAGTTAGTTATTGTTATTTTAAGGGGCAGAACTACGAGGTCATCTGCCCCTAAGAATTGAGGATAATGTCACTATCCGGGAAAATGTACTTGAAACTGAATGTTAATTTCATGACAGGAATGGCGTACTTTGAACAACTAGAATCCCCCTGATGCATAAGTAGGTGTTGTTTTTTGTCTTCCTTCGTTCGTTTTCTTCCTCTGAGGTACCTTTTCCGTTGTTTTTGTTCGGGTGTGTTCTGCTTTTTGGCCTTGCTGAGTCGTGTTTCATCAGCTCCCTTCGAGCCATCTGCATCATATTTTCCCTGAGTGATGTCCATCTTATGTAGCACTTGCAATTCACTCACACTGCTACAGTTATAATGGATCATAGCATTCATTACTCCTAATTTAAGTGTTGTCAGTCCCTCATATGTGTCTTTTGGAAACCGACGCCATATTATGGAATTGAAAGACTCATTTCAGTTTTGTGTCAATCCATGAAGGCATTTTCCCAACATCTCGCTGTTGCTTAGTCTTTCATAAATTGGCTTCACTTCTTGAAGAACATCCCAAGGTATGCCTGGTTTGTACCGGTACCTGTTGAGTTCGCCTTTAGTTTTAGCTCGCTGGTAAGAGCACCAACTGTCACTTCTTTCAGGACACCTGTGATGCGTTGGCCTCTCCTTGGTTGCTGTCAAATGGTATAACGTTGACCAAATTCCATTGTACATTGCTTGTATGCTGGAAGTATTCCTACGAAGTGCAATGCCAAAGTAGTTCTGCATTTTGTCAATGAGGAAACCTGTAAGTTTTCCTTTCCCCTCTAGCTTTTTCTCATGTACCAACTTGCGCAGTGCTGTTCCCAACCTTTTCTGGTAATGTCCGACACATTCAAGTTTCTTTATTTGCTTCCCATAGTAAGGATCAGTCTCTAGCACAATTTATAGCTTTTTGAGTCTCCAATTCCATAAAAATCAATGTACTCCAGTCCTCTCTTTTCTACTGAGCGACAACAAATATTTTTGGCCCACTCTAGTTGCATGTTTGGTGAAGACCCACTGAAGTTTTTCATGCACACTGTAGCGTGGTCTACATGCCAAGCGAGGTAGGAAGGGAATCTTTGTCATCAGTTGAATGTAGTTTACATCCTACGCAACTTTTAGACATTACTTCAACGTCAGTAACTTTACCTGTGTCTACTGACATCGCTGAAACCATACCTGAGAGTGAAGAATGACCTCTTCGGTGCCAAGTCCCATCGACAGTCACACCGCATTCATTATTCTGTCGTTTTATTTTGATTTCCTCTGCAGCATCTTTCACTACTTCTTCGGCAACTTCAGAGGTAACTTCTGCTCGAGTCTTGACGTGCTCAGTATAAGCTGCAGATGCAGGTGGAGGAGGTAAATTCATTATATAGGAAAATGTCCTTGATTCACTACGTCCACAACCAATTAGCCGCATTCCATACACAAGTCTTCTATTAATTTCAGGCATCTTACCATTTTCTTTGATGTGCACTGAGGATCTGACTTAAAATCACAATTACTACACACTAAACTGACACACAAAGCCCAACCTAACCATTGCGTATCAACGTTTTTCAGTGATATTGATCCACAATTCATACAGGCAGGGCATACAAGCAAAGATAACAATTATTCTACACACTCCACACTAAATATAATGTTGTAACTGCCTTCAGAATCACCAGAATTGCTGTCAAAATGCGAAGTAGGAAGTTTAGATTCAGATGTATTAGGCCTACTCACATTGGGAAACTCATATCCATCTTTTTCATTTTCACCTTCTGTCTCAATAATATTTTGGTTATTTCGTGTGTGTTTATTTCCATGAAAATGGTGTTTTCGTTTATAGCCACTACGTTTATAACAACCCATTATTAACCAAAATAAAGAAGCTAGTCACTCGATGTAAACAACGAATATAATACACATGGCAAGATGTCAAAGAGTGTATGCAATATAATGTAGATTGACCATTCAATGACTTAATTTGGGAAAAAGAACATAACAATATTCATGCAATCTATTGTTAAGTAAATGTACTACATGCTGAAATACAAGCGCGATCTAGTGCAATGCCGTTACACTGAAAAATCCGCTTGTATATGGAAAGCTACCGAGTGATAGTTGTTGAGAGCGCCCCAGAAGTCAGGATCACGGGCGCAACGGTTCATTTAAATGAGTATTACGGCCTAACTATATGTCTTAGGACAATTATACTTACATAATTGTAAACTAGAAACTAGAATAACGTGAAAAAGCAATTATTGACTATTTTGATAAAAATCACGATTTCAAATGTGAATACATACCTTAGATTGTTTGCATGCAAGGTCGCCTGTAAATCCCTAACAGTTTAAACCAATTTCTTGCTTATAAATTCAAATTTTTATGTGTCGAGGATTCTCTTCGTACCTTCCTCTCATTACATATTATAACACATTATTGAATATCAAAGGTGATAAACAATAACCCGGGCTTAAGCCATTTTTAATCGTGATTATTAGTTTCATAAGTTTAATTAGTTTCGGATGGAGACATTTTAAAAATTGGTGGCCTTTATATAGAATCATATGCCTTCTTAAAATCTATAAATGCTATAATATTAATAATAATAATAATAATAATAATAATAATACAGAGCCAGTAGGAAACAGAGACAGGAGAGCAACTTATTTGTCAAAGGCAAGAAGAAATTCTACAGAGCACTGAGCGAAAACAATATATCCTCAAATGCTCCTTATCCAACGAGAGAAGAAATTGAGGAGTTTTGGAGCAATCAACTATCCAAAGCCACCAATTTTAACTCACACACCCATTGGGTTCAGGAAGTAACAAACATCTTTAAAGACTATAATCCGATGAAATATGATCCAATAACATCCACTGAAATTTCTTCCATCATTAAAGGTCTTCCTAACTGGAAAGCACCCGGTTTAGATCAGTTACAGAATTACTGGTATACGATCTTCTGTCTATTCTAGTGAATGAAGTTGTTGCTCATCCACAGAAGACGCCAAATTTCCTTACACAAGGTGTAACACATTTACTTCCGAAGGACCCACAAAACATGAAAGATCCCGGAAAATACCGTCCAATTACACGCCTTCCCACGATGAATAAGATCATCACGTCCTGTCATAGTAGGAGGATATATGCCCAATGTGAAAAAAATAACATCCTAGCAACACAACAAAAAGGATGCACGAAAGGGTCCAAAGGGTGTAAAGAAATACTTATTGACTCAGTGGTTTCTAACCAGGTCTTTGCCTATAACAGAAATGTATTCACAGCATATATTGACTACAAGAAGGCCTGTGATTCCGTGCCCCATGATTGGTTTGATCCATATTTTGTCAGTGTATAAGATTGATCCTCAGATTATATATTTCCTGGAACACTCCATGGCAACGTGGCGTACAGTTATGTGCCTTAGTACTACAAGTGGCAGTATTGCAACCAGTATGATCCCAATCCACAATGGAATATTCTAAGGAGACTCCTTGAGCCCATTATGGTTCTGTCTTGCGTTGAACCCACTATCAAACCAACTTAATTCAACAAAATATGGCTTCAGTATCAAGAAGAATTCCAGGGAGCTTGCAAAGCTCAACCGTATCCTGTATATGGATGACCTAAAGCTATATGCTGCCACCTGAGCACAGCTAGAGTTTCTGTTGAAGATAGTGGAAACCTTTTCACAGGTTGTGAAAATGGAATTCGGTCTGGGGAAATGTAAAACGCTGAACGTTATGAAAGGCAAGCTGCAGGAAGATGTATATGAAACAGCTCAGGGCCAACAGATTGCAACAATGCTCACTAACGAGACCTACAAGTATCTGGGAGAAGCAAGCCAGACACATAGAACACTCAGTGGTGAAACAAAATCTGACGAAGGAATTTGGCAGACGAATTAAGCTTGATTCTAACACCAACCTCAACAGTAAAAACTTGGTTAAGGCAATCAACCTTTATGCTGTCCCTATCCTTAGTTACTCGTTTGGAGTCATCAAGTAGAGTAAAACTGACATTGCAAGTTAGAACAGAAAATTAGAACATTACTGACCAAATCACGAAAACACCATCCCAGGACATCTGTGGAACGAGTCATGTTACCGAGACATATGGGTGGGAGAGAAATTGTTGATATAAAAAACCCAGTAGCTTGACAGATCTATGAGCTAAGAAAATACTTCCGTTCTGTATCGAACCATTCGATGCTACACAAGGCTGTCACAGAAGCAGATGATTCAACTCCACTAGTCTTAAGTCATGAAGAGACTAAAAAGCAGGTGCGCAGTGATTTGGATAGATTCAATGCATGGTTATCCGAGCCAATACACGGAAGACATCCCAATGAAGTCATTAAAATTCACGTCGACAAGCTAGCGTTAATGTATGGGCATATGTTTCCTGAAACAGAAGGCTTTATGATCGCTATTCAGGACCAGGTTGTCCCCACGAGGAACTACCAAAAGTTCATTATCAAGGATGCATCTGTGCCCAACATCTGAGACTGTTCATATTGTCGCCATTTTGCTGGGACAGAATGTAGGAAGTGACATGATTTTGTTGCCAAGATAGTACATCAAGAACTGGCTATATACCTTCAACTGCTGAGCCAAGAAAAAGTGCCGTACAATAAATATGCTCCTGAAAGTTCACTGGAAAATGACAGCTTTACGTTGTACGTGGATCGTGCTGTATTGATAGATCAGTCAGCTGTGTACAACAGACCTGATCTGGTTCTTGTTGACAAATGCATGAAGCACACCACCTTCATAGATTTGGCGATCCCAAACAGTGGCAACATGCTAAAAAAAAAGCATGTTGAAAAGCTGTCAAAATACACAGAGCTTTCAGAACTGATAAGGAAGCAAAGCCACATGGCACAAGTCAAGACAGTTCCTATTATCATCTCCAGCACTGGTGTGATTCCCAACAACTTAAAGGAATCGCTCACAGAATTGAAATTAGACCCAGGCCTTTTAAAACTGATACAGAAAACAGTCATACTTTCTACGTGTCGCGTAGTAAGACTGTTCTTGGGCAATCAGGCCTGAAGGAGTGAGGGAAAAGTTTAAAGCTACTACTCAATGCAGTCACCAAGAATTTGCTCCTTATGATACATATCTGGGATTGTAAATGATTTCTTTCCAGCAAATATGCTGAGAATGTGTAAGCGCATGCGCAAAATAAATAATAAAAAATTCTTATAATAATAATAATAATAATAATAACAATAAAAATTATTAATATTACTGTTATATAATGGCCAGTGGCATCAGGAGAGGTCTCGTGCAGATCTTTCAAGTTGACGCCCTTATGCGTCCTGTGTGTCGTGATGAGAATGAAATGAATGCTTCACGATCTCTGTTTGCCCGAGCCAGAGTAATTAACCACCAGAAGTTAAAATACAACGACCCAGCAGAGAATTAAACCCAGGACCCTTCGAACCAAAGGTTAAGTTGTCAATCCACTTCGTCACAAGAGTAGGAGTAGATAAGGCCACATTAACAAAAACAGACAGACGAACATAGACATATTCCCCTTGATCTCTTAAGTCTCCTTTTCAACCGATCACATTTTACAAAATATGGAAAAGTGGGCTAATAATGATCGTTTTTACCAGTTTCAGTCATGTTTACAAGAATAGCATCAAGAGATGTTGTCGAACACCTTCACTTTATGGCTCTACATAGCAGAAAGAAGATAATAAAAACTAAATTCGTAGTAATAGAATAATTGGAAGGAAGTTTAGGCCTACCTCATATTCCACACGGTAGTGACGAATTGTCCCTCCAAAATATCTTGGTTTATTCCATGAAACAAGTACTTCTCGTGGTCCCTTAGCAGTTGATTGCAAATTGGTCACTTTATCAGGAGCTAAACAAAAAGAAATTAATATTATTATTCTCACTCATTGCTACTAATATTTTGCATATATACCGGATGTCAGAAGACATAACTGGTTAACAGTGTTATCAATAATAATAATCATACTACTAATAATTATAATAATAATAATAATAATAATAATACCGGTAATAATAATAATAATAAAACGTGGACTGAGGCGAGGAAGGAACAGCATAGGGAATGAATGCGGGAATACTGGGCGAAGGTTCCAAATCCATGAGTTTGAGTATACGTACACGCGAGTACTCAGTAGTGTTGCTCGGAGCACGGTTAGAGAGATGCAAGAAGAAACGCCGAAATAGCGTCATCCGTAGATGGTCAATACGACAGCATAAAATTTAGTTATGTATCCGAGTCCAAAACACATACAAATATACATATAAACTGCACTAAATTTCATTTCTCCAGTGATCAACTGTTAGAATGGCACAGTCATTGGCTTCTACCAAGTCCTGCATAGCACATGGTCTTGATAACATTCTGCAATTCAGAAGGTTCTCAGGGTCTTGTCTTTCACCACATCTACAAAGTTCTTCAGTAATGTATCCCCACTTCATTAAATTGCTTTTGCATCGACTCACACCAGTTCTCAGTCCGTTTAGTGTCTTCCAAGATTCGTGTTGTAAATGGTAGCCTGCTGCCGGCTTTTCCTTCATTTCCCACGATCCTCCCGGTGATTTTGTTTTCCAAAGTTCAATTCGGCGCGCTTCAGCTGAGGAAGGAATGGATATTGTTGTTTGGAGGAAGATCTTTCTTGATTTTAGCCTAGGTGGATGGACATCAAGTCCATACATTGGGTGTCTTGGATCCGTTTCTTGATTTTTCTTCCCTACTTCTGCCGCTACTTGTCTTCTAACTTCTGGAGGTGCTACTCCCATGAGCGGAATGATCTTATCGACAGACGTTGGGCGTAGTTAGCCTGTCACAATGCGGCCTGTCTCATGCAGGGCAATATGTACTTCAGGCTGTTCCAAATCCATGAGTGTGAGTATGCGTACACGCGAGTACTCAGTAGTGTTGCTCGGAGCACGGTTAGAGAGAGACTGGGGGTGAGAGCCAATACGTCTCTGGGCGAAGGTCCTAACACAAGTCAATGCGCTTCCAGCCAGTCTTGATGTATCCACCGTGCAGTGACGGTAGCCCCCCACAGCAGAGCTGTATTGCATATTGCAGGTTTACTCACGGAAGGCGGCGAGTACTCCACTGCTCACGAGCGAGCTGCTCGGCTGGAACAGCCTGATCTACTTGGTTGGCATGAGCAGAGCTCCTCCAGACTGGGGCAGCGTATTCTGCAGCAGAGAAACTCAGAGTAAAGGCAGTTATACGCAGGACACTAGGCTGCTCTCCCCATCTGGTGTTTGTGAGCTTCCGAATGATGTTGTTCCTAGTGCATACCTTCCGTTTGGTGTCCATGCAATGCTGTTTGTAGGTTAGCGCGCGATCCAGCTTTACTCCTAAGTATTTAGGAAGAACACAATGTTTCAGACTGTGACCATTCCAGGTGACGTTCATCTGCCTTCTCGTCTCCCTATTGCGCAGGTGAAACGCGCATATTTGGGTTTTCTCTGAGTTGGGTTTCAAGTAGTTATCATTGTAGTAGATGGCTAAGTCTTCAAGAGCAGATGTCAGCTTTAAATCTACTTCTTCAAACGTTGATCCTTGAGCAGCAACAGCAGTGTCATCTACGTAGATGAATGCTCTGGTTCTAATGTTAAGTGGCTGGTCGTTAATGTAGATATTATATAATAACGGAGCTAGCACACTTCCCTGTGGGAGACCATTCTTTTGGTTCCTCCATCGGCTTTTCTTATTCTTCAGGGTGACAAAAAATCGTCGATTCTGCAACAAACACTGAATGAACTGTGTTAGTCGGAAGTCTCTATTTGCTGAGTACAGCTTCTTTGTCAATCGCTTGTGGTTTAAAGTATCATAAGCAGCTGTGAAGTCCACAAAAGCAACTCCAGTACGGTAATCTGTTTCCTTTCATATACATCCTCAATATACTGGGTTAAGTTCAGTATTTGACCAGTACACCATTTCCCTGGTCTAAAACCTGCTTGTTTCTTAATGATCTCTCTGTCAACAAAATCATAAATTCAGCATAAAATAATAATAATAAATAATAATCCATCTCCCGTAAAGCAAAATTACGACAATAGAACACGGAAATCTAACCCGAGGCACTATAAGTCTCTGAACCACTAATATTTGGGGCAGATCACTAATTAAAGATATATAAGAAAAAGAAAGAAACAATTTTGGGAACACTTTTGGTCCAGTTTGTACTGAGGGAATTTTGATGAAAAGGAAATCATCGACATATTCAAAAAAAGGCGTTTGAAATTTGATGGGCATATTCTCAGAATAAGTGAACACAGACTGACTAATACTCTCTCAATGAAAGCTAAATTTCCCACTGTAAGTGTTTCTGACACAAATGAATGAATGGATGAAAGCTAAGAACAACTATAGAACATCCAGCGTTTAGAAAAGACTGTGGGTCTTATGGGCTTTTACTTTTAACGGACCCCCTCCCCCCTCTACACTGGTTTTGTTACCTCACCTTTTATCATGAAGGAACTCTGAACATATATACGAAGTACGTCCAGAAAGTAAGTTCCGTTTGGTAATAACATTGAATTGTGTACAGATACAGAAAAATTATTTATTGCACAAAATTCCACAACCCTTAAACTACTTTTCCACATAACTGCCGAAATGTTGTAGGCATTTGTCGTAGCTTGGCACGTTTTTTTTATACCTTCTTCATAGACGTGTGCCGCCTGTGTCTTCAACTAGTTGTACGTTCCGCTGCAGCGCAGTTCCGCATATGCGCGGTTGACGCTCTGTATCAAGGAGAAGAAACGTGCGCCATTTGGAGAGCGCTGTCAGCCACGTACGCGTTGTTGTGCATGTTTACTCGTACAATGTCGGTGTTGATTGAAAATCCCGCCGCTTGTGAAATCAGATCTGTGATTCGTTTTCTGAATGCTAGGAAAGTGAAACCAATTGAAATTTATCGGCAAATTTGCGAAGCGTATGGACAAAATGCGATGAGTGATTCAATGGTGAGAACATGGGTCCGACAGTTCAATGAAGGACGTAGTGAAGTGCACGATGAAGAACGAAGTGGGCGTCCATCTTTGGTTACAGAAGAACTGGTTCACGCGATTGATGACAAGATCCGGGAAAACCGCAGGTTTACAATTAGTGCTCTCGCTATGGAATTTCCCCAAATCTTACGATCACTAATTCATGAAATTGTTACCGAAAAACTGAACTTTTGTAAACTTTGCCTACGTTGGGTACCAAAGATTCTTACGGAGCAACACAAAACAAAACGGATGGGTGGTGCACTTCAGTTTTTGACCCGATACAACGAAGGCGGCGAAGAATTTCTGACACAGATAGTCACAGGAGATGACACTTGGGTTTCTTACGACACCCCTGAAAGTAAGCGGCAATCAATGGAATGGAGGCACACTTCAGCAAAGGTTAAGCCGAAACAAATCTTGACACCTCGGAAAATGATGTGCTCAATGATCTGGGGCTGGAAAGGCATCTGACTCATTGATTTCTTACCGCGTGGTCAAACAATCAATGCAGATGCTTACTGCGAGACACTTAGGAAATTGCGCCACGCAATACAGAATAAGCGCCGAGGGTTGCTGTCAAAAGGTGTTGTTTTTCTTCACGACAACGCACGACCACACACTGCAAATGTGACGAAAAACCTCCTACAGGGATTTGGCTGGGACGTGTTTGATAACCCTCCGTACTGCCCTGACCTCGGTCCTAGCGACTTTCATCTGTTCACACATCTCAAGTCTTTCCTTGGCGGTCACCACTTCAACAATGACGACGAGCTGAAATAAGATGTTTCCAACTGGTTGAAGACACAGGCGGCAAACTTCTATGAAGAAGGTATCCAAAAACTTGTGCCACGCTGTGACAAATGCCTGCAAAAGTTCGGCAGTTATGTAGAAAAGTAGTTTAAGAGGTGTAGAATGTTGTGCAATAAATAATGTTTCTGTATCTGTACACAATTTAATTTTATTACCAAACGGAACTTACTTTCTGGACGTGCCTCGTATTTTTCGTCATAACAGCTTCCTACAATTTTCTGTCAATATATTACCTTTGTTATTGCATACAATTATCGTTTATATTACGTCTTAGTAATTTAAACATTTTCGAGGTTAGCACGCTGGGAAGAAGAGCCTCGTTCCGTGTTGCATGCTCGCCCGGAGTTGAGCACATGCTCAGTTACGCCGGCAATATAAGTACTGAAGCACTATCCGTCATTGGTGTTTTTGTTGCGAGTCTGTTTTATTTTCTGTTCGATCGAATCAGGGCTGCCGACAGTTGGGTTTGAACCCACTATCTCCCGAATGCAAGCTCACAGCCGCGCGCCCCTAACCGCACGGCTGACTCACTTCAATATTACAAATATTAATCTAAACAAAAACCAAAAAAAAACAAGAATAAAATTGAAAGAAACTAAATTATAACCTAACTAATAACAAAAAAGGTGATCATCAACAGTATTGCCGACGTAAAAATTGTTAACATCGTCAGCATACATCCGAGAAGGAAGGGTTGTGCTCTTGACATCTGTCAATCAGTAATGCGTCATATCACAACGAAATGAATGTCGTTATTGGATCTCTTCGCGTACTGTATCCTTAATACTGGTCCAATCAGTTAACATCTGCAAAGCTGCCCCTTCATGGGCGTGTTCTATTTCAGGAAGCTGCTGGGGTTGTGTTGTGTCGCTAACTTATGAAAGCGCAGTACTCGAAGCGGATGAACATAACGTATGACGTCAGCGCTACCTCTGCCTAGAGTTTGCAACACTTGTCGCCATAAGGCCCCACAGTCTTCTCTAAACGCTGGAGGCTCTATAGCTACTTGAAGTTGAAAAGGACCTTCAGGAAATAGACTTCTCAAGTGATATGGTACTGAACAGATCAAAATTAAGAGAACAAGTTAACAATCATCAATTTTTTCACACCACTCAAACATTGCATCCAAAAGAGCCTGGACGGAGGAGCGAAGAAAGACCCATAGCGAGAAGATGAAGAGAGTTTGAGAAGACAAGAAAGCAAGATCTGCTAGATAGGTTCAACCGCGCTCCTTAAACGGGCATAAAACGATGTAAAACGATGTAAAATATACAAATAATAAAAAAAATATGTTATGAGTTTTACGTGTTGCCGAATGCGAATTACTTTTCCTCCTATGATACGCGACGTTTAGCAACTCTTGATGTAATCGGTGAAACTTTCTGGCATTACCCATCACAAACAAGTTTCAGTTACTGATTGATACCATGCCTAGTTGTAAACTATCAGGTCACATGGGGGTTGTACCCGCAAATACGGGATTTGTATAATCATCAAGGGCTCTATTATTTTATTATACTGTGTGTATTATATTCATTATTTTATATAATCATTTCATTTATTAATATGCCATAATTTATATATACCGTATAATGCAAGGATTTTGCCAGTTATTGTAGGTTAGTTGGGTTCACATTTCAACATAGTATGACAGTGTGTATGCAGACCACAATTCGGTAGACATTCCTGAAGATTGTTGCAAGCTTCACCCATTATAGAACCATGAAAGTAACGCTAATGATTTCTGAGAATGGCAGTGGGAGTACTGTGTCCGTTTAGACCGAAGTCCAACGACCACATTTTCAAATTCCCGATATCAGTTTAGCAGAGATCTAATATCTCAGGGTCTATATGGGCGAAAACTATTAAAAAGCTGGGGCTTCACTGATCTCGACAATATGAAGCAAGGATGAGAAAAGGAGAAATGAAAATAGCACAATTTCATAAAAACATCTCATTTTATTTTAAAAATTTAAATTTAAATCTGTATTTAAATGACGAAAAACAATAAACACGAAACAAAACATAAAATACCAACAAGTGGGAACTCTGTTTCCCGTTCGAAATACAATTCAACAAGAAAATGAATGCACTCGAAATTTCAAAACATTTCGCTTTTTGATAACGAGAAAATTATCAGTCGATTCTGGTATCAAATTTAATTATTTACACTATTTATATAGCAGGTGGTCTACTCTAGAGTAAAATTTCAGTTCGTCTGACCCCTGTATTCAACTGTACATTTAATCATGGTTCATTTTTAAAGACAAAATATTTTTTAATCAACATCACTGTTTCCAAGTTAATCGTTGAAATTATGACTAAAGTGGACAAGTTCTGATTTATATAGCTTGTCAGAAGGCAAATTATTTTATTACCAATGGATAAATGTCGTCTCATTCGAAATTCCTATTTTTCAAAATATTTTCATTCGGTATATTTTCTCATATGTATCAACAACATTTGATTGTCTGTTATAAAGAAATAACCAGGGTTATTCCTGTTCACTCACTAGTCATCACTTGATGCTCTAATACCAATATTTGAGTAACATGAACGTCAAATATTAATATTATTTAACTAGATATATTATTTTCCACAGAACAATCGTCAACTATCATTTGTGTTATTCTTATTTCATTTAGCTGTTCCAAATATTTTTGTATTAACAAACTCCACATAACCAATTACAAATATGATCAGTAATTTGTTCAATAACAACAACAAAAAATCATACAATCCTACGGATTTTATTATTATTATAATCATAGTAATCCAATTTATTAACAAATAAATTTAGATTTAACTCATCCTGATTTAATTCATTAACTTCCGAACAAAATTATAAACATTTAATTCAGTATCACATTATTTATAATTATTATCATTATTAGACCAATGTTTTTATTTTTATTTTCATTTCCCAGCAATAATTAAATTCAGAAAATATTCTACTGCAGATTTAAACATTATTATTAATTAGCATTATTCCTATTAAATTAAGGCATGACCATCTCAATATTTATGCACATCAATGAATTCCTATCTTATTTTTATGAAATCAGATAATTTTATTTATTTCTATCTTTTCAGTGGATCCAGCAAGGTTCGATCAAATCTAGTATATAGAAGCTTCACTTCATAGGAGCATTCAAAGAATTAATAGGATAATCTACTCAGATATTACAACTCAGCAATTCTTCTAGGTTTGTGCCGTGTCTTGTGTGGGGTTTCGCCTAGGACAAGACATGGCACAAACTTAGAATAATTGCTAAGTTTTAAATCACCGGCCATGAAAGCCAATATGCTGTGCCCATTTCAACAATGAAATATGCAAATCACAGTTAGCCAGCAATGCTCAATCGGGAGTATCGGGGTTCATGGTATGTTCTCCCACTCTGTGACTTACACACTCTGGATTAAGCAGAGGATACACTTCCAAAAATAAACAAAATCAAGATCCTACTATCAAAACATTTGATTATTCAAAAATCTGGCGCTACAAAAATAAACATAAAACACTGACATTACACTTCACACTTGTTTCAAAAACGAACAAGGAATTCAAAATAATGATTCACAAATAATAATTAATGGTTATCCAAGAACAAAGCAAAAAATACTTCATCTGAGTTTCACTCCCATATAGCACAAATCCTAACTTCTTACAAACGAGCTCCAAATAGCTCGGTGAATCTTACATGCATCGTGTTAACAAATAAACACACACCATTTAGTCTTTAAATGAGTCCATCTGGCTTTAATTACATTATTATAGTATGACTACTTATTAATTATTTTGGGCTCCCGCAATGTTCAGTTTGTTACCATCTCTCTTCTCAAGCTACCAACTCACTACCGTGCCCGGAAAAACTTGCGTATCCCCGAGTTATAGAAAACTACTGACAAAGTCAACTAAAGAGAACTCCCAAGTATCTCAACCTTTTCATCATAACTCGTGAACAAATTAAATCATTAAATAATAAAGTTAGGGATTTTATTATATTGTCTTCAAAGACAATTATATCTTAAGGAAGCAACGATCTGAACTCTGCAAGCGATAATAATGAATGTAAAAGGACCTCAGTTCAAATACTGGGTCGTTAAAACAATCTTAAATACATCCGTGTAACATGAACCAGACAGCTTGTTCCTAACCTTTCTCGATAAGAGAGTTTCTAAGAGTGTGTCCCAACACTTGGCTAATTTGTGGCTTTGAAAGGAGGGACCACGGTCTCGCTCTCTTGAGACGGAATACAAAGCGCCTTCTACCGGTAGCCCATACGTTTCTTTTGACAGACAAGGCGTGTAAATACAAATAAACAACAATGTATTATTAGGTTCTACAGACCTATTCTTTTAGCTTCGGTAAAGTATAATTATGAAGTGTCGTCATTAGTGGGTAAGAGGATCAATGAAACAACAAATATAAAAGGGGCTTCGACGTGAAAGAATCTGAGTTCATTCCTTTTAAACTGCCTCGGGAACCTTATCCCACTTTTGAGAACTTACAACCAAGAATTACAAGACCAGTGGTATCAAACCCACTGTCCATCATATTTGCGACTTAGGGAAGGTATTTGCACTCAACCGACGCTCACAATTCAACATAATTCGCACCCTTCTCCAGTATTGCATACAACCACATCATATTTGCGACTTAGGGAAGGTATTTGCACTCAACCAGCGCTCATAATTCAACATAACTCATTACCGCGACTAACTGTCCCTCACAATTATTTTACCGAGCATTTCAACGCGTTCCTAGCGTGACAAATTACTACAAATGCGCGACATGGCGCTCATTACCTTAAATAGCCAAGTTGCCTTTCAAAAAAATTCAAATCAAAATTTGATCTTCGTCTCGAAAAGAATATAATCAGCCGTAGCCTCCATCAACAATAACTATATTTAACATTAAAAACATTACTGGTACCTCGACAATATTAAGAATTCATATAAAGAGCTTCCGCAGCTACAACCTATTCCAATGTAAAATTCATCACATAATTAATTTATTTAATTATTATTATTAATGCGCTTGCAGTACATAAATTATATTATTTGCCATTATACTGATATTCCACTGAATATTTTCCACCAGGGATTAATTAATACTTCAAAATACTTATATTTCAATCAAATTATCGTTCAGATCGCGCAACCTATATTTCACATGTTTTCAAACATCCCTACTTCAACTTCTGAGGATTTTACGCAAATCTTCCCAAAACACATAATAGTGAAATTAATACTCACATGATTCTTCCAGTCAGAGACCGGGTTTTCCATCGATGAAACATTTCACCCACTCACTGATTCTTAAGCCATATTAATGATCATAATTACACTTGTTCAAAATCACATAAAACATATACACTGATCTTATTTAATTTACAAAATAACCTTCTGGGGTTCATTTTCACTAAAACACAAATTCACTAAAAAGGATATATATTACACTCAAAAATTTCACTAAAATCGAATTACATATACATTTATCACTTATGGCATTTGTTACATTTGCCTTTACACACGTGATTTTCTTCTCCTTTCCCGTCTCCAAGGGTTGCACTTTGTTTACGTTGGCTTACTGATCCTATCGGGATGATTGAAAGTCTCGATCGAACTACCCTCACAGGAACGGTTGATCCTCTTATTCCGTGGTTTCGACTCTCGGCTTAATGAATTTAATGCACGATATGGTACCTCGCTTGTAGCTAAATTGTTCGTTTAACATAAGTCTGTCACTAACGTTTTACTTCTAGAATCGCTCGAACTATTATAACGGCGACCTAGTGATTTACTTCTCTGGTAATCCACAAATGGATTTTACTCTCTGATGCAGCGGTTCTTTAACTATTGGACTAATTCCAATGTCTGACTGTTCGTTTGTCTAAACATAGACAATGCCTGGCATCTCGACTCCTTAATTCTATCGCACACCCCTCTAGTCTCCTCAGTTCAGGAACACTAGGCGTTACTATCACGTTTTACCCTGATCTGGTTATTTAACGTAGATATAGAATCGTATAGTTCACTGTTCTTAGGTACTTCGAACTCCTATGATGCTGACAATTTAGCTGAAACTATTTAGGTTCGAGTCCCTATCGCCGGTAATTGCTTAAGTCCACCGTCAATAACTTTGTCTGTACTTGTAAAATTTATAAAGTCCGAAGCTTGATGATATGTTTCCTATAACAAGGATTCTGATGCTTCTTCGCACGGCGATACTGTTGACGATATTTAGACGGCGGCTCCCATAAGGGGTGCTCGTCTGCGATAAATAGTAACACGACCTATCACGGTCTGGTGAATACTGCATACACTTCCTGGCGCGTCCAGGGTTTATATTTAAATCTGCCACAAAAAGATCAGACACGTACCTTCTCCAACCCTAACTTCTAAAATAATCGTCATATAATTTTGAAAAATATGTCTCCTAAAAGCTCTCATTCTAATTGTAAAAAGGGTTCCTTTAATTACGAAAATCGATCATACACTCCCATGATATTAAATAAATGGGCTCCTGAGATGCGTGGGTATTGGAGTTTTGTTTTCCCTCTCTGCCAGCTTCGGGCTCGGGGAATAACTATTTACGTAATGCTTCATGTGCACTTCTTTCCTGTGCAATTATTACAAACTTTTTCCACACACAAAAACTCTTTCCCAGGATTATCAACAATGACAGATTCATTTCTTTAGTTAAATGCCTGAAAATGGCTTAATTTTAATTATTTCTCTTCTTGCGTCATTGCGACGTTGTCAATATATTGTTGAGTAATGGATTTATCCGAAACTCCTTCTCTGTCTCTCAGATCGGAAAAATACCAGCTCTATTTATAATCATGCGCCAGCCCCATACTGCAGCATCAACAGTGATCTCATGCTCTGGTGACTCGCGGTATCTCGTGCTTGCGTCACCTTACAACAGTCCAAATTCTTATTAACCCTTATAAAACCTTTAAAAATGCATTCTTAAGTCCGCATTATTTCTTCTTTTTCTTGCATACAAGGGTATGGATTCGATACTTGAACCAGTCCACATGGGTTCAAATCTCCCCTCCTTAGATAAATAAATTTTCGAATTCTGAGGAAAATTATTTGAGTATTTTCCATAGAAAATGTCATCCTTTCAGTATCGAAGTCATCATAACATCTCGCAATACCTTTAGTTTTATTCTCTCATAGAATCCCACGATGATTCGGGTCTTCTAATTTAATGTCATATCCGGTAATGGTGTAAGCCGGGCACTCTCTGCCGCTACCCGTTCTTCCTTGCTTTTATTTCTGGACTATGAGTCTACAGAATTTCATCTTTCGTTACGAGTGTGGTCTATCCCTACCCGCTTCTTTATTTCCTCATTTTCTTTCCTTAAATTGAAATTATCCTCTTCAATTAATTCAATTATCTCTTTTAGCTCAATATAAGTTTGTTCCAGTTCACATTCACAATTGGCTGCTTGCCTTTCACGTTCCCTCTCTGGATCGTTTTTCAACATACTATTATTTACCCTTAAAGTGGATTCATTATCATTTTTACTTAGTTCCATAACCATGGCTTGTTCATTTGCTTCATCGAAGTCTTCGGGTGGATAATATACTTTCAAATTTGCCGAATTCATGGTTACTTCGTTATTCGTTTCACAATGCTGAATTCTAAATGCATTGTTTCTTAGATCCGTTATTACTTTATATGGGCCGTGGTACATTTTCTGAAACTTCTTGTACACGCGGTTCCCTGGATCAGAAATGTCTGGTCTTTTCACTAACACCATTTCCCCTACCAATAATGGTCGATGATATCTTTTATGCCTATATCTTCGTTGCCTTCTGTCAGCTTGGGCTTGCAAATGCTCAAACGCTCTTCTGATACGGACTTCCTTTCCAGGCTGAGCGTCTGTCGTTCGGGGTATGACCTGACTCCAAGGTCTCTCAGGTTTCTCATTCCGAGGCAATGTTATAGGTATCTCTCCAGTAGCCTCACGTATCGTGTTGTTGATGCAAAACTCAATAATATCCAAAATATCTATCCACTTCCAATTTTCCTCGGCACAGTATATCCTGCAATACTTTGCCGTCTCCCTCATCACACTTTCAACAGGATTTGCCTCAGGATGGCAAATACATGACAGCATCTGGCGTATTCCAAGCTTCTCTAATTCCTGTCTAAATTCCATGCTGGTAAAGCAACTACCGTGATCCGATAACAGATTCTCTGGTTTACTCAGAATAGGTGTCACTTTTTCTTTTAGCCGCTTTAGTACTTGTTTGGTACTAGTCTTCTGTATGGGGGAAGAACAACCACTTTGTAAAGACATCCATAGCCACCATAATATGTCAATTTCCTCTCCTAGCCTTAGGCAATGGTCCAAAGTTGTCAATCGAAATGATCTGACATGGCCTCTCAGGTATCAATGGTATCGGCTTTTGTCTCATCAAAAACGCATTTGGTTTAATTCTTTGACAAGTATCACATGTCTTCAACGTATCCCGTACAGTCTCCCTCAGTCTCGGCCATATAAATGCTTCTTTCAATATCGAGACTGTTTCATCGTCTCCCATGTGTCCAATCATACCGTTTTCCTCTGCAAACAGGAAGGTATAACGATTCGCAATCGAGTATGGTCAGAGTCCTCAATCTTATGCAACATCCCATTATAAAAACTATAATCTCTAGCTATCTTGCTAGCTTCAATATATGCTGGTGTTCCTCTAGTCAACTTTCCTTCAAATAAAGATATCTTCTTCTTCTTCTTCTACCTTATCCGATACGGACGTTGGCTACCACCATGGCTAACACCTTCTTATCCTGTGCAATCCTGAAGGGTTCCGTGGAAGACAGCCCAAACCACGTTCTTAAATTATCCATCCAAGTTATTCGTCTCCTTCCCGGTCCACGCTGACCTTCAATTTTACCCTGAAGTATAACTTGAAGCAGACGGTATTTTGGACTCCTCATCATGTGTCCCAAGTATTCCAATTTGCTCTTCTTAATTGTGTTTAACAGCTCAGGTTTGCTGCTCACACGCTGAAGAACCTCGGCATTACACACATGTTCTGTCCACGAAATTTTAAGAATCCGCCGGTATATCCACATTTCAAAAGCTCGAATCTTCTCTTCTGTAGCTACGGACAAGGTCCAAGCTTCAACAACATAAAGAAGGGTGGAGACAACATAACACTTCACAATTCTTTTCTTAAGCGTCATACTGAGATCTCGACAGCATAGTAGTTGTTTCATTGTCATAAAACCGACAGTAGTGGCTACGCGGGCTAAAGCTCCACGTTAGGTCAAGGGGCCAAGCTCTCTGATGACTCGGTAGACGCGTGGGTTCGAACCCCACCGTCGGCTGTCCTTGAAATGGTTTTCCGTGGTTTCCCCATTTTCAACACCAGGCAAATGCTGGGACAGTACCTTATGACAGGCCACGGCCGCTTCCTTCCACATCCTTGCCCAGTTTCATTCATCTTCATCCTTTCCATCTCTCATCACGACGCGCAGGTCGCCCACGGGCGTCGACTAGAAAGACCTGCACTCGGCCTCTCAGGAGACTACACAATTTTTTTTTTTATAAAGATGGATCTAGCCTTCTCTATACGGCATCTTATTTCAACCGAAGGATCCCAATTCTCATTAATATTCCGTCCTAAATAAACCAAACTCTTGACTCGCTCAATCTGATGTCCATCGACTAAAAGGACTTGTGACAATGCTGGTTTTTGCGATATTATCATATATTTTGTTTTCTTAATGTTGAGGTCAAGGCCATATTGTTTACTCTTTTGATACACCATAGTAACAATCTCTTTAAGTCCTTCGAAACTATTTGCAATCAATACAGTATCATCTGCGTACCGTATATTATTAATATAATTACCATTGACCTTAATACCTTGTTGAATGCCATCAAGTGCCTCAGAGAAAATCTGTTCTGCATAGATATTATAAAGAAGCGGTGAAAGAATGCATCCTTGTCTCACACCACGCATTATTTCCACTGATCTCGATATATGTCCATCAATTCTGATACTAGCCTCTTGACCCCAGTATAAGTTAATGATGATCCGAATGTCTTTCTCATCTATTCCTGAGTTCTTGAGTGCATTATACAACTTATCATGCTGACAACGGTCAAAGGCTTTTGCATAGTCCAGAAAACATGCATATACATCCTGATTTACCTCACGGCATCTCTGGAAAAGAACTTGAAGCACTAATAATGCCTCACAAGTTCCTAGACCGTTGCGGAACCCAAACTGCGTGTGACTGATATTCATCTCGCATTTCCTGTATATGCGGTTATGGATAACTTTGAGAAATATCTTGAGCACATGACTCATAAGACTGATTGTCCTGAAGTCACTACATGACTTAGCCATCGGTTTCTTCGGAAGAGAAATAAATGTAGACAAAGGCCAGTCTTCTGGTAATACGCCCGTGTCGTATATCTTGTTATATAAATTAGTGAGCGTCACAATGCTATCATCATCCAAGATCTTCAATAATTCCACTGGAATGTCATCTTGACCAGGAGCCTTACCATTTTTCGCTATCCTAATCGCATATTTCACTTCATCCATGGTGATCATAGGTCCAACAACTGAAGGAATTTCGGGTCGGGAAGGACGATGATCATCATAAAAAAAAGCTCTTGTGTATAGTTCTCCCAAACCTGTAATATTTCTTCAACTTCAAATACCGTGTTACCTTGACTATCAACTAACAAGGGAAGTCTCTGAACCGGGGAATCGCAGATCCTGCTGGAACTTTGCAGATACGTTGCGTGAGCCCAAATAGGCAGAACCGTGAATAGAAATCTTTCGGAAATTAACTTCCCCTTGTACTAGATGAAAAATTAAGATTTACTCGTTTAAATTGGCGCGCCAGCGGCGTGAGCTTCATTGGATGCTTCAGAGGTTGCTTCCCGGCCTACGGCGTACAGTCACCGAATGAGAGGCAACAGACCCGGCATACGCTTATATCCGTATACGGAGAGTGTCCCATGCATTGCATGATGAATATTAACATTGCAAAAGTTATATGTTGTCTGGAGGAAAAATATGGAAAATGTATGGAAAGGCCTCTCAGCATTCAAGAACAGGACCTGTTGGACAGTTTGGATGGTAGGCTATATATAGGCTATTGATAGTTTTGTGCCTATCTGACTTTCTGGCGTTCGTCTCTTGTAACAAGTGTGTTTATTTGTTGTGCTAATTGATATTTACATGTATCATAACTGGTTGAATAGAGAACAGCACTATGAACGTGGACTCCTATTCTACTCATACTGTCACCACACATGAGCTACCGGATGACAGTAACACCAGTAACACCAACAACTCTGATGAAGATAATATTTGGACTGCCACCGATAGCTCACCCAGGAAAGTGTCAGATGAAGCTGTAGGTATGGAATACAAACAAAATGCTGTTGATTATTGGAAAAGCGGTAAGAGGCGTCCGCTTTCGTTTTCGTCGGTAAAAAGTAAGTTTCACCGTTTAAAAAGCAAGAAAGATTTATATTTGTGGGCAGAGCAAGTGAAAAGGGGAGGCACCCGCCGCGACAAATTGAGAAGAATAACATGTGCCTTAAAAGCCCAATTTGGCATTGCCCATCAGAATAATGAAGTAATACATGACGTGACAATTCAGCAATGGGCTATGCTAGCTGCACAGGACGTAAAATGTACGGGGTTTAAAGCCAGCCATTCCTGGGTGCAGCACTTTAAGGATCGCTATAATATCATTTCGCGAAAAATAACAACTGTGACGACATCAAAGAATGCCCATCGAGAAATGGATATTATGTCAGCAGCAGAAATATTCGTAGAAGAGGTTACATCGGTTCTTGATTCTCTCGGCCCTGGGAACGTATGTAATAGTGATCAAAGTGGGTTCAAGGACACTGGCTATAAAAGGGTCGAAAACGGTTTTGCTCCAAAGTGCAATCAGTGGGGGCCACAACGCACAGTTATACAATAATGCCAACAATAACAGCAGCCGGCTAGCAACTAGGACCTCTCTTCATAACTCTGAAAGAACCAAACGGTGTGTTTGGAAAAAGGGTGAAAGAAACTATGTTTGCACAAGACAATATTTACGTTGTTCCTACAAAATCTGACAAAATGGGATCCGCACAATTGAAGGATTGGTTTCACAATGTTTTCAAACAGCATGTACCGTCCGGCAATGCGGCACTCCTTCTGGATTCCTTTTCTGGACATAAATCGTTAGAAAGCGAAGAGCGCATACGACTGATGATGATACCTCCTGGAGCCACAGCCTCTTGTTAACCATTGGATGTATACGGCTTTAGGGTCTGGAAAAGCTTTGTCAGTAGATTTTCGAACTCCGTTCGGTTATTGAATTTTGACATCAATTTGGCCCAGAGAAATACAATCTTGAAAATGCAGTCTCTGACATATCACCAATGGTCGTCCCCTCGTTTTACTTCAATGTGGCAATACGCATGGTACCGAAGTCAGTACCTGTCCGACAATCCCGGTGGGTTTGAACACCCTGTGCCATATTGCTTCGATATCAGTGCAATACAAAGTAGTACTTGCACTCGCCCGTGTTTCATACGGTGTGGATGGTGTAAAACCAGTTTGTGTTTCCATCATTATTACCACGAACATCACTGTTGTCAGAACTATGTGAAGTAGCTTGGTCACTGACTCACTTGTTTGACTATTGGTTCAGTTTACTCTGTGTTGTGTTGTAATGATATGTATTTGTGATACCTTACATTGCATGATTAATAATAAAGCACGACGTGCAATATATTGTAATGATGCAGCATTAATGTCCACGCCGCAGCGCTGGTTGTGAGCGCGAGTACGGGAGGGCAGTCGTTTGGAGCATGACCTTTTGAGCCACCAATCAGGCGTGAGGCACACCCGCGCTTGACCAGCGTGCACAGTTCAAAATTGTTGTACTTATTGCCGTCTACGGAGGGCAGGAGTTAATTTCCGAAAGATTTTTCTTCATGGTTCTGCATAGTTGGGCTCAAGCAACATATTTGCTAAGTTTCAGCAGGATCCGCGATTCCCCGGTTCAGAGACTTCCCTTGTAAGTTGACTGTGTTTCTTTTCCTGTGTCTACCTGAAACTTCTTTGATATTTTATGGACCTGGAAAGTATCATATTTACTATTAAGTTCTTCAATTTCTTTGCACCTATCTGACATCCAAGCTTCCTTGGCTTGTCTGATCTTATTCTTTATCAATCTATGAATAAACCAATATTCTTCATTATCTCTTCCTTTGACCTCTCTTCGTTTATCCATTAGATTCAATATTTCATCCGTCATCCATGCCTTCCTTTTTTTATGTTGTCTCTTGTTCTTAAGAAAATGATCTCCAACCCTCTTCAATGAGGTTTTAAAAGTGTCCCAAAGTTCCAAGGGCTGCATGTCATTTGAATTCAACGTCTTAAGATCAGTGGCAAGAGCAGCAGCCACCTGTGACCTTGTATGTATTTACCGAAGGGCATCAGTATTATATTTCTTTTGTGTTGTTTTATCGGAATCTTGTTAAGCCGGACACAAATTTTGCTAATGAGAGGATTGTGGTCAGAAGGAACATCTGCTCCTGGATAGGTTTTTGCAAAAATCACGCTGTTTCTAAATCTGTTTTTAATTAGAATGAAATCAGTTTGATTTCTTATTATGTTGTCTGGACTATCAGCAGGTGCTTTCCACGTATAAAGTCTCCTGGCAGGAAGCTTAAACCAAGTATTAGCAATGACAAAGTTCTCCTCTCTACAAAACTGCACTAAACGATCCCCTCTGTTGTTTCTTTGTCCGAGACCCCACTGGCCCACAATGTGTTCTTCAGAACCTTTACCAACCTTTGCCTTAAAATCTCCCATAACAAGGGTTACATCATGTTCTTTGGTGTCTTTGAGGATGGTCTGAATTTGGGCATAGAATTCCTCAACATCTTCATCGCTTTTGTCACTAGTAGGGGCATACACTTGAATGAGATTAATGTGGAAAGGTTTACCACGTAACTTTAACATAATTATTCTACTGGAGAATGGTATACAACTGATAACAGCAGACTGCAAACTTTTGTCCACTATAAAACCCACTCCATGAAAATGCTTGGCATCATTATTACCACTGTAATATACCATGCAATCCTCCACATTACAATCTCCTGTCCCCGGCCATCTCATCTCACTTATACCCATTATGGACACATTCATCCTCTTCATCTCATGAATTGTATTGTGAATCTTTCCTGCTTCAAACATACTCCGTACATTCCACGTTCCTATCTTCAGGGCTGACCGGGAGATTCTTCGCACCCTCTGACCACTTAAGGTCTGCCCGGGACTAAGGGCCAATGTAATTGGGTTTTCAGCCATGAAGATTATCCTGGGGAAAAATAATTGAGGTGGTTTCCCGTTGCCTTCTCCATGGATCTTCGCGTTGTCGTTGTCTTATGCTCCTGAATTCATTCAAAGTGCGTTGATCTCTATCTTCTAAATATATAGCCATTACTTCCTCTTCTGTGGATTCTGGCAGTCTACTGAAGTAGTCTGGAACGACGTTTTCCTTCTCTGGGCAGTATTCTATACTGACATCGAACTTCGTAATATATAAAGCCCAATGTATCAACCTTTGACTGGACAAGTCCGTTTTCATCAAAAAGGTTAAGGCTTTATGATCCGTTCGGAACGTGACTGGAAACCCATATACAATTTTACGCCAAATTGCAGAGCATGCAATATTGCAAACAGCTCGATCTCGATGATTGTATAATTTTTCTCGTGTGGTTTCAGTCTTCTACTAGAGAAAGCTAAATAATTCTTCCTTTCAAGATTTTCCGGGTCTTCCTGGTATAGCATCGCTCCAATGCCAACTTGGGATGCATCTGTCTGGATGATAAATCTCTGATTAAAAACAGGATATCCCAACTTCACGTAGTTTGAGAGCATTTCCTTGGCCTCAACAAATGCTTTCTCAGCTTCCTCCGTCCACTTCCATTTGCCGTTCTTCTTTATAAGATCTTGCAACGGTGCAACTGTTCTAGTGCATGACGGGCAATGTCCTGAGAAGAATCCTATTAATCCCAAAAATTGGCAAACATTCTTCACTTTCATTGGCCTTGGATAGTTTCTTATAGATTCAAGCTTACATGGGTTCGGTTTGACACCATCATTGTCAATCACGTGCCCCAAAAACGTGACTTGTCGTTGACAAAGATTCGATTTTTTTAAGTTAATCTTAAAGTTAGCTTTCCTCAAATCTTCAAGTAATTTCATTAAATTTTGCATGTGTTCCTCAACATTCTCCAAGGTGAGCAATATGTCATCAACAAAACGAATAGTACAATCCTTTACCTCTTCTGACAAGTTGCGATCAAGTGCTCTTATAAGTGCTGATCCCGCTGTCTTCAATCCAAATGGACATCTTTTAAAGTAATATGTCTGCTGATCGAATTGAAATCCAGTTAACAGGCTGGTTGTCTCTTCAAGTTCGAGATGATGGTATGAAGCAGTCATATCTATATTTGTAAAAATTTGCATGCCCTTAAATTTTTTCAGTATTTCTTTTATGTGTGGTGTCGAATCATTTTCGGGGATGATTTTGGCATTCAAGTTCCTGGCATCTAAACACACCCTCACTGAGCCATCCGGTCTACTCACAATCACTAATGGACTAACGTAAGGTGTTGCCTTTTTTTCTATAACACCTGCATCCTTCATTTCCTGCAGTGTTTTCTTAGTTTGTGTGTAATGTTTTTCTGCAACCGGGTATGGTTTTTGTCTAAACGGTGCCCAATCCTTCACTTGAAAAGCGTATTTAAAATTTTGGATCTTTCCTGGTTTAGAATCAAATACATCCCTATATTCCAATAATAATTCCCTTAATATCTCTTTTTCTTCCAACTTAATTTTGGCTTCTTCGATTTTTCCTAACAGGGTGGCATCAAACTCGGTTTCCAAACCATCTTCAAGTTCTATATTAAAGACTTCCAATGCCACTTCTGTGGCCCTATAACCTTTCTCCCACATGCCATACCTGTTCATCAAATCTTGTATTTTGTTCCTGTAAATTTATGTTTTGCTCATCCACGTCCTCCTTTTGCATTCTTAAGCAATTTTGCGCTAGGTCTATTAAGACCTTGTTCTCACGGATAAAGTCAATACCCAATATAATATTGTGCGGTAACTGACTCACCAGCGAAATGCATTGTGAAATTTCAGTACCTCCGATGATCATATCAATGTACACCTGAGATTTGCATGTCAACGATTTCTCAGGGATAATTCCTTTAATCTTTACACTTGATGTGGGAATTTTCAACACACGACCTCTAGATTCCAATTCGTTAAGTAGGCTCTGTGTGATAAGACTTACAGTTGATCCTGTGTCAATTAATGCTCTGACCCGTAATTCTTCTATCCGTAACATTATGATAGGCAGTTCCCTTCTCATGGGTGTTATTCCTTCAATTTCTTCATTTATCAATTCATCTGGTCTAGCTATCCAGTTCACAATTTCAATTTCCTCCCAGCTCCTGGTATGTTTCTACTTTTGCCAATCTAAATTTGGAGTTTTTTTTAATCCTTGGGGTCTCTTTTCCCTCATTCCTTAATTGTGACTGTAACTCTAAACTCTGAGCTTCCTCAAGTTGGTCGGGTGATTTATGATTTTAAATGCTTCACTCCACCTTCCCTTTTGTCCTTCAAGTTCGTCCGTCCGCTCATCCATATAGCGTCGACTTTCCTGGTATATTTCTTCGATTTCGGCTCGGTATTCATCACTTCTATCTTCCGGCCTCACATTCCTTCCGGGATAATTTTTCCAATTTCTTCTATTATCCTGTCTGTAGTTATTGTAATACGGTTTGCTTTCTTGCCTTCTATAACCCGTATTTCTATTATTCCTTCCTCTATAACCTCCCCTATTATGAGATTGGATTCCCCTAGGTTCATTGTGTCCGTAATCGCGACCAAGTCCATGAGTGTCTGTACTGGTTGACTTGTTCGTAGTAGAGGGCTTCTCCCTGTCATCATGGCTGCTAGCCATATGTACTTGCTCTGCTTGCCTCTTTTGCCTTGGAGTCATATGTGCGGTGGTCATATCCAATTGACGCAACACACTCTCCACTTCCACAGCAGATGTTGCATTAGATGAGATCAATAACCTTTGTATCTCATATGGAAGTTGTCTTGCAATGGCAGCACATAGATCATTTTCAGCTGGAGCGATATCCAGTTCCCTGAATTTACACAGCTGAGCAGTGAAAAATTCCTAGTACTTAATAAGTAGTATAGACGTAGATATGGGACAGACAATTAAGTGTGGTCAAAAGTGACCATTAAAATTCTATTAAAAATAATGGATAAAGTGACCATTAAAATTCTATTAAAATAATAGATAAAGTGACCATTAAAATTCTATTAAAAATTAATGGTTAAAGTGACCATTAAAATTCTATTAAAAATTAATGGATAAAGTGACCATTAAAATTTTATTAAAAATTAATGGATAAAGTGACCATTAAAATTCTATTAAAAATTAATGGATAAAGTGACCATTAAAATTCTATTAAAAATTAATGGATAAAGTGACCATTAAAATTCTATTAAAAATAATGGACAAAGTGACCTTAAACATCATTTAAAAATTATTGATCGAACATATGGTTATCTTAACCATTATAAATCTTCCAAACAATTATGGTTACTTGTAACCATAATATTTCGTATTACTTTATGGCAGAACGTAACCATTAAAAAAATTATGGTTAAAAATAACCTTTAAATTGCCAGAATTTTTTCTAAATTCTGGTTAAAAGTAACCATTAAACTTATCAAAAAATTAACCAAGATAATTATGGTTAAAGGTAACCATGAAACACAATCAAAAGTTATGGTTAATCTATCTATAAAAATTAACTATGAAAAGTTATGGTTAACGTATCCACTCCCGTCATTATAACTTAAATTTTCATACCTTTTACCAATGAAAAAGGTGGGTGCAGCAGCTGCACCCACCTTTTTCATTTCTTGTAACGATGTTTTATCCTCATCGTCTACATGACACTGTAATGCAAATTTAGGAGATTCATAAAATAGGGTTAAAAGTAACCATAAAAATGACTCTAAAATGTAAATGACAAAATTATGCTTACCTTCACCTATAAAACGTAACACAAATTGATCCTACAGACACCTAAGATAATGGCTAAAATTAACCATTGAAAATTCTAACTATGTTTTTCAAAATAATGGTTAAAACAAGGCTAAAATTACCAGTAACTTTTTAAAAGATTATGGATAAAACAAGGGCTAAAGTTAAGGCTAAAATTTCTAATAACGTTTTTTAGAAACAATGGACAGAATAATGGCTAAATTTAAGGCTAAAATTATTAGTAACTTTTTAACGAATTAAGGATAAAATAATGGTTAAAACAAGGGTGTAAATAGCTATAAAATAATATGTACACTATTATATTTAGTACCCCCAAGGAAGTGTATCAATTATGTTGTCTTCTTCTTTCTGGATGAAACGCTTGTCGTAGTCGACTTTAAATTCTTTGGCAATATTTTTATTTACAAGGCTTTTTGTTTTGTATCTCTTGTTATCATGTTATTGCTTATAACAACATTATTATTAAAACCTTGTATTAGGTCGGTCATTGTCTTCATGTTAAGTTTTTTGGCATTTTCGTGGTTGAGTGTAAATCCTTTAATTTTGGTAACCTGTTTGCCTTTATATGTTTCGTACGCATAGCTTTTGGGACCTGTGCTTATCCATTCAATACCGTGATCATCTTTTCCGAATTCGTCAGTCCATTCGCCGAGCATACATCCGGTCTCTACAGTATTTGTTCCATCATCTATGTAAACAACACTATCAGTGTCGTAATAAGCTACTTTATCCCCTAATCTATCAAGCATGTTGTACAACCTTATTCTCGCATTGGAAGTGGTGAAGGTTGCTACAAATATGTTGGTACATGTGTCATTTTCTACATAGAAATCATTGTAGTGGTATGTTACCTCAATTACTTCCTCATTGATGTACATAACATTAGTTATTTCTATCTTATCATCTAATAACAAGTCGTACCACCTCTCAGGGTCATCAATGAACCCTGTTTTTGACATGTTTTGCCTCTGACCGAACTTTCCCCAAAGAGAATTTAAGCATATTTTAGCCACTGCCCTCTTCCCAGCATTGGGTTCAATTTTGTCAATATCAAGCTTTATGCCTTGCTTTTTTTATAACCCTTGCATATTTTTCTTTTGATTTGTAATCACCATCCCAAGGACTAGTTTCTAGCTTAATTTTCATAAAGGTTTTAATGTAGTCCCTGAAAAGCTCATTACTTTTCTCTTCAAAATTCCATAGTTCATAAATTTTTTGGATTTTGTAGCCTTTCTTTAGAGCTTTATTAAGTTCGATTGTAGTCCAAGTTCCAAAAAGCGCCCTCTCTTCATCACTATGGTTACAGCGGCCGACCTTTTCTTCTGCACACTTCGCGCACAGGGTAAACATTAACTTATCTAGCTTCACAGGAAGGACTGGATGATAAAGACCTCTTGGAGGAAGAACTTTACATTTAACTAAACCAAACCAGTCTTTATTGTATATTTCTGGCTTAAATATTGTAGTGGGATGTCCCACAGGGTACCGGTCATAAAACATAACTGTTGGATACAAACTGCATATATCTATATATCTCAGCTTTTTTCCAGAAACTTTCAACTTTGAGGCATTTGCCCTACCACCGAAGAATGCGTCCCTGGGGTTTAGAGGTTCTACAACATCTTTTGTTTTGTTTAGGCTTTCCTTATAAGCTTTAGAATTTTTCCATTTACAGCTCCACATTTCAACAACCTTGTACCCGGCATTTTTAAGAGCTTGTGTTCGCTCTTTAGTTTTTGTAAGCAAGTCATCCATAGTTTCATTGTTTACATTGTTGATAGTATCGCCTGAGTAACAGTCGGGACAACCATGCCAAAAACAACCATGATATTGGTACACAGTTTTAGTCATATAGTCGTACCCATCGACTTTGGCTCTACAAATTGTGACCTCGCCACCGTTTAATGCGTGTCGAACATTAGGGAACGAACTTAACCATGCTATAGACTCCTTACTGAACATTTCCTTTTTTAGCCCTTTGACTACAGCAATCGTGTCTTCTTCAAGGAATTTGACCTGTAAATAGCCATTCAAACACTGGCAATAGTTTTGTATTGGAAGGGGTCTATATTTGCTATTTCTAAAAATGACTGCCTAAAGGCAAGACAACCACGTCGCAAAATATCAACATCTGAATTACAATACTCGGCTAATTCCTTCTTAAAGTCAAACACGTAATTTTCCTTTACTTTCTCAGCGTGCCATTCCAGGAATGCTTTTCTGCTATCAGGCTTCATAGTGTTAACGCCTTAGTATTTAGTAGCTGGGATGGACCCTACGTAATTTTGATTTTCTTTCTTATTGAAGTAGTGTGGAAAATACCCCTTTTTTAGTTCTTTTAGTCCAAATGTTTTGGGAAAGGATGCAAGACCTCCTTGGATAAAGTTTATGCTGTCAATTATTCTAAGCCTTAGGGTGGGTATTTTGAGCTCCATAATCTTAGACCCTTGGTAAATGGTTTTAATTTTAATGCCATTATTGACGCAATATTGTAAAATAAAATACGCATCATAACCTTTAGCATTGTGTGCTATACACGTAAAACCTTTGTGGTTTTCTGATATTAGCCACTGGCAAAATTCGTCATTTTTTAGGAAAGCCCGCCTAACAGCATTAAAGTCATAAACGGATACAAAGTTTGGCGTGTGTACGCCGGTGTCTTGTTCAGCTTCGTAATCGAAATGTAGTATTTTTCTGTGTAAGAGCATTTTTTATGTTGCTCTTCTGCCGTTCCATTACAAATACAATCTTCCATACAGTATCCCCCACGGTTTTTCCTTTCTTGCATATAACATTGGTGCTGAGCTGGCTTATCGTACTGTTGGCAATTCCAACACATAGAGTACCCACACCTGTGCTTGTTAATTTTTTTACATTTACCATTACATGTTAGACACTTGAGTTTTATTGAACAGGCAACTTCCTTTGCACATTTCTCACATTCAGTAAGTACAGTTTCGTGTAGGTTGTTGTAGTAAAACTTGTTTTCATTTTCTTTTTTGCACTCGCTTTTACATTCTGTGCACTTCAATTCGACTTCGTATTCTACAAATGTTTCACATTTCCTACATTGGCCAAAGGAGCCACCTAAATGTTTGATATTTATCCTCGGACATATTTTGTTGCAGATATTGCACTTGTAGACTACCTCACACACTTTCTCATGGTTATCAACGCAATATTTACCAAAACAGTATCTATTGCACTTTTTACAGTATACTCGGGGTCGTACACCTTCTGAGAAATCATGTTTTTGACCTAAGCACAAATTGCACACATTACTTTTATCTTTTTTACACGAGTGCTTGTCTTGATGATCGTAAGGTATATCACATTTGTTGCAGTAATATGAACTTCCATAAAAGCCTCGTATATTATTAATGGAATCATAATGGTCGTTATGCAAGTACAAATAAATTGTTATCGCGTCATTTACACCTGAGGAATGGATTACTTTGTTAAAATGGGCAGCCGAAACAACCTTAATCCGAACACCCATGAGATGTGCAACATCTCTAATATCGTTTAAACTAAACCCATCTTCACAGTTCTTTCCGAATGTTGTGCATAACTCTTTTGCTAATTCTTTCTGCAGGGCTCGTCCTTTCCTTATATAGGTAATTTAATTATCAGTTAATTTCCTGTCTAGTATCTTTCTAGTTTCATACGTGAGGGCTGTGATTGTTGCTCTTGCCCCGCACAGGTTATCGGTGTTGGTTATTTTGTTTATGCTTCTTTTAGCCATTACATCTTTAGCAATATTGACTATTTTCTTACCCTTTGCTCCGTTGCCTCTGGGTATTTTGTAGACCTCGAAGTAAAAGGTGGTATTATTTATATCTACATTTTCATTAGGTGTTATTATTCTTTCAATTTGGTCAAGTAGATGTGAAGCATTGACTTTTATTTTCTTTTTTGACGAAATCATATGGTTAAAATCATTATTTTCTGCAACTACTTTCATCTGATCACCTGGCTTAAAATCAGTTAGTTTTCTTACTTCTTTTATGGCTGCATGCACACCTTTTCTGACCGCTTTCATTTGTTCTATTGGTTTTCCTTGCAAATCTTTTAGGTGTATAGTATAAGCTGTCTGCCATACGTTAAACTTTTTGTGCAGCACAGTACGAACACCTTGATGAATTTCGAAAGGTGACTTGTTAGCTACTGTTTCATTAAATATATTTTTCTTAAAAGGAAATATTTGGCCCAATTTTTGCTTCACAACTTTTAAGTCCTTAGATTGAACAGGTTTTGGTTCCTTCTTAATTTCAAAGAGGTCTTGATCAAATCCAAAATGCCTGATTTTGTCCAAACGTTCCTTTTCTTCCGCTATCAAATTTAGCAACCCTTTCTTTGAATGAATTACTGAGTAGCCCTTAATTTTGTTTTCTCTGGCGACTTGTTTTAGTTCACGAACGCTCTTCTTAGGCAGCTCTGATTCTTGATACGTAAACAAAGCACTATCTCCGGCATTACTCCAAGCACTGCTTACAGCTTCCAGAAGAGCAGCCTTCTTCATCTTGTATACTCCTTTTAGTTTGAGTTCCGTTGCCAGAACCCTTAGTTCCTTTACAGTTGCACCTGTTTGGCGCTTAATATTTTGTTTTAAATCCATTTATTATATAACTTTTCTTAATTAAAAATTTCATTTTTTTTAATAAAAATAATTATAAGACATTACTCTTTTGGGCTCGAGAGAAATGATAGTAAAATATTTATATAAATAAATAAACAGAATAATTACATTTTGCATTATAATTGTTACCCTAACAAAGGTTCAATTAGAAATATTATCTCATGAAAATCAGAATCAGTTTGCTATCAACTATCTGCGTAATTTTGGATACTTGACTATAGACGAACAAGAAATTTCAGAAGTAAATGTAACAACTTTCCAATCTGCTTTAAAATTGTTCCAAGAGTACTACAATCTAGATATTACTGGTGATTTAGATGAATGTACTTTACAATTAATGAATACATCGCGATGCGGTATCACCGATGACGATATAAATTTTACTACTTGGCGGTAAAAATGGAATAATAAAAATATAAAATGGCATTATGCTTTAGCTATTCAAGCAATGCAAAATGTAGCTAGAGCCGCTTTCGATGTTTGGAAAAAACATACAGATCTCTCATTTGAGAACGATTTGAGGAATCCAGATATAATTATATCAAATAAACGTGGTAGCCTTCATAGAAATCACAAAATAAGTGGGCAATGTTTCAGTGGGTTTGATGGAAAAGGTGGAGTTTTGGCTCATGCAAATTACCAAAATAGCATTAATTCACCTATTGAAATTCATATCGATCAAGATGAATCTTGGTATTTAAATACCGATGCTAATACTCCTCAATATCAAACAAATTTACTTTCTGTTATGATACATGAAATAGGCCATGCCTTAGGTATTTCCCATTCAAACAATCCAGATGCTATTATGTATGCATACGCTAACAATCAAATAGAGCTACATCAAGATGACATTTTAGCAATTGAAAGTTTATAATGGTAAAGCCACAGAGCCTAACGTACCAGATAAAACACCAACTCCAGATACACCAAAGCCAGAGCCCAACTTATGTGATTTGAATGTCAACACTATTTTAATTGTTAATCAGTTAATGTATGTCTTTTATGAAAAATGGTTTTGGCTTTTAGATCTTGATAACTCAACAGCCTTAAAAAACAAACGGCCCCAGTTTATTACAGATTGGTTAACCTTCTTACCTCAAGATTTTAAAACTATTACAGTCATTTATCAAAGACCCTCTGGTGAGATCGTTATGATTATTGCCAACAAAATCTACGTGAAGGATTATCCGAGCTTAATATTGGTAAATGGTTATCCAAAAGCCATGTCCATGTGGAACATCAGACCAGATACAATAATTCATGCGTTGTTAAACACTTACTCAGGCCACACTTATATTTTTTACAATGACGCTTTCTTTTCGGAAATAGACGAATGCAGCTTTAAACCCAAGCAACATGGCATATTATCAAGACGTTTTCCTGGTTTACCGCCTGCAATGGACTCAGCCTTTAGATATATTAACGGAATGCTGTATTTTTTTTAAAGGTAGACAAGTATATCAATACAATGAATTCACGAATTCTTTGGTTAAAGCTCAAAAATTTGATCTTTCAATGATTGGCATAGACTGTCCAAAAAGGTCATCTTCGTTTATGGAAGTAATAAAGAGTTTGAAAAATACTGTAGCTCAACTAGAGGAAATAAAATAATTATATTAAATATTTAAAAAATTAAAAAATTTTTTTATAGGCAATAAATGGAAGTAAATCAATTTCTCAAGACGCTCAACAGCATCAACGAACAAAAGACGTTTAAAAAGCTCAGTGAGTTAGAAATAGGGAATGAATACCTTATAACGAATGTAGAAGGTATAAATACAAAATATGGAAATAAAACTTTTCTAGAACTTGATAGTGAATTTAAGGTTATATTGCCTGACAAATACAACGAGATGCTAGGTTGTGGAAAGGAAAAAAAGAAAATGATAGGCCTGAAAATGATATATAAAGGCACAAAAGAAGTCTATGGTGGTTGCAAAGCGCACAATCTTGAATTCTCTTAAAAAAAATTCTTAATTTTCGTAACACCCCGACAAATTTTAAGTAGAAAATTTATGGTTTTAATGGTTAATAACCATTAAAATCAAATACCAAAATTAACGTAAAATTAAGAATTCCTTCGTAGCTTTATGAAAATTGTAACAGCTATCTATGTCATCACCATTAAGTTCAAAAAGATAATCTATACTATCCTCAGACAACTGATTTATAAATACTTCTACATCTTCAGTAGGATGTAGTAAGCACAGGAAGAAAGAAAGAGTTATTCGCTTTACTCGGGCGTCCATTTATATATACAGAAATATTATAATATAACATTTTCTTTATTAACCCAGCTATTGTGAGAATTATCAAAACCCAACCATTTGACATATACCCGATTTCCTTTCTTTCTTAAAACTTTTTCAACAAGATATGCCTCTGGATACTTTGTTTTCTGTAATTCTTGCTCATAAAAGTTCCCCTTTATTTCTTCCGCATTTACATCTTTCAATTTGTACGTAATAGGGTCGGAATAAACGATATATTTTATTTCAAATATTTCAGTCGACCAATTTCCTGTGTATCCTTTTTCAAATATACCTTTTAGTTTACTAATTCTGACTTGATCGCCAACTTTAAATTTCGCTTTTTCTTCCGCTCCTACGATTACAGTGTAAACAGTTTTCAACAAATGTTCTTCATTAGCTTTGTTTACGTTTTTTGGCTTCATATTTATAGTTGTGTGCGTCGTATTATTGTAGCCATTAATTAACTTTGGTAAAATGCCAACCCAGCAGTAGTTTCCTTGAATATCAAACTGCTTCCACATTATGTTTCTCTTTTAAGGTCCTATTGAATCGTTCTACAACTGAAGCTTTTACTTCAGTAAAAGTTGAATAATGATTGATATTAAATGTTTTCATCAATTTTGAAAATTCTTTATTGTAAAATTCTTTACCGTTGTCTGTTTGAAGATTTTTGGGTTTTCTGTTTTTTAAAATACCATCAAACGCTTCAGAAACACTTTTACCCGTTTTATCTTTGACTGGTACACCCCAGGCATACTTTGAAAATATATCAATGACTGTTAACAAATACATGTAGCCTTTATTAAGCTTCGATATCCCCTTTATTTTTCCTGAGTCCATTTCTACCAAATCCGCTTGCCAAATGACATCAATGCCGTGAGTTGAAACCCTCCTTCTCGGAAAATTCTTCCTCATGGGTTTATGAATTTCGTTTATAATTTCCTCCTGAATGCTAACGGGTGGTTTTCTAATTTGGGTAGAACCCCCTATTTCTACACTCTCATTAACTTTTTTTTTCAAACCGGCTTTTCTTACTCCCACACTCGGAACATAAACCTTCGATTCTAGTTCGACCATTTTTTGTCGAAAGGGTGTGAGGATGCAGTGTTTGAGTAAACGTTTTGCACTTTAAACACCAAATGTGATTATTCATTAATTAATTAATTAATTAAAATTAATTATAAAATAAGCATTGGTTTACTCAGACACCCAACATTGAAGAACGCAAACTAACTTACAAGAAACAAGGGTCTACCCTTTGTTGAGGAAATTAACTTTTATATTTATATTTATATTTTATATATAATAAATGGAATCAATTACCGATATTCTGAACAGCAAACTTGTCTATAATATCAAACAAGTGGTTATTGCTATTGATGAAAATAACGAATCATGGTTTAAAGCTAAAGAGATTGCCTTAATATTGGAGTATAGAGATACAGATAAAGCAATTCGAAAACACGTTGCAATTGAAGACAAAGGTACATTCGATACCTTAAATAACCCCGACGTTTTGGCGGGGTTAAAAAATACATATCCTCAAACCATATTTATTAATGAATCTGGGTTGTATTCGCTTATTTTATCATCTACAAAAGAGGAGGCTAAAAATTTAAGAAATGGGTAACGAAAGAAGTCCATACATCAATTCGAAAGTACGGAGAATACAAAATTAAAGAAGAATATAAGAACCAACTAGTTGGGTTAATGCAGAAACTTCAAATAAAGGAAGAAGAAAACGAATCTCTTACCCCATTAGCCACACCTCTTGCACTTAAAACTAGTAAGAATAATTGTCTGCTTATTATAGATAAGCATGAACCAAACGAAAAGTACAGGCACTATGCAATAAGGGCGCAGAGACAACAGGTGAATCAAGCAATCAAAAAAATATGCAGGCGGCACCCCGATTGTAAGATAGTTTATGAAAAATATAATGATCCTAATAGCGTAAGGTTGTATGTGCTTATGAAAGAACAAATAAAAATTAGCTATTCGGGAAACCATTTCAATATTCCATTTACTCCTGCTCTTCTTAAAGGAACAATAGAGATGTTGTATAAAAACCTGTTACATTAGACTGTTCTTCATGGATATTTTCTCCATTAAAATCTAAAACATTTTAACATTAGTGTTATTCGACCGATTCATCAGGTTGAGGTTCATATGCATCAAGTATTACTTCACCAAACATCGTCACACTAACATTTATTGGAAGTTTTAAAATTACGCTGTCCATTTTATTAGGTAGATTTCTTTAGAAAGCTAACTATTGCAATGGGTCCCATGTTTCGACTTCCGGAAAATTTCGACATATCTTCGCGTTTCACATCCCCCAGACCCCAAAACCACCGTCAGTTCAAAAGTTTATATATAATTTATGTATATATGTATATATATATATATATATATGTATATATATATATATATATATATATCAGTTTCTTGTGGACACGATAACTGCCGTAATTTTGCACCAATCACTTTGAATTTTTTACAAAATATGTATCCCTATAAAATCTCGGTCGAGTTCGTTAATGGGCAAAATCGGTCAAAGGGGGTAAATATGGAGGGCTTTTTTCGAAAAAGTGAAATATCGCTATAACTCTCTTAATACATGAAATATCGAATCCCTTCAAAGTTCATAATATGTGTCGGATAAGTGCCAAAAATTTATGTCAAATAAGTTTTTTGATAGCACCAACCATTGACCAAAGGGGTGGGAAAAAGTGGGTTTTTCGGGAAACATTAATCATATCTCTGTTAATAGGCACAATATCAAAACCGCAAAAAATGGACAATATTCCTCCAATAATTACCTAAAACTTTTGTCTGAAAGAATTTTTTATATGACCCACCATTACGTCACGGGGTGAACAAAATGATTTAAATTATAAGAAAATGCCAAGTGCCAAGAGAGGTTGCCATGACAACTTTACTATTAATTGATAAGGATGACAATCAGCAGTTGCTATGACAACGCCACTGCACGAGATCACATTCAGTTTTCATTTATGTCAGTGGGAAGCGACTTCGGTATCGGAACTGGTAGCATGCTGAACTTCTATGCCCAAGGTCGCGGGTTCAAACCCGGCTGAAGTCGTCGGATTTACTAAGAGCGCTAAAAAACCTGAGTTTGCTTTCCTTCGGAGGGGAAGTTCCAACGTTTGTTGCGAGTTGCTGATTGAGATGGCATCTAGTAGCCAAGTTCACAGCTAGGTGTCGTTGACGGCAGTAGTTTAGGTAGATTTCATTAGAAAGCTAACTATTGCAATGGGTACCATGTTTCGATTTCCGGAAAATTTCGACATATCTTCGCGTTTCACATCCCCCAGACCCCAAAACCACCGTCAGTTCAAAAGTTTATGTATAATTTATGTAATATATGTATATATGTATATCAGTTTCTTGTGGACACGATAACTGCCGTAATTTTGCACCAATCACTTTGAATTTTTTACCGAATATGTATACCCATAAAATCTCGGACGAGTTCGTTACTGGGCTAAATCGGTCGAAGGGGATGAAAATGGGGGACTTTTTTTCGAAAAATGTAATATTGCTATAACTCTCTTAATATATGAAATATCGAATCCGTTCAAAGTTCATACTATGTGTCGGATAAAGCTCAGAAATTTATGTTTGAAACGTTTTTTGATAGCACCAACCATTGACCAAAGGGGTGGGAAAAAGTGGTTTTTTCGGGAAACATTAATCATATCTCTGTTAATAGGCACAATATCAAAACCGTACAAAATGGACAATATTCCCCTAATAATTACCTAAAACGTTTGTCTGAAAGAATTTTTGATATGAGCCACCATTGCGCCAAGGGATGAGAAAAATGATTTCGGAATTATAAGAAAATGCCAAGAGCTATCAGTGGTTGACATGGCAACACTACTAAATTGATGAGGGATGAGCCATCAGACGTTGCCATGACATCTGACTAAGTGTGAAGCGGCTTCGGTGACGTAACTGGTAGCATGCTGAACTTCTATGCCCAAGGTCGCGGGTTCAAAGCCGGCCAAAGTCGTCGGATTTTCTAAGAGCGCTAAAAATCCCTCAGTAAGCTTTCCTTTGGAGGGGAAGTTTCAACGTTCGTTGCGAGTTGCTGATTGAGGTGGCATCTAGTAGCCAAGTTCACAGCTGGGTGGCGTTGACGTTAGTATCTGGTAGCAACATTAGGAACTACTGCTTGAAATTTAGCGTCTGCATTCTTTACCTGAATTACAGACTAATACAGCTATCACAATTCACACCGTTATCAGACAGATTCTACACTCACCCAAAGTACACGGGGTTATATGACCGCGTTGTCGCAGCCCCTAAACTGAGGAACCAACCAACATCTCTGCGGGAGATATAATTTTGCGTGAAGAAGTAACAGACCGTTACATAGTTACACATCAGTGTCGAAACCTTGCATAAGGACAGTGTGACCACAAGTATAACAAGTAGTTCCGTGAAGAACTGTACAGCCTATTTTCATATATCCTGCTCATGTTAATTGCCTCTATCAGCATACAAAATTTCAGTTTAATTGCTGTAACAGATTCGTAGATATTGAGAACCGTCTAAATATTTCAGATGGTCGCCAGGTTGGATTTTTATTTTTGTACTATTATATTAAGATTATTGTGTAAGTGTGGTATTCAAACTTCAATCGCATGATTAGAACGCAAGAAGTAAAAACGAGATTTTAAAATTACGCACATCAGCCATCTTGTGATTATGCAAACAATTGAAATAAATTAGATGCCAGTGGATCAACATTTGTGTAAGCATTTAAAACGTGCAACGTTTCACGGCACTCGGATAGTTAATTCGCGAGAAGCGTCCATTTAAATATTTACACTTCGCGTCGCCGTCATGTTGGATTCGTGCTCACCAGGTTACTGAAAGTCCTATAGGTGAACATATGTCCATAGTCTCTATGAACATAAAAAATTCAGTTTGGTTGCTGTAAAAGATTCATATATATTGAGGACCGTCTAAATATTACGGAAGCTTGCTATTTATGATTGTTATATGTATAGGCCATAGAGTTATGTACCATTCAAGGTCACTTATTGCCTAGGTTCATTATTCAAACTTTCACTTCGATCGCATGATTACCCCAAAGGAAAATAAACATAATTTTAAAATTTCGCACAGCCGCCATCTTGAGGTTATGTAAACAATTGAATTAAATTAGATGGCAGTACATTACAATCTGCAAAATCATTTACTGTACCACATTTCACTGCGCTCAGAGAGTTAACTCACGAGAAAAGTCTATTAAAATATTTCAAATTCGCTTGGTCACCATGTTCGTTTTGTACTTTACAGGTTTATGAATTATACATAGGTAAACTTGTATCAGTACCCTTTATCACTGTACAAAATTGCAGGGTGATATCTGTAATAGTTTCGGGGATATAGAATATCAGTGAAATATTTCGCACAGCCGCCATTTTGAGGTTATGTAAACAATTGAACTAAATTAGACTCCAGTGCATTGCAATGTGTATAAATATTTGCTGTACCAAGTTTCATTACGTTTGGATAGTTAAATCGCGAGAAAAGTCTATTTAAAAGTCTTCACTTCGCTTGGCCGCCATGTTGGTTATGTAGTAACCAGGTTTTTGAAAGTTTCATAGGTGAACTTCTAGTAGTACCCTTTATCACCGTACACAATTTCAGGGCGATATCCGTTATAGTTTCGGAGATACTGAATGCTAGTGAAATATTTCGCACAGCCGCCATGTTGGATTGGTAAGACGTAACAAAATTCGATGGTAACGGTCGACGTCGCCGGGAATAGTGCTATGAACTTACCGAGTTTCACTGAAATCGCTCCAGCCGTTTAGATTTTATTAGGGGGGGACACACACACACCTCACACACACACACACACACGCACACACACATGGACAAAAGGTGATCTCATAAGCCTATTTTTTCAAAATTGAAAGTAGGCTAAAAATGGACTCCAAATGACAAGAAGGTTACCGTCCCCGTAAGACAATAAAATGTTAAAAATATGTTTAAAATGAGGAAAAACAAAGTTAATTAATCTCCAATTATAAAATACTTTCACGCGATAAATGAGGTCTGATCCTTCTACGAAAACCTGCATATTCTGCCTATTTTCGCCTATCTCCAAGTTTGTCCGGTGAAATCTACCTCCGCCTTCCGGCGTGCCGAGAGGACTTTACACACAAAATTTATAAAAAAAAACAAAGTACTCAAAGGTTTATCAATGACTCTCAACTCTTACACTTACCTCTATCCCATGCCTAGTCAAAAGAATTAGTGTATTTTTCAAATTTTTCAAAAAATATTTGGAAAGTAGGCTATGTCATTAATCTAAAAATCCTAAAAAGACATATGTTAACTCCAACACCTACCTCTATACCACTCTCAGTCCACAAATAATGTATTTTTCAAATTTTCCAAAACATATTTCCAAAATGGGTATAATTTCCAAAATTAAAATGTTTACAAAAATGTTTGTTTGTCATAAATGAATGGCCTTTGCCTCCTCTACAGCCGTACCAAGTCCCAGGTCACTAGGACAACAAAAATAAAATTTTGAAAATGGGCTTTATTTCCAAAATTAAGAATTTTACAAACAAGTTTGTCTAACGTAAATCAATGGTCTTTACCCCCTCTATTCCCATACCAAGTCTCAGGTCACTAGGTCAAGAAAATAAAATTTTTAAAAAATGGTCACTATTTTGGAAACTAGGTAGAATGCTGGTCGGTCAAGTAGTTCTCATAGTCACTGCTAGATAGCGGCAACATACTTTGCGTGTCGCATTTGACTATTTGGTAAAGTTTTACCTCATAAAAACGTGCTCGTATATGCTTTGTACAAAAATTGAATATACAATTAACCACTAAGTGTTTAGAACTAACATGTATAGCCTTGTGTAGGGAATATTGGGGTCCTTAGCAAGAAAGAGTGCCTAACACACATGAGTGTACAGCCTTTTGATATGCAGTAAGTACCTGATAACCTTGAGTAGGCCATAAGAATATTTTCAGTTGACTACTACCTGTCACAGTGTTTACATTGTGAAAGACCGTTGAAGCAACCAGTCTTTAGCTTTGTCATAAGCAGTGAGCAGCTGTTACCCTTAACCAGGGGTACATTAGAGGACCCTTATCAAGAATATCATCAGTTGACTACTACCATTCACAGTGACCACATCGTGAAAGACTGTCAAAACAACTATTGTACAGCCTTGTACTACTCAGTAAGTAGCTGTTGGTCTCGACTATTGTATATTAGAGAACCCTTAGCAAGTATATAATCAGTTGACTACTACTTGTTACAGTGTTCACATCGTGAAAGACCGTCTCACTGTCCAGTATACAGCCTTGTCATACGCTGTAAAGAGCTGTTGGTCTAGACTAGGGGTATATTAGTGGACCCTTCACAAGAATATCACCAGTTGACTACTACCTCTCACGGTGTTCACATCGTGAAAGACCGTCTCACCGACCAACCTCTAGCCCTGTGATACGCAGTAAGCAGCTGTTTGCAGAAATCAACAATCATAATGGAAGAAGCCATTCCTAGCTATATGTGTAAAGAGTGTGGAAAGACTTTTCTTCGAGACTATCATAGGAAGCGACATGAAGTATCGTGTGGTGAATTTCATGAGTGCAAGACCTGTGGTAGTACATTCAACAATGCCTACAATGGACGTCGTCATGAAGAATGTTGTAATGTTGTGTCGGCAGCTAAAAGACAAAAGGCAGAGCCTACAAAACATTACCTACTGTCATTGGTCCCTGATAAAAATGGACTTATTGAATATGAGACATCTTTTGGAGGTCGACTTAAATCCTATTTCATTCGTTGCGATACGTGCAAGGATTTAAATTCATACCTTAAAGAGTCCAAACAGCAAATAATACAAGCTATGCAGAAAGAACTAGCAATGCACAAGTCGATAAAAGTTAATCTTGTGGCTGAATGTAGATTCATTCATACATCTACCAATGAAATTACAGATCGTGCTTTTAAAACACGAAATCAGGCCCTATTTTTGGAAACGGACTTAAGTAGTTTCTTGGAAACACAATTTACAAAGTTAACTACGGAAATGGAGGAATCTGAGCTAAAAGGCAGTAATTGGGCTTTGTTAGCAGTGGAAGGAGTACGATTGAAAATAAATAAGTACAATCCCTTGCGTGGAAGCACATATATTCCATTACCAGCAGCTATACAAGCAAGAAAAGCCTGCATTAATCCTGAAAACTTGAAAAATGAAAAGTGTTTTATGTATGCCATTTTAGCAAAACTGGTTAAAAAGAATGCTCATCGCATTAGTAAATACAAGGACCTGGAAAACAAGTATGATTTTTCTGTAATATCGTTTCCTACATCGCTAGCTGACATTCCCAAATTTGAAAAAGCCAACGATATATCCATTAATGTATTTGGATTGGAACAAGACAAGAAATTGTTCCCTCTGAAGGTTGTGGATCAAGAGCTGCAAGACCATCGCGACCTCCTTTTGCTAAGTTCATCATCCGGCCAGAACCACTACGTCTTTATCAAAGATTTTGATAAACTAGTAAGACATCAGATTACCCGCCATGAACATAAAATATATACGTGTAAACGGTGTTTTACACACTTTGATAATCGATATGGACAACAAGGAATGGAAAAAATGAAAGAACATAGAGCTTTGTGTGTCCAGCATGACATTGCTAGGGTTGAAATGCCTATTAAAAACCCCATTGTCAAATTCTTAAATGTTGAAAAAATGCTGAGAATACCTTACGTTATCTATGCAGATTTTGAAAGTATACTCTTACCCTATCAAACATGTCTACCTAATCCTGAGGCAAGTTATACAGTGCCATACCAGAGTCATGTTCCTATGAGCTTTGGTATATACGTTAAACCCTCACCTGCTGTGGAACACATAAAGACAAATCTTTCAAGCCAACCTGTTATTTATCGTGGGCCTGACGCTGCAGAAAAGTTTATGGACTGTTTGATCTCAATAGCTAATGAAATTGATCGCCTTTACAGCTTAAATGTTCCAAAGGCCTTAACTCAGGCTCAAGAAGCAGAGTTCCAATGTTCTGAAACCTGTTATTTGTGTCAAAAACCATTTACCCAACAGGACTGGAAAGTTCGAGACCACTGCCATATTACAGGGGAATACCGTGGAAGTGCTCACAATAACTGTAATTTGAGGTGTAAAACACGAAACCCCGTTCCTGTGTTTCTACATAATATGAGTGGCTACGACGCAAATTTCATTGTAAAGCAATTGGGGTGTACTACTGAGAGAGTGGATGTTATCGCTAACTCCAAAGAAAAGTACATTTCCTTTACCAAATATGTAGGAAATGTTAAGCTTAGATTTGTGGATACGTTTCGGTTAATGCCGAGTAGTTTGGAAAACTTAGTTTCCAACTTAACATTATACCCTGAAACAGACAAGTACTTTGGAAAAGAAAATGCCATGCTCATGACTCGTAAAGGGGTATTTTGTTATGACTACATTGACTCATGGGAAAAGTTAAGTGAAACGTGTTTACCTCCAAAAGAGGCATTCTTTAACAAATTAAGTCAAGAAGATGTTAGTCAAGAAGACTATGAACATGCCAAAAATGTCTGGAATCAGTTCAACATTAAAACTCTAGGGGAATATAGTGACCTCTACCTAACATCAGATGTACTCCTTCTTGCAGACAGCTTTGAAACGTTTAGAAACAAAACACTAGAAACACACCGAGTGGATGCTGCACACTTCTTTACTTCGCCTGGTTTAAGTTTCGAGGCAATGCTCCTTTACACAGGCATTGAACTGGAATTGCTACAGGATTACGATCAGATTCTTTTAATCGAGTCTGGAATACGTGGAGGCATATGCCAGGTGTCTCATCGGTATGCTGAAGCTAACAATAAATACATGGAAACCTATGATTCTGAGAAACCATCGCAGTTTATTACCTATGATGATGCCAACAACCAATACGGGTGGGCTATGTGCCACTCCCTTCCTTATGGTGGATTTCAGTGGGTTTCTCCAGATACTGTTGATCTAGAAAAACTAAAGAAAGACGATCCTGTGGGATACATTCTAGACGTTGATGTTGATTACCCATCTGACCTTCATGATCTACACAACGATTTACCTTTCCTACCAGAGTGTACACAACCTAAGGATTCGTCTCTGAAAAAACTAATTCCTCATCTTGGAAATCGAAGGCGATATGTTGTTCACTACATGGCATTAAAACAGGCTTTAGATCATGGAATAAAATTGATAAAAATTCATCGTGTGTTAAAGTTTAAACAAAGACCTTGGTTAAAGGCATACGTTGATTTTAATAACAACCTTCGAAAACAAGCCAAAAATGATTTTGAGAAAAATCTGTACAAATTATTCAACAATGCCATTTTTGGGAAAACAATGGAAAATATCCATAAAAGAATAGACATACGTCTTGTGACTGACAGCAAAAAGGCAGAAAAGCTAATAGCAAAGCCGACATTTATCGACAGAACAATTTATGGCCCTAACCTAGCTGCTTTCCACATGGCTAAACGTAACATTGTATTCAATAAGCCTATATATATTGGAATGTGTATACTGGATATTTCAAAAACTCTAATGTATTCCCACCACTATGATGTCCTGCTACCCTATTATGGAATGAACAATCTTAAACTCATGTATATGGATACCGACTCGTTCATTTATTTGGTTAACACCCCAGATGTATATCAAGACAAGTTGGATTTCCTACAACACCTGGACACATCAGATTATCCTACTAATCGCATATGTTACTCTACATCAAACAAGAAAACGTTGGGGAAATTTAAAGACGAGGCTTGTGGACAAATTATAAAAGCATTTGTTGGACTTAGAGCTAAAATGTATGCTTTAGACATAAATGGTAAAGAAATCAAAAAGATTAAAGGTATTAGCAGAGGTGTTGTCAAAAATTGTATAAGCTTTCAAGATTATAAGGATTGTGTCATGAAAAACAATGTAAAAAGAATACCCATGAACATTATCGCTTCTAAACAACATGACATATCATCTATAAGGCTAAACAAAATTGCTTTGTGTCCTGGTGATGATAAAAGAGTGATTGATGCTAATGGTATAGGTACACATGCCTATGGTCATTACTCAATCATTGACCATGCTTAAAGAGTTAAGTTATGAATATCAAAATCTTCTGCCTGCAACTAGCAAATACATAAAACAAAACTATTTAGTAAATAAAACCATGGCACTATAAAAATAAAAAAATAGTATTCATAATCAAAAATAAATAAAATAGAAAACAAAAATAAAAACAACTGTACAATTTTTAACAAAAAATAGACTATATATAAAAATGTATTTAAGTGTAAATAGTGTACATGTATTTAAAATAAAAAATATTGTATGGACACTGCTTGTACATTTTTAATTACTACCCACCTCCCTCCACTCCTAATGCAAAATGAACATGTAAAACACACAAATTGGAAAATCTATGTTTCCATATTGACAAAATAGAAAAAACATTGAACTAAAATTTTAAAAACTGTAAATGGGAATTTGGTAAATTGACAAATGAGTAAACAACAAAATGCAAAATCCATGTTTCCATATCATGAAATTTAAAAACTTAAAATTGACATTAAAAAAAACTGAAAATGGGAAATTGGAAAATTGACAAATGTGTAAACAACAAAATGCAAAATCCATGTTTCCATATTATGAAATTAAAAAAACTTAAAACTGACATTTAAAAAAACTGAAAATGGGAAATTGGAAAATTGACAAATGAGTAAACAACAAAATGAAAAAAAAACCGGTTGGGTAGTGATCATGTTGTACAGTAGCCAACAAGACTAGCATAAGGAGAGTTGCATGTGTCCTTATATACTTTGTGTATGTGCATTAGCCCTTTGGATTAGCTTAAGTTAGGTTTGGTAAAGTTAGGTTTAGTGAGGTTAGGTAAGTGACTCTTTTCGGAAAATGGAAATTGTAAAATCTAAAATCAAAAAATATTAAATTTAAAATGTAAAATCTAAAAAAACTAAAACTGAAATACAAAAAATCAAAAATGTAAAATCTAAAAAAGTAAAATGAAAAAATCTAAAATCTAAAATGTTAAAATGTAAAATGTTAAAATGCAAAATCTAAAATCTTTAAATGAGGTTTCTGTGGGTTAGGTTAGGTTAGGCTAGTTTATAACTAAGTTTATTATTTGTGCTCTCACATTTGCTCTTATATTTGCACTTACTTTGAAGTTAGGTTAGGTTAAGTTAGGTTAGGTTAGGTTAGGTTAGGTTATAACTTAGTTTATTATGTGTGCTCTTACATTTGCTCTCATATTTGCTCTGACTTTGAAGTTAGGTTAGGTTAGGTTAGGTAAGGTTAGGTTAGGTTAGGTTAGGTTATAACTTAGTTTATTATGTGTGCTCTCACATTTGCTCTCATATTTGCTATTACTTTGAAGTTAAGTTTGGTTAGGTTAGGCTAGGTTAGGTTAGGTGAGGTTAAATGAAGTTGGGTTAGGCTGAATGGCAGAGGTATGAATTAAAACCCGCCTTTTCTCACTTTTGCCTCACAAGACTGAGTGTACTCCGTTCCACTCGTGAGACCAGAAATTAAATTTCTTGTCAGAGCCAGGACTCAAACCCGGGCCTTAGCAGTAACAGCCAAGAATGCTAGCCACTACACTAAGTGGCTGACAATATAAAGCTGGTCTGGATTGCACATGATCAATTAATAATTACCTAATAATAATAATAATAATAATAATAATAATAATAATAATAATAAATATTCCATTTAGCAATACACGGCCAACCTCTCCCTGTGACAGCGTGGCAGCCATATTGCCCATTAGCCCCTGTGCCAGCTCTGAATGACCCCTCCATAAGAATAACATAAGGCTGGTTGCGCGCGGCGGCCATCTTGCCCATTAGCCCCTGTGCCAGAACCGCCCTTTATATCCTACTGAATACCTTTAGGATTATTAACAATGAAGTCATTAAACTTACTCGTAAGCATCTTCGTTATTCCAACCTTTTCATTGTGATAGACGTTGTTTCCAGCATTTTCTTCGCCATGAATTACCATTAATCTGTCTATTAATTCCCTTACATCATCCATCCACACATATTCAATCGGTGCTTTTGAATATTTTTTTTACAAAACCAAATCCTGATTTAGGAGGAGTGGCTAGAGATGCAGCTCTTTCTTTTTTACTAACTTTTTCTGAAAGCCATATATCCTTCATCAACGTATTATATATTTTGCCAACACTACTTTTAGGTTTAGTGCTATTTGGGTCATTGTTTTGATACATAGCATTTGTAATTTTTAAAATAGTCTCATATGTGCTGCGGTCTTCGTCTGTATACTCATCATCGTTAGGTATATCATTTAAGGTTAAAAATAGCATTAAACCCTTTGTAGCTTTAAAATTCTTATCCTTAATTATAATACCGTCATTACTGAATTCAACTTTTGAGTCACCTATATAATAACCCTGATAGTTCTTATCATACCTTATTCCAAATTTAGGGTCACTAATTCTAGGTAAATATTTTGAAATTATTACCCCTAAGTGGACCGTAGAATAATCAGTTATGCCTTTCCTCTTCACATTTTCTTCACTTTTATCATACTCTTCATCGGCCTCTTGAAATAAACTCCTCCCCTTTTCTTTCTGAAGTTGCGACTCTAAATTCTTTCTGACCTTTCTTCCCGATTTTATAGCTTCTTTTTGCTCATCAGTGACATCATATTCATCCAAGAAATAGGAACCTTCGGAATCTGAAGGAAAGTCTTTTTTATAGTCAATTCTGTAAGGAATTAATTGCTTCTCCACTTCTCTATTTTTCTTCTATAACTTTAATAACATTTTCACCGATGTCATTTAACTTGTTGCCTAAAACATTAACAGCATCGATAACAGGTTGATCTTCTTTTTTATACTCCTCGTATTCCGTTATAGGCTGCTTCTTCCATATTCGAAATTCGTCTTTTAATTCTTCAAATTTCTTCCTATTCCTTCTTGCTTGTTGAACTACCTTACGATCGTATATCGCAAACATCTTTATTATAGGTGAAATTTTAAAAAATAACGTTTGATGCTAACATTGACGTTTGATATTTGACGCTGACATTGATGCTGTACGTTGTACGCTGTACGTTGACGCTGACATTGACGCTGTACGTTGTACGCTGACGTTAACGCTGAACGTTAACGCTGACGTTGTACGCTGTACGTTAACGTTGTACGTTGACGCTGACGTTGTACGCTGTACGTTAACGTTGTACGTTGACGCTGACGTTGTACGCTAACGATGTTGGTGTTAGAATACTCAACCCAAAACCTGCCAATACCCCTGGAGTAGTTACCCAACATTTAGAAACGTTTTAATTTTATTCCTATATTTACCATCGTTAGCTTTGCGATTCATATCAATAGTAATAACACCAAACTCCTCATTCCAACATTTGCTGCAAATATTCTTAAAGTCTTGAAATTTCATATCGCTACCAACAAATTCTTGATAAATATGATTTAAATTGGTGTTATCTTGCCTAAAATTGTTTAAGAAATTTAAGTTATCACGAACTAATTGTTTTGGTATTTTTGAATACGTTTGAGCTAAGTAAACCAGTCAATCCCTTTATGTCTTCCTTGTGTAAAATATTCTCGAACTATGTCTTGGTTTTCCAGTATGAAATCGTCGAAAATTACAACTGACCTATCTTCACATTTATCCAGGGGCATTATGCTTTCATCGTCATGAATAAATTGTGCAATGGACTTTCCTAACTTCTCTTCGATTTTATTACATTTTTCCATAAACTGTTGATACTTAGATTGATCTAAACTTTAAGAGAAGATGTAAAGGTTGTTTATATTTTCCCAGTTCAACCATCCAGGTGCCAAAATATAATTGTCAATCATTAAGGTTGTTTTACCACAATTACTGGGGCCTATTATAGCACAACGAATGGAATTCGGTAATAATTTGCCATGTTTGTTCTTTACTTGCTTTTCTACAAGTCTTACTTGTGGGTCCCAATCTACAACATTTCGTTTACTCATTTTCGTTTATTTTATTAATTAATGAATGAATTAATAAATGAAGAGAATTTTTGAACTAAGTGGTAAAACTACGGTTTTAGAGAAAAGGTTAAATGTTCCATTGCGAGATGAATTTAGAAAAGTTGGATTAATAGGGTTTTACTCAACCTTCCTAACAGCAAATATTACAACAAAAAACAATAAAGTACACTATGAAAAAGTATCAAGTACGATAACTGAAATGTTTATTCCACCAGGTTAATATAATGTAGAAAATTTACAAAAAGCTATTCAAAGTCAAGAACCTAAGATTAGTATTGAACAAAATAAAATTCTAAACAGATTGGAGATAATTAGTGATTATAAAATATATTTTGACCAAGAAGAAAGTATTGGTTCAGTTTTAGGTTTTAATAATCAAATTGTAGAAACAAAAACCAAAACACTTGCTCGGAACTTACCTAAAATAATTCCGTTCGAAAATATCCGCGTTCATTTCAATTTAGCGGATGGAATGTTTGTAAAAGACTCTGAGCATTTTCACCGTGAAACGAATATTATTGCTTCATTTAAACCAGCCCTAGAATTTAGTGCTCCAATAATTTATGAGCCGAATGATCCTGTATTTTGCTCAGTTTTCGATAAAATTCAGAATTTAAAAATTACTGTGACCAATGAGAATGACGAAGTAATAGATTTCAACGGTGCAACAGTTACTGTAATTTTAGAGATGAGTTAATTATTTCCTCTTCATTTAATTTTCTATTATTTTTCTTATAATAAATGAACAAAGTAGAAAGTTACCAGTGGCAGTCTTTTCCTGTAAATGAAAAGACTAAAAACAATTTAAATTTGCCAAACAAGGACGTGGAAATAGATATTAAAGTTGGTGATGGTTGGATTGATAATAATGCGCACCTGTATATTACTTTCGATGTAACTCATGCTGATGGAACTGATTACACTAACTATGAAGGAAAGTCAAATGTAAAGCTAATTGACAATTACCCCACTCAATTTTGGAGCACTGTAACAGTGAAAAAAAAAGTCCTCTCGGCACGCCGAAAGGCGGAGGTAGATTTCACCGGACAAACTTGGAGATAGGCGAAAATAGGCAGAATATGCAGGTTTTCGTAGAAGGATCAGACCTCATTTATCGCGTGAAAGTATTTTATAATTGGAGATTAATTAACTTTGTTTTTCCTCATTTTAAACATATTTTTAACATTTTATTGTCTTACGGGGACGGTAACCTTCTTGTCATTTGGAGTCCATTTTTAGCCTACTTTCAATTTTGAAAAAAATAGGCTTATGAGATCACCTTTTGTCCATGTGTGTGTGCGTGTGTGTGTGTGTGTGTGTGAGGTGTGTGTGTGTCCCCCCCTAATAAAATCTAAACGGCTGGAGCGATTTCAGTGAAACTCGGTAAGTTCATAGCACTATTCCCGGCGACGTCGACCGTTACCATCGAATTTTGTTACGTCTTACCAATCCAACATGGCGGCTGTGCGAAATATTTCACTAGCATTCAGTATCTCCGAAACTATAACGGATATCGCCCTGAAATTGTGTACGGTGATAAAGGGTACTACTAGAAGTTCACCTATGAAACTTTCAAAAACCTGGTTACTACATAACCAACATGGCGGCCAAGCGAAGTGAAGACTTTTAAATAGACTTTTCTCGCGATTTAACTATCCAAACGTAATGAAACTTGGTACAGCAAATATTTATACACATTGCAATGCACTGGAGTCTAATTTAGTTCAATTGTTTACATAACCTCAAAATGGCGGCTGTGCGAAATATTTCACTGATATTCTATATCCCCGAAACTATTACAGATATCACCCTGCAATTTTGTACAGTGATAAAGGGTACTGATACAAGTTTACCTATGTATAATTCATAAACCTGTAATGTACAAAACGAACATGGTGACCAAGCGAATTTGAAATATTTTAATAGACTTTTCTCGTGAGTTAACTCTCTGAGCGCAGTGAAATGTGGTACAGTAAATGATTTTGCAGATTGTAATGTACTGCCATCTAATTTAATTCAATTGTTTACATAACCTCAAGATGGCGGCTGTGCGAAATTTTAAAATTAAGTTTTTATTTCTTTTGTGGTAATCATGCGATCGAAGTGAAAGTTTGAATAATGAACCTAGGCAATAAGTGACCTTGAATGGTACATAACTCTATGGCCTATACATATAACAATCATAAATAGCAAGCTTCCGTAATATTTAGACGGTCCTCAATATATATGAATCTTTTACAGCAACCAAACTGAATTTTTTGTGTTCATAGAGACTATGAACATATGTTCACCTATAGGACTTTCAGTAACCTGGTGAGCACGAATCCAACATGACGGCGACGCGAAGTGTAAATATTTAAATGGACGCTTCTCGCGAATTAACTATCCGAGTGCCGTGAAACGTTGCACGTTTTAAATGCTTACACAAATGTTGATCCACTGGCATCTAATTTATTTCAATTGTTTGCATAATCACAAGATGGCTGCTGTGCGTAATTTTAAAATCTCGTTTTTACTTCTTGCGTTCTAATCATGCGATTGAAGTTTGAATACCACACTTACACAATAATCTTAATATAATAGTACAAAAATAAAAATCCAACCTGGCGACCATCTGAAATATTTAGACGGTTCTCAATATCTACGAATCTGTTACAGCAATTAAACTGAAATTTTGTATGCTGATAGAGGCAATTAACATGAGCAGGATATATGAAAATAGGCTGTACAGTTCTTCACGGAACTACTTGTTATACTTGTGGTCACACTGTCCTTATGCAAGGTTTCGACACTGATGTGTAACTATGTAACGGTCTGTTACTTCTTCACGCAAAATTATATCTCCCGCAGAGATGTTGGTTGGTTCCTCAGTTTAGGGGCTGCGACAACGCGGTCATATAACCCCGTGTACTTTGGGTGAGTGTAGAATCTGTCTGATAACGGTGTGAATTGTGATAGCTGTATTAGTCTGTAATTCAGGTAAAGAATGCAGACGCTAAATTTCAAGCAGTAGTTCCTAATGTTGCTACCAGATACTAACGTCAACGCCACCCAGCTGTGAACTTGGCTACTAGATGCCACCTCAATCAGCAACTCGCAACGAACGTTGAAACTTCCCCTCCAAAGGAAAGCTTACTGAGGGATTTTTAGCGCTCTTAGAAAATCCGACGACTTTGGCCGGCTTTGAACCCGCGACCTTGGGCATAGAAGTTCAGCATGCTACCAGTTACGTCACCGAAGCCGCTTCACACTTAGTCAGATGTCATGGCAACGTCTGATGGCTCATCCCTCATCAATTTAGTAGTGTTGCCATGTCAACCACTGATAGCTCTTGGCATTTTCTTATAATTCCGAAATCATTTTTCTCATCCCTTGGCGCAATGGTGGCTCATATCAAAAATTCTTTCAGACAAACGTTTTAGGTAATTATTAGGGGAATATTGTCCATTTTGTACGGTTTTGATATTGTGCCTATTAACAGAGATATGATTAATGTTTCCCGAAAAAACCACTTTTTCCCACCCCTTTGGTCAATGGTTGGTGCTATCAAAAAACGTTTCAAACATAAATTTCTGAGTTTTATCCGACACATAGTATGAACTTTGAACGGATTCGATATTTCACATATTAAGAGAGTTATAGCAATATTACATTTTTCGAAAAAAAGTCCCCCATTTTCATCCCCTTCGACCGATTTAGCCCAGTAACGAACTCGTCCGAGATTTTATGGGTATACATATTCGGTAAAAAATTCAAAGTGATTGGTGCAAAATTACGGCAGTTATCGTGTCCACAAGAAACTGATATACATATATACATATATTACATAAATTATACATAAACTTTTGAACTGACGGTGGTTTTGGGGTCTGGGGGATGTGAAACGCGAAGATATGTCGAAATTTTCCGGAAATCGAAACATGGTACCCATTGCAATAGTTAGCTTTCTAATGAAATCTACCTAAACTACTGCTGTCAACGACACCTAGCTGTGAACTTGGCTACTAGATGCCATCTCAATCAGCAACTCGCAACAAACGTTGGAACTTCCCCTCCGAAGGAAAGCAAACTCAGGTTTTTTAGCGCTCTTAGTAAATCCGACGACTTCAGCCGGGTTTGAACCCGCGACCTTGGGCATAGAAGTTCAGCATGCTACCAGTTCCGATACCGAAGTCGCTTCCCACTGACATAAATGAAAACTGAATGTGATCTCGTGCAGTGGCGTTGTCATAGCAACTGCTGATGGTCATCCTTATCAATTAATAGTAAAGTTGTCATGGCAACCTCTCTTGGCACTTGGCATTTTCTTATAATTTAAATCATTTTGTTCACCCCGTGACGTAATGGTGGGTCATATAAAAAATTCTTTCAGACAAAAGTTTTAGGTAATTATTGGAGGAATATTGTCCATTTTTTGCGGTTTTGATATTGTGCCTATTAACAGAGATATGATTAATGTTTCCCGAAAAACCCACTTTTTCCCACCCCTTTGGTCAATGGTTGGTGCTATCAAAAAACTTATTTGACATAAATTTTTGGCACTTATCCGACACATATTATGAACTTTGAAGGGATTCGATATTTCATGTATTAAGAGAGTTATAGCGATATTTCACTTTTTCGAAAAAAGCCCCCCATTTGTACCCCCTTTGACCGATTTTGCCCATTAACGAACTCGACCGAGATTTTATAGGGATACATATTTTGTAAAAAATTCAAAGTGATTGGTGCAAAATTACGGCAGTTATCGTGTCCACAAGAAACTGATATATATATATATATATATATATATATATATACATATATACATAAATTATATATAAACTTTTGAACTGATGGTGGTTTTGGGGTCTGGGGGATGTGAAACGCGATGATATGTCGAAATTTTCCGGAAGTCAAAACATGGGACCCATTGCAATAGTTAGCTTTCTAAAGAAATCTACCTAAAACGAGGATACACTATCTATCGAATTGACCATCCAAATATATCTTCAACGGTTCTGTTTAATTTAACAGCCTCTTATAGTGATAAAATGATATATTCAGGTACTTTTCTTAATAATGGTAAATTGCAGAAAAAATCAAATGAGTTAAGGTACCCTTTAAGTCTTCTTGGTGGCTTTTTTTAAGGATTTTAAAGAGATTATGTGGGAAGGAGATTTAACTGTTACATTTACATGGAGTCAAAATACAAACGATGCTTTGTATAGATGGTGGACTAAGAATCCATTTGGGGGCAATATGGCTGGAACTCTCCCGCAAGAAGAAAAAGTTATCGTAAAATCAATGGAGATAAAAATTGCTGTTGGTAAATACGAACCGAATTATGAGCTTGAACTGAGAGAAAAAATACTAAGAGAACCACAAATACCTATATCATTCTTTGATCTTCAAACTCAAGAAATTTCAGGCCTAAGTGGTAAAAAGAATTTTGAGATAGATATTACTAATTACTACAATTCAATGGAGATTGATCTGCCATATTTTATATTTGTTGTGTTTCAAACCAATAGAAAAGGTAGCCAAGATATGAATAGTTCCAAATTTGATCATTATCAGCTTCAAAATATTTACATGAAAAACGGAAGAAACGAAATGTTTCCACAAGAAATGTGGAATATCAATCCTCCTAATACTTATCTAAATGACTATTATGCTTTTAGGGACTTTAAGCGTATAACTGAGCTGAAATATGATGTTGTTATTACCCCCACAGAGTTCATTACATCTTATCCTATTTATGTTATCAATATAAGTCGGCGTAGAAATGTGGTGACACCTCAGAAAACCAGTATGAAATTGGCCGCAACATTTAATACCAATATACCTGAAAATACGCTTGCTTATATAATTATGTATGGTAAAAGGAATTTAACCTATGACGCTAAACATGGCATAGTTACTGAAAACTTTTAAATAACTTTAAATAAATGTAATTAATTTGTGTAATTACTTAACTTGTGTAATTAATTAGTAAGAGTTCAGTTTTTAAGTTCAATTGAACTTAAAAACTAAGAATAAAAAAAATAGTTAGTTTAGGTAAAAGAGCAATTTAAGTTTGCAGAATTTCCTTATTTAAAGATTTAAAAAACAGTTAATAATGGAACCTGAATATAATATAATACCTTGCAGCCTGACAAATATTTTAAAAGCGGGTTGTGTTTCAAATACACCCACCAAAGTAAATAAGGAGCCTGAGTGTATTAAAAAGATAGTCTTCCATTACTACCGCAAGCTGCAAAATTTGCAACTGACAATCTTAAAACGCGTTAGTGATGACAGTGATTTCATGGAAATTGGTAATGCCTTAGAGGAATTAGAAGAACAAGTGGAGAAACAAATTGTTTTGGCTGAGCACAGTGCGGAAGAAGAAGGAAGAAGTTAAAAATAAGTTATCAGTGAACTTGACCAGGAAACTCCGTTAGCCTTCATACACTCTTAGTCGATAAGATAACCTTGCTATCACTCTCTCTCAGTACCGTCCGCTCGCTCGCATGAAAGTGATGTGCTAAATTAAATATTACTTAGAACCCAGCTGTTAGTCTTGTTACACCGGAAGTACTAGTAGCAAAGCAAGAAACTACGTAGTATGTATTGAACCCGAGGGGGTCATGCTGACTGGTATCGAACGTGGATCTCGGAGATAAGTTGAGCTCTGAATGAAAGTTCCACCAGGGAACGAACCCGAGATCTGTTGAGGGTGTTTCGTTGTAAGAACCCCTAGAGGAAATTATATGTTTAATCACTGGTGTGATAGCAGTTGATACTGACAATATTTAGTGAAATAATGCAGGGAAATGAGTGGAAGATAGCATTATTTGGACTACACGAAGTAGGCTATGCTGGACTTGAAACACAGAAGTTCCAGAGTTTAACATTTTTACTAATAGCCCCAGAATTGTGGGAGGTGACCCTTGGAGCCACGTCAATCTTGCTGACCTAGTTAAGTCGTCTGCAAGGGGTCGGAGGGTTGAATAATGACCAGGTTATTCCCCGTTTGAGAATGGAAATGAGAGTGGGATGGGAAGATCCCAAGGAAAATCATTGATTACTCGTGATTGGAGTAACGCAATGATATGAGAGTTGCACACAGGTGAATCTTTAGCCAGGAGGCTAATTTTAGAGCCTTTAATCTGCGAAATTGAGGCATATTTAATGGAGTGCGGAAGGACATAGGACTATGGATGTTCGCGGCTGGGTTTCACGGTGTCGCCAGGGATTCCCACAGAAACAGCGTCCCCACGCCATGGATCAGGCAATTAATATTAATTAATTGGCCGATCGATCCTCGAACACACATGCATTTTCGTGACCAGCGAAGAAAAAGGAACAATATGAATATTATTCCAAGACCAGAATCATCCTAGGAGAGGAGCTGGTATAGCGCGGGAATTCTTGCCCTACTTTTTTGTGTGAAACAGATATAAGAGGGTGGACCCAGTCAGGAACACAGTTGGAACACAGTTGGAACTTGCAGTTGGTGGGAGTTGTTGTGTTTGAAAGTTACGGAGCGCCCAGGCGCGCACACAAAGACTTAAACATTTTACTGGTAATCAGCATGTTAGCTGTGCGGTGTAACGCACCAGTGAGAATATATTCATGCATGGTCATGAAATAAGAATTGAGTCGGTAATCAACAAGCTTGATTATGCGAAATGCATATTACCGAAGTTAAGAGAGGAGGCTCGGACTTCAGTTTGGGAAGCCGTGCAGTAAGACTGTTATATATTGTTTATTAAGTGCCGTGTGATATACTAGGCAGAACTGTTGAAAGTAATGATTTATGTAAATACAATGTACAATGTTGAGCGCGGTGAAAATTGTGATTGGTTATACATATCTGGAGTATACCAGTAAGTAGCGTTCATGACGATATGTAAGCATATCACTGCAATATCAGGAAGGTTATCAAGGGATGATCGAGAGACTGTTGGTGAATCCGTGAGCAGATGATCGAGATATTCAATCAGGAGGGGTAGGACCGAAGAAAGGGCCGTCCGCACCTGCACTTCTGATATATGCCAGGGAATTTCAACCAATCAGGAATATAAAGTGTAACGTGTGTTTGTGCAGTGATTTTATGTAAAATATCTCTTAAATTAATAATATAACCAGTGTTATAAAGTGTCATGTGTTTTGGAAGCATTAGCTTCATTATAAAAATGGCAAAGTGTCGTGTGTGTATGAATCAGATGTCATATAAGATGTGTATTAGCAGTATGGCAATGTGTCACTAAGTAGGCCAATGGCAGGTGACACTGGAATATGGTGGTTGGAGCCACCTGGATAGCCGACGTGAGTACCCCACAGATCATGTTATTATAGAAGTATAGCCACTGCATGTAATGTGATTTCGGAAGTATAAGATATGCCAGTAAGAATCAATTTTAGGAGGCATACCCTCATGTGTTTAATGTTTGATTTCAGTAAAGTTAAGATGTTGAATACATCAGAGAGTGGATTAATCGTTACCACTATTAATATTGTTAATAAAATGGCAATTCAGTTATGTAAAACTTAACGAACACGGATGTTCGATTATTGAAATGGTTACGTTGTGTCGGAAAAATAATTTATGTCAGTAATAATAATAATAATTATAATAATGATAAACGGTATAATTGAATGCATCAGGATAAAAGGTTATAAGCAAGAAATATTTACGCTAATTGGATTATTTATCTAGCCAAGCAGTAGATTACATTAAGGGAAGAGAAAAGAGTTAATATTAAATATATTGTATTAATGGGAATATAATTATGCAAGGAAATGAAGGAGCTTGACAGTGAATTGAATTTGTGGCTTGTGTGTAAGCTCTTTAATATAGGGCGAGATCATAGACAGGTAGAAGCCAGGTGATCTAATCGACGTATGGAATCTTGTACAGCCATGGGGCGTACAGAGATATTAATTTATGCCGGAGCGTATTTAGTGTGTACCCTATCTCCGATGATGGATATGAAATGTTCCAGGTTCGAATCCTGTGGTAAGTGAAGGGAGAACATTGGAAACCCTTACACTATACCTGATTGCCCGCGAACTTGTTATTGAATGATTCGGCTCTTGTGAAGCGAATCCATTGGCGGCAGCTGTTGACTGACCGTATCAATTTATTAAGATACCGGCTAACTACTAGACCAGTGTTTTATGAATCTCGTGCCTTCATTGTATGATACGGACCTGTTGAGGCCGTTATTAATGTCCTAAGGCTAGGATTAAATATTCAAGCTCACCCAGAACCAATGCATAATATTCAGTTTAGATCATATGGGATCACGTGGATCATTGTGACCACAATGTTGTATTCAAAAGCGTAATACTGCTTGGGGAGATAAAGTCCAGGAATCTGGGAGACAAGGGACGATTTACAGCTGTGAACACCCCTACTCTGTTCCATTGTATACGGGCAGCTCCAAGGGGCTGGGGTTGCTAAACAAACTGTGAAGGCTCGCGTTTTGAGCGGACAGATTTAAGACCTTGCTTGTATTGAAAGGAAGAATTGTTATAGTGTGTAATGAATGTGTGTGGTTTAAAAACACATTGCTAATCATAGATTACCCTGATGATATAAAATTTTAGCAATCTAACGAATGGTCGGAAGTTGCATTTGATACTGACGGTGACACCTAGTTAATGAAGTTGGTTACTCGATGTCACAGGCTACGCTCGCGAGGGTAGCGTAATGATACTATCCGACACAACGATAACAGAAGTTATTTATTGAAATCTCAATGGCATGCAGTGGAACTATAAAAAGAGGGGAGTGGAGGGGTAAATTTACGTAATTGTGGTGTTGCAAGTAGATTGTAGTGCAAACCATGAGTTGGCTAATGCATGAAAGCATTCGGTGGGAGAGAGAGATATAACACCGACAGTACACATGATGTAAATTAAGATGTATTGTAAGAAGCAAGTAACTTTGTGAATTTAAAGAAGTCACATTAGGTGACATGAGTGTAATAGTTCAGTTTTTGTGAAACGTTACATGTGCATCAGCGCACTAGAGTGAAGTTTTAAGTCCACGTATTGGTAAAGGATTGAATAATGATATGGATTTAATTTGTTCAACTATGTGAATAATTAGTGGATTGTGGGAGTAACTTTGTTTGTTTGTGTATGGTTTATTGGGATTGTGTTCTTATTATTTTGTTTGAAGCCATGAGTTTTACTGAATTAAAGTCTTTAGAGTAGAGTTGTGCCTTATCATTGCAGAGTTGATACCTTTTAGCCTCAAATCCAAAATATGCAACTGCTCAATGGGGGAACGGTACACACCTGAGTCCTGACGCTAGCTGGAGGCAGAAGCATATTTTCCATCGAGATTACTCACATGGGTACAGTATGTGTAGCGCTATCTATTAGCAAACAATAAAAGCTCTTCCCACTGTACTTGTCGTAAGCAATTGCACCACGTCAGTGCAGATTGTAGCTCATAATGCCGCAAACGCGCTTATTATTCGCTTTCCTCGTAGCTCAGGAGGTTAAAGTGTCTGGTTTGTTGAGACTTGTTCACTTAGAAGTGGAGGCGCCCTGCTTCTATGGTTTGAATCCCACTCAATCCTTTCAAAAAAATAACTGAGTCATTAATGGAGAGAGGAGAGGAGAGGACTAAAGAACAAATGCTCTCCAGGCACATAAGGGAGCCTGAGAGATGCAAAGTAAAAAAGAGTGGCCACTCAAGGAGCGAGAGAAGGAGAACAAAGAACAGAGAAAAAATCCCCAGGGGTAACAACGAGGAGAAATTTAAACCAGCGCTGGCTTCGAAACACCCTTGGGGGTTTCTCCGAAATGTCGGAGTTTTGCAAAAATTTGGTAACTTTTATTTTATCCATAATTCTTTAAAAAGTTACTGGTTCTTCTGCCCCAAGAAGAGACATGTCACTAGAATTTATAGCCTTGTTTTAACCATTATTTTTTCCCCTAATTTCTAAAAAGTTATTGGTAATTTTAGTCATTATTTTAACCATTATTCTATCCCTAATTTCTAAAAATGTTACTGATAATTTTAGCCTTGTTTTAACCATTATGCTATCCATAATTCTTTAAAAAGTTATTGGTAATTTTAACCATTATTCTATCCTTAATTCTTTTAAAAAGTTACTGGTAATTTTTGCCATTATTTTAGGTGTCTGTAGGATCAATTTGTGTTACGTTTTATAGGTGAAGGTAAGCATAATTTTGTCATTTATATTTTAGAGTCATTTTTATGGTTACTTTTAACCCTATTTTATGAATCTCCTAAATTTGCATTACAGCGTCATGTAGACGATGAGGATAAAACATCGTTACAAGAAATGAAAAAGCAGCAGCTGCACCCACCTTTATCATTGGTAAAAGGTATGAAAATTTAAGTTATAATGACGGGAGTGGATACGTTAACCATAACTTTTCATAGTTAATTTTAATAGATAGATTAACCATAACTTTTGATTGTGTTTCATGGTTACCTTTAACCATAATTATCTTGGTTAATTTTTTGTTAAGTTTAATGGTTACTTTTAACCAGAATTTAGAAAAAATTCTGGCAATTTAAAGGTTATTTTTAACCATATTTTTTAATGGTTACGTTCTGCCATAAAGTAATACGAAATATTATGGTTACAAGTAACCATAATTGTTTGGAAGATATATAATGGTTAAGATAACCATATATTCGATCAATAATTTTTAAATGATGTTTAAGGTCACTTTGTCCATTATTTTTTAATAGAATTTTAATGGTCACTTTATCCATTAATTTTTAATAGAATTTTAATGGTCACTTTATCCATTAATTTTTAATAGAATTTTAATGGTCACTTTATCCATTAATTTTTAATAGAATTTTAATGGTCACTTTATCCATTATTTTTAATAGAATTTTAATGGTCACTTTATCCATTAATCTTTAATAGAATTTTAATGGTCACTCTATCCATTATTTTTAATAGAATTTTAATGGTCACTTTATCCATTATTTTTTAATAGAATTTTAATGGTCACTTTTGACCACACTTAATTGTCTGTCCCATATCTACGTCTATAGTACTTTAATAGGTGCATTAGAACTATATTTTCTGGAGTACAGATCTAATCTTAGATTTTCTTGCACGTCTGCCGCCCAGTATCGCTTCAGGAATGCTTCCTTAAAACCTTCCACTGTGTCAAAGGTGTATCTGAAACTTCTGAACCAAGTGAGACAATCACCCGCCAGCAGTTTTTCAATTGCTCTCAGTCTCCGATCCTGAGGAACTTTCATTTCATTGAGGTATTCTCCTACTTCTTTTAGCCAGTTATTTAGGAGTAATTTACATGTTATTACCCGTAAATTTAACCGGTCTATCCTCATTTGATTTTATAATGTTTATGACTTGCCCATTTTCTGGTTACCATATGGAGTTGACATTGCCATAGGATATTCTGGATTCTCATAAGGGCTCTCCCCTCCTAAGTCCCAATCTTGATTAGTGCTTCGCGTATTGGAGTCTACCCATACTGTCTGGAAGTCATCCTGACCTTGGAAATCTAATTTATTTTCTCTTCGGGCACTTTCCTCTTGAGATAGTATTTGTACTTCCATCTGGCTATTTTTCTGCTCTGTCCTTTCCAGACGGGAGCGAAATTCATCCTCAAATCTTTTCTCTTTCTTCCTACTGCTTTCAACTTCTTGTTTAATTTGAAATGTCTCTTCCCTAAAGCTAACCCCTATTTCAGCTAATTGTTCCTCTACCTCTTTCTTGATGATCCGGACCTGTTTTTCTATAAATTCTGCATTGATATCACCTCTGGTATCAAAGTCTTTCCGAATTTCGCTTATCTTTTTCTCCATCTCTTTTTGCCCCTTGACAATACCTCCCTCAATCTCCTTAAGCTTAATGATCATATTTACACTTGGTAACACTTGTTCAAAATCACATAAAACATATACACTGATCATATTTAAATTACAAAATAACCTTCTGGGGTTCATTTTCACTAAAACACAAATTCACTAAAAAGGATATATATTACACTCAAAAATTTCACTAAAATCGAATTACATATACATTTATCACTTATGGCATTTGTTCCATTTGCCTTTACACACGTGATTTTCTTCTCCTTTCCCGTCTCCAAGGGTTGCACTTTGTTTACGTCGGCTTCCTGATCCTATCGGGATGATTGAAAGTCTCGATCGACCTACTCTCACTGGAACGGTTGATCCTCTTATTCCGTGGTTTCGACTATCGGCTTAATGAATTTAATGCACGATATCGTAGCTCGCTTGTAGCTAAATTGTTCGTTTAATATAAGTCTGTCACTGACGTTTTACTTCTAGAATCACTCGAATAATTATAACGGCGACCTAGTGATTCACTTCTCTGGTAATCCACACATGGATTTTACTCTCTGATGCAGCGGTTCTTTAACTATTGGACTAATTCCAATATCTGACTGTTCGTTTGATCTCGATTCCTTAATTCTATCGCACCCCACTCTAGTCTCCTCAGTTCAGGAACACTAGGCGTTACTATCACGTTTTACCCTGATCTGGTTATTTAACGTAGATATAGAATTGTATATTTCACTGTTCTTAGGTACTTCGAACTCCTATGATGCTGACAATTTAGCTGAAACTATTTAGGTTCGAGGCCCTATCGCCGGTAATTGCTTAAGTCCACCGTCTAAAACTTTGACTGTACTTGTAAAATTTATAAAGTCCGAAGCTTGATGATATGTTTCCTATAACAAGGAATCTGATGCTTCTTCGCAAGGCAATACTGTTGACGATACTTAGACGGCGACTCCCATAAGGGGTGCTCGTCTGCAATACAGAGTAACACGACCTATCACGGTCTGGTGAATACTGCATACACTTCCTGGCGCGTCCAGGGTTTATATTTAAATCTGCCACAAAAAGATCAGACACGTACCTTCTCCAACCCTAACTTCTAAAATAGTCGTCGTATAATTTTGAAAAATATGTCTCCTAAATGCTCACATTCTAATTGTAAAAAGTGTTCCTTTAATTACGAAAATCGATCTTACACTCCCATGATATTAAATAAATGGGCTCCTGAGATGCGTGGGTATTGGAGTTTTGTTTTCCCTCTCTTCCAGCTTCGGGCTCGGGGAAAAACTATTTACGTAATGCTTCATGTGCACTTCTTTCCTGTGCAATTATTACAAACTTTTTCCACACACAAAAATCTCTTTCCCAGGATTATCAACAATGGCAGATTTATTTCTTTAGTTAAATGGCTAAAAATTACTTAATTTTAATTATTTCTCTTCTTGCGTCATTGCGACGTTGTCATTATATTGTTGAGTAATGGATTTATCCGAAACTCCTTCTCTGTCTCTCAGAACGGAAAATTACCAGCTCTATTTATAATCCTGCGCCAGCCCCATACCGCAGCATCAACAGTGATCTCATGCTCTGGTGACTCGCGGTATCTCGTGCTTGCGTCACCTTACAACAGTCCAACTTCTTATTAACCCTTCAAAAACCTTTAAAAATCCATTCTAAAGTCCGCATTATTTCTTCTTTTTCTTGCATACAAGGGTATGGATTCGATACCTGAACCAGTCCACATGGGTTCAAATCTCCCCTCCTGAGATAAATAAATTTTCGAATTCTGAGGAAATTTATTTAAGTATTTTCCATAGAAAATGTCATCCTTTCAGTATCGAAGCCATCATAACATCTCGCAATACCTTTAGTTTTATTCTCTCATGGTGTAAGCCGGGCACGCTATGTCCCTACCCGTTCTTCCATCCTTCCTTTTATTTCTGGAATAATGCGCGTGTGATCGCGTGGTGGTGTCCTCGCAAGCAAAGGCCCCTGTGAGTCACGCAGGGTTAATGACGCGTCGAATATTGGTGTAGCGAGGTCATGCAGAAGACCCTGGATTAGACGCGGCGAGTGAAGATACATGCAGATCTCGAAGCAGAACTATATCGGACTAAGAGTCTACAGAAATTCATCTTTCGTTACGGGTGTGGTCTATCCCTTCCCGTTTCTTCATTTACTCATTTTCTTCCCTTAAATTGAAATTATCCTCTTCAATTAATTCAATTATCTCTTTAGCTCAAAATAAGTTTGTTCCAGTTCACATTCACAATTGGCTGCTTGCCTTTCACATTCCCTCTCTGGATCGTTTTTCAACATACTCCTATTTACTCTTAAAGTGGATTCATTATCATTTTTAATGAGTTCCATAACCAGGGCTTGTTCATTTGCTTCATCGAAGTCTTCGGCTGGATAATATACTTTCAAATTTGCCGAATTCATGGTTACTTCGTGATTCGTTTCACAATGCTGAATTCTATATGCATTGTTTCTTATATCCCTTATTACTTTATATGGGCCGTGGTACATTTTCTAAAACTTATTGTAAACGCGGTTCCCTGGATCAGAAATGGCTGGTCTTTCACTAACACCATTTCCCCTACCAATAATGATCGGTGATATCTTTTATGCCTATTTCTTCGTTGCCTTCTATCAGCTTGGGCTTGCAAATGCTCAAACGCTCTTCTGATACGGACTTCTCTTCCAGGCTGAGCGTCAGTCGGTCGGGGTATGACCTGACTCCAAGGTCTCTCAGGTTGCTCATTCCGAGGCAACGTTATAGGTATCTCTCCAGTAGCCTCACGTATCGTGTTGTTGATGCAAAACTCAATAATATCCAAAATATCTATCCACTTCCAATTTTCCTCGGCACAGTATATCCTGCAATACTTTGCCGTCTCCCTCATCACACTATCAAAAGGGTTTTGCCTCAGGATGGCGAATACTTGACAGCATCTGGCGTATTCCAAGCCTCTCTAATTCCTGTTTAAATTCCATGCTGGTAAAGTAACTACCGTGATCCGATAACAGATTCTCTGGTTTACTCAGAATAGGTGTCACTTTTTCTTTTAGCCGCTTTAGTACTTGTTTGGTACTAGTCTTCTGTATGGGGGAAAGAACAACCACTTTGTAAAGACATTCATAACCACCATAATATGTCGATTTCCTCTCCTTGCCTTAGGCAATGGTCCAAAGTTGTCAATCGAAATGATCTGACATGTCCTCTCAGGTATCAATGGTATCGGCTTTTGTCTCATCAAAAACGCATTTGGTTTAATTCTTTGACAAGTATCACATGTCTTCAACGTATCCCGTAGAGTCTCCCTCAGTTGGAACAACAGAGATCGCGATGTGTGCGATGTTGTGATACACTATAAACCACTATTGAGAAGAGGTCGAATTAACCACGAAGTTGTCTGTCATATTGCTCATCTGTTATCGTTTTTAATCAATGATTATTGCGCCGCCCGGGAAGGAATGGAAACTTGAGGCCTACTTACCTGTTTTCAAGAGGTCCGCAGCGCTATCTGCAAGAACACCGCCAGATGACATGCCCCAACAGAAGAACACCTAAAGGGGTGGAAGGAAGGTGGAGAAGGGGAAACGCACAGGCTCGTCTACAGACACATCCGATAACTAATAGAATTGTCGCCGACGAAATAATGCCACAACAGTTGCTTAATATTTAAAAGAAAATTTAATTACCCAAAGGGGCAAGGAAAAATAAAAATTTAACAAAATCATAAAAAAAGAAGAAACTCTATGGTCACAATAACCTCTCTCTGGTGATGCATATGGCTTAAGGCCAACATAAGTTATTTACATAAGTAGGCAAGAGAAGGTTTAAAATGCTTGTTGAGCGAAATGAAAACATTTAATTTAAAATTAAAATAATAATGCCCAAAAGATAAAAAAAACAGATTACAGGCATTACCAAATGAGAAAGGGCTTGATAATGTACTAAGGTACGCAATACCGACCCGACATGCAGACATCAAGGCCACGAAGAAACGAAAAATTTAAAATTAAATTAATAAAATAAAAATAGGATCAATTAACAAATCCACGATTTTCATGACGGAGAAAAACTCGGGAACACTTCCCAAAAACACAAAGTTAAACCAACAAGATTAACAAAAACATACTAAGCGAGCACCACAACACGTTTGAGTCTCCCGCTCGACGCCTAGAGAATGCACTCTCAAGACCAGAATGCACTCGGGCAAAACAAAAAAAACAAACATGGCAACCAAATAGATGACCGCATGTCCAATCGAATCACGGCAAACAATAAGCTTAAAATTAAATTTAAAATAGAACGTCACCAGAGAGAAATGAAAGGAGGAAAAATATTACATCTTAACACGTTTACAACGAGGTAATTTAGAATGCAACGGATCGAAAATCAAATTAATAATAGGGCAATCCCAAAGATTCCCAACAAGAAATAAACTAAATAAATAAAAGGAATTACAACGTAAAATTAACTAGAACCGTGCCTCCAGAAGGTACGAAGGAAAATAACAAAATTTACATATCTGGTAATATTAGCAAAACAGAAAAATTAGGCCTACCAGGCGAAACAAAATACAGTATTAAAACATTAATATAAGGCCTATATAGGAGCTCCATAACAATATATATATATATATATATATATATATATATATATATTAAATAATTACGTACCTTAAAAACTTCTCTGTGGAGACACAATAATAATAAAATAATTAACACACAAATTTAAAAAATATTATAAAGCACTATATGGCCTCAAAATGGCTAACACGCACATGCGCCGTTTTGGAAACAAGCACTCCTGTTTGCATCTAGTTGCGAATCTTATTATTTCATTCTTCTTCACGTCGAAAAGGCGAAAACACAGCCTTAAGAGCACGGACATTTCTTTTGTGCATTTATCCGTATTTCGTAGAGGCTAGGGGCCAAGCCCCCAGCAGACGGAGAGACACTCTTTCTCCAACAGCCGGCTTGTTGCTTTCTTCACGACAGACTCCGAAGATCACAAGATGCCGTAGAATCCAAAGTCAAATACCGCACTGCATTCATGTTAATTGTAATTGTCCAATCACAGCTTGACACATCAAGTAACAATGTGCATATTGTATAATTAATTTGGCGGCATGATGTATATATAGTCTTTTGTTCAATGACGTAGAATACAATACCCTTCAATTATGTCTCGATTAGGATGAGCTCAGAAGTCACCACAAACACCCTCTAGCGGTCGAAGATACAACCACGGCTAGAGGCGCCGAAGTCCGGTAGATACTGCCATCTCGAGTTCATTTGCGGAACCAAGCCATCAGGCGGGCGTTTTAAATGGCAGGGAACACATGTATAGAGGGGAGATGGATTTTAAAAACGTTGGGACGGGCTTTTGCACGTAACAATTATGACTTATCGAACAGGAATTACCTTCATTAGTCGTTACGTATGTCCATTGGAATGACATTTATTATTACCGATAGAGTTACGACATAGATGGTGATTTTGTTCATGTTCACTATGAACATTTGATGAAGTTATGAGATAACTATTGAGATCTATTAAGATCTATAGAGATCTATTAAGACATATGCAGGTCCGGATGATGCTGTACAGCTGTAAATAATTTAAATAACGAGTATGGAGTTAGGTCTATTTATTATTCATTAGGATTGGATGTGATCTAACAAACATTGTATTACGTAGGGCTATATTGATGATAATAATGACAGTAATTGGACGGAAAGCGAACCCCAGACTTTAGAAGGATGAATGCGTTCAGTTTTGTTAGACTTAACGTCTATGTTTAAAGGAATAACTGTTTAAGAGAGGACAGGTTGTCCTAGAGTGATGAAATTCATGATGTTTAGTTATCAACAAGCAGAGGTTGATCTTCAGAGTGTTAAATATGTTACGAATTTGTGTTGTTAATTGTGAGAATGTTTCTTGTTTGAATAAACGTTGACAGGCACTTTTTAGTCTGCCTGTTTCTTTTTATAGAACCTCACGCTTCTTCTTTTAACAATTAAAGACGGTGGTACTGCTAGGTAGATACAGACGCCCGTTTTTTTTGTTAACATTTCGGGTACAGTACCAATTGGACTAATCAGCAGACGTCGGTACATCTTGTCTAGACTCCTCGTGGGATAGCAACTGCTTGCTATGTCCCATTGCAATATCAGGATAATTGCGCCATTTTATGTTTAAATGCATGCATCGTTGTCCATTTTTAGTCAATAAATGTATGCATATTTCGTCAATTTAGTAGATCACTAGTGTATGCACATTTCGTCAATTTAATACCTACATGTATGCATATTTTGTCACTTCTGGGAATCAAATATTGGCCTAGTTTACAGTTTAGCGGGTAAATGTTTAGATATTTTGTTGTTATAGTAGACAAATATTTTTGCCAATTTAGTGGATTTTTGTATGAATATTTTACCATTTTGAGTGCAGGAAATTCAGAGATCAAGAACTCACCTTTATCGAGTGTGATGACAGTCATCGGTGACGATAAAGGAGCAGATCCAAACTCAGTCAGAGCTTTCATCTCTATAGTATAACGTTTCCCTGGAAGCAACTTCTTGAACGTTATATATTCCTCTTCCATTGTCAAATTTTGTTTGAACTCATCCCATCGATTCCTGAGGACGACCTCAAAACCCGTCAGAGGGCATGAGGTGTAGCTCAGTTCATTGTACTGTAACATGAAAGAAATTCATTATCGATACGGTACTGTAGTTCATAGACTAGTTTGGTTTTGATTGTGGCGGAACAACTAAGTCATCTTACCATAACAGACTAGATTGAATGAAACATATATGATATAGCAGTTTTGTATATGGTCAAGCCGACGAAGATGCTTGGTCCTCAGCCTCATCTCAAATTTGTGTGATAACGTATAGTATTATTTGGTGACTGATAGTGTGTGCAACTGGGATTATTTGGGTCCAGGACAAGGTAGGTGTCCCAGGACGTGAAATAAGATACCATTCCGGATTTTGCCTGAAGGAAGCGCGTAAAGCCCGGGGGAAAACCACAATCTGGGTTCCAATCCTTCGATTCTGGACCTCCAGGTTCCACCCTCCACAAGCAGTCGTGGTATGAAATTTAACACACACGGCTACACTGTGGACTGGACTAGGCGTTGGCGGGATTTAAGGTCTAAAATAATAATAATAATAATAATAATAATAATAATAATAAATCTGACAAAATATAGAGAGCTTTCAGAACTGATCAGGAAGCAATGTCACAAGTCAGGACAGCTCCAATAATCATCTCCAGCATTGGCGTGATTCCCAACAACTAAAAGGAATCTCTCACAGAGTTGAAATTTTACCCAGGACTTTTTATCATTATGAAGAAGACAGTTATACTTTCGATGTGTCGCATAGTAAAAGTCTGTTATTGAGGAATCAAGCCCGAAGGAGTGATGGAAAAGAGTAATGCTACTACAGAATGCAGTCGCCAAGAGGGTGAAGAATTTGCTCTTTATGATGTATATCTGGGATTGTGAATGTTTTCTTTTCAAAAAGATGTTGAGAACGTGCATGCGCATGCGCAACATAAACAATAAAAATAATAATTCAAAATTTGCAGAAATTGAAAACGAAGAACGCGAAATTCTTAGAAAAATATTTTATCCTACACAGGAAAATGGAATTTCGACGAAGAGACGAACTACAGACATCTATAGTCAAACATACAGTTTCAGAAACACTGTATGCAGGAGACGGTTGAAATTTTTGGGAACATATTTAGGATGGACAACAATAGACCAACAAAAAGATTATTCAATATAATTAATACAAAAAAACGAGGATAAATTGCCTGGAGGAAACAAGGGGGGACATGAATGAGAGAACCTAATGAAATTATTAACAGGACCAATAAATCATGCACTGAAGAACGCAGGAAGATTTTCAGTGCCCAGATGAAGAGATTTTGGGGAAAGAAAAAAACATTATCTGCTAATCTTTATCGCTCCACAGATGGGCATGACGATGTTAAAGAAAACAATATTATGGGCTTTAGGTTCCAATGAACTTATGTGACTTAAGTAAGTTAGTTAATTATTGTCTTTTTAAGGGACGGAACTACAAGGTCATCTACCCCTTACAGTGGCTTTAAGAGACGTCGGAGTGCTGGATGTTTGCCCTGAAGGGGATACTTAACGTTCCAGTGTATCTACTGACACTGCTCCCTCGCATTTAAGCACACTTATATGTCAACAAACTACACCGGGATTCAATCCCACAACCTTGGGCAATATAGCTGGGCCACGAAGCCAGCCACGGTCTATAATGGAAATTAAAATGAATGAATGAATGAATGAATCACTCAATCAATCAATCAATCAATCAATCAATCAACCAATCAATCCATCAATTAGTTAATCAAAACGATCAATTAAACGATAGAAGCCTAGAAGCAGCGTGTCAAGTTGGTCAAGAGAGAAATAAAAAGAAATAATGAAACAAAATCTCACCTTCCACGAAACTACGACGGTGGATGTTGTGATTAAGTCACTCTTCAGATGATATTCCCTTGAAGTAGGTACTGAAAAGAGAAAATAGTAGTTGTAGTACGAATTATAGTAACGTATTCATTATACGGTACAACTTTGGGACTGTTAGTTTGAGTGGAAATGTTAAATATTGACGTTTCGAGACAACTGCTTGTCCCTTTATCTAATGATGGAAGGAATGAGTAAACAATGGCACATAGTCACCATAGATAAAAGGTATGAGATAGGGAGCCATGTTGAAACAAATAGTTACTCCATGACCTCCTGAGACCAATAGGAAGTTGGTAATGATGCTATTGAAGGCAGTCATGATCTACTTAAGGGATAACCATCATCTCTATTAACGTTCTTTGGCTGTTTACTAATTTATATCGCCTCCCCTATGATACGAGTTGTGAAATGTTTCTCCATTCAGATGATAAAAGTTTCATCGAAAATAATACGTTGGTCATTCTATATGATATGTTCAGCCACAGCAGACTTCTCTGGTTGGCAAGGACGTAAATGCCTACGATGTTCCTTGAGGCTTGTTGTGATTCTCCTACTTGTCTGACCAATTGCCAATATATACCTAACCAGGAATGTGAAATCTTATATACTCCACTCGACCTACTGTATTAGCCCCAAAGCTATTATAATTAGCCCAGGGAAATTAGACATTTGCTTCCCGAAAAATCGTCCAAAGCTGGAATGTGTTTTAATACCTTTTGGGGGTCCCAAATAAGAGTCCTGTGAGTTTGCGACGGGTTCTGACTTCTGCTTAATTTTTGGGAGTCAAAAAACCGCGAAATGTTGGCACTTTTTTCAGTCGTTTGCTTATAATTTTAAACGACATAAAAGTTTTCTCGTAACGTTTTTAAAGAATACTAGTTGAAACCCGTCAATACATGACGGCCAATAAGAAAATATTTACTGAAGAATTTTATTATATACGTTCTTTGTACAATTATTTGTTGGCACTATTGAAACTTTAAGGGCGTCAAAAGATTGCACTCTAGACATTGCAACATACTGCTGGCCATGATTGAAAACTTGATGAGGCAAATTGAGACCTATACGTTCCAGAGTTCCCCCTTGAGCTTTATTGATTGTGATAAAGTATGCCAAGCGAATCGGAAAATGTTGCCTCTTAAAAGAAAATTATTGTTTTATCCGATGGTGTTAAATCAAGTCGAAGGATTAGACTTCTCTGCCTAATTTTAACTGCACTTATTTCCAAATCCAAGCATTTTCATGCATATTTCATATAATTAATATGGAATCAAGTCGAAGGGTTAGATCTCTCCGCCTAATTTTAACTGCACTTATTATTTCCAAATTCAAGCAATTTTCGTACATATTTCTTATAATTAATATGGTAGCATTTAGATGCCCTTAGGAAACTTCAGATTTCTAAGGAGCATATCTATGGGTCAATCGTTTGGAGTATGTGGAAGCAAATCACTTAATTCCAAGGAATTCAAGAATTCTGAGGAGCCTAATATATACAACTGGCCGCAGGAACCGTCGCTTATAATTTTGGAATATACATTAACGAAGAAATGCGATGAAGTGCAATTCCATACATTTTAAAACAATATGGACCGTATGCATGTGGCACAGTGACATTGGCACCAAATGAAACCAAGGACATAGCATTTGTTCTACTGCCGATTATTCTCTCTTAAATTCCTTGAGATATCATTTCCAGTGAAAAATTGTTGCAGTCTGTCAAATATTTTATATTTAGTAAGAGTAATTTTGCCATTACAACACCAAAGTTCAAAGTAACCAAGCGTAGATTTCTCGCTACAGAAATACAGTGCAGAACAATGTTTACATTTGTTCGTCAAGGACCATACACTGTACGGCATAATATCTGGAATTGTTTCCGAAATGGCATTTTTATATTAGATTTTAAAAGTGGCTTCGTATTTTTCTACGATTTCCCACTTTTTTGTGGCTAATGTTCTTTTTCGTCAAATGGGTATATTTATTGCAGCATTTCTCTCCAAATTAACATCATATTCAATAACACTATAGTGGCCTGCATCAACGCAGCCGCCAAATATTAAATGGCAAATAATACTTCCATTACCAAAATCAACAGCGGGGTTAGACTCATTGTTATGTATTCTAAACAAATAATCAATAAACAATAATATTCACGTATACAATGAAGTTCAGATACTTTCATTCTCAAGTTTATTACTGATGAGAATGCGATGATACTGATCGTCAATAATAAAATCCTTATAATTATTCATGCCAGCAACAATTTTTGCAATTTGCTTGCAGACGCAGCTCAGGATAACGTCCTGCATTTTGGAATAAACAGTACGAAACTGCTCTAAATAAGCAATTTCCATCACCTGGTGTAGGTACAATCCTTTGCATTTCCATGACAGTAAATTATGCTAGGGAGCATACTTCGCCAACTACTGGAATGAGCATAGACTCACCTCGACAGCCACCGTAATGGAGGGAGTTTAAGAGTTAGACTATATGTTCAGTGCTTGTCAAAAATCGTATTAACACAGGGAAGCCCAATCTGAAGGCTACATTCTGAGCTATCGCCCCGGAATCCAGGTTCGATCCCTGGTTTGCCAAGAAATTTACTTATGGTCTGAGGGCTGGAACGGGGCGCACTCTTGAGGCAAAACTCAGGAGAGCAAGGTTAGATTCCTATCTCAACAATCTGGGATGTGGTTTTCCGTAGTTTGCCACGTCCACTGCAGGTAAATACCGGTATAGTTCGTAACTTAAAGCCTCGGTCGTCAATTCCCCATTCCCCACTTGAATTACAAATTCACACATCAGTACAGACATCACAATAACACAGGTTATCAGAGAAAATTTTACACACAGACACACACACCAAAGTAGACGGGGCTGAGTGACCACGATGTCTGAGTCCATCAAATGAATTATATTCGTCAATATTGTCTCTCATGGCGAAAGCGATTGTTGCCATCTTTTATTTAATAATTTAAAAGTATATGGCAATGTAAATCGAGGAGAATTCCTCACTGTACGGGAACAATAAAAGTAAAATATGTTAAGACAATGAATTACCAATAGCCAGAAAGAATAATTAGGAAATAAAAATACATGTCTGAGGTGAGACTCCTTCGACTATGCAAAATTCATTCCTGGGTCCGCAATGTTACCCCTGAGCCACCCAGTCAACAGACTTATAAATCAATATTAAGTTACTTAAACAACAAACGAACTCAAACGTCTGGTGAAGTTCTTCAATCCCCTCTTTTTAATTCTCAAAAACAAAGATCACACTACGATACGGTGAATCCTTTATCCGCCATTTCTCTAGAAATGTAATTCTGGTCTGAGGGCTGGAACGGGGGGCGCACTCTTGAGGCAAAACTAAGAAGGGCAAGGCTCGATTCCCATCTCAACAATCTGGGATGTGGTTTTCCGTGGTTTGCCATTTCCACTGCAGGTAAATACCGGGATAGTTCCTAACTTAAGGCCTCGGTCGCCAATTTCCCATTCCCCACTTTAATTACAAATGCACACATCAGTACAGCTATCACAATAACACAGGTTATCAGAGAAAATTTGAGACACACACACCAAAGTAGACGGGGCTGAGTGACCACGATGTCTGAGTCCAACAAATGAATTATGTTCGTCAATTGTCTCTCATGGCGAAAGCGATTGTGGCCATCTTTTATTTAATAATTTAAAAGTATATTAGAACGTATATCGTGGAGAATTCCTTACTTTATGGGAATAATAAAAGTAAAATATATTAAGACAATGTATTACCAATAGGCAGAAAGAATAATTGAGAAATAAAAATATGTGTCGGAGGTGGGATTCGAACTGCTTCCATTGCGCGTTGCATAAATTAAGAGTTTTGAACGCTGCCGTCTGAGCGACCGAATCACAGCTGGAAGAGTGCAATATTAAGTTACTTAAACAACATTCACTCTCAACAGTCCGTATAAGTTCTTCTACATTTCCTGTTTTTTATAATATTCTATTCCTGTTTATATCGTGGAAACTTCATAATCAATATTCCCCTCCTTTATTTTAATTCTTCTTCTTATTATTATTATTATTAGCGTATGGTACAACACAAAACAAACAACATAAACAATATACATACATACAATAGATAACACATTACAACTGTAACAATCATGCAAGGGAAAGGGTGTTCAAATATTAATGTCTAAATTGTCTAGCCATCTTATGGCTTCAGTAGAGGCTATTACAAAGTCCTGTGTTGATCCAGTGAATGCCCTACTAATACACTCAGTGACAATATGGTTCATAGAATTCTTATGAATAACTATTACAATAAAACGCGGTGGACATCCGCCATGTCTGTCATTAACCAAGGTGATTCTGCGCATGCGCTTGAGCCAATAATTTTGCAGTTTTGTTTATAAATTTTAAAATATGTGGTAACATATTTGTTTATTTTAAAGACACTCTGCAAATCTACAGGCCTACAGCTTTCGACAGATTGCTCTACGAAGTGAATCGGTTTTACCGTTCCCTCAATCTCGCGGTAACAAAAATCAGCCTAGTGTTTTATATATATATATATATATATATATATATATAGATAGATATAGATACACACAGTAATGCAGCCATCACAATAACACAGGTTATGAGAGAAAATTTCACACATACACACCCAAGTACACGGGGCTGAGTGACCACGATGTCGGAGCCCTTCAAACGAATTATGTTTGCCAAGTGTCTCTTATGGCGAAAGCAATTGTGGACACGCGCGAGTGCCTGGAAAACTACTTTTTTCTTTAATAATTTAAGAGCATATCGACGATGCATAATTATAACTTTTAGTCTAGGACGCTAATAACTTGACCAGCGAAGCATTGGGAAGAAATTGCAATATTAAGGTACATGAACAAGATAGCCTACACATTCAACTGTCGGTTAATGTTCCTCAAAATTACCCTTTTTAAATATTCCCCTCCTTTATAATTCTCCATCACGTGAAAACGTGCCATGTCTTGGGTTTTAAATATATCGATGCAATGGTGCTGCCCTCTGCTGTCAGTTACTGGAACTATATGGGCGATGTACTGCCATCTTTTGTCAGTTGTAGGAACTGATTGCAGATACTTAAACGGCGTACTGAGGACAACAGTTTGCTCTTTTGATCACATGCTGTAATGCAATGGTAAAACGGAAATAAAACGTATTGAGAGGGAATGTAGAAATATGTATCTTTTACAGACATAAAACCTTACTAATACTCCTTGATTAAACAATATTTCAGTGGTAAAAAAAATATATATATATATATATATATCGGGGAGGGGTGGGATCGAAACGGTGAACCTTGGAACCAAAGTCAGTCGCTTTAACCACATAGCTACCCGCGCACCCTTGTTCAGTAGCAGACGTAGCCATTCATTATCTTCAAAAGCTGCTGTCTGAAGGAAATAATCCATTTCATTATCCAAATAAATCAATGTTGCACATTCGTATACGTTCATACTGTTATTATATTCTATTGTCAGAACTTGGTTAATGTATGTTTTCAACTACATGGAAGCTTATTAAATAACTTACATTTTAATGGACTTCTCACCGCCATTTTGTCATGACCTCAGGCGGATTGTGCGCATGCGTGAGGGGAGAGAATTCTGCTATTTTCTATATTAATTCAAAAATATACCGAGAGGGAATGTAGAAATATGTATCTTTAATAACAGACATAAAACCTTACTAATACTCCTTGATTAAACAATATTTCAGTGGTAAAAAAAAAAAAAATATCGGCGAGGGCTGGGATCGAACCGGTGAACCTTGGAACCACAGTCTGTCGCCTTAACCACATGGCTACTCGCGCACGCTAGCTCAGCAGCAGACGCAGCCGTTCATTTTCATCAAAAGCCGCTGTCTGAAGGAAATAATCCATTTCATTATTCAAATAAATCAATGTTGCACATTCGTATACGTTGATACTGTTATTATATTTTATTGTCAGAACTTGGTTAATGTATATTTTCAATTACATGCAAGCTTATTAAATAACTTACATTTTAATGGACTTCTCACCGCCATTTTGTCATGACCCCAGGCGGATTGTGCGCATGCGTGAGGGTCAAGAATTCTGCTATTTTCTATATTAATTCAAAAATATACCGTAATATATTTGTTTATTTTATAGACACTCTGCAAATCTAGAGGCCAAGAGCTTTCATTAGAGTGCTCTACGAAGTAAATCGGTTCTGTCGTTCTCTCAATCTCGTGGTAAATATATAGATTGCATTCTGTGTAGATTGGTTTTTAGTCCGTCTAAATCGGCCCAGTAGTTTAGCCGCAATCGATTTCTGAAGTTGGGCCATGTTTTACCAACTTGGCTAAAAAGTTAATTCAGCCCTTTGAATGGATCATATTATGAATCATTTAATGATGTTTTATTGAATCAAAATCATCTGGGCGGATACTGAATGGGGGAAGGGGAGGAGGGGGCACGGTCCCTCCTTGGAATTTCAAGTCTAATCCTTATTTGTAATAAAATATTATATAATATTAATTGTTCTGGGGTTTCAGAAATTCTAGGATTCGAACTTCCCCCTCCAATTGGATACGCACCTGGACACTCCAAAATGAAGTTATGTGGTTTCAAAATATAAGGAGGCTTTATTATAAATAATGTTTTATTGAAAGTAACAAAAGACGTATACATAAGATATATTTACATAAGATGTTCACGTAAACGATAACGATATAAATTATGTACAGAAAGATGTATTAGTTGTGTACATGAAACATCATAATGTGAAAGATGTAGCCTACTGGTACTCATGTTGACTATTTCTTCCGCTGTTTAGGAGATAACGGTGGCTCTTCGCCGATCACGTCATCTAGCTCCTCATCCTCGGAATCTTGAGAATGAGGATTCATTTCTTGCTCTTCTTCGATGATATCAATCTCCTCGTCAAACTGGGTGGGATCCAGTATAACATCCTTGTTTTCAGAGATGGAATTGAGGCATGTGTGCCCTTGGCAGGTCATGCAGATAGTGGTGCATTTTACCCCTGCCTTCCTTCAGGAACAAGCTGCTTTGCACCTTTTTTTTTACATGTGCACGATATAGAGTTGAGAGTGGAGCCGGTGGATCAGTCGTTATGATGGGAGTTAAGCCATTGGTGGTTATTTTCCATCCCCATCTCTCTGGATCTAGTACATTACTCCTCAATGCCTGCACCTGTAAATAAGCTCTGAAGGAGTGCTGGCGAGCAGCCGCTTCTGTAGGAGGCAAGGACGCCAGGTTGAAATTATTTTTTGAAAGCGACCTCTGGTAGAGGTAAACCTCACTTGATTGAGGCACTTAATTCTGCCACATGTGTACAGGTCTTTTATGATGTGAACACCAGCGTTTGCAACTAGGTCAGGGGTTGAGATCGGGTCAAGAAAGATACAGGCATGATGAAAGAGGTTTTGGTCTGCCATGAATATCTTGATACATTTTATTTTCCCCTGGCGGAAAAATGAGGATGTGGTGTCGCACCCCGCGAAGGCATGGAGAAACAGGACATGCTTCCTCATGTCTTCAGGCAGCAGGCAATTGCTCGGACTGTAAACGACAGTTTCCTGGTTCTGTTTCCCGGGTTTGATGAGGAACACGTTGGAGATGGGCTCTTCAAAGACAGCAACATGAAAAGTGAGCATGACCAACAGATCGGTGTCCTCTCCCACTATGAAAACATTGCCTCCTTCCATAGACCTCTCCATTGCTGTGCTCACAATCAGAGAATCTGCATCTTCAACAGCTTTTTTTCACGTGAATGCCCTCGTCCATCAGTTTGCTTGTCAGCATCGATATGAGACGTTCTTTGTTGTGATCATTCAACAAGAAACTATCTTTGGGCATTGTGGCCTTGGTATTTTTCTGGATTATGACCGACGAAGATGACATAACGGGCTCTTCGCGCTCTTTCAGCTGACTTTATACTCTTCTCGGCCACATCCTCTGGGTACCCATCGAAAACTATGGTGATACTGTCAGATTTGTAGTTGGATTTCACGTAATTTACGTACTTCTGAATGATATGGAAAACTGTTCTCTGCTGTTCTACTCAACTCTGTGCAGGAGGAAACCACCATCCATTACGTAGTCTGCATTCACAGTGAGATCTACTTTGATTGGAGTGAATAGCTTGTACAGTTATGATTTTCTACTCTTCAGTATCATGCCATCATCATCAAACAGTGAGAGTGGGTACGGGGCCAATTCGAATTCAAAGTACGATTCAAGCTGAAGCTAGGATTTCATGTGAAATGGAATGCGGCGGAAAATCATGTCCGGACTGATGGGGACTGATCCTCCGTTGAACTTTGCTGTAGCCTTCACGGCTCGTAGAGACACCACTCATTTTTTTCTGCTAAGTTTAAGTTCTTAGAAGTTTCTCCCTTCAATGGCTTTCATACTGGCTGTGCCCTTTTCAAACGCTTTGTGGCAGTTGATGCTGTCATCAGCTAAAACTCCTGTGCTGATGGACATGAGTCAACTCGTTTCAGGGGATGGGTCATGGCACCGGGCGATGCCGGGCACTACTGCTAGTTAATAATAATGATAATAATGTACACCTATAATCATGTACCATTCCTACACTTTTCGTGTACTATTACAGGCGTTTGCTGCGCCAACCACTTATCATGGCCATCCATCCTCCTCTTGCTGGCATCAATAAAGATTTTCAGAGCCCTTTCCTTAATTGTGCCTCTTTCATCGTCCCATTTGACATCATCACCACATATACAACACATCTTGCTAGCCATTTCTAGAAGTCAGTATAAAAACAACTTACTGCACGAAACGGAGGCAACGTCATCGTATAACACACGAAAACTTTATATTTTTAACGTGTTCATTCAACTGAATCCGGCCGAACATTGATTGCACTGGTATAGATTGAAGAAGGGAGACGTCCCGTTATGTGAGGCTCCGTAGGGTATGAAGGGAAACCGACGAAGGGATTAGAGGGGGAGAGAGAACAACAAATGGACAGGTGGCTGCTCTTGGGTTGTCAAGGCCAAGTGGGGGAACCGGGCCAACCCGGATTTGTTCCCTTGCCACTTCGAAAACTGCACGTTTGGAAAAGAAAATTGCATGAGACATGAGAGATGGTATAAATGGCCCAACTAAAAAAATCGATTGCGGCTAAACGGCTGGGCCGATGTTGACAAACTAAAAACGATTAGACGCAGAATTTAATGCTCTTAATAAAGCGTCCAATACAATTTTCTAGGATACGTTGTTTAGGAGTTTTAAGTGAAAAACTAAACAAAGAATCAACTCTTTAAACAAAGAATCAAATTTTTAACCAAGTTGGTAAAAATGGCCCAAATTCAGAAATCGATTGCGGCTAAACGACTAGGCTGATTTAGACGGACTAAAAACCATTCGACGCAGAATGTAATGTTCTGCGTATAACGGTACGGGAGGATAGCATCATTATAGCAGGAGACCTAAATTGTCGAACTGATGTTCCATCACAGAAGACAAGAGAAGTCCTAGACTATTTAGAGGAGGAAGGGATATAACTTGTAAACAACAAAGATCGGAAGACGTATGTTTGTCACAATGGCACCAGCACGATAAATCTCGTCTTCTCGAATCAAGGTAACATAAAGCCAATAAAGCAAGACATAATTCCGATTCCCTACAGGAAACACCAGCTAGTAGAAACAACATTCCAACTAGGTCATGATAGCGGACAGGTGAAGCCCAAAACATTGAAATTTTCAAGTAAGACTCTACACCAGTTCATATATGAGGCCGACAACCAGGCAATTGTGGAGAAGGCCCTGAAAGGAGATCTCGACGAAGCAGCAAATATGCTCGAACACCTTTTACAGGGTGAAGTCATACCGGAGGCCGTCATAACGAGAAAATCAAAATCATGGTTTGACGAAACCTGCTACAGAGTCTGTAGGACCACATTGGATGCCCTACACACAGCTCTTGAAGATCCCACTGACGATCATCTAAGGGAATATTCCAATCATAGGAAGACGTACAAGACCCTCATAAAAGAAACAAAGGAACGGTATCAAGAGCAAGAGGAACAAAGTCTGATAGCGGCAGCTGATCAGTGCCCCTACAAAGCATTGAATCCAAGGCAACCGAGATACTGCAGAAGCATCCCTATGGAGACATGGGTGACTCACCTTAGCAATGTACTGCAATATAAGGACACTCGTCCAACTGATACCCCCGAGATTGAGGAGGACATTGATACAGAGATATTTACAACTGAGGAAGTAGAGGCTGCTATTATCAGCTCGAAGAATAATAAAGCATGTGGACCAGACAATATATGTAACGAGCACCTTAAAATTGCTCTCCCAGTGCTAAAAGAAGCAATAACATCTCTCCTGAATGAATCCCTCAGGCAAGGAAATATCCCCCATAGGTGGAGAAGGTCCACAGTAAAATTGCTGTATAAAGGAAAGGGATGCACCGAGGACCCAAACTACTGTCGAGGTATTGCACTGGAATGTGCGTTATTCAAAATTCTAACAAAACTTTTATGCCAACGCCTTAATAGAGAAATCGATCCTAAGCTCCCGGAGGAGCAGTTTGGTTTCAGAAAAGGGAGATCTACAACACAGGCTATCCAATGCCTTCTAAATGATATTGAGACAGCTCTGACAGTCCCAAAAGGAAAGCTATATGCCATATTTATAGACTTCTCCAAAGCTTTCGTCATGGTCAATAGGAAGATCATCATAGAGAAGCTAGGAAATCAAATGAGAAGTAACAGCTATACAAAACGGCTTATCACAAGCATCCTGGCCTCAAATTACATAGAGATAAGCAATGGAATCACAACATCAAACCCAATAGATCAAACAATCGGTGTATTGCAAGGGGACCCTCTAAGCCCATTGTTCATCATCGCGACGGCGGATATCGCACAGGTAGTCTCGGAGAAAGTAATTCTGTATATGTACGCTGTCGATATTGTGCTGGCCTCGAGATCTCAAAAGGATCTACAATCTGCATTTGATCTGCTTTTGGAATGGGCGGAAGAGAATGAACTCAGCCTAAACGAAAACAAGACTGTATCAATGACTTTCCGCAAAGGGGGAAAACCAGCAGTTTTTCACACACATAGAAAACCCCTGGAGAACGTTTCTAACTTTAAATATCTAGGCGTGACACTTCAGACAACGGGCAACGTCTTTACGCTTCACGTCAACGATAGGATCTGTGCGGCTACGAGGGCCATAAATGATATCAGACAGTTGAGAAAACTCTCCGTCAAAACAGCCTTGAAACTCTTCCAGCTCAAGGTTACACCCGTTGTAACATATGGAATGGAGAATATCTGGACACACCTCAAATTGAAACACCTGGAAAAGTTGTAAAAACTAAAAGCGACTTTCTTAAAGAAGGTTCTGTGTGTTTCAAAATACACTAGCCCAGGCATATTAAGTTGTAACCTAAAAAAAAAAATAAAAAAAAAATGTAAAGCTGAAATTTGGCAAAGATCTTCCCTAGTACCCTAGTAACAAATCCTGAAAAGTCCCCATCTCTGCGTTGTCCGCGTCATAGTTTTTGGAGAGTTCAAAAGGGCTTAAATGGGGCTTAAGTGCCAAAAACAGCATTTTTGCTTCCTGCGTTCAAAATATTGATCCAAACTCATTTCTAATGAGCTTTGATAGTAATAAGATAAGAATGCGTTAAATATAACGCTCTTATTGGTCGTTATTATTGCCATACATTTAAACAGATGAGTAATCAAGCATTTTTAGCTCAACTTTTCTCACGAAAATGTAGCTAATTTGTCATTAGCCGGGACTTATCGCGTAAACAGCTGCTGATAGCGACTAAAGATCCGAAGTAAACGTTGTAAAGCACACTTGTAGCTTTAAAACGATACATTGCCCATGTTCATCCGACAAACAGCAGCAGAGATAGAGTTACAAATATAAAAGTGCAAGTGTGGCAGTCGCTTTCCGAACGAACGCCCATTTGCGCTGGTGGGCTCCATCTATTCACCTTTGCTGTCACCATTTTCTATCATTGATCAAGAGCTTTTAGGATGGTATTTATTTGAATCCAGGTAAACTAGCAGAAACAGTTTGCATAGAACGAAACGAGTTTAATGCAGTTAGCAGATAAACGTAGGCTACATTCATAATATGCATAATGCAAATAATAACAAAACAAAGCTTAAAAAGCTTTCTTTAGACAAAGAACACTTGCAAAACAAAGCTTGCATCGGACTCAATCGTCCTCCTCCTTGTCAGAGCCATCAAATGTGACGTTGCCACACGCTTTTCCACTGCAATGTCCACACAATAAGGAGCATTCTAAACTGGAACGTACACACTCACACCGGCTGCCACAAGAGATCTTGCAGTTGCAGGACACCAAATTGAGGAGATGATCTGAAGCAGCTGGAAGATGAGTTGTCACTGGTACTAAAGCTGAGTGTTGGATTTTCCATCCCCATTGGGTCGGGTACAAAGAAAATCCTAACCATTCCTGAACTTGCAAATATACCCGCAGTGAATGTTGTTTGCATGCCGCCGAAGTCGGCGGAAGTGAAGCCAGCTGAAATGATGCTATGACCGATTGATTGGCAATTTTTTGGCTGTATTTCACTACCCGAAGTTCGTCGAGGCCTTTGCACTCCTATTTGGCTCTATCGTAGAGACAAATGGCGAACTTCTCTCCAGCTGATGGCCTTTTCATCTGGAGCCGTAGAGACGAATACCTTCATTTCCTCGCGTAAAGATGCGGAATCCTTCAATATTTTCCAGACTTTCTGTTAGATTTACTCGACCCACAACTTTCCTGTGCGAGATTTCTGGCTCATTGAAGAAAATGTGTCATGAAGCGACTCTTTGAGACGTTGAAGGCAAGGATATGATAGCAAGTCGCTGGCGGTGCCTTCTTGGAATGCGGTAAAAAGCGCCTGTATTTCGTCCTTGTCATCCTTCAGCCCGTCGTTCATGTTGAGTAACATTGTCCCGACAGCTTGTTTTGTAAGAAAATGCGCTCTGTGGGCCCTAGAACATGCAAAGTTTCGCGTTATTGATACATTTGAAATTGAAGGCATATCGTAATCATTAACAGCGAGCTAATTGCGAGCCTACCTAGAATATGCGTGTCCAGACATCATGTGAGTCACTGACGATTTAGCGTATATTTCCGCCCAGAGCTCCTCCAAACCGCTTCCATTCATCACGTAGCCGATTTCCCCAAGAAACAACATCAGAAGGTGAAATCCGCCTAGACGAACAACCACGTTTTTGAGTTCCTCTGAAGTGTCCGATGCGACTATCTCTGCAACTTTCGCATATAGGGGCTGGTCAAAGGTTACGAAACAAGTGCTTTCTTTCAGTTCCGCGCACTCTCTTGCGGCAAACTTCAACGCGGAATATATAGTTGATGGATAGCTCGGCTCCAAGTTAATGAACGGCAGGGCATCAACTGACGTTGTCTGGGAAGCTGGTTGAGCATGATCAGACAGTGATGTCTTCATAAAGCCGTTCCACGAAGCGGGTAAATTAATACCTGACCACCGTCCAGATAACCACAAGGAGTCCATCATCGACACAATAGCCACAGAGTTTGGGGCTTCCACAGTTAACTCCTTAATCTTGACGTCCTTTGAACCAGGAGAAGAGGTTTTCCGATACCACGAAATGTTAAACTTTTCCATCGCCGCAATCACACCAGCATTAGGAACTTCTCGTGAACGTGGGAGTGGAGATATTTCACTGCCAGGCGCTGGACCTGTGCACTTGATGCCTCCCATGCAGTGGAATGTGTTTCGCCCGTCCAATGTCCTCATGTTAAAGTCAGCGTTGTCAAGGCAATACTGCGTGAACGCTCCAGCATTCTGGATTGGACTTTCTTCACGATGCGCTGTAACGTCGTACCTGTGGACTTCCGCCACATTTACTGAAAATCCAAGACTGTTTAGAAGCTGAATTAATTGTTTCGAGTATTGTTGGCCTGCTCCGACAGGCCGAGTGCTGTCACCTAGAAACGCGATCGGGTGCCTTTTCAACAGCGGTTATGCTTTGGGACCGTAACTCGGTAGCCGTTTCTCCCATAGACATGGGTAATATACCAATGTAAAACTAAAAGTATGCTTTATAACTTTTATTCTGGGTCATTAGTAATTATCAGCAGTTGTTTAAAAATAATGACCTGCTAATGACAAATTAACCATATTTTGGTGTAAAAATAGTGCTAAAAATGTTAAATTAGTCGTTTTTCCCCCTTCATCAATAGCAATAATTAGGCCTGATAAGTCCGTAATCCTACTGGTTCATTTTTATTAATTGCTAAAGCTCGCGAGAACTAACTTTGGATCAATGTTTTGAACGCAGGAAGCAAATTTGCTGTTTTTGGCACTTAGGCCCCATTTAAGGCCTTTTGAACCCTCCAAAAACTATGACGTGGACACCGCAGAGATGGGGACTTTTCAGGATTTGTTTCTAGGGTACTAAGGAACATCCATGCCAAATTTCAGCTTTACATTATTTTTTTGAGGTTGGCCACGTTTTTTACATATAATGGCTGGGCTACACGCCTTCTTCTTCTTATGGTTCCTATCCGTTCCGGATGTTGGCTACCATCTTGACTGTGCTGTTCCTATCACTTGCAGCTCGGAATAATTCAGTAGATGTTTTTGAGGTCCAGGCTGTGAGATTTTTTAACCAGGATATTCTTCTTCGTCCAACACTTCTCTTCCCTGGTATTTTTCCTTGAAGAATAGACTGTAGGAGATGGTACTTGGTGGTATTCCTCATGATGTGTCCTAGGTATTGGATTTTCCTGATTTTCACGGTGGTTAATACCTCCTTAGTTTTTTTCATTTTTTGGAGAACCTCAACATTTGTGACATGGTCTGTCCATGGTATCCGCAATATCCTTCTGTACAGCCACATTTCAAAGGCCTCTAACCGTTTACATAAAGACTCTGTCAGAGTCCATGTCTCAGCACCGTAAAAAAGAGTAGAGAACACATAACAACGCAAAAGCCTGATTTTCGTAGTCATTGTCAGCCCATGATGTCTGAACAAATTCCGCATCTTATTGAAAGTTGTCCGGGCTTTCCCAATTCGAGACTTCACCTCATCAGAAGGGTCCCATTGGTCATTTATGGTAGTGCCAAGGTATATATACTTATGCACTTGTGCAATGGGTTTCTGGTCTATATTTAGTTTGCATGCAGAGACTTTGTTTTTACTAATGACCATCAATTTTGCCTTCTGAGGGTTTATATCTAAACCATATTCATGGCTTTTTTGGATAACTTTATCAATGATATGTTGCAGGCTTTCTTGACTATCCGCAAAAATCACAGTGTCATCGGCATATCGAATGTTATTTATCCAGTTACCATTTAAGAGCACTCCCATCTCAACATCCTCTAGAGCTTCTTTAAAGATATATTCCGAATAGATGTTAAATAACAATGGAGACAATATACAGCCTTGTCTTACACCTCTTAGAATATCTATATCTTCCGTGTTCTCGTTACCCAACCTCACATAAGCAGATTGATTCCAGTACAAGTTCACAATTATTCGTAAATCTTTATCATCTAAGCCAATCATTTGTAAAATTTCTATCATCTTATGATGTCTTACTCTATCGAAAGCCTTTTGATAGTCAATAAAGCAGGCATATATATCGCAGTTCACATCACGGCACCTTTGAAACAATACTTGAATGCTAAATAGGGCTTCACGTGTGCCAAATGCGTTTCTAAAACCAAATTGTGTAGAAGAAACTTGTTCTTCACATATTTTGTATATTCTGCGATGAATGATCTTCAGAAATACCTTCAAGATGTGATTCATGAGACTGATTGTTCGGTACTCACTACAAAACTTAGCTCCGGTTTTTTTTGGTAGTGTGATGAATTCCGATTTAAGCCATTCCTGAGGAATGTTCCCAGAATTGTAAATGTCGTTGAATATTTTAGTCAACCATTTCACATTACCTTCATTCAAAAGCTTTAAAAATTCAGCATTCACATTGTCAGGGCCAGTGGCTTTACCATCCTTCATGGCTTTTATCGCGGTTTGTACTTCATCTACCAGAATTTGGGGTCCTGTTTCACCATTTATTCGAGGTGGCTCCTGTCGAGTATCATAAAACAAGTGTTCTATATATCTTTGCCACGTATCTTTAAACTCTTCTTTTCCAACAATTAGTTTTCCTTCAATATTGACCAATCTATTTCCTTGTCTAGTTCTATAATTCCCTGTCACATCTTTAACTTTTCGATGAATATTGAAGCTGTCATGTTTTAATTGTAACATCTCTATTTCATTACATTTTTCTTGGATGTCCCTTTCCTTAGCTAATCTTATTTCTTTCCTGATTTCCCTGTTGATGTTCTTATATTCATCAGGATTACCCTTTGCTTTCCTTTTCTTATCCATCATTTTAAGAATCTCTTCAGTCATCCATGGTTTCTTTTTAGTGATATCTGTTACTAAGTGATCTTTCTTCATAGATTCAACGGTATTAGTTAATGTTTTAATTTTCTCATCGGTACATAAGGCATCAGATAGGGATCCAAGTTCATCATTGAGCTTCTCTTCTACATTTTGTCTTACTGAAGGTTCAATTAATTTACGCATATTATACTTTATGGCTCTTCTCTTTTGAATCTTTTTCATTTTGATTTTAAAAACTCCAACTAGGGGGATATGATCGGAATGAATGTCCGCACCGGGATATGTTTTCATTGAGACACAGCTGTTCCTATATCTTTGATTTATCAAAATATAGTCAATTTGGTTCCTTATAATTCTTTCACCTGAATCCCTAGGAGACTTCCAAGTATACAAACGTCGTGGTGGTAATGTGAAGAATGTGTTGGTTACTACAAATCCCCATTCTCCTGCAGACGCGCAAAGTTGATCTCCTCTCTCATTCCTTTCACCAAGCCCATATTGACCTACAATACTGCCTTCAGATCCATGTCCTACTTTTGCATTGAAATCTCCCATAATTATTGTTACATCTTTCTTTGGTAACTGGTGCAAAACACCTGTGATTTGGGAGTAAAACTCTGCAACTTCTTCATCACTATGGTCTGTCGTAGGGGCGTACACCTGGATGATGTTAAGATGCGCAGGCTCAGTATTTATTTGGAGCAACAATGCTCTCTCTGAGATAGGTATAAAATTGGTGACACACTTTGCGACCAATTTAGATACTATAATTCCTACTCCGTGTTGATATAATCCATTGGATGTCCCTGAATAGTAAACTACATGTCCATTGATGTCACAAGAACCTGATCCTGGCCAACGCATTTCACTTACGCCCATAATTTCTATCTTCATTCTGTCCATTTCTTGAATCGCATTATGGGTTTTCCCAGTTTGCGCCATTGTTTGCACATTCCACGTGCTAATCTTTATACCATCTTTCACTGACAACTTTCCCGAAGCCGGAGATCCGATTGGGAGACTTGAAACTCCGGAACATTTGGTTTTGAACACAGCCATGATGTGTTACTAGAGAAATCCATATGGATCTTGAATGCAGTAGTTTCTCATTGCTTTCTGCATTCTCATGCCGTTGACCAACTAATAGCTCATCCGCCTTCAGGGGCAATTTCTCACCCCTAGGACAAGAGAGTGCCCAAACTTACATCCACTCTTCCACCCTCCGAAGAGGTTGTTAGAATAGGTTGGAAGTGGATCTCCTTATACCGGGAGATATTCGGTCCCTGTATTCGTTAGCCGCTTGAGTATGTAATTATACACCAAACGTTGCCCCCTCTCTACAGCGGGAATGTGAATAACAGGTATTTCCTGTCATTGAGTTTAGGACCATGATGGCATTTCCTAACATGATCATAATAATGCCAAATAAGCATTTTGCCCTGTTTACAAATAGCTGACATAGTTAGGGCAGAATATGGAATTGATCAATGTATACTCTGTGTAGTTATAGAGTTCCTATCTGTTTCGTGGTTTCTATGGCAATGGTGTTACAACCGACAAAATGGATGACAGTTAGGGCACAGAACTTATGACAGATATGATAAACCGCCCTTCTAATTGGTGTTATCTGTGGACTGATTGTTTCAAAACCAAGATGGCCGTCACTTAGGGCACAAAAATGTTCGTAAATATAACCCTGATAGCAACAAATAAAGATATCAGATACCCTAGACAATACGAACACAAGGCCAGCATATAAAAACAAGTCACAAATATCACTTAGAAATCACGACTGAGGTACAGATGTTCCAAATAGACGGATATATCACGCAGCACACCTACACATGGTCTTGTTCAAGGAACTCCAAGGAACTCAGGACGCCTTCAGGACTAGTCTATGAATTAACACGTGAATTATATTATGTGGAAGAGCCCCGCCTCCAACTGTCACTACCGTCTACACCAGCATACGTGCAACTCATGGAGAACCTGAAATCGAAGAAGAGAGACATATGGTGGGATTTCTACATCACTGACCCGACCTGCAATGATTGAAAACGGGGAGGCTACGAACTAAGACATACTGTTACACGCTTTGCCATACATGGCTTTCACCATAAGCTGTGCAAGTTAATGAAGTTTCACCAGCCAGACGCAGACTGTGTATGTGAACGTTGCGGCAAATGTTGCGAAAGATATTATATCATGCGATGTACTGTACATATAGACTTGAATCTCTGACGACCTTTTGTTGTAATGAATAGTTTATTCCTATGTATGTTTCATTTTGTCTGTATCATTCCTTTGGCTATTAGCTGCAATACATACTTTATTTAATGTTCTTTAAAACCGTTACGAGGAAACGTTTCTGTGGAATGCGTCGTTTAGAAGTTAAAAGCTAAAATCTGAAAAGTGCGCAAATTTCGCGGTTTTTTGACTCCCAAAAATCAAGCAGAAGTCAGAATCCGTCGCAAACTCACAAGACTCTTATTTGGTACCCCCAAAAGTTACTAAAACACATTCCAGCTTTTGACGATTTTTCGGGAAGCACGGCCTTTTTTAGGTCTAATTTGCCTGGGCTAAATGAATATAATTGGTCGAGAAAGTTTAGGTACAACCGTATTCTCTCTCGTCCGCATTTCTCCGAAAACAAGATTTACATGTGTTAAGTCGTGTTGTCTGCAAGAATAAAATAATATGATGGTGTTGGAAGCCACTTTAATGATGCCTCAATAATCGAAATGTTATGTTTCCAGTTGGCCAACACGATTGTATCCAATTGTAATAGGTGTTTCCCTAATCCTGAATGTATTAGCCTATCTTCATTTTTGTAAAAAATAGGCTTATGAGATCACCTTTTGTCCGAGTGTCTGTGTGTGCATGTGTGTGATGGTGTGTGTGTGTCCCCTAATAACTTCTAAACGGCTGGAGCGATTTCAATGAAACTCGGTAAGATCAAAGCACAATTCTGGGCGACCTCGACGGTGCCCTTTAAATTTTATTGCGTCTCACCAATCCAACATGGCATCTATGAGAAATTTCAAACCAGCATTCAATATCTCCGAAACTATTACCGATATCACCCTGAAATTGTGTACGGTGATAAAGGGCACTACTAGAAGTTCACCTATGAGACTTTCAAGAACCTGGTAACTACAAAACCAACATGGCGGCCAAGCGAATTTGAGACTTTAAATAGAATTTTCTCGTAATTTAACAATCCAAACGTAATGAAACATGGTACAGCAAATGTTTATACACATTGTAATGCACTGGCGTCTAATTTAGTTCAATTGTTTACATAACCTCAAAATGGCGGCTGTGCGAATTATTTCACTTGCATTCCATATCTCCGAAACTATTACAGATATTACCCTGAAATTTTGTACGTTAATAAAGGGCACTGGTACAAGTTTATCTATATAACTTTCATAAACCTGTAAAGTAAAAAACGAACATGCCGGCCAGGGGATTTTGAAACATTTTAATAGACTTTTCTCGTTATTTAACTCTCTGAGCGCAATGAAATGTGGTACAGTAAATAATTATATATATTGTAATGCACTGGCATCTAATTTAGTTCAATTGTTTACATAACCTCAAGAAGGCGGCTGTGCGGAATTTTTAGCCTACTTTTCACATTTTGCAAAAATGAGATCGATCCGGGAAAATGTGTGTCTGTCTGTCTGTCTGGCTGTGTGTGTGTGTCCCCCTATCAACTCCTAAACAGCTGCAGCAATCAAAACCAAATTTAGTATGAGTAAAGATGTGCACCGGAATAGCTCACGTCCATATTTGAAAATGATGTCAGGGCTACCAACTGCTGAAAAAACGCACTAGAAATTTGAGCTCCATGATATCTTGCAAGGTATGCATGGGAGCTATTCCAAAATTGGCACACATGTAGATAAGACTATTTCAGTCGAATTTCCAGGAGGCCAATCATGACAGTGTTGCCAAAATAATTTTAAGCCTTCTGATAGGTCCAATGTTTAAATGCATATAACTTCTACACTATCAATTGGATTTCAACCAAATTTTGTATGTAATATCTGTACATAAACAGATATGACTGAGCGTATTCTTAAGAGCCACCAGGACTGCCAACTGTTAATAATTGCTCTCTCTATTTTTTTTTATCCAAATACCAATATATCAGAAAGTATGCAAGCCAACAGCTTTAAACTACGCACACGATATATTCTGCCATTTTGGATTAATTTGGAGTAACTTATATAAGTCAGTTCTACCAACATGATTATAAGCCAGCTGATAGTACCAATTTTTAAATACATGTATCTTCTCTACTATCAGTTGGATTTCAACCAAATTTCGTATGTGCTATGTGTACCATAACAGATATGACTATAAGTATTGTTAAGAGCAATCAGGGCTGCCAACTGTTAATAAATGCTGTCTAATTTTTTTACCCTAATATCAATATATCAGAAAGTAACTTATGCAAGCCAACAGCTCTATACTTTGCACACGTATAGCACCTGACATTCTAGATTAATTTGGAGTAATTAATACAAGGCAGTGCTGCCAACATGATTATATGCCTGCTGATATGTCCAATTTTAAAATACATGTAACTTCTATACTAACAAATGGATTTCATCCAAAATTGGCACAACAAGATATCATAACATGACATTGCTGCCAACATGCTTTTACGCGTGCTGATAGATCCAGTGTCTAACTGCATGTAACGTCCATTGGACTTCAACCACATTTTGCATTCTGTACCTTAAGAGATGGAACTAAGAATATATTCAGTCACCAGGGCTGCCAACTGTAGTGCTCTATTAGGCTACATTATACCAGGTATATTTTGAACTAATTAGATATTTCGATATTACCAACTTAATTTCGTCATTATTCTAGATAGGTTCATATTCTGTAGAATAATCATTGAGATGAAAAGTAGGCTGTATAGTTCTTCACGGAACTTCTTGTTAAATGAAGTTTTTAATTCTTGAGTCGTAATCATGCGATTGAAATGAAAGTTTGAGTAATGAACCTACGCAATAATTTTCCTTTAATGGTACATAACTCTATGGCCTATACATAAAACATCCAAAATGGCGAGCATCGGAAATATTCAGACGGTGCTCAATATCTACGAATCATTTACAGCAATCAAGCTGAATTTTTTTGTTCATAGAGCTATGAACATAAGTTCACCTATAGAACTTTCAGTAACCTGGTGAGCACAAATCCAACATGGCGGCGACGCGATGTATAAATATTTAAATGGACGTTTCTCACTATTTAACCATCCGAGTGCAGTGAAACTTTGCACGTTAAATGCTTACGGTATATAAATGTTAATCCACTGGCATCTATTTTATTTCAATTGTTTCCATAACCATAAGATGGCAGCTGTGTGAATTTTTAAATCATTTTTTACTTCTTGTGTTCTAATCATGCGATTGAAGTTTGAATACCACATGTACACAATAATCTTCATGTAACAGTACATAAATAAAAAATCAAACCCGGCGACCATCTGAAATATTTAGACTGTTCGCAATATCTACGAATCTATCATAACCTTCAAACTTAAATTTTGTATGTTGATAGAGGCAATTAAAATGAGTAGGATATGTGAAAATAGGCTGTATAGTTCTTCACGGAACTACTTGTTTTTTTTACATGAGATTAATGTTTTTGTTTTTTTTTACATTCGAATTGAGCCACTATGGACTACGGAGTAACAATCAAAATCAATGTTTCGTTCTAGATCGTCTGCCAGCTTTGATGTCCTGCCAGTATCTCTTGAGCCCATCACTCAGCGCCTTCTTCCGATCTTCTGAAAGAGGTCCCCTCCGTCTTTTGGGTTCTGCCCCTGCCTTAAATCCCTGGTAATTTTTGATTAGGTGTCTGAATTCACACCTGTTCATAATTTTGCTGTCCGGAATACCAATTTCTAGAAGGTCTTTGTTACATTCTTCAAACCATGCCAATTTCTACTTCTTTGGTTTCACGAAATTCCAAATTTTCTTTGTTAGACGATCGTTGGACATTCTGAAAATGTGTCCATAGAACAACAACCTTTTCCTTTTTATTGTTGACGTGACTGGTTCTATCTTTCTATATAACTCTTCGTTCGACTTCAAACGTATGTGCCCGTCAACCCATCTGTTGCCTAAAATTTTTCTCAATACCCTGCGTTCTCTTTTGACCAACTGGTCGACTAGTCCCCGCCTGTTCATAGTCAAAGTCTCCGAAGCATATAATGCTTCAGGTTTGACAACCGTGCTGTAGTGTCTTAATTTGGCTCCAATGCTCAGCGACTTCTTATTATAGAGATTTTTCGTCAGGTGATAGGCTCTGTCTAATTTCCAGATTCTAAGATTAATTGCTTCCTGTTATAGGCCATTTTGTTGGATTACCTCACCCAGGTATTTAAATTTCTTTGCTCGTTTAATCTTTCCTTGGTTTGTTTTCATCCATTCTGGTCCATCACTGATGTTTGTCATGTACTTTGTCTTCTCAAAGGAAATCTGTAAACCTACTTTCTCAGCAATCTCTGACAACCGATTAATCTTTACAATGGCTGATTTAATATTGTTGGCAAAAATAGCTAGGTCATCTGCAAAAGCCAAACAATCAAGGTGCACCCCTTTCAGTTTGGGCCCTAGCCTGAATCGTTCTTCATTTCCTTCTTCCCGACTCAGTGTCTTCCTCCATTCACGAATGACCTTTTCTAATACACAGTTGAAAAGGATTGGAGATAATCCATCACATTGTCTGACACCAGTTTTGATTACAAAGGGATCTGAGATCTCGCCAATGAATTTTACTTTTGACACTGTGTCGGTCAAAGTCTGTTTAATCAGATTTCGAGACGTGTCATCCACTCCAAATTCTTCCAGAATATTCAGTAGCGACTCGCGGTCAATTGAGTCATACGCTTTCTTAAAATCATAGAATACGACCACATAGTCATACCTGCCTATCGTCTTATACCTAATGATGTTTTTCAGGTTAAAAATCTGTTCCGGACAAGAACGTCCCTTTCTGAAACCGGCCTGGTACTCACCAATCTGATTATCAAGATGTTCTTCAATTCTGTTCAGGAGTGCTTTGGATAGGATCTCGTAGGGAACAGATACAATTGATATGTCCCTGTAATTATTAACGTCCTTATTATCCCCCTTTTTGTGCAGAGGGTGAATTAATGCAGACTGCCACTTTGTGGGTATCCTACCAGTTTTCCATATCTCCGCAAAGAACTCAACTAATATATTCAGAGTATCTTCATTTGCCAGTTTTAGAAGCTCTGCCACAATGGAATCCTCTCCCGCTGCTTTATTATTCTTTAGACCATCGATAATAATTTTAATTTCTGTCTAAGAAGGTGGATGCGAGTTGGCCATTACTTGAGTAGGACGGCCTATGAGTAGCCTATGTTTTGGTTCATCACAATTGAGTAATTTCTTAAAGTACTCAGCCAAGATACGACAGTTCTCCTTGTTGTTCAGACCTAATTTTCCATTTTCATCTCTGAAGCACAAGCTCGGTGTTTGATACCCTTTCTGATTAGACTTGAAAGTTTGATAGAAGTCCCTGACATTATTCTTCCTGAAATCCTGATCAATCTGTTCCATCTGTTGTTTTTCATATGATCGCCTTGCAATTCGGAAAACCCGGGCTGCATCTTTCCGACTGTCACAAAACGAGTTATAATGTTAATACCTCATGCCAATCTTTTTTCTTATCCATCTGTATCCGCCATTACAATCGTGAGTCATCGTCAAATATAGTATTGCCAACCCCGCGCTTAAGGTACTACTGTATATAAGCACCCAGATCACTTGACAGTGCGCCGAGGTGGAACCATAGTTCGCGCCATATAAAACGACCAGTGGTATTTACAATGGTTACAGCTTAACTCGTCCAGATCAATGGTTTTGACAATTGTTTTAGTCTTCGGGCCATGTTAACCATATATACGCCCCATGTTTTAGTCACGCACAGTGGGGTAGTCGTGAGTAGGGGGGTAGTGGTGCTTCCAACCATCTTCAGATCATACATGTCGTTACTACTGAGCCTCAGCCATGTTAAATATCTCTCGAACGCATGGTCCGATTTTGACAAATGAGGTCTCATTGGACTCGAGCTGACGTCCTCTTTCCTATGGACCGCTGATTATATTTTTCAAAAAAATTTGAAATTTTTCGTTTTCGAAAATAGGTAATAGTTTGAAAACCAAACATGATAGAACGTTGTGCCATGGCTCAAACGAATGGTCTTTATGACCTTTATTTTTTGTAATAAAACTTTTTTTTTTGAAAACACTCGAATTTTGAAAATCCTATATTTCGGAAACTAGAAACTCTACAAAAAACATGTTTGACGTAAATCAATGGTCCCTACCCCCTCTACCCCCAAAATAAATTTCAAGTCCCTAGGATAAAAACCTGACAATAGTGGGATGAGGGGGGTTCTGCTTAAAAAAGGAAGTTGTGAGCCCCTGCGACCTTGGAATGGAAGGAGTCATGCTAGGAAGGCATGCTTGGATTCGTTTTTTCGTCTCGCTGCGCTCTTTACGGAAATGTAGGTGTCGAAAAGGTGAAAATCTGGAAACACGTTTTTTTTGGGGGGGGGGGGGGGAACGTGATTTTAAACCTTTTGCTATATTTCGCGAACCAATTATGCTAGAGGCGTGTACGACGGGTCCAAGGACTCGGGGTGACGTCCTCCTTGCTATGGACCACTCGTTGTAATTTAAAAAAATAATTGGAAACTCGATTTTGGGGTAAACACGTGTTTTTTGTGATTTTTGCCGATATCTCACGAACCAATAACGCTAGAGACGTGTACGAGGTGTCCTAGGACTCGGGCTAACGCCCCCCTTTCAAATGTGGTAGATATTTTTTCCAAAAAGTAATTCACAAAGGGCCTAACGCCATACATGTTGAAAAAACTTTTTCTTTTTCTTTACTTGTTTATAATGTTTATGAAGCGTGGTGGTTGAGAGAGACGATACTGCTGGGTGTGTGTGTTTCAACTAACCTGTAGTTTAGCACAAGGACCATGCTTAATAGAACAATCGCTATTTCGGCGGGTCGGTGTATGAAAGAGCGAGCGTGCGTTTTTCTGATATTTTACATTTAACATATAAACGGTGAATGAGAACTTGGTTCTATGTTGGTCGAAGCGAGTACAGAAAACAAACTTGCAGAGGAGCAGGAGGTGAATGTCACTTGAGCTTATTGGAAGGCGCCGATCTGACTTGACAACAGGTGCAATGGAAAAATGACCATGACGCTTGAAGGTGAAATAATGTGACCACCGTGGTGGCAGGGAAGAGCGAAAGGCATGCACATACGTGTGAAACCACATGCACGCTAAACAATTTACATCCTGTCTTGCTTCGTACGTGACAAAATGCAAGTTCATGTGAAATTTGATCTGCCACAGGTGTTCACCTTGGGCTTAGGCTGTCCACGTGTTTGATAACAGGATGTTCAAAGCGTGGGAAAAAATGATTATACATGCAACGTAACATATATAAAGACATGTCGTTATCATTTCCTCTCTCTCTTAGGTGACTACCTTTGAACACACTGCGTTGCGTGAAACACTTGGTCTTGTTTAACAGTTTTGGTGTTGGTGGAAAATACTTATCCTTGTTGTGAGGTAGGTATATATTTATTCCTTTCTACATTTATTGATTTATATATATTTACAAGCAATTATTTATTGATTAGGTAATTATTGATTTTTTTAAATTTATTTGTTTGCAGATAACTGGTATACCTTACATGTCTGAGAGAAAAGAAACCATTGCACTTTTGAGCCCACTAAAAGGAAACAGCAATAAGCAACTGCAAGTGAAGGTGGGATTAATTTTTTAAACTAACTTGTTTCATTTTTTGTTTGTTTTATATTTTATTTTCTGAAATGTATGTATTAACCTGAATTTAGGTATTTATAGCGGTTTATTTTATTTATTTTTAGAAACTTGGAAAGAAAAGTCTTACCGTCGTAGCAGTTGCTGAAAAAAAACCGAAACGCACTAAAGCGAAACCATTGTTTCCAGGCAGTGAACTATTGAAAACTCAGGTAAGCCTAACATAAAATGCGATTCCATTTTACCACTACTGAAAACTGGTAGACAAAAAAAATCATTACATGTACATGACTAGGACGATGATTGCTTTCTTGATTAATGGCTATGTTGTTGTTGACTGGGAAAAGTACAAGGCCATGTTGGATTTTCTAAAAACAAAAAATTAAATTTAACTGACATGTCGTTCCCTACGCTAATAATAATAATAATAATAATAATAATAATAATAATAATAATAATAATAATAAATTAATAATAATATTAATATCGTATGGCCTTGGGTGCTGGGTGCAAGCTTTGTTATTAGACACACAGAGGGTAGCTTGCATGTCGAATTTAGTTGTTCCTTGACTATGAAAGTCAAGGAGGTTAGATGTTAGATATCTAATCTCTTTAAACTCTATAGCGCTTTCTAGTAGAAAAATGAGGAACTTTGTACCCTATGAACTCAACGAATATCCACAGGTTTGAACATGATAATGTGAACAAACTGACATGCCATTCATTTTTGTTTATATATTGGTTAAAGGGGGGTGTAAATGACTAAAGCTTTATAAAAAGAAAATAACTGCATGGGTTACTGTTAGTGCCAACATACAGTTTATTTTAATGGTGTTTTTATATATTAATGCCAATTAACGTTAAAGTTGTATTTACAAGTATTGATTGATTGAGTGATTGGTTATTTTGTTTGCTTTTAGGTGTCGTCATGCGCCATTAACGTAATGAACAGACAGTGAACAAGCATACATTGTGCTTTAAAGTACTCTGTGCAACGTTAATAACTTACAATAAGAAAAAGTTTTATTATAACACATGGCGTTAGTACCAAATACAAGTGAGCAAGTTGGTTTACCACGTGGATTAAATTTAAAATCAGAACATGACCGTTGGTTAACATTTGAATCCTGGCCTGTAGGCTTTTTGTCGTCACATGAACTTGCAAAAGCCGTTATTTTTTTTTACTTGAACCGAGACGATGTGGTGCGCTGTATGTTTTGTCGTATTGAACTTTCACACTGGGAAGAAGGGGATGATCCCTTTAGAGACCATTTGCGATGGTCTCCTTGTTGTACTTACATGCTTGGAAAACAAGTGGGTAACCTACCTGTGTATTCATTTTACCGAACCACAAGACCATTGGCCGCTACTTACGTTGCTCAATCACAAATAAATAATAATAATGATGTATTACCAGTCAACAACGGTAGTGTCGATATATGTGGTCCATATGCCATAGACAGTGTTGAATTGGCGTGTACTTTTGAAAAATTGGGAGTTTGCAAGACTAAAGCACTAGCACACCCAGAGTACAGCTCTGTTGAAAAACGTTTAGAATCTTATAAAAATGTTTTGCCATTAATATTAAAACACCTTACCAAACAGCTAAGTGAAGCTGGATTTTTTTTATACTGGTAAAGGGGATAAAACAATATGTTTTATTCTGGATTTGCTTTAAAGGATTGGCAAATGACTGAAGACCCTTTTGTGCAACATGCTCGTTGGTTACCTAACTGCAAATACATGGTGTTGCTTAAAGGTCAGGAATTTGTGAACACTATTCGTAAAGAAAACATGATTGCAGCACAAGACTTAAAAGTGCCTTAAGAGTTAGAACACGCGGAGCAAATACACGAGGCTGAAAGAAAAGACTTGTCTCACGAACAGATACAAAAGTGTGACCAACAATTATGTAAAATTTGTTATCAAGATGAACTAGGTGTTGTATTTTTGCCTTGTGGACACATGATAGCCTGTGTCAAGTGTGCATTAGAACTCAACACTTGTGCTATATGCAGAAAAGCAGTATCTGCTACAGTTAGGGCATTTCTTGCATAAATAGTAAAATTTATCAGCCATGCATAGTGCAAAATCCCAAATTGCGCAATATTATTAAAGCTGTTTTAGAGTGTAATAGATATGCTTTTCTTTTGTTTATAGACTACTACAATGAATGTTTTGAATGCTGTGGGTCAAGCATGTGGCTTAGAGACAAAGAAGCTCAGCGAATTGCCAACGCATATTCCATTCCGCATTATCAAGATTCGGAAATTGAAAACAGCATATGGTGATCGTGTACTTTGTGTATGTGAAAACTTTGAGACATTTCTACCTATACGGTTTAATGATATGTCGGAGAGTGTTTTTGATGAAGTCAATAATGCTGTGCAACCTGTACATTTAATTTATGAAGGTTTTAAAAACAATAGGTGCATGGTTCTTTTTAATTAAATAAAAAAACAAATGTCAAATAATAATAATAATGGAAGATATAAGTGATGACAATGGACTGAAAGAAAAATATGTGTATAGAATAATAATGTTTTAGTTTTTAGTATTGTCTTAAAACATATTATCATGAAACCAAAAACATGTATATAAAGTTTGTAAATAAATGCAAAATGATGTTACAATGCTGTTTTATTTTATACAAAGTTAGTATATTTAACATTTCAGAGTATACATGATTATGACAATAGATGCACACCGAATACAAGCCTTTCTCTCTTTGCAATAGTCTGTTATAGTTTTAAACACAAGGCTTTTAGTAGATCATTTTATAGCAATGTCCATTCACTGTTGTTTTCGAAAACTGGGGAAGCCGCAATGGTTTTACAGGCATAAAAACCTTATTGTTATTATTATTTAGTCATTTTATCCTCTTTCATATCAAGAGCAGATGACCTAGTTGTTCCACTCTTTAAAACGACAACAACAACATTACCTCTTGCACAGCTTGTGATGTTGATGGCTCTGGCGACGTGGTAGATGGATTAAAAATAACTTTTAGAACAGGGGTTAAACGTTGCTCGTTAAACAATGCACTATTTTGAATAGCAATATGGTTTTCTTGATTTTTTGTCGACGGCAACTGTGTTTCATGCAGTACACTACATTGATGATCACTGACACTTAAAACCTCACTATTTTTACTTTTTAGGTCACCACGACAATGTTTGGAACGTTGCTTTGAACAACGCCAAATAACAGTTCCATTTTTATTGGTTCGTTTCACAATATATGAATATCCTTTATAGTATGCGTATGGCTTACCATACATAGTCACTAATACTTCCATGTCAACTGTCAAGCATAGACAAAGCTCTAGTAAAGTCAACTTGGTAATAAGAATAATAGTTTAATGTGAGAGCAAATATGGATCCAAAGAGTTCAGGTAAAAGTGAAAGCAAATAAGCAAATATAAGAACCAAGAGTGGGGTTAAAAGTGGTCGCAAAGTGGTAGACCCATCACACAATAATTTCAGCCCGACGAAGCTCTTGTTCAATTTCTTTGATTTCCCAATCGTGACCGGTATGCCCAGCTTGTTGTAAAGCATGCAATTGTCGAAGCCGTTGAATTAGCTTCCTGGGTTTGTTCCAGTATACAAATTTAACAAATGGATTTTTAGGTGTAAACAAAGCATTACCATTATCATCATCATCATCATCATCATCATCATCATTATCATGATCATCATGACCATCATTACTATTACTATATAGTCCTTTTTGATCCTCTTGCAATACCACTTTATTTATAGTCTGAGTTGATTTTGATAGTGTTGAAGGTTTCTTGGACGTTGACAACTGTCTTAACATGACTTTTTGAGGACATGATAAGTCCTTTTGAACAATCCCTGCACTATCAATAGCCGCAATATCGTTTTCTTGAACTTGCTTTTTAGCATTTTGATAATTGTTTGTAAACAGCGAGCGTGGTTCGTTTTGAGCACTACATTGATGAACACTCACACTTAAAACCTTTCCATTTTTACTTTTTAGATTGTGGTTAAATTTCACAAGTGTCACATGCAAGACGTGCTTGTATAAGTTCTCTATTTAAACTCAATATACAATTAACCACTAAATGATCAGAACTAACATGTATAGCCATGTTTAGGGTATATAGGAGACCCTTAGCAATAAAGGCTGTCTAACCCACGAGTGTACAGCCTTGTCATACTCAGTAAGCACCTGTTTGCAGAAAACAACAACAACAACAATTCGAGAAAGCCAACAGTATGTTTCCGCTACCTAGCGGTAAATATGAGCACTACCTGTACTACTAGCATGCTACCTAGCGGAGGATATAAACACTTACTAGTAATATACAAAGTGAGCTGAGGTTAGGTTAGGTTAGGTTAGGTAAAGTTAGGTTAGCCATCAAAATAAGTTACCACAATAAGCCATCAAAAATAATTGGTTTCTTACCCCTGAGGTCTTGGGTTCCAACTCGACTATGCACAGAATTTAATTAACATCTGAGAGTTGAAAGGTTAAGTTAGGTTAGGTAAAGTTAGGTTAGGTTAGGTTAGTGAGCTGAGGTTAAGTCTTTAAATATTCCCTCTCTTTCAACTACTTTCCAACACAAAGAAAAAAATCCACTAAATACATTGACACAAATAACTTGTCAAATAAGCCAACACAAAAAGCTAACACAAAAAGCCAACACAAAAAGCTAACACAAAAAGCCAACACAAAAGCCAACACAAAAAGCCAACACAAAAAGCCAACACAAAAGCCAACACAAAAAGCCAACACATAAGACATTATATAAGCTTATGGTAGGTCACTCCTTCAGCAAAACAGTTGTAACGTTTGTAGTGTGAACATCGTACTGACAGGTCAGTTACTACTATGGAACTTATTACTACCAACAAAGGTAGGCTACGTGCACTCTATCAAGGCTACTCCTATAACTACAATCGCCAGAATGTGAATGGAAAAAAATTCTGGCGATGCTCAAAAGAAAGGTCAACAAAATGTCAGGGCAATCTAAAAAGTAAAAATGGAAAGGTTTTAAGTGTGAGTGTTCATCAATGTAGAGCTCAAAACGAACCACGCTTGCTGTTTACAAACAATTATCAAAATGCTAAAAAGCAATTTCAAGAAAACGATATTGCGGCTAATGATAGTGCAGGGTTTGTTCAAAAGGACTTATCATGTCCTCAAAAAGTCATGTTAAGACAGTGTCAACGTCCAAGAAACCTTCAACACTATCAAAATCAACTCAGACTATAAATAAAGTGGTATTGAAAGAGGATCAAAAAGGACTATATAGTAATAGTAATGATGGTCATGATGATCATGATAATGATGATGATGATGATGATGATGATTATGATAATGGTAATGCTTTGTTTACACCTAAAAATCCATTTGTTGAATTTGCATACTGGAACAAACCCAGGAAGCTAATTCAACGGCTTCGACAATTGCATGCTTTACAACAAGCTGGGCATACCGGTCACGATTGGGATATCAAAGAAATTGAACAAGAGCTTCGTCGTGCTGAAATTATTGTGTAATGGGTCTACCACTTTGCGACCACTTTTAACCCCACTCTTGGTTCTTATATTTGCTGATTTGCTTTCACTTTTACCTGAACTCTTTGGATCCATATTTGCTCTCACATTAAACTATTATTCTTATTACCAAGTTGACTTTACTAGAGCTTAGTCTATGCTTGACAGTTGACATGGAAGTATTAGTGACTATGTATGGTAAGCCATACGCATACTACACACATCAAAAAAAGTTTTGCATCACCTCGTTTCCCAGATCTCCGGCATATATACGTTGACTGTGTATATTGTATCCAAGATACAGTCCCTTTGACTGTTCATAGATGTCACTAAAACTGCTCAAAGATGTAAACAACCATGCATGAGCAGGGCCTATTAGACGGAGGGGGTACGACAGCCGATCAGTTCCAGTCATTCCACCAGGACGAAGGTACGCTGCTCATGTTGTCTGTAGTTCTACCATGCCTAGAAGGTCAATACCGCAGTTCGATCGCGTCCGCATTGTTACTTTGTGTCAAGAAGGGCTCTCAACAAGGGAAGTTTCCAGGCGTCTCAGAGTGAACCAAAGCGATGTTGTTCGGACATGGAGGAGGTACAGAGATACAGGAACTGTCGATGACAGGCCTCGCTCAGGCCGCCCAAGGGCTACTACTGTAGTGGATGACCGCTACTTACGGATTGCCGCTCGGAGGAACCCTGACAGCAATGCCACCATGTTGAATAATGCGTTTCGTTCAGCCACAGGACGTCGTGTTTCAACTCAAACTGTGCGCAATAGGCTGCATGATGCGCAACTTCACTACCGACGTCCATGGCGAGGTCCAGCTTTGCAACCCCGACACCATGCAGCGCGGTACAGATGGGCCCAACAACATGCTGAATGGACCCCACGGAATTGGCATCACGTTCTCTTCACCGATGAGTGTCGCATATGCCTTCAACCAGACAATCGTCGGAGACGTGTTTGGAGGCACCCTGGTCAGGCTGAACGTCTTAGACACACTGTCCAGCGAGTGCAGCAAGGTGGTGGTTCCCTGATGTTTTGGGGTGGCATTATGTGGGGCCGACGTACGCCACTGGTGGTCATGGAAGGCTCCGAAACGGCTTTACGATACCTGAATGACATCCTCCTACCCATAGTGCAACCATATCGGCAGAATATTGGAGAGGCATTTGTCTTCATGGACGACAATTCTCGACCTCATCGTGCACATCTTGTGAATGCGTTCCTTCAAGATAACGACATCGCTCGACTACAGTGGCCAGCATGTTCGCCAGACATGAACCCTATCGAACATGCCTGGGATATGTTGAAAAGGGCTGTTTATGGACGTCTTGACCCACCAACCACTCTGAGAGATTTACGCCGAATTGTCGTTGAGGAGTGGGACAATTTGGACCAACAGTGTCTTGATGAACTTGTGGATAGTATGCCACGGCGAATACAGGCATGCATCAATGCAAGAGGACGTGCTACTGGGTATTAGAGGTAGTGGTGTGTACTGCAATCTGGACCACAAATGCTGAAAGTCTAGCTGTATGATGGTACAACATGCAATGTGTGGGTCTCATGAGCAATAAAACGAGCTGAAATGTTGTTTGTGTTGATCTCTATTCCCTTTGTATTTAACGGTTCCGGAACTCTTGGAACCGAGGTGATGCAAAACTTTTTTGATGTGTGTATAAAGGATATTCATATATTGTGAAACGAACCAATAAAAATGGAACTGTTATTTGGCGTTGTTCAAAGCAACGTTCCAAACATTGTCGTGGTGACCTAAAAAGTAAAAATAGTGAGGTTTTAAGTGTCAGTGATCATCAATGTAGTGTACTGCATGAAACACAGTTGCCGTCGACAAAAAATCAAGAAAACCATATTGCTATTCAAAATAGTGCATTGTTTAACGAGCAACGTTTAACCCCTGTTCTAAAAGTTATTTTTAATCCATCTACCACGTCGCCAGAGCCATCAACATCACAAGCTGTGCAAGAGGTAGTGTTGTTGTTGTCGTCGTTTTAAAGAGTGGAACAACTAGGTCATCTGCTCTTGATATGAAAGAGGATAAATATGACTAAATAATAATAACAATAAGGTTTTTATGCCTATAAAACCATTGCGGCTTCCCCAGTTTTCGAAAACAACAGTGAATGGACATTGCTATAAAATGATCTACAAAAAGCCTTGTGTTTAAAATTATAACAGACTGTTGCAAAGAGAGAAAGGCTTGTATTCGGTGTGCATCTATTGTCATAATCATGTATACTCTGAAATGTTAAATATACTAACTTTGTATAAAATAAAACAGCATTGTAACATCATTTTGCATTTATTTACAAACTTTATATACATGTTTTTGGTTTCATGATAATATGTTTTAAGACAATACTAAAAACTAAGACATTATTATTCTATACACATATTTTTCTTTCAGTCCATTGTCATCACTTATATCTTCCATTATTATTATTTGACATTTGTTTTTTTATTTAATTAAAAAGAACCATGCACCTATTGTTTTTAAATCCTTCATAAATTAAATGTACAGGTTGCACAGCATTATTGACTTCATCAAAAACACTCTCCGACATATCATTAAACCGTATAGGTAGAAATGTCTCAAAGTTTTCACATACACAAAGTACACGATCACCATATGCTGTTTTCAATTTCCGAATCTTGATAATGCGGAATGGAATATGCGTTGGCAATTCGCTGAGCTTCTTTGTCTCTAAGCCACATGCTTGACCCACAGCATTCAAAACATTCATTGTAGTAGTCTATAAACAAAAGAAAAGCATATCTATTACACTCTAAAACAGCTTTAATAATATTGTGCAATTTGGGATTTTGCACTATGCATGGCTGATAAATTTTACTATTTATGCAAGAAATGCCCTAACTGTAGCAGATACTGCTTTTCTGCATATAGCACAAGTGTTGAGTTCTAATGCACACTTGACACAGGCTATCATGTGTCCACAAGGCAAAAATACAACACCTAGTTCATCTTGATAACAAATTTTACATAATTGTTGGTCACACTTTTGTATCTGTTCGTGAGACAAGTCTTTTCTTTCAGCCTCGTGTATTTGCTCCGCGTGTTCTAACTCTTAAGGCACTTTTAAGTCTTGTGCTGCAATCATGTTTTCTTTACGAATAGTGTTCACAAATTCCTGACCTTTAAGCAACACCATGTATTTGCAGTTAGGTAACCAACGAGCATGTTGCACAAAAGGGTCTTCAGTCATTTGCCAATCCTTTAAAGCAAATCCAGAATAAAACATATTGTTTTATCCCCTTTACCAGTATAAAAAAAATCCAGCTTCACTTAGCTGTTTGGTAAGGTGTTTTAATATTAATGGCCAAACATTTTTATAAGATTCTAAACGTTTTTCAACAGAGCTGTACTCTGGGTGTGCTAGTGCTTTAGTCTTGCAAACTCCCAATTTTTCAAAAGTACACGCCAATTCAACACTGTCTATGGCATATGGACCACATATATCGACACTACCGTTGTTGACTGGTAATACATCATTATTATTATTTATTTGTGATTGAGCAACGTAAGTAGCGGCCAATGGTCTTGTGGTTCGGTAAAATGAATACACAGGTAGGTTACCCACTTGTTTTCCAAGCATGTAAGTACAACAAGGAGACCATCGCAAATGGTCTCTAAAGGGATCATCCCCTTCTTCCCAGTGTGAAAGTTCAATACGACAAAACACACAGCGCACCACATCTTCTCGGTTCAAGTAAAAAAAAAATAACGGCTTTTGCAAGTTCATGTGACGACAAAAAGCCTACAGGCCAGGATTCAAATGTTAACCAACGGTCATGTTCTGATTTTAAATTTAATCCACGTGGTAAACCAACTTGCTCACTTGTATTTGGTACTAACACCATGTGTTATAATAAAACTTTTTCTTATTGTAAGTTATTAACGTTGCACAGAGTACTTTAAAGCACAATGTATGCTTGTTCACTGTCTGTTCATTACGTTAATGGCGCATGACGACACATAAAAGCAAACAAAATAACCAATCACTCAATCAATCAATACTTGTAAATAAAACTTTAACGTTAATTGGAATTAATGTATCAAAACACCATTAAAATAAACTGTATGTTGGCACTAACAGTAACCCATGCAGTTATTTTCTTTTTATAAAGCTTTAGACATTTACACCCCCCTTTAACCAATATATAAACAAAAATGAATGGCATGTCAGTTTGTTCACATTATCATGTTCAAACCTGTGGATATTCGTTGAGTTCATAGGGTACAAAGTTCCTCATTTTTCTACTAGAAAGCGCTATAGAGTTTAAAGAGATTAGATATCTAACATCTAACCTCCTTGACTTTCATAGTCAAGGAACAACTAAATTCGACATGCAAGCTACCCTCTGTGTGTCTAATAACAAAGCTTGCACCCAGCACCCGAGGCCATACGATATTAATATTATTATTAATTTATTATTATTATCATTATTATTATTATTATTATTATTATTATTATTAGCATAGGGAACGACATGTCAGTTAAATTTAAATTTTTGTTTTTAGAAAATCCAACATGGCCTTGTACTTTTCCCAGTCAACAACAACATAGCCATTAATCAAGAAAGCAATCACCGCCCTAGTCATGTACATGTAATGATTTTTTTTGTCTACCAGTTTTCAGTAGTGGTAAAATGGAATCGCATTTTATGTTAGGCTTACCTGAGTTTTCAATAGTTCACTGCCTGGAAACAATGGTTTCGCTTTAGTGCGTTTCGTTTTTTTTTCAGCAACTGCTACGGCGGTAAGACTTTTCTTTCCAAGTTTCTAAAAATAAATAAAATAAACCGCTATAAATACCTAAATTCAGGTTAATACATACATTTCAGAAAATTAAATATAAAACAAACAAAAAATGAAACAAGTTAGTTTAAAAAATTAATCCCACCTTCACTTGCAGTGGCGTATTGCTGTTTCCTTGTAGTGGGCTCAAAAGTGCAATGGTTTCTTCTCTCTCAGACATGTAAGGTATACCAGTTATCTTACAAACAAATAAATTAAAAAATCAATAATTACCTAATCAATAAATAATTGCTTGTAAATACATATAAATCAATACTTGTATAAATGAATAAATATATACCTACCTCACATCAAGGATAAGTATCTTCCACCAACACCAAAACTGTTAAACAAGACCAAGTGTTTCACGCAACGCAGTGTGTTCAAAGGTAGTCACCTAAGTGAGAGAGGAAATGATAACGACATGTCTTTATATATGTTACGTTGCATGTATAATCATTTTTTCCCACGCTTTGAACATCCTGTTATCAAACACGTGGACAGCCAAAGCCCTGTGGCAGATCAAATTTCACATGAACTTGCATTTTGTCACGTACGAAGCAAGACAGGATGTCACTTGTTTAGCGTGCATGTGGTTTCACACGTATGTGCATGCCTTTCCCTCTTCCCTGCCACCACGGTGGTCACATTATTTCACCTTCAAGCGTCATGGTCATTTTTCCATTGCACCTGTTGTCAAGTCAGATCAGCGCCTTCCAATAAGCTCAAATGACATTCACCTCCTGCTCCTCTGCAAGTTTGTTTTCTGTACTCGCTTCGACCAACATAGAACCAAGTTCTCATTCACCGTTTACATGTTAAAGGTAAAATATCAGAAAAACGCACGCTCGCTCTTTCATACACCGACCCGCCGAAATAGCGATTGTTCTATTAAGCATGGTCCTTGTGCTAAACGACAGGTTAGTTGAAACACACACACCCAGCAGTATCGTCTCTCTCAACCACCCCGCTTCATAAAGATTATAAACAAGTAAAGAAAAAGAAAAAGTTTTTTCATCATGTATGGCGTTAGGCCCTTTGTGAATTATTTTTTGGAAAAAATATCTACCACATATGAAAGGGGGCGTTAGCGTGAGTCCTAGGACACCTCGTACACGTCTCTAGCGTTATAGGTTCGTGAGATATCGGCAAAAATCACAAAAAAAACACAGGGCTTACCGCAAAATCGAGTTTCCATTTTTTTTTAAATTACAACGAGTGGTCCATAGCAAAGAGGACGTCACCCCGAGTCCTTGGACCCGTCGTACACGCTTCTAGCATAATTGGTTCGCGAAATATAGCAAAAAGTTTAAAATCACGTTTTCCCCCCCAAAAAAACGGGTTTCCAGATTTTCACCTTTTCGACACCTACATTTCCGTAATGAGCGCAACGAGACGAAAAAAAACGAATCCAAGCACGCCTTCCTAGCTTGACTCCTTCCATTCCAAGGTCGCAGGGGCTCACAACTTGCTTTTTTAAGCAGAACCCCCTCATCCCACTACTGTCAGGGTTTTGTCCTAGAGACTTGAATTTTTGGGGGTAGAGGGGATAGGGACCATTGATTTACGTCAAACATTTTTTTTTGTAGAGTTCCTAGTTTCCGAAATATAGGATTTTCAAAATTCGAGTGTTTTCAAAAAAACATAAAAAATAAAAAAAGTTTTATTACAAAAAATAAAGGTCATAAAGACCATTCGTTTGAGCCATGGCACCTTGTTCTATCATGTTTGGTTTTCAAACTATTACCCATTTTCCAAAACGAAAAATTTCAAATTTTTTTGAAAAATATAATCAGTGGTCCATAGGAAAGAGGACGTCAGCTCGAGTCCAACGAGACCTCATTTGTCAAAATCGGACCATGCGTTCGAGAGATATTTAACATGGCTGAGGCTTTGTAGTATCGACATGTATGTTCTGAAGTGAGTTGGAAGCACCACTACACCCCTACTGTCGTGGTGTATTCTGTACCCCACATGTTGGCAACTAGTGACGTCAAAATGTGCGCCTTATTATGTGTGCTTTGGCGTCAGTTTAACATAATACGCTGTCGAACATGGTTAGCGTTGTTAAATAAGCAATAAATAAATAATTAAAAATATTTACGTAATTTGGCACATATATCCGGTACAGTTGGTGCAGAAGTGACCAACGTTAGTAATTACAATGGTTTGTGTCACCCCAGAAGATGAAATAAATTATTAAAATCATATAATCGAAATAAAAACGAAAAAGAAAAGAGTGACGTCTCATTCACTTTTAATGACAATTGTCTGCCCCATCCATTTAAACTGATTTCTCGACTGTGTGTAGATCCGTAGAGTTACGTTCCTCTTGGCCCAATTCCAAATGCTGTAACTCGGATAGTAACACATCTTAAGTGTGCCACTGACGTTTGCACAGAAATAGTCTAATTATGTAATGCTGAAGACACGTTTCTCTCCCTTTTAAAAAGTTTCAAATGACATCACAATATCATAGCATCAGGTATAGGCAATGCCTCTTTCTACTGTCATTAAGACAGTGGGAGAGGAGAGATGTTTCTGACGATTGCTAATGAAGAGAAGGGATAGGTTGGCAGGACACTTACAGTACTTAAACACCCAGGAATAGCAAACTTAGTTATGAAAGGAAGGGTCGAGGATAAGAACTGTAGGTTAGTTTTTATTGCTGTTTTAAGAGTTGGAACAACGTGGTCATCTTGTAATATTGTCAAAGATGTATTATTATTATTATTATTATTATTAATCGACAGGCATAACGTTGGGAAACATCATAGCCACCCACATAATTCTTTTATAATTGTAATTATTTTATTCGCATCAGTTTAATATGGAAGGAGAACATTGATTCAATATATATATACATTTAATTTAATTGGTTATGATTTGATGGAAGATTTTCAATTGAATATTCAATAATTTAACGCGAGGGTTGAAGCAGGCAATTACGAAGTCTTCTCAGTCAGGTAGCAGGAAGACGGGATGTGTTGCAATGTGAAGTTGAATTTGGCCGAGCCGCACTGCGGGGGGCCTTCTTGGAAGTTGAGACAACGACTGTCGCTACAGAGCTCGCTTTTCTTGGAAGACAGTTCACCAGATGTCATATCCACATGGACAAGGGAAACTAGCCTCGTCCTAGGACCGGGACGACTTATTTTAGCTACAAACACCGTGGTTCTCAAAATTTCACACCACGCCATGGTAGAACGAATCGGAGCACGCCTACATATGCTGAGGAGAAGAATTTGGCTAAGATGAAACACAAGATATGATTGGTCGGCGGTCACGGGAGAAGACTACGGTAGGAGGGATGAAGAAAATTTATAAAAGACGTTCCTCGAGGGTCGAGAGCCATTCCATTCCATTCTACAATCTACATTACTATTATATTATCCATTCTCCGATTATCAATCTGCGGTTCTTCTGAGGAGACAACGGTGGAGCACGTTTGAGCTTAAGTACAGTTTAAAGTTGGAAATATGTTGGGACACATACCGTCCACACATATAAATGGTGATAGTTGTGTCTTAGGCTATCATCCTAAATGTGATTATTGAAGCTAGTACTTCATCACAGTCAATTCAGAAATTTTATAAACATCGCATACTACAGGAAGATGACGGCGATATTCTGCAGGAGGCTACTAATTTGCTCTGGCACGAGAAAATCCAATCAAGTGAAGGCAACAACGGCGAGCGCTCTTGCAACATCACATATGTCTCTGTTTTTCTATTAGTAAATCTTTTCTTTGGGCACAGTAAATTTAAATTCATTTAGCTTCTGGAATAAATTAATTTAACTTCATGACTTCGTATCCGTTAGTTTATAGCCAACACGTTAACTGTAAATTCAATATTTCTTCCAACATAATGTCTTGCATAGTTGTTCTTTTTAATATCATTAAAATGAATTCTCTAAATTAATTCTCCGTGTTTCCTCTTTGTAGTAGCTATAAGACGAACCTATCCTCTCATTGCAAATATTACACTGGTTGGAAACTTAGTTTCCCTACGGGCTGAGATAGGAAGAGTCTACATAGCCGAGGTGGAATGATAAGGGATCATGTGCTTATTTCGGTGTTCAGATGGCATTGAACCCGATGGCGCCCACCCAATATGAAGTGTTATTGTGGTTTGTCCACATTACTCCAGGTAAACAACATCACATGCGTACGCCCAAGTGGGACAAGTACTAATTATAACATAATCACATTTACCGCCCAACAGTGGAGCTTATATTCCTTTGAAATTGTTACATTTGTACGCCCAACGCGAGGCCGAAAACCAGCTGGTATTTGTGGAGAGAGGAAAGGTATTATTTCTGTGCTTTGTGTGTTTTTGGGGGTATATATTGTGTGCTGTATCAGGATGACAGGTAAAAAGGAAGAGATGAGACTTAGAAGTGGTCAAGTAACGAGGTGGAGAGGAATATGGAAGCTATTGAGGGTAGTCCGGCTGAGACAAACAATAGGTCAAAGGAAGAGCGAGGTTGATAAGGACAGTTCGCAGAATACTAGTGATGGGGGTATGGCATTACTCATGCAAATCAACAATAAATTAGAAAGTAATAATCAAGAAATGAACAGTAAATTTGATGCCACTAAGGAGGAGATGAGGATTAATAATCAAGGAATTAACAATAAATTAGATGCCACTAACAATAAATTAGAAAGTACTAAACAAGAAATCAACAATTAATTAGATGCCACTAATAGTAAATTAGAAGATAAGTATACTAACAATAAACTAGAAAGTACTAATGTTCAGATGGATTGCAATAATGAAGAAATTAACAGTAAATTGGATAGAATTAATGCGGAAACTAGCGGTAAAATTGCTGAATTAAATAAAAAGTTGGATTCTGTAACTAAAACTAATGAACGGCTGAATGAGGAATGTGCTAAGGTTAAGAATAGTATTGAAGGTGTGAGAGGAGAAATTAGGAGTCAGCTGGAGGAGAAGTCTAAGGAAATAAGAATGGAAGTAGATAACAGATTGAAGGAAGTACTAAACAACTTAGAAGATAGAATGGGTGGCCAGTCTGATAATTTCAAAAAGTTAGTGTAGGTGGAAACTAAACAGGTGAAGGATCAACTAGGTGATGAGATTGACAAGTTGAGAGAACAACTTAGCGAGAAAGTAGAGGAATGTACCGCTCAGAATTTAGAAAACATAGAGGAGATACAAGAGAAACAAGGGGTCTTGAGAAATAGATTAGACTTATGGGAGGTTAATTTGCAGGAAAAAGTTGAGAATATAGAAAGACAAGCAGAGAAGAGATTAGCTGAGCTGGAAGCGAGATTGAAAACTAAGATTATATATGAGGCAGGTCAGAACAGGGCAGGAAGTATGAGTGGTTTCACTTACAAGGAAGTTGAACTGGGAAAATTCAGTAATCGCCAAGGCTGTCCTATGGAATTTTTTGGGGCTGTAGAAAGTAAATTTAAAGAGAGACTGGAAGAGGGGTTGATTGAATGGTGTCATGTACTGGAGATATTGTACCAGGCATTTGTAGGAGAAACTAAGAGTTGGTTTGCATGGAAGCTACTGAGGTATGGGTGGTGCTTAGTAATGGCATTCGGGGCACAGTCAGTGCCTGTGAATGCTGTGAAAGGTTCTACTCATAGGGTTAGGACTACTGTTCTGACTCAGTGAGGAAAGCAATGGCAAACTACCTCACTCCTCTTCTTGCCTAGAACGCATCAAAATAGCGCTGCCTTGGGTTTTTGTGGGTATCTACTCACATAACGTAACGGCGGTACTTTTTGAGGATCCAACCAACCTTCGGGCTGACTACCTAACAGACACACAGCTGTGTATAAAGATACGCTGGAGAATTTAAACGAATTTAGGTATAGATTTTGTGAAAAGTTTTGGAATGAGGAGATTCAGTCAAGGCATAGCGAGGCAGTAATGTGTGGGGAATATAATCCCCAAGGGAATAGTAGTATGACGGAATACTTCTTAGGGCAGGTTCTGATCGGCAAGTATTTGGAGGGACTCGCGCAGGAAAAAGATGTAGTGAGAATGTCGCTAAGGCACATCCCATACCGAATCAAGGAAGCGGCATGTATTCAAAGGTTGAATACACTACCAGAAATGGAAAAGGCACCAAGCAAGGTTAGCGGCGGGGAACAGCTGGCCACTAATTATAAGTATATCAATAGACGAAACAGCAATCAGGTACAGGACAATAGAAATCAGGGTGTCCAAAACACAAGCAGTGGCGGTAACCAGAATTTCCAGAATAGGGGCTACGGGTGCAATAACCCTAATTACCGGAACAGAAATTATAATGGTAACCAGAGATACCAATATAGGAGTAATAGTGGTAATAACCCGAATTACCAAAATAGGAATAATTACACTGGACACAATAATGGTCAGAACGCGTACCAAAGTCAGGGAATTACAACAATTCCAACTACAACCAGAATAACCAAGGTTACAATAGGAATGACCAGAGTAGTAATAATAATGGTAACAGCAATGGTAATACGAACGGTAGCGAAAGTCAGGTCAACAGCTCTACAAACAATGGAGCTAGTACCAGTATGGGACCTTTAAACTAGAGCCGGGCTGTCATGACGGGTCTACATTACAGTCGGTGGTTATCCCAATCAGTACTTTAATTGCTGATACGTATTACCTAGATGTGAAGAGTGATTTATTACGGGAGCTAACAGAGGAAAAGGAAGTAAGTGAGGGTAAGAATTTATACCCAATAGCCAAAATATACGTGTCTAGGGTGCCTGTCTATGCCTTATTTGACACGGAGTGTGCTCGCTCCAGTTTAAGTTCCATGTTTGATGCTATAATGAAGGAGAAAGGTACCATATTTGAGGAGTTGCCTATAAAATCTACATATGTAATAACTGCAGTTGGGAGAGGTCCCATTTAATTTCAAAACAGGTACTGGTGGAGTTAGAAATTGATGTTCATGCGGAGATGCAGGCATGTTTGGTCATACCGAACCTGGTCTATGAGGTTATTATCGGCTCAGACTGGTTAAGTCAATTTTCAGGTAAGTTATGCTATGAGGAAGAGTGTGTGAAAGTGAATTGGAACGAGAAGGAAGTAATTATACCGTTTAACGATCCAGGTAAACAGTGTGGTGTGTCTCAAGGGGTGTGTACTTTAAGTAATGTGATTTCGGCTAGTAGAGTCGAAGGTGTCGGGCAGGTGGCAGAGGATATACAACCTGAGCCATTATTTTGGTGGGCAGCGTGCAGACGTATGGGGATCTTGTGGACTTCTTCCGGAGGGCTGCATTTCAAGAGGATTTAGGGGAACAACGTAGTGTTCAGCTCCATAATGTGTTGTTAGATAATAAGAGAAATTTGAGGACAGAATTGGTAATGCGAATTATTACACTCAACCCTGGAGACCGTGTCTTACTAAGGGACCTGAAACAGTCGAACTCTGTAGTGAAAGTCATGCGTAAGTTCTTTTTTCTCTATTCTGGGCCGTTTTTTGTGTCTAAGAGGATTGACAACACTGCATATGTTCTTGAGAACTAACGAGATGAGAGATTGTATGGGACGTAAAACATTAATAGCCTGAGGAGGTACATATCGTGAGGATAAGCTATTGAGTGTACAATAAACAGATACGTAACATATGGTAAGTTTAAAAAAGGAGTTTGCGAAATGAGTGATATATATTCTGAGACAGGTAAGTGACGTCTGAGTAGTGCATTCAAGTGTGTGTCTGGGAACACGTAATTAGGTCTGGTGAGACGTGACAGTCCAGCTGATATGCCTCAATCAGATAAGAGACAGCGGAGATAATGGGATACAGGGTATTTAGTTTAAATAGCTAGTAGACTGTTGACTTGAAGTAGTTTGTAAGAATGAGGTGTACATTTAAAGAGATGGGCTAATTGGAGTCCGGTACTAAGATCTTGGAGAAGATAAGAGATCGGCTGTGTGTCCACGGAAGGTGGTGTGACACATACCACATATTTAAAGGGACATTATTTTGTTTACATTATAAGCACAGAAATAAGGTCGGATTATAGATATCTCCATATTTTGTATTTTTTTCAGTAGCACTTTTTATGTTAATCTGTCACAGAGAACTTTGTAATGAAGTCAGTAAGCGTTTTCGTTTTACGTGTGACGTGTGGTAATGAAATTTACAGTGTGGTCCTGTGTGAGATGCCTGACGCATCACATTAGAATTCTGGAGAAGTGGTACATACATGACACTTACATCGAGTGAATCTCCAGGAATTCGCACCTATTAATTCACTAAGGGAGTGAAGCAAGTCACATATTATGATACGTGAAAATAAACGTATAAAGAGACATAATTATGTCCATACAAGAAGAATCTCGTGTGTTGTGTAAATAAGGGTGATATATATATATGTGTGTTTATTTTTCAGGGTATATGTCATTTTTGTGTAACTAGCGGCGATACCGCAATATGAGAAAGACTCTTACAGGCACAATGTGCCAGAACACTGAAAGGACCATGCCATAATGTGTCGAGGAGAGAAGGATTTGTATATTGAAGGGCAATGTACATGTCGTTCTTTTGTGAAGAGTTGTATATTGAGCCCGTGTCCGCTCATGCCTTCAATATTTCTTTGAGAGTATACTTACTCCACATGCTCAGTTCATTAGAACGCACTCTGAAGCTTTCTCATAATTTTTACGCTATTTTGACTTTGGCGAGGACAGCTTATTTTCTTCCTGCAGATAGTTTACATACAATTTTGATATCACATATATCAGGAATACGCCACATATAATTCTGCTTAGTTTACCATTCATTTATACCTTTGGAATTGGTAAATCTTATTTTTGGTTAAGGTATTTACGCCGCAGACATGCGGGGATTGATGTAATTAGTCGCTCAATGACTTACAACTTCCTTGGGACCGGGAAGCAGTTCCTGGCTCCAACATACCGGTGTTATAGACCGGTGTGGCTACACGTGTCTTATCATTGTCCGTCAGAGTGATGAAGGCCACGTTTTGGCGAAAGTGAACACTCATAAGAGTGTGGAATTTATCTACAGCCATCGAACTGAGTGCACCGCAATAGTGAAGCGAAAAGTACATATTTTGGCCGTGCAAGGCCGCTGAATTAATATTTTATGGAGTAAAAGTAACATTTTTCACGTTACCACGAGGACCGTGGCCAAGCTGTCTGAAGACAGGTAAAATATTAAAGCAACTGGGAATTACAACAGCCCATCGAACGCCAATGATAATACGAGTAATGGCAATGTTACACATTGCATGTATTTATTCTTGATTGCCAAGATTTTCAGTGATATCAAAATGTGTAAATTCTGCGAGAGATACCATCTGCAGTATCGTAAATTCTGTGGCAGGATAAACCAGAGCCATTTTTATAACCACCTGCATCTGTGTAAAGCCTGTGAGATTATTTTCCTACTACGTAAAATTGTAGATTCTGTGAAATTAATAGCCACCATGCAGTGTAAAATGTGCCACGTGATGAGAGTATTCCACCAACTACGCGTGAACGTCGAGATGGAATAACTTCTTTTATGATGAGGGGAGATCCGAAGAAATGATCCAAACATGAGGGGAATGTTTGACAAAAACCATGGAGGACGAGCCGAGTACGAGATGGAGAATGAAAAGGACAGGCTAGGACCTTGGCCTTGCCAATAAATATGTCAGGAGGAACGCGGACATATTACCCCTTCCAACGTGAAGTTCGGAAGGTGAACAACATGGAATAGTCACTGTGAGTCCTGTATCTTCATCCATTGTACAAGGTTTGTCCAGGCAGACATAACTTGTAATTATTTTAGCCGAAACATGATTGTAGACCACTTAGGTAGGCCTAGATTATGTATTTTCTTCTTTGGATCTGGGACAATCTTTCGTTAGACACCGATACCGTAATCTATACGGCAGGTGCACATTTATTTGTATGTGTTTCAGTGCGTAATAGACCAGCTAGGTGAAGGCTGAATTCATGTCATGTAAAGGACATCTTAAGCCAGAAGTTGTAGACTTCTGAAACACTTTGTGGACACCCTATGCTGTAGGCCCCTTCTTTTAATTTTCAAACACATTATTAGCGTATCTTTTTCAGTCGACAGATACTGAAACATTTGTGTACTATTTGGTTGACATATTTTTGTGAGTACTATTTACCACGATAAGTTCTTTGGAGGAACGAACTCATGCCCAGTAAGATTGATGGGGACATGAAGTAAAAACTACAAGCGTATAATTTCAAACAGCATCGTAGAGGTTAGATGTTGTTAATTTTGTTTTGTGAATGTGCCAATCAATGCACAGAACCTACGAGTCCAATGAATATAATGAGTGACATATCTTTCATGTCAGGGCAGGTAAGCTGATAATCATTGATATTGTTACAACATTATATTGTTATAAAGGATAAAACACAGTAATAAACACTATTATGGAAGTGATAATCAATTTCAACGTGATCTGCAGAGTACCTCAGGACTGTATTATGTGTTTCTGTCAGATAAAATGAACAGTTTGGTGATACAACACGAATGAAGCCACGCCACACTCAATGTTATGCAGATTGTATTTTGACACGCGAGATGCTAGCGGTAGGAACCTGTCTTTACCCAGAATTCAGAGGGAGACGACTTTATTGACTACTTTATACTGTTAAATTACGTCACAACCACATGGTATGTGAAGGTCATTGTCTCCAATTATATAACCAAGCTTTGGCAAGCAGCTATGCGGGCTGTGAACATCTGATATTTGTTTACCACTATGAGAGTGAGGGAATATTCACTAATACGATTTCCTTATATTTATTATTGATGAGATGAATCATCTAGCGAGCTGTAATGAAGGTTTAACGCACATGTAAATTGACCCAGTTTTTGTATAATGCCGGGCTAGCTAATGTTGTTATTGTGTCTGTGAACACATAGTTATAGTAAGGAAGGGCGGATTAAAGTCCCCTTACGATTGTTGGTTTATTCCGGCGTCAATTGAGCTGCGGCCAGACGACCGATGATATTTGCGTGCAAATGGTGTAAGACGCGCTAACCTGTGTTATTGTTGCTTGAACAGTTTCTTAGCTCAGAGCATTGTGTTGTTGACTTTTAGAAGTCATGTTATTCGAGTGAATCTCTGGTGAGATCCCATGCAGCCGACGACTGGTGTCTTAAACTGAACCATCTAATAATTTATCTAAACCTTGATTATAAATCGCATGCATAATTATCCTAAACCGACGGATTAATTAATTGAATAAATACAGCCCAGTAAATTTGTAACCATTTGCTTGTTGTTGATTATTGACACCATGCTTCTACATAATTTCCTCTGGGAGATGACAATTTAAATGAGCTGACACTTTCTTTTTCGACGACGTGAATCTCCAGGACCAGTAGTTCGTACCTTATGACCCGCATGATTCAAAGCTCGTAAGTCGCAGTGATGATTGCGCATTGCCAACCTAACTTACACGCATGAGATGACGACTGAGTCCAAACAGTACTTCAGTTCGCGAAGGCAGGGTTGTGTTGTGTGTTCAATGATTATTTCCTAGTGCATTTACCCATATTGTACCCTATTACTTATAAGAGTGAATTTTATGCAATGTTTTTATATAATCTGTGGTCAACTATCATTAGCTTTTGCAATAATTCTTTGATTACGATGCGTCTCGTTGTAATATTTTATTCACGTCAGGATTTAGACAGATATTAAATGTAACTGTAAAGTGGACGTGGTACCATCCTAACCTAGGGATTGGTTTTGCTTTGATGTTAAATGTAACTTACACCGAGTCATTGGCTTGTAACTTTGCTTCGCGTTAGTTTTCTCTCGTACCACGCGCCTAGCTTAGTTGTTGCTTTTGTTTCTTGTTATTAGGACTTCACGAGGGTTACTTAACTACATTTTAGGGATTGACTCACCATTGTAATTAGATCAGCGAATTAGCCGATTTCAACCCTCAGAAGTAGTTTAGGGGCCTTTTTATGAATAAATCATGCACGAAATTTTACCTAAGACTGGATCTGTTTATTGTTAGCTTTGTGTTTGCGGATGTATTTCTTTGGGCGTCTATGACAAGTCTTCCGTGCAAAATGACCCACATCCCCTGGATCAAGCCTCTCGTGCTATGCTAGCCCTTAAAGAAATGCACCCGATCCTCTCAGGTTGTGGGTTCGAAGGACGGAGTCGTTTGAAGTACCATTTCTTTCGGCGGATGGTGCCCGGATAACCTCCTCTAACGGGCTCAATATATATAATGTGATAATTGTTTCTTTTTGTGTTACGTGTCTTTTAGTATATTGTAACGATTTTACGTAGTAAAACCGTACGATAAACTAGGGCGAATGTAATATTCTCAAGGATGTATTATTATTATTATTATTATTAATCGACAGGCATAACGTTGAGAAACATCATAGCTACCCACATAACTCTTTTATCTTATAATTGTAATTATTTTATTCGCATCAGTTTAATATGGCAGGAGAAGATTGTTTCACTGTATATATAAATTTAATTTAATTGGTTATTATTAGTGGAAGATTTTCAATTGCATATTCAATAATTTAACGTGAAGGTTGAAGTCAGAAATTGCGAAGTCTTTTCAGTCAGATTGCAGGAAGACGGGATGTGTTGCAATGTGAAGTTAAACTTGGCCAAGCCGCACTGCGGGGAGCGTTCTTGGAAGTTGAGACAACGACTGACGCTACATAGCTCGCTTTTCTTGGAAGACAGTTCACCAGAGGTTATCTCCACATGGACAAGGGAAACTAGCCTCGTGCTAGGACCGGGATAACGTATTTTGGCTATAAGCACCGTGGTTCTTAGAATTTCACACCACACCATGGCTGAACGAATCAGAGCTGGACGCCTACATATGCTGAGGAGAAGAATTTGGCTACGATGAAACACAAGATATGATTGGTCGGCGGTCACGGGAGAAAATTACGGTAGGAGGGATGACGAAAATTTATAAAAGACGTTACACGAGGGTCGAGAGCCATTCCATTCTATTCTACATTACTATTATATTCTCCATTCTCCGATTATCAATCTGCGATTCTTAGAGGAGACTACGGTAGAGCACATTTGAGCTTAAGTACAGTTTAAAGTTGGAAATATGTTGGGACACATACCGTCCACGCATATACATGGTTGTGTCTTAAGCTATCATCTCAAATGTGATTATTGAAGCTAGTACTTCATCACAGTCAACTCAGAAATTTTACACACAATGCATACTACAGGAATATGATGGTGATATTCTGCAGGAGGCTACTAATTTGCTCGGGCACGAGAAAAACCAATCAAGTGAAGGCAACAACGGTGAGCGCTCTGGCAACATCACATATGTCTCTGTTTTTCTATTAGTAAATCTTTTCTTTGGGCACAAATTTACATTCATTTAGTTTCTGGAATAAATTAATTTAACTTCATGACTTCGTATCCGTTAGTTTATAGCCGCCACGTTAACTGTAAATTCAATATTTCTTCCAACAAAATGTCTTGCATAGTTGCTCTTTATAATATCATTAAAATTAATTCTTTAAATTCATTCTCCCTGTTTCCTCTTTGTAGTTAGAAGTAGCTATAGGACGAACCTATCCTCTCATTGCAAATATTACACTTGTAGGAAACTTAGTTTCCCTGCGGGCTGAGATAAGGAGAGTCTACATAGCCGAGGTAGAATGGTAAGGGATCATGTGCTTATTTCGGTATTCAGATGGCATTGAACCCGATGGTGCCCACCCAATATGAAGTGTTATTGTGGTTTGTCCACATTACTCCAGGTAAACATCACGTGTGTATGCCCAAGTGGGACAGAGACTAATTATAACATCATCATATTTGTCTCCCTACAGTAGAGCTTATATTCTTTTCAAATTTTTACAATCTATCCCGAGAACTGTAGGGATAGACCAAGGTTAGAATACATTAATCAGATTGCGTTGGATGTAGGGTGTGGTAGCAATGTAGAGATGAAACGATTTGCTCAGGACAGGGAAGCATGGAGGGCTGCATCAAACCAGTCAAAATATTGTTGACTCAAACACACACACCTCTTCAGTTCTTGTTGTTGAATATTTGCATGTTATTTTTAAACAATCATTTTACTGCGTTACAATTTTTGCAATGAATTTTGAAGTAATTTATTGTCTCTTATCTTCTTCCACAAATTAATGTTGATGTATGGCTCCAATGTAGGCCAATAACATGATTACAACATTGCTGTAAAGTCTCATGAATCTCCTCATGTGACATGCCAGAGTGTCTCCTGAACTGTCATTTTCCCAGCATATGAACGCAGTTGGTCAATGCGTGAAATGTATCGCACTGCTGCGTTGCCTCTCTCATACTTGCCTTTGAATAAGATTCTCATGCTATACTGATCACAAACTTGACTGTATAATATGACCTTTCTTTCTGACAGTTTCAATGTGTTGTGTACCATGTAACTTACTGTTGAGTTTGTGTAACACGCGATTAATATCTCCAATGTTTACGTTCGGTACTCTGGGATATCATCATCTTCCCAGCAGCACGATTGTAAATTATAGGGTGATCGGTTCCCAAATTACGTCATGGTATCTTTAATTTCTGCCTGCTCCACCTGGACGCTAATGTCGCATGTATCCATAGAATAAGTAGAACAGGGTTCTGTGCACTTAATACAATATACCGTAATTAAAACGTCTCGCAGAATGGATTACTTAGAGATAAATTATAACACACAATGCTGTTTAATTCTTTAAAATCTTACTAATTATACTTTAATTAAGCAGCATAAGTTGTTATAAGAACGTAAATGATGTAAGCAACTACAGGCCTGTTTCAGCTGCCGCTAACTTACCATTTCGATGCACATGCGCAATCGCCAGCTATTTTGCTAATGACAATAATCATACCTTACGTAAGACAACTAATGTCACGAAACAAATTGAATTTGCGTGTGTTATTTGTGTCAAATTATACAATTGAGAAACCGAGTAACATTACAGTGAATTAAAAGACGAGTAGGCCTATACAATTATCTTTGTACGTTATTTGTTGCAGTTAACCTTAGCATGACTTTATTTGCCAGCAAGACGAGATATAAGTATGCGATGGTGTTCATTTTAAGTTGTGCAAAGCTCTTTTTTTAAATTGATATTTGGCATATCAAGTCAAATAGGTCCCTTTATTATAAAGAAAATGATTGTTGCTGTATGCACTGTACATAATTAAGATAATTTGTTCAGATGGCTGCTTTCACGGTGTAGCCTACATTTGTAATATTTGTCTTTATTGCTATAGAATTTTTGGTATATTGTTGCACTTGGGAAAACTGTTAAATCGATTTTGAATCAAGGATTGTATTTGACTCTAATATCCTCTATGCTATCGTATGGACAGTTAATCAGCATATTAGCAAAATGCTATCCTGACAGGAAAATAGTGCCAAACCTACATTCCCCTATCACTATTTTGCAGTTTTTATGTCTATCTTTTTATTTATCTATCGTATGGCTTTTGGTGCCGGGAGTATCCCAGGACATGTTCGGCCCGCCTGAGTCTGTAGCTACTTCCAGCGGACACCCTTAGGGTGAGCTTCAGTTTCCAGTTTAGGTATAAGGTAAAATACTTTATGTATTTTGCTATAAAATAACACCAAAACCATGTCCGTAAGTCATATGAATAAGTTTGTATCAATTATCAAAGTTGTAAAGTCCTTTTTGATACGCCCTGCCTGCTCTGTATTATGTTTGTAGTATTCCGAGTGTCTGAAAAAAATATTTTTTCCAACGCATGAGCAGCAGTTTTGCTGCTTTACAATCTAATTCAGAATGTTATATGTGTGTCACCTGCAAGCGAGGCAGAATCTGTTCTGGCTTGCCAACCCTGTTCTTTTCAAAGCTAAAAACTCCATTGTAATGTAAAAAGTAGCACTTTGTTACTATTGCTAATCATAACATTGATTGGACTAAATTGTTTGATAATTTGAAAACGATCGGAAAAAAGTACAGGGATAGGAGGGGGATCTACAATTCATACAGAAACCAGACAGCAGTCATTCGAGCCGAAGGACATGAGAGAGAAGCTAGTATTCAGAAAGGTGTAAGGCAAGGCTGCACCTTATCGCCTATACTTTTCAATCTTTACATTGAACAAGAAATGAAGGAAATTGAAGAAAAATTTAAAGTGGGAGTGAAAGTCAAGTAGAAATAATTTTAACTCTGAGATTTGTTGATGACATCGTCATCGTAGACACGGCAGAGGATTTGAATGGTATGGAATCCGTCTTGAGGAAGTATTTCATGATGAAAATTAATAAATGTAATTAACAACAATATTGGAATGCAGACGAAAAAGCCTCCGTGGCTTAGGCGGCAGCACGCCGGCCTCTCACCGCTGGGTCTGTGGTTCAAATCCCGGTCACTCCATGTGAGATCTGTGCTGGACAAAACGGAGGCAGACAGGTTTTTCTCCGGGTACTCCGGTTTTCCCTGTCGAAATTTAATTCCAGCAACACTCTCCACTATCATTTCATTTCATCTGTCATTCATTTAATCATTGCCCCAGAGGAGTGCGTCAGGCCTCGGCAGCCAGCACAGTCCATATCCTCGCCGCTAGATGGGGGCTTCATTCATTCCATTCCTGACCCGGTCGGAGACTGGAAGCAGGCTGTGGATTTTCATATTGGAATGCAGACGGAATAAATCAGAAACACCTATGGACGTCAAATTGGCAGGTGAAAACCTAGAGGAAGTAAGAGACTTCTGTTACTAAGGAAAAAAATAACCAGTGATGGTCGAAGCAAAGAGGATATAAAAAGTAGGTTGGCTCAGGCAAGGAAAGCATTTCTACAAACAAGGAATCTGTTGATATCGAATTTAGGTATTAGGAAGTCATTTTTGAAAGCCTTTGTCGGGAGCGTGGCACTCTATGGAAGTGAATCTTGGACTATTGGTGCATCAGAAAAGAAGAGAATTGAAGCGTTTGAAATGTGGTGTTACAGGAGAATGATGAAGATCAGATGGGTAGATAGGATTACGAATGAAGAGGTATTAAGAAGAGTGGGAGAGATGATTCTGGCAACTGCTATTGAAGAGAAGAGATAGGTTGGTAGGACACATACTAAGACACCCAGGAATAGCAAGCTTAGTTATGGAAGGAAGGGTCGAGGACAAGAACTGTAAGGGTAGACCGAGGTTAGAATATGTTTAGCAACATAGCATCGTAGAATTATCTCTCTCGGCAATGAGACACCCGGCTACGCATGCATTTTGCGGGTGCACTGATTCAAGACAGATAAATGTGACCCTGCAGTTATGTTAGATAGCACTAGGTTAGATTACAATCGGACAGAGATAATTGAAGGTTAGGAAATTCCCATCAATGACAGGATATTGTACTATATCAATTTCATTGATTGTACATAAACTTGTATAAGTTTATTAAATAAAAAAAATGAGTAATAAAAGATAGTGATAGCCTGGCCTCTGATGGAGTCCCAGAATATGGGTCTAGTTATAATTTTCCTCGTAGGATTTCACCGAACAATTTGTATTAATACGTCCTTCTGCATGTTCGAACGTCTTGTGGCAAAGAATATTGGTGGTATAGCATAGCAATAATCAGTCGGTCACACGTTTTCTAGTATTCCACTGTCATTTAACACAATTTAATTTTATTAATATGTCAGCTGATTTTGATATACCGTAGGCATCAGGGCAAAGACATCAGGCATATTAAACAGAGAGACCAAAGAATAGGGGTAGAGATATGGTTGGACTACTACTGCTGCACACCGTCTGAATGCGCATACGTTACGTTGCTCCGTAATTACAATATCTTTAGATGAGAAGGCTACTCCATAAAAGTGTCCTATAAGGTAGCACAGGTTTGTTAAAGTTTTATTGATAAACAAATTACAAAATACAGTAATGCCAACAAGTGAATTGAGTATCAATAAAGATTTTGTTGTTACCAACATAATTATTTCTTAACATCCCCCTGTAAAAACATTCTTTTTATCATAATTCAAACTGTGAGAAGTTGTACAAACAATATTTGACTTAAACTACAATATGGCTATATATTGGATAACATACTCGATGATATTTCAACAATAAAACATGAAATGTCATAATTTCAAAATAGTCTAATTGTTATTGACATATTTAAAATCAAATACATTCTTTGGACCTATTCTACTCCACTCCTCAACAGAACATTTTTGAATTTTTCAAATTTAGTAGACAATAGAGGCTTTGTGAAAATGTCAGCTACATGATCATGGGTCGGACAGAATTGAAGAGAAAACAATTCATTGTTATAGTACTCATGCAGATAGTGATACCTCACTCTCCCCTCATTTGTCCTGATTTCACCAACTTTAAGGTAGCCTACTTTGATTGTCTATGTTAAGAACAATGGGAACAAACATTCCAGTTAGTTCTTGTATCAAGTATTTCAGATACTCTAACTCCTTGCAGCAGTCTGCTGCAGCAATGTATTCGGCTGCTGTGGATGACAGTGCCACAATTTTCTGCTTGCGTGACCGCCATGCCACCGGTCCATCTTCCAGCATTATGACATAGCCTGTAGTATTCTTTCTTTTCTTATGATCTCCAGCAAAATCTGAATCACTGTTTGCAATTATTTTCAGATCATCTTTCATTTTTGATGCATAGTCTATTCACATTTTTGTGCTTCCTTTCAGATATCGAAGTGTTCGTTTAACATCATGTATATCTTGATCTGTTGGTTTCTCCATAGACCTGCTTTCATAATTCACACTATAAGCCAGGCCTGGTCTGGTTTTACAAGACAAATATAACAGAATCCCACCAGCTTGTCTATAGGGGTATTCTGTCTTCACGCTGTCCTCTGTTGCACCTGTTTCTTCTTTTTGGATTATTGGGGTTTTGACATCTTTGCATTCTTGCGTGTTGTAACGTTGCAGCACATTATGAGCAAATTTCTCTCGAGAAATGAAGATACCATCATCTGTTCTGTTTATATCTGTCCCCAAATAAGTTTTGGGTTCATGAGTTGTCTTCATTTCAAAATTTCTCTCAAGTTTAGAGAGTAGCTGTGTCATTTTCTGAATGTCTTTGCCCATGATAATGCCATCGTCTACATGAAATGCAAGAAACAAACTGTTCTCAGAATTCATGAAGATGCTGGGGTCTGACTTAGTTTGTGTCATGCCTTCTTGTTTCAGGAAATCTGTGAGAGTTTTATTCCACCTACAGGGGGCTTGCTTCAGTCCGTATAAGGCTTTCTGCAGTTTGCATATTTTCCCTTCTTCCTTGTAACCTTCTGGCATTTTCATGTAGATGTCCTCATCTAGGGTTCCATACAAAAAGGCCGTCTTGACATCAAATGTTTTAATGTGCAGGTTATAGTGTGCTGCGATAGCAAAAAAAAACTCTTAGTGAAGTTGTGTCTACAACTGGACTGAAGATTTCTTCATAATTTATATTTCCACTCCTTTGTTCACATCCTCTTACTACAAGTCTAGCTTTATATCTACCGTCTTCCTTAACTTGGAACACCCACCGGCTTGACAAAACTTCTTTTCCTCTTGCTTATTCAGGGCTTACTAATTTCCAAGTTTTATTTTTCTTCAAAGAGTCTTTTTCTTCTTTAATGGCTATTTTCCATTTTTCTTTGCCTTCATTTGTTTGCGACTCCCTGTATGTCATCATTGCTTCTTAATCTTCTCCGCTATCTAGTTGATAGTCGTCATATATATTAGGTATCTTTAATGTTCTTCTAGGTCGTAAACCAAGTTCATGGCATCCTTCCTCTCTCTGTTCGTGATCTGAATCTATGAAGTCAACATCTTCTTCTTCTTGTGGTTCATGATCTGTTTATTCATCTGTTCTATCTTGATTTTCATCTCTGTAAACTGGATTTTCATTTCTTTCATCTTGGTTTTCTTCTGTTTCTTCAACATTTGCTTGGTAGATTTCAGTTTTAGGGTTATGTTGATCTAATTTTATTATATTTCACTCAAATACCGCATTTCTAGAGACGAATATCTTTCTGTTTTCTTCATCCCATAGTCGGTACCGGTTTGGTGCATAGCCTACAAAAATGCACTTCTTGCTTCGGCTGTCAAGCTCCTTGAGATAACCCAAATTTTTGGCATAGGCAACACAACCAAAAAATTGTAGGTTAGACAGATCTGGTTTCTTGTATGTCCAGTTTTCAGCTGGGGTTGTGTCAACAGTACTGAACTCGAATTCAGCCCAGCTTAGGACTTTGACTGAGCCAAGGTTCGAACCGACTTGTGCACCATTGGAAGGAAAAATTGGAAATATGGGATTAAAATAATTTAATAATGATATACGCATTATGGGAAGTGAATGATGTATAATGAAAGTATTTTGGAAAATTTTGAAGCATTTTAAGGAATTATTATATGGAAATATTCTGGTGAATGAGATTTTAACTAAGAAAGAGTTGGATCATTCGAAGCTGGAAACTGTACAAGGCTTCGTGTTTAGCATCAGAAAACCAGTTTTGGTTAGCTAGGCGACAATAAAAAAGCGATGCACACGATTCGTTGATAAGAGGCTAGTTCCAGGAGCTTCTATCCCGATATTACAGCAACCAATCAGATTAAAGCACATACATTTTTGTGGGAATCGCTTTTATATAAATTTGGCATATATAAAGCGAAATGAGCATATCTACAGGTGTAGAATGCAATATGAAATGTATTTGGTTAAAAAGAAATATAAATTATTGTTTAATAGAGAAACTATGAGTATATTTCTATTAAAATGCAACTGTGCGAGGCTAGGGTAGGAGGCTAGCGATGGCACGCGCGTCACAGCAGAGAAGCGAGCCAGGACTCTCACGCAGCTACTTGACACGAGCGGACGTGTTTTCGCACGCGCCCAGCAGAGAAACACTTTTTGCAGGGAACAGAAGCCCGGTCGACAAACGCTATTGTACTGTCGGGAGACCGAGGAATCGCCGAGGAAGTTATCAGAGGAGCCCGTGAAGTGCAAATGCAATAGATTTGAAGAGATCAACGTTTATTGAAACATAATATTATCAGAACGAGATTTCGCTAATACAACAGCATTCTAAAGAAAAGCAATAACCAGCAGTATTGCCTACTTCAAGCTACAGTATTGCTACAATATATTCAACAGTATATATTCTACGTTATAACATCACAGTCAACATTATAGTCATCATGATGACAACGAACTTGAGTTGGGGAGGACAAACTATTTCTACAAATACTGAGGAGATTATTATGGATTTCTAAATCAATGGAAGGAGGTTAGTCTATACCATGGATTGGGAAGTCAGAGTGACTTAGAAGATCGCGGATCGATACATCTACAATTGCTAAACAACTTGCAGTATTCCAAAATGAGTTTCTACATTACAAGCAAGATGTCCATTACCATCAGGAGTAGATGTCAACCCAGGACTTTCGGCTCTACATTGGTGAGACCACTCTGCAATACATAGCTAAGAAGAAGACGACCGATTGCAGCCAATCGGACCAAGAAACGCAGTTCCCAGATCTTTGACCGTGAAAATGGAAGATTCGCCGTTAGCAGCACCAGCCGAGGAGGAGAGCAGGTGAATGCAACACGACCGAGACGGGGTCGCTCACAGCTGATTCGCACGCGCCTGGCCGTAACTGGTTTCAAGGGGGAGACAAGCGCTCGCAGTCTCAACGGAGAATCCAGAACATCTAATATAGGTATTTCTCGGCAGCAGAAGACATCTCAAGGTAGAACAACCGATTGTTCTCATATCTGTAGTTTTCTTGTAGCAGTAGCAATCCATTTTGGAGTTGACCAACTTCATTGTAGATATTCTTATCTTTATTCTATGTTTATAATAGCTAAACATTTTGAGATTCATTGTAATTCTTTGATACGTTTTCATGTGTCGTTTAAGATGTTATTTCATGCATTTTCAGCCAATTTTCAATTTTCAAAAAATTGGCTTATGAGATCACCTTTTGTCCGTGTGTGTGTGCGTGTGTGATTCATATGTGTGTGTCCCCCCCCCCCCGAATAAAATCTAAACGGCTGGAGCGATTTCAATGAAACTCAGAAAGTCCATAGCACTATTACGGGCGAACCTGACCGTTCCCTTCAAATTTTGTTTCGACTCACCAATCCAACATGGCGGCAGTGCGAAATATTTCACCAGCATTCAATATCTCCTAAACTATTACCGATATTACCTGACATTTTGTATGGTGATAAAGGGAACTCCTATAAGTTCACTTATGTGACCTTTGAAAACCTGGTAACTACAAAACGAACATGGCGGCCAAGCGAAATTGCAACTTTTAAATAGACGTTTCTCGCGATTTAACCAACCAAACGCAATGAAACTTGGTACAGTATATGTCTATATACATTGCAATGCACCGACGTCTAACTTCGTTCAATTGTTTACATAACCACAAGATGGCGGATGTGCGAATTATTTCACCGGCATTCTATATCTCTGAAACTATTAGCGGTGTCTCCATGAAATTTTGTACGGAGATAAAGGGAATTACAGGAAGTCCATCTGTAAGACTTTCAAAAATCGGTAAACACACAAAACGAACATGGCGGCCAAGCGAATTTGAAAATTTTAAATAGACCTTTCTCGCGATTTAATGTTCCAAACACACTGAAATCTGGTACAGGAAATACATATACATATTGTAATGCACTGGTATCTAATTAAGTTCAATTGTTTACATATCCTCAAGATGGCGGCAGTGCGAATTTTAAAATTAAGTTTTTATTTCTTGTGATGTAGTCATGCGATCGAAGTGAAAGTTTGAATAATGAACCTACGAAATAATTTTCCTTTAATGGTACATGACTCTATGGCTATACATTTAACAATCCAACATGGCGACCATCTGAAATATTTAGACGGCTCTGAATATCTACGAATCTATTACAGAAATCAAACTGAATTTTTAAATGTTCATAGGGGCTATGAACTTAAGTTCACCCATAGGACTTTAAATAACCTGGTGATCACAAATCCAACATGGCGGCGACGCGAAGTATAAATATTCACATGGACGTTTCTCGCAATTTAACCATCCGAGTGCAGTGAAACTTGGTACAGTAAATCCTTATACGAATGGTAATCCACTGGCATCTATTTTATTTCAATTGTTTCCATAACCTCAAGATGGCAGCTGTGCGAAATTTTGAAATCTCCTTGCTACTTCTCGTGTCCTAATTATGCGATTGAAGGTTGAATACTACACGTACACAATAATCTGCATGTAACAGTACATAACTCTAGGACCTACATATATAAAATCCAACATGGCGACCATTCGAAATATTTAGTCAGTTCTCAATATCTACGAATCTATTACAGCAATGAAACTGAAATTGTGTATGTTGATAGAGGCAATTAACATAAGTAGGATATATGAAAATAGGCTGTATAGTTCTTCACGGAACTACTTGTTAACTTAGATATTTCGTTTCATATATTTAATTTTTGAAGGAATCGTTTTAACATACTCACTTTCGAACGAAGCTCGTTTTATAAAGGGAATGCTTCTATAATATGGTACTTCGATAATATTGTATCTCGAAGAGAATGCTTCTATAATGACACATTTCATTGAAATTACTTTCAAATTGTAAGAATATTTGAACATTAAGATTGTTGTGGTGTTTGAAGCCATATTTTCAGTGTTGCCTTAGTAAACAAGAGTTTAGTGCTTTTCAGTCGGTCAACACGAATGTACCCAAAAGTGATGGGTTATGCCCTAATCCTGAAATAAATTACATGAGATTAATAAAACACTAGGATGACCAGTTTCGATCGTCAAGCGATCATCATCAGATCCATTACACTTAGGCTACAAAATCTATGTTTGAAATACAGGTGAAAATATTTACAATATGTACAATTATTTAGTTGCAGTATTGGTACTGCAACTGTCAGTGTATGCTAAATGCAGTATATATGTTAGGTGAAATGCTAAATGGTGATAGCTATCCGTAGATTGTACTTTAGAGAGATTATATGGTTGTAAACTATGGTTAAACTATAAAATTTTAGGCTAACTACTTATCTGATTGTCTTCCGTACAACAGCTACTCGCAGTTTTCGTGCTCACTGGAACTCGCTGTGCGATAGACTGCGGTGGTTATCTTAACGACTGGTTTTTCCCTGCTTTCTCCCCCCTGCTCCTGCGTGCTGTGGGGAGTGATAGCGATGTTTTTATGTGAGGTGTTGCCAACCTAGATAAGATGTATGTTATTGAATGAGGTGGGTCTACAGTTATTAAAGACCGTGGATTAGCCCTCGCCACGCGTGGAGCATAACCCATTCGAACTAAGCGTTGACGGTCTTATGAGGACGTCCCGGCACCTTTAATACTGCCGCGAATATGGGCCTTGGTTTATTGCAGAAGAAAAGTACATCGTACACCTGATCCAGATAACATTTACCTATTAATAACCCCCTAATTTCCCCCCTTTTTTTATCTAGCTTGGCTGTGTCGCTAAATTGTGTTTTGTTTCCGACAGGGTGTGTTTTTTAGTAGCGTGAAGAGGGGTGAGCTCTCCATGAACGTGTGTTCATTTAGATTGTTGGGATTGTTTCGTTTGGCTAGGTGTATCTCGATTGCTTCCTTTATGTCAAGAGCTCTGCCTTTCGATTCGTGATGGATTATTTTAAGGTCCGAATCTATGTTGGTAAAGCTGTGCCCTGCATCACACATATGTTCGCCCACGGCTGAATGTGTTCCGTATCTTATCGCATTCCTATGTTCATTATAACGTGTGTCTACTCGCCTTCCACTCTGCCCGATGTAATTAGCTTGACAATCGGTGTCTTGGCACGTTATAGAATATACCCCTGACCTTGAATACGGGTCACGTTTATTTAGATTACTATTTAGGAGGTGCCTAGCGGTTGTGTTTTTCGTCGTGAAAGCTATCTTTATGCCTTGCTTTTTGAATAGGTTAGTGTTTTTATATGTATTCGCATTCACATAGTTGAAACGCGCAATTTTTTTCTCATTACTGTCCGGTTTGGGAATCGTTTCATCTTTATTTTTATGTTTGGCTATAATTTGATTTATTTTGCTTGGCGAGAAGTTGTTTTCCTTTGCTATTTGCATAATAGTTCTTATTTCTTTATTATAGTCGTCTTTTGACATGGGTATGTTTAAAGCTCTGTGCACCATTGAATTGAAACCCGCTAGTTTGTGCGTACTGGGGTGATTAGACTGATTGTCGACAACACTGAACATATGGCTTCAAACACCACAATGTTCACGGCTAGTCAGGCAAATCGTGAAGCCAAGAAATTCAAATCCCTCAGGCTTAAACTCATGAATTTAGACAAGTCAATTTGGTTCAACAAAAAATGTATAGAACTAAACCTCACCCCTAAATACGTACCAATTAAAACCGTACCGAACACACCAGCCTCGATCATTTCAACCAAACAAGCCAAAGCGCTTTGGATAAAAAACGAATTAAGATTTGCATACATAAGAAAGCAAAAAATTAACCAACAATTGTACGACATTCAATTGCAACTAAGTAATTTCTGGCACGCAGCCCAATGGGACAGCTTCACCGAGCACCTACATGACACCATCAAAATCAGGGCAACGAGGAAGCATGAAACGCTAGAAAATAAATTAAGAAAACTAGGAGAAACACAGAACCATCAATCTAACGAACAACAAACGAATAACAATGAATTCAATTTCCACAGCAGAGTAAACAACAGAACGAACGTAACCTTTTCTCAAGGTGAAATGAATATGTTAGACAAAGGTTTGAAATACAACTGCACAGACGCACACACGAACCACAATATAAAACAGTTAATCACAGATATTGAGATAGCCAGTCACAAGCTCCCAGCAGAAGACAGAGAATTAACCAAAAATCTCGCCACCAACGAAGCCAAAAAAATCCTCAAACGAGAGGGCGATAGCAATAACATTCAAAACAACAAACAACTCAAAGAAATAAAGTCGTTGAAACAAAAAATAAAAGAACATGACTTAATCATCACAAAAGCAGATAAGGGAAACACTACTGTAATTTTGAACAAAACAGAATACATTGAAAAAACAGTCGAATTCCTAAACAACAACGAAATCAAGGAATTAACAAAAGACCCCACCAACAAATTCCAAAAACCAATAAAAAGTGCGCTAAAAGAAACAGAATACATACTGACCAAAGCCGAAAAATCAAAACTAATAAACATGAACCCGAAAATACCGTCATTGAGGGGACAACCAAAAATACACAAAAAGGAATGCCCAATGAGACCAATAGTCAATTGTAGGAATGCCCCTAATTACAAAATCAGCAAAGAGTTACTAAAAATCTTAAAATGCCGTCTTTCCAACGACAAAAACAACTCTGTAAAGAACACAACAGAACTAGTAACAGCATTGAACACCCTACAAATGAAACCTAGCTTCAGGCTAGTATCCTTCGAAGTAACTAACATGTACACCAATATTCCGATTATTGAAGCAATCAACACTATCGAAAACAACTTAAAATCCAACAATTCGGTAAAAGAAATTGAAGAGATTGTGAGATTACTGAGGGTCGTTCTCACCCAAAACGTGTTTCAATTCGACAATAAAATATACACACAGAGAGAAGGCCTAGCAATGGGATCGCCACTAAGTGGGTTAATCGCTGACATCTTCATCAATGCACTAGAAAATGCGTTCTTAGAAAAGACTTCAACAAAGGGAATAGTAATATGGAAAAGATACGTAGATGATGTAATTTGCATCTACGATACTGAACTAACAAGCGAAGAAACAATTCTCCAATCCATTAATAGCCTTCACCACTCTATCAAATTCACTAAGGAATCCGAAATAGACCGGAAAATAAATTATCTCGATATAACTATTGAACGTAAAAACAACGACCTTTCATATTCCATATTCCGGAAAGCAACACAAACCTCGCATGCAATCGACAATCAGTCTAATCACCCCAGTACGCACAAACTAGCGGGTTTCAATTCAATGGTGCACAGAGCTTTAAACATACCCATGTCAAAAGACAACTATAATAAGGAAATAAGAACTATTATGCAAATAGCAAAGGAAAACAACTTCTCGCCAAGCAAAATAAATCAAATTATAGCCAAACATAAAAATAAAGATAAAACGATTCCCAAACCGGACAGTAATGAGAAAAATTTTGCGCGTTTCAACTATGTGAATGCGAATACATATAAAATCACTAACCTATTCAAAAAGCAAGGCATAAAGATAGCTTTCACGACGAAAAACACAACCGCTAGGCACCTCCTAAATAGTAATCTAAATAAACGTGACCCGTATTCAAGGTCAGGGGTATATTCTATAACGTGCCAAGACACCGATTGTCAAGCTAATTACATCGGGCAGAGTGGAAGGCGAGTAGACACACGTTATAATGAACATAGGAATGCGATAAGATACGGAACACATTCAGCCGTGTGCGAACATATGTGTGATGCAGGGCACAGCTTTACCAACATAGAGTCGGACCTTAAAGTAATGCATCATGAATCGAAAGGCAGAGCTCTTGACATAAAGGAAGCAATCGAGATACACCTAGCCAAACGAAACAATCCCAACAATCTAAATGAACACACATTCATGGAGAGCTCACCCCTCTTCACGCTACTGAAAAACACACCCTGTTGGAAACAAAACACAATTTAGCGACACAACCAAGCTAGATAAAAAAGGGGGGAAATTGGGGGGTTATTAATAGGTAAATGTTATCTGGATCAGGTGTACGATGTACTTTTCTGCTGCAATAAACCAAGGCCCATATTCGCGGCAGTATTAAAGGTGCCGGGACGTCCTCATAAGACCGTCAACGCTTAGATCGAATGGGTTATGCTCCACGCGTGGCGAGGGCTAATCCACGGTCTTTAATAACTGTAGACCCACCTCATTCAATAACATACATCTTATCTAGGTTGGCAACACCTCACATAAACACATCGCTATCACTCCCCACAGCACGTAGGGGCAGGGGGGAGAAAGCAGGGAAAAACCAGTCGTTAAGATAACCACCGCAGTCTACCGCACAGCGAGTTCCAGTGAGCACGAAAACTGCGAGTAGCTGTTGTACGGAAGACAATCAGATAAGTAGTTAGCCTAAAATTTTATAGTTTAACCGTAGTTTACAACCATATAATCTCTCTAAAGTACAATCTACGGATAGCTATCACCATTTAGCATTTCACCTAACATATATACTGCATTTAGCATACACTGACAGTTGCAGTACCAATACTGCAACTAAATAATTGTACATATTGTAAATATTTTCACCTGTATTTCAAACATAGATTTTGTAGCCTAAGTGTAATGGATCTGATGATGATCGCTTGACGATCGAAACTGGTCATCCTAGTGTTTTATTAATCTCATGTAATTTATTTCAGGATTAGGGCATAACCCATCTCTTTTGGGTACATTCGTGTTGACCGACTGAAAAGCACTAAACTCTTCATTAAGATTGTTATTAACAATTACAAATGCGTAACAGCGACAGAATACATTTGTATATTTATATTACATTTTTATAAAGTAAAGCATTATTGTGAAATGCTGCAACATTGTTTAACAGACATTACTATGTCAAAATACATCTAAAATATTTATTTATAACAATATGAGTGTTATAGTATTCCAATAGCTGAATACAACTTATTTGACAACTAAATAGTCTTGGACTATTGATATTACGAATATACACTATAAATTAGGATCATGGTATTGACAATTGAGGACAAATGATGCCTATATTTATTAACAATTAAAATGGGAAACATTGTTAAACTGAGATAAATAGACCAGGAGATTTGTTAGTCTACCTGAGGTGTAGTATGTTCTAATAACAACTTAAATATGAAAAGTTCATATATTTTAATGTACACCAGAAGCGTGAGGATATGTATTTATTTTTATTAACTACTAAAGACGAGCGAACTACGAATTAGTATTGTTAACATTTGGGTAAAGTGGAAAAACAAGTTTATTATGGAACTAAGAGAACGAATAGCGCTAATGATCGGAATAAGAAATACTGTGTGAGATGTATTGATGTGAACGAACATGTAATTGTGGTAATTGATGCACGAAGATTAATAATTTAGAAGAGCGTTGGTAATATACAACGGTATATTCTGAACGGTAATATACAATTGCGTATTTACCTAGTAAAATCACTAATTCTTCTGCAAGTCTGTAGCAAGATGTTTTTTTATGGAAGTAATGCCGTGCGGGGTATTGGAGATTGTTGGAAGTATTGAAATGATGGATGTATGACATGTTGGGAGCATAGTAAACGTCATTTTTGAGTATTGTTCACTGAATTGCGAGAGAAAGAAATGTATTGCCACGTGGAGCAACGAATTTATTTATTTATTTATTTATTTATTTATTTATTTTATGTCTTCGGTAGTGGCTAAGTTAGGGCTCATGGCCCTCTCTTACACTTAACCACGAAATATGGTACCAGTACATAGATTATGACAATTTCGAAAATACAAAAAATATTATGATGATATATAAGGAGTAAATTAATTATGCTAATACTATTATTAGTAAAAAAGGCACATGATTAATTATAGTAAAAATTATAACAATACAAATAATAATAATAATCACAATGTCATAGACCTTTCTATAATATCCTAGATATAATCCTAGCTCAGTCATACGTCCTATCATCCATCACCATTCACACGGGGCAATCAGCAGTATTCAACAGGTAATCTCGGCATGCGGCCTTAAATTTATTTATTGTTGTGGAATTTCTGATATCGGGAGGAGTTGAATTCCATAGTCGAGACCCATCTACAGCAAAAGAGCGGTTAAACATGGATGAGTGGTTGATGGGGATGGCGAGGGAAGAGCCAGATCGAGTGCTTCGATTATGATATGAGGACAAGTAACTAAATTTTGATGACGTGTACGTGGGGGTGTTTTCATGCAGAAATCGATAGATGGATGTCAACAAGTGAAATTTACGGCGTTCATCAGGTTTAAGCCATGAAAGAGCACGGTAGCTTGGGGTTATGTGGGCATCGTATCTTAGATTGAAAGCGAACCGAAGACAAGAGTTCAATGCTTGTTGAAGTTTCATTGTTTGTCCACGAGTCGCGTCAACGAGAACGACGTCACAGTAGTCTAGAATTGGTAGTATTAGTGTCTGGATGAGTTTAATCTTAATGTATAGTGGTAAAATAGTCTTATGGCGCACTAGTGGGTGAAGGGATGCGTATATCTTTTTACGTGTATTTCTTATATGTGGTGACCAGTCAAGAGTTTCAGTTAAGGTTAACCCAAGGTTCCTCACTTCTTTACTAAATGGGATGGTGATTGAATTCAGTGTTACTGGAGGCACAACGAAGTTGTTTTTTAATGAGTTTAGTAACAGTACAGTATGTGTAAGAAGCGCTAACACAAAGGTTAATGTTTGAATTGTTTATGTCTGAGAGTATCGGTATATATTATCCACGAAGTGTGTAGAGTTTTTTTTAGTAGTTTCGCATCGCTCTTTATTATATTGTTTTATTCATTGACACGACATTCTAAGCTATATTTAACTTCAGTGTTTGATATACAAGCTTTATTTACTTTTACATATTACCAAATATACCTGAGAATTTTATTGTTGTGTGAAACATTGTTCAAAGAACTGTTATTTAACAAAGACACTATAAGACTGTCAGATCGCGAATGATAGTGCGAATAGTATATTTTAATACCGTGTAAAACATGGAAAATTGTAGATAATGTATTGTCTATATTTAAACCTTATTTAATTTATTATATTATTATTAGAATAGATAGGCACGTTTTACACACGCACGTGTATAATGTAGGGTTTTTGCAGTGTTAACTTCATTTTTGATGATTGAACAGCTGATGTTGATCAGACTGCTTCAGTGACATAGTCACAGGGTGACTGTAAATTGGGTCAACTTTTTATAAAACTTGACATAATTACACTGTTGTTATGATAATGTTTAATAACATTTATTCCACAGATAGTAGGACTATTTTACGTGTGAGATGTTTAATTTTAACTTGCTTACTTATTTTTATTGGTGATAGGGAATATTTTATTGTTTGTAATTTGTTTGTTAATAAATCCCAGGCACTATTTTTTTTGTTTGCCTGTTCGTTTTTTATAAATCTGATCATCTTTCCATTCTTGCAATCGACACGCGATAATACTGCGAATCAGTTACTAGAATTCACGTAGTCTCAATTTTCACCGTTCACGCTCGAGATCCAAGATTCTCGTCCTACCATTTTGTGTTAAGGATATTTTATTTCTAGTAAATGTGTAACTAATCGGTAGTGTTGTTGCATGGCCGGTATGTATCGAGAGTTTCCTAATCATTATCCTAGTAGGGTAGTGTTGGTTAATCTGGCTGGGTATCGACCTCCCTACAATCCTTTTCCATCTCAGCGGTTATAGCCTGTGACTATGCGGAATTCGGGTGCAGTACTAGTGGGGCTTCTATTAATCAGATATGTAGCTGTTTGTGCTGCTTCCCCCCACATCTCTTTATCTAGATTAGAATCACAAAGTGGTTATAGCGGTTATATTTTAGCATGTCTTGTTCTTTCCATAAGAGTACGATTGAACCGTTCTGTTGTTCCATTTAATTGGGGTGTATATGGAATTGTATAGTACAGCATAATACCTTTTTTTTACACCAATCTTTCAGATCATGTGAGGAATACTCTCCTCCATTATCGCACCTTATTTTGGTTACTCTCAGATCAAATTTGGTTTCGGCCATTGGCACATACTGTTTTAAGTTCACGGGAACGTGCATGTTATTTAACAATTAACAACAGATAGATAACACTAAAATGTGAGTTGTCATCCATACAGCACAGAATGTACCTGTAGCCATCATGGGTGGGTGGATCTAGAGGTCCACAAACATCTGTGTTTATTATTTCTAACAGTCTTGTTGCCCTAGTCCATTCTGTATTAAATGGTGACCTGATCTGTTTACACATTTCTCACACACTTCATCTATTTTAGCATGTGCGACAATGGGGGACACACCATCACAAAATTAGGCAGTTTATTAAGATAGCTGTAACTTAAATGATCCGGTTTTCTGTGCCACTCTTTACCTACATCATTACCTTGTGCACACAGCGCCTCATTATGCATATTAACATCAAGGTCAACAGTATACAGTCCTACTGCATTTTTCTTACCTTTTAGTACCACCTTGTTTTCTTGGTATATATTACCATCTTCTCTTGTGAACACAACAATGCCATTATTTTCTGTTATTAGCCTACTTTCGATTTTTGCAAAAAATGAAAGTAGACTTATGAGATCACTACAGGGCGAAAAAAAAGTGTGTCTGTCTGTGTGTGTGTATGTGTGTGAGTCTGTGTGTGTGTGTGTGAGTGTGTGTATTCTGAATGTCTGTCCCCCCCCCCTATCAATTCGAACACGGTCAGCGCAAATTGAACGAAATTTGGTACAAAGGTAGCACTAGCAAAGGACACCTCAGTGTCATGTTTTATATCGCCGCCATCTTGACGGAAACGTAATGGCGGCCACACAAATGTTCAAAGCTTAAATCAAATTACGACTAACCTAATCATCCGATCTCTACCAAATTTTGCAACAACATACCTCTATGGGGGCAGCATCCTTTGACCAAACTAATAGGTCATCAGCCTAATAGTTTGCGGATGGCGGCCATCTTTGTGTGAAAATCGATTGCCCCTATTAATTCGAACACGGTGAAACCGAATGGAATGAAATTAGGTACAGAGGTAACACTAGCAAAGGGCACCCCAGTGTCATGTTTTATATCCCCGCCATCTTGACGGAAACGTAATGGCGGCCACCCAAATGTTCAAAGCTTAAATCAAATTACGACTAACCTAATCATCCGATCTCTACCAAATTTTGCAACAACATACCTATATGAAGGGAGCATCCTTTGACAAATCTAATAGGTCATTAGCCTAATAGTTTGCGGATGGCGACCATCTTTGTGTCAAAATCGATTACCCCTATTAATTCGAACACGGTGAAACCGAATGGAATGAAATTTGGTACAGAGGTAGCACTAGCAAAGGGCACCTCAGTGTCATGTTTTATATTACCGCCATCTTGACGGAAACGTAATGGCGGCCACACAAATGTTCAAAGCTTAAATCAAATTACGACTAACCTAATCATCCGATCTCTACCAAATTTTGCAACAACTTACCTTTATGGAGGAAGCATCCTTTGACAAATCTAATAGGTCATTAGCCTAATAGTTTGCGGATGGCGGTCATCTTTGTGTCAAAATCGATTACCCCTATTAATTCTAACACGGTGAAACCGAATGGAATGAAATTTGGTACAGAGGTAGCACTAGCAAAGGGCACCTCAGTGTCATGTTTTATATCGCCGCCATCGTGACGGAAACGTAATGGCGGCCACACAAATATTCAAAGCTTAAATCAAATTACGATTAACCTAATCATCCGATCTCTACCAAATTTTGCATCAACATACCATTATGGAGGGAGCATCCTTTGACCAAACTAATAGGTTATTAGCCTAATATTTTGCTGATGGCGGCCATCTTTGTGTGAAAATCGATTCCCCCTATTAATTCGAACACGGTGAAACCGAATGGAACGAAATTTGGTACAGAGGAAGCACTAGAAAAGGCCACCTCAGTGTCATGTTTTATATCACCGCCATCTTGACGGAAACGTAATCGCGGCCACCCAAATGTTAAAGGCTAAAATGTAATTACGACCAACCTAATAATCTAGTCTCTACCAAATTTTGCAACAACAAATCTTTATGTGGGAAGCATATTCTGACCAAACTGCTAGATCATCAGCCCAATAGTTTGCAGATGGTGGCCAAGTATGTGTGCAAATCGATTCCCCCTATCAATTCAAACACGGTGAAACCGAATTGAACGAAATTTGGTACAGAGGTAGCACTAGCAAAAGGCACCTCAGTGTCATGTTTTATATCGCCGCCATCTTGACGGAAACGGAATGACGTCCACCCAAATGTTAAAAGCTTAAATCAAATTTCGACCATCCTAATAATTTGATCTCTACCGGATTTTGCAACAACATGCCTTTTTGTGGAAAGCATCTTATGACTGACTACAAGGTCATCAGCCCAATAGTTTGCAAATAGCGGCCATGTATGTGTGCAAATCCATTCCCCAGATCAATTCAAACACGGTGAAACCGAATTGAATGAATTTTTTTACAGAGGTAGCACTAGCAAAGGGCACCTCATATTCATGTTTAATATCCCTATAGCACGTTGTATTTCAACAAGCTACTACAACCAACATTCAATTATACTCCTTGAAAAGGACAAAGAGTTATAACAATACCCATGCATTTAGGAGAAAGTAGGCTATATGTTCTTAACTGAACATCTTGTCTTACTTACTGACATCAAGTTCTTAGACAAATCAGGCACACAGTGAACATCATTGAGAACACACTGCTCAGAGGTAAAGGTTCCCTTACCTACTACAGACATAGCCTGATTTTTCTTAGCCAATAATATTTTTTAATTACAGCTCACAACACCTGTTAGAAAATGTTCATCACTTACCATGTAAGTTGAACATCCACTGTCTACTACTAGACGCCAGGTTCCTTTTAGTATAACGTTATGTGAGCCTTTGCAATCAGCTGCAAAAATGACACTTTATTTTCCACCTTAGAATTATTTTTATCCCTAAAATAGCAGTCTTTCTCTTCATGATTGAACTTTTTACATATTGAACATTGATGCTTGTCTTTGAGAAGACAATTTTTGGTATCATGGTTTGTCTTTTTACATATATTACACTCTTTACTGCTTATACATTTGTTCTTAGATTTTGATCTACCTTGTTTGTTTTTTAACTCTGCATTAAAGGATACATTTTGCTCTTCTGTCGAAGTGCGCCTCAACTTGCTTTCTTCCATCTGTAACCTCGAACACAGGTTCTCTATGGTCCTGGACGCCTCTGGAGTCGAGTCCCATGCTGTACTAAAATGGGTATATTCTTCAGGCAGCACGGAAAAGATCTTGGTAATTAGCATCATCTCGTCAACTTTCTGGTCGAGTTTGTTCAGTTTGAAGGAGATGTTTTGGAGATCACTAATGTTGCTCATTATGTCCTTCTTCGCATCAAATTGGAAGTTGTAGAAGTCTCGTAGCAGCAAACATTTTTGATGGCTCGAGTCTCTCTGGTAAGTTATATGTTACGAAGAGTATCAAACATTTGTTTAGAAGTTGTACAGGTTAGGATATGAGGCCTAACTTGCTTGTCAATGGATTTGACAATATAGTATTGGGCTCTTGCATCTCGAGTCTTCCACTGGTCTGTTGAAGCTTGATTTCTGGGTGGATTAGTCACCAACACGTCTGTCCCGTCGACAATCTTGATCAGTTCTTTTGCGGCAAGCAGAATTTTTAATTCAAACACCCACATAGGTTATGTGTCGATTCCCTTGAGTTTCTCTACATGTGCTACGTCTTCGGGTCTTGTGGCTATTTTTAGCCAATTTTCAATTTTGAAAAAATAGGCTTATGAGATCACCATTTGTCCGTGTGTGTGTGCGTGTGTGTGTGAGGTGTGTGTGTGTCCCCCCTAATACAATCTAAACGGCAGGAGCGATTTCAATGAAACTCGGTAAGTTCACAGCACTATTCCAGGCGACCCCGACCGTGCCCTTCAAATTTTGTTACGTCTCACCAATCCAACATGGCGGCCATGCGAAATATTTCACCAGCATTCAATATCTCCGAAACTATTACCGATATCACCCAGGAATTTTGTGTGGTGATAAAGGGAACAACTAGAAGTTCACTTATGTGGCCTTTGAAAACCTGGTAACTACAAAACCAACATGGCGGCCAAGCGAAGATGCGACTTGTAAATAGACGTTTTTCGCGATTTAATCAACCAAACGCAATGAAACTTGGTAGAGTATATGTTTATATACATTGTAATGCACCGACACCTAACTTCGTTCAATTGTTTATATAACCTCAATATGGCGGCTGTGCGAAATATTTCACTGGCATTTTATATCTCTGAAACTATTGCCGGAATCACCCTGAAATTTTGTACGGAGATAAAGGGCACTACTGGAAGTTCATCTATGAGACTTTAAAAAACCGGTTAACTACAAAACGAAAATGGTAGCCAAGCATGGTTGAAAGTTTTAAATAGACTTTTCTCGCGATTTAATGATTCAAACGCAAGGAAACTTGGTACAGCAAATGTTTATACACATTGTAATGCACTAGTATATAATTTAGTTCAATTGTTTACATAACCTCAAGATGGCGGCTGTGCGAATTTTTTAATTAAGTTTTTGTTTCTTTTGTCGTAATCATGCGATCGAAGTGAAAGTTTGAATAATGAAACTACGCAATAATTTTCCTTTAATGGTACATGACTCTATGGCCTATACATATAACATTCCAACATGGCGATCATCCGCAATATTTAGACGATCCTCAATATCTGTGGACATAAAGTGATGGATTTATTATCTAAGGCAGTCTCTAAGTTCGTTAGAATAGTTTTAAATATTCTTTTATGAGCGCGTCAATGATGGCACTGAGCATAGCACCAAGAAAATATAGTTTCAAACATTGGCACAATGAGGTACAATACAGCATGTTATTATTACCTTATCGAGAATACATAGCATGATGATATGTATCCTTTATTTGTGATATTTAAGCCTCCGTGGCTTAGGCGGCAGCACGCCGGCCTCTCACCGCTGGATCCGTGGTTCAAATCCCGGTCACTCCATGTGAGATCTGTGCTGGACAAAACGGAGGCAGACAGGTTTTTCTCCGGGTACTCCGGTTTTCCCTGTCAAAATTTCATTCCAGCAACACTCTCCACTATCATTTCATTTCATCTGTCATTCATTTAATCATTGCCCCAGAGGAGTGCGTCAGGCCTCGGCAGCCGGCACATTTCATATCCTCGCCGCTAGATGGGGGCTTCATTCATTCCATTCCTGACCCGGTCGGAGACTGGAAGCAGGCTGTGGATTTTCATTTCATTTGTGATATTTATGTGCAGTTTCAGCGGAAGTTATGTTCTGTTGTATTTTCGGAAACATTTCGCGTCAAAATCTATGTTTTTACGCAGTTGGCGACTTCGGTGGCGTAGTCGGTAGCATGCTGAGCTTCTATGCCCAAGATAGCGGGTTCAAACCCGGCCGAAGCCGTCGGATATTTTAAGAGCGTTAAAAATCCCTCAGTATGCCTTCTTTCGGAGGGGAAGTAAAGCCGGCGGTACCATGTCATAGATTTATGGCATGTTAAAGAACCTTCCACTAATTACACCTGTGTGAAGCTAAATTGTATAGGTTTGTACTGTAAACAACGCTCTTAGGTTTCTACGTTCGTTGCCAAGAGCCGACTGCGGTGGCGTCTAGTAGCTAAGTTCTGAACTAGGCCTAGTAGTCGTTGACGGTGGCGTTTGGCGGCAAAAGTAGGAACTATTTGAAAATTTCAAAGTTGCACTCCTTACATGAATTAAAAAGCAGATACACACACTAATACAGCTATTACAATTAACACCGGTTATCAGACAGATTCTACACACACCCAAAGTACAAGGGGCTACATGACCGCGTTGTCGCAGTCCCTAAACTGAGGAACCAACCAACCAACCTTTTTACGCAGTGTTAGCAATTGCCATGTGCTTGCGCTAGGCCTACCAGATGACAGATGGGCGGCGTTGCCAAGCGTAATGACACGGCTTGAGAATTATAGATGCCGATGTACATGGTGATTTCGGCTATAGCCTAGTACCCACGAATACAGTATGAAATTAAAATGAATAACTTACCTTTTCTGACATATTTTGTAAGCTCTAGGTTGTTAGTTCTAAGTTCGAGTGTCTAGAATATAAAGAGTCGCAAATAACGAAAACAACCATCAACTAATAAATTAGAAACAGTTGTATACAGCCATGAAATGGGGCGAACTTCATACCCGACAACTGGAACCTTTTAATACAGGTACACGCACACAGATGGCAACACTGCTTAAAGCAAAATTGAAACGTATTGTCAAAATATCCAAATGAAGCCAAGACTGTAGGATGAAATAAGAAGAAATGTACAGTACATTACCTGTACATGTTGTTTGAAATGACACACTTGGAACATCAGACCTCCGGTTACTGCTGCCGTCGTTGTCAATAAGTATTACCCGCAGAGAATACCTAATTCCAGATCGTAGTTTTGTTACGTTGGCAATAATGGTCCCTCCAATAGGCTCTTGGGGTAGAAGCTCGTGCCACGTACTTGATTCTTGCTCCTTAACATAATAGATCAGGATACATTAAACAGATTTAATTCAATTACGTTCACCACCAAATGTCGTGAAGTCCACTGTTAACAACACAATCACAGAGTGGTGGCATATTAACAAATAATAACAAGTAGGTTAATATCCAGTACTACTGGTGGAATTAAAACTCAGCAATTCTACTTTCCCCTCACCGCGCTTAGCAGCGGCGATAACTGTTAGTGCTGCCATCTAGTGGCTCAAAAACAGCACCAAGACAACGAACTATTAAAGCACTTCACAGCTGGACATCGAAATCGAAACAGAATGTAGATATTAAGACATTTCTGTCGTTATTGTAACATAATATTATAAGGAGGGGAGGTTCAGTAGATGTTGTTTTAAAGTAGGCCTTGGCAGTATATAGAATAATACAAACGTATATTGCAATTAAAACACTTGACAGTCATATTGACTGCAATCTGATAATATTAGGCCTACAATGATTTACACACGCAAGTCACATATGTTTAGAGTAGGGAGATTGTTCTCTAGCAAATCATTGGTTCTGTTCACATATGCTTTAATAAGGACTTTAGAATTGCCACGGTGGGTGAGTGGATATCGTGTCGGTCTACTAACCCCAAGATTGCAGGTTCGCTCATGGCCGTGGTAAGTGATTTTTGAAAGGCGGCAAAAATACGATACGCGTGTCATACGATGTTGGCATGTCAAATAACCCATTTGAATTCAGTAGGCCGACTTCATAATGGCAAAATTAATCTCGGGAGTTTCCGCCAACACAAAGTTCCTCATTTCTCTACTAGAAAGTGCTATAGTGTACAAGGAGCTTAGATATCTAACATCTAACCACCTTGACTTTCATAGTCAAGGAACAACGAAAAATTCGACATGCAAGCTACCCTCAGGGTGTCAAATAACAAAGCTTGCACCCGGCAGCCGAGGCCATACGATATTATTATTATTATTATTATTATTATTATTATTATTATTGGTCAGATTTAAAGATATTGGTACCTTCATTACACTCATTTATCCCCCAGGGGCTCACACCAAAGGGACGTGGGTTGGCGAATACTGGACCACAGCTGAACACTGCATTGCCAGTTACATGTGCCGTGTTCCTCTCTTTCAAATTTTCGACTAAAAAGTCAGCTGGGAATATGAAAACAAACAATATACCGGTATCGGTATCGTAGAAAATTACGAGGCATAACATGGGAGCGGAAGGTCTCGTAGCTTAAGGAGGAAATTTAAATAATTAGGTAAAATTCACATAGCTCACATTCCTCCACGGGAGAGGGCTGGTGTGTGCACTTTTCAAACGTCAGCTGAGGTGATTCCCCGCTCTATTTTGGAGCCAATGACGCCGTAGAGTTTAATTGAACATTGGCATTCGGCTGTGTTCAAGCATGGCACCATGATAATCAGCGAGAATTTTTTCTCCCAGAAACGGGGAAGCCGGTATCACTGCGATAATGTCTTCCGCGAGCGCATGACTTTAAAAGGCTGTCGTCTATTGTTTCACGACATGTCAGCATATAAAATGTGACCTCACGGTTAGCCAACACTCAGTTTTCCGTGGCCTGTTAGGCCGAATCCATGCCACTCCTAGTCAAGAAATGTGCGCGGGAAATTTAAAGTTTCCAATAACGAACATTTCCTTTGTAGCCAAGTGTATCCGTGATAACCGTAAAAGACAGAAACTGAGCCGCATAGTAACTGCACGTAATCCAAACATTTCGGGTACCGAGCCTTAGTAATCGCAGTCAGTGAGCGATCGGGCAAGACTGTCCTATAAGTATACCGACACGAATGCAGACAATCAATAACTGTAAAAAGTTTCAAGACCCCGTGCGGGACCAATAACAAAATTTGCGTGTGCGACGTAGTAGGCTACAATAGCAGAAATACAGTCACGTGTATAGGTATAATTAGCGTGTGAAGGCTGTGAGAAAAGTGTTCCTCCACATTTATTATTCAGAGTATAAGTTAAAGTGTATCAAATATTAAATATTAAAGTAAAGTGTTGCCAGTGCGAGGTTATACAGTGTGTGATATTAACTACGACGAGGTCATGGCGTCCAAGTGAGACAGCCTATGACAACAACAAAAATGGTCTTCAATGATGGAGTAGCCATGTGAGAGCCAAAGTCATTCATATAGGAGTTCGACGTTTCGGTGGGTGATCAGGCAAATATTTCTTCCACCTTATTATTTTGTGCCGGCTTTGGAGAGCTATAGGTTCCTCTACACCGATGTTATACGAGATGTCAGGGGTACTCACAGGTATTTTCTACAATTTGATCACATACGCTGTCTTATGAAGCCTTTGGTTTTACCCTCAAATACCCGAATTGCAATAATATTGGCATTTTCATTTGCTGTTGTGGCTGAAGTTTAGGGGCAGGTTTTAGCACCCTGCCAGATGCACGTAACTTTTGAGTCAGCTGTTGGCAGTTGTTTTTATTTTTCAGGTGTGAAGTCATTTTTTGAGCTGACATATTTTCTGAGGTTACCATTGAGGTGGACTTTAGAGAATTTTAAGTTTTGTTTTTTCTTCACTAGTTATATCCGAGTACAGTGACATCCAAATTCACTTTCATTTTGATATACTTAATGTTTGATATAATCCAGGATAGGTATGCTGGTGAAAGGTCCAGTCAGATAGTGATATGCTGGAGGATTACTAATGTGTGTGGATTTTTTAAAGTTTTTGTTTGAGGTTGTAACATTCGTGGTAGGAAGAGCTTAGATGGTTGATTGAGTGTGATTTTATTTCATCTTCCAACCGGGACTGTTTTGTCACTCTCTGGGTTAACCTCGAGATACTCGTTCACACATATTTTTGTGTTTGTAGTTTCTATTGTTTTGATACTGCAGTTAATGCCTGATTCACAGCCCACTGATCTAATATAGGGACGGATCGAATGAGTACTTCTCTTACAATTTTCCGTCACTGTCCAACATTTCACAAATTTCAGTCAGTCATATTGAACCCTTTATACGCTGTCCGTATAAATGATTCTAAGTTTTTATTCATCATCCTATGATATTTCTACCAGCAACAGATGAAAGCCAGACAGAAGTTGGGAAACATTGAGAAATTGTTGGCGCCGGCCAGAAGCTATATGGCGAGCAAGGGCACAAAGACTTGAACTCTTCAGGAATTTAGAAAGGAAGCCTAGGCCTGGATGACACATCGGGCATGTGCGATTCTAGGACAAGGAAATGAGCTTGGTGACGCACAGGAACGGCTTGGTTCTGTGTATATTCGCGCCAAGACGAAATAATGCTTCGATGTGAATAGTGAACCAACCTGGTAACCACTCCTCCGGGGAGGCAGCAATGAGAAAATCCCGCTATATTCGCAAGAGTTTGGACCAATAAGACGGAGACGCCTTCTTTTAGCGGCAAGGTGGCATCATAGCTCAGACTGATGATTTTGAGCGGGAATTAATTATGGATTAACTATACGATCGATTACAGATAGCTATAGCCTAATCTTGACCTGCGTTTTACTACGAAATCAATGATATCAGTTGAATGTTAGTCCGATGATTATTATGGAAAATTATTTCAAATATCCCCTTCCATGTGCACCCCTAGCTAGATTCATTTATACGTGGCCCAAAAGGCAATGAACATTGCTATTAATTCAGGTGTCTGAGGACACAGGTTTTTACTCTTAATTCATGTGTCTGAGGACACAGGTTGATGCTCTTAATTCATGTGTCTGAGGACACAGGTTGATATGGTGATGGTGGCAATGGTGTAAGGCGGTCGGGTCAGTTTGTGCTCCGTGTAAATAGAGTTGTTTCTGGTGAATTTTTAAGTGGAACGACTTAAACATGTGTCTACGAGTGCAGTAAGTTACTCAGGAATATTTAATATATAATGTAAACCGGTAGATATTCACATAATTGCCAAATTGAGCAGTTTTTATAGTCGTTATGTGCATGTAAACACTAGAACACCAGTATTACCAACCTAATTCAACTGAAGTATAGGGGTATCCTCACTGTCACATCTTTGCCTTTCAAGTCGATACTGTATATCCAAAGAGTGTAGCGATGAGTACCTGCTTGGAATGTTCAAAGGCAGTGCCTAGACAAGACGTAACAGCCAAAATTCAGTGCAGTGAATGTAATAATTGGTTTCACAGTAAATGTGTGAATCTCAAAGAAGCGGATGTAGAGTATATGCGATCGCAGAGCCAATTATGGAGGTGTAAACAGTGCTATAGTAAGAGGCGTGAGAGTTTACATAGTGAAAACCAGCCAGCGTCCGTGGTGCCATCTGTTGGTGAAATATACAAACTATTACTATCTATACAGGAGAAGTTGGACAGTGAAAACAAGTCTACTACTGACATTGAGAGGCAACTGGGGAAATCTATTGATGCCTGTCATGACAGATTGGATGAAAGTAGCAAACTTATCAGTAAACAGCAGGAAATTATTGATAGGCAACAAACAATCATAGACAATTTAGTATCAGAAAACAGACGTCTGACGAATGTAGCAAATAATCTTGCATCGAGGTGTGATGACCTTGAGCAATATTCAAGGTCAAACACTGTGGAAATATTTGGTGTTCCAGAGTCCCCTAATGAAGATGTCGTACAGACTGTCATTAATATAGGCAAGGCTTTAGATTTAGATTTGAAGGAGGACATGATTGATGCCTGTCATCGTCTAAAAAAGGCTCACAATCGTCCCACTTCAGGAATTATTGTTAAATTTGTTAGAAGGACCCACAAGGAGCAATTTCTTGCCAAACGAAAGGTTAAGCGGACCCTTTCTACAACACACCTTGGTATGTCAACTTCCAGCCCAATATATATTAATCAATCACTTGCCCCAGCTAGAAGAGTGTTATTTGCAAAGGCTAAGCAACTGCAGCGGGAAAAGAGCTATAAATACCTTTGGGTTAGTAGAAGTGGAAAGATCATGATTAGGAAATTAGAAGGGAGTCCAATTCATGTCATCAGTACTAACGAGGACCTGAGTAAGTTGTGATTTCGATGTACTGGCACAGAAATGTATTTAATTGTTCGTTGGCTCCTCTTAATACTTTGGTATGCATTATTGATTTATATTTAGTTATATCAGTTTTTTATTCACTATATTTTTTATTGTATACTAATGTCTGTAAATGAATTGTCCATTTATTATCAAAATGTTCGGGGCCTAAGGACAAAAACTGACGTGTTTCTTAAAAATCTACTTTGTTGTGACTATGATATAATTGTATTAACAGAGAGTTTCTTGGGTCAGGATATTATGGATAGTGAGTTATGCGATGATCGTTATGTAATGTTCAGAAATGATAGGGATATGTTTATATCTGGGAAGTCTAGAGGTGGGGGAGTAGCCGTAGCAGTCAAAAAGGGGTATAAATCCAAATTATGCTCTATCTATAATGAACAACAATGCGAATCCTTAACTCTTTACATTCAGGGTCATACTCGTAAATTATTCATAAATGTTGTTTACATTACCCCCTCCTCTAAACTCTCTGTATATGAAGGATACTTTAATCACATTGAAAACGTTGATAGTCTTATAACATCTGACTGCCTGATCGTGGGCGATTTCAACGTACCTGAAATTAGCAACGCCGGTTATAATTTTAATGAAGGGTCCACGGTCTGTCGTCGTTTATTCCAGTTCATCTCGTATCTTGGATTAACATCGCACAACAATATTCAAAATTCTAATTTCAAGACATTGGATTTGGTTTTAGGTAATATTCAAATTGATTTAAAGCACGAAGAATTCCCGTTGGTACCTGAAGACTTACATCACCCTGCACTTTATTTAGCAATACCACCCATTAAAAAGGTTCCATTGCTTCCTAGAATTAATCGTGAATATTACAACTTCAAAAAGGCTGATTTTTTGAGACTCTATTGCAACATACGAGATTTAGACTGGAGTTTACTGTACACATTTAAGGATGTTGATCATGCTGTTGATTTCTTTTATTCTTCATTCTACAAATGTTTTGAAAATTGTGTACCTAAGCAGAAATTCATTCGAAAATCCAAATATCCAGTATGGTTCTCACGAGATATTATCCAAACCATAAAAATTAAGAAAAAGTGTGCTGCAAAAAGACGTTTTTCGAAATATTATGATGAAAGATTTAGACAGCTTAGATCGGAACTAAAAACAAAATTACGAATGGCTTATACTGTTTACATTCATAGTATGGAAAATGGAGTTAAGAATAACATTAATCAGTTTTGGACGTATGTTAAAAGCAAGCGGGAATCACGTACACGCGACTACACATTTATACTAAACGGAAATCATTATACAGCTGGAAGTATTGCAGATGGGTTTGCTGAGTATTTCTCTTCAGTATATATCAAAACGAATTTTACTTATAACGTGGATCATTTGTCTTTGAATGAATTTCCTGTTTTGCCCAGGGTTGATATGCTGAACGTGACTCACATAACGGTGGATGAAGTAAGAAAAACTATAAATAGAAAATTAAAGCCTAAGAAATCCTGTGGGCCTGATGGCATACCACCTTACATAATCAAGGGCTGTGTGGACTTATTGGTTTCTCAGTTGGCCTTCATCTTTAATCTTTCTTTAAAGACGTCAAGCTTTCCTGGAAAGTGGAAAATGTCTAGAATTATTCCAATCCTAAAGGGAGGCAACTCTGAAATGATATCGAACTACCGCCCTGTCTCAGTGATAAATGCTATAGCAAAAGTATATGAGCACATTTTATATTCTAAGATTTACAATCATATTAAGGTTGAGCTCTCACAATATCAGCATGGCTTTATGCCCGGCAGATCAGTTATTACAAATTTGCTGGGTTTTACTCAAAAGGTTTACAATTCATTAGATACCAATAGAAGAACTGACGTGATATACATGGATTTAGAAAAGGCATTCGACAAAGTAGACCATAAAATTCTGGTGACAAAGCTGTACCAGTTTGGAGTTGCTAAACCATTACTTCAATTGCTATGCTCCTACTTAAAATTTAGACAGCAATTTGTTTGTTTCAGAAGTGAAATTTCAGGTAATTTTGTTAGTTCTTCTGGTGTCCCACAAGGATCTAATCTTGGGCCTCTTCTATTTCTAATTTTGGTTAATGATTTGCCTAATATTCTATGTTACTCCGACTGCTTATTATTTGCTGACGATGTAAAGCTATATAAGACCATATACAACTTGAGAGACGAGAATGACCTTCAGAGGGATGTTAATAATATTGTAGCTTGGTGTGTTAGTAATAATTTAGTCCTTAATGTAAAAAAATGTAAAGTCATGGTATTTACAAGGAAGAAGGAGTATATAAATCCTAAATATTGTATTGGAGAAACAGCACTCGAAATTGTACCGTCGATAAATGATTTAGGAATTATTTATGACAGCAAATTAAGGTGCCGGGACGTCCTCATAAGACCGTCAACGCTTAGTTCGAATGGGTAATGCTCCACGCGTGGCGAGGGCTAATCCACGGTCTTTAATAGTTGTAGACACACCTCATTCAATAACATACATCTTATCTAGGTTGGCAACACCTCACATAAACACATCGCTATCACTCCCCACAGCACGTAGGGGAAGGGGGGAGAAGGCAGGAAAAACCAGTCGTTAAGATAACCACCGCAGTTGACCGCACAGTATGTTACAGTGAGCACGAAAACTGCGAGCAGCTGTAGTACGGAAGACAATCAGATAAGTAGTTAGCCTAAAATTTTATAGTTTAACTATAGTTTACAACCATATAATCTCTCTAAAGTACAAACTCCGGATAGCTATCACCATTTAGCATTTCACCTAACATATATACTGCATTTAGCATACACTGACAGTTGCAGTACCAATACTGCAACTAAATAATTGTACATATTGTAAATATTTTCACCTGTATTTCAAACATAGATTTTATAGCCTAAGTGTAATGGATCTGATGATGATCGCTTGACGATCGAAACTGGTCATCCTAGTGTTTTATTAATCTCATGTAATTTATTTCCGGATTAGGGCATAACCCATCTCTTTTGGGTACATTCGTGTTGACCGACTGAAAAGCACTAAACTCTTGTTTACTTAGGCAACACTGAAAATATGGCTTCAAACACCACAATGTTCACGGCTAGTCAGGCAAATCGTGAAGCCAAGAAATTCAAATCACTCAGGCTTAAACTCATGAATTTAGACAAGTCAATTTGGTTCAACAAAAAATGTATAGAACTAAACCTCACCCCTAAGTACGTACCAATTAAAACCGTACCGAACACACCAGCCTCGATCATTTCAACTAAACAAGCTAAAGCGCTTTGGATAAAAAACGAATTAAGATTTGCATACATAAGAAAGCAAAAAATTAACCAACAATTATACGACATTCAATTGCAACTAAGTAATTTCTGGCACGCAGCCCAATGGGACAGCTTCACCGAGCACCTACATGACACCATCAAAATCAGAGCAACGAGGAAGCATGAAACGCTAGAAAATAAATTAAGAAAACTAGGAGAAACACAGAACCATAAATCTAACGAACAACACACGAATAACAATGAATTCAATTTCCACAGCAGAGTAAACAACAGAACGAACGTAACCTTTTCTCAAGGTGAAATGAATGTGTTAGACAAAGGTTTGAAATACAACTGCACAGACGCACACACGAACCACAATATAAAACAGTTAATCACAAATATTGAGATAGCCAGTCACAAGCTCCCAGCAGAAGACAGGGAATTAACCAAAAATCTCGCCACCAACGAAGCCAAAAAAATCCTCAAACGAGAGGGCGATAGCAATAACATTCAAAACAACAAACAACTCAAAGAAATAAAGTCATTGAAACAAAAAATAAAAGAACATGACTTAATCATCACAAAAGCAGATAAGGGAAACACTACTGTAATTTTGAACAAAACAGAATACATTGAAAAAACAGTCGAATTCCTAAACAACAACGAAATCAAGGAATTAACAAAAGACCCCACCAACAAATTCCAAAAACAAATAAAAAGTGCGCTAAAAGAAACAGAATACATACTGACCAAAGCCGAAAAATCAAAACTAATAAACATGAACCCGAAAATACCGTCATTGAGGGGACAACCAAAAATACACAAAATGGAATGCCCAATGAGACCAATAGTCAATTGTAGGAATGCCCCTAATTACAAAATCAGCAAAGAGTTACTAAAAATCTTAAAATGCCGTCTTTCCAACGACAAAAACAACTCTGTAAAGAACACAACAGAACTGGTAACAGCATTGAACACCCTACAAATCAAACCTAGCTTCAGGCTAGTATCCTTCGATGTAACTAACATGTACACCAATATTCCGATTATTGAAGCAATCAACACTATCGAAAACAACTTAAAATCCAACAATTCGGTAAAAGAAACCGATGAGATTGTGAGATTATTGAGGGTCGTTCTCACCCAAAACGTGTTTCAATTCGACAATAAAATATACACACAGAGAGAAGGCCTAGCAATGGGATCGCCACTAAGTGGGTTAATCGCTGACATCTTCATCAATGCACTAGAAAACGCGTTCTTAGAAAAGACTTCAACAAAGGGAATAGTAATATGGAAAAGATACGTAGATGATGTAATTTGCATCTACGATACTGAACTAACAAGCGAAGAAACAATTCTCCAATCCATTAATAGCCTACATCACTCTATCAAATTCACTAAGGAATCCGAAATAGACCGAAAAATAAATTATCTCGATATAACTATTGAACGTAAAGACAACGACCTTTCATATTCCATATTTCGGAAAGCAACACAAACCTCGCATGCAATCGACAATCAGTCTAATCACCCCAGTACGCACAAACTAGCAGGTTTCAATTCAATGGTGCACAGGGCTTTAAACATACCCATGTCTAAAGACAACTATAATAAGGAAATAAGAACTATTAAGCAAATAGCAAAGGAAAACAACTTCCCACCAAGCAAAATAAACCAAATTATAGCCAAGCATAAAAATAAAGATAAAACGATTCCCAAACCGGACAGTAATGAGAAAAAATTTGTGCGTTTCAACTATGTGAATGCGAATACATATAAAATCACTAACCTATTCAAAAAGCAAGGCATAAAGATAGCTTTCACGACGAAAAACACAACCGCTAGGCACCTCCAAAATAGTAATCTAAATAAACGTGACCCATATTCAAGGTCAGGGGTATATTCTATAACGTGCCAAGACACCGGTTGTCAAGCTAATTACATCGGGCAGAGTGGAAGACGAGTAGACACCCGTTATAATGAACATAGGAATGCGATAAGATACGGAACACATTCAGCCGTGTGCGAACATATGTGTGACGCGGGGCACAGCTTTACCAACATAGAGTCGGACCTTAAAATAATCCATCACGAATCGAAAGGCAGAGCTCTTGACATAAAGGAAGCAATCGAGATACACCTAGCCAAACGAAACAATCCCAACAATCTAAACGAACACACGTTCATGGAGAGCTCACCCCTCTTCACGCTACTAAAAAACACACCCTGTCGGAAACAAGACACAATTTAGCGACACAGCCAAGCTAGATAAAAAAGGGGGGAAATTAGGGGTTTTTTAATAGGTAAATGTTATCTGGATCAGGTGTACGATGTACTTTTCTTCTGCAACAAACCAAGGCCCATATTCGCGGCAGTATTAAAGGTGCCGGGACGTCCTCATAAGACCGTCAACGCTTAGTTCGAATGGGTAATGCTCCACGCGTGGCGAGGGCTAATCCACGGTCTTTAATAGTTGTAGACACACCTCATTCAATAACATACATCTTATCTAGGTTGGCAACACCTCACATAAACACATCGCTATCACTCCCCACAGCACGTAGGGGAAGGGGGGAGAAGGCAGGAAAAACCAGTCGTTAAGATAACCACCGCAGTTGACCGCACAGTATGTTACAGTGAGCACGAAAACTGCGAGCAGCTGTAGTACGGAAGACAATCAGATAAGTAGTTAGCCTAAAATTTTATAGTTTAACTATAGTTTACAACCATATAATCTCTCTAAAGTACAAACTCCGGATAGCTATCACCATTTAGCATTTCACCTAACATATATACTGCATTTAGCATACACTGACAGTTGCAGTACCAATACTGCAACTAAATAATTGTACATATTGTAAATATTTTCACCTGTATTTCAAACATAGATTTTATAGCCTAAGTGTAATGGATCTGATGATGATCGCTTGACGATCGAAACTGGTCATCCTAGTGTTTTATTAATCTCATGTAATTTATTTCAGGATTAGGGCATAACCCATCTCTTTTGGGTACATTCGTGTTGACCGACTGAAAAGCACTAAACTCTTGTTTACTTAGGCAACACTGAAAATATGGCTTCAAACACCACAAATTAACCTTTAATAACCATATTGCAAATATAATTAGTTCGGCCGACAAGATGCTTGGTTTTGTCATTAGAAACTCCAAATTATTTACTAAAACTGGAGTAATTGTTAAGTTGTATGAAAGTTTAGTTCGAAGGAAGTTAGAATATTCAGCAGTAATCTGGGATCCCTTTTATAAAGATCAAATTCATCACATTGAGATTGTGCAAAATAAATTTCTAAGATACATGTATTATAAGACGTTCAATGTATTTTGTCCATTTGATACTTCGACTCAGTTTTTACGAAATTTGTTCAATTTCAAGTCCTTGAAAAGTAGAAGGTCGTTAAGTTCTTTGCAACTGCTGAGGAAAATTTTAACTGGAAAAGTTGACTGCCAAGAATTATTTCAATTCATCACTTTTCATGTACCACAAGTAAGATCTCGACAGAAAGCACTCTTTCACATCCCAAGATCTAAAAGTGTTCACCATTCTAATTCGCCTTTAGTTAAAATATTATCATTTTATAATTCAATTGATGTTCAAGTAGATTTATTCGCTGGCGCTAACTTATTCAATAAACAAGTAAAAGCAGCTGTTTCTTGAATACTGGGTACTCTTTTCTCCTTTATTTTTGTATATTCTTTTTTTCTACTTTGTAAAGTTTTGTTTTCATTTGATGGTTTATATTTTCACGATCTCCTTTGTAGTATTTATGTTCTGTTCTTCATTTGTGTAATTTGTGCAATTTGTTTTCTCTATTTTCCACTGATACATGTTGTTATTTAATCAGATAATGTCAAGAAGGAATGTATTTGGGCTGGTGCCTGTGTTCCTTCATATTGATAAATAAATAAATAAATAAATAAATAAATATTCCGATTTGCGTGTCTAAGGACACAGGTCATATTTCTTATATTACGTGTCAGAAGACACAGGTTGCAGACTTCTATATTTTGTGTGTCTGTGGACATATAATATTTTCAACGAGACTGTAAAATTTATAACTTCACTGAATTTTAGGTAGTCCTTGCACTACAGAATAGGGACAGTACTACGAATATTTTTCCATAGACTGTTGGGGAAATGAGTACCTAATAGGCAAAATTAGATAGAATTATATAGCTTGTGTGTTATTAACGAACATTTCCTATTCAGCACCGAGATGACATCAAGGAACCTGGACGGAACTTGGACCCAGCAGGACATCACTCACGCCATGTGTGACTCGAGCTAAAAGCCATTAGAAGAAGGGATGGCAGGCGATGTATCTCTGACACTGATTTTCGGGAAGGAATGAGTACTAAATGAATTTATTTATTTAACAGATCAATTACGGTTTATGGGACAATTTTTGTAAATATCTTGTTTGCTTGTGTGTGTAATTTAGAATCTTGTTTTCTTGTTACTGACACACATTAATTGCATGGGACAGCGTAACGTTTGTATTATTGTAGATATTTTTGAGACTTTTAATTTGTTGTCAAGTATACGTGGCTATGCGTGCAGCCGTGCGCCCATATGCTCCCGTAATGCGGCTAAATCGCGTAATTCGGAAATGTGCTTTAAGACAGAAGAGGAACCGAGTTAATTCTAGTATAAAAATAGTATTGGAGGGTAAATTTTGACTGAGTGTAAACGTTATGGTTGATCAGGATATTTTTGATTGATAATTGCCATGTCGCAATTCTTTGCGAATAGCCATATGCTCACTCGAGTGTTCAGCTTTGATTTAAATCTTTGGAGTGTCTGCAAACACGATCTTAGGGAAGTCTGACGTAGAGCCGACCTGGATGGTATGATTATGGTGTCAGTCCAAGCTTTATGGTGTTCGTGTGTGTTTTATGGCAAGTGCTTGCGGGAAAAAGTCACAGAGACTTTTCCGTCTGCCGCACACCAGCCCATTTCCTATCCTTGCGAGTCGGATCTGTGGAATATTTTGCGTTCTTGCCATTCAAGGAAATTGGCGAGATATTGTTGTGATTTGCGCGATTTCAGACAAGAACGACCAGAGGGTCGCCAGTTATAATTATATACCAAGCTTAGGGGACTGACAAATGTTGAGTGCTGTGGAGTGAGGCATACCATCGGGCGCGCTTGCGATCAGATAAGAACGACCGCGGGTCATTAGCGAGACAGGCTAGGTTCCTGTATCTCAGAATAATATGTTGTTTAAATTCAGTAAAACCCTGATCGATTGTAAAAGTATTTGTTGATTAAATTGGCGTTGTCCACGTCGTGATGTCCTTTCCGAAGCGTTAACTTATCTTGCTTTTTCATGTCATGTAATTTTCAGCCGTTTAGGCATATGTTTGTAGTTGTTGCTTGACTTTGTATGTTTACTTTCGTGTTCAATGACCCCGTGTGGCCATCAGTCACGTGATGCTGTTCCCATATGTTGTCCGAGCATTTGGCCTAGAGGCGCGCTCATTTATTTGTGTGCTATAGCACAGGAATGGAATCTCGGGAAGATTCATGAAATTTTAGAGTGTTTATTATAGCGTGTGTCAATATTAATTTTAGTGTGTTTTTATTAAGTGCATGCCCCGTAGCCGTAATATGATTTGGCAGATGGGATTCCATGAGCAACATGACTGTTTCAGTTGTGAACCGACACTCATCAAGTACTCATTTTCTTTATAAGTTATCAGTTCACGCGCGCATATAACTTCTTATCCAGTTCAGTGGACTTGTATCCACATTGTTTGTTGTGAGGAGCGAGTTTTATGATACCGCTCATTTTAATATAACTTCTTATCCAATTCAGTGGACTTGTATCCACATTGTTTGTAGTGAGGAGCGAGTTTTATGATACCGCTCATTTTACTACAACTTCTTATCCAGTTCAGTGGACAGTATTTATTGTTAGGAGCGAGTTGTGATACCGCTCATTGTAATGTAATTCATTTTGTTGTGGGAGTCAAAAGTCAGGGAGGACTTTTCTTCTTTGTTTGGACATATTTTTCAGTTATTAAATCACGTTTATTTTACTTGTAATTCACTCATTTCTTTATATAGCTTTCTTATGAACTTTTTTTTATCCAGTAAAGCAAGTCGATTTTGTGAACTTTGCCTTGAAAAGCACACAGTACTGAACGTGGCCCCGAAGACTGAATCTTGTTAAAACACTGCTTCACAAAAGGGTGCAATATGTTAATATGATTCTCGATATGAAATCAGCAGTTCGATTCTTGTCAGCTGACTCGGTGAAAAATTAAATATTTTAACGTCAACATTTGGCACTTTTCGATTGGCTCTGTTTATTTTCGGCTATATTATTTTGATGTATTTCGAGTGATTTCATTGTGGTTTATCTGTAATCTCTTGAAATATCTAGTCAATTAGGAAAACTGTGTGTGATCATTCATTGCAGGATTGCTCAAACCGGGCATTTCGTCTAGAGGGCGCCCACTCCGTACACGGGCGTTGAGCGGGCAGAGTAGCTGCGTTCAGTCTTGACAGCGTAAACCAACCGATTGCCTCACTGCAGTGACAGTTGGTGCTACGAATATGGTGTCGGCTGAGAAGAGACCAAGTTCTAGTGCAAATAGCGTCCAACAAGAATCCCAATGGAAGGGCAGTGGCTTTTTATGACAATTGTACCAATGTAGAATTCGCGAAAAGAAATCTGGGATTTGTGGCACTTGAGCCGGATTTTGATATCTTGATGTCACCATGTTCGGTTGACGTCAAAACTGTGTCCACAGAGGTGCAGTTAGAATTAATAGATCTTCAATGTGACCGTTTTGTTAAGGAGAGGTATAGAATGGCGAATTACATCATTCAGTTTTATTCTTACCTTCTATGGCATAGAATTCCTTGATTACATGCGAAAGCGGCAGCTATAATATGCATGTTTGGTTCTACATATTTATGTGGACAACTTTTCTCCGCTTTAAAGATTTGCAAATCGAGACATCGATCACAAATGACAGATAGCCATCTGAGGGCCGTTTTTCGACTACACACCAGTAGTAGTATTTGTCCAGACATTTCCTCGCTTACAAGATAACATGGGACATATACATCATAATGTACACACATGAATGCCTGCATCTTTTGTAATGTAATGTAAATACATTGTCAATAATAAAACAGTATTAGATTGAACCTGCCGCCCCGGAATACCTATCGCCGCTCGCAATGCCTGCGCGGTTCAACTGGACCAACACCTTCTATACTTCACGCCTGCTCGCTCCGCGCGTGACGTCCTGAGTGTGGTCGGGAAGGTTTGAACAGGGAGTACGCCTCGTAATATGCATTGTTCTCAGTGCGTTAAATTTATGTTCCACTGGACTAAGCATTCCAACGCTAAATATAATATTATATCACTTGGCCGAGAACCTTACGAAACAATATCTTTCATGCTGTGTGTGTGTGTGTGATGTTTTGACAGAAAACGGCAGTACAGAGACTACAAAAATCCGTAAAGAGAAAGTCACTGCACTAAATATGTACTGCTGATTTCTCTAGGAAAAGGAAGGAAGATTGCAGTTTTACGTGACCGTTAATCTCGAGATCATGAGCCACGGGACCTCCTTTTTACGTGGAATCCGAACCACAGGACATGGCATTTCACTTTGAAAATCTCACATGCATTGACCGGGAATTAAACCCGGTCCGCTTAGGTGAGAAATTTCACTAGGAATCATCATTGGATCCCATTTTAGAAATTTACCTGCGAATGCAGTCACAACTAACACACGAGCAGACGTGACAAAATCTACTCCGCGCTGTTTAGCTACACTATATTTAATACATCACTCGGAAGAAAAGCTTGTTTAAAGAAAAGCAATTTATGTACGATATTAATATTATAATACTATTTATTATTACTATCACTATGATCATTAGTCATAAAACTCTGTGAATTGATCCTCCTTACTATGATTGTCTTCTGGTTGAATGAAGTATACAGAGGAAAGTAAACAAGGAGGTAAATATAATATTATAGTGTAGAAAATTTTATGAGAGTAAGGTCAAAAGTCATTAAAACAAGATGTTCAGTAAAGAACATATAGCCTATTTTTTTTCTAAATGCATAGGTCCTTTTCAAGCAGTATAATTGAATGTTGGTTGTAGTAGCTTGTTGAATTACAACGTGTTATACGGATATTAAACATGATTATGAGGTGCCCTTTGCTCTGCACAAAATTTCATTCAGTTCGGTTTCACCGTGTTTGAATTAATATGGTAAATCGATGTGTACACATACATGGCCGCTATCTGCAAACTATTGGGCTGATGACCTTGTAGTTCAGTCAAAAGATGCTTCCCACAAAAAGGTATGTTGCTGCAAATTTTGGCAGAGATAAAATGATTACGTTGGTCATAATTTGATTTAAGCTTTAAACATTTGGGTGGACGCCATTCCGTTTCCGTCAAGATGGCGGCGATATAAAACATGACACTGAAGTGCCCTTTGCTAGTGCGACCTCTGTACCAAATTTCGTTCATTTCGATTTTAGCGTGTTTGAATTGATAGGGGGAATCGATTTGCACACATACATGGCCGCCATATGCAAACTATTGGACTGATGACCTTGTAGTTTGATCAAAAGATTCTCCATACATCAAGGTATAATGTTGCAATATTTGGTGGAGATCAGTTGATTAGGTTGGTCGTAATTTGATATAAGATTTGAACATTTGGGTGGCCACCATTACGTTTCCGTCAAGATGGCGACGATATAATACATGACAGTGAGTTGCCTTTTGTGAGTGCTACCTCTGAATCAAATTTCGTTCAATTCAGTTTCACCATGTTTGAATTGATAGGGGAAATCGATTTGCACACAAACATGGCCACTATCTGAAATCTATTGGCCTGATGACCTTGTAGTTTGGTCAAAAGATTCTTTATACATAAAGGTATAATTGTTGCAAAAATTGGTAGAGATCAGATGATTAGGTTGGTCGTAATTTGATTTAAGCTTATAACATTTGGGTGGCCGCCATTACGTTTTCGTCAAGACGGCGGTGATGTAAGAAATGACACTGAGGTGCCCTTTTCTATTGTTACCTCTGTACCAAATTTCGTTCAATTCTTCCCGGTCAATGCATGTGAGATTTTCGAAGTGAAATGCCATGTCCTGTGGTTCGGATTCCACGTAAAAAGGAGGTCCCGTGGCTCATAATCATAAGATTCACGGTCACGTAAAACTACAATCTTCCTTCTTTTTTTTCCCGTTCAATTCGGTTTCACCGTGTTCGAATTGATAGGGGGAATCGATTTGCACACAAACATGGCCGCCATCTGCAAACTATTGGGGTGATGACCTTGTAGTTTAGTCAAAAGACGCCCGCCATATAAATAGATGTTGTTGCAAAATTTGGTAGAGATCGGATGATTAGGTTAGTCGTAATTTAATTTAAGCTTTGAACATTTGGGTCGCCGCCATTACGTTTCCGTCAAGATGGCGGTGATATAAAACATAACACTGAGGTGCCCTATGCTAGTGCTACCTTTGTACCCATTTTCGTTCATTCGGTTTTACCGTGTTCGAATTGATAGGAGGGATAGGCATTCGGAGTAAACACACTCACAGACACACAGACACACACACAGACAGACAATTTTTCGCCCTGTGTTGATCTCATAAGTCTACTTTCATTTTTTGCAAAAATAGAAAGTAGGCTAAAAATACAGATATAGGCAGCACATTACATAATAATTTGATTGGTATCACCTAGATATTTTCATTCATGTTCTGCTGAAAATGGATGAAATTCTCCAAATTTTTATCAATATTACACATTAAGACTTAAAAATAAGTTATCAAGTTATTGATATTCCTATCTACAAACAGGGAGAATCAGTCATCGAACATTCTCCAACACAGAGGAACCTCTCCAAACTCTGTATAGCTTTTATCGAGGGAAGATGATTGTTGAAAATAATAGGTTTCATTCAGTGAAATATCTTCCCTTTCTCAAACGTTGGCTTGCTACCTACAGTTAAAGGAAATAGTATTCCAATTTAAGTTACCTTAAATTTATATGAACAATGAACTTGTTGGCATCGAATATAGATTTTGGTGTTAGGAAGTCATTTTTGAAGGCCATTGTCTGGAGCGTCACACTCTATGGAAGTGAAACTTGGACTATTGGTGCAGCAGAAAAGAGGGGAATTGAAGCGTTTGAAATGTGGTGTTACAGGAGAATGATGAAGATCAGATGGGTAGATGGGGTTACAAACGAAGAGGTATTAAGACTAGTGCGAGAGGAGAGATGTTTCAGGCGACTGCTAATGACGAGAAGAGATAGGTTGGTAGGACACATACTAAGACTCCCAGGAATAGCAAGCTTAGTTATGGAAGGAAGGGTCGAGGACAAGAATTGTCGGGTTAGACCAAGGTTAGAATATGTTAAACAGATTGCCTCGGACGTAGGGTGTGGTAGCTATGTAGAGATGAAACGATTAGCACAGGACAGGAAGACATGGATGGCTGCATCAAACCTGTCAAAAGTCTGAAGACTCAAAAACAACAACATGAACCTTGTTTACGACGTCAAGAAATGTTCCCTTTCTTCTGAATACACAGGATTCAATGACATTCCAAAAGCTATTTTGTGTAATGTCTGGTTTGATTACTTCTGAAGACAAAATAAAAATAATGCAGGCTTATTATACCATGCCTGCCAAGATGTTCAGTTGGAAGCCCTATAAAAAGGAGCAACCTTCCAGAAGTGATTATTAATCTTGAAACGGTTTCGCTTTGCTCCACGTTGAGCGTATAAAGGAAACGTTTTGACTGGCCCTTACCGTTCGGTGACAAATGTAACTGTTTACCTTTGCTTAAGCTATGTTGTTTTAATGGGCGCCAAGACCTCAACGCTATGTTGAAATCTAAATTTATATTTTACAACATCTAGCTCCGGTAGAACACCTTCAAGAATCTATTCACTCAGATCGTGGTATGATTTGATCATTAACCCAACAAACAATTGTATCAGGAGAAGGAATTGGTCTACATCTAATGCTACCTACTGAAAGCAAAGATTGCATGGTTAAAAGAAATGAATTTATAAGTATAGCAAAATTAATAATAATAATAATAATAAGCTTGAATTTAAATTGGAGCGTTGCGGTTTGAATTTTACCGCTAGAAAATTACGTGAAAACGGAGTCGGATAAATTACTGATTTTACTATTATTCCCAAGCTATGATGTTACTGAATTACTGAATATGAAACAAAGAGAAACGAGAGATTCCGTAGTTCTGAGTCATTCGCGCTTACCACTGGAAATTGCCGAAGCATTTCCCTCGTACTGGATGTTGAAGTGAGCTTCCCACAGCCTCCTGGACGTCGTCATCTTCTTCGTTAGTTGATGATATATATTTGTAGTTATGATGATTTATGGTCCGAACATCGGAACCAAACACTCGTACAACCACACTGGTTAAGTTTTACAAAGATAGTCCTCGCCTCCACGGAACATCGGAGCCACTCACACGCGCAACCATACTCGTTACGTCTTACACAGAAAGTCCTTTACTCCACGGCGCGCCAAACGATATATGCACTCGTCGCATCCCCACTCCGGTGCCGACTTCCACCTAACGTGGTCCTCACTGATTGGCTGTGCCACCCCGCTACTCCCCTCCTTAGGCTCAATACACACAGCGCGCGGATGATGTCGTTTGCCGTTCCAGACAATTTCGCCTTTTCGTGACGCTGCAACCCAGGCTTGCGACATGTTTCTTGACAAGAACAAGCCTGTATCCGAATTCCCAATGAGTCATCTCTCTCATAATACCCTAACTGACAAAACTCCGTAAAATTCCGTAATCATATAATTTTCTATGATAATGTAGTTCGTAATAATTTGCTTGATAGTGTTTTCTAAGACATAGAAAACCTATCTGTATGCTTATAATTTTATAAAAATGCTCCAAAAAATACCTTAATAATAATAATAAGTTAATAATAATAATAAATTAACATGAAAAATTCTCTTGGCTGAACAATTTGCCGCGTAAATAAATATAGAATGGCTTCCTACTGACTTATGCCAGTGGCGTAAAATCCCTTCGAAAACACGTTACATATTCGCCTCGGATCATCGGATGATTTACCGTGACGACGGTCCATTATCCGATTATCCCAGACACGTTAATAATCCCCGTCCAAAATACTTATTACATAAATGAAATCACCCTAAATTACAGATATATACACTCATAATTTTTCTTTACGCACTTTGCGTCAAAGTTTGTTGTCACTATGGATTGCACTTTGCAACCAGTCCAGTGTTTTTCATATAGAATAATGTTCCACGGATATTTCCGCCTCTCAAATTTCTCTATGTTTGGAAAAATAGACATAATTACTGTGTGAGCACCAGGTATATAAGATGTCACATCACACGCATCAAGGTTGTTCTGATATATGTATATCACCAGAGAACTTCCTAATTTCACTGGAGGTTCCTTCCTTATGGTGAAATTTAATCTCACTTATCACTGAGCACACGATCACACTATTGTGGCAGCGCGTCGTGACCATAATACTTAATCTCTCTTTATAACAGACGAAATTAATATTGACTTCTGAAAAAAAAAACCAGTAAATGCGCATTACATATAACACCAAATATTTCTGTGCCGTAATCGCCCTGTCTTCTTAAGTTCCCGTAGACCATATTCTACTTAATACTAGTTCTCAACTCAGACCAGTTCTCCTCACACAAATTATACCTTTGTACAAATTACCTTAAAGTACACCCTTACAAATCTTACCTGGCGAGGCCGTAAACAGAAATCACGTGTGCTGATATGTATGAGTTTCATGAAGGACTGTCTCGCCTTCTGATGGCCCATCTTTTGTCTCGTGGACGCCTTAAGCAAAATTACCCTGTTCAAGCGCTCACCCATCTCTAGGAGACAAATGGGAATTCACCAGCGCTGCCAAATTCTGGCCTTGGTGTATCGAGACATTTTAGTTCTCAAGAGCATCCGACAATCCCGTCATATTTCCCTGTACCTTAAAAACTCTCAATTACTTACATACTACCCCCTGTGTGACTTCTGATACGCCTGCCTAGAAGGCCATATCTCCCACGCACCAAATACCACACTTACTCATTTGATAGGCTGGATCGCCAGCTAAACACACTTACTTTATGACACATACTTAATGTCATCACGTTGCTCCACTAGCATATTTCTCAGTGTCTGTAACGATGCCCTGTTGCTACTGTCCACACATGCTAACCCTACTTTCCTCTGGTGTCACACCTCTACTCGGCACTCTATGACCTAAAATGTCACTTCTGACTGACGGAATGACGACTTAGACAGCTTCAAAGTGAACCCTGCCTGATCTAACTTCTGAAAAACTATATCTAAATGACGTAGATGCTCCTCAAAACTGCGTGAACTAATTACCATATCATCAATGTAAATGGTTACAAACTCTCCTATGTCATCCCCTAATGCGATGTTTAAAGCCCTAATTAAAGCTGCTGAACTACTCTTTAACCCATAAGGTGTTCTACAAAATTGATATAGGTTATATTTATGACTAAAAGCTGTAAATGGTCTATCATCGTACATAAGTTGCACTTGCCAAAAACTGGAACTCAAATCTACACAAGTGAAATACTTCTCCCCTCAAATGTTTGCATTAATTCCTCTATTGACATAGATTTCAGCTGATCTGAACTAATTCTACTGTTAACCAAACGAGCGTCTAAACAATTACGAACTGTGCCGTCGGCCTTGGGTACCGAGATCAAAGAATTAACATACGGACTGTTAGAGTGCTCAATAATCCCATCTTCAAGCATCTGGTTAATTTGTGCCTCAACTGCTCTCTGATAAGCGAAAGGTACAGGATATCTATGTCCTATGAATACTGACCTATCAATAACGTTCAATGAATGTGTATAGCAATTGGCCATACCAATGCGATCCTCAAAAACTCTCCTATTACACAATAACACATCATAGAGCCGAACACATTGTTCCACCTCTATATTTCCCTGAAATGCAGCATCACGTAACGAGTCCTCTAGACTACCGTTCGTAATCACACTGCCCACAAAACATGGAGAACCCCGCTCTACGGCTGGCGATATCTCATTTAAAATACAAATCACACCTACAACACTACTTCTCTGAATATGGTCATTGAACGCTACTTCTACTTCAGAATTACCCCATTTAAATTTCAAACTCCCTACATCATAACATAAGTTACCAGACACTCTACTTAGCCACTCTGAACCCAAGATAACACTGAATACTAAATTTGGAATTACAAGACAAGTCTGCTTTTCTATATGATTATTAATTTTAATATCTACTAAATCTTGCTTAGAAATTACTTTAGACCTCTTCCCAACAGCTGTGATAACAAAAGTGCTTTTAATTGGCATCTCCTCAAAATTTACTCCAGTTCCTTTCATTTTATCATAAAATGCACTACTTATGCAACTCATCATACAACCACTATCAATTAAAACATCTGTGTACGCCTCGGACACGTTAAATTTAACTATGGGGCTCTTACTAACCACTTCCTGAATAATACCTTCATCATTTAGTTCATGTAATAATTCATGTCTTACGTTTAGGTCATAGGGTTCCTGTATAATTGTATGGACAGGGCATACTACAAACTGAGATTCTGACCTTACTTCGCAGCCTGGTTCGCGTTTAAAGAACCGCTACAGCTGGCTGTAGTACTACTAACTACTTCACTGGTCTGGTTGTTCTGGGCTGTGTTGTCATTGTTTGCCTGTATATTACTACCACTAGGCTGTCCTCTTCCTTGACCCCTATTCTGGTTGTAATTATTGTCATTATAATTTCTCCCTTGATTTCCCCTGAAATCATTATTTCTCCCTTGATTTCCCCTGAAATCATTGTTCCTCCCTTTGATACTGATTACCATAGCCATTTCCTCTGTTCTTATTTAGCTGATGATTATTATTATTTCTATTTTGAGCGTTGGCCCCTTCGCCACCGTTCCCTTGAACTTCCTGATGCCAGGCTTCATTAGGCCTATTATTATTATTACCCTGATTCCTATTGAAATTGTCCTCATAACCCCCTCTCCCTAGTGCATCAAATGTGCTTAACAAATTTTCTACTTGTTATATTGTCTTTACATTCTGGATACAAGCAGCCTCCTTGATCCTATAGGGAAAGTGCCTAAGTAGCAACCTCACCACATCACTTTCCTCCTTCAAGCCATCCAGATATTTACACACTAATACCTGCCCTAAAAAGTATTCGGTCATGGTGGAGCTTCCTTTAGGGTTATATTTACCACACAGTACTCCTTCACGATGCTGCGACTGAATAACCTCATTCCAGAACTTTTCACAGAATTTCATTTTAAAATCATTAATATCAGTAAACTTGTCTCTGTAGACAGCAAACCAATTCCTCGTTTCCTCCACAAACACTTGTTCTAAAATTTCAACTACCTGGCACCACTCAAAGACTAACATTTTCCAACCTCTCCCCGAATTTATTTTCTATAGTATTCATGAACTCCATTGGGCACCCCTGTCGATTGCTGAACTTACCCAGTTCTACCTCCCTGTGCTATTCACAAAAACTGGCCTATTCTGACTATTTTCTTGCCTGATTCTAGCTTTTAATTTTAATTCTAATTCTGCGATTTTCTCCTCAGCCTTCCTCTCAATACTGTTTACTGTTAATTTAATGTTTCCTTCTGATTCTTCTACTTTATCATATAGCTTTGCTTGTTTCTCCTCAATCTTGCTAATGCTCTCTCTATTATTCTCTCTTAAATCATTTACTTCTGCAACTATTTGCGAGTGGACTTTCTCAATTCTTCCCCCCAGCTGTTCTTTAACCTCTTTAGATGCTACCTGAATTTTGTCAATTTCTCCCCCCAATTGCTTTTTGACCTGCTGTGTTTCCAGTTGCACTAGTTCTTTTAAATTTTCAGCCTGTGTACTGATTCTAATTTCTAACTCCTCCTGTACTTTTCCTAATTTTCTGTCTACATCTGCAATAATCTCTTTAGCCTTCTCTTCCATCACCCCCTTGATCTCACCTCTAATCAGTTCGAATTTATCATTAATTTCCCTACTGTTTTGTTCTAATTTAGCATTTAAAGTTTCAGTACTCTCTCTATTTTCCCTACTATTTTGTTCTAATTTAGCATTTAAAGTTTCATTACTCTCTCTATTTTCCCTACTATTTTGTTCTAATTTGGCGTTTAAGGCATCTGTACTTTCTTTATTTTCCCTACTGTTTTGTTCAAGTTTAGCATTTAAACTATCACTCAATTCCCTATTACTCTCTTTATTTTCCCTACTATTTTGTTCGAGTTTCGCATTATTTTGTTCCAGTTTAGCATTTAAAGCATCACTACTAACTTTGTTCTGATACATAAACTCGAGAAGTAAAGTTTTTAATTCTGGTTGGCCGCCTACACTCCCTGTTTCAGTATCGGGATTTACCTCCGCTACGCCGGTACTACCATCTCTCGACATACTGCTCGTATCATCACTCTCCAGTTGATGACCACTACGTAACCTCATCTGTCTTTCTTTCTCATCCCCCATAATGATATACACTGATACAGACAAATAACCCCCAAAATACAGGCACAGAAATATATACCCTTCTCCTTCCACAAATGTTATTAGGTTTTCAGCACCACGTTGTCGGGGACAAATGAAACGGTTTCGCTTTGCTCCACGTTGAGCGTACAAATGAAACATTTTGACTGGCCCTTACTGTTCGGTGACAAATGTAACTGTTTACCTTTGCCTAAGCTATGTTGTTTTAATGGGCGCCAAGACCTCAACGCTATGTTGAAATCTAAATTTATATTTTACAACATCTAGCTCCGGTAGAACACCTTCAAGAATCTATTCACTCAGATCGTGGTATGATTTGATCATTAACCCAACAAACAATTGTATCAGGAGAAGGAATTGGTCTATATCTAATGCCACCTACTGAAAGCAAAGATTGCATGGTTAAAAGAATTGAATTTATTGTATAAAAACAAGTATAGCAAAATTAATAATAATAATAATAAGCTTGAATTTAAATTGGAGCGTTGCGATTTGAATTTTACCGCTAGAAAATTACGTGAAAACGGAGTCGGATAAATTACTGATTTTACTCTTATTCCCAAGCTATGAAGTTACTGAATTACTGAATATGAAACAAAGAGAAACAAGAGATTCCGTAGTTCTGAGTCATTCGCGCTTACCACTGGAAATTGCCGAAGCATTTCCCTCGTACTGGATGTTGAAGTGAGCTTCCCACAGCCTCCTGGACGTCGTCATCTTCTTCGTTAGTTGATGATATATATTTGTAGTTATGATGATTTATGGTCCGAACATCGGAACCAAACACTCGTACAACCACACAGGTTAAGTTTTACAAAGATAGTCCTCGCCTCCACGGAACATCGGAGCCACTCACACGCGCAACCATACTCGTTACGTCTTACACAGAAAGTCCTTTACTCCACGGCGCGCCAAACGATATATGCACTCGTCGCATCCCCACTCCGGTGCCGACTTCCACCTAACGTGGTCCTCACTGATTGGCTGTGCCACCCCGCTACTCCCCTCCTTAGGCTCAATACACACGGCGCGCGGATGATGTCGTTTGCCGTTCCAGATAATTTCGCCCTTTTGTGACGCTGCAACCCAGGCTTGCGACATGCTTCTTGACAAGAACAAGCCAGTATCCGAATTCCCAATGAGTCATCTCTCTCATAATACCCTAACTGACCAAACTCCGTAACATTCCGTAATCATATAATTTTCTATGATAATGTAGTTCGTAATAATTTGCTTGATAGTGTTTTCTAAGACGTAGAAAACCTATCTGTATGCTTATAATTTTATAAAAATGCTCCAAAAATACCTTAATAATAATAATAATAATAAGTTAATAATAATAATAAATTAACATGAAAAATTCTCTTGGCTGAACAATTTGCCGCGTAAATAAATATAGAATGGCTTCCTACTGACTTATGCCAGTGGCGTAAAATCCCCTCGAAAAACACGTTACAATCTGTTTCCCTATGCACTCATGAATAAAATTTTTAAGTAACCAATGCAATTAATTAAATATTAATACACTAAGTGATACTCAGTGATACAAATAAAATGAGTATCTTTCATATGTTCCTTCAGGAAATTTAATACGGTATGCTTGGATATATGTGCCACAGAAGAAAGCGAATTATATGCTTTCTTAAATACTCTAAGTACTTTAAATGCCTAGCAGCAAAAGTCTCAAAAACAGCAGAAAACTATTATTTCCCAGAATTAAAGAAGAAAAGGGAGTAGGATGTTGCTATGTAAAAAGGTAACACTGAAGCAATGGCTTGTAAGTTTTCTTAAGTACTGTTATCCACTCATTGCAGGGACGAGCTGATGTTCTCGAAATATAATTTGAAATGTTTAAATATGGATATAAATTGATGTCGCATAAATGACAAACACATTTTGTGCTCTTATCATACACATCAGATGTGTTTTGCTACCAGTACTAATAGGCCTACTGTACTTCATATATGGAAGTTACACCTCATATGAAAAGTAATCTTTTCATTTGTGAAAGAAAGGTTACATAGTAGGCCTAGTGCAAACACACTACACATGACCATCAACATGGAAATGTCCATGAGTCATTCTTGCTGTTTGTACAAAATTCCATTCCAGAAAGTAAGCAAAAAAAAAAAAAAAATCAGAAGCAGTATACATTTGAAATTTTCAGCTGTTATTGAAAGAAAACATTAAGTTCTGGAAGATATATTTGTGACGTTACTAACTCGCCTCGCCTGTAAGTACACATGATTTCGACCTTCGGTATGCAACTATTCTCGAGGTGTGACGACGAAGTGCCCTCAGCTCCGCTAGAGCGCAGCATCGCCTGGATGAAGGTTGTAACAGGCTCGAGAGGGGCAGATGGCCTCGTAGTTCCGCCCCTTAAAACAACAATAACTAACTAACTGGCTCGAGTCAGCCTGGTGGCAGAATAGGATAGTATTGTCCACGTGGAGAAAAGATAGATTTCCTTTGTCACCAAAACTTGTTAACCTTAGTTACAACTGTTGTAACTATCTCAACGCTAATTATTATGTGTTGGGACATGATCGTGAATAGACGTAACACCAATGTAATCAGCTGAAATTTGGCAAGCACTGAGTACGGTAGCCTATTGGCTACTCAGTTGTAATACTCACTTCATAATCCTTCGTCGAAGTTGGCTCTACCAGAAAATGTGTCGAAATGGAATAGAAAAGTTTATTTAATTAATTTTCATTGTAAATGGCAGTCAGAAGTGTTAGTTCTCGTGTACTTATACCACGCAGGAATGGATACCAAACAAGAAATGCAACTTGCTTTGTATTAATATTTAATATGTTGTTTAAAACAACTCGAAAGGAAGTATGATGTATATGAAGCCATGTATGATATGTTGGGAATTTGTAAGTATTTGGCGAAAGGTATAATGTTCCAAAACGAAGTAACTACTATGTTTTATTTGGTGTGCACGAGTAGACTATGGCATGATGGTTGAAACTTAATACGTCACCTCCGTGATAGCTCATGACGTTGGCTGACATACATTTAGCTGAGTGGATAAAGATTTTTAAATATTCCTTCAGTGTTTAATTATGTAACTATTTTCTCTTTATCCACGTTAGTTTGCCTACTAGAGGCCTGTTTCGATTTTATTTAGCTTTCTTTTAAATAACTTATTTGGGGTTCGTATATGCTGGCTTTTCGTTCGTCAACTGTTAACTTGTAGATGTCTGTTGTCTTTTGGGAAACGATGGGCGACTGTTAGCTGTGATATTAGTAGTTAGTAAGATGTGTTGAGATTTCGCTCCGTGTTCTGATGGTTATGAAATGGAATTAATCAAAGAATTAATGTATTTTATGTCTTGTGACATTACCCAAGTAATTGGAGGGTATTAAAATATTATTGAAAAATTGATATTCCGGTTTTAACTGCGAAATGGAGAAACATGCAAATGCTGATAGTCTGTAGGTTAGGCCTGCGACAAAGTTAACCAAACGAATAGATTAATTGATGATGGAAATAATTGGCTTGAGAGGATTATTTCGTGTCTAAGGAAGTAAGTAATTGTATTCTAAGTCTAGTACCCACACCTTATTTATTTTACCCTTGCATTTATTTATTAATTTGTGATTTTATTGAAATACGGTAGTTTTGTTTTATGAATAGATGTCAGTTGTGTTAAAAGTATTCATGTATTATTTCTGGGTCCGGGGTTCTATAGTCGGTTCCAAAATAAACACCTTGGCTTATGATTGAGAATGGCCTGGCCGCTTCATCCACATTACTTGTAATTTAATGGTAGCAGAGGTCAAGCCTCTAATATTTTCTTGTGTGTTAAATTTAGGCCTAGCAGTCGTGCTAGCAACATTTCAAATGGGTTAATGCATCGCGTGGTTTATTCTTATTCATTTATTCTGTAGCCTACTGGATTTAAAGCTTTTCAATATTGAGGGTACTTTAATTGGCAAACCTTTGTTTCGTGTTTGTGTTGACCAACTGGAAAGCTTTCTTTCATAAAACTTTGTTCAACTTTAGATCTGTGATGTTTCCATTACCTCTTGTTTTTCCTGCTAAGTAAATGGTACATTTCACAATCATATTTTAGAAACTTGAAACAGTTCGAGAACCTTGATTTAAAAGATGGTCTATTTTATAAAATACATTATTTACAAGAATTGAAAGATGAACAAGAAAAATGGAAAATATTAATCATTGCAAATGCGAGTAGCTATTTTGAGAGCCATATCTGCATAGGAAAATGAAATTTCAGTGTAATGAGGAATCTTCCCACCATGACAGACTGGCACTGTTTTATTTCTTAATTACATTCCTGTAAGAACTCAGTAGAGGTTGAAAGAATAATTTGACCAATAATATTGGTGTGGAAAGATATATTTTCCATGAGATGACCAACAGCACTTCGCTTCATTTTTTTTGGCACAAGATGATGCACAAATGACAAACATGTATTTTCATTAAAAAAAAGTAATTTGCTTTACATGAGTATTTTTTACCATTGCAGAAGCAAATCAAATGAAAGTCACTGAAATCAAGGTCAACACTGCTGCTAAAGTCACATTTTGTTGTCTTCGGGCACCATGGTGATATTTAATCTGCTATAAATATCAAAAGTCAACCTTCTTTCGCCTTGATCACCGATACCTTTCTTTAATCACAGAAAGGAGGATGTTGGTCTCTCCTGGATGTATTGTTTTAACTTCTCCAGATCATAATCAGTATATCGACTTCAAGAACAGTACAGCAGATGGCAACGTGGATTATACATGAGGCCAAGAACTACGGAACTCACAACTGCTGACTATAAAAAATGGTAACACGAGATAATCTGAGGTAGCCTGTACCACTTTATCCAGCGACTTGCGTTGAAACACTGTTGCGTGCCCTGCCCTTCTGGACGCTAAATATTTAAAATCCAAATGCACTTGTCTTTTGTGGGTTACAGATATTATTTCCTGTTTGTGGGCTATAACAAATAATTTTTTAGCCTGTTTTCAATTTTGAAAAAATAGGCATATGAGATCACCTTTTGTCCGTGTGTGTGTGCGTGTGCGTGTGTGTCCCTAATAACTTCTAAATGGCTGGAGCGATTTCAATGAAACTCGGTAAGTTCATAGCACTATTCCGGACGACCCCGACCGTGACCTTAAAATTTTGTTACGTCTCACCAATCCAACATGGCGGCTGTGCGAAATATTTCACCAGCATTCTATATCTCCGAAACTATTCCCGATATCACACTGGATTTTTTTTTGCGGTGATAAAGAGAACGACTGGAAGTTCATCTATGTGAACTTTGAAAAACTGGTAACTACAAAACCAACATGGCGGCCACGCGAATTTGCGACATTTACGTTTCTCGCGATTTAACCAACCAAACGCAATAAAACTTGGTACAATATATGTTTATACACATTGTAATGCACCGACATCTAACTTCGTTCAATTGTGTACATAACCACAAGATAGCGGATGTGCGAAATATTTCACCGGCATTCCATATCTCTGAAATTATTAGCGGCATCACCCTGAAATATTGTACGGAGATAAAGGGCACTACTGGAAGTTCATCTATGAGACTTTCAAAAACCGGTTAACTACAAAACGAACATGGCGGCCAAGCGAATTTAAAAATTTAAATAGACCTTTCTCGCGATTTAATGTTCCAACCGCAATGAAATCTGGTACAGGAAATGTTTATACACATTGTAATACACTGGTATCTAATTTAGTTCAATTGTTTACATAACCTCAAGATGGCGGCTTTGTGAATTTTAAAATTAAGTATTTATTTCTTGTGTCGTAATCATGCGATCGATGTGAAAGTTTGGATAATGAACCTACGCAATAATTTTCCTTTAATGGTACATGACTCTATGGCCTATACATTTAACAATCCAACATGGCGACCATCCGAAATATTTAAACGGCTCTGATTATCTACGAATCTATTATAGCAATCAAACTGATTTTTTTATGTTCATAGGGGCTAACAACTTAAGTTCACCTATAGGGCTTTAAATAACCTGGTGACCACACATCCAACATGGCAGCGACGCGAATTATAAATATTCACATGGATGTTTCTCGCAATTTAACCATCCGAGTGCAGTGAAACTTGGTAGAGTAAATCCTTATACGAATGTTAATCCACTGACATCTAATTTATTTTAATTGTTTCCATAACCAGAAGATGGCAGCTGTGCGAAATTTTAAAATCACCTTGTTACTTCTTGTGTCCTAATCATGCGATTGAAGTTTGAATGCTACACGTACACAATAATCTTCATGTACCAGTACATAACTCTAGGACCTACATATATAAAATCCAACATGGCAACCATCCGAAATATTTAGTCGGTTCTCAATACCTACGAATCTATTACAGCAATCACACTGAAATTTTGTATGTAGATAGAGGCAATTAACATAAGTAGGATATATGAAAATAGGCCATATAGTTCTTCACGGAACTACTTGTTTTCCACCAAATCCTCACCAACATCTAACATCATGTAATAACCGATGCGAATGCTTTTCCTTGAAGAAATTCTAGGAAATGTGTTTTACAAGTGTGGTAGAAAAACTCTCTCTCTTGCAATTATTTTAGTAATTGTTTCCACTTAGAACTCCACCATTGAATAAAGTAATGACCTAGAGGTTGAGGTCCTTAAAACTGAATCATCTTCAACATTACCCACATTAACATAAATGTTCACACTTAATAACAGCAACTGCTCTGAATATAACCAGAAATCAATTATTAAGAGCAAAATTATTTAAATGCAATAGATACTCGTAAAATTAAGCCAATCAGTGGTTTTCCATCACCTATACCCATTCCCAAGGGATACCTAACATACTTCCTACTAAAGGTACAGGGCTGACAAAAGAAGAAAATACATTGCCACATAAGAGAAATATTATACCATGTCAAAGTAACAGCCGGCCCCGTGGTGTTGGGGTCGATCCCCGGCTCCTTCAGGGATTTTAAAACTGACGTGAGAGTTGGAACGGGGTGCACTCAGCCTCGTGAGGACAATTGAGTAGCTGTCTGACAGTGAGACAGCGCCCCGATCACGAATACCAAGATTAACGGCCGAGGGGACCCGACGCGCTAATCACGCGTCACTCCAATATCTGCAGGCCAAATGGCTGGGCAGCGGTCACTTGGTCGGCCTTAGCCCGTCATGGGCTGTATAGTGCCAGGGGTTGACTTTTTTTTGACTATGTCAAAGTAACAACTGGAGGGGTTATATATACTGTAGGGTAAGTTTCAAAAAGCAAGATGTATTTGTAAGTAGATCTATTTCCTTTCTCAAAATACTTAATATGACCGCTTCCTTTCCAAACTGAGATTTAAAAAAATATTATCTTGGAATAAGTTTTTTTTATAAATCTCTCACGTATCATCTTGCAACTCTGAGATGAAGGAATACTTCATTTTATACTATGCAGCTAAAGTATATGAATTAAGAGGTTGGCTGAATATCTTAAACTTAAATGACAAGTCTTCAATTCACTATACACTTTAAAATGATCACATGGGCTAATATACTGCAACAAAGCAGCCATTAACATTCCATATTGCACAGTTTATTAACAATGGCAGTTTGCAACGGGGTATGGATGGACTGTTACTATTTTCTCTGAATGCTTTATTCTATTGGAAATTGGGAGCTGAAACATCTGTAGAGATTCTCTCAATTTTTTTTCTCCCCGTTGTAGCATGCTATGAAGTCATGCTTTTTCAAACCTGTTCAGAATTACCTCAAGCAAGTCTCACATTTCATCCTTCTTGTAGAATGGCTCTTCATATTAGGGACAAATGCTACAAGTCCTGTCAATGTTTTTGTGGTAGAGGAGGATGAGCCACCACCTAAATACAGTGTGTTAGCACACCTCGTCCAGGAAATGTAAACCCTGTCCTGAAAGCGATATTGTAAGTGAATCGTGAAGTAATGATACCCTCCCCACAAAAACTGCAGTATCATGTGAAAATATGATATAACTCTAACATTATGTTACCGTATTTAAACTCTCAATTTGCACATTTCCTTTCCCTAATGCTTTAGAAATTCATACCATATTTGAAATACATTCTTACCCATCTGTTTACCAACAGGTGTGCTCCAAACACTTCAATCGCATCAATCAGTGCAGCAAAAAAGTTATATTCAGGGCTATACAGTAGAAGAAACATCATGATACGATCTATATTTCTCAAAAATCCAGTGCAAAAGAACTATGCGGAAATAGGCATAGTACTATCTTTTTCCTTCAGTATAAAGTCATAAGTTAGGATATGCCACTAACTGAGATAAGACAGTTACAATTCTCTTATTTTACAGATACAGAATCTGTTGTTCCAATTGTGAACTCATGACATATAAGGAACATACCTTTCATATACTACTAGGATGGGGAATAATCAGATTTCCTGTACCGTATGTCGAATAAATTTGTAAGCATGTAGTGAAATAAATTTTGTAATAAAGAGGTAAAAACCATATCAGTGCTGTGTCTCAATCTTTCCTTGCAGTACTGTGCAAACGTTCCAGCTGAGATGAGATGAATTGAATCATACTGCATAAATGAGAAATATTGCATGGTATGGACTGCTCTCAATACTCTATGTAGTCTATAACTGCATGAAAACCTGTCACATTAATCACTACCAGAGGAAATTGAAAAGAACTCCCTAATTTTACAATTTCTGTGTCTTTGTAATCAATTCTAAGTTCCAGTTCCTCGTTTAAAAAAAATCCTCTCGGCACGCCGGAAGGCGGAGGTAGATTTCACCGGGCAAACTAGGGGATAGGCTATAATAGGCAAAATATGCAGGTTTTCGTAGGAGGATCAGACCTCATTTATTGCGAGAAAGTATTTTACAAATGGAGGTTAGTTAACATTTTTTCGTCTTTCTATGCATACTTTTAACATTTTACTGTCTTATGGGGATGGTAACCTTCTTGTCATTTGGGGTTAATTTTTATACTTGTGATCACACTGTCCTTATTCAAGGTTTGGAACTAATGTGTAACTATCTAACAGTCTCTTACTTCTTCACGCAAAATTTTATCTCCCGCAGAGATGTTGGTTGGTTCCTCAGTTTAGGGGCTGCGACAAGGTGGTCATGTAACCCCGTGTACATTGGGTGTGTGTAGAATCTGTCTGATAAACGGTGTTATTTGTGATGACTGTATTAGTCTGTAATTCAGGTAAGGTCTGCAGACGGTCAATTTTAAGTAGTAGTACCTAATTTTGTACGAAATACTAACGTCAACGACACCTAGCTGTGAACTAAGCTGCTAGATGCCACCGCAATCAGCAACTTGCAACGAACGTTGTAACTTCCCCTCCGAAGGAAAGCATGCTGACGGATTTTTAGCGCTCTTAGAAAATCCGGCGACTTTGGCCGGCTTTGAACCAGCACCTTGGGCATAGAAGTTCAGCATGCTACCAGTTAGCCGCTTTCCTCATAGTCAGATGGAACAAGAAGTTCCGTGATGAACTAAAGAGCCTACTTTTCTTAATATTAAGATTCATGCCATAGATTAATCTACAGTATATGAACTTATCTAGAATAATGACGAAATTAAGTGGGTAATATCGAAATGTCTTAATTAGTTCGAAATAAGATATACTAGGTATAATGTAGCCTAATAGAGCAATACAGTTGGCAGCTCTGGTGACTGAATATATTCTTACTTCCATCTCCTAAGGTACAGAATACAAAATGTGGTTGAAGTCCAAAGGACGTTACATGGATTTAGACATTGGATCTATTAGTACACGTAAAAGCATGTTGGCAACAATGTCATGCGAGTGCTGGTCAGAAATAATCTGAAATATTATATATTTTTGTGCCAATTTTGGATGAAATCCATTTGTTGGTATAGAAGTTACATCTATTTAAAAATTGGTCCTATCAGCAGGCTTAGAATCATGTTGGTAGAACTGACGTATATAAGTTACTCCAAATTAATGTAATATGTCGGGTAATTTACGTGTGCATAGTTTAAAGCTGTCGGCTTGCATACTTTCTGATATATTTGGATACAAAATAGAGAGCAATTATTAACAGTTGGCAGCCCTGGTGGCTCTTAAGAATACACTCAGTCATATATGTTTATGTACGCATATTACATACAAAATTTGGTTGAAATCCAATTGATAGTGTAGAAGTTATATGCATTTAAAAATTGGACTTATCAGAAGGCTTAAAATTATTTTGGCAACGCTGTCATGTATGGCCACCTGGAAATTAAACTGAAATAGTATTATCTACATGTGTGCCAATTTTAGAATAGCTCCCATGTATACCTTCCAAGATATCCAACATGGAGCTCAAATTTCTAGTGCGTTTTTTTAGCAGTTGGTAGCACTGGCATCTTTTTCAAATATGGGCCTGAGATATTCCGGTATACATCTTTACTCATACTAAATTTGGTTTCGATTACTGCAGCCGTTTAGGAGTTGATAGGGGGGGGACGACACACACACACACACACAGCCAGACAGACAGAAGGACAGACAGACAGAAGGACAGGCACATTTTCCCGGATATATCTTATAAGTCTACTTTTTCCTCATTTTTGAAAAGTGTGAAAAGTAGGCTAACAAGAAGTTCCGTGAAGAACTATACAGCCTACTTTTCATGCCAATGATTATTCTACAGTATATGAACCTATCTAGAATAATGACGAAATTAAGTTGGTAATATCGAAATATCTAATTAGTTCAAAATATACCTGGTGTAATGTAGCCTAATAGAGCACTACAGTTGGCAGCCCTGGTGACTGAATATATTCTTAGTTCCACCTCTTAAGGTACAGAATACAAAATTTGGTTGAAGTCCAATGGACGTTACATGCAGTTAGACACTGGATCTATCAGCACGCGTAAAAGCATGTTGCCAACAATACCATGCGTGTGCTGGTCAGAAATAATCTGAATTATTATGATATCTTGTTGTGCCAAATTTGGATGAAATCCATTTGTTAGTATAGAAGTTACATGTATTTTAAAATTGGACATATCAGCAGGCATAGAATCATGTTGGCAGCACTGCCTTGTATTAATTACTCCAAATTAATCTAGAATGTCAGGTGCTATACGTGTGCAAAGTATAGAGCTGTTGGCTTGCATACTTTCTGATATATTGATATTAGGGTAAAAAGAATATAGACAGCATTTAATAACAGTTGGCAGCCCTGATTGCTCTTAACAATACTTATAGTCATATCTGTTATGGTACACATATCACATACGAAATTTGGTTGAAATCCAACTGATAGTATAGAAGTTACATGTATTTAAAAATTGGTCCTATCAGCAGGCTTATAATCATGTTGGTAGAACTGACGTATATAAGTTACTCCAAATTAATCTAAAATGTCAGAATATACGTGTGCATAGTTTAAAGCTGTTGGCTTGCATACTTTCTGATATATTGGTATTTGGATTTAAAAAAATAGAGAGAGCAATTATTAACAGTTTGCAGCCCTTGTGGCTCTTAAGAATATGCTCGGTCATATCTGTTTATGTACAGATATTACATACCAAATTTGGTTGAAATCCAATTGATAGTGTAGAAGTTATATGCATTTAAACATTGGACCTATCAGAAGGCTTAAAATTATTTTGGCAACACTGTCATGGTTGGCCTCCTGGAAATTAAACTGAAATAGTATTATCTACATGTGTGCCAATTTTGGAATAGCTCCCATGAATACCTTGCAAGATATCCAACATGGAGCTCAAATTTCTAGTGCGTTTTTTCAACAGTTGGTAGCACTGACATCATTTTCAAATATGGACGTGAGCTATTCTGGTGCACATCTTTGCTCATACTAAGTTCGGTTTTGATTGCTGCAGCCGTTTAGGAGTTGATAGGGGGATACACACACACAGCCAGACAGACAGAAGGACAGACAGAAGGACTGACAGACAGACAGACAGACAGACAGACAGACAGACAGACATTTTCCCGGATAGATCTCATAAGTCTACTTTTTCTTCATTTTTGCAAAATGTGAAAAGTAGGCTAAAAATGAATGTGATCTCGTCAATGGCGTTGTCTTGGCAACCTCTGATAGATCATCCCTTATCAATTTAAAAGCGTTGTTATGGTAACCTCTGATGGCATTTGGCATTTTTTTAAATTCCGAAATCATTTTTCTCACCCCTTGGCGTAATGGTGGGTCATATCAAAAATTCTTTCAGACAAAAGTTTTAGGTGATTATTAGGGAAATATTTTCCATTTTGTACGGTTTTGATATTGTGCCTATTAAGAGAGATATGATTAATGTTTCCCGAAAACCCCACATTTTTCCTCCCCTTTGGTCAATGGTTGGTGCTATCAAAAAACTTATTTGACATAAATTTTTGGCACTTATCCGACACATATTATGAACTTTGAAAGGATTCGATATATCACGTATTAAGAGAGTTATAGCGAAATTTCACTTTTTCGAAAAAAGCCCCCCCATTTTCACCCCCTTCGACCGATTTTGCCCATTAACGAACTCGACCGAGATTTTATAGGGATACATATTATGTAAAAAATTCAAAGTGATTGGTGCAAAATTACGGCAGTTATCGTGTCCACAAGAAACTGATATATATATATATATATATATATATATATAGATAGATACATATATACATAAATTATATATAAACTTTTGAACTGACGGTGGTTTTGGGGTCTGAGGGATGTGAAACGCGAAGATATGTCGAAATTTTCCGGAAGTCGAAACATGGGACCCATTGCAATAGTTAGCTTTCTAATGAAATCTACCTAACAACAGAGTAACCAAGCTCCAATACCCTGCTATAATTTAAATTTAAGTAAATAAATGAATTTTATTTTTCGGCAACTGAAGTAAAATATGATGGGCATCCAGGAAAGATTGTTTCCCACAATATATCAGTTTCTTTAAAGTGTGTATGGCACACGCAAATATGTAATAACCTGATAACCTGTAGGCCTAAACTAGGCTTAATTTTTAATTAAACTATCCTGCATCATCTATTGCATATTCTTAATATATACATGTAGGCATAGACTATACTATAGTCTATACAGTATTAATGGTATTTTTTATTTATATACTGTGCAAAATAATACATATTTACATTTAACTGAGGAGTAAGACAACATGTAGCCTAACCTAAAAGGCATACACCATCCAAAATAAGAGTGTATTGTAGACCTATTAGAAAAGTAAGCCTAAGGATTTTAATTAATATCTTCAAATGCTTTATTTTATCGGCAGAAAATATAGTTTTATTTATTTACCAGTATCTATTTATCTATTTTGTTTAAGCTAGGCTATTTATTTATTTATTCTACAACGATGTAATTGTAAATAAATAAACTTAAATAAAATAAATCAAAATTACCGTACATTCAAACCCCAGATATTTTTTAAACCCCATATATATATATATATAAATTCTAGACTGCCGATAACATAACTTGTATTACTCTCGTGAACTGATTTGGCGTGAAGTCCTTTCGAGGAATAGCACTGAGCCATTAATTTCGCTTTAAGTTCTTCGTCCATGGGGAATCTTAAGACATGGACCTTTGGTCCAATATCATAATTGCCACAACAACCTGTTACACAGCAGCGATGAGGCATCTGTCACGTTTTAATCACTAAAACTTCACTGAACTGCACTACAAACAAATAACTACAGAAAGACGAATCAACATGTCCGCTGGGTAGGACCACACTTTTCTTAGCGTGGACCGATGAGGTCAGAGCGCTCTGGCCTGGGTATAGAAGGTGTTGACTGGGCACGCTCTCTCGCTTCGTCTCGCTACACTGTGGCGCATTGAGTGACCAGGATGAAAAGAATGTTGCAACGCGCAAGCGCACCAAAGTAGGGGAGAGTGTTTCCAGCTCCCTTGCCACTCAACTGCTAGTCTTTCTTCTGCGCATGTGGGCCAGGTAGGGGAAGTGTCTCTCTCTCTTTCTCGCTGCTACTTGCTTCGTTGTCGTGTATGGAGGGGGAAGCTCTTCAGCAGCTACGTAATGCAAGCCCCGCCTCCAACAGTCTTTTCTACCTGGTAACTCTAATCCGCCCGCATTTACGTCACGACTGGCCGGCTGCACTGGGCCAGGGTAAACGGGTGCCCATGTTGGACACTCCTGATTTATAGGATAAGCCCTATATATACACAATACAATAGAGTATGATTATGTGAACTAAACGCGACCCCTGAGATAGAGTCCTGTCCTGTAGTACCAAATCCGGGTACAATACCGGACAAGCCAGGGTAAAGACATTATTGCAAATAATAGGGAATTGTGTTCAGTAGTGTCAAAAGACATTTTCCAGGACAGGGCTACTGTGCACAAGATGGCGGTGCCACGTGAGCAGTGGCATTGGTTATTTTACTGGAGGAAGTGTACATTCTGAGCGTTACATTTTTGCTAAAAATGCATTGTGCTATGATGAAGGTCCACCGGGTTTGATTCCTGGTGCTTTGTTCTTTTTGCATTTTATTTTTGCGGATTGTATAAAAGTTTAAGTTTTTTTGCAGGTTCTACGTGTCTTTCGCACTCATGTTATATAAGTCGGTTAGTTCTGCTAAAAAAAAGGGGGCTGTAAGGTTTATGACTTATCAGTTGGGTAAAAGAGAGATAAAATTGAAAGTGTACTTAAAGTTTTATTTATTTATTTCTTATTATTTTTTAAAGTTGGACTAAGCTTTCTTTACGATATTACTAAATGGGTGATATACGACTTCCGTGTCATGAATGATTAAACGATAAGCACTTGTATTAGTTTCAAAATCCAAACTAATATCGACGGTGACTTCTTTTATACTTTCTTCCAAATGAGAGCAGTCAAATATGGTTAAAGGAGCTTTTGTTTTGAAGTCCTCACGTGACAACAGTGGGCTACAAACTTTTTGGTTATAAGATGACTGAAAGTTTACAAACATTTCATACAGAGCTCCAAATTTATTCTTTTCAAAGGACAAGTCTAGAGATTCATGGGGGAAATGAGACACCATTCAGCTAAAGACGCATGTTTCGCTGCTTTATGTGATCGTGTAGCTCCCAGCTCCAGAATTGAATGGGCATGGGAGAGTCTTCTTCTACTAGTTCGAGCAGCATAAGCTTCTGCTGATCAGAGGGTGTTACGAGAGGCACCTTCCATAATAAACGGTTCAGTCTGATCTTGGAATCAACAACAGTGTCTGCTCCCTTTAGTACGTTGTAATCGCTTCTGCCACGAGTGAGCACGAGTTCCTGCCTGACATTGACAATGATATGTTTATGGTCTTCGGCAAAGCCAATTACTGACTTAAGTGGCAGAATCCCTGTGAAGGTACCGTCTGAGTTAACCATCCAGTCATTGTTTACACTACCAGGGCACCAAGCAGACATTCGAAGCGCCTTAGTTTCCTCACTATCAAACGATGGATACAGTTTCATGCAGGACGTTGTGCCCACGTTTCTAAGTATCTAGTCTCGGAAAATAAAAAGGCTAATGCATTATTAGCTAGTTTTGATATTGTAGGTGTAGTGTCATCCGCTTTCATGAGCTGGCCCTCAATATGAAGGTAGCTCTCTTGTGGTAGGGTGTAAATGTCTAGTTGGTTGATATCGATGCGAATTTCATCATTATTAGCCTATTATAATTTTGTGCTGAAGCCTGATAAGAATGAAGTTCAATCCTCACAACACCGTCAGAGGTTTCGATGGTACTTGTTACGTTCATAATAGAGTCCAGTTTCTTGTAGAATGAACGAAATTGCTTTAAGATTTTCATACTTTTCGAACTTAGCTTAGGCTTGCACGACTTTAAAAACATTTTCGCTCAATGTAGGCTATAGTGCGTTTTATTATGTGCAAACTCTTCATGCTTAAAAAACGGTTTTACTCTATATATAGTTCAAGCTGGTTTCAAGTACAGCTTGTAAGTTACAGGCGTGTGTTTGATAAAGGGAATGAACTGATTGCTCTTGTCTACCAGACCCAAGAGTTATTTCGCACTTACAGGATGGAAAAGAAACGGGAAGGGTGTTTCACGAATGGTGTGACAGTTGCAGTCACATGCCACTAATTAGTTGCATTCATTAAAGCCTCCACCCAGAACTATATCTTCTAAAAATCCCAATTGTAACATGCCAGGGTAGACATGTCTCCTAAACCAGAACTATATCATCTAAAATCCCAATTGGTACATGTCATGTTAGGCATATCTCCTAAAACAGAATTATAACTTCTAAAGTCCCTCTTGGAACATGTTATGTTAGGCATGTCTCCTAAGACTCGTCTCTGATCTATGAAACTCTCTGTCCGGGTCTTTCGAGCATGGAAACCTGGACAATATTTTCCTTACTAATATTCTGCCCGGCGGGCTTCGGGAGGTTTGACTTCGTAAAATGTAACGCCCGGTTTTGGAAATTGAATTTCGTTGGTTGGTTCTTAAGTTTAGGGGCTGCGACAATGCGGTCATGTAACCCCTTAAAAATTGAATTTCATCATTCAAATTGCATAACGTTACGATCTGTACTATAATCTCGCCATCGCCACCTGTTAAAATACGTAATATGTCACTCGTGTTAGTTAGGGACCGTGCATACGATAGGAAACGTTTCTGCGCCGTTCAGTAAGGAAAGGTTTGATATAAAATGTGTGTTTAATGTTATGTTATTGTGCTATGTAAAGGTTAGTTAAGGCCTTATGGCTTTTCATGTTTGGTTAACCTAAAGTGATTTGGATGCCGTCGTCATGGAGATAGATTTGTTGAAAAGATGGAGGCAATTGTTGTGTTCTGAAAAAAAAAAAAAAAAAGAATAGAAATGATGTATTGATTGGAATCGTAACGAATGTGTTCAAGTCGTTGAAACTTGAAATTTGCAATTTCGGTTACATTGACAAGGCGCCCGTTTCATTAACTTGTTGTATTGTGTTGTTTCGAGTCAAAATATTGCATCTTGGAATTATTATGAAAAATCCACAGCCTGCTTCCAGTCTCCGACCGGGTCAGGAATGGAATGAATGAAGCCCCCGTCTAGCGGCGAGGATATAAACTGTGCCGGATGCCGAGGCCTGACGCACTCCTCTGGGGCAATCATTAAATGAATGACAGATGAAATGAAATGATAGTGGAGAGTGTTGCTGGAATGAAATTGTGACAGGGAAAACCGGAGTACCCGGAGAAAAACCTGTCTGCCTCCGTTTTGTCCAGCACAGATCTCACATGGAGTGACCGGGATTTGAACCACGGACCCAGCGGTGAGAGGCCAGCGTGCTGCCGCCTAAGCCACGGAGGCTTTGCATCTTGGAATTATTACATGTTCCTTATTATTATTCTAATCCCTGCAACTAAATTGAAGTATACATAAGATGTATTTAAGATACCCTAAAAGGTACGGTACCCTATTAATAGGTTATATACCAATTAACGTCGTGTTTACATTTACAAGGCCCCGATCGGGAGCTAGCTAGCATGAAGATTATTGAATGTTAATAATCCCCTACTTATATGAAACGTACCTACGGTAGAAAATAAAATAAATATTAATTGGTACCACGTATTCGTGGTGAGTACCAACTGTTGTTATACATACAATATTGGAAAGGAATACCGTATGAAAGTACGTACAGAATTAAACTGTTTTTTGCATGTGTGTAGTAAATCTTTAGATGCACGTGTATGGTAATATTTAGCAAACATTTTAAGGTACCCTGCATGTGTGGTTGAATTCTAACTTTATGTTTTCTGTATTGTAGACCCATTCTTGCTCCTATTAAATTCTATACTGTATTTATTTACCAATTTAATTAAATTAGATATTCCGGTCTTCTAGGCACGGGCTCCATTCCATCAACGGGCATTGACCCGGTTGCTTCACTCCCTAACTTCATTAGGGAGCAGTAGTAATAATTAGTAGGGTGGGGAATGCAACAAATGCATCCTCAACTTAAGGGGGTACATAATTGTGGTAGCATTCGCGCGGTTTCGTTTTCCACCCTGTTCCTTGTTTTATTAAGTCCTTCTGGCATTATTTGCCACATGTGCTTGTTTCTGTTATTGTTTTTCTTTAAGGTTTTTTTAGCCTACTTTTCACATTTTGCAAAAATGAGGAAAAAGTAGACTTATGAGATCGGGCAAATGTGTGTCTGTCTGTCTGTCTGTCTGTCTGTCCTTCTGTCTGTCTGTCTGTCTGTCTGGCTGTGTGTGTGTCCCCCCTATCAACTCCTAAACGGCTGCAGCAATCGAAACAAAATTTGGTAGGAGTAAAGATCTACACCTGAATATCTCACGGCCATATTTGAAAATGATGTCAGTGCTACCAACTGCTAAAAAATCGCAATTGAAATTTGAGCTCCATGTTGGATATCCTGGAAAGTATGAATGGGAGCTATTTCAAAATTGGCACACGTACAGATCATAATATTTCAGTTTAATTTCCAGGAGGCCAAACATGGCAGTGTTGCCAAAATGATTACAAGCCTCCTGATAGGTCCAATTTTTAAATGCATATAACTTCTACACTATCAATTGGAATTCAACCAAATTTCGTATGTTGTATGTGTACATAACCAGATATGACCGAGCGTATTCTTAAGACCTACCAGGGCTGCCAACTGTTAATAAATGCACCTAATTTATTTTATCCAGATACCAATATATCAGAAAGTATGCAAGCCGACAGCTTTAAACTATGCACACGTATAGTACCTGACATTCTATATTAATTTGGAGTAACGTATATACGTCAGTGCTACCAACATGATTCTAAGCCTGCTGACAGGTCCAACTTTAAATACATGCAACTTCCATACTATCATTTGGATTTCAACCAAATTTCGTATGTGCTATGTGTACCATAACAGATATGACTATGCGTATTCTAAGGAGCAACCAGGGCTGCCAACTGTTAATATGTGCTGTCCCTATTTTTGTTACCCTAATATCAATATATCAGAAAGTATGCAAGCCAATAGCTCTAAAATTTGCACACGTATAGTACCTGGTATTCTAGACGAATTTGGAGTAACTAATATACGTCAGTGCTGCCAACATGATTCTAAGCCTGCTATTAAGTCCAATTTTAAAGTGCATGTAACTTCTATACTAACTAATGGATTTCATTCAAAATTGGCACAACAATAGATCATATTATTTCAGATTATTTCTGACCAATACATGCATGACATTGTTGCCAACATGATTTTACACGCGCTGTTAGATCCAATGTTTAACTGCATGTAACGTCCATGCGATTCATTGGACTTCAACCAAATTTTGTATTTTGTACTTTAAGAGATGGAACTAAGAATATATTCAGTCATCAGGGCTGCCAACTGTAGTGCTCTATTAGGATACATTATGCCAGGTATACAGTATTTCGAACTAATTGGAAATTTCGATATTAGCAACTTAATTTCGTCATTATTCTAGATAGGTTCATATTCTGTAGAATAATCATTGGCATGAAAAGTAGGCTGTATAGTTCTTAACGGAACTTCTTGTTGTTCTTGATTTTAACTTGCGTTTTCTTATGGATAATAAATAATTTCAACTCTGAGATTTGCCGATGACATAGTCATCTTGGCCGACACGCCTAAGGATTTGAATGGGTTTTTGAATGGTATGGACTCCGTCTAGAGGAAAGAATTCATGATGAAAATTAATAAATGTAAAAAAAAATATTGTAATGCAGCCAAAATAAATCATAATCCTCTATTGACATCAAATTGGCAGGTAAAAAACTACAGGAAGTAGGAGACTTTCGTTACTTAGGAAGCAAAGTAACCAGTGATGGATGAAGCAAAGAGGATATAAAAAGTAGGTTGGCTCAGGCAAGGAAAGCATTTCTACAGAAAAGGAATCTGTTGACATCGAATTTAGATTTAGGTGTTAGGAAGTCATTTTTAAGGCCTTTGTCTGGAGCGTGGCACCTTATGGAAGTGAAACTTGGGCTATTGGTGCAGCAGGAAAGAGGTGAATTGAAGCGTTTGAAATGTGGTGTTACAGGAGAATGATGAAGATCAGATGGGTGGATAGGGTTACAAACGAACTAGGTATTAAGACTAGTGGGAGAGGAGAGATGTTTCTGGCGACTGGTAATGAAGAGAAGAGATAGGTTGGTAGGACACATACTAAGACACCCAGGAATAGAAAGTTTAGTTATGGAAGGAAGGGTCGAGGACAAGAACTGTAGGGATAGACCAAGGTTAGAATATGTTAAACAGATTGCCTCGGACGTAGGGTGTTGTAGCTATGTAGAGATGAAAGATTAGCTCAGGACAGGGAGGCATGGAGAGCTGCATCAAACCAGTCAAAAGACTGAAGACTAAACAACAACATGGATGTAGTTGCTTGCCTTGAGGCATGTTTCCAAACGGTTTTCACTGTTATCTTTCAATGGTTGTTTTTCTTCCCTCCCGGAGTAAATTGGAATTATGTGTGTTTCATATGCTTTGGTAATTGAATTTGATTGTAATCGCTGGATTAAGTAGGATAAGCCTGGTAAATATAATATATATATATATATATATATATATAACTGAGTATAAAGGCCGGTAGTGTTTGTCAGCATGACCGTTAACAGCTGGTGATTGGGGGGAGTACTTACGGAGGCTTATTCTTACTATTTTGCTTTGAATTCTTAGATTTTCTTTACTTATTGTGATTGCGGGTAATCATTAAGGCCCGAGTAATTCCATTTCTGGATTTTCTTTCTTCTGATGAAATTGTTTACGAGATTCGGATTAGAAATCTGCCCATCTCGGAGAACTTAGTGAGGATTATCGAAATTTTAAGCCTCGCAATGAATACGATCGTGTCGTCATCTATCATGTCAGATGCCACATTTATTCTAAGTAAGTCTCTAATGTCGAATACGGTGAACATTGTTATACAATCTGTAAATGATTACATTTCTCGAGTGCAGGAAACCGTGGCAGGTTACGAGCTCGGATACATTTACTTCATAGAATTGGCGATATGATTGTAGTTTCTGAAAATAGGGAAGAGAAGGAGAAACATGATTTAGTAGAGTTACATGCCAATTTGGTTGAATGTGATAGTTGTATTTTGGATGACGACCAAACGATAATAATATTTAATGGCAATGTAAGTGATGATGATGAAGCAGGGGCGTGTGATGGTGATACGGTATTGCGAATTCCGTGCGAAAGGTTAGATGTTGAGTATGCCAGGAGATTACTGCGTCGGTAGGCGGAAATCTATCGAAAGAACCGGAGTTTTTATTGTCAAACTTGGTTAGGGAAATTAATTTAGATCACGATAGAGTTGTAACTGTTAATTATGAAACCACGAATGTTTCGACTACTAGTTCTGGAGTACGCCATCAAGATGATACAAGTCGTGTTCCTCATTTGGGGAATGTTGAGTCAAATAATATCAAATGTATTTTTAATGCCGATTATTTAACACGTGATACATTGTCTAAAAATATACATACGTTTCCTGGTACTGTTCGGGCATTTACTGAGACCGAAGATTTTGATATTTCTAGTTCATACTATCGCGATATTGATTGTTCTAAGCGAAGTGTTTCAAAGCTATCGTTGAATCGTTTTGGTGAACAATTTAATGAGGGTGGTAAGTCTGTGAGGGCCGTTTTTCCGGAATTCCCAATTCATGAATCTGTTAGTGTCGGAAGGCGAAACGCACATTTGTTGAGAACTGGTTCGCGTATTTCTGGTCATGTGATTGATGATATGAGGGAAGAAGATGTTTCCGGAGAGGACGAGGTCGATTCTCAATTGAGTAACGTTTTCGGCGTAGGTACATCGCCGGGTCACTATAATCTCGCTGGATTCAACAGTATGACGCCTATTAGTGTGACTGATAGATGCGGGAGATCAGCAGCTGTTCCGATATCTAGAGAACGTAACTGTTTTGCAGGATTGCCATCTTCTATTAATAGAGAATTACACCACCGTATCAGGCCGAGTGAACATATCCTAGAGGAACGGGTTATTCAGAATGTAACATCCATAAGTCCTACATTGCCATGTATTTGTGGAAGAGATTCCCGCTCGGGTGGTGTATTAAACACAGGAAATTTTACCGAGCGGGGCAAGAATTTTGATCGTCCAGACGTTTTTCGAGGTTATCGTTGTTGTTAGTCAATGTGTACGGGTACTAAGTTTGGTGGTATCAGCCATCCATTGCCTGCTTGCGTTGAAAAGTTTAAAAATTTAAACACTGATTCTATTGAGGGAGTTATTCAATTTCTTCGAGGCTTGGTAAATATTCAAGAATGTGCTACCGTGTTCTTAATTCCTGATGAACAGATATTCCAAATGATGTTTCCAATCACGTCAGGGGTTATTAAGAACAAATTGGTTGATTCCATACAGTATGGTGTTTCGATTAAGACATTTTTGAAAGAGATTTTGGCGGTGTTCGTTCCAGGTAGATTTGTTGGGTTCTGTTATCCGACAATATTTTTATCGTCCTCAAAATTTAGGGAAACCATTAAATGCTTACGTTCAAGAAATTACTAAATATGGAAAGGTGTTTGGAATGGCACTCTCTGAGAAGGAGATCGTATCAATAATCGTGGACGGTGTTATGCCGGATTTGCGGTCATATTTAAGTCTGAAATCCAGACCTAAAACATTTCAAGATTTAAGTGCTGCTGTTAAGGTCGAATTTGTTCGAATGGTTGATCCACAATGGGTTAGTTCTCATTTACCTCCGCCACTTATACCACAAGCGCGTTTTGTAACTAATCAGAATTCGTGACCTAATCCAAAGGTGAATACAAAGGAGATTCGGTATTAAAACTATGGACGTTCGGGGCATGTTTCACGATTCTGTAAGAATCCCCAGCGTAGGGATTTACAATTAATGCCAAGAGTGCGACAGAGTCTACCCAAGATTAAACACGGTTATCATACACGGGTTGTGTCGAACACTAAGTACAATAATAATTAAATTGTTGATGAAGAAAGGTGTGTGGTGTTGTGTCCTGTAGCCTGTAGGAAGATTTCTTAGCCTTCATATATGCATTTGCCAGGTATCGAGATTTCGATTAATAACACCACCGTCGAAGCTTTGTTGGATTCAGGGAGCGTCATGTCATTAGTAAGTGAAAGTTGGTATAAGAAAATGATGTATATTTGTAAATTGCCAAAATTGGAAATGGTGGAAGCACGATTGATGTCCGATAACTGTTCAAAAATTGGTGTGTTCCGTACCGTGAAGGTAAAGGTTAAGATACTGAAGTTTTCAAGGAGGTTTGGCATTTGGGTTGTAAGACGTTTGTCCTGTCCGGTGATATTGAGGGCATATTTTCTGTCGTTCACTGGATCATTGTTGGATATCCGGAGGGATGAAATGTATTTTCGATTTTGACCTGAATTGAAGGTGAAATTTGTGCAGGTTGATAGAACGTTCGAGGGCAATACTGTTCAATTGAGCAAGGACATGTCAAGTAATTTTGTAGACTTGGTTCCTAATACCGCGGAAGATTTAAGTATTTCCGAGGAGATCGAGAAGTTAGATTTGAGTCATTTGGAAGTAGAACAAGCCGACGTAATTCGTAGATTGTGTAAGGAATATCCGGAGGTAATTACTAATAAGTTGTGTGTCACCAACTTATTAGAGTATAATATTGAACTTACTGATAACGTGCCTGTTCGACATCCTCCGTTACAAATGAGACCTCCTAGAATGTTGGAACTCAAGAAGATCATCGACAAAATTTTGGCACAAGGTGTGATTGGTCCGTCCATCACCTCGTATTCGTCGCCTATGTTTCTAGTAACCAAACCAGACGGCAGTTTTCATCCTGTTGTAGATTTCAGACGTCTAAATCAAAAGGTGGTGCTGGAAACAATACCGTTGCCCGATTTACATTCATGATTTTGTGGTTATGTAAGGCTCGATATTTCACGCTGCTTGATTTGAATCAAGCATATATCCAAATTCCAATATCTGACGATCTAAACCCTTAACCGCATTTTCTACCTACTGGAATCTGTACCAGCGAGTTCCATTTGGTTTGTCACCAGGAGGTACTGTACTGAGTCGACTTCTAGATCGATTTTTTCTGGTATTAAATTTGATTTCTTGTATCACTATTTGGATGACGTAGTGGTTTATAGTGTATAGTTTGAATAACATGTTCAACATTTACATGTGCTTTTACAACGGTTACGGGATGCACGATTAACCGTGAAATTGGGAAAGGTATCATTCCACCGAGCAATCGAGAACTCAAGGTATACGAGTTTTTAAACCGCTTGTAAATGTAAAGGGTATCCCCGTTTCGTTAGGATGACGAATTTTTCAGGAAATTCATTCCAAATTTTGCACAAAGTGCATTACCGTTGAACATTTGCGTCGTAAGGGTGTTACGTTTCAATGAGGTGAATCTCAACGAGCGGCATTCGAGGATCTTAAGGAAGCGTTATGTAATGCCACAGTGTTAGCAGTACCTGATTTCTCGAGGCCATTTGTGCTACAAACCGATGCTTTCTTGGGCGGTATTGCCGCTGTATTGTTACAAGACTGCGATTTAGGACGTCGTTCCATAGCATATGCGTCTAGGACATTATATGAGGCGGAATCAAAATACTCTGTTTATGAATTAGAAGGTCTGGCGGTAATGTTTGGATTGGAACGGTTCAAGACATATCTGGAGCATGCATCGTTTGAGTTAGAAACTGACAATCAAGCATTGAGTTGGGTTCTGGCAAGACCACGTTGTACTGGTAGAATTTCACGGACTACGAGAATCTCTTCTTTTAAGTTTACTGTGCGTCACATAAGAGGTAGTGATAATGTAATTGCTGATTCTCCCAGTCGAATGTATCCCGAATCAGCTGAGACAAGATCAGTTGAAACTCAGAAAGGTAACATCAAGGTGAGAATTAATGCTGCGTTGCCTATCATCAGTAATAGTCCTATGCTACTTAAGTATATTGCAAAATATCAACAGGAGGATGAAGAATTGAGCAAGATCATACTTAAAATTTCCGATGGTGAATTGATTAAACCTTATGAACTGAAAACTGGCGTATTATGTTGCAAAGCACGTCACGACAAGAAACCTAAAATCGATCCGCTAACTAGTTTAGAGCCTGAAATATGATCATGATTCTCCAGTGGGGAAAAATCTAGGAGTTTTCAAAACGCGAAAGAAGATTCGCTTTCATATAATTTGATTAAAAATAAGTCACGTTTTGAAAATTTTCTGCCATCACAGAAAATATACATTGAAAATACCATCGATGAACAGGAAAGGAATAAAAATACAAAGGAAATCACAGAAAAAACATTTAAAGAGGAACTCGTCACTTGTGCCATGCTCAGCAATATGTGGGCTATTAACATCGAAATTTTGGATTTATCATCAACAATCTGAGAGAGTTTAGAACATAAACTCAATCTTCTTCGCAAAGATATTAAGTAAAAAAATATTCTACTTACATAGAGACACTAAAAAATATTAAGTAAAAAATCTTTTTATATAGACACACTAAAAATATTTGCACATCATGGATGATTTAAATGAGCTGAACAAACTAGGGCAGGCTTCTGGTCTGGGATTGCGACGACTTCGTAATCTCCCTATAAACCGTCCATTTCAAATTACAGAGCTGCGTAAAGTTGATACCACCCTGGATCATCTGCCAGTGTGATGATTTTCCCGTTTTCCTTCCTGCACGTTTTGCGACGCTGACGCCAGCAATAATGGAATCATTAAACAGCCGATCTGTTGTTTTAAAACATCTAGGCACTCAGAACGGAACATCCCCGATTTAATTCGAAGAACGCATGTATAACAAAGAAACATGCAAATCAAAACAGTATCATTAAAACATTTATATCTTGAGTTTTCAAAACAAAAGTCACCTTATGTTAGGTTTTAGTTCCATGAATAGTATGTTTGTCCAACTCATATGAGCACACTCCACAAAAACATTATTTTTAATAATATTTATTTTTATTTTTATATTTTTTACATGTTACAACACCCATCTTAAAATATGTCTTGGAGCAGGATGCGGCTTGTTTACAAATACATGTCTGGATTAAGAAACAGCTCTATTAAAACTCAAAACAAACAAATTCATACCAATTCCATTCACAAATGTTGTGTCTGGGTGTATATAACTGTACCCTTAATTAAATTATAGGTTGTGACATCTTTATATTTTTGTTTTATATTTATATATTTTTATTTTAATATATATTATTTTAAAATATATCTTGGTACAGGATGTGGCTTGTTTTCTAAATAATTGTCTGGATTAAGAAACAGTTCTCTTAAAACTGAACTATCTCGACCAATTGATTTAAAAAAAGCGATTATTGATATACAACAAGTAATACAGGGTCTTTCATATAAAGTAAGAACGGCGAAGGGCGGTTTTGTCATTCGCTGCTGAAGCCGGCTTGACCGAGCTTATGACGCGCCACGGCCCCCTGCTCTAGTATTGAAAGCGCGCGCATAGTACGAACTTGACCTTGCAATAAGCGTGCAGGTGTTATCAGTCGCCAGTCTGAACATGTTGAGACAGTTATCATTGTAACATCGTATTTTTGTATGTAAAATTTATTTTAATTACGATTCGGCTCGGCGGGTACGTGATGCATTTGTTCAGCAATTTCTTGATGAAGTGCCACCTTCACTAACACAGATTCACGTAATTGTAAATAACTTTGACACTACTGGTTCAGTGTTCAATAAAAACACAAAATAAAATATCAGAAAAAATACTGTGGCATGACTCACTCGCGTCAGCCAAAATGTAGTTACCAGATACAATGCCTGTATAACCCAGGAAGGACGACACTTCCAGCAACTTTTATAAGGTAACAAGCTGTACCCGGCATGCGTTTCAATGCCAATCAAAGAAAGTATTGGCGTTGAAATTCTGTTTTTTGAAGTGCTTTTGGATACACAACATGTTTTTCAATTTCCGTTAACTGCCCGTATGCTATCGTAAAATGGATTTTCTAATTTAGAATCAATCGTGGGAGCGTGCACAACAACTTTCAAAAGTTTCATCGCAATCGGATGAATGGTATATGAACGTATACGGGATTTTGTTTGAACGATTCGTGCGCTGTCACTCATTAGTTGATTCTACTCGTACGCTACCTATTGAGAAATGAATTTGCTAAGTCGAAACCCAACCCTGGCGTGTACACAATAACTCATCAAGGTTTCATCACAATCGAAGAAGGTTATATGAACGCATAGGGGATTTTGTTGAAACGCTTCGCGCGTCGTCACCCATTTGTTGCATATACTCGTGCGCTACCAATTGTGAAATGGATTTATTAAGTCGAAACCCTTCCCTGGCGTGTACACAATAACTCATCAATGTTTCATCGCAATTGGATGAATGGTATATGCACGTATACGGGGTTTTGTTTAAACGATTCGTGCGCTGTCACTCATCTGTTGAATCTACTCGTGCGCTACCTATTGAGAAATGTATTACTAAGACGAAGCCCGTTCCTGGCGTGTACACAATAACTCATCAAGGTTTCATCGCAATCGAAGAAGGTTATATGAACCCAATAGGGGATTTTGTTGAAACGCTTCGCGCGTCGGCACCCATTTTTTGCATGTACTCTTGCGCTACTTATTGTGAAATGGATTTACTAAGTCGAAACCCTCCCCTGGCGTGTACACAATAACTGATCAATGTTTCATCGCAATCGGATGAATAGTATATGAACGCATACCGGATTTTGTTTAAACGATTCGTGCCCCGTCACTCATTTGTTGAATCTACTCGTGCGCTACCTACTGTAAAATGTATTTACTAAGTTAGAAACCGTCACGTAAGTGTCCACAACATCTCACCCAAGTTTCATCGCTATCGGACTAATGGGATATGAAGACATAGGGGACTGTATTGAAACGCTCCGCGTGTCGTCGTTCATTTGTCGAATCGACTCGTGTGCTACCTAGTGTGAAATGTATTTACTAAGCCAGAAACCTTCCTTGGAGTGTCCACCATATTTCACCCAAGTTTCACCGCTAACGGCAGAATGGTATATGACCTTACACGGAACTTTGTTGAAACGCTTCGCGCGTCGTCCCTCATTTGTTGAATCTACTTGTGCGCTGCCTGTTGTATAGTGGATTTAATAAGCCAAAAATCTTCCATGAAGTGTACACAACATCTCACCCAAGTTTCATAGCTATCGGACGAATGGTAGGCTATATGAATGCATACGGGACATGGTTGAAACGCTTCACGTGTCGTCGCTCATTTGTTGATTCTACTCTTGCGCTACTTATTGTAATATGGATGTACTCAGCCAGAAACCTTCCCTGGAGTGTACACAACATCTCACCCAATTTTCATCGCAATCGGATGAATGGTATGTGAACGTATACGGGACGTTGTCGAAACGCTTCGCGCGTAGTCACTCATTTGTTGAATCTAAACGTGCGCTTCGTATTGTAAAATGGATTAACTAAGACAGAAACCTTTCCTGGAGTGTACACAACAATTCACCAAACATTTATCACTGCAGACGAATAGTATATGACCTTATACGGGATTTTGTTGAAACGCTTCGCGTGTCATCGCTCATTTGTTGAATCTACTGCTGCGCTACCTATTGTAAAATGGATGTACTAAGCCAGAAACCATCCCTGGAGTGTACACAACAGCTCACCCAAGTTTCATCGCTATCGGATGAATGGTATATGACCTTATATGGGACTTTGTTGAAAAACTTCGCGCGTCGTCGCTCATTTGTTGATTCTGCTCCTGCTCTTCCTATTTTTAAAGGGATTTACTAAGCCAGAAACCTTCCCTGGAGTGCACACATCTCAGCCTAGTTTCATCGCTATCGGACGAATGGTATATGAACGCATACGTGACTTTGTTGAAATGCTTCGCGCGTCGTAGCTCATTTGTTGAATCTACTCGTGCGCTGCCTATTGTAAAGTGGATTTACTAAGCCAGAAAATTTCCCTGCAGTGTACACAACATTTTACGCAAGTTTCATAGCTATCGGACGAATGGTATATGAATGCATACGGGACTTTGTTGAAACGCTTTGCGTGTCGTCGCTCATTTGTTGAATCTACTCGTGCGCTATCTACTGTGAAATGTATTCACTAATTTTGAAACCTTCACGTAAGTGTACACAACATCTCACCCAAGTTTCATCGCTATCGGACGAATGGTATATGAACACATACGGGACTTTGTTGAAATGCTTCGCGCATCGTCGCTCATTTGTTGAATCTACGCGTGCGCTACCTATTGTAAAATGGATTTACTAAGTCAGAAACCTTCCTTGGAGTGTACTCAACATCTCACCCAAGTTTCATCGCAATCGGACGAATGGTATATGAACGCATAGGAGACATACATACCCACCCACAGACAAACTATCACGTTACATTGATTTTTAGCCTACTTTTCACATTTTGCAAAAATGAGGAAAAAGTAGACTTATGAGATCGATCCGGGAAAATGTGTGTCTGTCTGTCTGTCTGTCTGTCTGTCCTTCTGTCTGTCTGGCTGTGTGTGTGTCCCCCCTATCAACTCCTAAACGGCTGCAGCAATCAAAACCAAATTTAGTATGAGTAAAGATGTGCACCGGAATATCTCACGTCCATATTTGAAAATGATGTCAGTAGTACCAACTGCAGAAAAAACGCACTAGAAATTTGAGCTCCATGTTGGATATCTTGCAAGGTATGCATGGGAGCTATTCCAAAATTGGTACACATGCAGATAATACTGTTTCAGTTTAATTTCCAGGAGGCCAACAATGACAGTGTTGCCAAAATAATTTTAAGCCTTCTGATAGGTCCAATGTTTAAATGCATATAACTTCTACACTATTAATTGGATTTCAACCAAATTTTGTATGTAATATCTGTACATAAACAGATATGACTGAGCGTATTCTTAAGAGCCAAAAGGGCTGCCAACTGTTAATAATTGCTCTCTCTCTATTTTTTTTATCCAAATACCAATATATCAGAAAGTATGCAAGCCAACAGCTTTAAACTATTCACACGTATATTCTGACATTTTAGATTAATTTGGAGTAACATATATACGTCAGTTCTACCAACATAATTATAAGCCTGCTGAAAGTACCAATTTTTAAATACATGTAACTATACTATCAGTTGGATTTCAACCAAATTTCGTATGTGCTATGTGTACCATAACAGATATGACTGTAAGTATTGTTAAGAGAAATCAGGGCTGCCAACTGTTAATAAATGCTGTCTATATATTTTACCCTAATATCAATATACCAGAAAGTATGCAAGCCAACAGCTCTATACTTTGCACACGTATAGCACCTGACATTCTAGATTAATTTGGAGTAATTAATACAAGGCAGTGCTGCCAACATGATTCTATGCCTGCTGATATGTCCAATTTTAAAATACATGTAACTTCTATACTATCAAATGGATTTCATCCAAAATTGGCACAACAAGATATCATAATATTTCAGATTATTTCTGACCAGCACACGCATGGTATTGTTGGCAACATGCTTTTACGCGTGCTGATAGATCCAGTGATTAACTGCATGTAACGTCCATTGGACTTCAACCAAATTTTGTATTCTGTACCTTAAGAGATGGAACTAAGAATATATTCAGTCACCAGGGCTGCCAACTGTAGTGCTCTATTAGACTACATTATACCAGGTATATTTTGAACTAATTTGATATTTCGATATTACCAACTTAATTTTGTCATTATTCTAGATAGGTTCATATACTGTAGAATAATCATTGGCATGAAAAGTAGGCTGTATAGTTCTTCACGGAACTTCTTGTTATATATATAGATATTTCATAGAGGATTGTACACACGCTTAGAGCAGGGGGCCACGGCTCACCACAAGCTCGGTCAAGGCCACCACACCAGCGGATAACAAACCCGCCGCTTGGCGTTCTTACTTTATATGAAAGACCCTGTATATAACCTCCATATCGGAATCAATTATCATTTCAACATGTTGTCTTAAATACGGACTGGAACTGATGCAATGGTGTTTAGTATCCAAGATTCTTCACACAACTGACATTCTGGAATTGTAGGATCCCTTGAGTTGAAGTATTCAGCTCGGATATACGTGTTCATTGCTACTATCAGACTGATGCAGATTGCTCTGCTTCAAGTTCTTTTACAGCTCCTAGCTCTGACAAATGGGTAGTTGAATAACGTCCGAGAGCAAACATGCTTACATTGCCAGACTTGATCACTTGATCATCATCTAGACTCAGAGCTATCTTGTACAAGCATTCGGTAGTTACATGGTGTAATCTGGACCTGAAAACATACATCAACGCACAAAAAATTGTGCCTACAAAAATACATTGTTTAAAGTCCTGGAGTCCAATGTGTTTTCCAACAACGCTTCGTGTAACACCCTTTATTTTTAAAACCATTTTTTGTTTGTTAAGTCCAAAGCATACATCTTTGGTTGAAGTCCTATAAATTCCCGAACGATCTGACAAAAATGCAAGACCACGTGGATAATCACTTGTGTCTAAATACTTATTCAAGTTAGCGCTTGCCATGTCATGACAAACATCATCAGTTGTTGTTGATGTTGTTTGAGTCTTCCGTCTTTTGACTGGTTTGATGCAGCTCTCCATGCCTCCATGTCCTGAGCTAATCGTTTCATCTATATATAGCTACCACACCCTACAGCCTTGGTATACCCCTACAGTTCTTGCCCTCGACCCTTCCTTCCATAACTAAGCTTGCTATTCCTGGGTGTCTTAGTATGTGTTCTACCAACCTATCTCTTCTCTTCATTAGCAATCGCCAGAAACATCTCTCCTCTCCCACTAGTCTTAATACCTCTTCGTTTGTAACCCTATCTACCCATCTGATCTTCATCATTCTCCTGTAACACCACATTTCAAACGCTTCAATTCTTCTCTTTCTGCTGCACCAATAGGCCACGTTTTACTTCCATAGAGTGCCACGCTCCAGATAAAGGCCTTAAAAATGACTTCCTAACACCTAAGTCTATATTCGATGTCAAAAGATTCCTTTTCTGTAGAAATGCATTCCTTGCCTGAGCTAACCTACTTTTTATATCCTCTTTGCTTCGTCCATCACTGGTTAATTTGCCTCCTAAGTAACAGAAGTCTCCTACTTCCTTTAGTTCTTCACCTGCCAATTTGATGTCCATAGAGTATTCTGATTTATTTCGGCTGCATTCCAATATTTTTGTTTTACATTTATTAATTTTCATCAGGAATTCTTTCCTCAAGACGGTGTCCATACCATTCAAAAACTCCTTCAAATCCTCAGGCGTGTCAGTCGAGGTGACTATGTCATCGGCAAATCTCAGAGTCGAAATTATTTCTCCTTGGATCTTCACTCCCACTTTACATTTTTCTGCATTTTCCTTCATTGCTTGTTCAAAGTAAAGATTGAAAAGTATGGGTGATAAGTTGCAGCCTTGACTTATACCTTTCTGAATACCAGCTTCTCTCTCATGTACTTCAGTTGTTACCAAATGTATAAAAGAATCGGTGTGCATGTACATTAATTAAAAATTTTCACTGCCATAGAGCGGAAGCAAAACCTAATAGTGATACTGGTACATGAGCGTTTCAGATAAATCCAATATACAATGGTTTGTCGAAATACTGTACGCGTTTTGCTAAATGAACAGGTGCAATATTAGTTCCGGAGATCTTTCAGTCAACAATGGTAAGTTTTGCCACAAGTTTATCTAGCTGTCTCGCTTCTGTTACGAGACAAATATCTATTCGATTTCGAATGTTTTCCATCGTTTTCCTAAACATAGCATTATTAAAAACCTTGTACAAGTCCTTTTCAAAGTCGTTCTTAGCTTGTTTTCTGAGTTCAGTGTTGCACTTCACGTAACTCTTTAACCAACAACGTTGAGCAAATCTTAACACCGATGCACCTTCTTTACCACCACACCATGTTCTATTGCCTGTTTCAAAGCCATGAAATGGATAACATAGCGTTCGCGACTTCCAATATGTAATACCAGTTTCTCCACAGCAGATGACACGCGTAGTTTTCTTCTTTCTGCAAGAAACGGCATATCGTTATGTAGGTCGTGGAGTTCTGAGGGGTAGTCTATATCCACCTCGAAAAAGTACCCAAATGGATCGTTTTGGTTGAGTTCCTTAATATTAACAGTGCCTGGAGAGACCCAACAAAATTCACCGTAGGGAAGCAGTAAGGTAAAGGCCCATCGATACAAATTGTTAGCATCTACATACATAATAAACTAAGATGGTTTATCACGATCATATTCAGACATGTACTTATTATTTGCCACTCCATGACGTTGTGATGCTTGAACCATTCCACCTCATATGCCATGCACTACAAAAAGCAGTTGCTCGGGCTCTGTTATGTAATCTAGCTCAATGCCTGTATGAAGCAGCATAGCCTGCCATGTAAGAGAAGGATGAAAATTATGATGAGTTGGATCGAGTTCGTGGGTTCACATAGTTGTTGTGCGAAGTGTTTCGACAACGTCTGCAGGGAGAAGCATGTCTTGCTTCAAGTACAGATCGCTATATTCTCCCAATGTTTTAACACCGATATGATTCCATACTTTCTTTGCATGTTAATAATCCTCATCGCTAATATGTTCTCCTTTTAATTTGTTAAAAAACTTTTCTTTTGAAGGCAAACTCGTTTCATCATATTTACCCCACGAGTCAATGAAATCATAGGGGAATACAACCTTTCTCCTCATTAAAACAGCGTTGTCTTCTGCAAAGGTTTTATTAGTTTCAGGGTAGTGTTCTAAGTTCTCAGCTAGTTTTTCCAGACTGCTATTTAAGACACGAAACGAGTCTATAAATTTAATTTGCATTTTGCTACCTTTAACATAATTTGTGACAGTAACGTACTTTTCACTAGTGTTTGCTATAACTGTCACTCTCCCTGGCGTTGAACCTAGTTCTTTTACAATGAAATGCATGTCATCATTTTGCATAGTATGTATAAACAAGGGTAAGAATGAAACTTGTTTGCGTTTTAAATTGCAATTGTTATGTGCGCAGCAACGGTACTTCCCGGTGATATGACAATGATCTCTTACTTTGTAATTATCGTCATGAATAAACCCTTTTCCGCACATCTAACAAGTCTTAGCTGCTTGGAACTCGCGTTCTTGCTCCTTTGTCATGTTTAGAGGTTTATTTATCTGATATACATATTCTATAAAGCAAATCAATATTGTTAAATAATTAATAAATTGCTGAACTGCATTACTTCCACGGAATGGTATTGGCTCTGTAGGTGAACCCAATTGATTGACATAGAATGTGGAATCTGCTTTTAAATATACCCTAAAACTTGTGGGTTCATGTTGCTGGTAGGAGTTAATCCAACTTGTTTCGTCGCTAGGCTGACAAGATTGAATAGGTTTCAAAAGGCATTCGAAGTCAGCATAAGCTACAAAAGGAACTTTAAATATATGTTGCAGATTTTGAAATTGTAATTTAAATCTTCCAGAGGGTAATTTTACACGATCAATTTGATGCTTTAGACAGTATTTTTTAAGTTCTTTTAGTTTCTCAGCAGCACCTTTCCCATACTGGTTATCAAATTGAGAAAAACAGCGCATATATATAATGAAGACATGAGTTTTTTTCGTTTGTTGACTTCAGACTAGACGGATAGAGTTTTTGAAGTATACAAAGTGTCGTAGTCCTTCGGTGTTGGTAATGTATAACAAATTGGTATGGTCTGCTAACTCTTCATCAACAACCTTCAACGGCTTAACTTCTTCTTTATAATCTAAACCGAAAACGTTTACAGAAACATTATTCGTTTTTCAAACTTTTAATCGAACGGAGAGGTACAGAGAATGTGAGATCTGAAAAGTCATATTTTTCTTCCTAACCTTTGTAATTGTTAACGCGATCAGCGCGCTTTTCAACAAATTTTGACAACATTGCAAAGAAGAAACACCTGTCATCATTATTTTTCACGTTTATAATGCATTTTCAGACTAATGTGTATAGGGAGTTCCAGGTATGTACTTCCTCTCAGAGGGTTATACTTGTTTATTCTAACTCGCAAACAATCTACACCCAACAGAGACCATCCACCACTACCTTTCATTTCAGATTCATGTAATTCCGAAATTATTTTCTTAAAATGTTTTTTAACAAATTCATTTAGATCCGTTTCCTTAAAAACAGCCTCATTCTTAGATTTAAAAGCCCGATCGCAAACCTCTTCATGCACTCAAGCATAAAATTCATCTTTATAGAATTATGGAAAATGAGTCCTTTTTTATAAGTTTAATTACTCGGTCTTTCGCTTCCTAGAGATACGCCTCCGCGTCGTCACACGTTTCACATCGAATAAAGTAAGATCGCATTCGGTCTGTAAATGCCGTTTCATAGGGCGCAACTCCTTCATCATCAGGAACTGTCGCCAAAAAGAGCACTCTTTGTAGGTTCACACTTTCTGCGCTTGTTAGTTGATTCGCAAATACAAGACTCTTCGTGACGATGTTCGTTGTATGAGTTTGAAAAATGTTTCTTGCAATTTTTACACTGATAAAAGGTTCCACACGAATGCATGTGACGTTTCCTACTGGATTCTCGACTAAAAGCTGCTCCACATTTTTCACAGAGTGAGGTTGTTACGCTAGACATATTGAACATAACTCTCACTATATAAGAAGCAACTACCTCTCCCTCAGCTGTTTGTAGAACACTGACAATCCCAGCATTAGGACCTCCATTTTTAATTTCTACCACAGCTTGCAACACCTAGTCAATGAGTGGAAAGCAGCTTGTTTAGTATGAATACTATCTTTCGACATTTTGCTACTCACTTAGTAGTAGACCTACTTATCACAAAAATGTCTACTTAACATTGAGTACAAGACAGCTTGTTTTGTATTGATACTAACTATTGAGCCCATATTGGCTCATCCTGGTGATATTCACTTCGGGAGTATGATATTTTACAGTAAATCTTTGCTGAACATACCCCGGAACTCTAAGATATTCTTTTGACCCTGCAGAGAACTTCGAAATTATTATTTTGGATTATTATGATTGAAACTTCAATATCCAAACTGCGAGAATTTATCATCAGTCATTCTGTTTAATGTACTAAGGTAGTCTAATAATGCATTTTAATGCAAGGTAAAGGTAATTACTTCGCAGACATGCGAAGCGGATGTAACTAGTCGCTACACGACTTGGAAAATATCGAATCCGGAAGATATTTCCGAGACACGAACTACTACTGATTGTGAGCTCGACTCAAGCGCACGTTCTAGTGCGTGAGCTCTGAAGCATATTATTTGTGAACAGAAATTGACTGTAATCTAGTCACATCGAGCTAGTTAAGTACTTTAGAGTACTATATTGAAACTATGTTGAAAATCCATAGTGATTTTAGAGACTTTGATATTCTACATTGCTTTGCACGTGGCAAGTTTGCACATGCTACGCTGCTGTAACACAGTTCGACTGTAAGTCGTAAAATAGTGTGAAACATTGATAACAGTGGCTTGATTATTGTTGTAAATACGCTACATAACGTATTTTTACCGAGCCAGTTTAGTGCCGGTTTTATACAATACACGATCATCGAGATATTTGGTGATAGCGTGTGAGACAAGTGATAAAGTCTGTGAAACGGATACCTATAGTACCCAAATTCTGTGGCAGACATATGAGCAACTTTGTATAAAAGTCTGCAAGGGTGTCAAATCAGTGTTTGAAAAATATAACGACGTTTTTAAATTCAATGAATCTGAGTATTTCTCACTTCACGACATGATTCAAATCTACCGCTTGGACGTCACTTTCACCCACGTTTTCGTGATGTCTACCATGACCTAATCCATTCATGTGAGGGAGATGTCTGAAGCATAGTCAGCATTATGAATTGGAAGAAGAGAAGAAAATGAGGGCAGAACCAATAGGCCCTTGATGGATTTTAAACCCTCCAACCGGAGAAGAATACCCCTCAATCTTTTAGTACCATGAGGTGAACTACGATTCGCCGTGAGTTCTGATCTTAATTTCCTTCTTGTACAGGCCATAGGCTGGATTAATTATTAGCAACCAGATGATGACAACCATTGTTAGATAGTACGGATTTGGATACGCAAGGTGTCCTAGGACTTGACATGACACCCCCTTCTTTTATGGCTTTTGAATTTTTCCAAAAGGCTCTTAATATATCGCAAACCCATAAGGTTAGATGTATACGGTGAGTGATGAAACATACCTAGGTAGAGAAAGAACATTTGTAGGCTACACGTATGGTGACTGACACGTCTTTGACCATTGGAAGTAGTTTTCAGACCCGCCTGCAGTACAGACGGTGTATAGGTTGCAGGTATGGGTTAATAAATGACAAACAATGTACACAAAATCTGATTTATCGATTCAAGAATAAAGGGCAGACTATTTTTAATTGATTGGTTAAAGAGGGTAGCTGAAAAAACAAGATGGTGACTACACCGAACTAAACTGAACTGAAACCAAACCCAACCAAACCAAAACCAAACCAAGCCGAACTAAACCGAACTAAACCGGACCAAACCGAACCAAAACCGAACGAAACCTAATCGAGAACAAGCCAAGGGCCTAAGTGTGAAACTCGTGTGTGGATGCTGTCATTGGCGATGTCAAAAGGAAAAGGATAACGCTCTACCTATAGAGGGCAAGGTAAAGATAGCGCATGGTGCTAATTCACACACACACAAGTACATGGGGCACACACAACTATCACATACTGTTTTTATGGGTTGACCGTTAAAACTTGCTCAGTGGTTACTGGGTATGATGGTCGCTACGCACAACAAGCTTTAAGTACACAGGGCTAATAATCTATACAAGCACTCACAACAAACTAAACTAAACTAAACTGTCTTGTTGGAAGAGCTCAGAAGAAGGCAGATGACAGAAATGCTTGGCTAACAGAAATACAATCCTTTCCGGATGTCTAATGTTACCAGTTAACCATTTTGTTATGCAGTGGCAAGTACCCTCGCCTATTGAACTGACGATCATAACTCGATTTCCAGCTCTGACGTCTAGAACGAACCAAATTAAGAAAGACGGTCAGTGGTTAAGCTGTTAGCCTTTAACTAAGGTAGACCGGCTTTCGATTTCAGGTTAATACGCATGTCATAAACATATAAAAACATGGATAATACTTAAAACGGATTACACATGTCCCTTTTTCAAATTATTACTTGTATTACAAATACAAAGGTGGACTGGGTTTGATGTACAGTTAATGCAAGTAAGAGTTTTGATTTTTTGATTTTAGACTTCATATTTTAGAATTTACGTTTCAGATTTTAGATTTTAGATTTTGCAAAAAGACCAAACCATAATGCCATGACTTTAAATTTTCGTTAACTAATTATAAAAGACAGACATATACGGATTTGTATTACATGGAATTACAGTTCCTTTACTATGAATTATTTATTTTTAAACTTTAGATTTTAAATTTTACATTTTGATTTAATAATTTACATTTTTTTAATTTATTTTAGATTTTGTGAAAAGACCAAACCATAATGTCATTGACTGGACATTTTTGGTAACTAATTATTAAGGAAAATACATATAAGGATTTGTATCACTTGGAATTATGTTATCTGTACTATGAATGTTTTGATTTTACATTTAGAATTTAGATTACAGGTAAATACCAAACTAATATTGACTATTTATTGCACACAGTGATATAGGTAGACAGATGATTACACTATATGTTAAGACTAATTTTTAGGTCTTGACTGGCCTTGCAATAAGTATCGACTAACCAGACATGAGTTAGCTATCAAGGAAACACTTTGGCGACTAAGCTTGTTATTGACCAGTGAGTAGGGTTTTAGGAATCTATTTGCTATTTTGGGTTATATACAACAGATGCTTAGTCCTGTATAGAAATTGAGCGACCGTGTTTGCTAAACAAGACATTATAGCAGAGACGATTGGGATACTTATGTAGAGCTTATCAAAACGATGTTGTGTAACAGTAAATGCTAGTCAATGGATGGTGACTCATTACTAAAAACCCATTACACGATACCTGCGAGATTTTCTAAAATTATTTTAAGATGCCTTTAACCCTATATTAAACACCCAGTTTACAAGATTGATAACTGCAATGTTACAGAAATACAAACATCCTGCATTCAAAAACAATCAAGTCATTGAGTCAATGTACACTGGAAAGTTTTGTAAACACTCAAGTCCATGGAACGAATTAAATTAGTAAATGTTAGGTTGGCCAAGTGGTTAATGCGTTTGACTTAAGTTTAAATTTCCAGTACAAGGAAGCAAGGTTTCGAACCTCTTACCCGACATAACTATTGCCTTAACATTGCTTGGCGACACTGTATTATTATGATACTCGGTACACAAACCTCTGATAGAGTGTATTGTTTAAGGCCCCTTTTTTGAACATAGCCAGAGACTGTTGATGGTTAATAATTGCGTTAATAGTTGGACATGGGGATATCAATTAAGAAAAACAGACGATACCCATACAATATTTTTATTTATTTAATATATGTACTTTTACAATATTTACATACAAAATACAACTCTCTTTTTTTCTATTACTATCTAGTCCCTTTTGATCTCCTTGCAATACTACCTCTTGCATATCAAGGGCAGATGACCTCGTAGTTTAGCACCTTAAAACAACAACACTACACTTTGCATAGTCTATGATGTTTATGACTCTTGATACGTGGAAGATGGATTAAACATAGCTTTTACAACAGGGGTTAAACGTTGCTCAATAAACAATGCACTATTTTGAGTAGCAACATCTTTTTATTGTACTAACCTTTTAGCATTGTCATGATTTTTGTTAACCCTAACAGTGTTTCATCTGGTACACCACATTGCTGATCACTCACACTTAAAAAAACCTCACCATTTCTACTTTATAGATTGGCTCGACATCTTTTTGACCTCTGTTCTGAGCATCGCCAAAATATTATTCCTTTTACATTCTATTATAGTTATAAGAGTAGCCTTTATAGAGTACACGTTGTTTACCTTTGTTAATTGTAGTAGGTTCCATAGTAGCAACTAACCTGTTAGTATGATTTGCTCACTACACAGGTTTTAACCGTTCTGGTAATAGAATGATTTAGCGCTGGCTTCTATATTTTATATGTACAGTTTAAAGTGACAGCAAAAGTGGTTGAGAAGTGGTAGAAAAGTGGTAGCAAAGTGGTAGAAAAGTAATAGCAAAGTGGTAGAAATGTGGTAGAAATGCGGTAGCAAAGTGGTAGAAAGGTGGAAGAAAAGAGATAGCAAAGTGGTAGAAAATGTTACATGTATTGTTAAGAAATAGTTTAAGCGGTTACGTGGATCCATTACACAATAATTTTGGCACGATGAAGCTCATTTTCTATATCCAATAGTTCATCCTCATATTTACTGGTTACGGGCATGCAAGTGCTGAGATCGCTGGATTAGCTTACCGGGATTGTTCCAGTAAACAAATTTAGCAAATATTTTTTAGGGGTAAACAGAGCATTACCATTATCATCATCATCATCATCATCATCATCATCATCATCATCATCATCAACAACAACATCATTATTATCATGATTATCATCATTAATATAATCATCATCTTTATCATCATCACTATTACTATCAAATCCTTTTTGATCCTCTTGCAATGCAACAACCTTTTGCATAGTTTGTGATGCCTAGACGTTAACGACTGTCCTAACATGTCTTTTTCAGGATATAATAAATGATTTGTAACAAACAATGCGCTATCTTGTGCCACAGTGTTTTTTCTTGGACTTGCTTTTTACCTTGGTTAGAGTATTTTGTCAATTAAAATGAGTATTATTTTGAGATTTACAATGATGATCGATTGAAATAAGTATGTTGGAGCCTTTTGTCTTAAGCATTTCTCGACACTGTTTTGAACGTTGTTCCGAACAGCACCAAATAACCGTTCCATTTTTATTAGTTCTTTTACGATATATATATACGGTATATATATCCTTTATAGTAAGCACATGGCTTACCATAGCCAATCTGAAAAGTAGAAATGGTGAGGTTTTAAGTGTGAGTGATCATCAATGTGGTGTACCACATGAAACACTGTTAGTATTAACTAAAAATCATGACAATGCTAAAAACCTAGTACAAGAAAAAGATTTTGCTACTCAAAATAGTGTATTGTTTATGGAGCAACGTTTAACGCCTCTTCTAAAAGTTATGTTTAATCCATCTTCCACGTATCAAGATTTATCAACATGACAGATCATGCAAAAGGTATTGTTGTTGTTGTTTTAAGGGGATAAACTACGAGGTAATCAGCCCTTGATATGCAAGAGGTAGTATTTCAAGAGGATCAAATAGGACTAGATAGTAATAGACAAAAGAGAGTTGTATTTTGTGTGTAAATAATGTAAAAGTACTTACATTAAATAAATAAAAATATTGTATGGGCATTGTCTGTTTTTCATAATTGTTATCCTAATGTCCCACTATTAATGCAATTGTTAACCATCAACAGTCTCTGGCTATGTTCAAAAAAAGTGTCCCAGTCGTCTCTGGTGTAATGTCTTCTTTAACAAGCATGGTCGCTCGGTTTCTATATAGGTTTAAGCATCTGTTGTATATAACCCAAAATAGCAAACAGCTCTCTAAAACCCCACTCACAGGTCAATAACAAGCATAGTCGCCAAAGTGTTTCCTTGGTAGCTAACTCATGTCTGGTTAGTCAATTCTTATTGCAAGGCCAGTCAAGACCTAAAAATTAGTCTTAACGTATAGTGTAATCATCTGTCTACCTACATACTGTACCCTTGCGTCATCATATGGAACATGTGTTCGTATCCCAGCTAGTTCACGGTCTTTCGAGGCATGAGGCGTTCATCCCACTATACGATCAAATGCCCAGGATTTGAGTCTGTCAGGTAACTACTCTACTTGAAAGAAACAACAAGCTCCTAAATATATCATTTAATGGTATAAATCATGGCAAAACACAACAAAACACAACATATTATAATTACTTTTCCCGCAACACAAAATCAAAATTATATGTGAGTCTCTTCTCATAAAGTTGGCGCTCCTCCGCACCCTTATCTACCTTAGATATCCTAACATTGATACTCTTTGACATTGACGAGCGTTCATAGTGTCTTTCACCTCGCACAATTTATCTTAAATTTGCATATCACAACACAACAATAAAAACACAAATTACAACTGAATAATCATTATGTGCAATTATTAAAATATTTGTCCGTTCTGAAACGGAACCTTCACCTTGAACAACATTGATTTCATTACCTTATTCTTTGCTTAACAAGTGTTGCTTTCTGCACAACCTCGTTTTCTTTTCCCATAGATTTAAAACGCTGAAGTGAATTACCTTCCCTTCCAAAACACACAGTCATTGATTTAGCTTCACCATACAACAATCTTCTGGGTCTGATCATGTCATTACTATCATTACAAACGTGCCATATCGTTAAATAATGCTACCCGTCTGAGTAAATTAGCATAAACTGGGTAATTACTCTTTACATAATGCATTTGTTTATTTGGTGCAGTTAAGATGTCCTCAGAAAATAACTTGGCCAAATCTTATCCGATTACTTTGATCCAACATTCTATTCCAATGGATGCAATGCATATAATTCATTTGATACAATAATATCAAGCATATTTCTATTACTTTCAGAGATAACGAGATTTTCCAGTGTTCCAGTACTACCTTAAAAAGAAAAGTAAAGGGGCCACGGTCCATTAACTCCCCTCGGTGTGAACACAAAAGAGTCGTCAAGTTCCGCCCCTCCAAGATGGCTACCCGGTCTGTGGCCCTCGCTCGCCTTCCTGACCGACATTCTATTTGTAAACAAACCTGGTCATAGCTCACTCTTGGTGCAGCCCTCTCAGGGGTACATGATTGGGTTGTGTCATTACGAATGGAGTCGATCCAAGTATTTAACACCTACACTTAGGGTATATAATGGGCTCCATTCGGCTCCTAATTAGTATTCATAGCTAGGGATGGATCTCCAATAGTTTCGCCGTTTACGGATGCAATCAGTGGCTCTGGACGCGTACCAGCCGAGTTTCAAACTGTTATCTCGTGCCGTACGGGTACGAATATATATAAGGAAATCAACCTGTTTCCTATTCGAAGAAATTGTCTTACCTCCACGGGTAGATCAATTATTATAATGGCATACCTAGGGTGTCTCATTGTTTTCCCTGGTAGCGAAGACTCTGTTAACAGTGGGTTACAGATAACATTTGCCCCAACTCTGTTGCTAAATATATGTATGCTCTGAGGCTATACCACACATCGTTGATTCGAAGATTGGCCTACTAGATAGATCAACGCGCGAACTATCTTGGATGGTCCCTGCAATTATTGACGCAAATCTCTTGATTCTACGTTATACATGCTCGCTGGTAGCGGCTAAAACAACATTTCTTTTAGATGACTCAATTCATAATACATTCATGTCCTCCTTTCATTTAATTATAAACCAAGGCTTTACGTAGCTCTAAAACATGTATCAATTTACTGGCACTTACATTATCTACCTCAATGGCTCTCAAACACAACCATGTAGCATTTACCATTATTTAATATTTCAATGACACTAAAAAACACTCTTTATCTCGCTATTATATCTCTCTTTCACACTCTTCACAATAACACTGTATTCTTTCAATGGACATGACACAATTTGCACGTTCTATAAGGCATCATTATGCCGATTTTTAGACTATTTTCAATTTTGAAAAAATAGGCTTATGAGATCACCTTTTGTCCCTGTGTGTGTGTGTGTGTGTGTGTGTGTGTGTGTGTGTGCGTGTGAGGAGTGTTTGGGTGTGTGTGTCCCTAATAAAATCTAAACGACAGGAGCGATTTCAATGAAACTCGGTAAGTTCATAGCACTATTCCGGGCGACCCCGACCGTGCCCTTCAAATTTTGTTACGTCACACCATTTCAACATGGCGGCTGTGCGAATTATTTCACCAGCATTCAATATCTCCGAAACTATTCCCGATATCACCCTGGAATTTTGTATGGTGACAGAGGAAACTACTAGAAGCTCACTTATGTGACCTTTGAAAACCTGGTAAATACAAAACCAACATGGCGGCCAAGTGAACTTGCGACTTTAAATAGACGTTTCTCGCGAGTTAAGCAACCAAACGCAATGAAACTTGGTACAGTATATGTTTATACACATTGTAATGCACTGACATCCAACTTCGTTCAATTGTTTACATAACCTCAAGATGGCGGCTGTGCGAAATATTTCACTTGCTTTCTATATCTCTGAAACTATTACCGGTATCACCCTGAAATTTTGCACGGAGATAAAGGGCACTGCAAGAAGTTCATCTATGAGACTTTCAAAGACCGGTTAACTACAAAACGTACAAGGCGGCCAAGCGAAGTTGAAAGTTTCAAATAGACTTTATTCGCGATTTAATGATCCAAACGCAATGAAACTTGGTACAGGAAATGTATATATACATTGTAATGCACTGGTATGTAATTTAGTTCAATTATTTACATAACGTCAAGATGGCGGCTGTGCGAATATTTAAATTAAGTTTTTGTTTCTTGTGTCGTAATCATGCGATCGAAATGAAAGTTTGAATAATGAACCTACGCAATAATTTTCCTTTAAAGGTACATGACTCTAAGGCCTGTACAAATAACAATCCAACATGGCGACTATCCGAAATATTTAGACGTTTCTTAATATCTACGAATCTATTACAGCAATCAAACTGAATTTTTTAAAATTCATAGGGTCTATAGACATAAGTTCACCTATAGGACTTTCAATAACCTGGTGATCACAAATCCAACATGGCGGCGGAGCGAATATAAATATTCACATGGTCGTTTCACGCAATTTGACCATCCGAGTGCAGTGACACTTGTTACAGTAAATCCTTATACAAATGTTAATCCACTGGCATCTAATTCATTAAATTGTTTCCATAACCACAAGATGGCATTTGTGCGAAATTTTAAAATCTCGTTTTTACTTATTGTGTCCTAATCATGCGATTGAAGTTTGAATACTACACGTATACAATAATCTTCATGTAACAGTACATAACTCTAAGCCCTACATATATAAAAGTCCAACATGGCGACCACCCGAAATATTTAGACGGTTCTCAATATCTACGAATCTATTACAGCAATCAAACTGAAATTTAGTATGTTGATAGGGGCAATTAACATTAGTAGGATATATGAAAATAGGCAGTATACTTCTTCACGGAACTACTTGTTACATTTATCATTGACACCGACCTCAGATTATTATTATTATTATTAGTTAACGCTACCGTTACTTTCATCAACATCATACGCCCAAATGGTCGTAAGTTTATCATCCTCAAAGCAATATATTTATTAAAATACGAGGGATGTGAGCTCGTATACAAATGACTGCAAATTCTTAGTATTTGAGGGAATGACATGTTGTATGGTGAGCTCTTAAATCATATTAACATATTTGGATGGTACTCACTTTCATTCTGGCTGGATTTGTCCAACAGTACAGCGTTGCGCCCACCATTTTGCTTTCTTCTAAGCCATCGCAACACTTTTCACAAAGAACATTGAATATGGTTTGCACATGGTAATTATATCTTGTAATACCTGCATTTTTCACTTTGAAATACCATACATTATTTTAACACACAAATTTAAAGACTTTTGGTTATCACTTTTAACACTAACTTTACAGGTAATTTACACACGGAGTCTTGCTGAGCTTTCTACTATTGCGTGAATTCAGAGATGCGATGCTGCAAAATTCTGACATCCGCCTGTCTCCTCCGAAAGTTTACCTCGAGTATGTGTGCTCATCTCCCGTCTCCTACAACTACTATCGTCAATCTTGTAGTGTGCTACTCAATTATATATCACAAATACTTGTGATGCCTTCCAGGTTCCCATAATCTGTAGTATCTGTTACAATTATATATATGATACTTTAAAGATCATAACTCTTCCTGTGGATAAGTTCATTGTCTATCAAAATCATACTGCAATATCTCTACGCTGTACTGATTACTAGTCGCGTATACTGCCTGGTTATATGTCTGCCGTAGACTGTTTATAATATTAATGCAGAATTACTTGTACTATGCTGCATAATGCACCTTTCATTGTACATCACAAAGATTCTGAACATAACGACTTGCATATTACGCGCACTTATTCTGTGTGGCTGGACAGCATGTCGTCCCACAAGTTGAGTCAAAGAAGAACTGACTCTCTACTCCTTCATCTTCCATATAAGGGTTTCTGACAAAAAGTAGTCCTCTTGCATCTCAGGAGTGGCTCTTTTCTGAAATATCGCGTTTACTGACAAGGTAAAGCGTGATTCTTGATCGCCTTTTCATGGAGGTCCCAGATCCACTTGCGTGCCGGTGATTCCTTCGCTCAATTAATTAAAATTAATTGCTTTCCTCCTTGGCGTGGTAACGCTATCTTGGGTGAATCCCCTCTTGCTACGAGACTAACCAATGCCCCTCCGCAGTATGTGTGTAAATATGCTCATAATCACATACAGGCTTTAATTTAGGTGTGCAGACACTCCTAAATTACCTCTCTTCGAATATAAGTATCGGGGTGTAAGTCTCATCTCATTAGAATGCTTCATTTGGCAGTAATTAATTAATTTCTCTCAATGATCATCCCCTCCTCCCTCGTCTGCCTTGTTGGACGGGGTTCTCCACGGTCATTATTCACGGCCTTCCCACTCCAGTGCCGCCAAGAAATAGTCCATCGGAGACAGTCTGCACCTCCCATTTTCAAATCCAATTAGTCAGCTGTCAAGTTGGCTCGGTTTCTGTAGCTTTTGCTAGCATGTTCGTATACTGGCTTGCAGTTTACACAATATTCCAACTTATTACTGCCTGAAATTCCCGTTCTGGACGTGGAATTAAGCTTTTATTATTATTTACTGTTATTATCCCATTGCTCCTTGGGTTCACTGTGGCTGTTCCCCCCTCAGAGATCAATGGTTCGATTCTTAGGAAAATCATGGACCTGATCTTTCCTCTATAGAGACCCCGGTTCGATGCCAGCCAGCCATGTCCCATTGGGCACAATACCAGTGTATAATAAAGAGTCAATATTAATTTGGTCTTTACCTAAAATCAAATATCTAAATTCTAAAATCTAAAATCAAAAACATTATAGTACAGATAACATAATTCCAAGTAATACAAATCCTTATATGTCATTCTTTAATAATTAATTACCGAAAATTTAATGTCATGCCATTATTGTTTGGTCTTTTTGCAAAATCTAAAATAAAAAATCTAGTTTAGTTTGGTTTAGTTCAGTTTGATTCGGTTTCGTTCGGTTTTGGTTTGGTTGGATTTGGTTTTGGTTCAGTTTAAAACTAAAGTCTAAAATAAAAAAAATAAAAACTCTCACATGCATTAACTGTACATCAAACCCAGTCCACCTTTGTATTTGTAATCCAAGTAATAATTTGAAAAAGAGACAAGTGTAATCGGTTTTAAACATTATCCATGCTTTTTTATATGTTTACTAGCAGAAGTACCCGTTCTTCGAACGGTGTTATATATTAACACCATACATTATCAATTGAGCTACTGTTGCAATGGTTTGCGGTTTGTCATTCCTTCATAAGTTTATCAGAACGAAGTTAGTTTTCTGGGAATATCACACACACTGTTAATTTAAGGGCCTTAAAATGTGATTTTCGGAGACCCATATAGACTCGCGAATTTTATGTCTCACAATGAGAAGCGCAACATATGCTTTGATCGTCCTTCTAGGATAATTTTTATATTTCGCCTATTTTAGCATGTATTTTGAGAAGTTTTTCCCTATATCCACCCTTCTACTGTATGAAAAGTACGGTGAGGAGTTTTATAAATGATTAGTGTAGTGACTCATGTTTACCATACCTTCTTTTACGATGCGCCAAGCATCCGAACACGATTTATAGGCGTACATATAGATACACAGAAAGACAGACAGACAATTCTATTGTCTACAACATATCACCCAGATATCCAAATATGGGTATATCTACCATACAGTATCAAACAAAATCATCCTTACGATGAACCCGTATGCCGACAAAAAAAAAAGTTTAGTTAGAATGTGCTCTCAAACTAAATTCACCTAACGTGTACTTCCTGACGTGAAATAGATTTGAAAGCCTTGTAGACGAAACGCAATACACGTCACATAAAAACTGACCCTCTACGTTGTGTTAGGTCCCCATACACAGGAAGACCGCTTTCATAAATGTATTATAAAGGCTTGTGGTGCATGAAAATTCAGGTTCTTTCGCCTAAAATGGCCCACAATCCTAAAAGCCGCAAAAAATGCTTATTCAATTCAGGAATTTTTGAAAATAATGTTGCTGTTTGGAGATATAATAGACTTTCTGTACTATATGTCGCACGTGAAATTGCATGAAAAAATTCTAAGTTACCCCTTGACCCCCTTAATTGCATTGACAAATTATACAGTCTACGTTGTTTCCGTGATAACCTTATAGCCATTTGCAAACTTTCACAGACATGTAATAAATGGAGTAGCCTAATAATAATAATATCGTATGGCCTTGGGTGCCGGGTGCAAGCTTCGTAATTTGACACCCAGAGGGTAGCTTGCATGTCGAAATTTCATTGTTCCTTGAATCACTATGAAAGTCAAGGAGGGTAGAAATCTAAGCTCCTTGAACACTATAGCGCTTTCTAGTAGAGACATGAGGAACTTTGTGTTGGCGGAAACTCCTGAGATTAATTTTGCCATTATGAACACGGCCTACTGATTTCAAATGGGTTCTTTGACATGCCAACATCGTATGACATGCGAGTCGTATTTTAGCCGCCTTTCAAAAATCACTTACCACGGCCAGGTGTGAACCGCTATCCACTCACCCACCGTGGCAAGGTATAAATGGAGTGACATTGCTTCTTACAGAAATAGATGGAAAGTTGGATGCCACCCCTTGAGATAATATTGTCATGGTTACCGATTTCCATTCCTTCATTAGTTTGTTAAATTAAATTAAATTAGTTTTCTGGGAATATTTCACATACTGTTGGTTTTAGAGCCTTATAATGTAGTTTTCGAGGCCCCCAAGTTTTGTTTCTGGCACCGAGGGGCTTTGTCTCCTCGTTGTACGCCATAATATAATACTAATAATAATAATATAATATAGGGATAGGAATATAATAGACCTGCCGTACCACACCCGCAGGTGTAAATCGCGTGAAAAAAATTCTAGTGTACCCCTTGACCCCCTTAAGCGCATTATACGTATTGATGAATTTTACAGCTTAATTTGGTTCCGTGATAACCTACTAGCCGTTTGCAAACTTTCACACCAATGTAATTAATGGAATTGCATTGCGTCTTACAGCAATAGATGGACCTCTGAGAATCTGTTGCCATGGTTACCGGCTTGTATTCGTTCATTAGTTTATTAAATGAAATTAGTTTTCTGGGAATATCTCAAAAACGGTTGGTTTTAGGGCCTTAAAATGTGGATTTCGGGGGCCCAGTAGGGCCCCCGAGTTTTGTCTCTCACATTGAGTGGCTGAAAATGATCTTTGTCTCGTCCTTCTACTCCTATTTCAGCATGGATTTTAAGGGGGTAGGCCCTTTTTTATGAGAGGTATGGAGAAGGGTTACATCAATGATTAGTGTCGTGCCTCTGATGGATATCTGTACCAAATTTTACGTTGATACACCCAGCCGTTCTTGAGTTATAAGGGAACAAATTTGTCCACAGACAAACAAACAAACAAACAGACAGACCAAAAAACTATTTTCGTGCGCATTCATAATAAAACAGTCTGAAACGCGTAAATAACTCAAATTTCCGTACAAATTGCGAAGAAATCATACAAACTTAAAGTTGACCGTGTTTAATTGCACAAATTTAGGTTTTACTCGCTAACCGTTGGAGATACACGAAAAGTGATAAGGACCTTTTGGATAGAAAATTAAATGTTTAATCTCGTGTATGCATCAATAGTTTGCTATTTCTTAGCGTTCTCTTTTTATTTGAAATGGAAGTATGACATTTTCAAACCAAAGGGTGTAGTGACGTCACATATGTAGGTTTTACACGCTAACCGTTGGAGATACACGAAAAGTGATAAGGACCTTTCGGATAGGAAATTAAATTTCAAAGCTCGTACGTGCCATCAAAAGTTTGCTATTTCTTAGCGTTCTCTTTTTATTTGATATGGAAATATGAAATTTTGAAACCAAAGGGTGTAGTGACGTCACTAAAATGGTCGCCATATTTTAATAGTGCAAAATATCGACATTAAAAGGATCCTATATGTAAACATGGTAAATCAGCTACATCCATGCAAAATTTCATTTAAATAGGACCAGTGGTTCTTGCGTTATTGAGTAACAGACAGACAGACACACACCATCTCATTTTTATATATTAGTACTAGCAGAAGTACCCGTTCTTCGAACGGTGTTCGTTGTTAACACCAGACATTATCAATTGAGCTACTGTTGCAATGGTTATCAGTTAGTCATTCCTTCAAGTTTATCAGAACGAAGTTAGTTTACTGGGAATATCACACACACACTGTTTATTTAAGGCCCTTAAAATGTAGTTTTCGGAGACCCTTTATAGATTCCCGAATTTTGGGTCTCACATTGAGAAGCGTAACATATGCTTTGGTCGTCCTTCTAGGATAATTTTTATATTTCGCCTATTTTAGCATATATTGAGAAGTTTTTATCTATATCCACCCTTCTAATGTATGAAAAGTACGGTGAAGAGTTTTATAAATGATTGGTGTATTGACTCTGATACCTAATTTTACGATGCACCAAGCATCCGAACACGAGGTATAGGCGTACATAAAGATACACAGAAAGACAGACAGACAATTCTATTGTGTACAACATATTACTCAGATATCCAAATATGGGTATATCTACCACACAGTATCAAATAAAATCATCCTTACGATGAACGCGTATGTCGACAAAAAAAAAGTTAAAATGTGCTCTCAGACTAAATTCTACAACATATTACCCAGATATCCAAATATGGGTATATCTACCACAGAGTATCAAATAAAATCATCCTTACGATGAACGCGTATGTCGACAAAAAAAAAAGTTAAAATGTGCTCTCAGACTAAATTCACCTAACGTGTACTTCCTGACGTGAAATACATTTGAAAGCCTTGTAGACGAAACGCAATACACGTCACATAAAAACTGACCCTCTACGTTGTGCTAGGTGCCCATACACAGGAAGACCCCTTTCATAAATTATAAAGGCTTGTGGTGCATGAAAATTCAGGTTCTTTAGCCTCAAATTGCCCAAATTCCTAAAAGCCGCAAAAAATGCTGGTTCAATTCAGGAATTTTTGAAAATAATGTTGCTGTTTGGAGATATAATAGACCTTCTGTACTATATGTCGAACGTGAAAATTGCATGAAAAAATTCTAGGTTACCCCTTCACCCCCTTAATTGCATTGATGAATTATACGGTGTACGTTAGTTCCTTGATAACCTTATAGCCATTTGCAAACTTTCACAGAAATGTAATAAATGGAGTGACATTGCTTCTTACAGAAATAGAAGGAAAGTTGTATGCCACCCCTTGAGATAATGTTCTCATGGTTACCGATTTGCATTCCTTCATTAGTTTGTTAAATTAAATTAAATTAGTTTTCTGGGATTATTTCAGAAACTGTTGGATTTAGAGCCTTATAATGTAGTTATCGAGGACCCTTTAGGGCCCCCGAGTTTTGTTGCTGGCACCGAGGGGATTTATCTCGTCGTTGTACGCCATAATATAATACTAATAATAATATAATATAGGGAGAAATTATAACACCTATTTTTTATATTTTTAATTCAGCCAATGGCCATGTACTTTTCTTTTCAGGACGGGTCAGGGAAGGGATATTATCAGAGAAAGAAGCATTCACATCACGCATGAGCAAAATGGAAATGTCCTACCATTTAACTAAGGACATCTATAAGAAAAGGTCAATATCCTTCAACGCAAAACTAAAACATTACTGCAGTGTCATCCGTCCGGAGGTCTTGCTTGCTTCTGAATGCCTCACGATGAACAAAAAAGGCTTGGTCGAGAAACTGGAGGCCAAAGAAAGGAAAATTTTGAGAAAGGTATTGGGTTCCATCAAAGACAATAGGGAATACAGAAGACGGCATAACCATGACCTATATACTCATGTGGAGAAGATAAGCAACGTCATCCGGAAGAGAAGGTTACCATTTTTTGGGCATGTGAAACGAATGAGCCCAGCGAGACTGACCAACTGCAACATAACTTACTTTCAGGAGAGGAAAACAAAATGGGCCTGGTTCATTGAACTGGATACAGATCTGAAAGAAGTGGGGATTACACCAACAGACATTCAGGAGCGCGCCCCACTCAACAGGAAACTTCAAGCTTGTAAAGGTTTACAAGAAAAACCGAAGCTGAAAACGGGAAAGATTTGGACCCAGGAACGGAAGGAAATCCACCCAGAACGAATGCGGGCGTACAGGGCAAACATCAAAGCCAGTAGGAGACGGTTGGAATGACGCGGTCCATAGATGGCCTATACGAAATGAATGAATGAATGAATAATATGGGGATAGGAATATAATAGACCAGCCGTACCACACCCGCAGGTGTAAATCGCGTGAAAAAATTCTAGAGTACCCCTTGATCCCCTTAAGCGCATTATACGTATTGATGAATTTTACGCCTTAATTTGGTTCCGTGATAACCTTCTAGCCGTTTGCAAACTTTCACACTAATGTAATTAATGGAATTGCATTGCGTCTTACAGCAGTGAGAATCCGTTGGCATGGTTACTGGCTTGCATTCGTTCATTAGTTTATTAAATTAAATTAGTTTTCTGGGAATATCTTAAAAACGGTTGGTCTTCGGTCCTTAAAATGTGGTTTTCGGGGACCCGAGTTTTGTCTCTCACATTGAGGGGATGAAAATGAGTTTTGTCTCGTCCTTCTACGCCTATTTCAGCATGTATTTTAAGGGGGTAGGCCCCCTTTTATGAGAGGTATGGAGAAGAGTTACATCAATGATTAGTGTCGTGCCTCTGATGGATATCTGTACCAAATTTTACGTTGATACACCCAGCCGTTCTTGAGTTATAAGGGAACAAATTTGTCCACAGACAAACAAACAGACAGACAGACAGACAAAAAATTTATTTACGCACGCATCCATCATAAAACAGTCTGAAACGCGTAAACAACTCAAATTTCCGTAGAAATTCAGAGAAAAACACACACATTTTCATTTTTCTATATAGAGAGATCTACTGCACCGCTTGGTGTTGACCGTGTTTTATTGCACAGATTTTGGTTTTACTCGCTAACCGTTGGAGATATACGAAAAGTGATAAGGACCTTTCGGATAGAAAATTAAATGTTAGAGCTCATGTATACCATCAAAAGTTTGCTATTTCTTAGCGTTCTCTTTTTATTTGAAAAGGAAATATGAAATTTTGAAACCAAAGGGTGTAGTGACGTCACAAATGTCGGTTTTACTCGCTAACTGTTGGAGATACACGAAAAGTGATAAGGACTTTTCGGATAGGAAATTAAATTTCAAAGCTCATATGTGCCATCAAAAGTTTGCTATTTCCTACCGTTCTCTTGTTATTTGATATGGAAATATGAAATTTTGAAACCAAAGGGTGTAGTGACGTCACTAAAATGGTCGCCATTTTTTATTAGTGCAAAATTCCGAAATCAAAAGTATCCTATATGTAAACCTGGTAAATCAGCTACATCCATGCAAAATTTCATTTAAATCGGACCAGTGGTTCTCGCGTTATTGAGTAACAGACAGACAGACAGACAGACAGACAGACACACACCATCTCATTTTTATATATTAGTATGATGACATGCGTATTAACCTGAAATCGATCCCTGGTCTACCTTAGTGAAAGACTAACAGCTTAACCACTGCGCCACCATGACTGTCTTTCTTAGTTTGGTTCGTTCTAGACCTCGGAGCTGGAAATAGAGTTAAGATCTTCAGTGCAAGAGGCGCGAGTACTTGCCACTGTATAACGAAATGGTTAGCTGGTAACATTAGACATTCGGAAAGGATTGTATTTCTTTTAGCCAAGCATTTCTGTCATCTGCCTACTGTCTGAGAACTTCCAGCAAGACAGTTTAGTTTAGTTTGTTGTGAGTGCTTGTACAGATTATTAGCCCTGTGTAATTAAAGCTTGTTGTACGTAGCGACCATCTTAACCAGTAACCACAGACAAGTGTTAACTGTCAACCCATAAAAACAGTATGTGATAGTTGTGTGTGCCCCATGTACTTGTGTGTGTGCATTAGCACCATGCGCTAGCATTACCTTAAACTCTTTTTTTTATTTATTTAAATTTTTAGCGTATGGCTTTTAGTGCCGGGAGTGTCCGAGGACATGTTCGGCTCGCCAGAGTCTGTAGCTGCTTCTATACGGACACCCATGGGGTGAGCTACAGGTACGGTCGCGTGTGGTGTGTTGTCTGGGGAGGAAAGTGTGATTGTTAGGACGAGGAATTGGAAGGTAGCGGCTGTGGGCTATAGTTGGGGACCAACCCCAGCATTTGCCTGGTAGGAAGATGGGAAACCACAGAAGACCATCTTCAAGGTTGCCGGCAGGCGGATTCGAACCTCCTCGTCTCCCGCACGTGAGCGACTGCCTGCAGCACGCCGTGACGACCACGGTTAACTCACCCGGTACCTTACCCTCTATTGGTAGACCGTTATCCCTTTCCTTTTGACATCGCCAATGATAGCATCCACCCACCAATTTTACACTTAGGCCCTTGGCTTGTTCTCGATTAGGTTTGGTTCTGTTTAGGTTCGGTTTGGTTCGGTTTAGTTCGGTTTAGTTCAGTTTGATTCGGTTTGGTTCGGTTTTGGTTTGGATGGAGTTGGTTTTGGTTCAGTTTAGTTCGGTGTTGTCACCATCTTGTTTTTTCAGCTACCCTCTTTAACCAATCAATTAAAAATAGTCTGCCCTTAATTCTTGAATCGATAAATCAGATTTTGTGTACACTGTTTGTCATTTATTAACCCATGCCTGCAACCTATACTCCCTCTGTACTGCAGTCAAGTCTGAAAACAAATTCCAATGGTCAACGACGTGTCAGTCAATATACGTGTAGTCTACAATAATTCTTTCTCTACCTTGCTATGTTTCATCACTCACCGTAAACATCTAACATTATGGGTTTGCGATATATTAAGAGAAACAAAAGTCCATGACCTTCTCGTTTTGGGTCTTTTGGAAAAATTCAAAAGCCATAAAACAGGAGGGTGTCATGTCAAGTGTTTGGACACCTTGTGTATCCAAATCCGATTATTGGTTTATAAAATCTCAGCTCCTTACCTTGCCGTTTTAGGATATTTGAATAAATTCATGCACCATACCAAAGGGGATTTCGCACCGCGTAAAAAGACACTACAAATAGCCATGTACAATTCTTCTTCTTCTTCTTATCGTCATCCCGTAGGAACGGGGTCTGCTTTTTGGATCAAAGCACGCCATTTCTTGCGATCTAAAGCTTCCCGCGATTTCAAGTTTCTTGATCGTAAATTAGCGTACAATTATCAGTTTATAAAATCTATAATACATAAGTTTAGGGTTCTTAGTTTCCAAGGTATTGATTTTTCAATTTTGGGGCAGTTTTTACCCCCCTCCCCCTACTATTTTTCATCAAAAGCAAATGTTGTTAGGATAATTTATCATTTTTAGGTGTTTAACCTTTTCCTTTGTACAATCACTATTCATTGTTTTGGGGGTGATATGACCTATCGAGGTAAAAGAGTATTTCATTACCTATATTTTAAGCTATAACACATAATTTCAGGGTTCTTAATTTCCAAGGTATCGATTTTTCAATTTTGGAGTAATTTTCACGCTCTTACAATTTTTCATCAAAAACAAAAGATCTTAGGATAATGTAAAATGTTTAGATGTTTAACACCTATTCCCCTGTAAAATCTCTATCCACTGCTTTAGGGGTGAATAATGACCTATCGAGGTAAATGAATATTTGATTATGATTACCTACTTTTGAGCTATAACACATCATTTTAGGGTTCTTAGTTTCCAAGGTATTGATTTTTCAATTTTTGGGTAGTTTTCACCCCTGCTATTTTTCATCAAAAACAAAAGATCTTAGGTTAATTTATCATTTTTAGGTGTTTTTGTTAGCGAGATATTATAAAGCCTATTTATTATTTTTGGGTCCATTTTTTTAAATAACTCATCCATAGGTAATCATTTAAAAAGCCCGTCCTCTTACAAAAGCCGCAAGTGTACATGCAAAAAAAAATACTATTTCCCCAGCCCCGGTTAGGGGTAGTTTCTATTTTGGGGTGGAAATAAGTTGTTTATTGGAAAGGGGGCGTCACCCCGAGTTCTACAATACATGTTCAAATCCCACCATGGGTTCAGGAAATATCAACATAAAATTATATAAACAATGCATTAGCAATTAAATAAAATTAAAAGTAAAAAAAAGCAACATTATCAAAATGTGTTGTTAGACCCTTTGTCAAAATTTGAAAAATAAATAATAAATTCAAGAAGGGGGCGTCACCCCCGAGTCCTACAATACCTCATATGTCCAAATCAGACCATGGGTTCGCGAGATATCGAAAATCTTACTTGGCTAAAGGGTCAGCGTAGTCGAGTGGCTAGGGTCACTATTTAGGATCCTTCAACGCCACCTACCACTAGACTAGGTTAGCTTGACAAGGATAGGCTAGGTTAAGCTATGCTCACCAGCTTTATTTGAATAGAGCGCCATGTAAGAGGTTGCGCTCAGCCGCCATCTTGTGTGGAGGAATGTGGAGGTGGAGGGTATAAAACCGCTCAAAAACCACTACTTTAGTTACTTAATCAGAATTTGTGTGCTGATTGTACAGTATATGTCTCTTAACTAACAACGTCTCCAGACTTCAGAGTTGGGTGGCAGAGGGTGGGCGGATAACTTACTCTACTGGATAGATTTTTAGCGGTGTCATACAAGAATTACAGATTTGGAAGGAAGGAAGGAAAATCTCACATCTATTAACCGGGAATAAAAGCAGCTTCACCATATTTCCGAGTATGTGCGTTGCAATAGCCCTACTGTGTAGTAGACAGAAACTGTAAAATACTTGGGTGCTGGCCAAAAGAGGTCCTATTAAGTCCAACAAACTAGCCACGGTCTTTCTGCTGCTATTTAGCGCTGATGTCAGACGAAATCCCATTTTTTGTTATCCTAGCGTACGAACACATCAACGTCGTGTACACAAAGCTAATACGAGTACATGATGTTTTGGCTCAATTATGCACATCTTGCTTTGATTTGTCTATAACATTCCTTACCTTGTACTCAACCTGGTAAAACTTGACTGAACCTCGTCCAACAAGCGAAGACATGCTGGCTATAATCAGTGCAGAACTTGAACCTATATACGTAACGCTTGGAGCTTCAGACAGTGTTGGATATGCTGAAACATAGATGTTGAGTCTCGTTAGTTGGCAGAGTATCAACAGCATGGAATACATGAAGAATAATGGGGAGAAACAAGGAATGTAAAAGAACACCTGAGATATCTTAATTTCTATGTTTTAGGGACCGTGGGACTGGGTTTTCAAATATCGGTATTTGGTGCTAAAACTTTCACAAATGATACAGAACCAATGCCTTCTCCAATAACAACAGAATAGTGTTCGGAATCCAACGAAATAGCAGTTTTCACAGTTAATTAACACATATCCATCTTTTGTTGCCTACTTAGTGACCATTTGTGCTTGCAAAAATTCCTTCCGAAAATGAAGTCTGATTTGTCTTTTTCATTCGATAACTTATCATCCTTTGACATCTGTGGAAACATTGTACCGTAAGAGAGTTTTATTTCAGACAATCATCAGACTGCTTAAAGATGATCATCCTGTGGAAAAGCATGAGAGGATCCAGAGCTACCTTTCCTTTGATCGTGTTGATGTGGTTAGCAACTGTTGCCAGAGAAATCACTGCCTATTTACGTTGAAAATGTACGTTCTAAAAATTACTGTTCACAATATTCCTTTCAGTACTCTAGAACCAACCACCAGAACAGGTGGCAGTTGACTTATAAGTATTTGTAAATGTGTGTTCAATTTCTTTCTTCAAACAATTAGTTATACCATAGAATTTGCATGAATTCATGAACTACACGTATACCTATATAGTACGTACATAATGATTAATGATGATATTAATTTCAGGAATACTGATTTAAACAGAGGTAGTAGTGTATTTTCAGTAGATATAATCAGTTTTTTTCAGTTTCCAGTCCATTTACGTGTACAAGATTTGTGATTATGCATTTGGACTAAAATTGCACTAAACGAAAGTTATCAAGGCAAAACCACTGACATATCTAACTTTTTTCGCTTTTTCTGACATGTTTGCAAATGTTCACGTACCCATATCTCAGTACCTGTTCAGAATTTTCCTACGATTTACATAAGAAACTAGTAGAAAATTTTGCATTCGTTACAATAAAATTGGTAATAGCAATACGGAGCCTAAAATGCACCGGAAGTGAGTTACGGAGGAAAGACTGGAATAAGTGCCTTTTCTTGGCGGTATTACCAAGATGGCAGACAACGCACAAGGAGGAGGAGGTTGAAAACTTGGATTTTTCACGAGAGGGGCAATACATACAACATACCTGAAAATCAAAATTACCCCACCTTTTGCAAGCCAAAATGCTATCTCTACTGGGCTATCATCCACCATCTTGAATATAAAGTAGTGAAATCGATTATTCAACATCAGAATAAATTTGTGACAGTTGCTGTCACTCTGTCACATGTCTGTTATTAATACCTCGCCCAGAAATCTTCCAAAACCCATTTGGAACATGTCAGAACAGACATGTCTCCTAAACCTCATTTCCATCTATGAATATCCCTTAAATTAAAACCTATTCCTTGAATATCTTCTAAAACCCATTTGGAACGTGTCAGAATATACATGTCTCTTAGACTTTTATTCCAACCGTGAATAATTTTGTTTGTTCAGGTCTTTCATGCTTGAAAACCCGAGCAGTAAGTTTATTGCCAACACCATGAAACTACTCTCGAAGTTATTAGAAGTTTGATAACTGTCGGCGGGCGTGAAGAACGGAGGTTTGAATCTTCAGGTTGGCAGACGGCGATGTTCGTGGACCGGCACTGTTAGTACCACGACGGGATTAATATATTAAAAAAAGAAGTGAGAACGTGTGACTGTTGACGACAATGTAAGATAGTCAATAGACATAACCTCATGCCGCGTCCCGGGAGCCGGCGGGCTCTCGGGGAAGCGTAATCGTGAAACATTTAGTGCCGTTAGAAAGTTAAGAATCTGAGATCTTAAATTATTGTGGTTTGCGTCGCTTATTTAATTTTATCGCCACCTTCTAACTCGTAATCTTACCTGTGACCTAATGTTATTTAGAACTGAAGCGTATAAAGGGAAACATTTTCTGTGCTCGTTTGTATGGAAGGGTTTGGTTTTTCATGTTCCGTTATATTATCCTTTCTTGTGTGTAATTTGCCAATGAAATCTTATGACTTTTAACTCTATTCTGTGCTGAATTAGATCGTGGCCGTTGTCATGACGAAGATTTTTTGGTGATACATGTAGTTGATTGTTAAAGGAAATCCCTAAACAGGTTACGATCAGGAGTTGGAATATCCCGAGACAATCTTAGCAGAAGGGGCCTCAGTACATGTGACACGTATTGCGAATGAGGACAAGAAAAAACCACAAGACACATGCTTCATTGCCCTCTGTGCCCTTCATCTTGTGCAGAGGAAGATCTCCTGTAAGCCCCTCCGAGCGCCTTGGATGTTGCTCAGTATTGGGCACGTGTTATATAATTAGGCAGTTTTACCCTTTTATGTACCTGATTAGCAACTGTACATTTGTATGTTTCCGACACATGAAATAAAATAAATTGATAAAGGAAAAGAGAATAATGTCGTAATTCATGGCTGATGGTCGCGAGATATATAAGTTGGATTTTTGCCTTGATGAATGCTAATGAGTTGGTCCATCTAATTAAGGAGTGGATTAAAGAGAATGTTTCCAAAAAATACCTTGCCTTTGAAACATGGTAACGTCCTGATGTGTGCGGAATTCCCTGGTGGACCAGCCTAAACCCCGAAACCTCTGGTACATTTATGTTGCACTTCCCACCCAGCTACAAAACTATTGCAACACAATAAGCTAGAGGAAAGAGAGCAAACCGGGTCAAGGGCCGTGGAGTGAAAGTGGGCCCCAAGCCCAGAAGCCGAAAATAAACCTATAATAGCCTGGTAAATAATAAGCACAATACCATAACATTAATAAGAATTTAATTTCAACCAGAAGAGATATACCCTTTTAACACACAAATTATGGTACAAATATACATGCAAGAACCCATCAAATACAACAATCTGGTATACTCCCCTTCCATGCATTACTCTCATACATTCAAATAATAATTAGAAGTTTTGGTACTCACTGTATTTGTACACCTCACCAATATCAATCATTAGGCTTTGGTACTTACCCCAAATTCATGGGTTGGTTAACATTAATTTATCTACCTCCAAGGATGTATTTGAACATAATGGGGGAGATTATTTAGCATCCGGTCGGTGCTTCATATTTCTCCTCTCGGTGTTTTGGAGAATTAACTTATTGCCAGATCACGCAATCTGTGGATCTTATATTCACATTTAATTCATGCTGAAATAGTAATATTAGGGCATACACTAGGTTAAAGGGAACATGTTATCTAGGAACCCAATTCGCTGACATACCGGTACACAGCCCAAAACACAAGAAATATTTTCGAATCAATATCAACTCCCAAGTCAGAGCAAACTAAACGGATAATTTCGCAATAAACTCCAAGTACTTCAGGACGATATCGTATTTCAAAGGCAAGGTATTTTTGGAAAACATTCTCTTTAATCCACTCCTTAATATTGTTACACCCTGTAGTTGGCGTGAATTTAAACAAATCAACTGTCAATACGGGTGGAGGAATTTTCCCTTAGAAGGGTCGATGAGACCTTTGTGTAGGAAATGGCACATACATTCATCAGCTGCTGCCTTGAAGTGAGGCAGGGAACTGGCAAAGGCTAAGCTAGACAACCCCTGACAGAAAATCCTCAATTACGTGAGGCCTAGCAAGCCAGTAAAAGAGTTTATTTGCAGTTGAAGTGGAAGAGGCTCATAAACAGTACCCGGGAAACTGGAACTGTACAATGATGATGATGATGATGATGATGATGATGAATTGTCAATAAGTCAACACTGAAAATTGGCTTCAATGCTCTCTACTTTTAATAATAGCTACGCACAAATTTAATTTGTTGGCTAAATCCACAATGATGTTAGGGGTCTAGTAATCAATCTTCCAATGGAACAGTTTCTAAGCTGCATCATTGGATCCAGTTATCACCAGAACAGACGTGGCTAAATTACCAGAATAAAATAATTTCTCAACTTGGCATTAATCAAACATGAAGTTTAAAATGTAGAAGTTAAGCTTATTGAATGCCGAAGACCATATACCGTGGAGAGCAACTATCAATTCAGATGTTCATTATTGCCTATTATGACTTGGCAATAATGCTAGGCAAGGACAGTTCAAGGGGTACTGACACCGTGCCATGGCACTACTCTCTAGAAGAAAACGAGATTATTCATAATCCTGAATAAATAATAATGTCCAACCGATACAGTTTAATGTCCTATTAATGCCAAATTACTTAATACTTTGAACATTCCGTCCGTTGAGTATAATCATTGATTCCATCTTACTCTCAGTGAGATCTTGTGCCTGGGTCTATCCGACACGGTTGACGCATGCGTAGAGTCCAAATTACAATCTTTTCTGCAGTCTCGTCCGTCACTGGCGATTCGAAAATAAGCCAGCACCTGTGCCCGAGTCAGTGTGCCCCACGGGAGTACAGGAAGTGAAGTGAAATGCCATCTGTCGCTCACTATGAGGTACCGTACTGTTTCATGCGCCACAGTTAACTCCCTATATGTACTGAAGAGAGAGAGAGAGTTCATTTTCATCCTTATAGCAGTCAACAGCACAAAGTTGATTACACCAAATACTGCCCATTCCCAATGTTGGATGGATTTATCTGTGTAAGTTTATAAATGGGAAATCGAACCCTTTGTGAGAAGCGAGCAAGTAGACCGCTCTGCTACCATGTTATGTAATTGCCTATATTTTCCGATTTCTTACTTCGCATTACCCCTTGAACTGGCTTATAGCCGCCAGTGATGCCAGGTACTTTAATTTTGGATATACGATCATCCAATATGGTTGTCTTCGTCGTGGATATCTTTTCCTGAAAAATTGACTGCAAGCCATTTACCGGATAATTAATATCTTGATGGTGATGAAACACAAACTCTGGATTTGAAGTGTTGTGAAATTAGAAAAGGGACCCATGGAGTTTTTTTCTGCCGCAATTGTTTACAAAATGGAACGTTTGTTATATTCTACAGATTGTAATATGGCTGCCTTAGATTTTAATCAGAAAACAACATAATTTAAACAACTCTATAAACTTATCTAACCAGATTAGAAAATACTTGTCTTGCTGAACCTGGGAGCTTTTTTTCACATTACAGCTAACATAGGAATTCTAATAACTTGACCATGCCTGTACATTTTATAAGCCGTGATCACAATATCGCCGTGAGCATTAAGGCACTCATTCCACTGACGCAGCAGGTTGAAAAAGTCCGTAATTGCCTGCTGCATATCCTCGTTCGACAGGAATCGTCGACCCTTCAAGGCCTTGAGGAGAGATCAGGATATATGGCAGATTCTCGAGTGTCTCTCACTTGAGTTGGCGTACCTTCTGAGTTATGACATATTCAGTATGGGGACGTGCGTTATCATGAAACAGCAGCACCCGTTGCCGCAGATTACCCGGATTTCGCCTTAATTGCACGGTGCAATTTCTCCAATGTTCTGCAGTATCGTTCCCCAGTGATGGACACATCATTTTCCTTCAAATCAATAAGCAATGGGCCCTGGCAATCAAGGAACAGGGTTTATTTATTTAGCGTATGGCTTTTAGTGCCGGGAGTGTCCGAGGATATGTTTGGCTCGCCAGAGGCTGTAGCTGCTTCAAGCGGACACCCATAGGGTGGGCTACAAGTTCCGTTCAATTTCAAGTAGTTCCACTTTCGCTACCAGATGTCACTGACACTTTGTGGTGAACGTTGGAACTTTGATAGAGCGTTTCAACAAAATCGAACCTAGAAATTTAGCTTCACACAAGTTAGGAAGTGGGAGGATCTTTTATATGCCATAAATATATGACATGGGACTGCCGGCTTTACTTCCCCTCCGAAGGAAGCCATACTGAAGGATTTTAACACTCTTAAAAAATCCGACGACTTCGGCCAGGTTTGAATCCGCAATCTTGAGCAGAGAAAAACAGCATGCTACGAACTACGCCACCGAAGCCACTAAAGAAAAGGGTGAGCATCACCTTTCCAGAGGATGGTTGGCTCTCGAACTTCTTGGGACGAGGGAACGATGGATGACACCACTGCATCATCGTCGCTTACGATTCCAGTTCCCAGTGGTGCACCAGATATTGCCGCCTGCAACAATGCGCTCGAGGAACGTGATGGATTTAACATTGAAACACATCAGGTGCTGCAGGCAAACAGCCATCCGGTGTGCATTTTGCTCAGCATTCTACGCCCGGGGTTTTGCTGCAGCAACGCTCTCAAACGGAAACTTTCTGGTCACGCCTTATACACTGCCATTGCTATACCGTAGTTTATAAAGTACCATGTATCACATACAATAAATGGGAATTTATCACGACCCCGCAGCGTAGCTGTACGCGTTAAATTGCTCACCACGACTGTGATGGGGACCTGGAACAAGTCCGGAGATTCGAGGTTTGAATCCCGGCACAGACAGTGGCTATCCTGAGTGGTTTCTCTCTAGACTCCCTCCAGGCAAATGCCGGGATAATAGCTTATTTTAAGTTTCGGAGCACCTATCCCTATCCCGATCCACTGTCCTTGGGGGTAAATCTGAGATTTGTTCTCATACAAAACTGTCCCTTATAGTGGCTGCTGATCTCTTCATCCGCTTTATAAGTGAGAATGGGTTAGGGACACCAATCTAAACTTTCCAGTGTACATTGACTCAACGACTTGTTCGTTTTTGAATGCTGAATTTTTGTTTTTCCGTAATGTTTGTTTATATTATAATTCATAGTTTTATATAAGTTTTTTGAATGATTAAATTTCGGTAGTTTCAAATTTAGGTGTCCACCTCTAAATTTTAAATTCCATTTAATCTGTGTTAAGAGGTACTGATGACCTCGTAGTTCCGCCACTTAAAACAACAATAACTAACTAACTAACTAACAGTGACATCGGACAATAGTGTAAACTCTCAAAGATTGATCGCCAGTTAAGTGGTAAAATCAGCGCATCAATGCGGATCTCATCAGGAGGAAAGATAATTACAGTTACGACTGTTAAAATCACCACAGAAACACAGGTTATCAGATACTGTAAATTGAATGCACACTCAATTATATGGGGCTGATGATCAAGCCCATAAAACAAATAATACAATAGAATTTGCTGCAAGTTGAGTTGCCCTTAAAATGATCTCTGTTTACATGCAAGAATGTTGTATTTAGTACTTACTGTCTTGGCACAATGGAGGATAGAACCCAGGCTGGCAGCCTGATTCACATTCTCCTGTATAAATATTGCAGCTCCCACTTATACAGTTGCCACATGGCATCCTGCAGCTGGCACCATAGCGACCTGGTTCGCACTCTGAAGAAGAGAAACAAAGTCATATTACTTATATATCAACACTGGATTCAAAATACCATTTGGTGTAGCTGATGTTCAATCCTGTTACTAACAAGTGGTGCCCCTGCATAGGTATTGGAATCGAAATTCCAATACTGAACTGAGCATCAGCACTAGGTGGCCAGACTATCTATATAGATCTCCTGATCAAAACACACTTACAATGAAAACTCAAGAAAATGGTTCTTTTAAGGACCGATTGACAAGAAAGCTTGGTCCTAATTTACGTATCTGTCATTTAAATGTAGAAGGCTTAAGTAGATCTTCCCAAAATGCTGATTAATGACAATATTGATGTGCTTGCACTCCAAGAAACTCATACTGCGGATGAAGGTCAACTTCAGCAAAGAGGCAGAATACCAGGATTTAGCATTATTGGTGCGACGAATGCACATGGGACAGCTACCTACGTCCAGAAAAATCTAGAGAATGTCTCACTTCTTTCAGCAACTAGCTTTGACAATATACATCTAGTCACAATTAAGATAGAGGACATTGTAATTACCAACGTGTATAAGCCACCAGCAATGGAATGGTCAAATCATGTGTTACAACCGTATCCTCATCCTGCAATCTATGTAGGTGATTTCAACAGCCAACATGTTGAATGGAAATACGAGACAAATGATGTAAATGGAGAATCTGTCTCATAATGGGCTGAGGAAATTGGCCTCTATCTTATCTTTGATGCAAAAGACAGAGCTACCATTCGATCTGCTGCATGGAGACGTGATTTTAATCCTGACTTGTCCTTCGTGTTCACAGAGACATACGGTCAACCTCTACCCTCTACACGGGAAGTTTCTTCTGATTTTCCCCACAGTCAACATCGCCCTGTTGTCCTGGAAGTTGGCACTCAACTACCTTTTGTGACCTCGATGGAATTTCATGAAAGCAAATTGGAATGATTTCTCACGAGACCTCGATAAATATGTTAGATGGATTCCTCCAAATGCCGATAATTATGGCAGATTCGTTGGTGCCGTTCTAGCTGTTGCTAAAAAATATTCCAAGAGGCTACAGGAAAGAGTACATTCCTGGCTGGATTGATGTTTCTGAGGAGCTTTGCAAGGAATTTATCACTAATGGAGACCAGGATATTGCTGATGAACTCCACCAAAGCTTGGATAACTCCCGAAGACAAAAATGGGTTGAGACTGTAGAATCATTGGAACTTAAGAAATCAAGCAGACAAGCTTGGTCCTTGCTGAGGAAACTGGGTAATGGCCAACCAGCAGTTCGTGAGACACCTACAATAACTCCTAATAAAGTTGCTGCACTCATAGTTTCCGTGTCTAAAGCAACAATGGATGTGAAGCATGTTTTGACAGGTCCGAAAGGAACTGAAATTTTTGAAAGCTCAAAGCCAATCATACTCAGAATATGCTTGTCCCTTTTATCTTGACGATGTTGAAGTAGCTTTGAAGGATATGTCAATTGGTCAAGCACCGGTATTTGATGGACTTCATCCCGAATTTCTTGTCAACTGTGGTAGAAATGCACGATCATGGCTGTATCCTGCAGACTGGTAAGATTCCTCACTGTTAAAGCAAACAAAATTCATCGCTGTTTTGAAACCTGGGAAACCAAATTATAAGCCAGAGAGTTACAGACCAATATCTCTATTGAGTGTATGCTACAAATTAGTGGAACGACTCCTCCTGAACAGAATTGCTCCAAGATTGCTTGCGGAGATACCCATTGAGCAAGCGGGATTTAGACCTCATCGCAGCTGTACAGACCAGGTGTTGTCACTAATGACATTTATTGAGGCAGGATTTCAAAATTGCCCTAAGACATCAGTGTCATTCATTGATCTCAAGGCTGCCTACGACACTGTTTGGAGGGAAGGTTTGATTTACAAACTACTTCGAGTAATTCCCTGCAAGACCATTGCCAATCTAGTCCATAACTTGATGAGTAACAGACTGTTTAGAGTCTGGGTTGTCATGGGTAGTACAGATAGTGCACAAAAGAAATTGAATGGCGGATTACCACAAGGTTCTGTCCTGGCTCCACTTTTTTCCAGCTTGTACATAGCTGATATGCCGAGGACGGAATGAAGGACATTTGGGTATGCAGACGACTGGGCGATAGCTACAAGAAGTTCAAACATAACAACAACTGAGAACACACTAACAACAGACCTGAGTATCCAAGGGGAGTAATTTCGCAAATGGAGACTACAGCCTAGTATGACCAAGACAGAAGTTTGTGCCTTCCACTTAATTAATCGCATGGCTAACATGGATCTCAGGGTGTACTTTGATAACGTCCTTCTGCCACACAATTGGCATCCCAAGTACTTGGGTGTTACTTTATACAGAACCTTATCCTTCAAACAACACCTTTTGAAGACTGCTGCTAAGCTGAGATCATGCAACAACATCATCCAGAAACTATGTGGAACAACATGGGGCTCTAATGCTTCAACTCTTCGATCTTCTGCAATTAGCCTCGTTCTATCTGTAGCTGAATATTATGCCCCTGTCTGGTTAAACAGCCCTCACATAGGGAAGATCGATGTTGAAATCAACAAGAACATATGATTGATATCTGGTACAATTAAATGCACCCCCATTCAATGGCTTCTTGTTCTGAGCTACATTCTTCCACCCCATCTCCGCAGGTGTAATATCCTGGTCAAAACATACCAAAAGATACTTCAAAATCAGGATCTCCCTATTCATGCTGATATACCTGCTGCTTGTCTACGCAGACTTCGCTCAAGGCAGCCCCCTGTGAAGACAGCTACGAGACTTATCATTGAGAACTTTGACATAGTCCAGCAGTGGTCTCACGATTGGAAGACTTTTGCTCCACGGGAGTGCCGAGATATGCCATCTGTCACTTCTAAAGTACCTGGCTTTGATCTTCCTCGTCGGATATGGTCGAAATTAAACCGTATCCGAATCAATTCTGGTGTTTGTGCGGACTCTTTGTTCAAGAAGTGGAACAGGTTACCCTCTCCCAAGTGTGACTGTGGAGCCGATAGACAAACGGTGAGGCACATCATTCACGACTGTCCTCTAAGATCCTATGGTGGCAACATATTGGATTTTATCTCGGCGACTCCTGCATCAGTGGACTACATTTTGAATTTAGATATAATATTATGAGACAGTGGCCTGTTTGCCATCTCGTGATGAATGCAGTACATTTGCATTTGTCAGTTGGCACAGGCTAGAGTAAAAGGTGGCTTTTCACCGATGTCTCAGTCTCACTCATGGCTGTGATTATATGGAAGCTACTGAGGTATGGGTGGTGCTTAGTAATGGCATTCAGGGCACAGTCAGTGCCTGTGGATGCTGTGAAAGGTTCTACTCATAGGGTTAGGACTACTGTTCTGACTCAGTGAGGAAAGCAATGGCAAACTACCTCACTCCTCTTCTTGCCTAGAACGCCTCAATATAGCGCTGCCTTGGTTTTTTGTGGGTATCTACTCACATAACGTAACGGCGGTGCTTTTTGAGGATCCAACCAGCCTTCGGGCTGACTACCTAACAGACAGATTATGAGACTATCTGTTCTCTTTTTATTTATTTATTCAATATTTCATTAAGATGTATTATGATGTACTGTAAGTGTGTACCATACCATACGATAAATAAAATAAACTACCAACGTGGTTATTTACTCCTCATAACAATTGAAGTGCTACCTTTAAGAATATTTTAACTTACATAAGGTAGGAGTAAAGTTTCAAGGAGAAATAATTTCAACTCTAAGATTTGCTGATGACATCGTCAAGAAAACCAGGAATAGCAAGCTTAGTTACGGAAAGAAGTGTCGAGGACAAGAACTGTAGGGGTATATCAATGTTCGAATATGCTAAACATAAAGTCTCGGATGTAGCGTGCGGTAGCGATGTAGAGTTGAAACGATTAGCCCAGGACAGGGAGGAATAGAGTGCTGCATCGATCAAGTCAAAAGACTGAAGACTCAAACAACACAAAAACGTTGAAGAGTCACGTTTCTGTGCAAGAGACGTTCCTTCATTTATCATCTAGAGGATGGCTTCTGAACCATTGGTATCAACACCATTTCATTCTGGTGATTTTTGTTTTAACTTTACACCTGAAATCTCGAAATTCTAAACTATGGCCATGATTTTAAATTAATACCACATATTAATAGTTAAATTTGAATTGATTTAGTAAAGAACTGCCAGTGAGGCTATTAAGCCCCTTATGTAGCATCTATTTTTTTCTGGTTTAAAACATAGACTATTAAACAACCTAAGATCCAGATTAACAACTATTAAAACAAAATAAGAATGGCACTAATAACTTAAGAAAGAACTCATCAACACTGCTCATGACATTTATTCTTCTTCTTCTTCTTCCTCTTCTGCTTTTACGGCCTCATTGGACCACTTCAGTCGATCATATCTTGGTCTTCTTCTGCAGTAAGTTTTTTTCCCGAGTTGCCCAGTAGCTTTTCATTCGCCCTGATCTTCTCAGGCGTTCCTCATCTGTAAATACCCTTTTTACTGTATGACCTTTGTCTATTTTGTTTTGCTTGAAATCTTATTTTTATATATTTTAGTTTCTTTAAATATTTCGTTTTGTTTTGCAAGTCATCCAAGGTTATTTCTAATTATTTCATATCTTCTCTAATTTCCTTAATCCTTCCTAGTTGTTGTTTCATATTCCAAAGTTTCTCTACAATATTTCAAGATAATATGGTTTCCGGTGTCCTCATAATGTGACAAAAGAAAGAAATCAATTTCTTCCGAATGGTATCAGTGATGGGTTCCAGTTCTCTGTATACCAATTCATTTGGTACTATCCGCCATTGTCCATCTTTCTGATATTTTTTATGTATGCATGTTCTAACTATTCTTTTTCTACTTTTAAAATTTTGTCGATTCTGTTTTTGTGAGTAACTTTAAAAGAGTTTCGCTTCCATATGTCACCTCTGATTGAACCACCTTCTTGTAATGTTTTAATTTTGTTGTGATTGATAGACATTTTCTTTTATATGTAGACCATGTTAATGACATATCATTATAAATTAACTTCTTTTTAAACTAATCGATTCATTGTTGTTGCAAATTGCTCTGCTGTATGATCAGAATGTTGTATAGCAGATTCGTTTTTGTATCTTTGATTGATGCTGGGCTGTGACTGGCAGTTGTTTTTGGTAATTTTGATGTATTTCCTGCCATTAATGTTATTGTTTTTTGCTGAATTTATGTAATTTTGGTGTGTAGTTGTGTTATAGAACTGATGTTGGGAGTTTTTGGTGTGAAATGGGGGATTTGAGTAGTCAGACGCGGCCAAGCCTAGTCAGTCTTCTGCTGCTGTCTACGCCCGGCCGCGTTGAGTTGGGTGAGAGTTTTGGGTTTCGTGAATGATTCTGTAGTTGTAGTTATGTGTATTGTATGGCATGTTAGGTGTTATTCCCCAGGCCCGCAACATGCCATCCCGGGCGAGGCAGCCGTGGTCTACTCCCCAGGTAGGCATGCCACGTTGCGGTGGTTCACTGTTGTATGTGACGGTTTGATAATTTTATGTGTAGGTAGTAGCTACATAATGGAGATGGCTGTGAGTTGTTGGAGTAGGTGGAGCAGCTGTGAGAATGCAGTGGCGTGTGGGGCATGAGGGGGGGTTGCGTCAGTGTGAGCAGATGGGGGGTATGTTTTGGGAGTAGTGTGGACTTCAATTGCCGATGTTTAATGCCAGACTTGATGTACCTGCACCCCGGGTAGGAAGCTGCGTGCTTCCCTCCACAGTTTACACATGTGGGGGAGTCTCGTGGCACTGAGTATTCAGAGTGACGATGTGGGCATCCACATCTGTTACATCTGGCTTCCTTTTTACAGTCTGCAGTTGTATGGTGCAGCCGCTGGCAATTGAAGCACTGTATTAGTGCAGGGTGTGGTCTGCTCGGTGGGCGTCGAGGCGCCTGAGTTTTTGTAGGTATGGGAGGAAGATTTTGGGTTGCAGAAGCGGTGTCGTTCTCTGAGGGAGGAACGACTGCTTGTGTGGGTGTTGTGTGGAATGTGGTTTGTGTGCTGGATGTTTTGTGCTAGTGCGCTTGTGTCTGAGTGTATTTGATTTTGACTTGGGGTGTTGTTTGGGTGCCATCGTTTACTTGTGAGGTTGGCAGTATGGTTGAGATGGGAGCTGTTTTCGTTGAGTTTGAGTTGGTGTGAATAGATTGTGTGTTTGGGTATCTGCTTGTTTTCAGTTTGGAAGTTTGTATGAAGTGTTTCCTGTTTCTATGGCTGTTTGAGTGTGTTCGTACGGATGTCTTAGGTGTTTGCTTGTGATTGTTTTGTGCTGGACAGTTGGTGATCTGTTTGGGTGTGGTTATCTTGTTCCTCTGTTGGAAATGGTGAGAGGAGAAGGTGTTGGGGGATACCCGGGTGGCTCTGGATTGAAAGCATAAGAAGCCCCAGGCGCCTGTTGTGGGTGGTGGGTGACGGCAATGAAAACGTTAACTGTTTCTTCGATGTCCGTGACGAACCGCCACACAGGCTCCAGCACCTGTATGACGGACATCCGGTTCGTGATGGGATCCCGTGATGGCCAAATCATAATAATACTGGCCCACGGGGAGTTCCGGGTAGGGTGAGAGTACTGAAGGTACTCTGAGAAGACAAAAAGGGGGATGGTTGGAGAGTTCATGATGTTGTTTGGCGTGGAGCACGGTGGACTAGCGTGTTCTTGCTTGATGCTAGGCTCGGAATAATGACATGCATATCAATTGAAGTAACTTGATTATTTTCAGTTTGCTTAGGAGTATTAAAGTGTTTATTCCCTATAAACACATAATATTCTTCTTTTAGCTTACTAGTCTTGGATCCTATCTTTCATAACACAACGTAGAAGATCGAATACACAAAATAACGATCTATCTCTCATATGGCCTCATAACAAACGAATGAAGAATTTCTCTTTATTCAAAGAGTAAATATCCTAGTGCTATCATCTGGTATCCAAAAAGAAAACTATCTTCCGAGAACGAGAAATAAGGTCTTCAAATGTTCCCACGCTTCGGATGAACAAGTATTGAGATATGAAACAAGAAACAAGTGACTGCCGCTGAAAACTTGCACACCGATCATTAAAAACAATAAAAACGAGCTAAACAAAAATAAATCTTGTAGAAATCTTCTGGAAACTAGGGAAGGCATACTGCACTTTCGAATGAGACAATAAAAATTTCAAAAAATTTCTTGAAAATGTCTAATGAAGAGTCGCTGAGTACCTTTCATGATAATTATCGAACGGAAAATGTAAGGAAAGTTTACTTTTGTTAAGAATGCATCACACATGTATTAACCAATAATACACAGAATCATTTTTACTCGAACACAACACATTTATTCATTACTAGCATTCACAGTACAATGGTCGTCGCAACACCAAGGAATAATATATAATAAAAAAACAAGTGAACATAATCAGATGCAACAACTCCCCCGTCTAAGCTAGAGCCAATTTGAGATTAAGTCTATCAGGTTTCTTTCCAACTCTAGAACTACGACGTATCTCAGGAACTTCCTGATTAGCAGGGTGGGCGGGTTCAACATGAGGTTCGGGTAGAACTACTGCACTTATTTTATCTTTTGGAGGAGTTAGTGGAAACAAAATCTCAGGAGTGTTATCATCATCAGGATCAGACCGTAAATCAAATGCATCATCAGTCATTGGTGCAGACATTGCAATAGTTCCAGGAATGGCTTTATTATTAGCAGGTCTAAATGGTAGGAGTTGATCTACATGTTTCCTGTGAGTGATACCGTTAGCGTCTCTCACAACATACATAACGTTTCCTTCCCGTTCATTTATTATACCTTTCTCCCAGGAATCTGTTTTATTACCAATTCTCATACGTACCAGGTCTCCTATCTGGAATGAGCGTGTTTTGTCCATCAATAGCTTAGGTCTACTTTTAGGTTGGATATCAAAGAACTTAACCACACTTAATCTAGTCCTCAGACCTCTACCAAACATAAGCATAGCTGGGCTTTCACATGTGGAAGCATGTTCAGAATTACGATAAGCAAGCAACCAAGTATACAGCTTATCTATGGTGGTTGTTTCATCGAATTTGCTGGCTTTTAATGCATGCTCGAAAATTTGGACACCTCTCTCTAACTGTCCATTAGAGTTTGGGTGGTAAGGAGCAATTGTCAATTGCCTAATACCATTTTTGGCACAAAAAGATTTAAAATCATCACTGATTAATTGGGGTCCATTATCAGATACAATAACTCTAGGCAACCCAAATTGAGCAAACAAAGGAATCATGATGATGATGATAATTGTTGTTTTAAGGGGCCTAACATCTAGGTTATCGGCCCCACAAAGGAATCAAAGCATCAACCAAGGCTGATGTTGTAGTCGATGACATTTTGATAACTTCTGGCCATTTACTATAGGCATCGACTACAATCAAGTACAGTACATGGCTTTGGAATATTCTGCAAAGTCGATATGGAGTCTTTCCCAAGCCTCCCTGGGCCATTCTCATGGGTGGTAGGGAGCTTTAGCTGGTAAGTTACTGGAACAATCATCAGTAATTAAGTCTATATCTTTATCTAATCCAGGCCACCATACGAAGCTACGGGCAAGAGCCTTCATTTTAGTAATACCTAAATGACCTGAGTGGAGTTCTTTCAAAATCTGGGGTCTTAAACTAGCTGGAATGACAACTCTCCCCCGTTTTACAATGCAATTATGGTCAATAGAGTATTCATTTTTATGCTGGGAATACTCTTTCAGGAAATTTGGTAATACAGCAGGCCATTGATCATTTCTGACACAATTCAGGAAAACAGATAGAATTTTGTCTTTGACAGTTTCATTAGCAACTTCTTTTGCTGTGAAAGGGGCAATATCTAGCATGAGAAAATTTATATGTAAAACAGTTTCATTAGGTTTAGTCTGTGCAGGCAATGGCAATCTAGATAGGCAATCAGCATTACAGTTCTCATCCGTTTTGCGATAGATAATGTCATAGTCATATTGGGACAAGAGTTCAGCCCACCTTTGGCGCCTTTTGTCACATATTGAGGATAGTGTACCCATGTGAGTAATCTCCATGGAAAATATGCTTCCGCCTCCAGCTAGCTTCAGACCTCGGCGTGTACCGTTCTCCCACTGAGCAGTTGCATATTCTTGATTAGAGACTAAAAGGTATCAACTCTACAATGATAAGGCACAACTCTACTCTAAAGACTTTAATTCAGTAAAACTCATGGCTTCAAACAAAATAATATGAGCACAATCCCAATAAACAATACACAAACAAACAAAGGTACTCCCATAATCCACTAATTATTCACATAGTCTAACAAATTAAATCCATATCATTATTCAATCCTTTACCATTATGTGGACTTTAAACTTCACTCAAGTGCGTTGATGCACATGTAACGTTTCACAAAACTGAACTATTACACTCATGTCACCTAATGTGACTTCTTTAAATTCACAAAGTTACTTGTTTCTAACAATACATCTTAATTTACATCATGTGTACTGTCGGTGTTATATCTCTCTCTCCCACCAAATGCTTTCATGCATTAGCCAACTCATGGGTTGCACTACAATCTACTTGCAACACCACAATTACGTAAGTCTACCCCTCCACTCCCCTCTTTTTATAGTTCCACTGCATGCCATTGTGATTTCAATAAATAACTTCTGTTATCGCTGTGTCGGATAGTATTATTACGCTTCCCTTGCGAACGTAGACTGTGGCGTCAAGTGCCCAACTTCATTAACTATGTGTCACTGTCAGTATCAAATGCAACTTCCGACCATTCGTAAGATTGCTAAAATTTTATATCATCAGGGTAATCTATGATTAGCAATGTGTTTTTAAACCACACACATTCATTACACTCTATAACAATTCTTCCTTTCAATACAAGCAAGGTCTTAAATCTGTCCTCTCAAAACGCGAGCCTTCACGGCTTGTTTAGCAACCCAGCCCCTTGGAGCTGTCTGTATACAATGGAACAGAGTAGGGGTGTTCACAGCTGTAAACCGTCCCTTGTCTCCCTGATTCCTGGACTTCATCTCCCCAAGCAGTATTACGATTTTGAATACAATATTGTGGTCACAATGATCCACGTGATCCCATATGATCTAAACTGAATATTATGCAATGGTTCTGGGTGAGCTTGAATATTTAATCCTAGTCTTAGGACATTAATAACGGCCTCAACAGGTCCGTATCATGCTATGAAGGCACGAGATTCATAAAACACAGGTCTCGTGGGTAGCCGGTATCTTAATAAATGCTACGGTCAGTCAACAGCTGCCGCCAATAGGATTCGCTTCACAAGAGCCGAATCATTCAATAACAAGTTCTCGGACAATCAGGTATAGTGTAGAGGTTTACAATGTTCTCCCCTCACCTACCACAGGATTCGAACCCGGAACATTTCATATCCATCATCGGAGATAGGGTACACACTAAATACGCTCCGGCATAAATTAATATCTCTGTACGCCCATGCTGTACGAGATTTCACACGTCGATTAGATCACCTGGCTCCTACCTGTCTATGATCTCGTCCTATTATTATAAAGAGAACTCTATCTGTTACTCTACAAGCTTATACACAAGCCACAAATTCAATTCACTGTCAAGCTCCTTCATTTCCTTGCATAATTATATTCCCATTAATGCAATATATTTAATATTAACTCTTTTCTCTTCCCTTGATGTAATCTACTGCTTGGCTAGATAAATAATCCAATTAGCGTAAATATTTCTTGCTTCCAACCTTTTATCCTGATGTATTCAATTATACCGTTTATCATTATTATAATTATTATTATTATTACTGACGTAAATTATTTTTCCGACACAACGTAACCATTTCAATGATCGAACATTCGTGTTCGTTACGTTAAGTTTTACATAACTGAATTGCCATTTTATTGATAATATTAATAGTGGTAACGATTAATCCACTCTCTGATGTATTCAACATCTTAACTTTACTGAAATCAAACCATAAACGCATGAGGGTATACCACCTAATATTGATTCTTACTGGCATATTTTATACTTCCGAAATCACATTACATGCAGTGGCTATACTTCTATAATAACATGATTTGTGGGGTACTTACGTAAGCTTATCTAGGTGGCTCCAACCACCATCTTCCAGTGTCACCTGCCATTGGCCTACTTAGTGACACATTGCCATACTGCTAATACACATCTTATATGACATCTGATTCATAAACACACGACACTTTTCCATTTTTATAATGAAGCTAATGCTTCCAAAACACATGACACTTTATAACACTGGTTATATTATTAATTTAAGAGATATTTTACATAAAATCACTGCACAAACACACGTTACACTTTATATTCCTGACTGGTTGAAATTCCCTGGCAAAATATCAGAATTGCAGGTGCGGACGGCCCTTTCTTCGGTCCTACCCCCTCCTGATTGAACATCTCGATCATCTGCTCACGGATTCACCAACAGTCTATCGATTATCCCTTGATAACCTTCCTGATATTGCAGTGATATGCTTACATATAGTCATGAACGCTACTTATTGGTATACTCCAGATATGTATAACCAATCACTATTTTTCACTGCGCTCAACATTGTACATTGTATTTACATAAATTATTACTTTCAACAGTTCTGCCTAGTATATCACACGGCACTTAATAAACAGTATATAACAGTCTTACTGCACGGCTTCCCAAATTGAAGTCCGAGCCTCCTATCTTCACTTCGGTAATATGCATTTCGCATAATCAAGTTTGTCGATTACCGTCCTCATTCTTATTTGATGACCATGCATGAATATATTATCACTGGTGCGTTACACTGCACAGCTAACATGCTGATTACCAGTAAAATGATTAAGTTTTTGTGTGCGCGCCTGGGCGCTCCGCAACTTTCAAACACAATAACTCCCACCAACTACTTTCAACTGACTGCCAACGACTGTAAGTTCCAACTGTCTACGACTCTAAGTTCCAACTGTCTCTCTGACTGGGTCCACCCCTTATATCCGTTTCACACGAAAAAGTAGGGCAAGAATTCCCGCGCTATATCATCTCCTCTCCCAGGATGATTCTGGTCTTGGAATAATATTCATATTGTTCCTTTTTCTTCGCTGGTCACAAAAATGCATGTGTGCTCGAGGATCGATCGGCCAATTAATTAATATTAATTGCCTTATCCATGGCGTGGGGACGCGGCGTTACTTAAAAATCCCCTTTTCACTGGTCAGGTCAGTCCACGAACACCACTCGTCCTGTATCATTACGCACTGCATTAAATATGCTTTGATTTCGCCGTTTAATGGCTCTAAAATTAGCCTCCTGGCTAAAGATTCACCTGTGTGCAACTCTCATGTCATTGCATTGCTCCAATCACGAGTAATCAATGATTTTCCTTGGGATCTTCCCATCCCACTCTCATTTTCATTCTCAAACGGGGAAGAACCTGGTCATTATTCAACCCCCCGACCCCTTGCAGACGACTTAACTGGGTCAACAAGATTGACGTGGCTCCAAGGTTCTCCTCCCACAATTCTGGGGCTATTAGTAAAACGTCAAACTCTGCACTTCTGTGTTTCAAGTCCAGCATAGCCTACTCCATGTAGTCCAAATAATGCTATATTCCACTCATTTTCCTGCATTATTTCACTAAATAATGTCAGTATCAACTGACATCACACCAGTGATTAAATATATAATTTCCTCTAGGGGTTCTTATAACGAAACACCCTCAACAGATCTCGGGTTCGTTCCCTGGGGGACCTTCATTCAGAGCTCAACTTATCTCCGAGATCCACATTCGATACCAGTCAGCATGACCCCCTCGGGTTCAATAGTGAAGTTTTAGGACTAAAATTATAGATAAGTGGTTTGTGGTCTGTCACCAACGTAAAATGACGCCCTCTTAGATACAAGTCACATTTCTTCACGCCCCAAATAATAGCCCTGGCTTCCTTATCCAAAATACAATAGTTTTTTTCTGCTTTACTCCATGTAGAACTAGCAAACAATAAGGGTCTTTCTGTCCCATCTGAGAATATGTGAGATAGACAAGCTCCCATACCTGTTTCAGATGCATCACGAGCTAAAACTAAAGGCATTGCTGGATTATAATGACACAAAACCTTATGAGACAATAACATAGATTTAGCCTGTTCAAAAGCCTTATCACATTTGGCATTCCATTTACACTTTGGTTGATTTGCACACTGGTACAGGGGACCTAAAACGCTAGACAGGTTTGGTAAAAATTTACCATAATTATTCATCAACCCCCAAAATGACAAAATCTGGGTCTGAGTAACAGGTTTAGGTGCTATTTGAACAGCCTCTACTTTCTCGTTAGTAGTGTCCAATCCATTCCTATTGATAAAGTGCCCACAGTACTCAACCTCATCTTTAAAAAACCTACTCTTCCCTATGTTGACAGTCAGTCCTGCTGTTTTATATCTTTCAGTCAATACTATTAAATGGAACCAGTGTTTTGCAGGGGATGACCCAGTGATGATAGTATCATCAAGATAACAAAAGGTTTTCTAAAGACCTGAATGAATATTGTCCATCTTGGCCTGCCAAATTGCCGGAGCTGAAGCAATACCAAAAGCAAGCCTCGTAAACTTGAACAGCCCCCAAGGGGGTAACAATCGTCTGCAAGTTTTGAGATTGCTCATACATTTCTAGTTGTAAGTAGGCACAATTTAGATCGAGTTTGGTAAATTTCTCGCCCCCTCCTAGCTTTGCAAAAATTTCATCAATCTTTGGTAAGGGGTATTGGGGCACTACAAGGTTAGGGTTGACGGTTACCTTAAAATCCCCACATATTCTCGCCTTCGGTGCCACGCTCTTAGCTTGATCTATGATAGGGACAATGGGTGTAGCCCACCTTGTTCGTGCCAACTCCTCATCTGTTAACTTGACAAGTGTTCCTTCATCCACCATATCCTGTATTTTCCTTTCTACCAGAGATCGGTGAGCTAGTGGGATAGATCTAGCTTGAAGAGCTACGGGTTGAGCCCCTCTTTAAGTACTAGGGTCCCCTTGGCCCCTTTTAAGGTCCCTGGTTGTTTAGTGAAAACCTCAGGATAAGCCTTTACTAATTTCTCCACTGAGTTGATTTCAGGGTGAAAGACTTCCAGTTGTTTCACCTGATGCACTTTTACCATATTTTCCCACTTTAATGGAAGGAATCTAAGCCAATTCCTACCAAGCACAGTGGAGCTAGCTGAAGATTTCACGACATACAAAGGCAACAAATGCTTTACATTTTCAACCTCAGCTGCAACATTCACTAAATACACAGAACCCTTTACAGGTGTGTTGTCAAAATGAATAATATTTGTTTTCACTTTACGCAGTTTGTCTTTAGGGAAATGTTTACACCATTCTTCATCTAATATATAAAAGTGAAAGTCTGTATGTGGGTATGTGGGTATGTGGGTCTGTTCCGTATACAAATCCACACCGTTCCACCAATCTCAACCAAATTTTGCATACACATAGTTTAGGACCCGGAAGGAACCTCTGGCTACATGAATTTTCGATAGTCTTTCTCATTCTTTTGATTTAGGCCCTTTTGGACTCAAGCACAGGCTAATCAAATCATAAAATATACTCATGAAGGAATGGCAAGGCAGATAGTTTCCATGGCAACATAGCTCAAGTCGAGACACGGCCGTCTGGATGCCAGTTGCGCTCTGCACTACTGGTATAGAAAATGAGCATCTTTACTTGAAATCCCGTTAGTTACTCACCTACTCACACAGCACTGTCAACCGAGTTTAGCATAACAAAGACTTGACACTATCTTCTACTATATATTTGTCAAATACCACTCACTCACTCATTCATTCATCACGAAATCTCAGAAACCACCGAACGGATTGGAATGAAATTTGGTATGCAGCTTCCCCAAGGACCGCAAATGCCCACTAAGAATGGATTTTTGTATATTCAGGTTCTAAAGGGGTGTTAAGGGGGTAGACCTGCATTTCATTGACTAGCAATATCTCCCGATTGGTTTCATTGGGGGATGTGATACTCGGCACATAAACCCATCATTAAAAACAAGTAGTTCCGTGAAGAACTATACAGCCTATTTTCATATATCCTACTTATGTTAACTGCCACAATCAACATACAAAATTTCAGTTTAATTGCTGTAACAGATTCGTAGATATTGAGAACCGTCTAGAGATTTCATATGGTCACCAGGATGGATTTATATTTTTGTACTATTACATTAAGATTATTGTGTACGTGTGGTATTCAAACTTCAATCGCATGATTATAACACTAGAAATAAAAACGAGATTTTAAAAGTACGCACACCAGCCATCTTTTGATTATGCAAACAATTGAAATAAATTACATGCCAGTGGATCAACACTAACTTGTATAAGCATTTAACGTGCAACGTTTCACGGCACTCGGAGAGTTAATTCGCGAGAAACGTCCATTTAAATATTTATACTTCGCGTCACCGCCATGTTGGATTTGTGCTCACCAGGTTACTGAAAGTCCTATAGGTGAACATATGTTCATAGTCTCTATGAACATAAAAAAATCAATTTGGTTGCTGTAAAAGATTCATAGATATTGAGAACCGTGTAAATATTTCGGAAGCTCGCCATTTAGGATTTTTATATGTATAGTCCATGGATTTATGTACCATTCTAGGACAATTATTGCCTAGCTTCATTATTCAAACTTTCACTTCGATCGCATGATTACGACACAAGAATAAAAACTTAATTTTAAAATTTTGCACAGCCGCCATCTTGAGGTTATGTAAACAATTGAATTAAATTAAATGGCAGTGCATAACAATCTGCAAAATCATTTAATGTACCACATTTCACTGCGCTCAGAGAGTTAAATCACGAGGAAAGTCTATTAAAATATTTCAAATTCGCTTGGTCGCCATGTTCGTTTTGTACTTTACAGGTTTATGAAATATACATAGGTAAACTTGTATCAGTACCCTTTATCACCGTACAAAATTGCAGGGTGATATCTGTAATAGTTTCGGAGATATAGAATGTCAGTGAAATATTTCGCACAGCCGCCATTTTGAGGTTATGTAAACAATTGAACTAAATTAGACTCCAGTGCATTACAATGTGTATAAACATTTGCTGTACCAAGTTTCATTACATTTAGATAGTTAAATCGCGAGAAAAGTCTATTTAAATATCTCAACTTCGCTTGGCCGCCATGTTGGTTTTGTAGTCACCAGGTTTTTGAAAGTCTCATAGGTGAACTTCTAATAGTGACCTTTATCACCGTACTCAATTTCAGGGCGATATCGGTAATGGTTTCGGAGATATTGAATGCTAGTGAAATATTTCGCACAGCCGCCATGTTGGATTGGAGAGACGTAACAAAATTTGAAGGGCACGGTCGAGGTCGCCGGGAATAGTGCTATGAACTTCCCGAGTTTCATTGAAATCTCTCCAGCCGTTTCGATTTTATTAGGGGGGGACACACACACGAATCACACACACACACACACACGCACACACACACGGACAAAAGGTGATCTCATAAGCCTATTTTTTCAAAATTGAAAATAGGCTAATAAGAAGACACGAGTCTCAGGGTTTTTCGATGTGGTGTATATTATGAGGTGAAAGGGGTGAAAAGTGGGGATTGAAATATTCCTAAATTAGCGTGTATCTCTTAAACGACAAAGGCGAGGAGTTTGAAACTCAGCGAAAAAAAAATCAGCATAAAAAATAAGTAAACATGTGTTTGACCGTTTTTTTATAAATCCAATTTAAGGGGCCCATGGGGAAGGGTGAAATTCTGGTGGGGGGGGGGGGGGGGACAGGAAAGAAAGTGTCCTAACTGATTGACTGACTGACTCACTCATCAAACTCAGGGGGGAAAACTGCTTTAAAGTAAGTAAATAGCTGTTCGACAGTTTTTTTTTCATAAATCAAATTTAAGGGGTTCATGGGGAGGGGTGAAATTCTGAAAAAAGAAAATTGAAAGAAAATGTCCTGACTCACTCACTCACTCACTCATCATCATCGCCCTGCCAAAATTATTGAAGTTAGAAACATGACCGTTTTGGGATATGTTCATTGTATGTCAAAACAGTCTACTAAGGGAGGATTTTCGGATATTCAGGTTCTAAAGGGGTCTTAAGGGGGTTAAACCTGCATTTCATTGAATAACAATATCTCTCGAATGGTTTCATTGGGGGATGTGATTCACGGCATATAAACTCATCATTAAAAAGTAAGAAGACACGTGTCTGATGGTTTTTCGATGTGGTGTATATTATGAGGTGAAAGGGGTGAAAAGTAGGGATTGAAAGATTCCTAACGGAGCGTGTATCTCTTAAACGACATAGGCGAGGAGTTTGAAACTCAGCGGAAAGAAATCAGCATACAAAATAAGTAAATATTTGTTTGACCGTTTTTTCATAAATCCAATTTAAGGAGCCCATGGGGAGGGGTGAAATTCAGGGGAAAAAAAAAACTGGAAAGAAAGTGTCCTAACCGATTGACTGACTGACTCACTCATCAAACTCAGGGGGAAAAACTGCTTTAAAGTAAGTAAATAGCTGTTCGACAGTTTTTTTTGGATAAATCAAATTGAAGGGGTTCATCGGGAGGGGTGAAATTCTGAAGAAAAACAAATGAAAGAAAATGTCCTGACTCATTCACTCACTCATCATCGCCCAGCCAAAAATTTTGAAGTTGGAAACATGGCATTTTGGAGATATGTTCGTTGTATGTCAAAACCGTACACTAAGGGAGGATTTTTGGATATTCAGGCTCTAAAGGGGTCTTAAGGGGGTTAAACCTGCATTTCATTGAATAACAATATCTCAAGAGTGGTTTCATTTGTGGATGTGATACTTGGCATATAAACTAATCATTAAAAATAAGCAGACAGGTGTCTAAGGGTTTTTCGATATGGTGTATTATTATGAGGTGCAAGGGGTGAAAATTGGGGGTTGATGGATTCCTAATGGAGCGTGAAGGCCTATCTCTTAAACGACATAGGTGAGAAATTTGAAACTCAGAGAAAGAAAATCAGCTAAATAAATAAGTAAATCGGTGTTCGACCGTTTTTTTTTCATAGATTAATTTAAGGGGCCAATGGGGTGGGGTGAAATTCTGGGGGGAAAAAGGAGAGAAATTGTCCTAACTGACTGACTGACTCACCCACTCATCATACTCAGGGGAAAAAGACAGCTTAAAAAATAAGTTAATAGGTGTTCAAGAGTTTTTTCATCAATCCAATTTAAGGGGCCCACGGGGAAGGGTGAAATTCTGGTAAAAATAATTGAAAGAAAATGTCCTGTCTGACTCACTCATCACGCCCAGCGAAAACTATTAATGTTGGAAACATGAAATTTTGGGAATATGTTCGTTGTATGTCGAAAACGTCAACTAAGGAATGATTTTTGTTTATTCGGGATTTAAAGAGGTGTTAAGGGGGTAAAGGTGCATTTCATTGAATAACGATATCACATGATTTGTTTCTTTGGGGATGTGATATTCGGTATAGAAACTAATCATTAAAAATAATCAGACATATGTCTAAGGGTTTGTCGATGTGATGTATATTATGAGGTGAAAGGGGTGAAAATTGGGGGTTGAGGGATTCTTAACGGAGCGTGTATCTCTGAACGACATAGGCGAAAAAATTTAAATTCGGCGGGAAAAACAGCTTTAAATACAAGTAAATAGGTGTTCGACCGTTTTTTCATAAATTCAATTTCAGGAGCCCTTGGAGAGGGGAGAAATTCTGGGGGGGAAAACAGGAAAGAAAGTGTCCTAAATGATTGACTCACTTAGTCACTCATCAAACTCAGGGGGAAAACAGCTTTAAATAAGTAAATAGGTGTTCGACCGTTTGTTTCATAAATCCAATTTAAGGGGTTCATGGGGAGGGGTGAAATTATCAAAAATAAATGAAAAAATGTCCTGACTGACTCACTCACTCATCATCGCCCAGCCAAAATTATTAAAATTAGAAACATGAAATGTTGGGGATATGTTCATTGTATGTCGAAAACGTCCACTAAGGAAAGAGTTTTGGATATTCAGGTTCTAAAGAGGAGTTAAGGGGGTAAACGTCCATTTCATTGAATAACAATATCTGACGAGTGGTTTCATTTGGGGATGTGATACTTGGCATATATACTAATCATTAAAAATAAGCTGACACATGTCTAATGGTTTTTCCATGTAGTGTATGTTATGAGGTTAAAGGAATGAAAAGTGGGGGTTGAAAGATTCCTACCGGAGCGTGTATCTCTTAAAAGACATAGGCTAGGAGTTTCAAACTCGGAGGAAATCAATCAGCTTAAAAATAAATAAATAAATATATAAAATAAATAGGTGTTCGACCGTTTTTTCATAAATGCAATTTAAGGGGCCTATGGGGAGGGGTGAAATTTTGGAAGAAAAACGTCCACTAAGGAATGATTTTTGGATGTTCACTCTCATCGACCAACCAAAACTATTAAAGTTAGAAGAATTACATTTTGGGGATATGTTCGTTGTGTGTCGAAAACGTCTACTAAGGAGGGATTTTTGGATATTCAGGTTCTAAAGGGGTGTTAACGGGGTTAAAACTGCATTTCATTATATAACAATATGACACTCATTCGTTCACTCATTCATTTATTTGCAATGGAGGGTGTGGCCCCCGGAGGCAAATTGGATATACATAACAAATAAATAATTACACATAACAATTCAATAACAATTATACAACAATTAAACTGGAGTATTTACACAAATAGTCAGTCTTTTCTTAAACACACCTATCTGTTTGGGAAAAGGCTCTAAGACTGCGGCTGGTAGAGAGTTCCAGTTATCAATGGCACGGTTTACAAAAGAATATTTACCATAATTTGTTCGCTGTGGTCGACCCCTTAACTTTGAAAGGATGATCGCTCCTACCCATGTAAGTAATGTAAGTAATGACGCGAGCGAAGCAAGGCTAAAAATGAGATGGTGTGTGTCTGTGTATTACTCAATCACGCAAGTACCACTGGTCCGATATACGTGAATTTTACATGGAAGTAGCTGATTTACCTGGTTAACATATAGGTTACTTTTGATTACAATACTTTGCACTATTTAAAGATGGCGACCATTTTAGTGACGTCACTACACCCTTTGGTTTCAAACTCATATTTCCATTTGAAATAAAAAGAGAACGCTAAGAAATAGCAAACTTTTGATGGCATATACGAGGTTTAAAATTACATTTTCTATCCGAAAGGTATCTCCAACGGTTAGCGAGTAAAATCTAAATTTGTGCTATAAAACACGGTCAACGCCGAGCGTTGTAGTTGGACAAAATGTTTCATCCTTAATCTCCTTCTGCGCAGCACCTCGCCTATCCCCTATTTTAACTGTCACCTTCACATTTTAATTTATTTATGACGCGTAGCGAAGTACGGGTACTTCAGCTAGTATGTCATAAAAGTAGCATGTGCACCTGTATCTACCTCGAAAGGAACCTTTATTCCACCCACTATTACCTTAACAAACCAGGCGTCATTGCGAACACTTTCAATAACACCTATTTTGTGCACTGGAAACTCTCTAATGGCAGTAGAACACTCGGACACATTACCACTTCCTACACATACTTTAGGATCACTTGAAACACTGACACACTCTTTATACGCACTATGTCGAATACACAATTTTCTGACCATAATGTTTTTTAATGACACCTCATCTTCCTCACTGTTTTCATCAGTCGACTGCTGTGCTTTATCTTCGGACTCATCCAGCACTAGCTTGTAAACCCTCCGCCCTTTTGTCTTGGAGTTGAAGCGCCCTGAATGTATTTTCTTACTTGGCTGGTTGGACTTCTAACTCGAATATGGATCTTTTGAAGAGCTACCTCCTCGATGGCACATAATGGGAACATGTCCTTGGACACTACATGTTCTACAGATGTTATCTCGCAGATGGCACTGTGGTTTTAAGTGTCCTGCCTTCCCACAGCAATAGCAACGCCTGTCCCCAGGTTGGAGATTTACTTGATGCACTCGACTTGTTGATGCATCACTTCGGTCACCTCCCACCATAGCTGTATCCGCAGCAGCAGTCTCCATAGTCAGTGCTATATCCTGGCTTTTTGTGAAAGTCAACTTCTTCTCACCAAACAACTTCTTCCGTATAGCTTCATTGTTCAAACCACATACTAATCTGTCTCTTAGAGCTTCATCGAGGTTGTCTTTAAACTCACAATATTGAGCTAAGGATTTCAGCTTAGAAATATATTGAGGAATTGTCTCATTAGGCGACTGGTTTCTGGTATAAAACTTGTACCGCTCTCGGATCACAGATGGCGTTGGCTCTAAATGTTTTTTACTAATTGCACTAGGAGATGAAAATTATGAGTTTCAGGTCTTACTGGATACTCCAAATCCGTAATGAGAGCAGCATACTCAAATCCAACGAGACTCATCAGGTGGTTTGTGTGAAGTGATTCGGGAATGTTGTGTACTACAAACTTATTTTTCATGATGGATATATATATACATCCCATTTTACTTGTTGGGTGAATTCTGGCACTGAAATTGCTCCTGGGTTATTTACCGACATCGAATGTTTTTATTTAAGTTGTCATTTTCTTCATCTCCGCTACTTTCACCGCTAGTGAGAGTTTCTTGGACGGACGCCATGTGGAACTTTGGCGCCGATCTCACACACAATTGGAAAATTCTCAACTCAAACACACAGGCTGGTAAGAATATCAACACACACTACGAGTTTATCCTCGTCGCCACTGTTAAGAATGCATCACACATGTATTAACCAATAATACATAGAATCAGTTTTACTCGAACAACTTTAGCATGTCATGTTCAAAAAGAAAACTGTAATAATAATAATAATAATAATAATAATAATAATAATAATATCTTGGGTTCGCCAAGAGTACCCGTCTCAGACATGGTGATATCAAGAAGAACATAACTGAGCAGTATACTTCACGACTTCGCAGTGTTCTCTCTTCAAAACTTAGCGCAAAACATATCATTAAGGCAGTTAACTCATTTGCAAAGCCCGTAGTTACATACTCCTTTGGTATCATCTGGTGGACTCAAACTGAGCTGCACGATCTGCAACGAAAAACATCGGTGCTTTTATCACGCCATCATATGCACCATCCGAAATCAGCAAGAGAGTGCCTGACTCTACCTCGGTCTGAAGGTGGTAGAGGACTGATTGACATCATGAACCTTCATACAAAACAAGTGACAACTCTGCGTGCATTTTTCTACAACAAAGGAGAAACATCTCCTCTCCATCGCACTGTATCTTCAGTTGATGATAATTACACACCGCTCCATCTGTCATCTTTAGATTCGCCAGTAAGCGAAGTGAAAACTACTGAATACAAGATCGGGAATTGGAAACAGAAGGCGCTTCATGGGAAGTTTCCACATGAGTTGGACCAGCCTCACATCGACAAGTTAGCGTCGCACGCATGGCTGACCCACTCGGTACTCTTTCCGGAAATATAGGGATTTGTTGTAGCTATCCAAGACCAAATTGTTGCTACTCGAAGTTGTCGGAAATTTATCATAAACGATCCAGCAACAGAGAGTGAGAAGTGTCGCCCCTGTGGCAAATGTAGTGAGACCATTCAACACATAATATCAGGTTGTTCCCACCTTGCCAACACTAACTACAAACATCGACACGATCAAGTTGCCAACATTATCCACCAGAAACTGGCCTTGAAGTACAAACTTCTTCAAAGCACCGTCTCCTATTGGAAATACACAACATCCGCAGTACTCGAAAATGCCACACACAAGCTCTACTGGGACAGAGAAGTTGTGACAGATGTTGCAGTCAGTAACAACCGGCCAGATATCATTGACATCAATAAAGAACACAGAGAGGCATTGCTGATAGATATCGCATGTGCCAACACTCAAAACATCCAAACAGCAGCTGCTTCTAAAATATCTAAGTACACAGAGCTGGAAATTGAGATAAAGCAGATGTGGAAACTTGAGTCGGTGACTACCATCCCAATAATTGTATCGTGTACTGGTGTTATACCGAGAACTCTCCACAGTAGTCTATCAATATTGAATCTACACCCGCATATATATATATTGAACTACAGAAGGCAGTTCTATTAAACACCTGCCGTATTGTCAGGAAGTTCCTTGCTGACAATACCCTCGCCGAACACTCAGCAAGGCTCGAAGATGATTCAGAAGGAAATTTAGCTCATTCTATAAATGAGGGAGACTCGTGAAGAGTCCGGATAAGAAATTAATGTAATGTGAGGTTCCTATAATTTACATACATTGTATTTCAGTACAGATGGTCCCTTGCTAAGGCCGAACCAGGCTGTAATATAAAATGTAACCGGTATCTGCCGTGTTAATGGTGCAAAAAATCAAATAATAATAATAATAATGGTGATATAAGTGAGTTGGATATTACAGTTAATTTAATGCTTCTCTTACTAACTCAATAAAGAAATCTGTTACATTGTAATTTTTAGTCTATTTTCATTTATGAAAAATTAGGCTTATAAGATCACCTGTGCGTATGTGTGTGTGTGTGTCCCTAATAAAATCTAATCGGCTGTAGAGATTTCATTGAAACTTGGTTAGTTCATAAACTTAAATAACTTAACACGTAAGAAACGTCTTCATTTCATTTGGATGTTAGAAGAGGTTATACCTATAGAGCGTCCTCTACCTTAAAATACAGTACGCATTAAATGGAGCGCGCTGATGCCAGATCTGCTGCATGTACAAATTTCTGCAAGGCTGGACACAAAGTTTTCCACAAATCGTATACGGGCGTACTTTTACACAAATCTCGGGAAATTTCCAAAATATTTGTTTGCATTGCATAACTGTACCTAATGCCTTCCAGCAAACGGCGGTACAATATTTAAATATGATACACCACAACTCAGAGCGCGATTTTGATGCACACATGTAATAATTTTCAATTATGCATGAATATGATAATATCATAATAATATGCTATAATATTACATTTTCTCGTATATCATAGGTTATAACAAATTATAATATGGCATTTTTCATGAATATCTGTATGTTTCGTGGTCCACGTAATGCACCCAATTTTGTGTGGTCAAGTGGTGGTATGCAGCCGAAATTAAATTCTTCATTACTTGTTTCTTGAACGAGACGTTGTTCAATTTTATATAGTTCTTCACTTGTGCCTATACCATTTCGATGGGATTAATTACACTGTGGTATGTTGGCAAGCGAAGAACATATTTTTCTGCTGATTTAACCATCTCGTCAATGATGTATTTATCATATCTGTCTCTGTTTTGGGTCACAATAAAAAGAATCTCCCATTTTTAACATATCATTTCGAAAAGGGACCCCTTTTGAGTGAGCCAATCTATGATCCGATCTTTTCTCCGTGAAGTTGTAGGTAAAAGTTCTCTTTTCCGACTGCGATAGCCTACATTGTCTATTACTAAGATAGATCCTTCGGGAACATTGGGCAACAATTGCTCGGAGAACCACTTTTCATACACTTCACCTGCCAATTCGTCGTGGGTGTCTGCCGTGTTCTTTTAGCACAGAAACGAACCCATGTTCATTCCAGGGATGAACGAAGGCAAACCACGGAAACCATTTCGAGGATGGCTGAGGTAGGAATCGAACCCGCTCCTTCTCAGTTTTGTCTCATGAAGTTGAGTACACCCCGTTCCAGCCCTCAGACCAGAATTAAATTTCTCGGCAGACCCAAGATTCAAACCCGGGCATCCGTGGTGACAGCACGGTGACAGTCACTACGCAACGAGACGGACAATTTATAAAGAACACAAGGATCGCTTCATTTCACAGTTTAACTTTACGCCATCACCTACCCTCCATCAAACGCAGTCGGGGAGATAGCCAAAGGGCCACCTCAGTAAACAAACTTTCGGTGCGTCAGCGCTGGGCGGGAGGAGTACTCCAAGTGCGATAACGTATGAATGCTATCTGATATCGAGCTCTGGTTTGTTTTAAAAACTATTTCAGACATTAATGAACATTTCTTCTCCGTAAGTCACCAACTTAAAGTCAACAGAAAAAGCGTTTCTCGCTACCTAACTTTTCTGTGATACCTTCCCAGATTTTTCAAGTAACATTTAAGAAAAATAATCATAACTTTCTTATTATGAAAATAATTACTCCCCCGAGAAATAGGGTATCTTCTACCAACATCAGGCATTCTAAAACTAAATTCTTGATCTGTTGCGATCATTAGTTCATTATCTATGGCGTGATAAGTTTTATATCTGCAAAAATATAGAATCGCGCTAAAATATCGTAATTGTGAAAATTGGGCCATGTATTAATTATTTATGGCTTTTATTTTTACATCATCATAAAGAGCGGAAAATTCTCTATAAGACCACGCAAACATTTTCTTAGATTTGTCACTTTAAATTATTGGAAAATGGCAACATCGCCGGGGTAGAAGTGGACGAAGCTAATTGCAGGACATAGGTGTGGGAGTGAGAAGCAAATACTACATTTAATTCCATACTGTATTTTAGGGTAGAGACGCTCTATAGACACTTTACTTGCCTCATACTTCACCTAGAAGGCGACTCTTCATAAGAAGATACATTTCATTTGGAGGTTAGAAGAGGCTATACCTAGACATTTTACTTGTCTCATACTCCACTTAGAAGGCGACTCTTCATAAGAAGACATTTCGGCAAGTCAATTTGATAATTATTTCATACTACTTACATAATATACAAGAAACAAGACATGCTTGAATATCGTATTTATTCTAGTAGACTAGATGTTCTTTCTGCACATTATGTTTACCAGTGAATCAGATAATCTACAGGGTGGAATATTATTCTTGAAGTTTCGACTGATTTTATGATAGTATTTGTTTCGTGTTATTTCTCGAAAAACATCTTCCAATTGAAACGACGGTTTACATACATTTTTTCATATCTACATTCTACGTAAAGAGAAGTCTACTGTTAATAGCCTATATTATTCGAGATATTAATAGAATTATAGCATTCTTTCTAATTTTTAGCCTATTTTCAATTTTGAAAAAATAGGCTTATGAGATCACCTTTTGTCCGTGTGTGTGTGTGTGTGTGTGAGGTGTGTGTGTGTGTGTGTGTCCCTAATAAAATCTAAACGGCTGGAGCGATTTCAATGAAACTCGGTAAGTTCATAGCGCTATTCCCGGCGACCTCGACCGTGCCCTTCAAATTTTGTTGCGTCTCACGAATCCAACATGGCGGCAGTGCGAAATATTTCACTAGCATTCAATATCTCCGAAACTATTACCGATATCGCCCTGAAATTGTGTACGGTGATAAAGGGCACTACTAGAAGTTCACCTATGAGACTTTCAAAAACCTGGTGACTACAAAACCAACATGGCGGTCAAGCGAAGTTGAGACTTTTAAATAGACTTTTCTCGCGATTTAACTATCCAAACGTAATGAAACTTGGTACAGCAATTGTTTGTACACATTGTAATGCACTGGAGTCTAATTTAGTCCAATTGGTTACATAACCTCAAAATGGCGGCTGTGCGAAATATTTCACTGACATTCTATATCTCCGAAACTATTAAAGATATCACCCTGCAATTTTGTACGACGATAAAGGGTACTGATACAAGTTTACGTATGTACAGTATATTTCATAAACCTGTAAAGTACAAAACGAACATGGCGACCAAGCGAATTTGAAATATTTTAATACACTTTTCTCGTGATTTAACTCTCTGAGCGCAGTAAATGATTTTGCAGATTGTAATGCACTGCCATCAATTTTAATTCAATTGTTTACATAACCTCAAGATGGCGGCTGTGCGAAATTTTAAAATTAAGTTTTTATTTCTTGTGTCGTAATCATGCGATCGAAGTGAAAGTTTGAATAATGAACCTAGGCAATAATTGTCCTTGAATGGTACATAACTCTATGGCCTATACATATAACAATCCTAAATGACGAGCTTCCGAAATATTTAGACGGTTCTCAATATCTATGAATCTTTTACAGCAACCAAACTGAATTTTTTTATGTTCATAGAGACTATGAACATATGTTCACCTATAGGACTTTCAGTAACCTGATGAGCACAAATCCAACATGGCGGCGACGCGAAGTATAAATATTTAAATCGACGTTTCTCGCGAATTAACTATCCGAGACTCGTGAAACGTTGCACGTTAAATGCTTATACAAATGTTGATCCACTGGCATCTAATTTATTTCAATTGTTTGCATAATCACAGAATGGCTGCTGTGGGTAATTTTAAAATCTCGTTTTTACTTCTTGTGATCCAATCATGCGATTGCAGTTTTAATACCACACGTACACAATAATGTTAATGTAATAGTACAAAAATAAAAATCCAACCTGGCGACCATCTGAAATATTTAGATGGTTCTCAATATCTACGAATCTGTTACAGCAATTAAACTGAAATTTTGTATGTTGATAGAGGCAATTAACATGAGCAGGATATATGAAAATAGGCTGTATAGTTCTTCACGGAACTACTTGTTTCTATTTGCATGTGAATTATTGTATTTGTAAATTATTCATTATTTTAAATTTAACACTATTTTATAAGGGTATCCATTTTCCTGATACTATTTTCTAGTTATTCAAACCTATCTAGAGGTCAGAAGTGAAATCACTCTAAACAGCCAAACACAGGCAGCCATTCATATAGATACAAGTATATCACGACAAATCGAGTTTCGTTCGCGATATTGCTATATCGATATGAATGGTTGACTGTGATTACCTGGTTAGAGTGTCACCGCTAGGTGATTCTAGCGTGGCACTTAAAACGTTAAGTCAGAAGTAATGATGCACCAAGTTTATAACTCTTGTTACACGTTCGAGAAAATTATTAAGTGTGCTAAATCACAAGTATATGAATGCCCATACATTGAAGAGAAAGTAAGCTATATGTTCTGTCCAGAACATTTTGTTTGTCCTGTTTTCTTTTGAACCTTGCTCCTTTTACTTTTACTTATTTCACGTTTTTCAGCGCTTCCTGACTTTGGAAATTGCGTGTTTCCGGCTGCCTGGTCGTACCCGATCTATCCGATACAGGTAAGGTGTACATTTGTGTTCCGTAATGCAGAAGTGACTTTATAGCGCATCTTATCGTTATGAACAACTGTAATATTTACTTACTGGAGGAACAAGTCTGACCAGTGAAACCTGGGGCACACATGCAGGGCAGATATTTTCTACAGAAGATCATTTCCTGACAGCCTAGATCATGGCATGAACACATTCCTTTGCAGTCACCTCCAAAGTAATTTGGACCACAACCTGAAACAGCATACAGTAATTATCCATCTTGAGTCATTTAGCACTAAATAATTATTTATTTTTGCACAATAAAACCTGACCGATGTTGCTAAGCGTGCGGAGGCGCTAGATAGTCCATCAAGCTAGGTAATCTCTTGACTCGGAAGTCGGGTTAGGTTCAAATCACATCATCGTCCGTCCTTTAAATAGTTTTTCCGTGGTTTCCTATTATCAACTCCAGGAAAATGTCAGAATGGTGCCTATTGCTGTTGTAACTTTCAGTCGGTCAACACAAAATAATTCCAAGTATTGGAATGTGTGAAAAATAACCTGAAATAAATAACATGTGATTAATATATTTCTATCTCTACTTAGTATAAAACAAAGTCCCCGATTTGTGTTTGTTACGGGTAAACTCGAGAACCACTGGAAGGATTTTGATGCGGTTTCCACCATTCTGTAAATGATATCGCGAGGATGATTTCTGTAGAAAATAATTTATTTATGATCAAAGGAAGCCGAGCAGTAACGATTTCAGTGGAAAAGTCGGAGAAAACAAAACCTGGCGTCCGAGCGCTTTGTAAGCTTACGCTGAGCAAACCGTTAAAAATATCTCAATACTATGAGTGTAATAATTGTTCAGCATGAAAAGTTCTACAAAATGTCCGCGAGAGCATATGTCTATCTTCAATACATCGCCACTATAAATGTATTACGTTTTAATTTCTTCCAAACATGTCCATTCAACTACTAAGGCGACAGAGTACGAGCTAGCTAAGGCCGAGTCTATCATCTGTTACAGCCTAGCTAGCGGGCGAACCCCTATTGCCCCAGATAGAAGCCAGCAGCAAACCGTCCAGTCGTGTTGAGTTAATACTCCTGAGAAGGGTGGTTTTGTTTGGAGTTACCTTGGAAGTGTAACTCAGGTTTTCTTCATTTCACCTGTGAAACACAGTCAAGTTAAGATTGGACGGAAGGGGGATTTCAGTTTCATTCACCTCGCTATTCCCTGGAAGTGCAACTCTCATTTCGCCTGTGAACTTTCCGTTCCGCAAAATTCACAGTCAATTTAAATTGGATGGAAGGAGGATTATATTATATTAAATTATACTGATTGGCGTATAATCTCTAAGTATAAGACAAAGTCCCCGATTCTTGGATGTTTCGGGTCAACTCGAGAACCACTGGATGGATATTCATGCGGTTTTCACCATTCTGTAAAGGATATCTCGAGGATGATTTTTGTAGAAAATAATTTATTTATGATCAAAGGAAGCCCAGCAGTAACGATTTTGGTGGAAAAGTAAAAAAACTGGCGTCCGAGCGCTTTGTAAGCTTACGCTGGGCAAACTGTTAAAAATATCTAAATACTATGAGTGTAAGAATTGTTCAGCATGAAATGTTCTACAAAAAAATCCACGAGAGCATATGCCTATCTTCAATACATCGCTCACTATGAGTGTTTTTACATTTTTATTTCTTCCAACCATGTCCATTCAAATACTGAGGCAACAGTTTACGAGCTATCTAAGGGCGAATCTATCATCCCTGTTACAGCCTAGCTAGCGGGAGAACCTATTGCCCCAGATACAGCCAGCAGCAAACCGTTGTGTCGTGTTGAGTTAAAACTTCTGAGAAGGGTGGTTGTGTTTGGAGTTTCCCTGGAAGTGCAACTCGGGTTTTCTTCATTTCGCCTGTGAACTTTTCGTTCCGCAAAATTCACAGTCAAGTTAAGATTGGACGGAAGGGGGATTTGTGTTTCATGCACGTCGCCATTCTTAAATTACGTCTGACAAGAATTTGTTGCACATGCATCTCCATGATAATATAACTAATAGTCCTGTCAGTGATTTTAAACCAACATGCCGAGACGTAAAACGGATATTGGTCGTTGTTCATTGACACTGGAGAAAAAAAAAGCGCTTATCACGTAATGCATTCTCCCGGGCGAAGCCGGGTCGGATTGCTAGAATATATTTATATATAGTGCTTTTTTGTTTAAAAATGTAAGGGGTACTCTCAGTTGTAGTCGACAAAACATCACTACCTTGCAATTTTCGGCAAATTGCAGAGTCCGGTTATTAGTTTTCGGGCTGTCATGTTAAATGAAAGGTTGCATTGGGTTAATTCATTTGTGGTCAAAATGTCAAGGTGGTAACTGCACTCAGTATTTCTAATCATTTAACATTTTAAAATTAAGTAACTTAAAATAAATATAAGCACTGTGGTAGTGTTCCATTTTGCTGTCCTGCGTACAGTAAATTCCACACTGGTAAAAGAGGCTGATCACTGCCATCTTCACGCTTCCTCTGCTTGCTTTTCCTGTCGGTCGACAGATGTCTTCCTTCCAGGAACCATGAATTTACGTAATCCACAGGGTTGAAAATTCTTAGTGGAGGGCCAACCAAATTGATGAACATATGATTTGCTACTGTGTTCAGATGCAATGATGCTCTTGTTGGAGTCATAATCAAGTTCATTTGTGAGAACCCCCCTTCACATTCACTTGTAGAAATTGGGATGCTGTTCATAGTGTTAATAAGGGGCTGGAGAGACAATGGGCATTTCTTCTCTGTAAGATATTAACGGAAACCTCTTAAGATTTGTCTTTCATGGAGCTTAAAACGTTTACTCAAGTTTCTTATTTCTGCTTCTCCATAAGTTACATCAGGATTTTCCGGCCAAGTGGTAGTGTCCAAAACTGTAGCCAATTCTGGGATTTCAATGTCTTCTGATGTTAAAAGGCGGTTCTCCATACGACTGCCCAGGCACTCATAGGACTTAAGAGCATCAATATGAATCCTTTTATTTCTTGCTCCTTTTTCGTGATTCACGTCTTTAAACATTAACAGTGATTCTGCTTCCAAGGCTTCAGTGTGGTATGGGCCATGTTTTTTCTTTCTTTCAGAAAACACCTAATTTGCTGGCATATCTTCTTATGGGTCGAATAAATTGTAATGTCATGACCTTGCAAGTCTAATATAAAGTTGACATTGGTTATACGGTTAAGGAATCTTCCATACATGACTTGGTCGGTTTTGTATCTTTTGGGATCATCTTTGGCACTTCTGAAATGCGCGACTAAAACTTCGTTTTTTTTTCATACAGCAGAGACTGCTGTAAAGCTAGAAGCAACCCATCTTGTATCTAGGATTCTTCCAATTTTAAGGAGTACGATTTCAATTTCCTCTGCATGAGCGTTCAATTCCCTGGCATTTTTAGGTGACTGGTGGTAAACTGTATACAGTTTATCAAGGAAAGATTTGAAGTGGTTTACATGTGAGCGGAAATCTTTACTCACCTCTAGCCTGTGACTGGCACAATGCGAGAACAAAACATTGGGAAACTGTTGCTTTATTAAAGTTTTACACCCTTCTTCTTTCCTAGCAGTACTGCAGCCCCATCAGTTGAGAGTGCAACAAGATTCTGTTTCAGAAATTCGTCATTGAACCCCAATGCTCCCAAATAAGTCTTCAATGCACTAAATATACATTCAGCAGTGACATCTTGCAATTCAATAATCCCCCCCCCCCCCCCAAAAAAAAAAAATGTTTGCTGGCTGATCTATTTCTGGAAGTGTTATTTTCTGGTACACTATCAATGATGACAGCTGACTGAGTGTGGTACTTTCATCTATAAGTAGGGCAATTTTACTATTCCCATGCACTATCATGTTTGCTACCTTTTTTTTCTCATTTCTGTCGCGATTTGAGAAACAATATTTATGCACGTTATGCATGCGCTGGTTGAATGTAAAATGCTGTCCAATTTCAATTTCAGTTTCGAAATCGTGGAAGGCTTGATTTTTCCTAACTACTTTATATGTTGTTCGAAATACATTGGCAGTTATTTCCTTTTCTTTTTCGAAAGCCTTAATGCATGGAGTTTCCAATGTTTTCAGTTTTGCGGTTTTTAGTATTTTAACTGCACCCTGATGAGCTGTACTCTCTATGTTCAAATATTTTCTTGCGCAGAGAAAGCATTTGCTGAGATTTCCAGTTTCACCGCTTGCAAAAATAGAAACTGTGACCCACTGCTGTGAAATGTTCATCCCTCGTGATGTACTTTCAGTTCCGAAGTCGCCAACTTCTTTACAAATTTTTCAGCCTAATTTTTTTTATTTCTTACCAGCAACCATTCGTACTTACTGCAACATTCCTGCATTTTCTCCAATCCCAGCATTCGTGAATGTCTTCCGTCCCACTGTTACACGCGATTGAAAGCACTTTGTTGAGATCTGTTGGCGTTTCTCCGTCATTGTTTATGTTCGAATTATTAACTTTCAGCCTTTTTGACGCTTGGGTGGATGTTTAATAGTTCGTTATTTTCTTCATACTTCAAAACTAAGCACACGCACCAAAATAACAACTTTATGAAGCCTGCGTGCTTATAAGTACGGAGTTGCCGAATTGCCGATCAAGGGAAACTGATTCGATAGATAGATTTAAATCGAGGATTACTCGAAATCTCCTCCAGCTGTTGTGATCAGCACGTTGACACCAGCTGATCGATGACCTTTCAAGTCGAAGTAATATTTGTCGAACCAGATACGAATGTACCAATTTTTTTCTTAAACAGTTTTCAAATGTTTAAAGGGTACGCGTACCCCCGCGTTCCCCCTAAAAAGCACTGTATATATATTGAACCCGTTCATAAGATCACCATGTTGGCAAAATATCGATTAGTGAACTGAAACGACAGAGACGAGAGTGTATTATCCAAGAAGCGCAGAGAGTCGGAACATCACCTGTGGATATAATTATGGTAAGTAATTGTCAACTCAAACTAACACTTGGGGCGCTGGGGTCGGTCTGGATAAGTAGGGTAAAAATTCTCAATAACACGCGTTTGATATGGAACACTTTTTATTTTTCGGTTATAATCAGTAAATGTGGTCCCTAAAATAATGACAGTGATATTTTTAGTTGTATATATGTATAACTGTGCGATACACGTGATCTAATTTGTGTGTTCCATTTTATGTGCCAATTGCATATTATCAAGCATCGGTTGTCTGCTGGTATTTGTTTTTGAGCAGTTCGAGTCATGGCGCTGTTACGTTTAAAAGCTATATTTGAGTTTGCCCACTGTACCATAGAGGGCGAAGGGATGAGTTTAACTTTTATTAAAGCTCGGGGGACACAGGAATTGCTTAATTTGGATGGTTAGCAGGTGGGTTTGGTGTTGAATATCGGACTGGTAGCAGGTTCTCGCAGACTAGATATTTACCCTGCGAAGTCAAATTAGGCCTATATGACTCGTAGTGGAATGGCTCGGATATCGCAGAGCGAGGTGATGGCGGTTGGTAAGGTAATTGGAAATGAACCAGGGAGGGGGAAGGATACCTGACTGATGAAGGTTGGCTGTCCTCAGCTGGTGTAGGCTTGGCTGTCTTGGTACGGCTTGGCTCGGTGAGACTGTGCTTAGCTGTCTAGGTGCGGCTTGGCTTGGCGTAACAGTGAACAACCCGTCCTGTCGTCAGTGTGTGTAGTGGTGAGTGGTCCAACCCGCTCCTGTTGCTCGTATTTATTTGGTATCGTCACCTTTCGGCTATTGCTATTTACATCCTTTGGAAAGTGATGAAAACTTATTTCCGCAGCCCCCTTATACATCGACTTACAGCCGTAAACTGAGCAATATACTTTACTTTTACTCATTTTACACTCTATCAACGAGTAAAACTTATTAATAAAGACACGAAGAATTTAGAACGATCTGCTTACGAATACAAGAAACCACATACAAACAGTCACCACATGGCAAATGTACCCTACTTGGTAAGTTTCTCATTTTTACCGCTAGATGTCATATCAGATAGCTGGAGTTGCCAATACTGCAATTGAACAATCACAAAAGAATCAGGAGGCCGTGGCATATTATGTTTGACTACATGTCAAAATGAAAAAATATCTCAAAATTATTATTAAAACATATTAAACATTATTTAATCAATTTTTACGACATTTTGTGACAATAAAGAATATTTTTAAGCCTCTTTCAACAATTTCATGAACTCATATGACTTATGACTATATGACTATATGAACTACTAGGTAGCACTATACAGTCATATCTGTGACAGCAAAGCTGTATATTCGTTTTCTAGTGTCGTGTCGGAAATATACGAAGTTGTTCGGTTCAGAAACGCTGGAGGAACCGTACAAGTTGTAGTAAACGGAATTAATTGTGAGTAAAAGTGGAAGTTAGTGATCACTAGAGTTGATAACAAATTGACTGCTTTGTCGATTTTTGGTAAAAGTGTAGCATGAACATTAAACACACGTTGGAGAAAATTGTTAAGTGCGTTAAATCATGTATAATATGTCTGGATAGTCGAATTGAAGTTGAGTTAAAAAGTCGTTGGGGTGTGTGCCAATTGACTATTTATGGGAGTACATGACATGATATTCTTATGAAACGGTGTTATTTTATCTGATACACCGCATGGGTAGGGGTACAGGACATGGAACCGGTACCTTTTGTGAGTTAGTATTATTGTATCTGCTACACCGCGTGGGCAGGGATTAATAATCACAAACATAAACCGATGGTTAGTTGAGGGAGTAATAAAATCATAAACCAACATTTTAAATAACATTGAAATATAGGTTTTTCTCGTAAATCAAAGAACTAAATAAAACCAAGATCTGACTAATAATAATTGTGAAGATGACATAAACTTAAATAACATTACATATTGCATAACTTAAACCAACCCTTAATAATGAATGAATGTAGTTATAAGTTAGAATGTGAGACTAATTCATTCCGAGATTACGTTGGAAGTGATGGTGAACGAAAGACGGTAGACATGACAGGGGCGTACAATGAGTACAACTCTTGTGTAGGCAGGAATCCACAAATAGTGCACTTTAATAAAGCATTGTTGTAGTTAATTGATTTAGTTCATGTGTGTAAATATTTATTGTAATTGTTGCAGCATATTGTGCTCTAGTATAGGTTAGAATTTTTCAGCGTATGTAAATATTAGGATTATGACAGAATTAGCTAGTATATTACCGATAAAAGTTGGAAATGTTACCAGGATAACTTGGCATATTCTTATTTTTGCATTAGAGTATTCGGATCTTCTTTGAACGTTGTTCAACGGCAAGATAACAGCCATCAGCTGCTGAAATAGAAACGATGTGACTATTATTTTATTATTTTTAATTGACGTTTGTAATTGCTTAGGGAATAGAGTTGATTGTAAGCTTCTGTCTTACCCTACATGGGTCCAATGCTTGTGTGCAGCGTGTTTTTTTTTGTAAGATGAATTCCTTGTAGACAAACGAGAGGAACAGTTTTAATTTAGACACAGTGAAAGCGATGCTGTCAATTAAAAACTCATTGTACAAAGTTCTATGGTATTATTTCGAAAAGCAAAAACTTGTTGGAGAAAATCCATTCAACTGATAAATACTGCAATAAAAAGAGAACAAAGGAGAATCAGAATCTAGGAAATTTCACGAAGAGGTCTCATTATACTGTAGCTAGCGCTCGTGTTATCCCAAATAAACGCCTATTAAAATTGTATTTTTTATTCTTCTTGTCGAAGATGACAACAATGCTGGGGTAGTGAGTTGTGTTTGCTAGTATTGCCCCATATTTTACTATAACGTAGGTCGTATACAAACATCGGTTTAGTCCATCTCATAGAAAAGTTATGTACTGTAATTGAAGGGAAAGTTTCTAGATGGAAAGGACCAGCAGAATACATGAAAATAGGATATATTAGTGTTTCACGGAACAACTTGTTAACATATGAGTGACAATTGTATTTAACTGATTACGGATATATATTTTATCCATCCTTAAGGAAACTACTGATGTGTGTTCGAAAAAAGTTAGACTCCGCTCCATCTATGAGACAAGTTATGAACTTAACGGGTTCTGTCCACGGCCGACTGAATGCGCTGAGCGCAGCTCGTATTCAGTCGGCCGTGGTTCTGTCACTATTTGGACTCGCGCTACTCCTAATGGATTTTCTGTGAACTGTCTCACGAGCTTTTCTGGTAGTCCGCTAGATGGCTCGGGCTGTATTGTGAATTTAGTCAACGATCTTCGTCTGGGTCCGAGACTATCTATGAATATGTCGTCTTGACAACCTACATCAGCTTTGTTGAAAATAATAATGATAATTACCTATTCTGACATCGAAGGAGCAAGATGTAACGTATATCGTGGAGACCTATTTGGGAAGTCAAGAAAAGTCACGTTTTTAAGCATGTTATATTAATAATTTATTAAGTGACTGATGCCGATAGAAGGTACGTTCTCATGTAATGGCTGACAATAGGTTATTAGGATATGATCAGTATGGATGATAAGTTGCATGAAAGGTTTGGTTATGTGTTGGGTGTTGTCGTGAGTATGTTTGGTAATATTTTGGATTCTTCTCTTTACTATTATATAGTTAATTGATGTGTTCATTGAGTCGAGATCCACTATATTACGTGTCTTGTGTTTGGTTGGTCGTATGAGTGGTGTGTTTGGGACCTGACATTTTAAACTTCTAGTAAGTTGGTACTTCTTGTTGCCTAGTTCGTTTAGGTCCAAACACATGGTCGATCTCTTGTTTTTGAAGGTCGTATGTGTCATGTGAGAGTAGTAAGCGTTTGCTACACTCCAAATATTGCATCATCATGACCAGAAATTGCGTAATCCTGATGACGTCATGGGATGACGTCATGGGTCCTTAGAGCGAGCACGTGGTCCAGGAGCGAGCATGTGCGGTGCACGTGTTAGCGTGGGAAGGGGGTGACCTCTTGGCTTGTTTATGTGAAGCTGATAAAAAGTTAATGGGTGTTGACGTCATGGGGGTTGTTTATTTGGATGCTAACTGTCATCTGACACCCGTGTCAGTGCCAGCGATCCGCACATGTGGTGTTCTGCTGTTATGTTTTTGTTTATGCCCGCGATGGGTGGGCTGAGCGGGGAGGCGGTTCCCATCCACACATGTGGTGTGCTGCTGTTATTGTTTTTCTTTTTTTTTTGCTTTGGATGCTAACCATCATTTGACACCCGTGCAAGTTTGACCATGTGCAGCAGTGTGATTGATCTCGTCTGCTGTGTTCGCGTGAGACAGAGTTGACCTTTAACGTCATTGGCTAAGAATGTAATCTTTGACTTCTTTAAGCAATAGTGGAAAAAAAGAAATGATTGCGTTAGAAGCTAGTTTGCAGCATATGGTTTCTGGAGTGTGGGTGGGGGTGAAGGATATATAAATGGATGAGTGCATGGAAGAGTTTAACTTTTACTTTTGCGCGAAGAGTGTGTGTGTGTGAAAGAAATAAAGAAAGTCAACGACGAGGAACAAATTGTGTGATGGAAGCTCTAACGAAGTTCAATAACTTATCATCTTGTACTGAGTATTCTAATAAGAAACTAGCTGAACTAGTCATTGATTTACCATATGTGGTCCAAATTATTCGCCCCGTACAGACGAGGTTTGGAAGAAAAATAGTTGTGGATATTAACATTGAAGATGAAGTAACAAGTGTATTTCTACCAGCAGTATTTTCAAAATTAAGCACATCAGAGATCGATGAACTAAACTCAATGGGAGGCACACTGATGCTGGTGTATTTAGGGGTGAAGAACCGCTCACATCAAGTCATTTTGAAACAGTACTCGAAGGCAAACTGATGACGGTGTATTTTGGGTTGAAGAACCGCTCACATCAACATGTTTTGGTGAGTATTGGATTATATATATTATGTATTGATTGATATAACGATTGATATATTTAGTTGCTAATTATTTCTTAATTTGTTTAATTTTTCAGATTATCTAAAAAACTAATAAAACAACCAGCATAATGAAGTGGAAAACTGTTAATTTCCTGAGTGGAACTGATCATCGATCGCACCCGCTAATAGAGTATCATCGTGTATGCTTTCAACAACCGGAAGAAGAGGAAGAAGATGATAACGAGGTGAGTCGTAATGAGAAAGAAGCTTGTTTTAACAAATGGACATCTTCGAGTGGAATTTCAACATTTTCAGTCTACGTTACCAATGTTAGCAAATCAGAGGATAGTCAGCGAGAGGTGACAGAAACAGTTCTAAGATATCTATTGAAAGAATTATGTGAAGATGAACATTTTATTTGTTTCTTCGGATACAATACATTTGATGAAGTTTTCAAAATCGAATTTTCCATGACGTGTTACGATGTAACAAAATTGAATGTGTATAGAAACAATTTGCTTGGTAAACTTCAGGATGAATTTCCTTTTGAGGCTGTTCATTGTTCATTGGAGATTACAGGCAGTAATTTATCACAATGGCTTGAATATACTTTAAAAGATTATAGGTTTATGGTAAACCGATGTTACAGCAACTGCTGGTGGTGTATTAACAATAGTGCAAATTGGACGTATGCTTAGACATCAGTGATGGTACACCAAGTGTTGGTGGTGTATTAACTTTAGTGCAAATTGGACATTTGCTTAGACAACAGCAACAATGACCTCGCCTCCTAGCAAACGTAGAAAGGTCGATATTGTAATACATAATAATAACAGTGAAAATATAAGAAACCAATTGGACAATGCATTTGAAAGTGTTTCTAATTTTCGAAGTGAACTAAACGGTGCTATTTCAGTATCATACCAAATCGGGGAAAACACTCAAACCGAGTTGATTGAGAACAGTGATGAGTTGATTGAATGTTGGAGAGTTATTAGTGAGCATATATTGCAACAAGCTGTGAATTTCAAAGAAATTACAATTCAAATAAAGGATGAATCTTTCTTGAGCTGTGAGTTAATTGAAACGGCATTCAATTCTAGAGTGTACACACTTGCAGTATCAAATGTTAAGAATGAGTTTTTGGATCCTCGCGAATTTTTAGCGAATGCTAATATTTGGTTTACAAAGTATGTTAAGAAAGCGTTAACTGTACAAGCTTTAAAGGTGAATTCAGTTTTGTGTGCACAATACGTGCTTCGCGACATATCAGAAACAAAATATTTTGCTATCAAAAATGAGGTAGTTTTCGAGTATACTGATTTAAATGAATTTTATAATAAGAATATCATTGAAGGTACATTGACAAAAATGAGCGAATTTGAAGCAAATGGTTCCGGGTGGGCTTTAGAAAAAATTCATAGTTTGAGAATTAATATAAATAAATATGTTGGATTTCGAGTAGGAATGTCCAATACTAGTCGATTGCCTGATGTAATAGTCAATAAGAATGCAGTGCTAAATTTGTATGATACAAAGGAAGCTTGTTTTGCGTGGAGTGTGGTTGCTGGTTTGTATCCAAAAACTCGAAACGTGAATCATCTTTCTTCCTATCCTAATTACAGAGATGTTTTAAATTTAGATGGTATTCCAATTCCGATGGAAATGAAATATTTAAACAAGTTTGAAAACCAAAACAATATTTCTGTAAATGTGTTTGGAGCACAATATGATGAAAACAATTGGGTATGTATGGGAACAAACGAAGTAAAAGGAAAAAAAACTTTTACTATTGTACCTTTGTATGTATCAGATAAAGTATATGAAAGGAGTGTAGACTTATTGATGTTGCAGATTGGAAACAGTGAAAGTTATCACTTTTGTTTAATTAGAAATCTTGCTCGCCTTGTGCGTTCAAGCCTCACTAGCACTCACAGAAGGATTTATATATGTAGACGTTGTTTGTCATATTATTTTCTTGAGGATGAGTTAAATGTTCACTTTGCAGACTGTAAACAGTTTCCTGTTGCAAAAAGCATAATGCCGACTGATGAACAAAGATTTGTTAATTTTACAGAATTCCGAGTTAAAGATACAGTTCCATTTATAATATATGCAGACACTGAATGCCTCTTGTCTCCAATTTCCTCATGTTTTCCAAATAGTGACAATCATAACTCTACTTTAACACATAAACATATTCCTTACAGCATTTCTTTATACCTTCATTGTAATTTCGATAGTGAATTGTGCAGTTTCAAGCTCTTTAGGGGAAATAATTGCATTGAATTGTTTGTAAAGGAACTTTATAGTATTGTGGATAAACTTCAAACATATTACTTATCGGTTAAGCCAATGTTAAAGATGACCGAAAATGAAGAAAGATTATTTTTGTCAAGTAAAATGTGTCACATTTGCGAGAAACCGATTGCAGTTAATGAACTCAAAGTACGCGATCATTGTCACTTAACTGGAAAATATAGAGGAAGCGCACACAATAGTTGTAATTTAAATTACAAAGTAACAAAGGTTTTGCCTATAGCATTTCATAATCTAACAGCCTATGATGGACATTTTATAATTAAAGAAATTTGCGAGAAACGTGATGGAGAGGTGTTACATAATCCTGGTCATATAAAATTGTTAGCGATGAATATGGAACGTTACAAAGGGTTTACAAAGTATGTACGGGCTAAGAATGGATTCATTCAGTTAAGATTTTTCGATACATATAATTTCTTGTCCTGTTCACTAGATCAATGTTCATCTTCGTTAAGCGAAGATTCAAAGCAAATAACACGACGTTATTTTAATGATGATGCACAGTTTCGACTTACTGCGAGAAAAGGTGTGTTTCCCTATGAATACGTCACGAGTTTGGATGTTCTTAACGAAACTAAATTACCTGAAATATCCAAGTTTTATAGCAGCCTTAATGATCAAACAATATCGAATGAAGAGTATGAGTTTGCTCAATCGGTGTGGGAAACGTTTTCCTGTCAAACATTAGGAGAATACGCAGATTTGTATTTAAAAGTTGACACACTTCGTTTGGCGGATGTCTTTGAAAATTTTAGATCGAATGGCATGGAAACTTATGGCATTGATGCAGCTCATTTTTACACTGCTCCATCTATGTCTTGGTGTGCTATGAAAAAGATAACCAACGTTCAACTTGAATTGCTTCAAGATATTGATATGTTACACTTTTTTGAACGATCTATTCGAGGAGGAAATGTTCAGTGTATAACACGACATGCGATTGCTAATAATAAGTATATGAAAACTTATGATGAGAAAAAGCAAGAGTCCTACATAATGTACTTTGACGTTAATAATTTGTATGGATATGCGATGATGGAATATCTTCCAACGGGTGGCTTTAAATGGATTGCAAATGTTGAAGGCTTTGATGTTTTAACTATTGATGATACTTCAGAAATTGGATATATTTTGGAAGTAGATTTGACTTATCCTCAAGAGTTACATGACAAACATTCAGATTACCCTCTATGTCCCGAAAAGTTGACAAAGCTAATGGCTACCCTAGATAATAAAGAACGTTATGTTTTGCATTATAGATTGTTAAAGCAATGTATTCAACTAGGAATGAAATTAGATCGTATTCACAGAATAATTGAATTCAATCAGAGCCAATGGCTAAAACCATATATTGATGTGAACACAGAGAAACGAAAACAAGCCAAAAATGATTTTGAAAAGAATTTTTATAAATTGATGAATAATGCAATTTTTGGTCGTTCACTGATGAATGTGAGGAAGTTAAGGGACATCAAATGGGTCACCAAATGGCATGGAGCTCGTGGTGCTAGGTCTTTAATAGCTAAGGCTAATTTTAAACATAGAATTATATTCGATGAACAATGTATGGTCATCGAGATGAGTAGACTAAAGATTTTTCACAATCAACCAGTATATGTTGGTGCATCTATATTAGATTTGTCTAAATGTAAAATGAATGACTTTCATTACAATGTTATTTTAGCAAATCCTGAATCAAATGTGAGGTTGTTATACACAGACACCGATAGTTTTATGTATATATTCTATTATGATATTTATGAGTTCATGAAACAACATTCAAATTTGTTTGATACTGGAAACTATGAAACAAACAATCCTTTTGGCATTGTGAGACAAAATAAAGGTGAAATTGGTTTAATGAAAGATGAAAATGCTGGAAGGATTGTTGAAGAATTTGTGGGGTTACGACCCAAAATGTATGCAATAAAATTGTGTGATGAAATGAATAGCTTGTGTAAGGCTAAAGGCATTAAGAAGAGTGTGAGTAAAAGTATGAATATTGATGAGTATCGAAAGTGTCTTTATAACAGAGAAAAAGTCAACAAAGTTCAAGTTTGTATAATTTCAAAATCTCATTCTGTATTTACTGTTCGGCAAAATAAGTTGGCAATTTCATCAAACGAAGATAAAAGACACATAACTGAAAACGGAATTGATACTTTACCGTTTGGTCATTTTTCTCTGAAAAATGATTAGAAACAAATTGAGATTAAAGCAGTTCATCTCACTTACTTTATTTCTTTCACACACACACACTTTTATGCCGGTAATATTACTAATTTTTTGTGTGTTCCTTTGCTTATGAAAAAAGAATAAATAATAACCCAAATTTTGTGTGTATTATTTAAAAAAAAAACACCTCCCCCCCACCATTTCCCATTTTCCAGATATATATATGTATAATTACTTTATATTACATATCATTTAGTAATGGTGCGTTGTAAGAGGAGCAACTCTACCACTCAATATAAACGAACAGGAAGTGGATCATTAATCAGTCGTGTACTTAATAAAACTATTGATAATTTACCCGTGGAATTACACATCCCGGGATATGAATATTGTGGACCAGGAACAAAATTAGAAAAGCGATTGAGCCGTGGTGATCCAGGAATAAATATATTAGATAAAGCGTGCAAAGAGCACGACATTGCTTACGCAAAGCATAAAGATTCAAACAAAAGAAGAGAGGCTGATGAAATTTTAGCTTCAAAAGCTTGGTCTCGTGTAAAATCCCGTGACGCATCATTTGGAGAGAGAGCGGCTGCACTAACAGTGGGTGGCATCATGAAAGCTAAGTCTAAGATTGGAGGAGGTAAGCGAAACTTAAATAATAAAAAAAAAAAACAAGAAAAGATTAAAAAAAAGAAGAACATCGAAAAAGCAAGGTGGTATTTTACCCCTACTTCCGATATTTGCAGCCTTGTCGGGCTTGGGGGGTCTAGCAGGCGGAGCAGCAGGGGTGGCGTCTGCTATAAACAAGGCGAAAGCTGCTCAAGAAGAACTAAAAGAAATGAAAAGACACAATCGAATGATAGAAGCAATGCGAGGAAAAGGAGGTCAAGGCATTTATTTAAATCCTCCTGCATACAAAAGATAATTAACCAAATACCAAATAAAGCATTAAGTAATTTCGATTTAGCTAAATACGCACATCAATTAAAGATTCCAAATTTTAGAGGAGTCTTTATGCGAGATACGTTACCAAGATATCCTCGAAAAAATGAAAACTGTATTGTTAACCTTGAACCGATGGATAAATCCGGTTCACATTGGGTAGCTTTCAGTAAACATGGTAAATATGTGCATTATTTTGATAGTATTGGTAATTTAAGACCACCATTTGAAATTTTAACATATCTTAAAAATTGCTATCTACAATATAATTTTCATTCATATCAATCGATTACTTCTTCGATTTGTGGACATTTATGTTTAGTCTTCTTGTATTGTATAAATAAGGGAAACACAGACCGTCTTTAAACATTTCAAAGATGGCTTTCGAAAGACGGATAACTCTTGAAGGTAAAGGCTCGAAGATTGATGTTACATTGGAGAACCCGATTCATCTTGTAGGAGCAGAGTTTTTTGAAATAGGACTTGCAGGATTGTATACATCTAATTCTATTCGAAATGTTACCAACAGAAATAATAAATTTCGCATTCATTTTACTAATTTTTTATCAATTGATTTAGTGGTACCACCGGGTATTTATGAATTTGAAGATCTAGCCTCAGCTTTTGATGATTTACTTAGTTATCACTCATTGTCGAAACTTATACCAGAACATTTAGAAAAAACAAAATTGTATGTGGAAGAGGATATAGATGGAAAAAGAGACAACCGTCTCGTTTTGTCTTCCCCGTTTAATATTGATTTCACTGTAGCCAACAGTGTAGCAGGGCCTTTAGGTATTGAAAAGAAAGTTTACCCTAAAGAGAATAAAAGAGAAATTGAAATTCATCGAAAAATAGAATCGATAATGAAGTTTGCAATTAACGAGAATAATAACATTTTGGCTATAAAGTTGAACGAAGCGGATAGAGCGATTTTAATAATACCCAATGCTAGCTATACGTTAAAACAATTAAGTGAAAAGATTGATGATTTATTAGTTGAACATTTATTAGGCGACAAAGACAAATTCCCATCATTTTATATTAATTATGATAAAGTCTTTTATCATTGTAAACTACATTCGAAAGTGTTTGCTATAGATTTTGGTGTTGCAGATTCTATTGCAGATTTGTTAGGCTTTTCTCATAGAAAGTTCAAGGCAAACACAACTCATCATTCTGAATATATGATTAAAATTAACACTGTTAATAGTATTCGAGTATGTTGCAACCTTGTGCTTGGTACGAGTTCTTATTTGAACCATAAACCAACACACTCTTTATATAATTTTAAAGCTCATGTTCCTGCTGGTTACCCGATTGTTGTACAACCAACAACGATTAATTTTTTGCCCATGAACACCAAGCTTATTCAACATGTATCTGTGCAACTTGAAGATCATCTTCAACAGCTCATTGATTTGCAAGATGAAGATTTAACTGTAGAATTAATTATTCGTCCAGCACGATATCTTGCTATATAAAGTAATGAAATACTGTTATGTTTTCATTCTACTTGAGTAAGCATACTAGAAAACAATCACAAATATGGTTATACTATATAATACTCAAAGTTTGAAAAAAAAGAAGTCGACTCTGATTCGAAAAAATAATATAAATCAATCAGCTAAAATTTGTAAAAAAAACAAACAACGACATCGCACCTTGAAATCTAAGAAACAGTTATCGAGTAACAACAAACAATTCTTACAGTCTTTAGGCTATCGCGTACTTTAATTTCAATATAAATATATATGCAATTGTTAATCTTATTTAGTTTCTATCTATAGTTGAAGCTGTTAACATGTTTAACATAACAGATAAAAGAGAGGTTGACAACAGAGTTGTGCGACGAGAAGAAAGAGTTTATCAACCTTATTCAGCTAATAAATTCGAAAATAATGATGAAATTCGAATACCGATTCAAAATGAAGAAAACATAGTTTTATTATCAGAAGGTGTTCTTCACTTAGAAGGTCAAATTATTACTTCTAACATAAATCCAGCTGCTTCTACTACAGCGCATCCTGACCAAAATTTTGGGGGTAATCTTTTTAGCGAAATTCGCATCACGTTAAATGGTAAAGAAATTGATCGTACACGCCATCTAGGTATAACAAGTTCTATAAAAACCTTTGCATCATATTCAAAAAACGAATATACAGCTTTACAAAATGCCGGTTATTTTCCCTCTTTAACAACGCCAGCAAGTGAAGCAAATATTGTTGATAGTAACACAAAACGTTTTCATATAATACTTCCTTTAAGCAACCTGTTAGGAATAGCAGAGGATTACAGAAAGCCGATTTTAAACTGCAAGCATGAGGTAATACTTCTCCGATCGTCAAGTGACGCACGTGCGTTGCAATCGACAACCGAAAACGATCTTTCTAAGGTCAAGTTATTTAAAGTTTATCTAAAAATTCCCGTTTTATTATTATCAGACGAAGAACAAATTAAAAGATTAAAACTAATGCAGAAAAATATTCCCATTCAGGTTGGTTATCGATCGTGGGATGTTCACGTCTTGCCTTCTCTTCCTAGAACAACTAAATATAGTTGGACTGTAATGACAACTTCTGAAACTCAAAAACCGCGTCAATTTTTATTAGGTTTTCAAACTAGAAGAAATTTACTAAACACATGCTCTTCCTATTTCGACCATTGTAACATTAAATCTATAAGAGTTTTTTTAAATTCAATTTTTTATCCCTATGAAATGCCAACTTCTGAAATTGCCATAAATGACTACAGCGAGTTGTATGACATGTTTGTTAAATTTCGTAATGTATATTATCAGATCGATGATGTTCGTTCAGAGACTCTGGTTTCACGAGATGAATTTAAGTCTCTTTGTCCTATTATTGTAATTAATTGTCTCGAACAAGTGGAAGCAGTGAAGACATCTTCAGTCGATGTGCGAATTGAAATCGAGACAAGTGAGAATATACCTGAAGATACAACTCTTTATTGTGTTCTTATTCATGATCGTCAAATATCTTACAGACCATTAACGAATGAAGTAATTATCTAAACCAATATTTGCTAAGTTATAAGCAAGCAAGTAAACAAGTATTCTCACTTTAGTTGCAATCATGGAATTGACAACAACAAACTCTCCTTCTACTGATGCTGGCACGTGGAATAAGAAGCAACCAATAGTTGCAGACATTCGCAAGCTACCAAACGGCAGTTTGGAACTTGCTTACTGTATGTTAAATAACGGCAATATACCTTCATTCAGCCCCGTGATCACATGGGTTGCAGCATATTGTGAAAAAACTCTTTCTTCTTTTTTTGAGTCTATTAAGAATAAATATGATTATTTAGTTGTATATAATTTGCCACAGGAATTTTCTTTGTTTGCACTAAAAGCACTTTCCCCAGACTCATTATTCGATCTTAATACGATTGATGGAATGTCAGACCTAATGTTGAGGCATAGCCATCGTTTACCTACAGATTGTCCAAAACATTTACCATCTCTAGCAATGGGAAGCAATAGTTGTGCTAAATTCAACGTCAATGCTGTTCAACATTGGTTAAATTCTTCTGATGGCATCATGAAAATCGTGTGTTCGATAATAAACAAGTTTCGAAACAGTGGACTTCGAGGTTTTAATAAGTTTGATTGGAACTACTTTCCTATAAACGTGCTGACTATATATGAACCACAACGAATTCGTCTAGAGTGGGAACATCTACCAGATCATCTAAAGAGGAAATTTCAACTGTTTCATCTTCGCTGCAAATGTGACAACTGTAATCGCTATCTATAAAAGGTGAATAATTTAGATCTACTGTAGTTGACAGCTATACATATTTTGTTTTTAGTTTGCTTTTTAACACAGTGTATCTTTTTTTTGTCTACAGAAAATAATCATCTGGACAACTAAAAAGAAGAAGATCATCTCAACACAGCCACACTCATCTGGACAACTAAAAAAAGAATGAGATTACTTCAAGAGAAATAAAATTGTATTAATTGTAATTCTAAATGAATAAAGAAGAAAAAAAAAAAATGTCTTTTGTACCATTTCATATGAAAGTTCTTATTAATGATCAATTACCTCCTCACTCTACATGTAAATAAAATAATAATAATAATAATAATAATAATAATAATAATAATAATAATAATAATAATAATAATAATAATAATAATAATAATAATAATATTGTCAGGTGAGGGATTCGAACCCTCGCTTTCAATTTCTGAAAATTAGATCTTAAGTCTAACGCCTTAGACCGCTCGGCCAACCCAACACGTGCATATTAGCCAACGTGTTTTGTTGATTCATGTCAGTTCGCATTTAGCTTTGTGTGGTGAACATCTTTTCTTTGTGAAGTAAACCAGCATCATGAAGTATTTTAATTGTGTAAAGTATTCCAAAAAACAGTTAATGCAAATGATATTGAGTCAAAAAGAAATGAATTTAAAATCTGAAAGAGATCGGCTAAAAACATTTAAGACCTGGTCTTCAGACAGTTTTACGAACACTGCATGGTTAGCAGCTGCAGGATTTTTCTATTTTGGATATAAGGATATGGTTAGGTGTGCTTTCTGTAATCTGCAACTTAGTTATTGGGAAGAAGATGATGATCCGTTTGAAGAACATAAGAAATGGGGTATTTCTTGCCCCTACGTAAACAATATTTCTCCTAGCATAGAATTGAAATGCGAATATGAAAGACTTAAAACTTTTCAAAATTGGCCTCTTCCCTGTCCAAACGAATTTTGTTTAGCACCAGCAGGGTTTTATTATACTGGACATGGTGATAAGGTGAAATGTATATTCTGTAAGATTGAAATTGAAAATTGGAGGGAAAACGATAATCCTTTAAATGATCATGAAAAATGGGCGCCATATTGTCCATATATAAGAGGGTTTTACGTCGGCAACGTTGATTTAAATCCTGAAAATCCTACTATTATTCCACATAATACAAGTTATGATACGTGTGGAAGCAATATATGTTGATGTGATGTGATTTTTTGTGCAGTGTGCATTCTCAGACGTAAACGTAGACATGTTGAAGTTTGTTAAGCAGTCAAACACTCTACCAGTAATTTCATTTACTAATGCTGAAAACCAGAGTAAAAGTGAAAAAAGAAAGCATGGTGTTTTACTACCGAACACAATTCGATGTATCATTTGCGGTCCATCGAACTGCGGTAAAACAAACGTAATGCTAAATTTATTATGCCACAAAAATGGAGTTCGTTTTGAAAACGTTTATATTTATTCTAAATCACTTGCTCAAAGTAAATATGTTGAATTAAAAAAGTTTTTGGACTCCATAAAAGAAATAAAAAGTGATTTTTTTTCCGATAATGATGAAGTAATGCCTCCAGAAATGGCTAGAAAAAACTCTATATTTGTTTTTGATGATGTAGCCAGCAATAAACAACAACACATGAAAGATTATTTCAGTAGAGGTCGTCATCACGACGTTGACGTATTTTATCTTTGTCAAACATATTCTTGTATACCTAAACATCTAATTAGAGATAACGCTAATTTTTTAATTCTTTTTAAACAAGACGGAACAAACTTGCGTCACGTATATAACGATCATGTAAATACAGATATGAGCTATGAACAGTTCTTTGATATTTGTTCGTATTGTTGGCAAAACTCTAAGTTTGGTTTTTTGGTTATCGATAAAGATAGCGATTTACAAAATGGTCGATATCGCAATGGATTTGATGTTTATTTTCAGTTATAAATATGACTTCAAAAAGAGGTAAATGGCCATTCGTGTTATAGCTTTTGCGTGGTTAACAACTTAACTATGACATCGTTTAACAAAACCAATAATGTGTCTATCGGACGACCGACTTCACGACATGATATTGCAACTAAATCATATGTTGATGATAAGCTAGTGCAATATGAAAATCAACTAACAACAACAACAAGCGACGGACATCTAAGTATTAACGGCAAACGGTTAAAAAATGTTGGAATGCCAATACATGTTGAAGATGCATGCAACAAAGGTTATGTAGTGAAGTTATTAAATGAGCTAAATAAAATCGAGTCTAAAGAAGACATACAACGAAACTTTAACGAGCTTAAAGGTTTAATTTTTTCAATTTGTAAAATAGAGAAAAAAGAACTTGACTTTCAAAACAAACGTCTCGCGGGCTTAGCTTTACCATCATCTGCAAATGATGCAGTAAACCTTATTGCAATGCAGCAACATACATCGAATATAAAAAAATATCTTGAGACCCGAATAACAGAAGTGTTACAACGAGTAGAATTCATTCATGGTTTAGTGCGAGAATTTTCAGAAGATCACTTTCCGTATGATCAAGATACTCTCGACTTGGGTAACAAAAGAATAAGAAATGTTAAAGATCCAATTCAAAATCAAGATGCGGTAACGTATTCTTTTCTTAAAACTCATGTAACAAATGAACTCGATGAAATTAAAAAATCTCTTTTGAATATAAACAGAGATGATGAAACTGTAGATATGTTAAATAGAAGAATAACAAACATATCTCAACCAATCGATTCGTTAGATGCAATAAACAAATATTACTTAGAAAACTTTGCTGCCTCTCGAAAAGATCTAGAAGACTTAATCGCTAAATTTAATAAACAAAACGTTTTAAACGTAGACGATGGTGGAACTTTAAATATGATGAGTAGACGAATTACTCACGTAAACAACCCCATATACGATAACGATGTTGCAAATAAGACGTTTGTTGAGCAATATGCCGCTTCCCAACATGAATTTGATCAATTGAAACAAACTGTAAACAATCTACAACATCAAAAACAAACAAATGTTGAGTTCCCTGTTAACGACCAAGACGTGACAAATAAACGGTTTGTAGAACACTATGCTGCGTCACGAACTGAAGTTAATCAACTAAAAGAAATTTAAAGCAATTTACAAACTCGTATTGAGGGTGTTGCTAACAATCTCAATATTGTTAAAAAAGAAGATCTTGAAAGTTATGCTGCTGAATCCAAAGAAGAATATAACAAGTTAAAAACTGAACTGGAAAAAATTGAGCAAATGGTTAACAAAGAACCACTCGAAAGTTTTACTGCATCCAAAGAAGAATATGGTATATTAAAAGATGAAGTAAAGAAAAAGAACTTATCGAAATTTATTCTGAAATTCTCCAACACACCATCAATCCATTCACCAGTATACACGCTTCATAATCATAACATACAGTACCAACTTCCCTACAAAGGTGTATTAAAACCAATTTTTGTTTCACCAAGATCTCCAATTGTGTATGCAATTTTAAATATACGTCAAGAGATTGAACTGGATGGCAGTGATATTGTCGTTGAAGAGCAAGATGAAATTCAGTTTCGACTTAGAGACCCGAAAAAACATAAAACTGATGATCTTCCTCTTCAAATCGATTTTGAATATACTATAAATAAGTAAAACAACCACAATTTCCGTTTAGTCATGGAGAAGAGCTCAAAGATTAAAGCTGAAAGTCGAGTAAAGGATAAACTTTCTCGCTTAAAAAAAGATGTTAAAGACAAGTATCTTTCACTTCAAGATGATGTTAGACGAAAAGAATTAGATATAGAGACTAACTTTAAACCAGTAACAAGTTCATTAAATCAACTTGTAGCTATTGCTAATACGTCGACTCAAAATAAAGAAAATCGAAAAAGAAAAGGAAAATATGACGATTCTGAATCCACTGCTACTTCAGACGAAGAAGATGGAGATAGCATCAAAATAATTTCACTACTTAACCGCTACTTTGATCCGTTCATTAAACAAAACGTGGATAGAACATTTGGTATAACGATAAGAAATGATAAACAATACTTGGGACGCGAACGAGTTTTCTTCGATAAAAAGTGGATAAAAGTTGGCGGTGAAAAATTTCCTATTACAGAAGGTCTACTTGAATTGATTCAAAGGAAAGTACCAGACCCCACTCTAATAGATAGGAGTGATTTAAGTTCATATTTGAAATTATTAAATGTTTGAAACGTGCACAAAAGAAATTATACAAGCAATGCAGCTCCAAGAGGAACGCAATCTTATAAGTATAGACATATAATTGAACCCCTTCTCACTGAAGACATAGATAGAATTATAAAAACAGCAGATGAAAATGAAGAAGCAAATACTACAATGCATACTGGATATGGTCAAAAAAAACACATCGCGCCACAAGCCATTTGGAAATTTGAAGGCGGAAACAATATTGAATTCGTTCACTGGAATGAACCAAACAAATTGGTATCAAGACTTAAAACATTAATTGCATCGAAAGCTGCAGGTCACACAGGACTAGACAGCGAAATCTTTGCAATAGAAGAAGAACTAAGAAATGCTGGATATATTGAATAAAAATTCCAACGTTTGTAAAACAATGCACAGTATGTTATAAAACATTGTTTGGAAAATAACTATGAACGAAATCAGACGAGAAATTGCAAAAGAACTTCACGCACCGCTTAGAAAAAAGTTTAAAAGACGACGTGTTATTAGCAAAGGAATCGATGACCTCCATGAAGCTGACCTTGTGGACATGTCCAAACTTGCAAAATGGAATAATGGATTTAAATATTTATTAACCATTATTGACGTTTACTCGAAATATGCATGGGCAATTCCTCTTAAAACCAAAAAAGGAAGTGAGATTGTGAAAAGCTTAAAATTTGTTTATTCTCAAAGTAAAAGATTGCCCAATTATTTTCACACCGATCGAGGAACGGAATTTTATAACAGTGAATTCAAAACATGGTCTCAGAAACAAAATCTAAAGCATTATTCCACTGGCAGCTCCATTAAAGCGAGTGTGATAGAAAGATTTAATCGAACTCTTAAGGAATCGATGTGGAAAGAATTCACAACACGAGGTTCTTACCGATGGGTACATATTTTGCCTGAGTTACTAGTAAAGTATAATCACAAAATACATCGCAGCATTGGCATGAAACCTAATGATGTGAAAAGAAACAATCCACCCCGCTTGCCAACACAATATAATGAAACTTTAAGAAAACCAAAATATAAAATCGGCGACATTGTAAGAATATCAAAAATCAAGAAACACTTCAGTAAAGGGTACGAAGGTAATTGGACAACAGAATTATTTACAATTTATAAAGTTCAAAATACTAATCCACGAACATATCTTTTAAAAGATAATAAAAATATCCCAATATTTGGTGCGTTCTACGAAGCAGAGTTACAACGAACAAAACATCCTAATATTTACTTAGTCGACAAAGTACTACGTAGAAAAGGAACCCGAGCCTTCGTATCTTGGCTTGGATTCGATTCAACTCACAACTCTTGGATCCCCAACAAAAATATCTTATAATTAGAACAGTGTAAGTTTTTTTATTTTTATTTTTATTCCTCACAAAAGATATTATTATTATTATTATTATTATTATTATTATTATTATTATTATTATTATTATTATTATTATTATTATTATTATTATTATTATTATTATTATTATTAATGTGTCTCTATATATATATATTTTTCAGCTCACTAAAACCAACACACGCAAGAAAGAAAAGAATGATTGTACTTACCCCGTGCACAAGACCAGCATATTCCACTCTGCAAACAACACAGCATCTTCAATTCTCTCTGCCGCTTGTTCGAAAAAGAACTACTTACCACTTTAAGAACGAAGATCATATCATTTTTCACTAATTCATATTATATAATTAATGTAAACCACAAATGATCAAATAAATATATTTTTAAAAAAGATTTACACCACACAAATTATTATTATTATTATTATTATTTTTATTTTTTTTTAATTTTTTTTTTTAAACACCCACTGTCCAACGTCCATTTAATTAATCATTTGGACTTCTTCTTCTTCTTCTTCTTCTTCTTCTCCACCTTCTTCGGCATCCATACGATCTTCACCCCCCACACTCTCTTCCTCCAGCGGTGGAAAATCGAGCAGCTCGATACTGTCGGAGTCGATTGATTCCAGCCGCTGAATGATCACCCCCAATATGTGGGGGGTTACGCCATCCGCCGTCAACTCTCTACAATGCTGGCGGTCTCGAATTATTTCCAATAACTCGCAATTATACATGTCCTGCTGAAGATTGCTAAGCCCGTTGAACCAAACGTCCTCTTCCACTTTGAACGCGCTCACTGCGAAGTTTAGCCCCAGCCTCTCTGATTGTTCTCTCAGAGATTTTATCTCATAGAGCTGCTGGAGCTTAACTAAAAGATTTCCATACATGGTCATGTTGATTGTTAACTGAGTTGCTTTGAAACTAAGTGTTACTTCATAGCTATGTGCTCTTATATATTGCGAATATCAAACTGCAAAAAGCTATTTTAAACATTTTCACATGGAGCTCTGAGAACCGACATCCAATCTCGTTCTCGCATTAAAAATTACAGACTTGACTAATGACATCTGGGAATCTAAAAACAAACAGATCGAAATTCATTTCACACACTCAAAGTTATACATGTCATATAAAACACTTTAACCAGATTGAGATCATGAAGCAAGCCAGAACACAAAAAATGTTAACATCATTTAAATTAAACAGACATAACATAGCGAGAAGGAGTAACACAACTCCACTCCCACGCTGTGGTAATATATGTCGTACTTAAACAGAGTGTCGCATTACAACATCTGATTACTTATTTAGCTTGCGCGAGCAAAAACTTTAACGACAACCATGCACTACATGCGCTGGCTACTCTCATGGCTTGCCGCACGGCGCGAGCAAAAACGGAACAGCTGCACACCACATGTCTGGTAGCGATCCGGCTATGTCGAGTGCCTCACCGTACACTCTCATTCAAAAGTTATGACACACAAGACTCTCTACACTGCCTTGGGAAATTACCAAAATATAATTCAATAATCAATCAATACTTAATAACCATGATACACAGGCTGCCCCGGGAATTAAATAACAAAACACAGAATCGAACCAAGAAACTCCCCTGTAGGAGTGGAAGAGGAGTCTGAATTTCGAGTTACCATCCTAATAAACAACCCCCATGCCGTCAACACCCATTAACTTTTTATCACAATCACATAAACAAGCCAAAAGGTCAACCCCTTCCCACGCTAACACGTGCAGTGCACATGCCCCGCTCCTGGACCACGTGGTCGCTCTAAGGACCCATGACGTCATCAGGATTACGCAATTTCTGGTCATGATGATGCAATATTTGGAGTGTAGCAAACGCTTACTACTTGTGAGTGTTTCCCTTCTATATGCTGATCTTAAAAATAACTACTTGACTTCCAAAAAGTGTAATTGTGTTTGTTTCAGTGGTTCTTATATTTTACTAAGCCGTGTCAGGTTTTCATCTGTTGATTAACGGTGAACATTTTGTTTAGTTTCGAAGCAGTCTTTCTAACCTTAATTTAATATTTTGATTTTATTTGTTTTCCCTGCTTCGGTTCTTTAACGTGCTCCCTAAGGGTCTGTATCAACATCATGATGATGATTTCTTTTATTGTTTTGGGGTTATCGGTTGGCTTGGTAACCTATTTCCCATTGTTCTTTTTAAGGGATTATTGTACTGCATTTTGTCTAAATAGTTTTTGTTTCCGTGACTCCATTTTAGAAATTGATGATGATAAGACGTGTTCACTAATTGCTGGTCTGCGTTTGGACATATTTAAGTAATTTATTCGTTTTGAGTGATGGTTACTGATGACCGTATGATTGGATGATGGTCAAGTTACATTAGACGTACATTTAATTTATTTCGGCCATTCTGTAATGATCTTAGTCAGTTGATCTGTTTGATGTTTAGGACACGATACTTCGTCGAAGGGGTAATTATTTTTATAGTTTTGTTTCCTCATTTCTAAACTAATTTGTTGGTTTCTAGTTAGTAAGATTTCTACTATTTGTATGTTTAAAAAATTGTTAAATATATTATATACGTTATTGGAGAAATATCTGAACCGTTTACGATTAAAACAGGATTAAGACAAGGAGATGGTTTATCACCTCTACTTTTCAATTGTGCTTTGGAATATGTAATGAGGGAATGGTACAGGGAAAATCCTAGGAGCGTAAGAATTGGAACCAAGAAAGATCAAATAGACTTAAATTTCTTGGGATTCACAGATGACTTAGCGTTACTGGCTAATAATATTCAAGAAGCCAGAAATCAAATAATAAGCCTACCAAATATAGCACAAAAAATTGGACTTCAGATATCATTTGAAAAGACAGAGATAATGGTAGCAAATCCACTTGTAATCAATCACATAACAGTAAATAACAAGAAAGTTAAAATAGTGAAGCAATTTAAATACTTAGGATAAATTATAACTTACAACTTGGATGAGAAACCTGCATGGCAAGATAGAATTAATAAAATGATAAAAGCCCAAAAATTAACATGGTCTACATATAAAAGAAAATGTCTATCAATCGCAACAAAATTAAAACATTAAAAGACGGTGGTTCAACCAGAGGTGACATATGGAAGTGAAACTCTTTTTAAAGTTACTCAGAAAAACAGAATCGACAAAATTTTAAAAGTAAAAAGAAGAATAGCTAGAACATGCATAAATGAAAAATATCAGAAAGATGAACAGTGGTGGATAGTACCAAATGAAGTGGTATACAGAGAACTGGAGCCCATCACTGATACTATTCGGAAGAAACGGATTTCTCTTTTTGGTCACATCGTGAGGACACCTGAACCCACGTTATCTAGAAAAATTGTAGTGAAACTTTGGAATATGAAATAACAAGTAGGATGGATTAAGGAAATTAGAGAAGATATGAAAGAATTAGAAATAACCTTGGATGACTTGCAAAACAAAACAAAAAAAATAAAAAAACTGAGAGATATAAAAATAAGATTTCAGGCTAAAATAGACAAACGTAATACAGCAAAAAGGGTATTTATAGATGAGGAACGCCTGAGAAGATCAGAGCGAATGAAGAGCTACTGGGCGACTTGGAAAGGAAACTTACTGAAGAAGAGGACCAAGAAATGATTGACTGGAGTGGTCCAATGAGGTCATAAAATAAGAAGATGAAGAATACGTTATTGGAATCTGGTGTTTTCCATTACTTAAATTTTATGTCTGGTGTAGTCCCTCAAAAGCAAACCCCTGGGGACCTAAATGGGTAGCATCTTTCCACACGTACCTATTCCTACACCACGTTATTAGGTAGCAATATGCTTAGATTTCCTTGCAATTCACGTCAACGTTTAGGCCATAACCATCTGCTGTTCCATAAGGCAAGCTTCGATTTTGCACACCGGTAGACTCGTTGAGCATTAATGGGAAAAACCCGCTGTACAAAAGCTTTTGATCTGGAATGCCGAATACCAATTCAACTACTTTAAAAATGTTGGGTACACATTTTGTTGGAACTTAAGAAGAACATATTAACGCGTTTAGAAATGTCACTTCTCGTAAATTGTGAATGTAGGAGCAAATTAAAATGTGTTACTGTATGCCCAACTGAAGTTATATTTCTAGAGCATGTCTACAAGGAGAAGTTCGCGTTGCAAACATGACGCGATTACGATCGGGTGTGAAAGAACGAGTAGCAAACCCATTGGAATCTCCTCTTTCATACAGCAAGTGATGTGAATGGTACGAAGTCGGACATTGAATTTGAAAAAATCATGAGGGCATTTTCAAGATACTAAATCAAAGGTTAAATTTCGAGGCACCTTGTCTGAACCATTTGATATCTGGACTGGACTTCGACAGGGAGATGGTCTATCACCGTTATTATTTAATTGTGTTCTTGAAAAGATCATGCGTGAGTGGAACAAAACTTGTCCTCCAAATGTAAAGATTGGTACTAATATAAAACTGAATTGCTTGGCCTTTGCGGATGACCTTGCACTGCTTGCAACCAGTATAGATGAGGCTAAACACCAAATTGAAGAACTTGGGTCTATTGCAGCAAAAGTAGGACTTCAAATTTCATTTGAAAAGACTGAAATAATGGCATCCTTTGATGTGGAAACACAAGCTATTACATTGATCAACAATAAAGAAATTAAAGTTGTACATAAATTTAAATATTTAGGGGAGATTATAACATGGAATTTGAATGAGAAAGCGTCAATCGAAAATAGAACAACAAAGTTAAGACAAGCGCAATATATTACTTGGTCTAGTTACAAAAAAAAAACACTCTCCATAAATGCCAAATTACGACATTACGAATCAGTTATTAAACCGGAAGCAATATATGCTTGTGAAACACTTTTCAAGTTAAACACTCGATCAGTTACTGACACATTACAGAAGATTGATAGAAGAATTCTCAGGACTATAATTAATAAAAAAACATCAGGTGGATGGTCAATGGCGTCTATTACCAAATGAAGTGGTTTATAAAGAAACAGAGTCTATAGTCGATACTATGCGAAAAAGGCGAATTGCCTTTTTTTGTCATATCTCACGCCTGCCGGATACCAGACAATTAAAAGTATTATTTAATTATTTTTTCAAATGTAAAACAAAGAACTCTTGGTTTATGGAAATTCAAAATGATCTGGATGAACTCGGCTTGACAATGTCCCAAATTGCTAACAAAGATGAGAAGAATATCTTGAAAAACAAGAACATCCGACTTCCCTTAAAATCCTTTACCCGCAAAACTTACACTATAAGCGATGCAGAGAGAGCGGCAAGGTCAACTAGAATGAAAATGTTTTGGGAAAAGAAGAAAAATAAGAAGCTGAATCTCTAATATTGTTTTTGAGATATGTATATACTTGTTTTGGTTAAGTGCTCCAATGCGGGCGTAACATATGTAAATAAATAAATAAATAAATAAACCACTCTTTATAGTTTGGTATAATCGTGTTGACTGACTGAAAAACATTTAAATTTCGTTTTCTAAGCATCCTATTCAACCCCTCATTAATGAGAAGTGTTTTATTAAGTGCCTAAATAACTCAAGTATATATTTCAGTCACTAAGAAATAAATTGATAATCCCCAGCCAATCTAATTGGATACACTTGTGTTGACCAACTGAAAGGTGATTCTACAAGTAGGTTGCTTAAGCAACACTGCAAAATTGCTTTTAATATTTCAACATACCGTATATGGAATGGTCCTCCCCTTAGTTTGGGGTCAAGGAAGTCTGTTAAGAGTACCGTCTCAGCTAGCTATAATTCACAGAAGAAATCAGAAATACCACGTACCTTCTTGGCAGTCAGGTCCCACAAATCCAGCAGGACACGCGCACTCTTTGGTCTCACTGAGATAAACACCTCCATTATAACATTTCTGTAGTGTCCCTGTGAAACAATAAACATTTCATTATAGATTTACTAGCATTACCCGTCGCGGCTTCGCCCGCGAAAATTGTAGTTGTAAAGCGCACACTTAGCAACGTCTCAATCATGAATGCTATGTTTAATTTATCGTTAAATTTTGAACAATAATTATAATAATTTGGTAAAGACCGTAAACAATCAGACAATAAAGACAATATAGAACAACAATGCCACATAAATATCAAAGTCTCCCAAAGGTCACATCGCATCGCATGTACAAAATTCGACTCAAAATCACAACACGGTTTACCCAAATTCCTATGAAAAAGTACACATAATAAAATTACACAAGTTAGAAACCACTACGCCCACATTTTCCCCCTTCACCTCATAATATACACCACATCGAAAAACCCTTAGACACGTGTCTGCTTATTTTTTTAAATCATTAGTTAATATGTTGAGTATCACATCCCCAAATAAAACCACTCGTGAGATATTGGTATTCAATGAAATGCAGGTTTTACCCCGTTAACACCCCTTTAGAACCGGAATATCCAAAATCCTTCCTTAGTATACGTGTTAGCATACAACAAACATATCCTCAAAATTTCATGTTTCTAACTTTAATAGTTTTGGTTGGTCGATGAGAGTGAATATCCGAAAATCCTTCCTCAGTGGACGTGTTTCTTCCAGAATTTCACCCCTCCCCATGGGCCCCTTAAATTGGATTTATGAAAAAGACGGTCGAACACCTATTTCTTTATTTTTCAAGCTGATTGTTCCCCCCGAGTTTCATACTTTTTGCCTCTGTCGTTTAAGATGTACTTGCTCCGTTAGGAATCCTTCAACCCCTACTTTTCACCCCTTTTTCATCATAATATACACCACATCGAAAAACCTTCAGACACATGTCTTCTTATTTTTAATGATGAGTTTATATGCCGAGTATCACATCCCCCAATGAAACCAATCGGGAGATATTGTTATTCATTGAAATGCAGGACTACCCCCTTACACCCCTTTAGAACCTGAATATCAAAAAAAATTTCTTTAGTGGGCGTTTTCGACTTACCACGAACCTATCCCCAAAATGTCATGTTTCTAACTTTAATAGCTTTGACTGGGCGATGATGAGTCATTGAGTCATTCAGGACACTTTGTTTTATATAATAGATAGGTTCAGGTATCTTATGCATTGGGTAAAGTGGTTATTTCATTTTTCCGCATGGTAGCCTATTTCTTGCCTTGGAATATCCTCCTTGCACAAGTATGAAACTTGTGAATATCACAATGATGGTATTAAAATTGTGAATCATCTATTTTCATGGGTTGAACAACCCACATGTTACGTCCTGAATCAGACAATGCGTATCATCAGTGGTACAGTAAAATCTACTTGTCTTACCTGGTTGCCTGTGCTGAGCCATATCGAACCACCAAGACTAAGGCGACATAACCATCTGATCCGTGAGTTTACAATAATATCAGTGAACGTATCCCTCCCAATTCATGAAGACATACTTCATACATTTGGTTGTTTTATATCACGTTCTCCATCTGTGTTAAAAGCCCAAGAGTTGGTTAGAAGAGGGTTTAACGCTGCAACAGAATGGCATCAGGAGCGGAACAAAGCAGCTCCGAAGGAATGGCAGTCACTGCTTTGTACTCAAAATCCACCAGCTGGTTTTGATCTGCCACGTAAAACGTAGGTTGCCTTATGCAACCATAAATTACGATTGGTAGCAATTATGTGAACATGTCCAAAGTACAAAGGTCTTACTAAGTACCTACAGCTCAATTAATAATAATAGGCTGGCTGCGTGGCTCAGCGGTAACGTTATCGCTTGCTGGTTCCAAGGTTGCAGGTTCGTATCCTAGTGCAGTCAGCTGGCATTTGAGGGTGCGCAAATGTGAGAGAGCCGTTTCTGAAGGTTTACTGGCACGTAAAAGATCCCCGTAGTGGCAAAATTTCGCCTCCCCTACGTCTCTAAAAGCCAGAGAAGTTAAAAGGGACGTAAAAACCAATAACATTATTATTATTATTATTATTATTATTATTATTATTATTCAATTAATAACACTATTAATAATACCAATAATAATAATAATAATAGATGCTTTCACTTCTTTACGCACTTTGTATCTTTCGTTTCATTGGAGCCGTACACATTTCAAATCTACCATTCCGAGATTTCCTGCTGCAATGAAATGGAATAACAAATGTCACAGTCAGTGGACCACTTGATAATCTTAAAGATTTCATTGCAAACACACAGCGCTAACACTGATAAGGTGGTCACGAGCGGTATCTGATAGTGCGCATGGAACGTCAGAGATCCATGAAATTACGAATTGCAACAATTGAGTGAAATAATGGCAAATGGACCTTATGTAAAATATCCTTCGTACGATAATAATCACCCTCTTGAAATGACAAAATTTATATGGAATTCAAATTACCTAAGGAGGACTCTGGTGCCATTTCATGTTCTTCTTGTATACCTTGAATAATTATAGAATCTCCTACAACGTACACATCTTCATCACCTACAAAATAGAGAGTGATATCACGATTATGTATATTATACATTGCTTCCATAAATGACATATCTTCAGACTAATGCATAGCAAAATTCAACTAAAAGAAAGGTATAAAGAGAATTATTTGAAAATGTCCAAAGTTCAAATATCTAAGTACCTACAGCTCAATTAATAAATAAATAAATAATAATAACAACAACAACAATAATAATCATAATAATAGATGCTGACATTTCTTGGACACCTGACAGGAACATATAACTGATAAAGTACCATTCTGAATTTAACATAGCAAGTTTCAATACATGGTTTTCATTTCTATGTACGTATTATCGAGCATGCTTATTGTATTTTTGGATATTATAACTTTAATTTGTTTATTTGCATTTCCTATGCTTCCTTGACATAAAATGCAATTAAATAACAGCATTTAAAAAAATTGAAAAAAGGAAAAGGAGTAATATAGCTAAGGTCTAGCAAAGTTTCTCTAATTTCAGTACAATAATAACAAAATAATATTAAATGCTGATCTATAAAATACAGTACATCTCGTATTATAAATATGAATGCAATAAAATATTGGTTAGCAAAATATTAATACAGACTGCGCCGGTAAGCCCTGAAAGTAGCCTACGCTGCTTCCAAGTCGTAACTGATTGAATACAATAGATCAACAGAAATATGAGATTTCTGTTTTAACCCTTATAGTGCCAGGAGCCGAATATATCGGCCCTGCATATATAACATTTAATTTTAATTTCCAGCCACACACTATTTTAACCAAGATAACGTGGGAATCATTCTCTATCTGAATATATCAATGTGATTATGAATAGTTGGATGCATAATAAGTGTTCTTTGAACATGCTGCAGTAAGCTGCCTTCCCACACATGTTATGTTTTGAAGCCGCGTGTGTTTGTAGAAATTGATATTACAGGATACCTATTTCATAGAATTACTCTAAACATGGGACATGAACACCAAATTCAAAAGTATTAATATGGAAAAAATAAATACTCAGAGTATGTAGGTTGTCAAAAATATATGAGAATTTCCGATATCAATTTGAAAATTAAGATATTTTAATGAAACAAAGTATTAATTATACAATACAACATTTAATACATTTACGTCCTATGGTAGACATATCAACATTCTAGCTTGGAAATATAGGTAGGGGATAATTTTGTACAAAACTTGTATACAATTTTTAACATAACCATTCATAATTGCTGGCATCAAAACGACTATGCCACTGGAAATTCCATTGGTAGATTAACTATGCAGTTTTGCAATTTGAGGTGCAATTATAATGATTACATAATATGCTCATTTGCACAATTCTGTCGATCTTATGAGGGTTGGTGTATCAGGGTCGTTTTTCTGTTTCATGGTTATCGTTGTAGGATATAGTAGTGTCTTGTAGAGCTGCTGTATTTTAGTTTGTAGATTTGAAATTTGATATCTAATGATGCTGGCTGGACGAGCCAAACATGCCATCCTATATTTCTCCCTCTTTTTAATAACATGTAATTTTCTTCAGGTTGTTTTTTCGCATTTCCCAGTAATTGGGATTATATTGTGTTGACCGATTGAACATTTGCAATATCAATACTGTCAATACAGCAACACTTTCAAACGGTTTCAAAGCTATCCTTAGATTCACAGTAAACATGTTGTTTTATGAAAGCGACATTTGTAACTCTAAAGTACAGCAACAAGAGATTGTAAATCGTGAAAGTGTTAGGGAGGATCACATTCTGGCAGCACGTGATGAGACATACCAATAAAACAAAAGACATGGGCTGCGGCAAGACACAATTATATTGTATCAATTGCTCTTTAGCTTGAAGTATTCTGACGGTGAAACTATCGGTGTATGTTCTGATAACAGCAAGCTTCTACCGCATATGTCTGTTTCGTCTCAGTGTACGCATCCCCTCCCACTGCCTATTCTGTTCTAAATACCAGTTCCGGGGCGTGATGGTGTAGTGGTCAAGCTGATTAGCTCACACAAAGGTGGACCGGATTTAGATTCCAGGTCAATGCATGTGAGATTTTTGAAGTGGCTCTTGGTCGCGCAATCAACTGTCACGCAAAACTACAAGCTTCCTTCCTTTTAATCAACTACCGCTCACACGCTCACTGTTGTACACCACCTATTTAATGAAGTGACACTTTTAGAACGCGGCTTTGGTGGCGTAGTTGGTAGCATGCTGAAATGCTGTGTCCAAGATAGCGGGTTCAACCTGGCTGACGTCAGATTTTTTAGAGCGTTAAAATCCACCAGTATGCCTTCCTTCGGTGGGAAAGTGAAGCCGGCGGTCAAAGTCATAGATTTATGGCATGCAAAAGATCCTTCCACAGACTAAACTTGTGTGAAGCTAAATTTCTAGGTTAGATTTCGTTGGAACGCTCTATCAAAGTTCCAACATTCACCTCTGGGTATCAGTGACATCTGGTAGGGAGAGTTGGAACTACTTGAAATTGAACGGAACTTGTAGCTCACCCTATGGGTGTCCGCTTGAAGCAGCTACAGCCTCTGGCTAGTCGAACACGTCCACGGACACTCCCGGCACTAAAAGCCATACGATAATTAAATGGCATGTGAAAGAACCTTCCACTAACTTCAATTGTATGAAGCAAAATTTGTAGTTTGGATTTGATTAATGCTCTTAATTAGCAACGGTCATCACCAGGTGATGGTAATGATGGCATCTAGAAGCCAAGTTTGCAGCTAGGTGACGTGGTAGCAAAAGAAGGAACTACTTGAAATTATCGTCTGCAGACCTTACTTGAATTACAACAGATAACACACACAAATACAGCCACCACAATTTATTACACCGGTTGTCAGACAGATTCTACACACACCAAAAGTGCTCGGGGTTACATGACCGCGTTCTCGCAGCCCTTAAACTAAGGAACCCACCAACCAACACTTTTAGAACCAAGTATTACTTCGAATTACATTACTTCCCAGACATGCCACTTGTTCAGTCCATCTACTATTCCTTGAGGGATATCCGTTCTATTATTCATCAAAAGTCATTCAGATACACTCTGTGTTTTAATTTTTCTCACCCATTGGATCACAGCCTGTAATGCCTAACACAGAGCTAGAGCCATCGAAATTTGCAGTTAGGACGACAGGCATATCCATCTGCTCTGGTGTTAATGACCCTGTGAAGCGTCCAATCTGCCATCCTACATTCTGTAAACAAATAAATAAATAAATGATTAAATAAATGAATGAATGAATAAATAAATACAGTTGGACTACAAATCTGGTTTGAGAAAACTGATTTCATCTCAATTGGGTTCATCAATCAGAAATTAAACATCAAATATGGAAAAATTAATTGGATCTCACACTTCAAGTACCTCGGGGAGATCTTGGAACCAACAGGTTTAGAAAAGGAAGCACAAAATGTTCGGCTACAGAAACTGAAGAGAGCGTACGGCAGAACGCGCGACATCTACAACAAAATGTTTATGTCTTCACACACAAAGATCAGACACTGCAATATGGTAATCAAACCAGAAGCTTTGTATGCAAGTGCAACTCTGATACTTAACAGGAAGGGTGACTTGAAATACATCCTTAATATGATGATAATTGTTGTTTTAAGGAGCCTAACATCTAGGTTATCGGCCCCTAATAGTCTGGGTGATAGCGGAAATTACAATGAAATGGAAACCAGAACGAAAATACTTACAAAAGATAACTCAGATTGAAACGACTCACAAAATGGAGAGTGGTAATACTTACAAAAGGGAATTTAGAAGGACAATACTCACAAAAGGAATAGATTGAAAAGTACGCACGAAATGTAGTTTAGGTTCAATATACGTATTGTGCCCGTCTGACAAGGGTTTCGGGGAGCCACAGACCTTAAATGACCCTTCCGAGACCCTCCTCCAACGAGAAGACATAGGATGGGGAGGAATGCATTCTTGGACTGGGAAAGCACAAGGAAATTTAAATCTGAGGTTTTGGGTATGTGAGAGATCATAAACTACCAGTCCAGAGGAATACAAACATACAAATATACAATAAAGAGGCCAGGCTTACATTTAAATCACACGGAGTTTATTCACAAAGAAAGCAGACCCTAGTCTACTTCAGAGAGGTGTAAAACGGCTAGTCCGTGCTAATCTGCCCTAACATGAATCTCCAATCAAAATAACCTAAGTTAATCCTCTCGAAGACCTATAAAAAGACTCGAAAACAAACATAGCAAAGCTAAGAGTATGACACGTAACGTATCCCTGTCCAATTTCTTCGGAGTATGCAATGAAAATTAATAATACAGGCACGAATTTCCGGCAAAGAAAGATATTTACTTGCTTACAATGCAAAGATGTCGTTACATTTACTGCACAATAAGAATAATGACTACGCTATGGTGGTGTCATCTCTAACATTTAATGTTATTATACCATAATCTAAGCTCTTTCTATTTGAAGTTAAATCTGCAAAGGTATAAACGAGATGCGTTTACTCCAAAATTTACTGAAAAACAAAGCTATGCACATTCCTTTCCTAACATATGCGAAGAGAATACTAATCTATTTACAACACAAATGATTAATAAATTTGAGAACCCTCCTAAGTTTGCGCAATCGGCGCCACTGCCTGCCTGCACGCATTTTCACTGTTTGTGACAAATGGTCATAAGTGTATAAGGGAGAGAAAAGTTATTTTGGCAATTGCATGAATTCACTTTATGTCTTACGTCGCGATGTCAAATTAACAACCGTGTTTAAACACGTCATTAGCTGACCGTCGTCTCACAAATCGGGAATAATCAGGAATTGTATCAAATATGTCGCGTACAACAATAGCTAAGCATTGGTCATCAAAAGTAAGTTAAGTTTAGCATGTTTATCAGTTTTAGAATCTCAGCCTAATGGTTTGTTTACATCACAATTTAGTGGAAAAATCCGATCACTTTATTTTTATAATAATAATAATTATTATTTTATTCATATCAGTGACTCCGTAACGTTTAGTTACCAATAAACTCGTATGGATATAATCAATTATTAGTGTCTGTAATCATCTAACATCACCTTCAATATAACGTGAAACTCTGTTCACAACCTTCAATACGCACTCTTTAGTGCTCAACAATAACAGGTGGCCCGTCGGTCATTGGCTTAGCTGACAAGACAAACATCGTGCATGTCGCTAGCAAAATCTATACCAAAAAGCGTACCTCGCAACTACGGGAAATTACTTCCTACCAGCGTAGTGCTCATCAAATAACATTACAATATTGTGGTCATTTCAATTATACAGCAGTTCCTGCATGTGGACTAAAATTCAGTAAGCTGTGCATCCAGCTGTTCATTCAGAATATAATCACAAAATACTAACATGCTCTCGGCTATACCTTTAATCGGTGTCTAATACACTCTAAACATGCTAGGCTTTCATTTGCGGGGAACATGAATATTGTAGTGTGGCCCCTTTCATCGAACCAAAGACAGCTTGCTTGGCTCAAGTCTTAAATCTGATCATTTTATTAGCAGTCGTCTCAGTCAATTCAATAAAACACAAACAAAAGAATGCTACACTCATGACTATTACATAACAAAACAAGTAGTTCCGTGAAGAACTATACAGCCTATTTTCATATATCCTACTTATTTTAACTGCCACAATCAACATACAAAATTTCAGTTTAATTGCTGTAACAGATTCATAGATATTGAGAACCGTCTAAATATTTCAGATGGTCGCCAGGTTGGATTTTTATTTTTGTACTATTACATTAAGATTATTGTGTACGTGTGGTATTCAAACTTCAATCGCATGATTAGACAACAAGAAGTAAAAACGAGATTTTAAAATTACGCACAGCAGCCATCTTGTGATAATGCAAACCATTGAAATAAATTAGATGCCAGTGGATCAACATTTGTATAAGCATTTAACGTGCAACGTTTCACGGCACTCGGATAGTTAATTCGCGAGAAACGTCCATTTAAATATTTATACTTCGCGTCGCCGCCATGTTGGATTTGTGCTCACCAGGTTACTGAAAGTCCTATAGGTGAACATATGTTCATAGTCTCTATGAACATAAAAAAAATCAGTTTGGTTGCTGTAAAAGATTCATAGATATTGAGAACCGTCTAAATATTTCGGGAGCTCACCATTTAGGAGTGTTATGTGTATAGGCCATAGAGTTATGTACCATTCAAGGACAATTATTGCCTAGGTTCATTATTCAAACTTCCACTTCGATCGCATGATTAAGACACAAGACATTAAAACTTAATTTTAAAATTTCGCACAGCCGCCATCTTGAGGTTATGTAAGCAATTGAATTAAATTAGATGGCAGTGCATTACAATCTGCAAAATCAATTACTGTACCACATTTCACTGCGCTCAGAGAGTTAAATCACGAGAAAAGTCTATTAAAATATTTTAAATTCGCTTGGTCGCCATGTTCGTTTCGTACTTTACAGGTTTATGAAATATACAAAGGTATACCTGTATCAGTACCCTTTATCACCGTACAAAATTGCAGGGTGATATCTGTAATAGTTTCGGAGATATAGAATGTCAGTGAAATATTTCGCACAGCCGCCATTTTGAGGTTATGTAAACAATTGAACTAAATTAGACTCCAGTGCATTACAATGTGTATAAACATTTGCTGTACTAAGTTTCATTACATTTAGATAGTTAAATCGCGAGAAAAGTCTATTTAAATGTCTCAACTTCGCTTGGCCGCCATGTTGGTTTTGTAGTCACCAGGTTTTTGAAAGTCTCATAGGTGAACTTCTAGTAGTGCCCTTTATCACCGTACACAATTTCAGGGCGATATCGGTAATAGTTTCGGAGATATTGAATGCTAGTGAAATATTTCGCACAGCCGCCATGTTGGATTGCTGGGACGTAACAAAATTTGAAGGGCACGGTCGAGGTCGCCGGGAATAGTGCTATGAACTTCCCGAGTTTCATTGAAATCGCTCCAGCCGTTTCGATTTTATTAGGGGGGGACACACACGAGAATCACACACACACACACACACACACACACACACGCACACACACACGGACAAAAGGTGATCTCATAAGCCTATTTTTTCAAAATTGAAAATAGGCTAAAAACAGGTTCTCCACTGCCTGCCTGCCTGCAGTATCACTCCACTGCCTCATAAAATTTCATATTCAGCGTGCTGAGAGGCTCGTAATAAATAAAGGAATTCCTTTCGGCTTGGTGACACAATAACCAATGGAATGTGGTTCTAACTGTAGTTCACATTTTATACCACATAACTTGGCTTGACTATATGCATTGTTTCATAGCCCCAAAAACTTATTTAAAAATAACTGTGGCAAGAGCTTTTACTCCAGGCTTTTTGCAAATGATACGACGTATAACCAATGTATAATATTAAACTAAAACATAATGCCGCCTAGAAGAATGTGCGTGAGTAAGGTCTTTAAAACTAAGATCCTACCGCGTGTCTGACCGTACAGAAACAGAAGTTTTGCAGTCTCACTTACATACAGTAGCTTCCATTTCGAGTGCTGCGTTCATGTCTTGCCTGAGGTTATTTTGGCTCGTTATATGGCTTGGGTTGAGTGCCATCTCATCATACTTCCAAAAGCGAGTGCTATCCTCAACTTTCTCCAGCCATATTGGTATTTACTCCATAACGACTTCCATGGCAAATTGAAGAATCATTTCCACGTGGTGTTGCGCTTAACTTCCAGTCGACATCATGGCAGAATATTTGGCGTGTTCACTGAAGTTAAATTTATCGCGGTTTCCCTCAAGCTCACTGACTTTTCACTGGTAGCGGTATTGAGCAAAAATGACCATAAATTCCTCTCACAGGCTTTACAATCGTCACTTGTGTGACGACAAATACACTAAAACTGCGGTGTTAATTACACCCTTTATCGGTCCGTATCTGAGTAATCCACTCATACAAAAATTATATTCACCTGCAGTTTTTCGTCCAACAGTTTAATAAACATTTCTTATTCAATTATATGCAAAGATTGTTCGTAATTCAGCAGTTTGCTAAAGTCCACGTGCGACCATGTGCTCCGCACTAAGTCCTGGGTTCACGTACACGATGACACAATTCTACTTACTTGAAATGTCAGAAATATGACAAAATGACGTTTAATATTATATCAGTGCCACACAGGCAATTAAACTGCACATTTCATATAACTTCTCACTTCGAGATGAATTATTGCGTGGCCTCCACGCTTAGATAACCAAACAAACGGAAAGCACGTCTAATCAGGACCATGCCTGATACAATAGTACAATCATGTAGATGACGGAAGTTCTGACTGCGCCACCCTAGTCAAGGGCGCGACCAATAATTTAGCGTTCGCATATCTGCGATGTTATACCTTTACTCAGCAATACATAAATAATTCGTAGAAATTTTCAGTCGTTCAAATAATGTAAAATATCCTTTAATAATTCCAGGCTTCAGGAAAACACAAAAATATAAATTCTCAGCGTGGCAACTTATTAAAAATCAAATGAGCTTGCAAAGAGGAATTACAGCTTCTCGGAAGTCCTCGGTTTGTTCATGGAATCGTGCAACATCAGCCATCGATGTCACAATCGAATAGGTGATATCGGGCTGAGTACAAAATGCAATGTAGAGTCGAAATATTTACAAAATACAAATGAGATTGAAAATACGTACAAAATGCAATTGGGGTTCAATATACTTACAAAATGCAATTGAAATTGAAATGCAATGCAATTTAGATAGAAAAACGCCCATTTCAGATCCAAAATACTCACAAAGTGCAATTGGGGGTGAAGCTGATTCCTGATCGTGGTGCCCCTGCATATGTACTAGGATTCAATTTTCCAGTACTGAACTGAGCGTCAGCATTCGGTGGCCAGACTATCACTTGTGATCTCCTGGCTAATGATACACAAAACTAAAGATACTAGCTCTTTTCAGAGCCAATCTGCAAAGCCCTTGGGAACTGTTCTAAGAGTCCTTCAAATCAACATCGAAGGTATCAGTAGATCTAAAAGTGGCTATCTTTCCAAGTTGGCATTGGAAAATAATGTTGATGTAATCTCTATTCAAGAAACTCATGCCTCTGATCAATCTCAGCTTCGTTCAAGAGGAAATATCCCTGGATACAAGTTAGTGGGTGCTGCTTACCACCAATCGTATGGAACTGATAACTTTTTTCAAAATTCCATCGCCTGCTCTCAGTTAATCTCGGCTAATTCTGATGCAGACATTTTCAACATCACAACAAAAGTTAATGAGGTGACTATCATAAACATCTATAAACCTCCAGGAACTAAATGGCCTGACAGTGTTTTTCCAGCAATCTCTCTTCCGTCCATCTATGTGGGTGATTTCAATAGTCATCATACTCAGTGGGGCCATAGGAATAATGGCCAGTGTGGAGAGAAACTTATAGAGTGGGCAGAACTTTGTAACATGCAACTGATCTTCAATCCAAAAGCCAGATGTGTATTTAAGTCAGGAAGATGGGGATCTGAAACTAATCCTGACTTGTGCTTTGTGTCAAATGATCATCAGGGATCCAATGTACCTGTGTTTCGTAAAGTTCTTATGAACTTCCCACATAGTCAACATCGGCCTGTCTTTCTGGAAATTAGAATGCAGATTCCAATTATAAGATCGTCCCCACTTCCTCGATGGAACTTTAACAAAGCTAATTGGGAGAGTTTCTTAGCCGATCTTGACAGAACCATTAGATGGATTCCACCAGAGGTAGATAACTATTCTAGGTTTATGAAAGCTGTTCTGTCATGTGCCAAAAGACATATTCCTCGTGGAATGAGAAGGGAATTTATCCCAGGTTGGGATGAGGCTTGTGAAGCACTATACGAAGATTACCAGAGAAATGGAGAAAAGGATGTAGCTGATGATCTCCTTCATAACCTAGATGAAGCTAGACGAAACCGAAGGACGGAAACCGTGGAAACATTAGACTTCAGACACTCGAGTAGAAAAGCTTGGAGCCTCCTAAGTAAGCTAGGAAGAATAACACATAGTCCCCAGATGAAGCCAGGGATTTCACCCAATCACGTTGCCAGTCGCTTTGCCAACTTGTCTAAAGTAAAGCCTGAAAAGTGTCATAAAAGGTTTATAAAAATGAACTGTCTCAGTTGAGAAAGCTTTATACTACTTCCTCCAACATTTCTGATCCTTTTACTGAACAGGAGCTACTGCTTGCCCTAAAAGTATTGAAAAATGGAAAAGCCCCGGGTTTTGACGGTATACACCCAGAATTTCTGAAGCACTTTGGAAAGAATGTAAGGAATCAGTTAGTGCAGTTTTTTTCAAACATCCTAAAAACAAGTAAACTTCCTTCCGATTTCAAACTAAGATACTAGCTATCGTAAAACCTGGTAAACCTCCTAATTCTGTTGAAAGCTACAGAACAATCGCCTTAATGAGCGTTTGTTTTAAGCTCCTGGAACGACTTATTTATAATAGAATAAGACCCCTAATTTTTAAAAGCATTTCTATCGAGCAGGCTGGTTTCAGACCTCAACGTAATTTTGAAGATCAGGTGCTTGCCTTGACAACACATATTGAGACAGGTTTTGAAAAGCGATTAAAGAGTGGAGCAGTGTTTATTGATCTAACAGCTGCCTACGACACAGTGTGGAGAGAAGGTATTGTGTACAAGTTCTTTAAACTGACAAAGTGCAGTCAAATATCACGTTTGATTAACAACATGCTTTCAAATAGAATAATCCAGGTAGTTGTGCATAAAAACCACAGCAAAATAAGGGTACTCAATAATGGTCTTCCACAAGGATCTGTTCTTTCTCCATTATTGTTTAATCTGTATATTGCGGACATACCTACTACCAGCTCTCGTCAGTTTGCTTATGCTGATGATCTAGCATTTGTTACTCGACATGCGGATGCTAATGTGACAGAGAGAACTTTAAATGCGGACCTGGATGTCCTATGCAAATACTTCGAAAAGTGGTGCTTGAAGCGCAGCCCTAGTAAAACGGAAACCTGCTTCTTCCATTTAAACAACCGGCAAGCGAACTCTACCCTGAAAGTGTCTCTTAATGGAGGCCCTCTCCCTCATAATGCCAACCCCAAATATCTTGGAGTTACTCTTGACCGAACGTTATCTTACAGGAAGCATCTAACCAACCTTGCAGCCAAATTAAGGACACGTAACAATATCATCCACAAACTTGCCGGCTCCACATGGGGAGCGTTTGCTACTACATTGCGTACTTCGGCGATGGCACTGGTACTTTCAACAGCTGAGTACTTTTCTTCAGTTTGGGTCAACAGCTCTCATGTTAAAAAGGTGGACACAGTCCTGAATGAGACAATGCGTATTATTAGTGGCACAATAAAATCTACCCCTATTTTCTGGTTGCCTGTGCTTAGTCACATAGAACCGCCTAGAATTAGAAGACTGAACAACTTGGTCAGGGAATACAACAAGATATTGGCCAGTCCTGAGCTCCCCATTCATGAAGATGCTAGGATCAGATGTAGCCGTCTCAAGTCAAGATCTCCACCTATTCAAACAGCACAGGAACTGATTAGGAAGGTTTATGATCCAAAAGCTGATTGGCAACAAGAGTGGAACAGCATAGCTCCAATGCAATGGCAGGCATTGTTCAACATTCAAGATATGCCAGCTGGCTTTTATTTGCCCCGCAAGACGTGGATAACTCTCAACAGAGTCCGCACTAACCACGGAGATGCGGATCAATGATGTTTAAGTGGGGTATGAGATCTTCCCCAACCTGTGATTGTGGTGCAGTTAGACAGACTAAGAACCATATTTTCACTGAGTGTATTAGTAGGGCATTCACTGGATCAACACAGAACTTTGTAATAGCCTCTACTGAAGCCATAAGATGGCTAGAAAATTTAGACATTAATCTTTGAACACCCTTTCCCTTGCATGATTGAAACAGTTGTAATGTGTTACCTATTGTATGTATGTATATTGTTTATGTTGTTTGTTTTGTGTTGTACCATTCGCTAATAATTATAATAGTGCAATTAAAATTCAAAACGCTTTCAAAATGCAATTGAAATTGAAAATGGTTACAAAATGTACGGTAGATTCAAACTACTCATTTGGATGGACAATACTTACAAAGTGCAATTTCGATTGAAAACACAAAATGTAATTTGGATTCAAAATACCCACAAAATGCACTTGAGAATCGAAATACCTACAAAATGCAATTTAGATTGAAAATACTTGCAAAAAGCGGTTTAGGTTTAAAATACTTACAAAATGCAATTGAAATCCAAAATATTCACAAAAATCCCAGCCCCTATATATTAAAAGACTTACTAAAAAGCAATTTGGATTGTCAGTCATTACAAAATGCAATTAAGGTTGAAAATAATCGCAAAATGCAATTATGATCGAAAAGACTTACAAAATGCAACGTAGATTGAAAATACCTACAAAATGGAGTGTATAAGCAAAAATTTCCCTAAAGGGAATTTAGATACACGGGGAGCCTATTAGCAAAAACAGTGAGGGAACCATAAAGAGAAAAAGAAATGTAATGAAAAGAAAACAAGAGGTATTACCCCTCGAAGAAGGAGGGATCAGGAAAGATGCGACAAGGACCAATTAAGGCGGGGAAGTAAAAGATTCCCTAGGCCTTGGACCTCCTTATACCGTCGGGGTCAGAAGAGAACAAGAGTTGACCAAGGGAGGTCGTCAGGAAAGAAGATGGAGAGGAGCCCGGCACAAGTAAGTGGAAGCAATGCCGGACTCGGCTGGGGTCCCGTGGTCGCCATGCCACGTCCCACTAGAGGTGAGCCCCTGGGGGAGAAATACATCCTTAAGGAAGAACGAAAGATCTTGAGGAAAATTCCTGGCCCAGAAAAATCAGAAGATGGATGCAGGTTGAAATCTGGTAAAGAAACTGAGAAATTATCTAATCTTACGGCATGCATTAGAAAACGAAGATTGATATTTTATGGACATGTTCAAAGACTTCCAGCGACTAGGCTCACACACCTATGCAGAAAAACTGAAGAATATACCGTGGATTCAGCAAGTCAAACAGGACTTGGAGAAGACCCAAGTAAGAACACCGAGAGACTTTGACAGGAACCTATTCCGATGTAGGGTAAATGGATGGATAGTTACACCAGAGAATGACGCTCCAAAGATACCAGGAACCAACTGGACTGAGGAAATGAAGATGGCCCACGGAGAGATATAATAATGTTGTTCTTGGTTTTACGTCCCTTTAACTACTTTGGTTTCTAGAGACGCCGCGGTGCCGGAATTTTTCTCCGATGGGGATCTTCAACGTGCCAGTAACGGAGAGAGAATGAGAGCCATATGGAAGATCACAAAAGCAAATCATAAAAGTACTGCGTGATCCATTACTACTACTAATACTAATAATAATAACTTACAAGAGGTGCCCCTGTTAAGCCGAGCAACTCAGTGGAAGGTTGGGTAACCAATCCCAGCGGGAAGCTGAGTCGGTGAGCTGATCAGTGTTGGGGAAACTCCAAGGCTCACAACCTTGGTAGTATCTTGTTCAGTGTGAAACATCACTGACCTCAATCTACAGTCGTTTTCAACTGTACAAAGCATGGAGGAAATTTCAGCAGAAGCTACTACCCCATGCGGTAACCGATCCAAAATCGTCCCGTGTGACACATGCGGGCCTTCGGATTCCCGGGAGCCCGCACCAACATGCTTGGAGGTATTGGAGACTCCTAGAACTAAGATAAACCACAAACGACGACATTTCTTCGCATCCTTAAATGTGAACTCCCTTTGGAAGGTTGGTAAGCTCAAACAACTCACTGACATCCTCTCTCACAACCAAATCCTAATCACGGCGATACAAGAAACAAGATTTACTGATGAACAGGCCTTCGAAACACAAGGTTATAGGATCTTCAAAGGGAAAACAGGCAAACGTGGGATGAAAAATGTTCCATTTCTGGGCACAGGATTTATTGTTAGCAGAAAGATTCTAGACTCGGTCACAGAATTCAGCTCCCCAAATAGCCGAGTCTCAATGCTTAGTTTTCGAAGCATGAACAAAGTATACACGATTGTGAACGTACATGCACCAATCAACCAAGCGAAAAAGAAAGACCCTGATGGAACAGATACATTTTGGGAAGAACTAGAAAATCTCATCTCAAGAATCCCTGACAAACACACAATCATTTTGCTTGAAGACTACAATGCCCAACTTGGCAAGGAAAGAAAATACCAGAATATCGTTGGAGACTATCCAGCCCATCGAAGAACTAACCGGAATGGAGAAAGACTTGTGGAGCTCTGTAAGGCATTCAACCTTGTTCTAAAATCAACAGCCTTCAAACACCTACCGAGAAACCAAAACATGGACATCTCCAATTCCTAATCTGGGCGAGTTTCAAATTGACCATGTTGTCATTACACGGAAAGCAACTCGAGAGATTTAAAACGTAAGAGTCCTGAGAGGTGCTAACTCAAGCTTATCCCAAGAAACACCAGGAGACTCCGGTCAATGAAAACAAGTAGATTTGACACGGAAAAGCTCAAAACCAACAATGAGTTCACTCAGAAACTTGATTCCTTGGATCCAGAGGATTGGGATCAACTAAAAAATTCCTCTCGGCACGCCGGAAGGCGGAGGTAGACTTCACCGGGCAAACTAGGGGATAGGCTATAATAGGCAAATTATGCAGGGTTTCGTAGAAGAATCTGTCCTCATTTATTGCCAGAAAGTATTTTACAATTGGAGCTTAATTAACTTTGTTTTCGTCTTTCTATGCATATTTTTAACATTTTATTGTCTTATGGGGACGGTAACCTTCTTGTCATTTGGTATCCATTTTTATACTTGTGGTCACACTGTCCTTATGCAAGATTACGACACTGTTGTGTAACGTTCTAATAGTCTAACTTCTTCACGCAAAATTGTATCTCCCGCAGAGATGTTGGTTGGTTCCTCAGTTTAGGGGCTGCGACAACGCGGTCATGTACTTTGTGTACTTTGTGTGTGTGTAGAATCTGTCTGATAAACGGTGTTAATTGTGATGGCTGTATTAGTCAGTAATTCAGGTAAGGACTGCAGACGGTCAATTTCAAGTAGTAGTTCCAAATTTTTGGTACCAAATACTACCGTCAACGACACCTAGCTGTGAACTTGGCAACTAGATGACACCACAACCATCAACTCGCAACGAACGTTGGAACTTCCCCTCCTAAGGAAAGCATACTGAGGGATTCTTAGCGCTCTTAGAAAATCCGACGACTTCGGCTGGCTTTGAACCCGCGAACTTGGGCATAGAAGTTCAGTATGCTACCGGTTACGTCACCGAAGCCGCTTCCCACAGAGTCAGATAGAAAACTGAATGTGATCTCGTGCTGAGGCGTTGTCATGCCAACCTCTGATAGCTCATCCCTCATCAATTTAGAAGCATTGTCATGGTAACCTCTGATGGCTCTTGGCATTTTCTTCTAATTCCGAAATCATTTTGTTCATCCCTTGGCGTAATGGTAGATCATATCAAAAATTCTTTCAGCCAAACCTTTTAGGTAATTATTAATGGAATATTGTACATTCTGTACGGTTTTGATATTGTGCCTATTAAGAGAGATATGATTATTGTTTCCAGAAAAACCCACTTTTTCCCACCCCTTTGGTCAATGGTTGGTGCTATCAAAAACTTTTCAAACATAAATTTTTGGTTCTTATCCGACACATAGTATGAACTTTAAATGGATTCGATTTTTCAAATATTATGAGAGTTATAGCGATATTTCACTTCTTCGAGAAAAGCCCCCCATTTTCTCCCCCTTCGACCGATTGTGCCCATTAACGAACTCGACCGAGAGTTTATAGGGATACATATTACGTAAAAAATTCAAAGTGATTGATGCAAAATTGCGATAGTTATCGTGTCCACAAGAAAGTGATATACACACATCAAAAAAAGTTTTGCATCACCTCGGTTCCAAGAGTTCCGGAACCTTTAAATACAAAGGGAATAGAGATCAACACAAACAACATTTCAGCTCGTTTTATTGCTCATGAGACCCACACATTGCATGTTGTACCATCATACAGCTAGACTTTCAGCATTTGTGGTCCAGATTGCAGTACACACCACTACCTCTAATACCCAGTAGCACGTCATCTTGCATTGATGCATGCCTGTATTCGTCGTGGCATACTATCCACAAGTTCATCAAGACACTGTTGGTCCAAATTGTCCCACTCCTCAACGACAATTCGGCGTAAATCTCTCAGAGTGGTTGGTGGGTCAAGACGTCCATAAACAGCCCTTTTCAACATATCCCAGGCATGTTCGATAGGGTTCATGTCTGGCGAACATGCTGGCCACTGTAGTCGAGCGATGTCGTTATCTTGAAGGAACGCATTCACAAGATGTGCACGATGAGGTCGAGAATTGTCGTCCATGAAGACAAATGCCTCTCCAATATTCTGCCGATATGGTTGCACTATGGGTCGGAGGATGTCATTCAGGTATCGTAAAGCCGTTTCGGAGCCTTCCATGACCACCAGTGGCGTACGTCGGCCCCACATAATGCCACCCCAAAACATCAGGGAACCACCACCTTGCTGCACTCGCTGGACAGTGTGTCTAAGACGTTCAGCCTGACCAGGGTGCCTCCAAACACGTCTCCGACGATTGTCTGGTTGAAGGCATATGCGACACTCATCGGTGAAGAGAACGTGATGCCAATTCCGTGGGGTCCATTCAGCATGTTGTTGGGCCCATCTGTACCGCGCTGCATGGTGTCGGGGTTGCAAAGCTGGACCTCGCCATGGACGTCAGGAGTGAAGTTGCGCATCATGCAGCCTATTGCGCACAGTTTGAGTTGAAACACGACGTCCTGTGGCTGAACGAAACGCATTATTCAACATGGTGGCATTGCTGTCAGGGTTCCTCCGAGCGGCAATCCGTAAGTAGCGGTCATCCACTACAGTAGTAGCCCTTGGGCGGCCTGAGCGAGGCCTGTCATCGACAGTTCCTGTATCTCTGTACCTCCTCCATGTCCGAACAACATCGCTTTGGTTCACTCTGAGACGCCTGGAAACTTCCCTTGTTGAGAGCCCTTCTTGACACAAAGTAACAATGCGGACTCGATCGAACTGCGGTATTGACCTTCTAGGCATGGTAGAACTACAGACAACATGAGCAGCGTACCTTCGTCCTGGTGGAATGACTGGAACTGATCGGCTGTCGTACCCCCTCCGTCTAATAGGCCCTGCTCATGCATGGTTGTTTACATCTTTGAGCAGTTTTAGTGACATCTATGAACAGTCAAAGGGACTGTATCTTGGATACAATATACACAGTCAACGTCTATATGCCGGAGATCTGGGAACCGAGGTGATGCAAAACTTTTTTTGATGTGTGTATGAACATACAATCGACCGAATCGAAACGAATTCGGGCCCCTCGTTCGAAGCCATTTCTCTCTTCTATATTATTTTATGTGCCCGTTTAGACCGAAGTCCAGACGACCACATATGCATTTCACCAAAAATCAGTCAGCACGAGAATCTAAACATCCCAAGGCGCCATAAGTGTAAAAGTGACTACAATAACACAATAAAAATATATGATGTGCCCAAATCCAGTTGTCCAGATTTGAGAGCACAAGCCCAGATGCTAAGTCCAGAGCAAAGGTTTTGAATAGCGCGCTCCCAATGTTCTAGGAAGCATTTCGAAACTTTATGCAGCCTACAGAACGTTAAGTGACGTAGCAAGTTTGTCAAAGTCGAGGCTATATTTTGATCAAGTATTTCCCGATTGATTAGAAACATGGGACTAGTACCAGGTTACTGGCACGGAAAAGGGAAGAAAATCGTGCTATATTTCAAGAAAATCGAACCAGCGAAAGCTGAGATATGATATGTTTTAGTTTTGAGCTGATATCTCACAGTGACGTCAGGAGTCTGCCTGGAGAGTATAAAACGGCGGCGGACCATGGCATATTATGTTACTTCTTCGCAAGCGCTCTGTAGCTAAGTACATTATGTTACTTCTTCGAAAGCACTCTGCCGCTCAGTACATCGCTGTTTCGTCTTGAAGATAATCTACGAGCACATGGTTGCCATATTGTACGTTACGCTTATAACTAGCACACGGTTGTTAGGACATAGTGCCATTCAACGACAGTACATGGTTACTGGACTTCGAAAAGTGTTTGAATTTATTTCAAGTGAACTTAGGATTCTTAATAAGGTATCACTCAGGTGATAGACTTTTGTGGCAGAGCATTGGTAATTATAACTGCTACACGGACTTTGTCTGTATTTTTTTTCCACAGACCACAAATATTTAAACTGGATTATTTTTATATCCAATGGCCAGAAGCAAGCTTTTGTCTTGGTAACTATTTGACGAACCAAGATAATAAGTCAGTACTTTTCAAATACCATTCTTGCACGGTTCAGTTCATTTAGCCGACATAGGGAAACCAGCTGTGCCTAGCATGGTCTGGAGAGTGAGAAGCTCTGCCCAGGGACTTGAATATCAGAACTAGTACCGGTGCTGAATAAGATTGTCAAAGTATTGATGGTACTGAATGCATCACCGTTGGGTCATGTTACATCTGGTATTTTGCATCATGGATCAATTCGAACATGCCCCTGTCAAGAATATTACTTCAGCTGTTGAAGCAGCTAATATGAACAATTTTCATGAAGAATATGATTACCGCTATGTCTGGTTAGACATCTTGCGGGTATACACTTGAGGCCGTTACAAGAATTTAAGTACGTTGTCCAAAAGACTGGAATGATCTGGTTTTGATTTTGATATTTTTTCTAATCACGGTCATCTGCCGCCGTAACTGTAAATGTAATGATAAATTTAAGTTGAGGAATGGATATTTATCTATATTTAAGAAGTCGAGTACGATATTTCTCGAATAATTTAGCAACATTAAATTCAGCTGTGGAATTAATAATAATAATAATGCTGATTTAATAATAAAAATTATTTTCCATTTTTTGAGATGATAATAATTATGATTTATATTTTCTAATAATCATATCATGTAGTGTGATTTATAAATTGGATATTTAAACAGTTTACTTGATTAGATACTTGTTTTTCCGAAGGCTAGTGGTTAACGCACGTCCACATTGAACGAACAGAGTACGGTAATTCAATGGAAATATTTTACACTTGCATTATGCAGTTAAATCTTTTGGAAGACACGGAAAGTAATGATACAGGAAGCAAATAGAATGTACAAAACAGGGCTTTATTAGAGTTTGTATAAATCATTATGAGCAACGTCTTTTGATAGAACGTTTGACCAGAAATTGACACGTTGTGAAATTATTAATGTTTAAACTGATGGTAAAATGACAGTAAACTCATTGAGGAGCTTACTAGCTTATAAATCTTCCAGTTTGAGTGACAAGCAAAGGCTTGATTATTATGTATAATTTGGGAATAAATTATTGTGTGTGGAAATAGTTAAATGTGCCATTCTGATTGTGCAATTAAGTCGCAGGAATGAGGTTGTTAAAATGGAGCATCAATCATATTGTGGGTTGGATGACTTTAAAATATGTTGGGGAGTTGAAATATTGTTACAAGCCACACTTTCATCGAATTTAAAACCAAGGGTTATTTTATGGAGCCATCATGGTTAAATTATATATAAACTTTTGAACTGATGGTGGTTTTGGGGGCAGAGGCGGCTGGTGATATTGGACTCAAGGACGCCACCCTCCCACCCTCCTCCCTCCTCATCGGCCCTTATGTTCTCTCTCCTCGCACCTAATGTTTTGCCATCGTGACAATGTGTGTGTAGTTCCTCTCCTTGTCGGTAGAGCGCACTGGATACTCATGAGGACTCATCAAAAATCGACCGCTTTGTAATTTACGTTGCCATGACAACGAATACCTCCAGTTATCCCCTCTCCATCCATTCACGCGCTACGTCACGAAGTGTGTGGACTCAGTCAGCCTGGGTCTGAAGCAGCCACTGGATAGCTTCCCTCCTGGCGCGCTAGGAAGCAGCACCAATTCACTGTGGCAGATATAAGTTTTGTATTCATGTTAATGGCGAAGTTGGAATGTATTCTGAATGATTTTATAATGTTGTACTGCTGCGTGCCTTTTTGTAAATCAGAACTGGGCAAGTTAGAATCATGAGATTCAATCGGACAATTCATTGCGTGAGAAGTGGTTACGTGGAATTTCCAGAGAAGGTGACAAGAGAGGAAGCAGGTGGTTACGTTCTGATCGCTCTGTTGCGTGTAGTCTTCATTTTCTTCCTGAGAGCTTCAGAACACATAAATTATCAAATTGGTTACAACTAGTGGGATGTGGGTTGGCGACTATGGGATCCCAGCTGAGTTTCCTTGAGCTGAGCTCCTCTCTTATATCTTTCATGTCAACTCTTACCCCAACGTTATTAGGGTATCGGAGGCCTGGGATGTCTTTCATTTCCCTGCCTTAATTGGCTCTTGTCTTTTTCTTTCCTGTTGCCCAATTTTGTAGGATCAGGCCTAGTGTTGTAAAATGTCTAGGCATTTATAAGTCGGGGCAAATGCCCAGGATAAATGCTCGGGCTAATGCCCAAAACCCATAAATGCCCAGGCATTTTGGGCATTTACCCCTTTTAAAAACATATTCAAAATGCAACGCTTATATAAATATTGTTTTAGCCATATATGTATCCACATATATGTATTCTATATATTTATCCATAAAAACAGGAGTTGAGGCCAAAATAGGCTGCGGAAGTTGTTGTAGGAATCCACTGAAAGAACTTGATTTTGGTTCTGAGGCTGAGCTTGTGCTTGGTACTGCAGATTTGTTGTTGAAATCATCCACTTCAATTAGTAATGGTTCAAGCGGCTTCGGTGGCGTAGTTGGTAGCATGCTGAACTGCTGTTCCCAAGATAGCGGGTTCAAACCCTGCCGAAGTCGTCGGATTTTTAAGAGCGTTAAAATCCTTCAGTATGCCTTCCTTAAGAGGGGAAGTAAAGCCGGCGGTCCCATATCATAGATTTATGGCATGTAAAATATCCTTCCACAGGCTGAACTTGTGTGAAGCTAAATTGTTAGGTTAAATTTCGTCGAAACGCTCTATCAAAGTTCCAACATTCATCACTAAGTATCATTGATATCTGGTGGCGAGAGTTGGAACTACTTGAAATTGAACGGAACTTGTATCTCACCCTAAGGATGTCCCCTGGAAGCAGCTACAGACTCAGGTGAGCCGAACATGTCCTCGGACACTCCCGGCACCAAAAGCCATACGATAAATAAATAAGTAAAGGTTCATAAGGGGTTTTCTTTCGAAAAGGTTTTTTCAACCACTGTAACTGTACCTAACTGAAGCACTTTTTAGACAGATTTCATTAGAAAGCTAACTATTGCAATGGGTCCCATGTTTCGACTTCCAGAAAATTTCGACATATCTTCGCGTTTCACATCCCCCAGATCCCGAAACCACCATCAGTTCAAAAGTTTATATAAAATTTATGTATATATGTATATCAGTTTCTTGTGGACACGATAACTGCCGTAATTTTTCACCAATCACTTCGAATTTTTTACCGAATATGTATACCTATAAAATCTCGGTCGAGTTCGTTACTGGGCTAAATCGGTCGAAGGGGGTGAAAATGGGGGTCTTTTTTCGAAAAAGTGAAATATTGCTATAACTCTCTTAATATGTGAAATATCGAATCCGTTCAACGTTCATACTATGTGTCGGATAAAGCCCAAAAATTTATGTTTAATGTGTTTTTTTATAGCACCAACCATTGACCAAAGGGGTGGGAAAATGTGGGTTTTTCGGGAAACATTGATCATATCTCTCTTAATAGGCACAATATCAAAACCGTACAAAATGGACAATATTCCCCTAATAATTACCTAAAATTTTGGTCTGAAAGAATTTTTGATATGACCCACCATTACGCCAAGGGATGAGAAAAATGATTTCGGAATTATAAGAAAATGCCAAGAGCTATCAGAGGTTGCCATGGCAACACTACTAAATTGATGAGGGATGAGCCATCAGACGTTGCCATGACAACGCACTTGCACGAGATCAGATTCAGTATTTCCATCTGACTACGCCGGCCCCGTGGTGTTGGGGTAGCGCGCCTGCCTCTCACCCGGAGGCCCCGGGTTCGATCCCCGGCTCCGTCAGGGATTCTAAAACTGACGTGAGGGTTGGAACGGGGTGCACTCAGCCTCGTGAGGACAATTGAGTAGCTGTCTGACAGTGAGACAGCACCCCGATCACGAATACCAAGATTAACGGCCGAGGGGACCCGACGCGCTGATCACGCGTCACCCCAATATCTGCAGGCCAAATGGCTGGGCAGAGGTCGCTTGGTCGGCCTTAGCCCGTCATGGGCTGGATGGTGCCAGGGGTTGACTTTGACATCTGACTAAGTGGGAAGCGGCTTCGGTGACGTAACTGGTAGCATGCAGAATGTCTATGCCCAAGGTCGCGGTTTCAAAGCCGGCCGAAGTCGTCGGATTTTCTAAGAGCGCTAAAATCCCTCTGTATGATTTCCTTTGGAGGGGAAGTTCCAACGTTCGTTACGAGTTGCTGGTTGGGGTGGCATCTAGTAGCCAAGTTCACAGCTAGGTGTCGTTGACGGTAGTACTTGGTAGCAACATTTGGAACTACTGCTTGAAATTGACCGTCTGCAGTCCTTACCTGAATTACAGACTAATACAGCCATTACAATTCACACCGTTTATCAGACAGATTCTACACTCACCCAAAGTACACGGGGTTAGATGACCGAGTTGTCGCAGCCCCTAAACTGAGGAACCAACCAGAGGTAGATTTCATTAGAAAGCTAACTATTGCAATGGGTACCATGTTTCGACTTCCGGAAAATTTCGACATATCTTTGCGTTTCACATCCCCCAGACCCCAAAACCACCGTCAGTTCAAAAGTTTATATATAATTTATGTATATGTATATCAGTTTCTTGTGGACACGATAACTGCCGTAATTTTGCACCAATCACTTTGAATTTATTACCGAATATGTATACCTATAAAATCTCGGTCGAGTTCGTTACTGGGCTAAATTGGTTGAAGGGGGTGAAAATGGGGGTCTTTTTTCCAAAAAGTGAAATATTGCTATAACTATCTTAATATGTGAAATATCGAATCCGTTCAACGTTCATACTATGTGTCGGATAAAGCCCAAAAATTTATGTTTGAAGAGTTTTTTTATAGTACCAACCATTGACCAAAGGGGTGGGAAAAGTGGGTTTTTCGGGAAACATTAATCATATCTCTCTTAATAGGCACAGTATCAAAACCGTACAAAATGGACAATATTCCCCCAATAATTACCTAAAATTTTGTCTGAAATAATTTTTGATATGACCCACCATTATGCCAAGGGATGAGAAAAATGATTTCGGAATTATAAGAAAATTCCAAGAGCTATCAGTGGTTGCCATGGCAACACTACTAAATTGATGAGGGATGAGCCATCAGACGTTGCCAAGATAACGCACTTGCACGAGATCATATTCAGAATTCCATCTGACTGTGAAGCGGCTTCGGTGACGTAACTGGTAGCAAGCATGCTGAATGTCTATGCCCAAGGTCGCGAGTTCAAAGCCGGCCGAAGTCGTCGGATTTTCTAAGAGCGCTAAAAATCCCTCAGTATGCTTTCCTTTGGAGGGGAAGTTCCAACGTTCGTTGCGAGTTGCTGGTTGCGGTGGCATCTAGAAGCAAAGTTCACAGGTAGGTGTCGTTGACGGTAGTACCTGGTAGCAACATTAGGAACTACTGCTTGAAATTGACCGTCTGCAATCCTTACCTGAATTACAGACTAATACAGCCATCCCTAAGTACACGGGGTTACATGACCGCGTTGTCGCAGCCCCTAAACTGAGGAACCAACCAAAATCTCTGCGGGAGATATAATTTTGCGTGAAGAAGTAACAGACCGTCACATAGTTACACATCAGTGTCGAAACCTTGCATAAGGACAGTGTGACCACAAGTATAAAACTGGACCCCAAATGATAAGAAGGTTACCGTTCCCATAAGACAATAAAATGTTTAAAATAAGCATAAAATGACGAAAAACAAAGTTAATTAAGCTCCAATTATAAAATACCTTCTCGCAATAAATGAGGTCTGATCCTTCTACGAAAACCTGCATATTCTGCCTATTTTCGCCTATCCCCAAGTTTGTCCGGTGAAATCTACCTCCACCTTCCAGCGTGCCGAGAGGACGTTTTTTAGATGCTGAGGGAACCTAAAGCACATTTTTATGTGCCTTTCCATTTTGTTACAACGTGACTGTTAATAGTCCTTATTACAATATTTACAAGATAATACTTTCCCTTTCAAATTAAGACAGTTCCAAATAGGTTCTTTTTTCCTAAGCATTTTGTAAAGATTTAATCTAACACTTAAAAATATAAATAGCCTAAGAAAGAAGTGAGGTTATCTTAGACCCAACCACTCAACAGACAGCTCGACTTCACAACTCCCTGAAGCTGGTGGTGGTAGAATGCCTCGCCAATCTGAAGGCCACAACCACCCTACCCCCACTCCAATATCATAGCACAATGGCTGACCAGGGCCTAGCCCATCCACCCCCTCCCAAAGCCACTATTCACACCATAATCAAACTCCTACGTAATTTTCCTAAATATAAATGAGTAGGCCTGCAGGCCTAACTCAGTAATACAATGTTTTATACAAACCAGATATACGTAATTCCCATTTAGATGTTATTGACAACATTGACACAGGATAATTAAATTATTATCAGCAATATTCGGGCATTACTAGTTTATCCATGAAATTGTAGGGTACCTGGGAGGGTAGCCTCTACAAAGTATTAATCTAAGGGATGAAATAAGTGTGTTTAGGGGGAAAGCTTGGCAATTACGTGTAAGAGGTGGTGATTAGCTAGTGTCTTGGGATCGTCAGTACGATCTTCAAGAACTCCCCAATGTATTGCTTGGTGGTGTAGTTCAGGGTGAGAGTTGGAAAGGAAGGGTAGTTTACTTAATGCGTTGTGCGCGATATCGGCGCTAAGCGGTCTGAAATGAATCGTAAGCAGGCGAGCGGGGACCGAGCCTGTTGGTGTCAGCGCTGTGGCTGTGGCACTTTGCTGACGTCACGAAGCAATTAAATAACAGTGCTAATACTAGATCCTGCCTAGCGGGCAAGCTAAGAGGGTAGTATCTTATCAGCTAATTAAATAAATGAAAAGACCAGTGGCTTCTACTAAGTTTGAGTTTAATGAGTACTTTGAATTTGAAGTACTCCTGTAATTAGCAGTGCAGTTAATAAAAATAAGTAATTATCACAATCCAAGCACAGGGGGATGCGAGTGTAATTAAATGTGTGTGTGTAATGATCGCTTAAGACACTTACCCATCGGCTTCCAGCAGCGATTCGGCACGCAGGTAACACTGAGACAGACTGATCCGGAGGCATGACCTCCCGGAGTTTTTATAGAAGCGTCGCGCTGCGTTTGCGGAATTCGCACATTTCTCCCATGTCATAACCCTCCCTGGGGTCGTTGGGCTTGGACACGAGGCTACCTGAGTTAATTGAGGCAATAATTTGTGTAGATGTATAATTTTGTAGATGTATTGGTTGGATCTTGAAGTAGGTATGTGGCATTTGGTTTTCCGGGGGTGTTAGTGTTAGGGGATGATGGTGGCGTACCCTAGGGGTACAACAACCCCCTTTGTGAGGTTAGTTATCGTCCTCGATAACTGGACGAAGACGTGGGGGTGGTTTTTGGAAAATAGGGCATCTTCTTCTTACTTGTATATCTTCTTTCTTCTGTTCTTCTCTTCTGGTATTTCCGTCCGGAAATGTGTTGGTGGCGTCGTCGGGGGCGTGTGGGTAGCCTCGTGGTAGATAATGTGTATAAGGGTGAGTAATGGGGCAGATAGAGAATGTGCATTATAGAAGTGATCGTCGAAGGTCGTGGATGCGCAGATGTGCCTTGTAGAGTGTGTGCCTCCGGTTAGTGTCCTGCGATCATGTGTAGGTGTATAAGGTAAGGGGAACAATATCTCATTAGAACCTTGTATAAAAATTCAAACAATGGAATGTGAAGCTTAAACATATAAAAATGTCAATTGTCATCCTGACGATAACTCAAGGATAATCCCATGATACAAAAATGCATCAATATTACAATGTACAACAAGATATAAAACATGTAAAACAACAATATAAAATACGAACATAATCAAAACATGCAACATCGCCAATTCATCTGAAGGAGTGCATGAACACAACGAGAGGAAAAAAACATCCTAGGGGTGGGGGGAGGATATACAATTAACATACCTCTGGTACGGATGAAAAACTGCCCTCGTGTGCTCTGCACGTGTTTAAAAGAGATAGGGTGGAGAGAAAGAAACAAAGAAATATCGCAGGGTGTAATTTAAGGGAATATTTGTATAAATGGTTTATTTGTGGGGAAGAAATGAGACATTTGTACAACTGGGAGTTTAAAAGAACAGAAAGGAAAAACAATGTGTATTCCCTTAACTACAACAATATCATACTTTCTCAGCTACAGCAATATCCTAACAATACCATATTTACTCAACTACAACACTATCATACTCTCTCAACTACAACAATACCCTAACAATACCATATTTTCTCAACTACAATATTATCGTGAGAGCACTCTTAACTAATATATACGTTAACGACTATTTAGTACCTGCAGGTTATTTAGCTATATGTCTATGAATTGACTCGCTCCCTGTGGGAAAGCGAAGTCATCTTGGCAGCACAACTCGTCCTTCAGAAAAATAGGCGCGAGTTGTGTGGCCGTAGTGCACCTCTCATTGCAGGTGGCAAATTGTCATCGTTGATCCGACATCCAGTGGGGGGATATCCGACAGGTATATCTCCACCGTGGTTCGTGTGAGTGTGAAATTTGGGGATGGAAATTTGTGTATGAAAAGACATATACATTAGTGGTTATATAATGTCGCCATCTGTTGGGACAAAGTACAAATAAAATCAAAATAGAGGGTGTCCACCTTCTGCATCTGCGGGGTGAACCTGAGGATGTACACAAGGAAACATGTTATAATGAAAATATACCATGCGAATTCACTGTATTCGGGCACCTCGGTGAGTGCCCAAAATGTAGCTACTCCCGATGCATATGTGCAAAGTATGCACCACTAGGTGCGCTGTGTCGGGAGTTGGCGTCTCATTGTTGCAACCTGTGCTGAAAAATTAATACACAAATATTTAGGCCTATATAAAAGATAGACTTAAAATTAATTCTGGCCATTCTTTGCTTATGATTTCATATACCTTCGTCTTTGCTTGTTCCTTAATCATTATTTCCTATACCTTCGCGTTTCTTTATTCTTAATCATCATGTTCCTATATCCTCGTGCTACTTCATTCTTTATTCATTATTGCATATACCTTTGTGTTTCTTTATTCCTTAATCGTTATTTCCTATACCTTCGCGTTTCTTTATTCTTATTCATCAAGTTCCTATATTTTCGAGCTTCTCTATTCTTTATTCATTATTGCATATACCTTTGTGTTTCTTTATTCCTTAATCTTTATTACCTATACCTTCGCGTTTCTTTATTCTTATTCATCATGTTCCTATATTTTCGTGCTTCTCTATTCTTTATTCATTATTGCATATACCTTTGTGTTTCTTTATTCCTTAATCATTATTTAATATACCTTCGCGTTTCTTTATTCTTATTCATCATGTTCCTATATTTTCGTGCTTCTCTATTCTATATTCATTAATGCGTATACCTTTGTGATTCTTTATTCCTTAATCATTATTTCCTATACATTCGCGTTTCTTTTATTGTTATTCATCATGTTCCTATACCTTCGTGCTTCTTTATTCTTATTCCTGATTGCATATACTTTCGTGTTTCCACATTCCTTAATCCTTATTTCCTATACCTTCGCGCTTCTTTATTCTTTATTCATTATTCACCTATGTGTGTGTGTGCAGGACTTGCTCCCACTATGAAGCTATTACGTGTTCTTACATACTGTTACGTGCCACCCCCTAGTGGCACCTTTGTTAACTGGATTACGGTGGGGGTACAAAGCACAACACCAATTACTGCTTAAAGAAATAATTAACTTTATTTTGGCCAGAAAATTACACTAATCAGCAAATACAAGCAATTAGGAGCCTTACTCCAGTTTCCTCAAGTCTCTTCCTTGAGCGCTCTTTGCCCTTCCACTTGTCAACAGATCACAGAAGTTAATCCGTCCTAATGAGTACGGTGGCCTTGACAGAAACTAACTGCTCCTCTCCATTATGTTCACCGACCACAATTACTTACGATCACTTGCTGCAGGCTATTTCGCTGTCCACAAGCTGGAGAAACAATGTCACTGGATTTCGTAACTCGCACAGCACTTCGTCACCACACTTCTGTCGCACAAGATAATCGCTCGCACCAGCTCGTAAAACACAACAACAACAACTGCTAGACAGGTCGCACTTATATAGCAGGCCGGTGACTCAATAAATGCTTCTAGATCCATCCAGGGTTCACGGCTTCTCGAGGTTTCCATCGCTGGTCCAGTCACGAATATTCTGGACTATCCCTTTGTCTTAGTAGCCCTGTTGCATAAGGCGTGCGCAATACAGGAGGCAGGACACAGCCCAGCCCTGGGGCAGTTGTGACTCATGCGGCGAGTGATGACACAAACTCACAGCCGTAACACCACCCCCTTCCTAAAAAGGCTGATCGTCCCGATCAATCATTGGTCCGTCTGTGTCCCTCCGTAGGCTGCCAGGCGATCTCGATGCACGATCTTCATCTTCGCCCTCGGGCTCCGCTGGATCCTGTAGACGACATCGTTGATCCGTTTCACGACTCGGTACGGGCCCTCCCAGGACTTCTGCAGTTTGGGTGACAGGCCTTTCTTCCGTAATGGGTTGAAGAGCCAGACCAGGTCGTCCTCGTGGAACTTGCCGGCATCCGTCTGCTGGTCGTATCGGGTCTTCATTCGGTCGGTCTCGATCCGTAGTTTCCTCCTCGTGAACGCGTGTACGTCCTCCAGTTGGTCGACCAGTTCTTGACAATACTGGCTTACCGGGATCGGATCATTCCCAGGTCGGCCGAAGGCAAGATCTACAGGTAGACGTAGCTCCCTCCCAAACATGGCCCGGGCTGGTGTGCACCCGGTGGCTTCATGCACGGCGGCGCAGTAGGCCAGGAGAAATAGTGGAAGATGTTTGTCCCAATCCCTCTGTGCTCGCTGACGACTATTCGGAGATGGTTCTCGATGGTGCGATTGAATCGCTCTACCATCCCGTCGGACTGAGGGTGTAGCGGCGTTGTCCTTGTCTTCCGGATTCCCAGCAGCTGGCATAGGTTCTGAACACCTGCGACTCAAAGTTCCTCCCTTGGTCGGAGTGCAGCTCCAGGGGTACTCCGTACCGGCTGACGAATTCCTTCACCAGGGTCTCTGCAATCGTCGCGGCTTCTTGGTTAGGGAGCGCATACGCCTCCGGCCATTTGGTAAAGTAGTCGCTGACGACTAATATGTAGCGGTTCCCTGCCTCGCTTAACGGGAATGGCCCAGCAACATCGATGGCCACTCTCTCCATGGGACCACCCACGTTGTAGGTCTTCAGTGGACCCCGTCGTCTTCGTCCTGGGCCCTTGCTGGCTGCGCAATCGTGGCACCTCGCGCAGTGGTTCTCCACGTCTGTTCGGCATCCGATCCAGTAGAACCGCTCTCTCAGCTTCTCCAGGGTCTTCCTTATCCCTAGGTGTCCACCAGATGATCCTCCATGAACTTCCTTCAGGACTTCCTCCGTCATAGCCTTTGGAACGACGACTTGTTCCCGAGATGTCTTCCCGTCGGTGCTCTCCCAGGCGCGGCAGATGAGGCCATCCCTTACAATCAGCGAGTCCCACTGTGCCCAGTAGGACTTAAACTTTGGGCTGCAGTCACTCACAATGTTCCACCCGGGTCTGGGGACACAGGCCCTCTTCCATTCGGCTATCAGTCCCAGGTCATCATCTTCTGCTTGTGCCCGCGTGAAAGATTCGCGGCTCCAGTTCCCCTGAAGTTCCACAGTAGTCCGTCGGTACTGTATCCCGGTGTTCTCCTCCCTTCGGGCACAGAAGGTGCAGTCTTCGGGGCACGGTTTCGTGACAGGGCGTCGGCGTTAGAATGCAGTTGGCCTTTCCTGTGCTGAATCTCAAAGTTGTACTGTTGAAGCCCCTCTAACCACCGCGCGAGTTGACCCTCGGGCTGCTTGAAGTTCAGGAGCCACCGCAGGGATGCGTGGTCGGTCCTGATGAGAAATTCTTGCCCGTACAGGTACTTGTGGAAGTGTTCAATGGTCTTCACGATGGCGAGCAGCTCCTTCCTGGTGACGCAGTAGTTCATTTCTGGCTTTGACAAGGCCTTGCTGAAGTAGGCCACTACTCTCTCCTCGCCGTCCACTACTTGCGACAGGATTCCCCCTATGCCAAAGTCGCTGGCGTCGGTATCGACGATGAACCTTGTTCCAGGTCTGGGGTAGGCCAGAATAGGCGCGGTGCACAGAGCCTGCTTGAGTTGTTCGAAGGCACTGTGTCATTCTTCTGTCCACGTGAAGAGTTGGTCCTTCTCAGTCAGTCGATGTAAAGGTTTAGCGATGTCGGCGAATCCTTTCACGAAGCGACGGTAATAAGTGCAGAGTCCCAGGAAGCACCGTAGTTGGGACTTGTCCTTCGGAACTGGCCACTCCCTCACAGCTGAGGTCTTCTCTGGGTCGGTGCGCACCCCTTCTTCGGAGACGATCTGCCCAAGGTACTGGACCTCGCTTCTGGAAGAGCTGACACTTCTTGGGGCTCAACTTCAGCTGGGCAGCCTGTAGCTTCAACAAGATCTCCTTCAGGTTGCTGTAGTGCTCCTCGAAGCTCCTCCCCAGATCGATGACGTCGTCTAGGTATACCAGGCAGGTCTTCCAGTGTAGTCCCCTCAGAATGGACTCCATTAGCCTTTCAAAGGTCGCAGGGGCGTTGCACAGACCGAATGGCATGACGGTGAACTGCCAGAGCCCGCTGCCCACAGAGAACGCCGTTTTCTCGCGGTCCTTAGGGTGGACCTCCACCTGCGAGTAGCCACTCTTCAAATCCAAGGTGGAGAACCATCTTGACCCTGATATGGTGTCCAGCGTGTCGTCGATCCGGGGTAGAGGGTAGCTGTCCTTCTTCGTGACGTCGTTCACTTGCCTGTAGTCCACGCAGAACCTGGTGGAACCGTCCTTCTTCTTCACAAGCACGACCGGAGAACTCCAAGGACTATGTGATGGCTCGATCACCCCTTGCTCCTTCATCTCTTCTACCATCCGGTCGACTTCGGCTTGCTTGGCGAGCGGGACACGTCGGAAAGGGGCCCTAATCGGTGCGCTGTCCCCAACGTCAATCCTGTGCTGGACCAATCTTGTCCTGCCGAAGTCTTTGCTCCCCACGGAGAAGACATCCTGGAATTCGCGTAGCAGGTCCTGAAGTTGGCGTGATTGCTCTTCGTCTAAATGGTCCTGGGATCCTTGGTACAGCTTCTGTAGTTCTTCTGGCAGGGCGCGTCTTCTTCGGTTGTCCGTCTGCAGGTGTCCGTCCGTCGTATCTGTGATGCGGGCAATCCAGGTAACGGGCTCGCAGACTCCTAGGTTGGTGTCCCGGTGAACCGTAATGTCGTAGTCGTTCAGGTTGGCAGGCGGACGTACGGCCGAGACGTCGTGTTGATGAGAGTCTTGGCAACTAGCAATCCTTTTGTCTGGATGTCCTCATATTTTGGCTCGATGACAGCCGCCACTCCCTCAGCAGTTCCGTCGACAATTACGGCAGCGCTGACCTCCGTCCTGGCGGGATCGATGACGTCTTCTCTCAGCCTTACTCGTCGTGCGGTGATGGACTCGTGCGCAGGTTGCAAAGCAAGTTCCTCACCTCCGAAGTGCAGAGTGTTGGCACTCAGATCCAAGATGATGTTGTTCTGGTCCAGGAAGTCCAGTCCAATGATCACTTCATTTGATACGTCGGCCCCAAGCACTGGATGCTTTATCGTCTGTCGACCAATGACGAACTCCAGTGATGCTTCGCCATGTACCGGTGCGGTCTCTCCGGTCGCGGTTATTAGCTGGAGGTTCCTTTGTGTGGGTTGAACTCTCCACTTCGGGATCACGGTGGGGCTGACGATGGTCCTCGATGCTCCCGTGTCGATTAGCATGGGCCGGCTCTCTCCGTTGACGACTCCGTCGACCATCAGGCTGCTATTATCCCTCCGTAACTGCGTCACACGAAATTGGACTGCCGGGACTTGATGACTGCCACAAGCCAACCTTTGCCCCCCTAGGCTGGCTGATACTTGCTTTCCTGGGCCGCGCGGTTTCCCTACGACTGACTGTCCCGACGGAAACCCTTGGCGGCGGCGATCACCGCAGTCCTTGCTCAGGTGGCCTCTCTTACGGCAGGTCCAGCAGGTCGGTAGTCCTCTTCCGGGCCGCCTCTCCGGATGTCCTTCGGCTACGTTTTTGCTGGTGGTACCGCGACTATCGAAGAAACGGCTTAGCGCCTCCATTAATTCGTCGGCCGGGGGCTTGGTCTCGTTGGTTTTTACTGGTTCGTCGACGTCCACTTGACGCACCCGCGCGTGCATTCTGGATGCCTGTTTTGCCGTCTCGAACTCAAGTGCGTGGCTCAGCGCATCTGTCAGGGTCTTATTGAGCGCGAGTCGCAGCGCCTGTTGAGTGTCCGAGTCCCGTAGTCCGTCGGTGAAAGTCTGCGTCGCTATCTGCTCCAGAAAGTCGGCCGGCGCTGTTGGGTAGGCGAGCCTTACGAGGCGTGCGATGTCCATCTCGAACTCCTGCAGGGTTTCCGCGTCCTTTTGTACCCGGGTCCGGAGCTGCATCTGGTAGGCCTGCTGAAGATGGCTATCTCCATATCGGGACTCCATATGGGCGATCAGTGAGCGTAGTCCTGGGATCCAGTCGGGATAGCCTGAAGGACGTTAATGGCGTCACCTCTCAGCGCTACAATGAGAGCTGTAGCCTTTTCAGTGTTGTTCCAGTTATTTATGGAACAGGCCGCCTCGAACTGACGTAAGTAGGTGCTCCACGGGACCTTTCCGTCGAAGGTTGGGGGCGTCACTCTGCTATGTCCCGTTCCTGATATTCCCGGTGTAACGGTGGGCGGGCGTTGGCGCAGCTCGGCAACTTCCTCTTGTAAAGCGTTGAATTTCTCTTCCACCCCCATCAGCGGGCGTTGGCGCAGTGCGGCAACTTCCACTTGTATGGCGTCGAACTTCTTTTCCACTGCCGTGACTTCCTCACGCAGACCCTGTTCTAATTTCCTTTGGCTTTCTTCTAATTTCGTCAGCAGACACTCTTCCAGATTTTTCTGGCCATCCAGAAATTTGGCGGTTAGGTCCTCTGCTAACTTATTCTGACCGTCTTCTAATTTAGAAGTTAGGTCCTCGGCTAAATTCTTCTGGCCGTCTTCTAGTTTGGCAGTTAGGTCCTCGGCTAACTTCTTCTGGCCGTCTTCTAGTTTGGCAGTTAGGTCCTCGGCTAACTTCTTCTGGCCGTCCTCCATCTTCTTCTGGCCGTCCTCCATCTTCTTCAGGTCCTCCGCTAACTTATTTTGACCGTCTTCCATCTTCTTCTGGCCGTCTTCTAGCTTCTTCTGGCCGTCTTCTAATTTGGCAGTTAGCTCCTTGGTTAAATTCTTCTGGCCGTCCTCCATCTTGGTTTCCATGCCATTTAACTTTTCTAGCAATGCTGCCAATTTCTCCTCCATTTTAGTTGTTTGTCTTGTAAAGGGCATGCACTCACAGGAAAATTAGAGAAAATGACCTGCTCGGGTTTTGAAACCAGGACCGTCAGGTGTTGTGCTTGAGTTCGTAATCCGGCTTCTGACACCAGTTGTTACGTGCCACCCCCTAGTGGCACCTTTGTTAACTGGATTACGGTGGGGGTACAAAGCACAACACCAATTACTGCTTAAAGGAATAATTAACTTTATTGTGGCCAGAAAATTACACTAATCAGCAAATACAAGCAATTAGGAGCCTTACTCCAGTTTCCTCAAGTCTCTTCCTTGAGCGCTCTTTGCCCTTCCACTTGTCAACAGATCACAGAAGTTAATCCGTCCTAATGAGTACGGTGGCCTTGACAGAAACTACCTGCTCCTCTCCATTATGTTCACCGACCACAATTACTTACGATCACTTGCTGCAGGCTATTTCGCTGTCCACAAGCTGGAGAAACAATGTCACTGGATTTCGTAACTCGCAAAGCACTTCGTCACCACACTTCTGTCGCACAAGATAATCGCTCGCACTAGCTCGTAAAACACAACAACAACAACTGCTAGACAGGTCGCACTTATAAAGCAGGCCGGTGACTCAATAAATGCTTCTAGATCCATCCAGGGTTCACGGCTTCTCGAGGTTTCCATCGCTGGTCCAGCCACGAATACTCTGGACTATCCCCTTGTCTTAGTAGCCCTGTTGCATAAGGCGCGCGCAATACAGGAGGCAGGACACAGCCCAGCCCTGGGGCAGTTGTGACTCATGCGGCGAGTGATGACACAAACTCACAGCCGTAACAATACTAATTTCATATGCCTTCGTGTTTCTTCATGCTTCACTCGTTATCCACCTGCGTGTGTGTGTGTACAGGACTTGCTCCCGCTATGAAGCTATTACGTGTTTTTAGCCTACTTTCGATTTTTGCAAAAAAAAATGAAAGTAGACTTATGAGATCAACACGGCGAAAAATTGTGTGTCTGTCTGTGTGTGTGTGTGTATGTGTGTGTGTGAGTCTGTGTGTGTGTGTGTGAGTGTGTGTACTCTGAATGTCTGTCCCCCCTATCAATTCGAACACGGTGAAACCGAATTGAACGAAATTTGGTACAGAGGTAGCACTAGCAAAGGGCACCTCAGTGTCATACTTTATATCGCCACCATCTTTACCAAAACTGAATGGCGGCCACTCAAACGTTCAAAACGTAAAAACAAATTACGGCTAAACTAATCATCCGATCTCTACCAAATTTGGTGACAACATGCCTTTATATAGAACGCGTCTTTCACCCAAACTTCAAGGTCATCGGCCCTGCCATTTCAGGATGGCGGCCGTGTGAATTATGCAACCATTATAAACAATAGCTTAAGACCTACCAATTCCGATTATCGACCCTAGGGTGGTTTAAGCTATCCTGAATGTCGTGATCAGTTATTTATTATAATTTATTATTATAATATTATACTGTATGATTGGCTTAAAAGAGCTGAGCCGTCTCTGCCACACGGCAAGATGGCAGCTGTCCTAATGAGTCTGTCTTATATTTCAGTAGTTTTAGTATGTTATATGTGATATACTCTACTGATACAATAATATAAACTTTGTATGAAATGATCTATAATGAAGATGTACTTCAGTGGAGAAATCGTTTATTTCAAGTCATTATTTGCCAACAGGTTGTATCTGATATGTCATTTAAGAACACCATGACGATAAGGGTATGGTTAGCTCTGGGCTAGCGTGTTAGTCTGTCACGCTGTTGACTGGGGATCGAATATTGCTACAGTTAACTTTTTTTTCTTGAATTCTTTTACAAATGATGTGCGCAATTTCTCACCACAGATTCTGAATAAAATGTCATTTAGCTCAAAGGGGAGGCTAATGTATTCACTCGTTTATTAATAAAATCACAGTCCCAGCATTGCACATAAACAGAATACATTAAGAAAAGGAGAATAGAAGAACTAGATGCACGTTGTCATCAACCACAGCCTTCTTAATATCTCTGTACGGTGCTGTCCTCTTGTGGGTTATGTGGGTAATATTGTTCCAAACATACCGCTGTGTATATACCTGGCCTCCTGAAGTATGGCAATTTTGTAATACTGGTAGTTCAACTATTAGCCACGATCGCGCTCCGATTACCTTTAAACACTGCCAGCAGGATCGCCTCCCTCCTGGCTACTTTAAACTGCCTGCTCATTGAACACCCAGAGGCGTACAAGATTTGTACATTATGCAACGAGCCTATAATGGCCATAATTGAGACACGAGTATTTTTATAAAACGAGCATATGCGAGTTTTATAATTTCCATACGAGTGTTTTAAATACCATTATAGGGGAGTTGCATACGACTGTTTATGTTTGACGATAATTATAACTTTATTATATGTTTTAACATAAATATTCATAAATATCTGTTCAGTCACTAGAACGTTTTGATCGGGTGCTACGGTGGGTAGTATATCTCTGTTTCCTAAGCTCTACGGACAACCGACGCATGCGCTCTGTGTGCTTCAATGCCATATGTTCAGATTGTGCTCCAGTATTCAGTAAAACTGTCACCGAAGTCGTTTCAAAACCACGCGCTGTGTAGAAATTGATTTTGGGGATATTAAGGTACAGTGCCATTTCTTGTCTCAGTTTATTTACGGGAACATATGGACGGTGCAATTTCGGTAATTTATATAGGCATGTTGGATTTTTAACGCATGCGCGAAGGTATCCTTATCTAATTGGTCACACAACTGTTTCTTGAGCTCTGATTGGTGGGAGAAACTGTTTCATAATAAAAATAGTGTTATAATGAGCCTAATTATGATACAGTTTTCTGACACATAATAGTTAGGGTCGCAGCGCCAACCTACTGTCATCGGCGCGGATTTTTAAAGGGGAAAGTACCCAAAACGAAAGATTCTTAAGTTTGCAGGCTGGCTTAATATAGAGATTAACGGACGTGAATGCATTACAATAAGTTAGTAGTTTTGCTATTCAATCATCATAAAATATATAATATTGATTTTGACACTTACTGGCTAATTATCAATATAAAAGAAAACAAACACTACATGGTGGTAGAGGTGATTGTTTTAGGGGTGAGGACAAAGAGTTATAAATATACCCATACATTTAGGAGAAAGTAGGCTATATGTTCTTTTCTGAACATCTTGTTACATTCTAAGGTGTGTCGTAAATTGGAAATCTTAGGTGATACCTCCGGGGGTATGAACAGATAAGAACATCCGTGTCACATACCTCGGCCCGGAGATCATATATTCATTATTTCATCGCGTGTGTTTATTTTTCTTTCTTCGTGTTTCTATGTTCTTGATTCGTTATTCACCTGCGTTTGTGTTCAGGACTTGCTTCCGTTATGAAGCTGTTACGTGTGCTTATATACTAACTAACGTCAAGTAAATGGGGGTCGTCTTGGAAAGGAGGATGTATCCTGCCCGATGCGGGGGTAGTCAATCCCCTCATCGAACTATCAAGCCTCCATCCGCAGGTATAGCTTAGACGACGTTAGGGCATTAAAAATGGGTATAACTGGCCCCGCGCTGCGGGAGACAGGCTAGGCACATCCTAGAGCGCGGGCGCTTGCCAACCCTAACACGTCACCGCTATGACATCCCGTCAGTCGTCAACGTCTAAGTCATATCATGTCAGGTCCTGGGCTATGCTTGCCCTTTGTTCCGGTCACAACTTACCAATTCCTATTTTCCCCAGGGAAATAGGGTCACATCCATCACAGTACACCTTCGTTCACAAACCATAAAAAGATAGTTTCAAGCGGTACTGTGTTTGTGTGAGGTGGTATAGTTATACGGGGGGGTTGTGGTGGCACAGTGCACTTTTATTGCGCCTGGCTTTCAGATATCTAGCTAATTTCAGCTTCGTATTATCCCCTCTCACATATTAGTGGGGAAGGCAAGGATTTTGAAGGGTGTCTCCGTATATTGGGAAGCTGTAAGCATGTTAGATTTCGTAATTAATGTGAAAATGGATGGTGATATGGGGCCAAGGACTCGTGGTCCTATGGGGATGTCGGGAAACGTTAAATGGAAGGATCGCTCGACCGGTGCTGGTGAGGATCTTATTGGGTTAGGAACTGGGTGTTCAGTGTGGTTGTTGGATACCGTACTGAAGGAGGTAGGGTGACATATATGCTCTAAAGTCGCATGCAGGGTAAAAATGCTGGGTAAAAAATAATACAATTCATGCACTGGTGTTAGCGGTTGATGCCTGGGACGCTAAGCTGTTAGCTTTATAGTTCCAAATGTTTGTTAACATTTAGCCATGTCGTGCACCCTGGTAATTGCATGATTACCAGTGCCGTGCATTAATAGGGAACAGGTGTAAAATGAGTAACTGTAGAGTGTTAACAATGTGTGTCGGGAGGGAGATGTGCTATTATGCTTGGATGCATTAGTCGTAATGTATGGCATCTGTGGCCATACTAATAATATACTGCTGTCTGCACTCGTATAATATATACTTTAGACTTATATACTATGAAGTCTATATCCTAAAACTGTTCATCTATTATCATTAAATAATCTAATCCCTTAACCTAGAGATGCTGTCTTATATATATATATATCCTAAAGTAGGCTGCACCTTCGTGCCCGATATGTGTGGATTAAGTCCGTCCTATAAGGGGGGGGGCTTATTGCTGTAAAAATATCTTATCCGCCCCGCGGAAATGTGGGGGATCCATAAGCGTGAATTGCCATTATAGTATTTAGGGGGACGGTATATATGAATGACAGCCAAGTGTTAAATGGGGTTATAAATTCCAATAGATGTGGTGTTTTAATTGGGGAATTAAAGAGGGGTAAAATGCGCGTGGCGGGAATATTAATGCGCTATCGCTGTAGATGAGATTGCTCGTCCGAGCCTGGAAGAGAATATCTTTCCCAAGATCGCTGTGCCGCGAATAAAATAAAATAAAAACCTCCTAAGTGGGAAGTAGATCTATTTATTTGTGTGGTAACGGGAAAGTGCCCGTGTTTGCGTATGTTGGAGGGTGGTGTCTATTTAAGGGTGTCTTCGAGGGCAATAGTTTACTGAAGCCCGATGAAAGATAAAATAAGGTGTATCTGTTTACTGAGGCGCTCCGTATTTAACATCGATAACAATGGCTCCTGCCGTGAAATACGCTGGCCCGGTGTTAAGTAGTGAGGGATGAAAGGGCTGAGTGTAAATAAAAATGTTTGGCTACTCTGGTATGTATGGTATATTCCGATAATCATATGTTCCGACCTCACCATCATTTGAATTCAGCGCGTGAGAGTGCGATTGTTTAGTACAAATAATGGCTGCCTGAGGCTGACTTGTCACGTAGGAGGTGTGACTTGAGATAATGTGTGTGTACGGAAGGTATCAGATATCGGCTAATGCGAGACGGAACCTATGGTGCGTATTGGCCAGCGTACTCTGTGGGAGTAATGTTTATCGGCGCGCTACGCTGATTGGACCTGAGCGCTGGGAGTGAGTTCATAGCATGGCGATTTGTTGCCATACAGTGAATGAACTGTCAAAGGCACGTGTTGGGCGTCGAGTGGAGTGTTATCATGTACGCATTGTCGCATGCTAGACAGCCTGTGTATTATATAATCTGGGTGTAAGTCAGTGACTTTTCGTCTGCGTATCGGGAAGCAAAGCATGTCCCTCTAGTGGGGAACTATGGTGGGATTACGCTGTCATCATAGCTTACTCAATAGGGGCAAATGATATATAAAAAATATACTGGTTTTCTTGTATCTATTTTACGGAGTGTATTAGAGTGCACTGTGAATGTATGGAAGCATATGGCGACTCCATGTGGATGTAAAAATGCTGGGTGTCAATCTGTAGAAAAAATGTTTCCGTGGTTTGATCTCACTTACTTCGGGAAAATGAAAAAATAATGCGGGGCGCAGTAATTTGTATATCCAGAGCGAATATTGTATTCCGCAATGTCGGACTGTCCGTGGATTAGTAAAAACGGGGTATATATATACCGGGCATCCTGCGGTATGGAAGTGAGAGCTATATGTTGTAGTCCCATAACGCAATGTGTTGGTGTGGAGATGATGTATTCCTATTGCGTATCACATGTTTGTGGACTCAAGTGGATATTTAGTGTTTATATAAAATAAAATCATCGGGCCTTTGTTAATTATTTACAAAACTCGGCATTCCTATGATCAAGGTCGATACTTATCCTTTACCGTGAACCTAGGAGGGTAGGAATTAACCTGCTCTGGGCTTATCTCGCCTAGGAACACTTAGGACAGCTATGGACCATCGACGTATTGGGTGCCGAATATATCTATGCGCTCTTGGCTGATACGCATCCTAGAGTGTTGACCTAGGAGGGTAGGAATTAACCTGCTCTGGGCTTATCTCGCCTAGGAACACTTAGGATATTTATGGGTCATGGCGTTAATGTGATACTGATGGACATATAGTGATATGTACCACGTCGTGTCACGCTGCCTCAAAACGAAAATACGAAATTTCCATGTCGCCACATTGAGATTCTTGCTTGCTGTGATGTTCTTTTAAGAGCTTCAGTGGTTTTCAAGAAGCTCTTTCTTCATTTCAGCCTAGGATGTGCTGGCTGACAAGCACACAATGGGTGAGTTTCCATAGTCATAGCCTTGCTCTTCTCATATCTAGCAGCAACCTCGCGTCAGATTTCAGGTGGTGCAATACCAGCGAGACAGTGAAGTTTATCTATGGGTGTAGGTCTTAAACAGCCCATGATAATACGGCAGGTGTCATTTAATGCCACATCTATGTTTCTGGTATGGCTGGACTTGTGCCACACCGAGCATGCATATTCAGCAGTGGAGTAACACAGTGCTAGCGCGCTTGTTCTCACAGCACATGGATGAGCTCCCAAGGTGGTGCCTCTCAGTTTCCGCACTATGTTGTTTCTGGCAGACACTTTTTGCTTCACGTTTAGACAGTGCTTCTTAAATGTAAGCTTACGATCCAGAGTTACTCCCAGATATTTTGGAGTCAGACAATGCTGAAGAGGGATTCCTTCCCAAGTGATTTGTAGGGTTTTAGCTGCTTTTTTTTGTTATTGAGGCCAACTCTGAGTTTTGGCAGGATTTGGCTTCAGGCGATTGTCACTGTAGTAGCTAGTAAATTCTTTCAGGGCCTTAGTCAAAGTCTGTTCTACATTTACAAAGCAGTTGGCCTGAGCAGTGACTGCACAGTCATCAGCATAGACAAAACTCTGGGTACCTTCAGGTAAAGGCTGATCATTGGTATAGATGTTGAATAACAGTGGTGCGAGCACACTGCCTTGCGGTAACCCATTCTTCTGTGTTCTCCATCTGCTTCTTTGTACCTGGAATTCCACAAAATAATCTTCGGGTTTGGAGAATATTTCTAATGTTGCACACTAGGTGGAAGTCTTTGGTGATGTCATACAATTTTGATAGAAGAGGCCGATGATTGATTGTGTCGTAAGCTGCAGAGAGATCAATAAAAACAGCGCCTGTAATGAGCCGCATTTCGAATCCATCCTGAATGTACTGTGTCATGTTTAATACCTGTGATGTGCAACTTTTCCCTTCTCGAAATTCAGCTTGCTGTGGTATAAGAAATGGCTCCACTTTTCCAATAAGTCTCTGAAGGATGAGCCTCTCTAGGAATTTGTATAGGTGACAGAGCAAGGAGATAGGCCTATAGCTTTTAGAAATCAGATGTGGTAAACTGATAGATGTTGGGTTTTACATAATACGCCGTATTATAAAGATCATAAAATATAAACTTACCTCAGAAACAATGGTCTGCGTCAAATTTAAGTTGCCATGTGGGCCAAAATTTGCAGAAACCGACGGTTGCCCAAATGATTCACACCTGTAGGTGATTGATACACAAATTCCTGTGGATTTTGGTACAAATGGCAAACTTCTTAGGCTTCCAGAGTAGCTTGATAGAATTGTATTTTGATTATATTCTGGAAGAGTAAACAACTACTGTTAAATATTCAGTATAAAGTATTTGTAACGATGTGTACAAACATGAAATATCCAGAAAATCGTAAAGGAGAAGGGAAAAATATATAAAACTTTGAAAACTTACTTGTATGTTATGCAGACAAAAATGTTGAGGTTAAGATGGAATTTGTCAGAATGGTTATAATCAATTACAAATGTGAAGAAGCCTGTGTGAAGAAAAAACAAGTAGTTCCGAGAAGAACTATACAGCCTATTTTCATATACCCTACTTATGTTAATTGCCACTATCAACATACAAAATTTCAGTTTGATTGCTGTGATAGATTCGTAGATATTGAGAACCAGTAGGATATATAGGCCGAAGCTGGCACAGGGGCTAATGCGTAAGATGGCGGCCGCGCGCAATCAGCCCTATGTTATTCTTATGGAGGGGTCATTCAGAGCTGGCACAGGGGCTAATGCGTAAAATGGCCGCCACGCCCTGAGACCGTGAATAATGTCACAGGGGGAGTTCGACCGTGTAGTCGCTAAATGGAATATTTATTTGTTATTATTATTATTATTATTATTTGCCCCAGAGGAGTGCGTCAGGCCTCGGCAGCCGGCACATTTCATATCCTCGTCGCTAGATGGGGGTTCATTCATTCCATTCCTGACCCGGTCGGAGACTGGAAGCAGGCTGTGGATTTTTCATTTTCATTATTATTATTATTATTATTAGGTAATCTTGCATTGATCATGTACGATCTAGACCAGCCTTATATTGTCCACTTTTTGGTGTAGTGGCTAGCATTCTTAGCTATTACTGTAGAGCCCCCGGTTTAATTCTAGGCTGAGGGTTGGAATGGGGTACACTCAACCTTGTGAGGTAAAACTGACAGGAGCTGGCTTTTTGATTCATACCGCAGCCATTCTGCCTAACCCAACTTCACCTAACCTAACCAAACCAAACCTAATCTAACCTAACTTCAAAGTCAGAATGTACAATACATTTATTGATTTTATACGCTCATAAATTAGTTATAGAGAATGTCCACTACGATTTAGATCCTCGAGCACACTTTTCTGACATATATCATTAAAACGTGTAGAAAGGAATGTCTGAAAATTTTCACTAACACATAGTACACGTTCACCATACATTTGTGTCCAATATTTGAATGTTAATGATACGGAAAAGAGTATGCATTGGTAATTCAGTGAGCTTTTTTCTCTCTAATCAACAGTTCTGCCCCCCCCATAGCATTGAGAATATTTATTGTAGTAGCCTATAAAGAAACAAAAAAAAATCATACCTATTACAGTTTAGCTATAAGTGACCAGAACCACTATAACATTTTATTCTTATAAGGAGATTTCCATAATGATCAGAAAAAAATGCTTACCATAATGATGGATTGTGTGTAAGTAAACGTCTTTTGCTTCTTGATGCCACTACTAAAGTGATACTCCTACAACAGACAAGTGAGTTCATGTTTGGCTGACGTAATCGTACGTTCCCACGCACTTCCTCTGTGTTGCACGCGCCGTAGTGGCTAAATTTGAAACTAGATGAGATGTTTTGCTGATGTCATTGTATGTTTCCCCCGCACGCACACGCAGGCCCCTGTGGACGAGTCCTTGTTGCCGGGTCCTTGTTGACGGGTCCCTGTGGGTGGGTCCTTGTTGACTAATCCCTTTAGACCGGTCCCTTTGGACTGGTCCCCATGGACTGATCCCTATGGAATGGCCCAAGCATTTTATCCAAATTATGTCAAAGGTAACCGCTCACAGGGACCCGTCAACAAGGACCCGTCCTCCGGGACCCGTAAAAAATGACCCCCTTCAAAACGGACCCGTCCAAAGGGGCTAGTCAACAAGGACCAGTCCAAAGGGATACATCAACAGAGATCAATCAAAAGGTGTCAATCAACAGGGAAAATCAAAGGTTATGTTAAGCTACGGCAGGCATTTTGGAACTTTTGATCACACCTCGTAGGGTTAAACTAGGTTAAGTTAACCTACTGACGCCATCTTGGAACTTTATGATCACACCTCGTAGGTTTAGGTTAGGTTAGGTTAGGCTAGGTTCAGTTAAGCTATGACCACTATTTTGAAAATTTTTTGATCGCACCACGTAGGTTTAGGTTAAGTTAGGTTAGGTTAAGTTAGGTTAAGTAAAGCTACGGCCGCCATCTTGTTAGGTTAGGCTAGGTTAAGTTAAGCTACGGCCGCCATATTGTTAGGTTAGGCTAGGTTAAGTTTAGCTACGGCCTCCATCTTGTGAGGAGGGGTGGAGGAGGAGGGTGTAGAACCCGTACAAACACACTAATGCACAGTTTTTGTCCTAGGCACCTAGAATTTATTATTGGGGTAGAGGGGGTTAAGGTATTTCAATTACGGTAAACAAACATTTTTGTAAAATTCTTAGTTACTAAAATATAGGCAATTTTGAAAATTGACCTTTTTTTGGAAAAATTGAAAATGTGTTAATTTTTGTTCTAACGTTAAAGGACTTAGAGAAAATGTGTTTGAGTCTATATATGACTTTTAGAATGATTAGTTTTGAAAATATCGTCTACTTTCAAAATTGAACCTTTTTGGATTTTGTCCCAGAGACCTGGGACTTGGTTTTTGGGTAGAGGGGTAAATACCTGTCATTTATGTCAAACACTTTTCTTTTGGAAAATTTCATAGTTTACAAAATATAGCCAATTTTTTAAAATGAACATTTTTTGGAAACATGTCAACAATTCCATGTTTTGTTCTAACGATTAAAGACATAAAAGCCATTGGTTTGAGTCTATATATGACTTTTTAGGATGATTAGTTTTCAAAAATTAGCCTACTTTCCAAATATTTTTTGGAACAATTTAAAGAATATAATATTTTTTGACTGAGAGTGGGATTGGCTTAGGTGTTGTAGTTAGCATATGATTTTATACGATTTTTAGATTAAACATATAGCCTACTGTCCCAATTTACCTTTTTTTGAAAAATTTGAAATGTATAATGTTTTTGACTAGGCGTGGAATGGAGTTCAGAGGCAAGCATTAACCTTAGAGTAAGTAGTTTGGATTCTTGGAATTTTAGTGTGGTGTTGTTGCTTACAAACATGGCGGTAAGCATTATGCTATCATAAAAAGGGTTGAAATACTTTCCAAGAACAAGAGAAATATCCTCTAAATACATTGACAAAGATAACTTGTCAAATAAGCCATTACTAATAGGTACCACAAAATAACTTGTCAAGTAAGCCATTACAAATAGGGTACCACTTCTACACCCCCACTTTTGCACCCACTTTTGCACCCACTTTTCACCCACTTTACACCCACTTTGCACCCACTTTACACCCTCTTTGCACCCACTTTTCACTCACATTTACACCTACTTTGCCCAGACTTTGCACCCGAACATTACATCATCTGACATAATAAGAATAGACATGGTTGTTGTCGAGACTGAGATAAGAGCGGGGGTAATGAATTTATAGTGATAGGATCGGACATCCCATTATCACTTCAGTAGTGACAACGAGCAAAAATTTAAAAAAAGAAATATCGTGTTTCTGACAGAGTGGAATAGACATAGTCATAAGAGTTGAGAGTCGATAATTAATCTGAAAGTACTCTGGAATTCATGGAATCTTAGTGTTTTGTTGTTGTTGCTTACAAACAGGTATGGTCACGTCAGGTGAGGTTAGCTAGGATTAGATTAAAACATTTCTGGATTTTATCCCAGAGATCTGGGACTTGGTTTGAGGGTAGAGGGGGAGGGGGTAAATACCTGCCATTTATGTTAAACACACTTTTTTGTGAAATTCCTAGTTTCCAATATATAGTCCATTTTTAAAAATGAACATTTTTGGAAAAAATGTCAATAATTCCATATTTTGTTCTAACGATTAAGGATATAAAAGCCATTGGTTTGAGTCTATATATGACTTTATAGGATGATTAGTTTTCAAAATGTAGCCTACTTTCCAAATATTTTTTAGAAAAATTTTAAAAATATATAATATTTTTCGACTAAGAATGGGATAAACGTAGGTGATAGAGTTAACATATGACTTTATATGATTTTTTTTAGTTTAAACATATAGTCTACTTTCCCCATTCACAGTTTTTTTTGGAAAAAAATGTTCTTGACTAGGCATGGGATAGAGGTAAGAGTACGAGTTGAGAGTACCTTAGAGTACTTAATACATGTTTTTTGAAAGTTTAGTGTGTTGTTGTTGTTTGGTATTACATTTTAGGTAATGCATGCGAAACATGAACTCACTTGTATGTTGTATGAAAAGGACTCGTCAACAATGACCTGCTAACAAAGGGCACTACTTGCACATTTTTAATTACTACCCACCTCTCTCCACTCCTAATGCAAAATGAACATGTAAAACACAAATTGGAAAAATCCATGTTCCATATTGACAAATAGAAAAAAAACACTAAACTGAAATTTTAAAAACTGTAAATGGGAATTTGGTAAAATGACAAATGTGAAAACAACAAATTGGAAAATCCATGTTTCTATATCATGAAATTGAAAAACTTTAAACTGACATTTTAAGAACTGTAAATGGGAAATTGTGAAATTGATAAATGTGTAAACAACAAAATGCAAAATCCATGTTTCCATATTATGGTATTGAAAAACTTAAAACTGACATTAAAAAAACTGAAAATGGGAAATTGGAAAATTGACATATGTGTAAACAACAAAATAAAAATTAGAAAATATACGGTTGGGGTAGTGATCATGTTGTACAGTAACCTATAAGACTAGCGTAAGGATAGTTGCATGACATGTAAAACACAAATAGCAAAAAATCCATGTTTCCATATTGACAAATAGAAAAAAAAACATTAAACTGAAATTAAAAAAACTGTAAATGTGAATTTGGTAAATTGACAAATGTGAAAACAACAAATTGGAAGATCCATGTTTCTATATCATGAAATTGAAAAACTTTAAACTGACATTTTAAGAACTGTAAATGGGAAATTGTGAAATTAAGAAATGTGTAAACAACAAAATGCAAAATCCATGTTTCCATATTATGAAATTGAAAAACTAAAAACTAACATAAAAAACTGAAAATGGGAAATTGGATAATTAATATATGTGTAAACAACAAAATGAAAAAAATATCCGTTTGGGGTAGTGATCATGTTGTACAGTAACCTGTAAGACTAGCATAAGTATAGTTGCATGTACTTTATATACTTTGTGTATGTGCATTAGCCTTTTGGATTAGCTTAAGTTAGGTTTGGTAAAGTTAGGTTTAATGAGGTTAGGTATGTGTCCTTGTAGTTTACTCTTTTAGGAAAATGTAAAAAAAGTAAAATCTAAAAATCAAAAAATCTTAAATTTAAAATGTAAAATCTAAAAAAATATATATATATATATATAAAATTAAAATAAATCTAAAATCCAAAATATTAAAATGTATAATGTTAAAATGGAAAATCTAAAATCTATAACTGAGGTTTCTGCGGGTTTAACAACACGATTATGATTTAGTCCATGTTGATGTGTGGTATCCAATTACTGCTGACTTTGCATGATCATCACCCCATTGTCTTGATCAACACCTGGGGTTTCAAATTACTGCAGCGTTAGTCATAGCAATAGAACTGTGTGCTCTCTGCCATGTCAGCAACATGACACCGGAAGGAACACCTGTGTAATATCCAATGACTGCTAACTTTGTATAATCATCACCCATTGTCTTGATGAACACCTGGGTTTCAAATTACTGCTGCGTTAGTCATAGCAACAGAACTGTGCGCTCTCTGCCATGTCTGTAATATGACACAGGAAATAACAAGACGTCTTACTGTACGTACCATCGCCTCAGTTTTAACATGTTAAGAACAAGTATTATTCTGTTTCAACTACAAATGACTCGTTAGAACACATCCATCCACCAAGTTAGATCCCTTGACCTGCTCTCAAATGGCATGTGCCTCGTGTACTAGGGTGTGTGCATTAGCCTTAACCTAACGTTACGTACGAAGTAAACAGAATGTGACTTGTTAGCTCTTATCATGCACGCGTACAGGTGAACACTTGTGTGTTAGGTCATAATACACATGAACTTGCATTTTCTCACGTAAGTGCATTTCTCCGTTCCACAAGATACACATTTGATTGCCGGATTGTATCTTTCACTGTTTATGCGATATAGCTTTGCCAGCTAGTTCTCTACATATAGCAATTTTACCACTGCTCTACCTACGCCTTTTGCTCTTTTGGCTTTCTTACAGTCTAGTGTGTGATAGACAGCATTAACTGTATATCAAACCCAGTTCACCTTTGTATTTGTAATCCAAGTAATAATTTGAAAAGACACAAATATAATCAGTTTTAAACGTTATCTCTGTTTTGTTTTGTTTAATATGTTTATGCCATGCATATTAACCTGAAATCGAACCCCTGGTGAAAAGGCTAACAGCTTAACCACTGCACCACCATGCCCTTGTTTCTTAGTTCGACTCGTTCTAGGCCTCAGACCTGGAAATCGAGTTAAGACCACCAGTACAAGAGCTAAAAGTGCTTTACGACTGCAACACAAAAAAAGGATAGCTGGTAATATTAGACAACCGGATATGATTATATTTCTGTTAGCAATGCATTTCGTCATCAGCCTACTGTCTGAGCACTGACAGCAACACAGTTTAGTTAGAACAAGCGAGTGTGTGTGTGTGCGTGTGTATAGATTATTAGCCTCAAGTATTTAAAGCTTTTTGTGTGTAGAGACCATTTAGTCTTGGTAACCACTGAGCATTTTTGTGTTTTAGCTATCATTTTTAACCAATCACTTAAAGATAGTCTACCCTTAATTCTTGATAAACAGAGTTTGCGTGCACCGTTTCTCATTTATTATCCCATACCTGCAATCTATGCTCTCTATATACTGCAGTTTGATCTGAAAACAAGTTTCAATGGTAAAAGACTTGTCAGTCATCATACATGTAGCCTACACTAATTCTTTCTCTACCTAGCTATGTTTCATCGCGCATGGTAAACATCTCACATGTTCGTATCCGATTATTAGTTTATAAAATCTCAGGTCAATGACCTTGATGTATTGGGTATTTTGGGTAAATTCATTGGCCATGGGAAAGGGTTGACCATTCTAAGTCCTATGACACGTCACATGTTGATATTCGATTATTAGTTTATAAAATCTTAGGTCAATTACCTTGTTGTTTTGGATTTTTGGGGTAAATTCATTGGTCATGGGAAAGGGTTAACCATTCTTAGTCCTATGACACCTTACTTGACCCTCTCCGATGATTAGTTTATAAAATCATAGGTCAATGACCATGCTGTTTTGAATCATTTGGGTAAATTCGTTAGTTATAGAAAAGGGGTGACCATCCTGAGTCCCATGACACCTGACTTGACCCTCTCTTTTTATTAGTTAGCGAGATATTAACAAACGTGTAGTTAGGCCCTTTTGACAAAAAATAAAATAATACATTCAAAAACATAATGTCACGTCAAGTCCAACGACCTCTCATACAAGTACCTAGCCTTATTGGTTCATGAGATATTAAAAAGCTAATGACCTATTAGTTTTGGTTCTTTTGGTAATTTAAAAAAATAACTCATCTATAAATCATTATTCAAAAGGCTGTCCGCTTACAAAATCCCCAAGTACGCATGCGTAAAAACAAAACAAAAAAACATGTTAATTCATGGTAGCAATCGGCTCTTCACATGCGTTTCATGTGGAACAAAGTTTAATTTCTACATCGCATTAGGGGTCATGGGCCAGTCCATGGGGACCAGTCCAAAGGGACCGGTCAAAAGGGATTAGTCATCAAGGACCCGCCCACAGGGACCCGTCAACAAGGACCCGTCAACAAGGACCCATCAACAAGGACCCGTCAACAATGACCTGTCAACAAGGACTCGTCCACAGGGGCCTGCGTGTGCGTGCGGGGGAAACATACGATTACATCAGCAAAACATCTCATCTAGTTTCAAATTTAGCCACTACGGCGCGTGCAACACGCAGGAAGTGCGTGGGAACATACGATTACGTCAGCGAAACATGAACTCACTTGTCTGTTGTGTGAGTATCACTTTAGTAGTGGCATCAAGAAGCAAAAGGCGTTTACTTACACACAATCCATCATTATGGTAAGCATTTTTTTCTGATCATTATGGAAATCTCCTTATTAGAGTAAAATGTTATAGTGGTTCTGGTCAATTATAGCTAAACTGAAATAGATATGATTTTTTGTTTCTTTATAGGCTACTACAATAAATATTCTCAATGCTATGGGGGGGGGGGGCAGAACTGTTAATTAGAGAGAAAAGAACCTCACTGAATTACCAATGCATACTCTTTTCCGTATCATTAACATTCAAATAGTGGACACAAATGTATGGTGAACGTGTACTATGTGTTAGTGAAAATTTTCAGACATTCCGTTCTACAAGTTTTAATGATATATGTCAGAAAAGTGTGCTCGAGGATCTAAATCGTAGTGGACATTCTCTATATCTAATTTATGAGGGTATAAAAACAATAAATGTATTGTACAATCTGACTTTGAAGTTAGATTAGGTTAGGTTAGGTTTGGTTAGGTTAGGTAAGGTGGGATCTGTTTAGGTTAGGTAAGGTTAGGTTAGGTTAGGTTAGGTTAGGTGAAGTTGGGTTAGACAGAATGGCTGCGGTATGAATCAAAAAGCCAGCTCCTGTCAGTTTTACCTCACAAGGTTGAGTGTACCCCATTCCAAACCTCAGCCTAGAATTAAATTTCTTGAGAGAGCCAGAACTCGAACCCGGGGTCTCTACAGTAATAGCTAAGAATGCTAACCACTACACCAAAAAGTGGACAATATAAGGCTGGCCTTGATTGTACATGATCAATGCAAGATTACCTAATAATTATAATAATAATAGAAACAAATAAATATTCCATTTAGCGACTACACGGTCGAACTCCCCCTGTGACATTATTCACGGTCTCAGGGCGTGGCGGCCATTTGGCGCATTAGCCCCTGTGCCAGCTCTGAATGACCCCTCTATAAGAATAACATAGGACTGATTGCGCACGGCCGCCATCTTACGCATTAGCCCCTGTGCCAGCTTCGGCCTATATATCCTATTCGAACCGTCTAATTATTTCGGATGGTCGCCAGGTTGGAATTTATATATGTAGGTCCTGGAGTTATGAACTGTTACATGAAGATTATTGTGTACATGTAGCATTGAAACTTCAATCGCATGATTAGGACACAAGAAGTAACAACGAGATTTTAAAATTTCGCACAGCTGCCATCTTGTGGTTATGGAAACAATTGAAATAAATTAGATGCCAGTGGATTAACATTTGTATAAGGATTTACTGTACCAAGATTCACTGAACTCGGATGCTTAAATTGCGAGAAACGTCCATGTGAATATTTATACTTCGCGTCGCCGCCATGTTGGATTTGTTATCACCAGGTTATTTTAAGTCCAATAGGTGAACTTAAGTTCATAGCCCCTATGAACATAAAAAATCAGTTTGATTGCTAGAATAGATTCTTAGATATTCAGAGACGTCTATATATTTCGGATGGCCGCCAATTTGGGATTGTTAAATGTATAGGCCATGGAGTAATGTACCATTGAAGGAAAATTATTGCGTAGGTTCATTATTCAAACTTTCAATTCGATCGCATGATTACGAAACTAGAAATAAAAACTTAATTTTAAAATTCGCACAGCCGCCATCTTAAGGTTATGTAAACAATTGAACTAAATTAGATACCAGTGCATTACAATGTGAATATACATTTCCTGTACCAGATTTCATTGAGTTTAGAACATTAAATCGCGAGAAAAGTCTATTTAAAATTTTCAAATTCGCTTGGCCGCCATGTTCGTTTTCCAGTTAACCGGTTTTTGAAAATCTTATAGATGAACTTCCAGTAGTGCCCTTTACCTCCGTACAAAATGTCAGGGTGATACCGCTAATAGTTTCAGAGATATAGAATGCCGCTCAAATATTTCGCACATCCGCCATCTTGTGGTTATGTAAACAATTGAACGACGTTTGATGTCGGTGCATTACAGTGTGTATAAACATATACTGTACCAAGTTTTATTGCGTTTGGTTGGTTAAATCGCGAAAAACGTCTATTTAAAAATCGCAAATTCGCGTGGCTGCCATGTTGGTTTTGTAGTTACCAGCTTTTCAAAAGTCAAATAGGTGAGCTTCTAGTAGTTTCCTTTTTCACCGTAAAATATTCCAGGGTGATATCGGGAATAGTTTCGGAGATATTGAATGCTGGTGAAATATTTCACACAGCCGCCATGTTGGATTGGTGAGACGTAACAAAATTTGAAGGGCACGGTCGGGGTCGTCCGGAATAGTGCTATGAACGTACCGAGTTTCATTGAAATCGCTCTGGCCGTGTAGAAGTTATTAGGGTACACACACACACACCTCACACACACACACACACACACACGCACACACACACGGACAAAAGGCGATCTCATAAGCCTATTTTTTCAAAATTGAAAATAGGCTAAAAATAATATAACATGTATGTAATAAAATTAATGTATTCGAATATTTAATTGTGAAAGTTTGAAAATACTCATACTTACTGTGGAAAGGTAGCCTGTCGTTGAGAAAATATTCCAATCTGTAGATAGGGCAATGTAGAGTGTTTGGGTTGCCAAGATACAAAGAAAATAAGGCTTGTAGTCAGTTTATATGGCTTAAAGAAAATAGTAATCATGGACAGAAATGTTCCGTGTGTTGCTAGGAAACTAGTGTATTGAAGTCCATGTAGAGAGCATGGAATATAATAAAACTTGTCTAAAGTCCCGTAATTATGGTGGCGGTTCAACGTTAATTAATTAAATAAGATGGAGATAGTTGCGTATACTGAAATAATACGAAGAGCTGAAAGAATAAGAGACTGGATGATAGGAATATGGACATGTTACCTCATGCCTATTTGGCTATTTATGAGGTTGTAACTGGAAGAACGATATATGGGATACGGTATGTGAAGAACGTAAGCAATCAAATATCATATGTTTATATTGGGGTATCGAAGGTTCAAAAATAAAGGAGATGTCCATCAAAAAGTATAAAACGATGGTAACATTTTTAATATCAGCAGAAAAGAATTTATATTCACCGAACTAATATTTAATCGTTGAAATTGATTAATCCAAGATGTGGATAGGGCCAGGAATAGATTGTTTGGGGGTAACTACAGAGAGTTTAGTTTGTATGTAACGGAGACCCTCACTTGCCCGCTCGCCCGTGGCGCGAGCCTGTCTCCCGCCACGCACTTTGCCGTTATGCGACGTTCGCGGCACTGAGTCATTGAGTATAGGAATTTGTACTTACCTAATTCACAGCGGGTGCTGAAAATGTTCGTCATTCACTGCCACACATCGCTGGAACCTTTTTATGAAACTGGCATTTACTCTCTGAAGTTCCTCAGCACCGATTGACTGTATTTCAGCTGTAATATGGTCTTTAAGCTCATTTATAGTGTGAGGGTTTCTCGCATACACTCATTTTTTAAGCGTCCCCCACAAATAAAAGTCACATGGTGATAAGTCTGGGCTTCGCGGGGGCCACACGTTCCGACTTATAATCCTCGTACCGAAAATGCGACGCAATTCTGTCATGGATGCTTCGGCAGTGTGAGCAGTGGCAGAATCTTGTTGAAAGTAATTTGACAATCGCTCTCCCCAAGTCAGTTCGTCAAAAAATTGGTCAAGGATCACATTGAAGCACAAATTTAAGTACAAATTCCTATACCCAATGACTCAGTGCCGTGCGAGCGCCACATAACGGCAAAGTGCCTGGCGGGAGACAGGCGCGCAACGCGGGTGAGAGGGCAAGCGAGGGTCTCCGTTAAATACAAACTAAACTCTCTGTATGAATTATTTTTTGTTTGTTTTATTTTTACCAGATAAACGAAAGCATCAAGGCCGAATACGCCTTATGACTCTTCAGTAGAAAGGGGAGTACCCAAATCGGTTGTGCTCGCGTGGTAATTACACATAGGATGGAAGTAATCAATCTGATTGTACTGCGAAAGCGAAGCCCGAGCTGTGTACAATCAGAGCTGTAACCCTCAAGATGGTGTAACGATAAAGAACAACTAAAGATAACACAAGGCAGCCACCAGACTAACTTAAACGGTTTTAGCAATTACAATTTGGAAATAATATCAAATGAAAAATCTAAAGCTTCTGATAAACAAACCAAGGAGCAGGAAAACTGCACCTAATAATTGGCTGCTTAATATTAATAGCCTTGTAGATACTATCAAGGACTTAAGTATCAGAATGAATATTATGGTGTATTCTTCGTCTGGCCAACTTGCAGATCCTTCTGATCTGCTCATCAATGAGAGGAATATTAAGGTCACGTCTAATTTCCGAGTTTCTTTTGACGGACCTTTTGACCTGAAGGAACTGTCGGAGAGTTTTATTTTGGAATGTTTGCATCTTGTCAATATGAGTTTTAGATATGTGGCTCCAGGCCTCACAGCCATACAGCAGGATAGGGCGGACTAGAGCAAGATATAATTGCTTCTTAATAAATGAGCTCAAACATTTATTACTATTGAGAGCAAAAGTAGCTTTTTTCCTAGCCGCTGCAAGCTGTAAGACTCGGGCCACATGCAATCGAAAAATGAGGGATCTGTCTAGCAGTATGCCAAGGTACTTGAACTGCTAGACCAAGGAAGGAGGGTGTGATGCAAACTGAGTTGGCCAAACTGGGGGCGACGGCGAGTAAAGAGTTTTCTCGCCATTCCCTTTAATTTTATTAAGAACTCACCAACGCCAGAACACAGAAATCCAGCGTTGCAGAGCATTAATGGCATCGCATTTCTTATGCTTGGAGGTATAAATTGCAATGTCATCAGCAAACATCTGCAGTTATACTCCCTTCGCAGTGGGGAGATCATTCACGTATAGGCTAAACCGCGTCGGCGAGAGGACTCCACCTTGAGGTACACCAGCGCGCAAGGTACGAACCGTGGACCTCTCGCCATCGCAGGTAGCATAAAATGACCTGTAAAGTATGATTAGATAATCTTAGTAGTAGTTATTGTTGTTTTAAGGGGCGGAACTAGGAGGTCATCTGCCCTTATAGATAATCTTAATGAGGCAGTTTGGCAGGGTTGAAGTATGTATGAGCTTGATGATAAGATTATCTATCCAATAAGCTTTCTGTCAAAAGCTTTCTCTATATAAATAAACACTGCAGGAACAGTTCTTTTAAGATGGAATGGTCTCGTGGCATACGCGACCAATCGCAGCACGGCTAGCGGGGCACTGCGCTTGCCTCGAAAGCCGAACTGTTCAGGCCGCAGTATATCATTTGCATTGATTCGCCGGAGAATAAGTCTCTCGAATAATTTCGAAATATGGGATAACAGGCTGATGGGGCGATAATTTTGTGTAAATAAACGTATTTTTCCCAGGCTCGGGTATAAGACAGACATTAGATGTCTTCCAGGCCTGGGGAAAATAGCCAAGAAGCAAACCAGCATTAAATATACTGCGCCCGTTGACGCATGTTTGGACAGCTAACAAAGACCTAGATCCATGCTGAAAAGTAACTGAACATACCCTGCGAGCGGCGGGAAGAAGGTGAAGGACATTCCATAAATCCACAATTATTTAATCAACTTAATTCTGCTTATTTAAAATACGGTATACTACACTGGTGAGCGAAACCGTCAATTTACGCGGCTAACTCATGTCCAGAGTGAACGCCAAATTTTGTGAAGCCAGTACTTACTCGTTGTCTGATGAAGCAACATCTATGTGAATGTGAAGCACAAATAAGGACACGTTCCGTGAAGGAAATCCATGTGCTATGGATAAATCCGAGTACTTTTGTCAAATGGACAGCCATCAGGGCATAAACTGATAATAAAATAATTGTGTACAATTAATAACATTTAATCTAAGAAATATTTTGATTCACGAAGTGAAAATTATGGAAGCGTTCAACGCAAACTCTAAGACCACATGTTCGCATCTAAGTGTATTATAAAATTGTGAATTGGTAAACTGTGTAATTCTACAGGAATATTTTTATGTTTTGCCGGAAGGGCAGTGGTTATGATTTTTAGTTTGTGTAAATAATTCGTGAAAGTAACGAGTGAGCGTCACACAAGCGATAACTTAACGCCAGTGGCGGAGTGAAAATGGGCAATTTATTACCACACCTTAGCATCAGTGGGTGCAAGATTCCTTTAAACAGGTGTAATATTATCACCAACGGCAACATTATAATCCTACTGAAATATCAAATCTTGGAATATAACCCCTACCACGCAATGCAGATGGATAGCTAAATCATGCATGGGGAATTGGCAGCGGAAGGTGACCGGAAACAATGAGGAAATGATTTAAAACCGTAGAGGAGACCGCTTACAACTTCTCATGGCGGGTCTCGAACCGACGGTCGCTGAATCTGTAAGTCAGATCTTGTATCAGTAGCGTTATTGTAATGAGTTGGAAACAGTAGATTTAATTTTAGTTTGGTTTCAGTTTTCGGTGCACAATGCAGGTAGCTATTATAAGAACACGTGTGGAAAGTTACAATTTTGTTTAACATTTATAAACGCCAGGAAGGCTGTATTTTCAACGTTCATTTCGTATCGTTTCGAAACAGTTATTAACAACTTTTGTTTTGTCAAGCTCATGAAAAAGAAACTAGGTTTGTCAGGTGTTAGAACAAGGCCAAGGTTACATGTATAAGCCAAACCACCACACAGCACACTCGATTTTAGGCAGTGCATCTTTATTTATTTAGAAGGCTGTGGAAAACTTAGCATCATTATAAGCGGAATGCAGAGTTCCGTTAGTCACATTTGTTGGCCAGATCAATACTTGAAAACAGGGTTATTTCTTTACGAGAAGCCAGACAAGCAGTGAATGCAACAGTATTTTGTAACCAGAGAACATAGGTTCGACCTCATTCAGGGAAGAGGCAATTTAATAAATGCACAATCTCACACTTTAGTTTGTATCAGAAGCCTTCATGTTAATTCATAGCGTTGTTAGAATGTGTTTTCTGCACACATAATCTTTATGACCAGTATTCAAAACGTGTATAATTTAGGAATCCACACTTATTGTGATTAACATTATTAGAGTATTATTGATATGAGTCGTGATGGTGGATCAATACCTCGGACATGTTATTGTGGTTATACCGGTGGTAATGAACTACTGCAGTCGTACCTAACCGAAGGGCGCCAGGATTGATGAATCCGTAATAGTAAGAGTGAGACACAGGGCGTTTAATAATAATGATGAAGTCTTGGTGGAGACACAGGGTGTCTAGTAAATTATTATGTTATTATGTATTAGTTGGATACACACGTTACCTAAGTACACTGAACGCTTTTTAAAGGTCCATAAACTGAACAACTATACTGTGAGGAATAAATAATTGTGTGAAGCTTTAATAATCAATGATAGGATTTTGAAACCTAAACAAATCTCATAATTCCCCCTGAGCCTAAATAAAAATAATAAATATTAAAAATAAAATATTTTCTGGACCAAATGCTGACACTTAGTTATTGTTAAATGTTATTTTAGATACATTTTGATACATTTTCACATGAATAGTCGACAACCAATTGGTGATGTGATAACGGTAGCACACACATCAGATTGGTAGCAATATGAGTCGATGTAATTGTTTAATTACTATCGCATTTGCAGGCTTTCCTATTTTTCTACTTTCCTAACACTTTGAAACTATGACCGTTTGGTACAAACAGTAACAAATCGAGTACGCAAGCAGTGCCAATTGCACAACCATAGGAATGCTGAATTATTGTATGCATTTGTGTTGTATTAGCATAGCTCTTTTTTTTTATTCAGCAACGTTGTGCACATAGCTTGATTTTCTTTGTAATAAACGCGTTTCGTTTATTAATTAATGATATTTAGGACTAGCTAAACACTTAAATCTAAATATAAATGTTAGAGATGGCACCATCATAGCATAGGACGAATTTTCCCCTTGCTACTAAATGTAAATGTTTCTAGTATTTGTAAACAAGTAAATGTCTTGCTTTGCTGTAGATTCTTTTGTTGTTTGATCCTCCCGTAGTCATTTTCGATGTAATTGCTTAGGGCTGATCTTACGTGCCATTCTCTTAGCTTGTTCGTTCTTAGTCGAATTTTGTATTAGGACCATGAGAGTAATTTAGATCTTGCTTAGGACTTTTTTATATTTTCTTTCAGGGCAGGATAGTATCGGACTACCCGTTTGCAACTCTCATGCTAGGCTAGGGATCTATTCTGAATAAAATTTATTCGTGATTTTAACATAAGACAGACCTCTCTTTTCTTGTTTAGTTTTGTTATCGATGCATTCCTCTGAGCTGGTTAAAGATCGAACCTCACTAATTCCCGATGCCCCCGAGTGCAGACTTTGTGCTACACAAGCCTATGAATGTGTCGTCCCCTATACTGGTGTGTTAACTGGAAGAGGGTCTCGGAAGGGTCATTTGAAACCGGTGGCTCCCCGAAACCTTCGGCCAGCGGGCACAATACTGTATTTGCTAAAAAAAATATAAGCACGAAAGAGGAGGGATTTGTTTTTTCTATTGCCACTCCTGTCATAACCAGGAGACCTTTTCTCAGACTGGTGCTTGACAACTTTCCTAACCTCTGCAGGCGAGTTAGGATCAATTGTCGCTGGGTCTTGGGTCTTTCAGTGGAGCCTGAATTGGTTGGTCTTGTCCTTAATTTCACTTGAGTATGCGTCAGTATCGTATTCATCGTCACTAATGTCTTGAATATCGCATTGACTCTCAATGGAGTCCACGAAGGCCTCAGATTTCTCAAGGCGAGAGAATACTAGCCTTTGGCGACGGTGAAGCGCTCGCTTAATAAGAGGAGGGAGCTGCAGAGAACGAGCTATTCTCTAATAGTCATTTTCTGAAGTATTTTCAGAGAGCTTTTTGCACAGTTCTTTCCATCGTTCTATCTTAATTAGAGTAAACGATCGCGGATGACCAGTGCTATTCTAGTTCCTTATATTCAGCACGGTCGGCAGGATCTCTAAATCTTTGCTAACGCTTGCGGAAACGATTTTAGTGTATTTATTAATTGCATGTAATTTATTTCAGGATTAGGACATAACCCAGCTCTTTTTGGGTACATTCGTGTTAACCGACTGAAGAGCACCAAACATTTTTTTTATTATAAGGTCCTTAATTAAGTCAGGGATGCTCGGATCGGAGCTATAGGGGGCAGATACCGTTGGGCTATTGCGCTACTCAGCCTAGATTTTATAATTTTTTGTGCTCCAGTGGGTCATATTTATAACCTCAGAGCCCTGGCCAATCAGATACCAATCAGAGCGGGGCTAGTGCGCTGTGATTGGCTCGCAGATCCAGTCTCGCTCTGAGATGAGTTTGAGCTGTTTGTGTTGTTGGCAAGTCGAATTATGTACTTTAGTAAGATGTGTAACAGCGGCATCGACATCGTTACGTGTAGTAGGTGTAGTTATTTTAGGCTTTTGTAAGCATGACACCTGTACGTAACAAAATTAAGGTCCTTATAATGAATCGGCAAGCTTGGCTTAGACAGGCGATCCCAAATAAGATTAAAAATGATGGGTTGGTGGTCAGAATTTAAAGAATTAGGGACTGCAAATTGCAGTTCATACCTAAGATACTTAGTGCAATATCAATGACATCGGGCTGACCATTACAGGGGTATATGGTCTGCTCTGTAGGAGCGTATACAGAGATGTCATGCTCATCTGCGTATTGTCTCAGCATGCGACCCTTGGGATTGGCTACTCTGGAATGGCAGTCTGGGTGCTTATAATTGATGTCACCAGCAATGATGGTTGGCACATGGTCGCAATTATTTAAAATCAAGCTAATATCTTCAGGGTTTAGTGACTTTCTTGGAGGCTAATAAGCAGCAAATATTCTACAGTGAAAATTAGAATGCTGAATTTCAACGCCTAGGCATTCAATAGTAGATGCGGGTAGGGGATCTAGGACATGATGAGTAAAGCAGAACTTATCATCACGGCCACACCACCTCCTATAGTCGGACGATATTTCCGATGAATAGTAACATTTTTGATAGCAAAGTGCATATTTGCCAGCAACCATGTTTCACCCAGCAGGCAGACGTCAACTTTATATTCAGAAATACAGGCTTCAAGCTCATATTTCTGATTATTAACGCTTTTGCAATTCCAATCACAGACTGTAAGTCGTTGTGCCATTACTGGGTTGAAAAATATTTAAGGCTCTAAGAAGTACTGTATGGCAGCACTTACCAGGACCATCACTATAAAGTATTTGTACATGATCTAATCTTGGAAGCAGTGTCCTTGATTAGAGGTATCAGTTTGGAGAAATTGATCCGCCTACAGAGGTCAATAATGTCACCAAAGCCCGTAGGGTCAGGCAGGGGTGTAGCGGTATAAGGGAGGGGGATGGTTGCTGTACCTGGCTGCGGTGCGCTAGCGCTAGAACCAGTTGTAGTAGCAGCTGCAAAGCTTATTTTCGGATCTACTAGCCTTGCTTTTTTAAACTATATCAGTTTAGTGCGCTTGGTCTCAGTTTGCTGCTTTTGATGCAAGATATCTTGGAAGAGGGGGCAACCTCTCCAAGATGGTCCTTCTTGCAACTAACGCAAGTGGCTGTCTCTTCTGGGGTTAGTGGACAGTCCTCTGCGGCATGATCTTCGCCGCATTTTTCGCACCTCAGGGGCATTTTGCAGTAATTGGCGGTGTGCCTAAAGCACTGGCATTTACGACACTGACTAGGCCCCTGCTTGCCGTTATGTGCCTCTATACTTACCTTGCTACCGCACAAGTAGCGATGGGAGTAGGCTGTTTTACATAACTCTGCGTTTGGCAGAGTGACGCTCATGACACTGAGTGGTACTGTGCGGTTAGTAGATTCCTGCCTCGTAAACTGGTAAACATCCTGTGGTTCGTACCCCAGTGCCATGAGGTCCTCTTTGACCCAATCGGTACTTACCGATGAAACAAATATTTCGAATGATCACCTTTAAGAGGCGATTACCCGGCAGTTGGTGGGTATAAAGCAGCATTAGACTGCTCGAAATACTGTTTCACCTTATTGTAGTCCTCGATAGTATCTACAAAGAACTTAAGGCTGTCTCGGTTATTAATTACACGTAGGCCTATGTCGCAAGCACATACCGACTTATGATACTTGTAGTGGCGCATGTATTCTAACTTATCCGCCACTACAATTGGAGGGATCCTCGCTGCTTTGGGAGGCGGGGTGACTTCCATCTCCTCAGTTACACACTGCTAAGACCAAGCTGCATTCACTCCCTGGACCGGGCCAGGACGGGAAGCTGCGGTAGAACTAGGCCCAGCTGCAGGGCTTTGAGGCCTAGTTGGTACAAGGCCAGAGGGAACTGTATTCCCCGCAGTGGGAAGTGAGGTGAGGGCGCTGTACTGATTACTCAGGGGCAAAGGCTCCTTAGTAATCTTAGGCTTGGATGACTTTCATTTAAACTGGTAAGTAAGGCGAAGTTTACCCCTGGAAGTCTTCTATGGGTCCTGGGAGGTGTTCAGAACATCCAGGTCTGACTGGAGGGTGGCTTCTGGCATGTCATCAGGTAGGATACAGTTGGAGCTGGATCGGGAGACTTAGGATGAGCTGCATGATGAGCCAGGTAGGGACTATGAATTAAGAAACTGCCCCTTAAAACAACAAGAACTAACTGAAGATCTACGAACTAGGTACTTGCTGCTATCTACTCAACAAGAATCGTAAAAAAACAGAACAGACAACAGAAGAGACAAGGAATACCGACCGAATTCAACGCAACCGATGCGATGATCAACCGGAAATGGACGACATGATCCGCAGCGCAGTGAAAAGACTGGTGGTACGTGGATACCACAATAAACTCTGCATGAGAACAGACTATCACGACCCTTCACCAGAATGCGTATGTAAATTATGTGACAAACCGTGTGCAAGATACCATTTTAACGAATGCCTCAAAATAACAAAGTCGCTGCTGGAGTATTGCAGAGACAAGATTATTATTATTATTATTGAGTTTCCAAAACATAGAAGGAACCCTACTTTGCCTAGCATATTAGGGTTATAGTTCAACAATTACAGAATATTTACTACTTGTATTACACTATAATAACTTACGAAAGATATGATGGATGAATTTAAGAATATGGGAATAACAACATGATTTTTTAAATATAGGATACAGAGGTTTTGTCAGTTCATTATTGCAGTAACTCAGGTGACATCTTATAATATATCTTTCTCTTTCAAAGGCAGGGCAGTCGAAAAGCAGATGATAAACAGTTGTAGATGATCCGCAAAAGAATGTATATTCATTTAGAATAGTGATATGAAATGTGTTTGCAATCGTTTTATTAGATGGAATAAGACCCTGTAATACGGCCTAAATTTCAGGCCTTGGTTTGTTGATACATAGCACATGGTGCATCCTCCTCCTATAACATAGGCTATTTCCCAACTTACTCCTTCCCGTATACACTATTTGCCTAATTTCTGTTACTAGTGTGGACTTACTTTAATTAGCAGCGCGAAAAGTGGTGCCCATTTTAAAAACATGCGTTTGTTCGATTCGCATCACTAACATCATTTACAGTCTACGCCCGACTACAACTAATTACACATCTTAAATGAAGAGAACACTGCAGAGTTATTTACTGGGCATTGGTAAGATACTTTAGTCTCGAAAAGTGATACCAGTGCTCTCTATTTGCCAATGCTGCAACCTGGCATTCAATTATTTTTAGAAGCATGGAAATTACTCATAAAGTGGTCAGCTGTTGAGTACATGGACTTACTAGTAGAAGTACCCATTCTACCGGCCGCGGTGGCATAGAGCGCTAACGTGCTACCTCGTGCCTCGCTGGCATCGGGAGAGCGTGGGTTCTAATCCCACCTCGGTCGTCCTGAAAATGGTTTCCGTGGTTTCCCATTTTCACCACCAGGCAAATGCCGGGACGATTCCTTTCAATAGGTACACGGCCGATTTCCTTCCAATATCCCTTCCCTGACCCGTCCTGAAAAGAAAAGTACATGGCCATTGGCTGCATTAATAAAATAAATAAATTAAAAAAATAGAGAATTACCCATTCTTCGAAAGGCCTTTCATACCTAGCGGCTAAAATCATATAATCACGCATTCTTAATGAAGTTATGTTATTACTTGTTTATTATTTCGACTAGCAACGGTAATGGTCTCGTCTTCTGTTTCCAAGGTTGTGGGATCGAATTCTGGTGCAGTCAGTTGGCATTTGAGGGTGTTTAAATGCTTGCATAATTATGTCAGTAGATTTACTGGCACGTGAAACATTCCCTTCAGGGAAAATTTTTGGCACTTCGGCACCTCTGAAATTCGCTGTAGGCACAAAAGACGTAAACCCAATACAATTATTATTCAGTTGATCAATGTTTATCAAGAAAAATTTATAACTTAACCGGGGGTTCCTAAATGAATGCTATTGAAATATTGCAATGGCAGTGATTTGATAGAGGTTTGTGACACTGAAGCTGGGAAGTGTACTCAAAGTTAGTCTTCGAACTATCATCCTCAAAACTAAATAACAAAGAGATTAAAACTCAGCAATCTTTCTAGGTTTATGCCGTGTCTTGTGTGGGGTTTCGCCTAGGAACACCAACGCTGGCTCATCAGCGGGCTCGTGGTGTCCGCACCCGGACCCCCACAGGGTAGCAAGCTGTGCTCTACCTCCCCACTCAAGACATAGCATAACCCTAGAAAAATTGCTGAGTTTTAATTCAGGGGTCGTGAAAGCCAATATAACATCTTTTGGAAGCCTTTTTAGGGAGGTGAAACGCTGCTTGAGTTTTAGCTCTCGCAGTTAAGAGGCGCACGTGTGCTTCATAAGGAGGGAGGTAGTGCAGAGTTCGCTACTCCTGTGGGGGTCCGAGCGCGGACATCAAGAGCCCGCTGATGAGCCAGCTTGGTGTTCCTAGACGAAACCCTACACAAGACACGGCATAAACCTAGAAAGAATTGCTGAGTTATAATTCACGGACCGTGAAAGCCAATAGGCCTATACCAACAAAGAGATTATTTTACTTTTAGCCAAGGTGGCTTTGCTGGCGTAGTTGGTAGCATGCTGAGCTTCTATGCCCAAGATTGCGAGTTCAATCCCGGCCGAAGTCGTCGGATTTTTGAAGAGCGTTAAAATCTCTCAGTATGCCTTCCTTCGGAGGGGAAGTAAAGCCGGCGGTCCCATGTCATAGATTTATGGCATGATAAAGAACCTTCCACCTATTACACCTGTGTGAAGCTGTTCGTCGCCAGGAGCCGACTGCTGAGGCATCTAATAACCAAGTTCCGAACTAGGTGGTCGTTGACGGTGGCGTTTGGTAGCAAAAGTTGGAACTACTTGAAAATCGAATGTCTGCAGTCCTTACTTGAAAAAAAAAAAAAAAAAAACAGATAACACACACTAATACAGCCATCACAATTAACATCGGTTATCAGACAGATTTTACTCACACCCAAAGTATACGGGGCTACATGACCGCGTTGTCCCAGCCCCTAAACTGAGAAACCAGCCAAATTTAATCCAAGAACAGTATAATGCCGGAGGAAGCGAAGATCCAATCCAGAGGATATAAAATAATTCGTTCTTATATAGACGTTTTGTACACTCTTGGACGTCACAACTGGATGCAAATTAATATTATATTTTGGCCGCTATTGATGACGTGGCCACACATACATTTAAAAATCATTATTTGCAAATGAGGATATAGTCTCTGGTAGTAGATTAGAATTGCCAAGTTAACATACCTGCAGTATAACTGACGTAGAATCCTGCATATTGATTACTTCCATCAGTCCTGAAGGTGATGAATATTCTATTTCCTTCAGGTTGCACTGGTGAGCAGCTTAATCCACTACATCTGGCTATCTTCTTGGCAGATGAGTTCGGCCCATCATATATTTCAAGAAAATCGTAACCATTCTCCGTTTGAATCTCTTGGATATGCTGAAACATTGATGTTTATTCTTTTAAAGGCGTGCTTATTTCTGAATGTTGTTGTTTTGTTAGGAACATATAGGGTCATATATACATATATACAGAAATTAATAGATGTGAAATAGTTTTATGATTTTAAGCAACAGGCGTCGACCTCGGTCCGTTTGCCGAGATTCCCGCAGGCACGCCGTGTGTTCCCCCGTCGTTCATGGATAAAGTATGTGAATATGATGACAAGTTGGTGCATTATTTTTTCGAAATAATATATGGTTATTTCGAAAACAATATCAAAGTATTATTTTGTAAATATTAAAAGTAAATAATAAATATCCTAGATAATATATTTAAATAGTAAGTAATAATAACTTGTAAGTAAGAACTCCTCTTCCTCCTCCCCTTCTTTTTCCTCTTCCTCTTCCTCCTTCAACGTTTGTCCCACCTGGCTTCAAGGCCCGCTACATGGATACGCTGTGTCAATACTTTTCTGTCTCTGGCCGTGTCTGAGGTCGTTGTGTACCGTATCCACCCATCGTTGCCTCGGTTGTCCCTTTGATCTTTTGCCGACGACTTGCAGATTGTAACCAGTCGTAATTGCGCCGGATTCTACCCTCAGTAAATGCCCGAACCATTGCAGACGACCCTCGCGTATTTTATCTTGGACAGGAGGAACACTAAACCGTTTCCTGATGTCATTTGAAACATGGTCTAATTTAGTGACATCTGCTGTCCAGCTTAACATCTCGTTCTCCATAACACGTAAATGATGCTCTGCCTCAGTCGTAGTTACCCAGCACTCACAGTGCGGTAGATTTTGGATTTCAAATTTTTCATGCTACGATCGCAAAGGACACCAGTTGTTCGCCACTTCTTCTAGGCAGCATCGATTCTTGTATTGCCCTATTCAACAACGCTTCCATCGTTCGTGATAATGGAGCCAAGATATTTCAATTTTGTCATTCGAAGCAGATCTTCCTCATCTACTTGGATGGATGTTTCTTGTGTATCTCACTTCATGTATTCCATTTTTCTTTTGTTGAGGCGCAAGCCATAGAGTTCTAGTCATCTGTGGTTCTAGTCGATCGCTCCACGCTTGGGTCTGAAGCTGCATATCTTCCTTGTTCTCGGAGGCTAGCATGATGACGTCGGCATGGAGCAAGGTCTAAGGTAGAGGATGTCCCAGTGTCCATCACCGGGATGAACAGGAGTGGTGACGAGGCGGAACCTTAATGGACACCAACTGTTGCGTCCTGAAGGTCGCTAATCATTGTGTATTTATTATTTATTATATCGTATTTGTCAATTTTAATAATCTGGTTGTATATAGTTGGCCTGTTGACCAGTGTTGTAGTGGCTTCCTCCCTCTAGCGGGAGAATTTTGTATGAGAGTTGTTGTTGTGTTCTCGCAAGCCAAGACCGACTACAATCAAGCATGGCAACATCATGTTTCAGGCCTCAATGCCATTGTTAATAAATAATTATACAGTCCACTTTTATTTCAAGAAAATATTATGATTGTGTTATTGAAGAACTACCAGGGAGATGTAGCCGACACTACAACCTACATTTGTGGTCACCTGGAACCGGATTTATTGGATGAAGTTTCGTCAGACATACCGCATGGCTATGACTTGGATTACTGAGCTAAGTACCTACTGTAGATCTGGCAATTATTTATACTATCCATCTTCCTGTTATCCTGTTCTATTGTTATTATATTGCCAATCACTCTTACCATGGATGCAACAAATAGAAGAAAGTTGATTGAGACACGCGCAGTTGCCAAAGCCAGTCTCATGCGACTCGTAAAATGTATTGATGATTTCTCTGTAGGCTCTGATATCCAGGATATAACAGTAAGACTGAAAGTATTATCCAACATCCGTGATAACTTTGAAGGAGCCCAATCTCAGCTAGAAATGTTTGAAGGCTTTGAACTGCATGCTCTAGACAGGGACTGTTTTCACACCATGGTCTTTGACGCGAATTTAGAATGAATGCATTAGTCGTGCCCAGCTCAGGCGTATGTAACAGTCATCAGGAAAGTGATCAACATCCTTCTTCAAGCACTAGTGCCAGTAAACTTTCAATTAAGCTCCCTGCAATTAAGTTACCGTACCGTCATTTGGCGGCGACATAACTCAGTTCAGACACTTTCACGACACGTTCGTCAGCGTCATTGTTATTAATGAATCTCTTGACAATATACAAAGATTCCATTATTTACTCAGCTCACTAACTGGCGAGGCCCACTATGCCATTGCAAACCTCCCAGTCACAAATGCTAATTTTCAAGTAAGTTAGTATTCGATAGCATTTGTACTCGCTACAACAATGCACATTTAATTGTATATGCTCACATTAAACAATTAATCAGTTTACCCTCTATGAATAAAGTTTCGGCGAGTGAACTTCGTGCTATGCTAAATCTAGCCATGAGTAATATGAAGGCCCTTGAGTTGAAGATCCCGCTAGAAAAATTGTTCCTATCTCAACTGTTCTTAGAAAAAACAGATGCCAATTCGCAAGGAGTATGAATCTAAATTAGACCCTAAAACATTTCCTACGCATCAACAGCTTTATGAATTTTTAGAAACCAATTGTAAATCGATTGAAATTACAAAATCCAGTCCTCCCGCATGGCTAAACAACTTGACTAGTAACAAGATCCAAGATTCATCCAGACGTAAGCATTCTGCAATACATTAAAAGTGCAGTTTAGTCAATCCTCCCTTTTCATCATTAACAACATAGCTAATTGAAAAAATATAATTTATGCTTAAAATACCTTTCTGGGAGTCATAGCGAGTTCATTTGTTTCATTTCCCACTGCCTACACCGGAAATATAATTGCTTTTTACGTGAAGTAAGCATTTTTGGTCGTGTTCATTTGAATATCGTCCACCATTTTACATCGACGGTGGACACTACGTCATACCCACGTGGCACGTTGCCAACATGAATAATGAAATAAAAGCCAAAACCATTGGCCTGGATAAAGATTATTGATGCGTGACTTCCCCACTGTGCATGCCAAAACCAGGGGTCTGGACGAAAATATTGGTCTAGACAAAACCATTGGTCTGCCGGATGCGATATAGTACCAAAAGCGAGGGGTTGGTATTACTGACTCAGTGAGTAAGATGGTCGTCAGACCTTCGATTTCAACTATATAAGTCGTGTTGTTATTAGGGCGGGATGGTGGGTCTATGACAGCGAAGCAGTGAACATCTAATACTAAAACCTCTCCAGATATTCTCCCGACTGTTAATTCAGGTACTTTCAGTTTTTTAAAAAATGTATACAAAGGATTGACTAAACTGCACCGCCACCATACATATTATCATATTCCATGCCTTCCAATCACTTTTGGCCACCAAGTGTATCGCAAGGCTGTTCTTTTGCTTCGGGCATACGATACCACATATATATTTCTAACTTGTTATCACTATTAATTCATTTATGGGCTTTACGATATCGTGGTCTTGCAGCCCCCGTGTACTTGGGTGTGAGTAGAATTTGTCTGAAATCCTCTAGTAATGTGTGTATTTGTAAAGCAGGTGAGGATTGGGAACGAGGTGGCTGTGACCTTAACCATCCCGGTATTTGCCTGAAGTAGAAGTGGGAAACCACGGAAAACCACTTCTAGGATGATTGAGATGGGAATCGAACCTACCTCTTCTCAGTTTTGCTTCACGAGGCTGAGTAGATCCCGTTCCATCTCTCAGACCAGAAATATTTTTTTTGGCAGAGCCAGGAATCGAACCCGGACCTCTTGGGAAGTCAGTCAAGAATGACAACCGCTACAGCAGGAAGTGGGAAAGATAACTCTACCCCCGTATACGAGTTGATCGACTGAACAATTCGATCACACCGTATATAGAATTTACAGTACATGGATTCTTATGAGTGCATGCAGTTCCAACACTGGCATGAGAATAAAATCCTCTATGTCAGAGCTCTGTCAATAATAAAAAAAATAAAAAAACGAGCCTTACAGTAGTCGCATATGATCTGTAACATCTGACATAGAAGAAACCTCGCGTGAAATTGTTGATACACCGGTATTTTATAATATTATTGGCACAAATATTAATATATCGTAAAAGGGAGTGTTTTACAGATATTGTAGTTTATAATACGGAACTCATTTTATTAGATGATTTGTAGCTTCCACCAGCACTAGCCTGTATAAAGAATACGATATGGATCAACTAGATTAATAGACGCGACACCGCTCATAACCTTAAATTCCTTATAAACAGGTCCTCTTCATTCACAGACCAACACTAAATTTCATATGGATTCTGTTAAAATGAGTCTTATTGATATGATAAATATCGTTTAAAATGATAATCTGGTAGCAAAAATATCTACCCCGTCCGGGATTCGAACCCAAGATCCCCAGATTCACAGTCATAAGCACTAACCCCACAGCTATTCCGACTACGCAAATTTTGTGCACAAGATGGTGACTTATTTCCACGTTCCAATAATACTGCATTACGGAATTAAGTTCATTTATATTTTGCTTGTTTCGATAATGTTCCTGAGTGACATTGAGTTTAAAATGCCTTATGAATAGGCCCTCTTGTGAGTAAAGGGAATGTATTCAGTAATAGTTCATGAAGGCTTGCTCAATTCTCGTAAAACCACAACGATTATATTATATTGATGACTGCATTACCGTTATGTGGGTTAATATTTGAATAGCCTTTGTGCAGAAACATAATACCGGCAATGCCGACTACTTACAATATTTGATATTAAGGCATTTTACCATTTAAATACTGATACGATGACTTCGAACATGTACCATGTCATTTGTTTCACTCACTTGACACCAGAGTTCGCATGAGCGTTTTCCGTTCAGTAGACATATGTCATATACATTCCACATGGCCGAGAGTACGTCATGGTATCAATTTCTGACACCGCGCGCTCATTGTTTCTCGTACCACTGCCAGGTGGGTCTTACCACTGCTCGCTGGATCGATCGATAGAGCGGGCAGTGCATACTTCCGTTTTCCACCACAGCCAGCTAGTACACTTCCGTTTGATTGATCGAGTGGGCAGTGCATACTTCCGTTTTCCACCACTGCCAGCTAGTACACTTCCGTTCGATTGATCGACAGGGCAGGGCATACTTCCGTTTTCCACCACTGCCAGCTAGTACACTTCCGTTCGATCCACTACTGCCAGCTCGATCGTTCCGATCCATTTCCGTCCCCAATTTTCAAAATCACTCCCACAAAACTATCCAGCAACCGAGCGGAAAGATGTTACACATCAAAAAGTATTATTATGGTCTGGTGCGGGGTCTCACAGTCTCGTGATGCTAAATGGGAACCTTATTATTTTCAATGTACACCCACCGCAACGCTTATATAGGCATTTCCTTGCTGAGGTGTGTTGTAAATGTCATCAACCCTAACCTACACTCGTTTGATTCAAACAAGTTTAGTTGGTGGAAGGTTCTTTTTCATAACATAAATCTATGACATGGGCCAGCCGGATTTAGGCCTACTTCCGCTCCGATGGAAGGCATATGAGGGAATTTTAACGCTCTTAAAATATCCGACGACTTCAGCAGGGTTTGAACCCGTGATCTTGGTCATAGAAGCTCACAACTACGCAACCGAAGTCGCCCGGGCAAAAGTGTGTCTGTCTGTCTGTGTGCTCCCCCCCCCCTCCTCCTCCCCTCCTCACCGCCACCTATCGAGTCCTAAACGGCTGCAGCTATCAACACGAAATTTGGTATGAGTAAAGATCTATACCCGAATATCATCCGGCATGACCATGCTACCAACTGCTGAAAAATCACAATGGAAATTTGAGCTCTATGTTGGATATCTCAGAAGTTATGCATTCGAACTGTTCCAAAATTGGCACTCACAGATATAATGACATTCCAGATGAATTCTCAGGAGTCTATATATGACAGAGTTACCAACATGATTCTAAGCCTGCTGAGAGGTCCAATATTTAAATGCATGTAACTTCTATACTATCAATTGGATTTCAACCAAATTTTGTATGTGCTTCGTGTACCTTAACAGATATGACAATGCATATTGTTGAAAGCAAGCATGGCTGCCAACTGTTAATAAATGCTCACTCTATTTGTTTCATCCTAATACCAATATATCAGAAAGTATGCAAGCCAACACCTCTAAACTTTGCAGACGTATAGTACCTGACATTCTAGATTAATATGGAATAACTGATACATGTCAGTGCTGCCAACATTATTCTAAGCCTGCTGATATGTTCAATATTTAAATACTTGTAACTCATAGATTTCGTCGAAAATTGGGACAATTATAGATCATAATATTTCATTTCCGAGGCTGAACCTTATTTGCTATAATTTCTAGAGGGGGCAGGTCAACAGTGGAACCCATCTTCATTCTGAGATGGAACATTGAAAAGAGTTGGGAATATGGGAAGGATATGGTAATGACTTTTATTGATCTAGAAAAGGCCTATGAAAGCATCTTTAGAACAAAAGTTTGGGAAAATTTAACAAATAGGGGGATAGGCAAGGAACTGAGAGACATGATAAACGGAATGTGCATGGAATGCTACAGTAGTGTGAAGACTAGAATCGGGACATCGGAATGGTTTAAAATTGACACTGGACTAAAGCAAGGAAGTGTGTTGTCACCCTTATTGTTCTTAATGGTGATGTATGACATCATGAAGGCAGCAAGCAATGAAAGACTATAGTAGGGCAAATATGCAGGTAATGTTGTTTGCAGACGATGTTGTGATCTGGGGCGAGGATGAGATGGAGATACAAGAACAGTTAGACGTAATAAATGAAAAGATTGAACAATGGAGATTGAAGATAAATGTGGAGAAGAGTGAAACAGTGGTGGTGAGTAGAGGTAAGAAGGAAGGAAAAGGAGTAATCAAAGTAGGAGATAAGGAATTGGAAGTGGTGAAACACTTCAAATACTTGGGAAGTGAACTGACTGAAGATGGAAGACTAGATTTGGAAATTAGAAGAAGATTACAACTTGGGAGTGCTTTCTACCAACAGGTACGGGGACTTGTATGGAAGAAGGATATACCAATTAAGGCTAAAGAAGTTATGTACAAAGCATATTATGTTCCTATAATGACATATGCAGCAGAAACTTGGACAATGATTAAGAGGGATGAGAGCAGATTACATGCAGCTGAGATGAGATTCCTGAGAAGTATTGTGTGGTCCAGAAAACGAGGAGAGACAGAGTGAGGAATGAAGATATAAGGAAAAAACTGGGAGTACAGAAACTAAATGTCAATCTGGAGCAAAACCGATTGAGATGGTTTGGACATGTCAAACGGATCAATGAACTAAGGCTACCAAGACGAGCACTGGAACGACGAATGACAGGGAAGAGAGAACGAGGAAGACCAAGAATGCGTTGGATGGACTCGGTGAAGTATAGCAGTAGAAGACGGAACCTGGATTGGAACACAGTGTCGGAAGAGGAATGGTGGAAGGACAGAACAAAGTGGAGAGGAACCATATTTTCCCCCACCCTGCGTCAGCTGGAAAAGTGGAAATAAAGATGATGATGATGAATATTTCATTTCAGATTATTTCTGAGTAAGACATACATGGCATTGTTGCCAACATGATTTCATGCGCGCTAATAGATCTAATGTAACATTAATTCGTTTCGGATATATTGATTAATCATTGGCATGGATCTTAATTTCTAAGAAAAGTAGGCTCTTTAGTTCATCACGGAACTACTTGTTAACTACTTAATTTTATTTATTCAAGATACTGGCTTTTATTTAGTCTCAAATTTATATAAAATCTTACTTTTTCATGTCTTATTTACTTGCTTGATAGTAGCTTTTAGTAGCTTGATTATTATGAATCACCGCATACACACTCATACACAATAATGTCGCAGCCTGATCAGCTGATCTGACCCTTAAATACTAATCACATATTTACATTGGCCTATGGATCCATTTCCATCACCCATTTTATTCACCGATTGCACATTTCAATATTTCTGTTTGTTAAATCAAACCCTCATAGCTTCTCAAACAGTTATACAATCACGACACCATATGTCCGACTCTCGTAACATCATCTATGGATGTGAGGGGCAGATAACCTTGTAGTTCCCCTCTTTAAAACAACAATTACTATCTATACATGCGCACATTAAGTAGCGCATCCTATATAGTGTTTTAATCATCACTTATAATATGATTTTTGGAACATATTACATAACCTCTCGGCTTCCTAAATGTTTAACGTGTCGTATAAATTTATTTACCATTCATTTCTTACCAGCTAACATAAAAAGCAATAACATTTACCATGACAGGTAATGCAAGATATTTTTCCGTATTGATTTCAAAATAATATGCCTATTAATACAATTTATAAAACATAACATATTACATTAAAGTACATGTTTCGACCCTTCAATGGAGTCGTCTTTGGCTTATATCTAAGGCAAAGCCTATTCTAATTAAAACGTAGAGAAACGCTATTCTTAAAGCTGTATTTAGGTTCAAATAAATAAATAAATAAATAAAAACAACTTATAAAAATACCCGGAAAACCTGCTGAAATAAACTAGGCCTAATTCATATTATGTATATTTAATAATAATTTAATATCTGGTTAAAATATTAGTTGTGATACGTGTACACGTATTTAGAAGTTATAAATTAACAATTTGGAAATATATTTTAATACAAAATTCTTTTAATAGTACAGTCATCTGTAACGGTACGCCTCTCGTTGTGCGACCATTTGTAACCTTTCAACACTCAACAAAGCTCGTCCCACAGTTGGGCGATAATTGTAACTATTCCACCCACATGGGCTGCTACTAGTTGATATAAATTTCCTACTCTTAACAATTTCAATAATTTGATAATTATACTATTTGGGGTTCGTGGGGGTGGACACCGTAACGAAGTCAATAACAGCAATGAATACTCACACTCAGATACACTACTGAACTACTAAAAATGATAAAATTTGCATGTGGTATAAACAGAACTACATTCTGAAAAAAATGTATATTGTACCCAATCGGGGATTGGTACAATTCGAACATAGGATCATTTGATATGAAAAAAAAGGCAGTCATAGCGAAATGAAGAAAGGATTTCTTACAGAAAGTAGACTAGGAACCAAGCTAAGAAAAGAGCAGGTGGTATATTAAAAAGCCACAGGAAATATAAATACACATTAACTTGACATTTTTTAATATAATATAAACGTTGGAAGCATTAAGGGAGCCTGCAGCTGAAGAAATGGGGAGAGCTAATGGACTCTTGACATTCCTGAGCCACAGCAACTTTGAGAGAATTGATGGCCAGTGAAGTGTGACAGTAATGGGGAACTATTTTTTAATGTTACCGATAATTACACCTCTCAGAGGAGGCCTCAAATAATGCAACTCTGTATTAAATTGAACATATAGAAAGGGAAATCCCCCATCTTACAGTAAGGAATTGAGGAAGAATAACTTGACAAACTAAAAACACCACTTTAAAAAGCCAGAATCAGAAGTGAACGCAGGAACAGGATTTTTCTGTAGGTTTAAAGCCCGTAATATAAGCAGAGAAGAAAACTGCTGATTCAGATGATGACATTGGGGAAGGCCGCGGACCAATTCGTGGAAGGATGAAGTGATCCAGCCTGCCCCTCAACGAGTCTAACAATTCTTTTATTAGTGAACGATCAAATTTGATTCCGGTCAAGAGGAATCTTACAGTTAGGATATTTTACATCTATGAATAAATTTGGAAGCAGATTGGAGCACGGATTCAGAAATCAAGCTCCCGAAGTCATTCAGGGACTACGTTTTGTGTTAAATCAGATAAAAGGGCTCCAAGCAGAAGCCAAAGTCAGTCGATCCTGAGGCTCGAGGGAGCCAGGCTACGCCACGTTACGCTACCAAGTCTTCATTGAACCTCTTAAGGGGAGGTTACGCTACACGCCAAGGTAAGTTGCGCTATATCACGCCACGCTGTTAGTCAACAGTTTGAGACTCTGAGGAGTCATGCAAAGTTATAAGAACATTTAATCTTCGAACTTTAGAAAGAATCACGCTAAGTTCAGTTACAGCGGTCAGCAGGGAACTTTGAGTTCAAAGGAACCTGAGTTCGAAACCAGTTACGGAAGCCATAGGGAGTTGAAAAATAAGTTGCGTTACGTCTAAGTAAAGACGTTTTTAAAGACATTAGATCCCAGAAGGGACGACAACAGAAACAGTAAATTGCGATCGCGTAGTAGAGAAATTCTACCAGAAAGAACCTAGGAGAGTGTGGGTTCGAAGCCAAAGTTAGACATACTCAGGGGAGTCTCTGTCAGAAAACAGGACGCTAGACAGTTTAAGGACCTCGAGTGGAGGCCAAGTTATAGGAACTACAAGTTGCGATAGACAACAATAGAGAAACAAAGTGACGGCAAAGTTACAGACATTTATAGCCTAGCCAAAAAAGGCAGAATTAATCAAAACTACGTGCGGTATAAGCAGTACCGAAGAGACTGAAAACCGAGAGTTTTCCAGAAGTAGGGGAGGAACTTTGAAGGAGTAGGTCACACGTTCGATGCAGAGGGGTAGGAGTAGTATCAGGGAATCATCGGCAGTCGAAAACTCATCGCCAAATCGCTGAGATACGATCCGTGTGATAAAGAATGAAGTGTGAATATATAAATAAGTGTACCATTTTATAAGTGTTTTAAGCAAAGTGAAATAATGTGTTTTAAAGTGTATCAGTATAATTTAAGTGATCATTATATGAAGATGATCGAATATAGTGTCAGGATGTGTTGTGGAGAAGCAAATCAAGATGGGTGAGCCCATTCAGAAGTAGGTCACCGGCCGAACCAGCACATGGGGTGAGTGATGAAAATTCATTATGTTTATGTTGCATCATGCGCTGAGTAACTAAATAATTGGGAATGCACTGAATGACTAAATAATTGTGAAATGCACTAAATAACTAAGTCAATGATTGAAATGTATGGTAAAATATGGATATAGTTTTGTTAATTGTTAAAAATATAAGTGAAATATGCGAAGTAAAGTAATTGGAACCCGTAATAATGAATAATCAATGATAAGTGAGGTCTGAGAGGAGAAATCGAATATAATTTACCACTGGCAGGTATTTATGCCAAGTAAATGAATTTAAAAGCAGTAATGAAATGAACACCAGAATTAATAATAATAATAATTGTTGAGTTTTTACACTCCAGAAATAATGATTAAATAATGAGTTGTTGCACTCCATAGTAATGATGTTGATGAATAATAACGATTGAAATAAATAATAATAATGAGCTTTAATTGAAATAATTATATAATTGAAGGGGTTTTGGGATACGGTACCTTAAATGTTGATGAAAGTGATAATGATTATACAGACCTTAAATGTTAAAGGGATTAACGTAAATGGTAGTTGTGAACACCTTGATGAGGTATTGTGAAATTTTAGGCTGTATGCCATGTTAAGGGAAAAAGTCGATAGGAAGACCAGTAAATAATACCGTGATTGTTTTGAGGATAACTAAATGTGTGATGGGAATCCAAGCAAATATATTATTGCCATAATGGGCCAAATGAATAATGAGTAGCATCAAGCTAGGAATATTTACGTGATTTTTAACTGCATTATTCGGGAGATTTGAAGTAATTAAGTCGGATTCATCGTTGTTGTTTATGGGTAGCACCCATTGGGGGATAAGGATCCCGCCAAGTCAGCTTATGGTTTGGTATATTGTGGTGATTGCAATGTAAGACCGACTGGGAAGGAATAAGATCTCCAGCGCGTCAATGCCACAGTTGTTTGACATGTAAGTCTGGGGGAAAACAGCGGTTTCTACGAGATACAAGGAACAGGGGAGGTAGAGGTCCTACGTCCGAGCCGAGCTATGTATGACCGATCCCAAGTACCAGCATTGCTTATATCCGACAAGTAATTGAGTTGTTGTATGCGGGTAGCACCCATCGGGAGGCAGTGATCTCACCGAGTAAGCTTATGCATCGTTGGCATATCCGAATCTAATGCATGGTTATATGGAATCACGAAATAATGTTATGATAACGTGAAGAAGCAGTAATTGCAGTGATTGAAATAATTTGAAAAGCTTGGATGTTCATATAGTGGAAAGGGGAAGAAAGGTAATCATTGGAAACCGCGAGGGTGCGATGAATGGTCTAGATGGAGTCATACATTTTAAACTAATAGCTTGAAGAGAAGGGGGATGTTAGCAGCCGACCTTTTCCTGCTTGTTGCAAGAAGGCTAGGGAAGCCACATAATGGATGCTTTGTGAATAGAGTTTTAAAGGGTCTGAACGCGTATTAGGAATTAACGAGTGCTATGTAATATTTTTTATTAAAAGGTGCTACAGTAATATAAAGTAGAAGTTTGTATTGCTGGGATTGAGACAAGTGACCCCAGCTAAATTTTGAATTGATTCTGTAATGTTTGACGATAATAGTCAAAGCAAATATTGTTGAAGAATAATCGATTTCTACCTCGAAGAAAATGGAAACTAAACGGGTAAATGAATAATTGATTTTTGCTCTAGTTGGAAATAAATCCACTAAGAAATAATGAATAATAGTGCATGATACAACATAAAAAACACCTTATAGTATGAGAGAAGGAGTGAAGGGTGTTGGGTTCAATTCAAGACATGTTGAACATTTATGTATTGTTTTATAATGGAGGAATACCTAAGGCTTGCATGGAAGGAAGTTGTTCAGTTTAAAGAAACTAATGCTAATAAGTGAAAGTATAAATAAAGTAAATCCCTGAAGGGAAATGATATATATATATGATAAATGATAAATGTCCGCAAGCCTTAGATGAATTTTGAAAGTGTGATAGGCATGCTTTGTGTCTAAAGAAATGGTAATGATTATATCAGAGATTCTAAGCAAGATAATTCCTTTGAAGTGAATTTGAATTCGAGTGATTATTATGTTGATTTTTATTGATTTTACTTGATTGGAACGATTCCAAGTATATTTTTGTCTTCTTGTTGATTGTATTCTTGTTTTTGGGTGTTTCCTTAAGAGAAATAAATTCATATTAAATGTAATTATGTGAGTAATTTTATGTAGTCTTGTTGACCTAACAGTGCTTCCATATCTGAATATGAGGTCATATGGTGGGTTGGACGTAACACCCCCGAATCCGTGAGCTCAGCCAGGGTATGACCAAGCATTCTCCGTCTATAGACGGGTACAATATATAGCACTTGGCAGAATCCTTCGTCGTGTAGGCCTACATACGAATTCATTCCCTATCATATATATATAGCAACACAATAATGACCCATTCCTGGACCCTTGGTGAAGATAAAGATATTGGTACTCACAGTTGATGAAATCTGGAAACTGATGACTATTTCCTATTAATTCAGGGGGTTGTCTTCCAATAGAATTAGGCTTACTACTTTTGTGCATTGAAACTAGGTGACTTGAATTTTAATTGCATGGCTTACAGTAGCCGGATTTACTTTATCGCACGAATAGTGCATTTTATCTCGTGGATGTTGGTATGGGATCTCGGTAACAGCTTGTCTGTACTAGAATCCACTTCGCACTTTAAATTACAGTACATTAAAGCTTTACAAGCTTGTACTCTGACGACAGAATAATATTGATTCCCCAGGCCTGATCTATGTAATCTGACATGGACCCGCCATACTGCTTACAGCGATTCGAATTCGAAAGACAAGCATTGTCTTTTGAAGACTAGGTATGGAATTCTCGAGAGAGAACTTCCACTTATCCAGGCTTTCCAGCTCAGGTCTGATACAATATCGTATCATGTCTTTATATCACAAGTCCCCCTGATCATCAGGAAACAAACGCCTGGCTCCCAAAATACAAGTTGATTCACAAAGTCTCTACGAATGAACCTAAGAGTCACAAATTCAAGTCTCACTCCCATGAATCACAAAATCAAGCTACCTCCTAAGAGTCACAAAATCAAGTGTCCGAGACTTCCCCGTCTCGAGTAATAGTATCATCACCCCCTCTTCACATCCACTGACTACCGTGTCTAGAACACATGACAAATCTGGCGTTAGGCAATTACAAGTTATTACACTCGTCACTCGGTACCTCCTACCAGACAATGTTGCCAGACTTCCCAGGCTCTTCTCTGCTATGGGTCATCGGGTCAAACCCAGTGGTTCGCCTCGCTGCTCGGAATAGTCTGTATTCCCGGAAATATTGTGAAATGTGTTTGTCATTACAAGACACATCTTAAGTTACATCACTGACATGCACATTTCCAGAAGGCTGAGTAAATATCATTATACAATACTACATTTAAACTGACTGGGATCCTACTGTAAATCATCATCTTAAAGTTAATTAAATAACACAAGAATAAATAACATTGGATTGTACACTAGAATAAATAATTATAATACATGTCAATAAAACCATCAAATAAAAATATATACACGATAATTTAGAATCATATGTCTCGAAATTGAGGGATCGATTTCTTGAGACCTCGGTAGCGTCACACATCATCATCATCATCGTTTCGTCGCTCCAGCAAGCCGGGTGCGGTTATATATGAGCCATCTCCAATTTGCCCTGTCCATCCATAACACTGTTGTTCATCTATTTAATGCCAGTTGTTATCTCTAGCTTCAAGGTCCTTGTAAATTTTCTTCTCCCACACATTGCGAGGTCTTCCTCTTAGTCTCTTCCCAGGGACACTCTTGCCAAAGTACACTCGAGGTATCTTGTGGGGAGGCATCCTCTTCATGTTACCATACCATCTCAATCTCTTGTGTTCGAGTGTCTCCAGCAGACTCCTTTCCAATCCCAGTTGTTGTAGGATATCCCCATTCCTTATTTTATCCCTTTTCGTCTTTTGAAGTCAAGAACGGAGTAACTTCATTTCTATTGCCTGGAGACGACTGATTGTTGGTTCAGTAAGAGTTGCTGCTTCTAATCCATACGTTAGTATAGGCATTTGGTACATCTTGCACAAACTAATCTTGGAAGCTTATGGAAATGTTTCGTTACAAAGTAGCTGCCGCACTGCCTGATAGAAATTAGAAGCTTTCAGTATTGTGTTGTTAATCTCTTGATGTATGGTAATGCCCAAGTACGGTAGCTAAATACTGGAATTTGTCTACAACATATATCTGCACATCTTAGATGGACCGCTGAGGGTTTCTACTCATCACCAAACCAACTGTCTTGGTTTTGTTGATTATAAGACCCATGATCGCTATTCGTTCTGCCAAAGATCTAGTCTATCTTGCACCTCCTCTTCTGACTCGCCCCACACCAAGACATCATCGGAGAAAACTAAGGCATTACTTTCTTGTTCCTTGATTTTAACTGCTTTTAAAACTTCATCCAATATGACAATGAAGAGAAGCGGTGAAAGGCAACTTCCATGCAGGACTCCACTCTTTGTTTCGAACCAACCTGACTTCCCATCCTTGACCTTTATACAGCTCTTGGTTTCATCGTATAATCGTTGTGCTCGTGCTATGATTTCCTTGGGCACTTTCTTACGTCTCAAACATTCTCATATATGTATGCGAGGTTCATGGCCATATGTAACAGTACAGTAATAATTATTGATATTTTAATTATAACATATATTCGTAGTCTTGTTGGTGAGATAATAAGGAGTCAGGTTGTTTAAATTTTTATACGTCTCAATATTACGTCATCGAAATGTCTACTTTATGCAGTCAAGCACGGAATTACTCTCCGCTAAAACGTACTCTCGAAATAATATTCTCACTTCTAACGAATGGTTGGGAAATTAATTAAAACTTGAATTGTCGTATAAAGGTGATGATAATGATGATAATTGTTGTTTTAAGGGGCCTAACATCCAGGTTATCGGCCCCTAATGGTCTGTGTGAAAGCCAAAATGTCAATGAAGTGGAAACCAGAACGAAAACTAAGTGAGCAGGAAAATACTTACAAAAAGGAACTCAGATTGAAACTACTCACAAAATGGAGAGCGGTAATATTTACAAAAGAGAATTTCGAACGAAAATACGCACAAAAGGAATAGAGTGAATAATACGCACAAAATGTAGGTTAAGTTCAAAATAGTACAAAATACAACGTATAGTCGAAATACTTACAAAATGCAAGTGAAATCAAAATACTTACAGAATGCCAATGAGATTGAAAATACATACAAAATGTAATTTAAATTCAAAATACCCACAAAATGCAACTGAGAATTAACTACTTGCAAAAAGCGGTTTAGGTTGAAAATACAAAATGCAATTGAAATTGCTTACAAAATGTATGGTAGATTCAAACTTCTCATTTGGATGGACAATACTTACAAAATGCAATTTAGATTGAAAATACTTACAAAATGTAATTAAGATTCAAAATACCCACAAAAATGCAATTGAGAATTAACTGCTTGCAAAAAAGCGGTTTAGGTTGAAAATACAAAATGCAATTGAAATTCAAAATACTCACAAAAGGTCCGCTCCCTATATTGAAAGACTCACTAAAAAGCAAATTAGATTGCCAATTCTTACAAAATGCAATCGAGGTTGAAAAACACTCACAAAATGCAACGCAGATCGAAAAGACTTACAAAAGGCAACGGAGATTGAAAACACCCACAAAATGGAGTGGAGATGCAAAAATAACAGTGCGGGAATCTTAAAAGGAAAAGGAAATATAATGCAAAGAAAAACAACAGGAAAGTGAAAGAGGAGAGGGTCCGCCCCACAGGGAAGGGACAAAAGGGGGAAACCGGACCCAGCTCAGGAATCCCTCGGTGTCACCAACTCCCGATCTCACCAGCCGTGAGCCCCTGAGGGTGTAGCATTTTCTAGGGTGCACCGGAAGAGGTAGGGCTACATACACCCTACCTCCTTGAGGGTCTTGAGCAGAAGGCAGGAGATAACAGGGAAAGAAAAAGAAGGCTGACCCCTCCCAGAAGGAGGGGATCAGGAAAGATGAGACAAGGGCCAATTAAGGCGGGAAAGGAAGAGACTCTCTAGGCCTCGGATACCCTAATACCGTCGGGGTCGGAAAAGAACAAGAGTTGACCAAGGGAGGTCGACAGGAAAGAAGACAGAGAGGAGCCCGGCACAAGTAAGTGGAAGCAATGCCGGACTCAGCTGGGGTCCAGTGGTCACCAACCCACGTCCCACTAGATGTGAGCTCCTGGGGGAGTATAAAGGTGAAAAATAAAATGACGGACAAGATATTAAATGATCCTAATAGAAGTTAAAGGAAATATAAATTAGCACAAGTTAATGCGGAACAAAATTCCTCGCCGCAACTAATTTAGGGTTAATCTAAGTTGTGATTCGTCTAAATATAAATCTACTTATAAATTTGGAAATGTAACTTACCAGTGTGATTTTGTGATATTCAGGAACTGCCAACAGCCAAGTTATAAAACTATTAGAAGGATAGTTGCTGGGAAAGTTTGGACTGGAGAAATGTCCAGAAGTACCAGTTAGTATATAGTGATCTGTATTACCACGGCAAGTCGTACCATCAGAATTCAGATTGTAGCCAGATGGACATGAGCAGACCACATTAACGGTGTGTGGATTTTGTTGGCACATCGCTTGGCAGCCTCCATTCTCAATTGAACAGGAGCTCGATTTTTCTAAAAAGAAATACATCAGATACTATTTTTGTATAAAGGTCATTAAGTACAGTAAGATATGCAGGGGAAGCTTTTCTTGAGCACGACAGCCGCCAACAAGCCACTCGCTCCTGGATAACGGTAGCCGTACTCCATTACTAGGAATATTATTGTTAAAATAATTCCTTCCTCGGCATAGTTTGTCTGTTAAACATCGATAAAAACATTTTACATCTACCTGGCGTTTAGCGGTGGTGATATGAACTTGTTGGACGACTGTCTAGTACATATACTGGGATATTAAATCTTATAATTTGGCACTCCTGCTGTGACGTAACACGTGGTGAGGGGAACTACGAAGTTTGCACATGGAGAAGGCCGTAGAGAATCTGTGCGACTAGTCCTGTGAGTCAGGCCTAGTCATGTATAAAATCAGTTACTTTTCTGGGGCAGTTGCTTGAAACTAGCAACTACGGATGAAAAGCAGCTCTTTTTGTAGCAGTTCCGTTTGATTGCCTAGCTCAGGGATAAAATTTCCATAAAAATGTTGTGTTAATCACTGCGTTTGATTTATTTCGTAAATGGAGCTAATGATGTGAAAAATATAACATTGTTCACTTCTTCGGCAGTTGAGTATAATTACCGCCACGTATTCTTGCTTTGCCCAACTGTGGTGATGTTGTTTTCAGGGGCCTACCATCTGGTCATCACGAGGTAATGAATTACAAGTAGTGATGGTATTTTGAGTAAATTTGTGACCAGACATTGGTAAGCCCAGCCTGAAATGGACCGACAGCTGCCAGCTGATCAAGAGGTAGGGAGGGAATTGTTCCCCCTAACTGTTATCAAGTGGAGATGCCTGTATTTTGGTTTCTTTGAAATTTGAGCATAGATTTTTATTCGTCAAATTTGAGATTTGTTTTGTTTTAACTGGTCAATATTAGATGTGTAAAATGATACGTTGTTACAGTACCCGAGTGTTATCTGAGGTTTGTGAGTGAATTTAAGGTTATTTCCTTCAGTTTATGTCCTCCATCGCAAGGCCACGTACATGTAGTAACCATTAGGTAATTGGTAGTCCTGAGTTTGGCAAGAATGTACACATGCACGCATTTCCACCACGGGATGTGAGGTGTCCCAGATTCGAGCTTAGGTTCGTAGACCTAGTTGAGCTCATGATTACAATTTGAACTCGAGTTAGTTATTTTCAAGTTTCGTTGAACTAGATTAGATTTGTGCCATGTCATTTCTTACAGGTGTCGGTGTATCACGGCTTGTTGACACACACCATCGATTAACGTAGATATAAAATGAAGTGATACGTTTCGTTGTGCTTGATTGGAAATTGATCCGTATTGTATCTGAATTTGATATGTCAGATTTTATAAGTAAACGCACTTTATAAATACTTATACTATCTGTATAAGGTGAACTGCTATTGTTTGGATAATTGGTAGTTTGATCCAAGGCACATCAGATAATTTGTAAGCCTAAAGCCCGTAGATACGATACACATGACACGGATCCAGTCCCTTACTTGAAGTATTGGGATGTCGGGATCCAAAAAAGAATATTTTTCAGAGCATTCTGTCATGTTCAGTTGGATGTAGACATTTCTCAGCGTATCCACAGACCTTCAGCTGTCGTATTGTAATATGAGACCTTTAGCGGACATATTACAGTATGTTGATTTAAGATCCGGTTGCCATGCTGGACTGTAGATATGAGCTGAATTTGAATAATATCATACTTTATGAATATTTAATCAGCTGTTTTCAGTTCCTTTTGTTTGTTTATTAAATGTTGATCACCAGCTGGATTAATCAACCCCAATTGTCTTTGGTTGACATTGCAGTAGTATGTCAAATGCCTGGTTTATTGTTTGAGGTTTATTGTATTGTGGGCCCAGCGTCACACGTGATGATTGTTTAATTCATCATATCATATTTATTTGGGAAGTTTATCTGTATTTGATGTCAGGTTATCATTATTATTATTTATTTATTTATTTATTTCCAGCGCATTTTCCCAATATTGGAAAGCGTTAAGCAATTTGACTCAATTTTTGACGTTCTTCTTATTTTGCCAGTATTGTTTCATTCTGTTGGAGAATGCCAATTTTCTTTTGTTAGACCATAGAGGGCTGTAAGGTGTAGGTTTTGGTAGCTCTGGTTGGACATCCCAGTTGTTCACTTTGTTACGGAAGGACTCTCTGTCTGATGTGTCGGTTATGTTAGCAGTTCGCATGTCTTTTTGTACTTCTTTCATCCATGGTGTTGTACTTTTGAGTGATGATATGTAATCTAGTATTCTTCAGGTTAGTCGGGTATTCGGCAGTTACTTATGTGCCCGAAGAATTTCAATCTTCTTTTTCTGATGTCGACTTCGATGTTTGAGTATTTTTCAGTCGTCTTGATTGAATGTAGTAGGTACCCGTCAGGGGTGAGTCTTGCTCCCAGTATTTTCCGAATGATTTTTCTTTCTTCTTTCTTGATGTCTTTAAGTTCATATTTCTTATTGAGTGTAAGTGTTTCGCTAGCTTAGAGACTTGCCGGTTTGATGTCAGTGTTGTCGAGTCGAAGTTTGGTTTGTCTTGACATGCATTTTTTGTTATAGAGGATTTGGATAAGTCCGAGTGCTCTCCTGGTTTTCTGGAGAAGGTTTTGTTGTGAGATATTTTCGGATCCAGTTGGTTCGAAAAATTCTCCCAGATATTTGAAATGTGGGACTCTGTTAATCGTTCCGTATTTTGTTTGCATGTTGTCGCCTTTGTGACTTAGCACTTGAATTTTCTCTAAGGATATTTGAAGTCCCACTTTTTAGGCGCATTCTTGGAGTGTTTATATTTGTTTTATTGCGGTATCTTGATTTTCTGTTAGTATAACCAAGTCATCGACAAAGGCAAGATATGGTATAGAGAGATTGGTCGTACGATAGCCAAGTGTAACTGGTTTCCAGACATTTTGTTTCTTGAGCTCTTTTTCCCATTCTTCCATGACTTTATCCAGGACAATGTAGAACAATAGACGGGAAAGACCATCTCCTTGTCGCACACCTGTCTGAATTTCGAAAGGTTCCAAGATTTCCCCCATAAATTTAACTTTGGATTTTGTGTTGGTCAGCGTTTGTTCAATGAGTTTCCGTGTTTTGTGGTCTAATCCTCTTTCTTCAAGGATCTGGAAGAGTGATTGTCTATCGATCGAGACGTATGCTTTTTGGAAATCGACAAATGTGCACATCACTGGTTTATTTCGAATTGCATGCATTTTGACAATCGTTTTATGGTTGAAGATTTGTTCAGGGCAGGATCGGTTTGGTCTGAATCCTGCTTGAGATTTTGATAACTTTGGTTCGAGCTGTTCCTGTGTTCGTGTCAAGAGACAAGCTGAGGACATTTTGTAGGCAACGGGAAGGAGAGAAATCCCTCTGTAGTTGTTCACGTCAGACTTATCTCCTCTTTTGTGTAGTGGGTGGATGAGTGCTGTTTTCCAGTCATCAGGTATTTTCTCTGTTTGCCATATTTCTTGGATGATTAGTGTAATTTCTCTGAGTGCATTGGGTCCTAGGTTTTTAAGTAGTTCTGCAGTGATGCAGTCTTCACCTGAGGCTTTATTGTTTTTGAGTCTTTTGATGTGGGAGTGGATTTCATCTTGAGTTGGAGGAAGTGAATCATCTGATGTGTGGTCTGATTGTTTCTTTGGGAATCTTTTAGAGGGTCCTGGGCAATTCAAAAGTCGGGAGAAGTATGTAGCTAGCTTTTGGCAATTGTCTTTATTTGTCAATGCCAGTGTTCCGTCTTGTTTTATGAAGCATAAGTTTTGTGGTGTGTACCCCTTGATTTGGTTGGCGAATGATTTCTAGAAATCACGCGTATTGTAGTTTCTGAAGTCGTTCTCCATCTAAGTCAGTTGATCATTGATATATTTCCGTTTGATTCCCCTCAGAATTTTAGACGTCTGTTTACGTACCTTGAAGAAGATCTTCAGTTCTTTCTGAGATTTGTTACTGTTATAGATTTGGAAGGCAGTTTTTCTGTTGTCGAGGGCGATTTCGTATACTTGATTCCTCCAAGGATGTTTCGTTTTTTTAGTCAGGGGAATCAAGGTTTTGATGGTATCGATGATTTTTCCTTTGAAATTTTCTCAGTTTTCTGTGTGTTGTTCTTCCCATTTTTCAGCGATTTTGGAGTCTTTGATTTTGCTTATGTCGAATTTTGGGATCATTGGGGGTGTCTTGTTATACTTTCTCCTTGGTTTGAATTTGATTTTGATTCGGGAGAGATAGTGGTCAGAATCAAAGTTCGCTCCTTTGCGGACTTGTACATCGTGAATTTCTTTCTGGTAGGGGTAAGATGTTGTGACATGGTCGATTTGAAATTCGCCTAAGTGGTGGATAGGTGATCGCCATGTTTTCTCTTTCTTGGGGGAATTTTGTGGTGAGGTTGACATAATTTTAAAATGGTTTTGTTGCCATAACTCAATGAGTCGAGTGCCGTTTTTGTTGGTAAATTTGTGCACGGGGTAATCACCAACTGTTTTTTGGTATTTTCGTTCTCTACCTAATTGTGCATTGAAATCCCCGAGGAGAATTTTACGTCATCATATGGAATTTTGGACATTTCGTTTTCGAGTTCCTCCCAGAATTTGTCAGTCTTTTCGTTTTGTTGTTGTTGTTGTTGTTGTTGTTGTTGTTGTTGTTGTTTTTGTTCTTGTTGTCAGCATTTGTGGGTGCATGGACGTTGATAAATGTGTAATTTTTGTTCGTGTGTTTAATTCTCATTGTCATTAGTCGATTGTTGATGGGTTTCTCGTCTGTTACTGAATTCAGATTATTTTGTTTACAATAAAGGGCATGCCGAATAGCGTTGCTCATTTGCAAATTTTCTTCTTGGTTCCGCTTTTAAGATCCTATAGTCGTTGTAATCGAATATGTCTGAGTCAGGAAAGCGAGTTTCTAGTAAGGAAAGAATCTGGATTTTCTGTTTGGAAAGTTCCGTCGAGAGATTGTGTAGCTTACCAGTTTGAACAAGTGTTTGAATGTTAAACGTTCCAATGTACGTTTGGGTCTTTCGTGGAAGTTTACCTGAAGTTTACTCTCTCGCACATGCTCAAGCTCCCCAGAATCCGAAAGCTTGGTTGCCGTCCGATGACGGGTGGATCGTCCACCTGGAGTAATTTTGTTATTACTTGTACGAGTCATTGTTGCTTGTAATTAATGTCCAGCTTACTCTGGTTGTTTAGAACCGGGGATTGTTAGTTCCTGGAGCAGTGCGTTTGGTCCGCGAGGGCTATTTTATTTCGCTCAAGTCCGCCGGTAAACCGGTGAGGACGCCCCTATCCGCCACCTGGGACGCGCCACGTCGAAGTATCACCTCTCCGCCTGCTACGACAGCGTAGTAGGTTCGTTATTATTATTATTATTCTGTCGATTTTGACCTGTTGTGGACCGCGGAGAACAATCGGCAGACGTGCTATCTCTTCATCTCCTCCCAGAATCTCTTCATGCGTTCGCAGAGACTCCTCCTTCTTTCTTCAGACCAGATGATCTCGGTTTTTTGAGCTAGGATTTTCCTGAAACACTTTTTTATCAACCTTCCTTTGAAACAGTGATTTGTTGTGAATATCTTCTTGAGTGATGCCAACTTCTTTGAGATCTGTTCGTGTTTCCTCAGCCCATTTTGTGGTGAACTTTAAATTACTAATGTAGGTGAATATCTTTTGTTTAACCTATTGTTGCTCATTCGTATGAGGTGGCCATAAAATTGTTCTCTTACGCACCGTGTCTGTAAGTTTCTCCACGTGGTTGTACAAGTCACTGTTACACCGTCTCATCCATAAGTCATCTGCTCTCTCTGCTGGCCCCGATATTTTCCTTAGGGTTCTTCATTCTTTCTTTTCTAACTCCTCTGTTTCTCCACTTTTTAGGTAGATTTCATTAGAAAGCTAACTATTGCAATGGGTACTGCGCCCGAATTCCTCTAGGTCACAGTCCCAAATCCGCGCAGATGGAAAAAGGATCGTAGGGATGTCAATACCCGGCTAAGAATTGAACATGTCCTACCTGACTAATGACTAGGGAACCCTGAACACACACAACGCACACCTAACTATACTACCAACTAGTTACATACAGAACAGCTTAAGAAAACAAAAAATAGAGCACTAATGAGCAACTCGACTCTCGGGTAATTAAGGTAAATGTGTCGATAGACTGTCTGCATCTAGCTAGCGGTATCGTTACCGCGTAATTAAGCATTGAAATAAGAATCAGCTCTATAAAAACGCTTGCCTTTTATTAACTAAAAATGACATTACGTAAATGTCCCTAACACTGTTGAAAGATAAAATAAAACACTCAAAATAAAATAGCTGCCCTTCTCTAGGCTTAATATAACTAAAATGAGTCTCTTGTGTATCACACACAAATTATGTGAAAATAATATATTTCCTTGAAAGATGTTGCAAACAAACAACATTTTTACAATTGAAAATGCTGTAGTTCTACTTCTGTTGTACTTCACTTTAACGTTCAACTTCTAAAACATGTTCCCTGTTTAATACAGTCGTTAAAGTCTCCGCAATATAGCGTCAAATCTACAAATCGGAATAAAATAATTAATAATAATAATACTGTTTATATACACTTATATACACTATCGCGTCCTGCACGATTTCTTTATATTTGTCTCCAATTATATAGAGTTCATTCCTACCTCCTTCTCTTGTATTTTCACACAATAAAATTGTCAAATCCTGTATTACATCGTTATAACCAATGTGAATTATTGTTACAAACAGTTAAGTTCATGACTATTCACTTAAATATACAAATCCGGTATTTAATAGTTAATAATATTACAAACTTGCGACGCATGACTTTCAGATAAGCTTCCAAAATAAAAATATAAGTGTGCATGGCATTAACCCTCACTGCTCACACTCGTGATTCTCCAAAAATACATATTACGGCTTTACTTAACTGACACATAGTATTTCACATCTTTCCATCATAAATTCCTTATCTCACACACTTCATAAACATATTATCGCGTCCTTATTACTCTTCCTTCGACATAATTACTTGTCGTATATATTCTCCTCTTAGCACTTTTCAAACTTCTATGAACCATATCATATACTTTCAACAAAGTAAGATATTCAGAATTCCTACTAGATATTACGAATGTAACACCTTTCATGAATTCACTACTTCTCCTTCGACATAATCTTCTATCGATTATACAATTCCGTGCTATGTTCCATCTATACATCTCTCACAAAATATTACCGCAAATCTCTTCACATTCTCGCTTCCATAAATCATGCCGTATTTCTTCTCGTTGCTTTAAATACATTTCTGTTACAATTTCAAGCTTTGCTCTGAATCTTAAGTCTGCTCGCGTTTGTCATTCAAATAACAATATCTTTACCTCCCGTCTCTCCTTACAATAGATACTTAATATCCTTCCTTTCATTTTATAAGATCTTTTCATAACAAATATAGGTCTACAATACCTTATAATTTCATTTTCATCATTCAGCTATGCCTTTAAAATACGCATACTGTTCTTACGTTCAAAACAAACTTCTGGGTTTTACAATATCCTCTTCTCAGACAATGAAGTTCCTTCAATGCAAATAATGAATACTCCTGTCAATAATTACGGTTTTATACATCATAATTTCGTTCCTGAGACGAATTAGCGTCATATACATAGGATCATCTTGTCCTCTCTTTCTCTTGTATCACATGTACAAATTTACGCTTGTCAAAACTCATGACTACTTTCTCTCCACTGTTACAATATTTATTTAAAATACTTATTACCGTTTCTCTGAAGTTACAACAATATCTACGAAATATACTTTGTTATCGCAAAGGCTTTACCTTCAAGCAAAAATTCTAAGCGTTTTAATAAACTGCAACAATAATTACGGTGACGAATATCATCAATAAACGTTCAAAATACGTCCAAATGACGTATGAAGATTTCTACCAAAATTTCTAAATTCTAGACAAAATAATAACATGGGCTTTGAATATGAGATAAGATGTTTTGTCATTATACTGGAATATCGTGTACAAGTTCTAACTATATAGGTGTGTAAAATTGCACTTGTCTACCTTCAAAACTGTGGCCGCTGGTAAGATCTGATGATGTTGGTATCAGTGCAATTTCTCCCACGCGCCTTCGGAATGTGACACTTGCCTGCCATCTGGTCTGCATGAGTCACACCGCTTCCGTGTTGACTGCTGGGCTTGTTGTACAGCAATGGGGTGAATAAAACCGGTAATCAGCTGGGACTCGACTGGCAGTCTCCCCCCGTCCTGCCGTTGACCTCGTTCCTCCGCAGCGTTTCACTCTTCTCGGCCCGATGACCTAGATACTCCTCACGCTTCATTCTTGGGTCCATTTTCTTTCTGCCCATCTCTGGATGTTCTTGGATGTCGGTAGTGTTGCAATGTGCTTTCTTAACACGAGAAATCACCTCAGCTTGTGAATTTCTCTCCATTGTAGTAGATTGTTGCGTTTATTCGAACGAACTGCAGATGTTGACGCAGCTCGCTCCCATTAGTTATGTTGTCATGGTCATATCTGGATCTCGCTTGTTAGTATAGCTTTACTTTCCCTTCATAGTGGAAAAATTAAAACATTCTCCTTCCTTCTAAATAATGAGTAGTCGTAATCTCTCCCCTTCGACCTATTCTTTATACATTTTGTATAGTGTGATGAGTTTCTTCCTTGAAGTATGACAATGCCTTTGGCTTCTCTTCTGCGTGGTCTTGCGTTCGAAGTTTCGATGTACTGCTACAAAGTATAAATTCACGACTTATATCTCTCGTTGTTTCTGCTAAATACTTCTTCTCAATTTTATTATCAGCTTATTCATACTTGTTGTTCCATGTTTCTACTATATTTCTTCATCTTGTAGTCTAATAATTTACAAGTCTTTACCTCTTGCAGATTAGAGAGTGATTCGTTGTACGTGTTGTCTCCTTGAAAGTTCAGATAGAATGAGCCTCGTTACTTGGCGTTCGCTAGCCTCCTCCGTTCGATTTCCCTCGTAAATTGACTGAACTAGCCTCACTCCGCTCTGAAAATTCACTCCTTCGCTTATACCTTCTCCCTCAATTATCCAATTTAATTTCCGTCTTGCTAATTAAATTCCCTTTTCCTTCCTGGTGAATTTGATATGTCACAATCCTTTATAATATTAAAATAATGTATTTAATATTTATGAGTTCCTCTGTAATCAAATATTGGAATGCAGTCGCAATAAATCAGAAACCTCTATGGACATCAAATTGGCAGGTGGTGTATTCTTTGAATACACGGTACGTGCGAATCCAATTTTTAATGCTCTTTGCATGTTCATTTCTTCCTTTCTTATCAAACACCAACAGTGATCTTCTATTTTCTCTTTGTTGATCAGGTCTCTTATATCTTTTATGAGTCTGTTCTAGATATATATCTTCCATGACTCACCTAGCGTCATCTAGCAGCGAATCTCTGAAGCTCCTCAATTCTTCCTGGTGCAAGAGGATTTACTTATCCATCTGGCCACCAGATCTTGTTACCATCGCCAGCTATTTTCTCCGTGAGCAAGAGAACTACGTCTACTTTTTTCTCACCATGCTGTGCTAGTATCATCTGTTATCAACTCTTTGAAGACCGGCTCAGCAAGAGAAGATCAATTTTTTGTTGTAATGTTGGCTATGTTTATATGTTCTCCTTTTGTCTCCTACCCCCACTCTTTCCCTTCCTTGGACCCTCCGTGCTCCGCTGAGCAGGTCTCACTTCTAAGTCGGCAGTTGACCCGGTCAGTTAAGGCTCCACTAGAGCCAGTCTCCTCAACCCAAGAGGCATACTCTCTTCTACGCCATGTTGGCAAAGTAGTTGTCGTCAAAAGGAACTTCACCTTCAACATGAAATCAAGATAAGTACCATCTTAAAGTTTTAACCTCATCTTCATGGTTTTAACTTTCACGTGCTTTTAACGATACTTTTATAGACAGTGTGAGATTATTTATTTTGGGGCAAAAATCATTCTTCGTGGGATTTGCCATGTTGAGCTTTTGTTCGTATAAGCCAACCTTACTAAAAAAGAGCTTTTCTTAAGCTATTCAAATGAGAAATCCTCTCACTACGTGGGATATTATCTAATACCCGCTGTCTATAATTCACCAAGCTAGTTCCTCCGCTGGATTTTCTTGACCCCATCTTTCTATAAAGATCGTTCTGGAACCTTCCAGATTCTGTACTTGATCTACAAGTCCTGTCGTCATGTATTTTTCCTCACTCGTGAGAATACTATTTAAAATTGAAGAATCTCATTTCTGAATTAAAAGCTTAATAGCTAACTTTCTTCCACCGCTGGAACCGCTGGAATGTTCTATGGTACATTTAATTGTAACTCCCAACTTTCTCAAGAAATAGACTCTCGCCTATCTAGTGCAATCAGTTATTTTCCTCATTGCAATAATTTTCTTTCTCATAAACTTTCGTGTTTCTACAGTGAACTTTGCATCCATCTTTACAGACTATAGTGATAACCAGTGCTTGCTCCACTTTTCTACCGCGTCGCGATCGTCCGTTTACATTAAATACGGCCATGAACATTGATCCTAACTCCCAATTATCTTTCCTCAACCTTCTACTAACAAACCATATTAATAAAATTGTAACTTTTCTATAAGGTGTCACTCACGAAGTGCCCTTCCATTTTTGCTTGTTTATCAGTAATTTATCTCTGTATAATCACGTGTTTTATACACGGTTTAAGCTTACATTGTTTTTTCCCCATAATCGGGGAAAACAATACTTTCAACTCTTGAGTAAGTTATTTCTAGGTCTCACGAATTGGAAACTGCCCCATTTAGCTCGTGATTCCTACTTAAACATAGGAAGTCTAGAACTTTCCCTTTGACTTTCTCTTCAGGTTTCACCGTAAGTGACCTGTACTTTTTTGTATAATTGTTATAAAGTAATTCTGCTTAAATATAAGAAGTTGTAGGAACTTCTATCTAATCTTCATGTTTTTCTTATTGTTATTTTTGAAGTTGTCACTTTTTCTAGAATATTCTCTCAGAAATTTCTTAAAGTACACTCCTTGTACTCAATCTAATGTTTAAACTTTAATTATTTCATTTGTTCTTTTTTAAATCTTATAAAGATTTTAGAACATATATAAGGTTTGAAACCTAATAAATTGTTATTTGCCTGGAGCAATCTCTAAATGTTAGGAGGTCTGCGACTCCATTTGTTAAAAAGTTTAAATGATCTATATTTGTCAAAAAGATATTACATGCTTGTTAATTTCCTTAAACTTCTTTGAATTGTTAAATAAATTAAATATTTGTTTTTGGATTCATCGTTTCTCTGATACTACAGTTAGGCAAGATCCTGGCTTTCCTAACTCTTCCTCAGTTTATGCTTTCGTCAACACACAATAAGTCTTTTACTATTTGTCTTGCCAGACTATCACCCTTCCCCATAATAGTCTTATGCAAGCCTGGGAGGAAATACACTAAAGCCTTTCTCTGGCAAACCGCCCAAGTTCTCGCTGTGTTTCCCGTCAGCTTGGACCAAGCTCTTACCCACTTTAGGTATCCGAGAACGAATTTTCAGTGGCAACCGCCTCTAAGTGTATTGAAAGTTAAATTTATAACTTTTGTGGTACTCTCATCCTATTTCTCTATCCTTTTTCTCCAGCCCGAAACCCACTTCCTTTTCTTAATCATCTTCCCTTGGTGGGTGGGTTATTCCTTAGCTAATAAACTACCCAGCAGGGGAAAAACTAAAGGATGTAGGAGACTTCTATTACTTAGGAAGCAAAATAACCAGTGATGGAAGAAGCAAAGAGGATATAAAAAGTAGGTTGGCTCAGGCAAGGAAAGCATTTCTACAGAAAAGGAATCTGTTGACATCGAATATCGATTTAGGTATGAGGAAGATATTTTTGAAAGCCTTTGTTTGGAGCGTAGCACTCTATGAAAGTAAAACTTGGACTATTGGTGCAGCAGAATAGAGGAGAATTGAAGCGTTTGAAATGTGGTGTTATAGGAGAATGATGAAGATCAGATGGGTAGATAGGGTTACAAACGAAGAGGTATTAAGACGAGTGGGAGAGGAGAGATGTTTCTGGCGACTGCTAATGAAGAGAAGATATAGGTTGGTAGGACACATACTAAGACACCCAGGAATAGCAAGCTTAGTTATGGAAGGAAGGGTCGAGGAAAAGAACTGTAGGGGTAGACCAAGTTTAGAGTATGTTAAATTGATTGCCTCGGATGTAGGGTGTGGGAGCTATGTAGAGATGAAACGATTAGCTCAGGACAGGGAGGCATGGAATGTTGCATCAAACCAGTCAAAAGACTGAAGACTCAAACAACTGTAATCAATCTTTTATCTGATTGCCTGTCAACTCTTTATGGCGCGCGCTGATCACGCGTCGTCCCCACTTCTCTCTCCTCTGGCTCGCGTTTGACCTCTGCTTATCCTTGCCATGTCCCCTCGTATCAAAAACAGGTTTCTCGCAGCTAACACTGATAAAACTGTGCACTATGCTGGTCTTGTCTCAAGTCATTTATGCTTGGTTAAAACGTATCAAGTAACAACATTTCCATTCCTTCTCCAAATACAAATATTTCTTCTGGCTAAAATTTTACCAATGGCTTGTTGATGCATAATCTCTCTTCTTGAGTGTAAATAAGATTCATATCTCGAAAATTGTATACACTATGTTCCTCTGATGCTCTCGGTTCGTACCTCGACCGGTGATATTGTCTTGACTAGACCTAATTTCGAGCGCAGTACCATGTTTCGACTTCCAGAAAATTTTGACATATCTTCGCGTTCCACATCCCCCAGACCCCCAAACCACCTTCATTTCAAAGTTTATATATAATTTATGTATATATTGCACCCAATGGTACGTGGGCTGACTGGCATCAAACCTGGGTCTATGAGGAGGAAGAATCAGGTCCATGATTTTCCCAAGAAACGAACCATTGATCTCTGAGGGGGAACAACCGCAGTGAACCTAAGGAACAATGATATAAAAATGGAATATGATAATAAAAGCTTAATTCCACATCTGGAACGGGAATTTTAAGAAATAATAAGTTGGAATATTGTATGAACTGCAAGCCAGTATACTAATATTCGAGCAAAGCTACAAAAAACCGAGCCAACTTGACAGGTGACAAAGTGGATTTGAAAGTAGGAGGCGCAGACAGTCTCCAGTGGACTATTTCTTGGCGTCACTGGGGTGGGAAGACTGTGAATAATGACCAAGAAAACCCCCGTCGGACAAGGCAGAGAAGCAGAGAGGGGATGGTCATCGAGAGAAATTAATTAATTACTGGCAAATGAAGCATTCTAACGGGATGAGACCTATACCCAGATGCTTATATTCAAAGAAAGGTAATTTAGGCATATCAAGACACCTAAATGAAAGCCTGTATTAGATTATAGGATAATTCACAGGCAAACCGAGGAGGGGCATTGGTCAGTCTCGTAGCAGGAGGGGATTCACCGAAGATAGCGTCACCAAGCCATGGAGGGAAGCAATTAATATTAATTAATTGAGCGAAGGAATCACGGGCACGCAAGCGGATCTGAAACCTCCGTGGAAAGACGATCAAGAATCATGCGTTACCTTGTCGGAAAACGCGATATATCAGAAAAGAGCCGCTCCCGAGATGAACGAGAACTATATTTTGTAAGAATCCCTTATATGGAAGATGGAGCTGGGGAGAGTCAGTTATTCTTTCACTCAGCTCGTGGGACGACATGCTGTCCATCGACAGGAAATAAGTGCGCGCAGTACGCAAACTCATTATAATCAGAATCTTTGTGATAGACAATGAAAGATGCATTATGCAGTCCATTTAAAGTATTTCTGCATTAATATTATGAATAGTCTACGGCAGACATATAATCAAGCATTATACGCGAATATTATTCAGTACAGCGTAGAAAAATTACATTATGATTATGATAGACAATGAACTTATCTACAGGGATAGTTATGATCTTTAAAGTGTCATATAATATAGTAACGGATACTACAGATCAAGGGGACCAGGAAAGTATCACAAGTATTTGTGATAAATACGTTAGCAGCACACAAGAAGCTAGAAGATAGGAACTGTAGGAGACGGGAGATGAACACACCTACTCGAGATAGACTTTCGGAGGAGACAGGCGGATGTCAGAATTTTGCAGCATCGCAGATCTGAAATCACGTAGTAGTGGAAAGCCCAATAAGGCTTCGTGTGTACAAATCGAATGTAAAATTAGTGATAAAAAGTGATAATATAAAGTGTTTAAAGTTGTGTGATAAAGAAAATGTGATATATTTTAAAGTGTTAAATGCATGTATTACAAGATGTGATCAACACGTTCAAACCATATTCGATGTTCTTTGTGAAAAGTGTTATGATGGTTTAGAAGACATCAGAAATATGGGCGGAGTGTTGTACTCTTGGGTAAATCCAGAATAAAAAAGTGAGTAGCATCCAAATAATGTTACTATGATTCTAGGGCTCACCATACAACATATCATTCCATCAAATACTAAGAATTTGCAGTAATTTGTATACGAGTTCATATTCCTCGTATCTTAGTGAATATATTGCTTTGAGAATGATAAACTTACGATAATTAATGCGTAAGATGTTGGTAAAAGTAACTGTAATGTTAATTGATAATAATAGTAATAAGCAGAGGTCAATGTCAATAATAAATGTAAAATCGGCATATTGATGCCTTAGAAACGTGCAAAGTGTGTCATGTCCGTTAAAAGAATACAGTGTTATTGTGATGAATGGAAGAGAGAGAGAGATATATCAGGGAGATAAAGAGATTTTTCAGTGTAATTGAGATATTAAATAATGCTAATTGCTACATTGTTGTGTTTGAGAGCCATTAAGGCAGATCATATAATTGCCAGTAAAATGATACCTTCTTTTTTAGAGCTAATGTAAAGCCTTGGTATAATAATTAAATTAAGGGAGGATATGAGTGCATTATGAATTGCGTCATCTAATAAGAATGCTATTTTAGCCGCAATAAGCGTGCATGTATAACGTAGAATCCAGAGATTTGCGTAAATAATTGCAGGGATTATCCAGGTAGTTCGCGCGTTGGTGAATTTAGTAGGCCAATCTTCCAATCAACAATGTGGTTGCATAGCCTGAGAGCATACGTTTTATAGCAACAGAGTTGGGCCAGATGGCATCTGTAACCCACTGTTAGCATATTCTTCGCTACCAGGGATAACTGTGACCCCCTGTGTGAGCCATTATAATAATTGATCTACCCGTGGAGGTAAGACAATTTCTTCGAGTAGGAAACATGGTGATTTCCTTAATATATTCGTACCCGTACAGCGAGATAACAGTTTGAAACTCGATTGGTACGAGTTCAGAGCCACTGATTGCATCCTTAAAACGGCGACGCAACTGGAAACCCATCCCTTGCTAAGAATATCAATTGAGAGCCGAATTGAGCCAATTAAATACCCTAAGTGTAGGTGTTAAATACTTAGATCGACTCCGTTCATAATGACACATCCAAATCATTACCCCCTGAAAGAGCTGCACAGAGAGAGAAAGCATATGGCAAGTTTTGTTTACAAGTTGAATATCGGTCAGGGAGACCAGAGCTAGAGTGAAAGCCGCAGTAGCCATGTTGGAGGGGGCGGACCTTAGCGACCCTATTGTGTACACAGCGAGGGGAGCTAATTGACCGTGGCCCTTTTCCTTTTTAAGTTTGCACTGGAACACTGAAAAATCTAGTCATCTCTGGAAATAATTGAAAAGAGCTTGATATTATTGTATTAAAGGAATTATATGCATTATATCCATGGGGATAGGATGTTGGATCATTGAAATCGGATAATATTTGGCCAAGTTGATGTCTGATGACATCTTAACTGCACCAAATAATAAGATGCAATTGTAAAGAGTAATTACCCAGTTTATGATAATTTACTCAGACGGGTTGCATTATTGCACGATATGAAACACTTGTGCCGGCCCCGTGGTGTTGGGGAAGCGCGCCTGCCTCTCACCCGGAGGCCCCGGGTTCGATCCCTGGCTCCGTCAGGGATTTTAAAAGTGACGTGAGGGTTGGAACGGGGTGCACTCAGCCTCGTGAGGACAATTGAGTAGCTGTCTGACAGTGAGACAGCGCCCCGATCACCAAAACCAAGATTAACGGCCGTGGGGACCCGATGCGCTGATCACGCGTCACCCCAATATCTGCAGGCCGAATGGCTGGGCAGCGGTCGCTTGGTCGGCCTTAGCCCGTCATGGGCTGGATAGTGCCAGGGGTTGTTTGTTTTTTGTTGTTGACTATGACACACTTGTAACGATTGTAACGACAGGACAAGACCCAAAGATTGTTGTATGGTGAAGCTAAATCAGTAATTATGTATAATTTGGAGGGGAAGGTCACTCATAACAGCGATTAAAATCTATGGGAAAAGAAACGATGGTGCACAAAGACAACATAATGCTAAACAAAGAAAAATGTAATGAAATCAATATTGTTGAAGGTAAAATGTTCCAATTCAGAACGGACAAATATTTGGATCTGTAATGATTATTCAGTTATAATTTGTTTTTATTGTTGTGTTCTGTTATGTGGAATTAAGATTAATTAAGTGATGTGAAGGACACAATGAACATTCGTCAATGTCAAAAAGTATAAGTATAAGGAAGTATAGGATATATTTGGGTGCGGAAGAGCGCCAACCATAAGAAAAGGGACTCACAAGAAATGTTGCAGCATGCCTGGAGAGACCAGTGCATTTGAGTGGATATAATCCCTGTATTATTGAAACAGAGCAGCGGAGTTCAGATGAAACATGCTAGGGTTTGTCTTATTGTTTTGAATCGTCATCTGCACACTCCAGATATTTGATCTGTGTTGTAGGAGTATAAATTTAACTGTAGTTTTTGTGTTTTTTTTGTGTGTTTGCCATGATTTTATATCATTAAATTCTATATTTAGGAGTTTGTTGTTTCTTTCAAGTATAGTAGTTACCTGACAGACTCAAATCCTGAACATGTGATCGTATAGTGGGATGAACGCCCCATACCTCGAAAGACCGTGAGCCAGCTGGGATACGAACACATGTTCCATATAATGACGCAAGGGTACAGTATTGTACCCTATATATATATATATACAAAAATCACTTTCTTGTTGATACGATAACTACTTCAATCACTTAGATTTTTTTTTTTTACATAATATGTAGCATATTCCTTTAAAATCTCGGTCAAGTTCGTTAATGGGCACAATCGGTCGAAGGGGATGAAAATAGGGGCCTCGTTCGAAAAGAAATAAAATATCGCTATAACTCTCTTAATATGTGCAATATCGAATCCATAAAAAGTTCATATTATGTGTCGAATAAGGGCCAACAATTTATGTTTGAAAAGTTTCTATATAGCACTAACCATTGACCAATGGGGTGGGAAAAAGTGGGTTTTTCGGGAATCATTAAACATATCTCTCTTAAGGGGATAGTCTGGTAAAAAATTGAACTTTTTCCCTAATTTATCAATTGGTCTCAAATTTCAAACATATAATTTTTGAGTAGCATTAAACTCAATTACAAACTTACAACTCAATTGATCGAACCGTTTTTGAGATAAATATTTTCTATTTTATTTTTAAGGGTTTTTCAAAAATCATCTTTTTTATAGCAAATTTACTTTAATGTGCTTGAAAAATTGAAGACTGTATCTCATAATATAGCCAAACAGTTTTGTGTAAGTTTTTTTGGGTATCTTGTGTGGTGACCTTTAAATTAATTTTCAAAATTTTGAATCTTCTTATCGAAATAATTAAAACATATACTTATCAATATTTCCGTTTCTAAATACTTTAAAAAAATATATACTCAAGACTGTTAGCACTGTTAGTAGGGGTTTGCTTCAAAAATTTCATCAAAATCAGAAAATATTTACTAGGAATAAGTTATATTTAAATGTTCAATTTCACTAATTAAAGATAAACGCAGTCAAAGTTACACAACACAATCGTCCGCCGATCCTTGCTCTAAAATCCACCTGGGCTGTATATTGTTCCTTCTTTTCTCTTTCGAGCTTCCTCAGTGTGTATGGCCGTCAATCTTGATGAATGTTTCCTTCGTTTTCCGAATTCTAAGCACCGTTTTGCCGTTCGTTTCCTTCGTCGCTCGTCTCTAAGTTTGCTCAGTGGCTTCATTATTGCTGACATTGGAGTGGTCCCTGTTGTTCTTGTTCCTTCTGTCAGATAGCATTCTTGATTGAACTGTGGATCAGCTTCTGTCACAGCTAGTTCTACATTTTGCTTGGATACAAATACATCCTTTGGGCACTTTGACCAGATTATACTATGTTGACACTCATTTGTTTACAAACGAATTCAAAGACCTTATGATCAAAGAGCATAAATAAATACCTGCATCTCAAAGAACACTGTAATACCTGGAATGTTCAAGAGATGGCACCAAAGTCCAGATTCATTCTTTACTTTTATTCCTATAATTTTTCAGAGCAAACAAGTAACATTGTGACAGCTTTCATATGATGCCACGCCCACTCCTCAGCTGCAGGCTAGTATTTTTAGCCTACTTTTCTCATTTTGCAAAAATGAGGAAAAAGTAGACTTATGAGATCGATCCGGGAAAATGTGTGTGTGTGTGTGTCTGTCTGTCTGTCTGTCTGTCTGTCTGTCCTTCTGTCTGTCAGTCTGTCTGGCTGTGTGTGTGTGTCCCCCTATCAACTCCTAAACGGCTGCAGCTGTCGAAACAAAATTTGGTAAGAGTAAAGATCTATACCTGAATATCTCACGGCCATATTTAAAATTGACGTCAGTGCTACCAACTGCTGAAAAATCACAATTGAAATTTGAGCTCTATGTTGGATATCTCAGAAGTTATGGATGCGAACTCTTCCAAAATTAGCACACAAATAGACGATAACATTCCAGATTAATTTTCTGAAGTTCATACATGTCAGTGTTGTCAACATGATTCTAAGTCTGCCGATAGGTCCATAATATAAATGCATGTAACTTCTATACTATCAATTGGATTTCAACCAACTTTCGTACGCACTATGTGTACTACAACAGATATGACTGTACGTATTCTAAAGGGCCACCAGGGCTGCCAACTGTAGATAAATGTTCTCTCTATGTTTTAACAATAATATCAATATATCAGAAAGTATGCAAACCAACGGCTCTAAACTTTGCACACGTATAGTACCTGACATTATACCTTAGTTTGGCGTAACTTATAAACATCAATGCTGCCAACACGATTCTATGCCTGTTGATAAGTCCAGTCTTGAAATGCATATAACTTCTATTGTAACAAATAGATTTCAACCAAATTTCGTATGTGCTTTGTTTACCATAACAGTTATGACTATACGTATTCTTAAGAACCAGCAGGGCTGCCAACTGTTAATAAATTCTCTCTCTAATTGCTCCCTCCTAATATCAATATATTAGAAAGTATGCAAGCCATCAACACGAATGTTTGCACACGTAAAGTACCTGACATTCTAGATTAACTTGGAGTCATTAATATACCTCATTGCTGCCAACATGATTCTAAGCTTTCTGATAGTTTCAAATTTTAATTTCATGTAACTTCTATACTAACAAATGGATTTTATCCAAAATTGGCACTATATTAGATCGTAATATTTCAGTTTAATTCTAAGCATCACATACATGACATTTTTCCCAACATGATTTTACGCGCACTGATAAATCCAATTTCAGTCAGCATGTATCGTCCACACTATCCATTGGACTTCAACTAAATGTTGTATGTGCATTCTATACCTTTAGAGATGGAAGTAAGAATAAATTCAGAGTCGCCAGGGCTGCCAACTGTAGTAAGTTACTCTATTCGGCTTCACTATTTCAGGTGTTTTTCAAACTGTAGTACTTATAAATGTTAATATTACCAACTTGATTTTGTCATTATCCTAGATAAGTCTATATAGATTGGCATGAATCTTACATTTTTAAAAAGTAGGCTCTTTAGTTCGTCACGGAACTACTTGTTTTTTTCGACATATCTCTTTGGAATTACACAAAATCCTTTTGTACTACGAAAGCACTTACATGAATGAACATATTTAGCCAAAAAAAGAAAAACAAAAAAATTCAATATTTTATTGCCAGACTCTCCCCTTAATGGCACAATATCAGAACCGTACAAAATGGACAATATTCCCCTTATAATTACTAAAAGTTTTGTCTGAAAGATTTTTTGATATTACCCACCATTACGCCAAGGGATGAGCAATATGATTTCGAAATTATAAGAAAATGCGTTGGTTGGTTGGTTCCTTAGTTTAGGGGCTGCGACAACGCGGTCATGTAGCCCCGTGCACTTTGGGTGTGTTTAGAATCTGTCTGATAACCGGTGTTAATTGTGTTGACTGTATTAGTGTGTGTATCTGTTTTAATTCAAGTAAGGACTGCAGACATTCAATTTTTCCAAGTAGTTCCTACTTTTGCCGCCAAACGCCGCCGTCACCGACCTACTAGTTCTGAACTTAGTTACCAGATGCCACCGCAGTCGGCTCCTGACGACAAACGTAGGAACCTAAGAATGTTAGTCAAATGTTTAACCTATATATAATTGAGCTTCACAAAGGTGTAATTAGTGGAAGGTTCTTTAACATGCCATAAATCTATGACATGGGACCGCCGGCTTTACTTCTCCTCCGAAGGAAGGCATACTGAGGGATTTTTATCGTTCTTAAAAATCCGACGACATCGGCCGGGTTTGAACCCGCGATCTTGGTCATAGAAGCTCAGTATGCTATTAAATACGCCACCGAAGCTGCTATAAGAAAATGCCAAGAGCCATCGGAGGTTTGCCATGACATCGCCATTGCACGAGATCACATTCAGTTTTCCAACTGACTCTGCGGGAAGTGGCTTCGGTGACGTAACTGGTAGCATACTGAACTTCTATGCCCAAGGTCGTGGGTTCAAAGCCGGCCGAAGTCGTCGGATTTTCTAATAGCACTAAAAATCCCTCAGTATGCTTTCCTTCGGAGAGGAAGTTCCAACGTTCGTTGCGAGTTGCTGGTTGCGGTGGCATCTATTTGCTAAGTTCACAGCAAGGTGTTGTTGACGGTAATATTTGGTAGCAAAATTAGGAACTACTACTTCAAATTGACCGTCTGCAGTCCTTACCTGAATTACAAATTAATATAGCCATCACAATTCACACCGTTTATCAGACAGATTCTACACACACCCAAAGTACACGGGGCTACATGACCGCGTTGTCGCAGCCCCTAAACTGAGGAACCAACCAACGTCTCTGCGGGAGATAAAATTTTGCGTGAAGAAGTAACAGACCGTTAGATAGTTACACATCAGTGTCGAAACACTGCATAAGGACAGTATGACCACAAGTATAAAAATGGACCCCAAATGACGGGATGGTTACCGTCCCCATAAGACAACAAAATGTTAAAAATATGCGTAAAAAGACAAAATACAACGTTAATTAAGCTCCAATTGTAAAGTACTTTCTCGCAATAATTGAGGTCTGATCCTTCTACGATAACCTGCATATGCTATCTATTTTCGCCTATCTCCTAGTTTGCCCGGTGAACTCTACCTCCGCCTTCCGGCGTGCCGAGGGGTATTTGTTAAAAATAAGGCATTCAGAACTATACAAAGGTTCTGGTTTAATCACCGAGGCATAATGTCGTAACTGTTCTGTGAAGGATATGGCTTTCTTGTTATACCTATTCTGCGTTATCATTATTATTATTAGATTAATGGTGTTTATTCTTCTTTGCCATTCATTCAACCGCTTAAGAGTGGGTGTCCCTCGATGCAAGACCAACCTGCAAAAATGGGGGAGCCATCAAGCAGACGCAGACACCTCTTGTGAATGTGGAGCTGAACAAGACCGAAGCCACCTACTTATCTGCCCCCTCCTGGACAACCCATGCACAATGGAAGATGTTTTTAAAGGAAGTAACAAGGCCATCTCAGCTGCAATTTTTGGAAATGTTGACCGGACACGGAAATGAATGAATGACTGATCTTCCCAAATTTGTTGCCAGAACAGTTTAATATTCAAGTAGTGAACTGAACGCGGCCCGGGACACGAGTCCTGTTTTGAAGAGTCCCCTTCAAAGGGTACAGTACTGTACCTGATTCTAAGACGCGAGCTACCCATTCCAATTCTCGACGCACATAATGACAGTTACACGCACCTCTAGTGACCACACGGACGCCGGTCTGGCATACAAATGCAACACACACCTAAGTGCACGGAACTGATGATCAGGATGATGTCCCAAGCTCCAAAAATGAATTGATGCCAAGTAGGGAGGGATAGTATGATGAATAGAAAACAATGCATTACTTACCAGTCTGAGGAAATGCCAACAGAAAATTTGCTACGTCCATTCTTTTAATTTCCCAACTTCCTTCTTGATCCCAGGTACATTCCGAAGCAAAGCAATTCAGTTGTGGAATGCCATTCCAAGGTACTGAAAAAGGCAACATACAGTTGGTCTTTACTTATACGTTAATACTTTCTTTTTTGCACTTATCTAGGTATTGTAACGGATCTTACGTCCGCTACAAAGACTCTCATCATTATCACGGATTTTGTTTACAATCTATTATTGTTATTACTATAATAGCTTGCCACGGTGGGCGAGTGGTTATAGTGCCGGACTACCAACCCCCAAGATTGCAGGTTCGCTCCTGGCCATGGTAAGCGATTTTTGTAGGGCGACAAAAATCACGACACTCATGCCATACGTTGATGGCATGTTAAAGAACCCATTTGAATTCAGTAGGCCGTGTTCAATGGCGAAATTAATCTCGGGATTTTCCGCCTACACAAAGTTCCTCCATTCTCTATTTGAAAGCGCTGTAGTGTCAAGGAGTTTAGATATCTAACCACCTTGACTTTCATAGCGTTCAAAGGAACGACGAAATTCGACATGCAATCTACTCTCTGGGTGTCAATTAACAAAGCTTGCACCAGGCACCCGAGGCCATACGATATTATTATTATTATTACTATAATTATTATTATTATCATCAAGTAAGATCATTTTTGTTGTATAACGCATTTTACGTTATTATTGTTCATTATTATTATTATTATTATTAATCGCATGGGCCATATCATTACATCCCATTCTATTTATCAACAGGGTTTAATATTAAGTATTTTAGTTAGCAAACAGTTATAGTTAGATGATAATTGGCAATTTATTTCATGTCATTGATTATCATTCATAATCTTCGTGAATAACGCGCCAAAATGAGCCCTGGTTCGGAAACACTCGTCAGGATTTGGCGTTATTTATTTGAACATCGCAAGTCTTCGGACTTGAGTTGCGCGCTCAAGTAAACCCGCGAAATAAAAGGGAGGTCCCGTGGCTAGCAGTTACGTAATACACACGTTTCTTATAAGTTTTGTATACGTCATGGAGTAAAATTATATATCATTATTTTGCCGCAGCAGTGATTCAATGCAAAATATAATGCTTTTGGAGAAACTGTACTTAAAATTTGAAGGAATTTACTCAGCAGTGGGTTGTTTAAATAATATCATGGTTTAGACGCCGTATCAAATTGAAATGTTTTGCTTTGCTTCAGATGAGTGTGGCAACTAAGAAATGTCAGTGTCCTTGATACACTTCCAATATTTTTCGAAAATGACCCAACAAATTATGCAGTCTAATGAAGCTAAGAAGAAACGATGGCATTGTGGTTATTAAAGCAATTGATTAAGATTATATTACAGCACTACACTGATGTACAAGCAAAACAAAACAAAAATACAATTACTGTTATGACACTGTTGGAACAAATTCATTCCTAGTGTTCAAGGATTTTAAAACATATTCTATGAAGAACAAAATAGTCAATTTAAAAAAATATATAATACACCGATATTTTCCATTTAGAAATTCTAAATAGATATTAGATGGATTTTGCATGTGATGGACAAAATAGCGTTTGGTATTGACCTTCATTGTGATAAAGTATAGAGCAACGATTTAAAACTCAAACCAAATATCCAAACGTTGTAGGCATTTCAGACAAGAAAATGAATATTTTAAAATAAGAAAATGGTCTTCCTATGATTCTTGTTATTGCTCTGTGTTGCATTAAAGCTGTCATCGTTACACAAGGTAAATCACACGAATACTCAGAGATCTTCGTCTTCTTTTGCTTTAGCGTTTGTCCCGCCTTGTGGCAGGGTCTGCTATTTGAATCCGCTGTCTCCACTTTACTCGGTCATGGGCCATGTCCGGATGAAGGTTGACGCCTTTCAAATCCCTGTGCAGTGTAACGGTCCAACGTTATCTCGGTCGCCCCTTTGGTCTTTTCCCGGCGACCTCCAGTGTGTAGCACTGTTTTGCAATGGTGTTCGCTCCTGTCCGTAGCACATGCCCAAACCATCGCAGACGACCCTCACGCATTTTGTTACTGATTGCTGCGATACCAAATCGTTCCCTTATTCTTTGATTGGGGATGTGATCCAACCTAGTAATGCCTGCTGTCCATCTAAGCATCTTGGTCTCCATGACACTTAGCCGACGTTCTGCTTCCTTCGTGGTCGGCCAACATTCGGTACTATAAAGCGCTACGGGACGAATGACAGTGCGGTAAATCTTCGATATTAGGTGGACTTTCATCTGGTGATCACACATGACACCTGTCGTTGTTTGCCACTTCATCCACGCAGCATTAATTCTCATGTTGACCTCCTCGGTGAGACGACCTTCAGCAGTTATCGTAGAGCCAAGATACTTAAATTTTGTCGTTCGAGGCAGATCATCGCCGTCGACTTGGATTGTTCCGATTTCTCCAGCATCCGTTGTCATATATTCTGTTTTAGCTTTGTTAAGCCGCAGGCCATATTGACTTAAACGATCACTCCATTCCTGGACTTGATGTTGGAGATCCAGCTTGTTTTGAGCGGCCAACATAACGTCATCAGCGTACAGAATGGTCCAAGGTAACGGTTGTTGTAGATCTGCAGTAACAGTGTCCATGACCATAATAAACAGCAATGGTGACAGGGCCGAACCTTGATGAACACCAAGTGTAACATGGAAGTTTTCCGACGCTCCTGCGGCGGCTTGGACGTAACTTCTTGACTCCGCGTAGAGCAACTGTACCCAGTTGACAAGGTACTCTGGGATGCCATGTTGTCGGAGAGTCAACCACATCAAGTCGTGCGGCACCCGATCAAAAGCCTTTTCGAGATCTAAGAAAGCAAGGTGCAACGGCTTATTCTTTTCACGATGCTTTTCAACTAAAAGCCGTGTGGCGTGGATTGCATCTGTTGTGCTGCAATTTTTCACAAATCCAGCTTGGTTTTTGGTCAGCTGGGTGATTGCACGTATCCTCTTATCAAGAATGCGCTCGAAGACCTTCATGGTGTGACAGAGGAGTCGAATTGGTCTGTAATTAGCACACTCGGCTGGACTTCCCTTCTTTTTGAAGATGGGAATCGTCTGGATCCCACTTCTGAGAATACCATAGCTCCGCCGCGATGTCATCTGGACCAGTTTCCTTCCCTGGTTTAATTTGTTTCAAGGCACCTGCAACCTCTAAGACATCAATAGGTTTGATAGGACCTTCGACAGCAGTAGTGACAGGTATCTGGTTGTGCTGGAATTCCTCTGTTGAGACCTTCTCAAAGTAATTTCGCCAACGTTCTCTCGCCTTCTTCCAGTCGACTAGTAAAACGCCCTTATCGTCATTGATGCCATAGAAGCGTTGGATATCTTAAGATTTAAGGTGCCTGGATTTGACGAGGCGACCGATGTACCGCTCTCCCTTGCGTGTGTTCAGCTTCGCGTAGAAGGTCTGCGTACCGAGCCGATTTTTTCGTAGCAACAGCCTTCTTCGCTTCCCTGCGTGCTATTTGATAAGCATTCCAACGAGAAGGTGTTTTGTCTTCCAGAAACTCGTGGTAAAGCTGTTTCTTCTTGTGTACCGCTGTTTTGACTGTGTCATTCCAAAGCCATGTGTCCTTATCAATCCGACGTCTTCCTGGCTTCGTAAGTCCAAGAATGGCATGCGTGGCTTCGTGAACAGCTTTCTTCATTTTTGTCAAGCTTTCTTCAACCGTTGTAATCGGCGGCAGCGTAAGACGTCTAATGACTTCTTCTTCATTCTCTTTAAATTGCCACCATCTGATTCTCGCCGGCCCTGTTCGTTCCTGTATGACCATTGGCGGCTTTACACGGAGCTTGCAGATAAGTGGTCGGTGTTGGGTCGCAAATGTTTCGTAAGGGATGACTTTAGTGTCCAACACGTCTTTAAGGTCTTTGCGCCTTACCAGAATGTAGTCTATTTGTGTTGTATTTGTGCCACTGTAGTATGTGATTAGATGTGAATCACGTTTATTAAACCATGTGTTCGTAATGACTACTGTCGACCAAAGTATTATGTGCACTCGAGTTTGAAGGTTGTTTGTGAAGTAACCAATAGACGTACATGAAATCCAATAACATCATCATTTTCGTCGTTCTACACACATCAAAAAAAGTTTTGCATCACCTCGGTTCCCAGATCTCCGGCATATAGACGTTGACTGTGTATATTGTATCCAAGATACAGTCCCTTTGACTGTTCATAGATGTCACTAAAACTGCTCAAAGATGTAAACAACCATGCATGAGCAGGGCCTATTAGACGGAGGGGGTACGACAGCCGATCAGTTCCAGTCATTCCACCAGGACGAAGGTAGGCTGCTCATGTTGTCTGTAGTTCTACCATGCCTAGAAGGTCAATACCGCAGTTCGATCGCGTCCGCATTGTTACTTTGTGTCAAGAAGGGCTCTCAACAAGGGAAGTTTCCAGGCGTCTCAGAGTGAACCAAAGCGATGGTGTTCGGACATGGAGGAGGTACAGAGATACAGGAACTGTCGATGACAGGCCTCGCTCAGGCCGCCCAAGGGCTACTACTGTAGTGGATGACCGCTACTTACGGATTGCCGCTCGGAGGAACCCTGACAGCAATGCCACCATGTTGAATAATGCGTTTCGTTCAGCCACAGGACGTCGTGTTTCAACTCAAACTGTGCGCAATAGGCTGCATGATGCGCAACTTCACTCCCGACGTCCATGGCGAGGTCCAGCTTTGCAACCCCGACACCATGCAGCGCGGTACAGATGGGCCCAACAACATGCTGAATGGACCCCACGGAATTGGCATCACGTTCTCTTCACCGATAAGTGTCGCATATGCCTTCAACCAGACAATCGTCGGAGACGTGTTTGGAGGCACCCTGGTCAGGCTGAACGTCTTAGACACACTGTCCAGCGAGTGCAGCAAGGTGGTGGTTCCCTGATGTTTTGGGGTGGCATTATGTGGGGCCGACGTACGCCACTGGTGGTCATGGAAGGCTCCGAAACGGCTTTACGATACCTGAATGACATCCTCCGACCCATAGTGCAACCATATCGGCAGAATATTGGAGAGGCATTTGTCTTCATGGACGACAATTCTCGACCTCATCGTGCACATCTTGTGAATGCGTTCCTTCAAGATAACGACATCGCTCGACTACAGTGGCCAGCATGTTCGCCAGACATGAACCCTATCGAACATGCCTGGGATATGTTGAAAAGGGCTGTTTATGGACGTCTTGACCCACCAACCACTCTGAGAGATTTACGCCGAATTGTCGTTGAGGAGTGGGACAATTTGGACCAACAGTGTCTTGATGAACTTGTGGATAGTATGCCACGACGAATACAGGCATGCATCAATGCAAGAGGACGTGCTACTGGGTATTAGAGGTAGTGGTGTGTACTGCAATCTGGACCACAAATGCTGAAAGTCTAGCTGTATGATGGTACAACATGCAATGTGTGGGTCTCATGAGCAATAAAACGAGCTGAAATGTTGTTTGTGTTGATCTCTATTCCCTTTGTATTTAAAGGTTCCGGAACTCTTGGAACCGAGGTGATGCAAAACTTTTTTTGATGTGTGTATTTTACGTTAGGTCATGTAGGTTTGGAATTTTTAATTCATATTTTAATATTTTTTATCGCAGTTGGAACACAAAAAGTGCACGTTTTAAGCATGTTTCAACCATGCGTCACATTTACGAATTATTATCTCAAAAACCCGTCATCAGATCAAATCCAAATTTTAACACAAAATACATTGGAATGTTGTATAACTGGTTTATTAATTTCACAATTGTGTGTGTCAAAGAAACAAAGTTGTTATCATTGTTGTGAGGTAACTTTTTCTCGGCTCGGAGTGGTTGGACAATGTAGTTCTTGGTTGCGTTGTAATCGGTATACATCAAAAAGTTATGCTGTATGACTGTGAAATACGTAAATTAATTCACTTATTTTATATAGGTTTGTATTTCTACGGGGAAATAACACATGTTTCACCTGCTAGCCGCTCCGGCAAACGCTGTACAGCGTTGCCGTAATGGTGCCCACACGCATCATGGCGCGTCTCGCTCGGAAGTGATGGGCTCCATCTCAGCAACGCTGTACAGCGTTTGCCGGAGCGGCTAGCAGGTGAAACATGTGTTATTTACCCGTAGAAATACCAACCGATATAAAATAAGTGAATTAATTTACGTATTTCACAGTCATACAGCATAACTTTTTGATGTATACCGATTACAACGCAACCAAGAACTACATTTTCCAACCACCCCGAGCCGAGAAAAAGTTACCTTACAACAATGATAACAACTTTGTTTCTTGGACACACACAATTGTGAAATTAATAAACCAGTTATACAACATTCCAATGTATATTGTGTTAAAATTTGGATTCGATCTGATGACGGGCTTTTGAGATAATAATTCTTAAATGTGACGCATGGTTGAAACGTGCTTAAAAACGTGCACTTTTTGTGTTCCAACTGCGATAAAAAATATTAAAATATAAATTTAAAAATCCAAACCTACATGAACTAACGTAGAATAGAACGACGAAAATGTTGATGGTATTGGATTTTATGTACGTCTATTGGTTACTTAACAAACAACCTTCAAACTCGAGTACACATAATACTTTGGTCGACAGTAGGTCATGGGTTTCCGCATAATCTAGAATTCTCAGTCCGTCGTCGTTCCTCTCATCATATCCGAATCCGCCATGGGCGGCATGGTCTTCTTTCAAGCGATCAACACGTCCATTTAGGTCGCCTGCAACTATGAGGTAGTCCTCTAAGGGCACTTCAGGGGTCTTTTCGTCAAGCAACGCCCAGAAGGCGTCTTTGATCCTTGCCGTTAGGCCTGTCTGAGGAGCATAGGTGCTGAAGAGGTGGATTTTTCTTCCATCGGCGATATAGACGATTTTCATAAGACGATCATCATACCGCTGGACTTCGGAGACAGAACCATCAAACTGTGCTGATACTGCAATTCCCACACCACTGGTAGTCCCGCGTGTACCGTTATAATACAACTTGTATCTAAATCCAATCTTGTACGCCTTATCACCACTCCACCGTGTTTCCTGTACAGCACAGGCATCGATGCGCCTTATTTCTAGCGCTTTCGCTAGCTCGTTGTAACGTCCAGACATAGTGCCGACATTAAGTGATGCAATTCGGGATATAGGGGCTAGCTTGTTTAGCCGTCGCCGCCCGTGCTACGGTAACCCTGGCATACTTCTCGCGCCAACCGGGCCTCGTCGTCGCGCGTCGCTTCTGGGGGACGCCCTGGCCTTTAGTTCAGATCCTTGAGACCAGGGCCGTCGCGAGGGTGGGGCTACCGGAGCGACCGCCCCGGGTGCCACGGGCACGGGGGAGCCGCGGGTGCCACGGGCAGGGGGGCGCCCCTGGTGCCACGGGCAGGGGGGCGCTGCAGGTGCCACGGGCAGTGGGGCGCCGCGGGTGCCACGGGCAGGGGGGGCGCCACGGGTGCCACGGCAAAAGTAATACAAACAATTTGAAAAAAAAATAAGTTAGATGTACATAACGTATTTTGGAAAGTTATGTATAACTGAATTTTGAATATTACGTTGGATGCATTTATTGAACAAATACATATTTGACACCAATAACTTTATATATTTGCAACGTTTTCATAAATATTTTTTTTTAGAAAAATTGAGTAGCTGGATTTGCTTGTATACTACTTTTACTTTAGTAATAATAGCCTAATAATGAACTCCATTGTGGAGTTGAAGGCCCTGTCCCAACTTAATTATCTTAATGTAAATCAATATTGCAATGTCGCATAGTGTCGCTCTGCACACACAAATCGCTGCCCTGTTCTATTTTTATTTCACCCGACTGGCCGACGGCCGACCTTGGGACGCTGATGATGACTCATGGTAGAGACACTGACCTCACATATGCACGTTTTGACGTGTCGCCCCTCCCCCACCCACCACTACCCCTACACCAACCCCACCTTTCTCCTACGGCACTCGGCAGTCTCAGCTCAGATGCCACTCTGTCAGCTAGTTTGATGAGTGATTAACGAGTTATTTACGTGAATTGTGTCAGTGTCCAATCTGTCCAAAACGTTATCGGGATCTCAGCGAATAAAATTCAATAAAGAAAGTGAATTAGCCCGGGAAGTGTTACTGTCGAAAGTGCCGAAACTAACTAGCTATTTTAATCCTCCAACTTCATCCTCAATCCCAGCGGCAGAACCCGATAACGGCGATACCGTCTGTGACCTGCCAGTTCTCAAGGGGCTAGCGCTAGCGGAGAAATTTCTGCCCTTCCTACAGTCATTGACATTGAAACTGAAAGTCGAGATAATAACCAAGAAGAAGCGGTAAATTTAACTTTAGAGTCTATGACTGACGATAACACCAGCATTAGCATACATGTTGTTAGTTTGGCTTTGTCTGGAGATCCAGCAACATGGCCAGATCTCATCTTAAATCAGCAGCGCAATGACCTAATTTTAAAATACCCTGCTGAATTTTCCAATGAAGATTATCAGTATAAAAAATTCCAATAACAGACATTTTTCAAATGGCATTCGATTCCGTTTTGCTGAAAACGGCGAAAATGTTCTTAGACGTTGGTTAGTTTATTCAGAAAAGAATGATTCGGCATACTGTATTTGCTGCAGTATTTTCGACCTATCCTCAAAATCACAGTTTGGACAAAAAATGGGTTTTAATAATTGGAAACACATGGCTGAGAGGTTGAAATCTCACGAAATGTCACAGGATCACTTTAAATACATGGTCCAGTGGAGCACGGCTGAAAGTAGACTCAAAGGGGGTACTTTAAATAACCAGGAAATTATTAATCAAATCAACTCTTAAACACAGCGCTCAGAGGAGGTGTTGCGATGGATAGTCGAAATCACTTTGTATTTGGCAGAGCATAACATAGCGTTTCGAGGCTCGTCTTCCAAGTTATTTACAAAAGACAACGGCAATTTTCTCGGTCTTGTACAACTATTAGGGAAGTTTGATGTAGTTTTAGTGGATCATTTACGCAAAATATCCAACTGAGAAACAACCTTTCACTTGTTAAGTGCATCGATTCAAAATGAGTTTAATAATATGTTAGGCAATGCAGTTAAGGAAAGCATCATAAGCAAAATAAAGAATGCCAAGTATTTTTCTGTAATTTTCGACTGCACTCCGGATATTAGCCGCAGAGAGCAAACATCTCTAACGATTCGCTATGTTAATGAAGAAAATGATGAAATTAACATACAGGAGAGCTTTATAGCGTATCGAGTGGCTAAAGAAACCTCCGGCGAAGCTCTCACTGACCTTATGTTTAAGGAAATTTCTGAATGTGGACTAAACATGAAAGACTGTCGGGGCCAGGGTTACGATAATGGTGCCAATATGGCAGGAATCCACAAAGAAGTTCAATCTCTTGTACTAGCAGATTTCCCGCTGGCTTTTTTCATGCCTTGTGGATATCATAGTCTTAACCTGGTAATTGCTGTTGGAACGAAATCTTCGGTCAAATCAACATCTCTATTTGGAACACCCCAGCGTATATATACGATATTTGCAGGCTCTAGAAAGCGTTGGTGTGTGATAAGTGGACATGTCAAGGATCTCACGCTTAAACAAGTATGTGAAACACGATGGGAAGCCCGCATATCTTCGGTGCAGGCTTTTCACTATCAGTATGTCGAAGTCCAGGGTGGTTTGATAGAACTTAATGAGAAAACGGACGACCCTCAGACAGCGAGTGAGGCTTATTCCTTAGTCAACCAGATGGAAGACTTTTCTTTCTTAGTATGCTTACTAGTATGGCATGATTTGCTGTTTGATATCAATACCATCAGTAAAAGTATTCAAGGGAAAGCCAAATGCGTCAGTGATGCTGAGAATAAGTTCAATAATTGCTTGGACTTCTTAGACAAATTTAGAGAAAATGGATACCCTAACGCAGTAATTTCCGCAAAGGAAATTGCAGAAGAGCTAGAAATACAACCAATCGTTCCTGAAAAAAGAATTCGCAAAACGAAACGTGTCTTTTTTGTACGAAAGTGGAAGTGACGAGGTGCAAACATCTGCAGAAGATACATTCAAGAGGGAGGTATTTTATCCATTGGTGGATACAGTTGCAACATCAGTGAAAAGTAGGTCCACTGCAATTTATAATCATAACTCGCAGTGAGGGTTTTTGTAAAACTTGGCTAACCTTACACCTGAAGAAGACTTAAAACAAAGTTGTTTGAAACTAGAAACTCTCCTAAGAAATACTGACGGCGTATCAGATATCAACGGCAATGAACTTTTTTGTGAACTGCTACATGTGAACTCCATCTTGGAGCTGAATGAATCCCAAGTTCGACAAGTTGGACCAATCGACGTGTTGCGAACAATCAAGAAAACGGGCAGCAAAGACTTATTTATAAATCTCTGGATTGCACTAAGGGTTTTGTTAACTACACCAGTGACAGTTGCGAGTGCTAGAGCGTAGCTTCAGTAAGCTGAAACATATAAAGACATATTTACGGTCAACCATGTCACAGGAGAGACTGAATTCTTTTGCCATCATATCGATTGAAAACGATGAGGCTAGAAAAATAGACTTTAAAGACATTCTCAAGACATTTGCTCGTGCCAAATCCAGACGAATGCCATTTTTATGTTTAGGATCTTATATCTAATTGTGATAACGAGGTTTTCTTTTATTATGAATATTCTATTCAGAGTAGGTTTGGTTTGAGGTTTTGCACACCATTGCATTAATTTCAATTTGTATTGTATTAATTATTAACTTATATATACAGTACTTTGTATGGGTGTTAATATTTTCTTACTTTATTTGTATGGATTTAATTATCACCAATTAAAAACGATTTTCATCAAAAATTTAAGTAATGTAATTCCTGATAACCTGACTCTAGTAATTTGGAAGGTAATTCAATCCGTTTAGGCGTCTCTTGTTCAGACAGCGACGCAACCCGCCACGCAACTTTGTACGGGCATCGCTCATTGTGTGCTTGGGGAGACAAAATCCCGCCCTGGGCGCCAATAAACCACGCGACGGCCCTGCTTGAGACAGCATATCATGGGGATGTGACGAATTCTTTTTACAGCCGGCTTGTCACATAGCCTGTCGCCAAGTATTTTATAGCTGCTACCAGCACATAATGATGCTGCCCTTAACATGGAGAACAGACGCCTTTTGCAGCCGCCCCACTGGAGTACAGACGCTGCAGCTAATGGGATTTCAATACACTGAGATCACTCGAAAATATATGTCCAAAGTCACATGATGAGGCTTATCAACGACAATACAGTACGTGAATACAACGCTAAGGAATTGTGTACCATTTCATGGTACTGGTTTATCAACATACGGAGAGACTGGTTTAATAGAACATCAGTACAATGCGTTCTTTTACAGAACTTAACATGAGTATAACCTATAATTTACCATACTTACATTAAAATTACCTCGTTTTTCACTTTCTAAAAAATTACAACCATTACCACTTCAACGAAATATATCTATAACTTTACTTTCAGTATCAATTAGGTATGGCTCCTCCCACAAGATGGAACCTTTCTGTAACGAGTCGTAGGCCATAGAGGTTATTATAAGAAAAGCAAAATATGCAGCTTCTATAATTAACGAAAGGAAAGCTACAGAATTCAGTGGCATAAGGAAATAATGATTATTGAACCTACAATGCAAGCGTCTGACCCAGAACGGGCGGCTGCCAACAGCGTCTGTGTCCCATGTTAGGGGTGGCTGTAGGTATAAAAAGCAATCCCATCTAAAGCAGGATGGATACATTAATGAGTAATGCCTTGAATGAAATGCCGCTGCCTGGGGAGCGCCAGGGCACGTCTAGAGCCGGTGCTAGACGTAACAGTATGTGAGCCGCATGTGGTAGAGGGCTGAACAGGTGGGCCCCTACCGGGCATGATCCCGAAATCACTACAGCCGACAAGCGTTTTCAAGATGAGCCTGAGCAAGGAAGTGCATCATGATCTAGTACTTCAACTGCTGAAGGTGATGCACAGGTAACTCAACCTGTGCTCACCCAGGCAGGACTGCAACGACAGCGTATTAAATTGGCAAATGTCATGAACGAAACCATACTACGCACTTATGTTAGGGTTACTGACGTCGGGCAGAATTCAGTTGGTTATAGACAACGCTTACATTCTGAATTTCGATTGTATTACCCTGAACTAACTGTGACCGAACAAAGAGTATCTGATCAATACAGGATTATTCTCCGGAATAATTTTATCCTTGAAGCCAGAATGAACATCATTAAAAAAGAGGTACGGCGTGAGAAGGAAGGCGTGCCTGGATATACCCAGAACAGTTTTGCTAAAGAACTGGAGTCGGCACAAACGGATAGTCAGAACCTTCAAGATGTCGATTCAGTTTCCATGCAAATTATCGATCATCACCAGATTGGAAAGTTGAAGAATGAAATGATGCCTACAGTCATAGAGTATTATGGAACTAATGCAAATTGCAGGCCGAAAATACCAAAAGTCAACGGTTCAAGAAAGCTGAAAAAGAAACGGAGTATCGTGAATTGGGATGTTTTGCCGGAACATGTTGAAGCATCCGCAAATCTGGAATCCCTTTATACTATTATTTACTGTGACGCAGTAACTGTAGTGAGAGCTATTGGGTATTGAACAACGTGAACGAAAGCAGCAAATGCCGTCAATGCCAAACTGGGAAAGAAGACTTGTTGGAAGAATTGAACAGCTCAGGGCAGATATTGCAAGAATGACACAATATGTTCGTAGTACAAGAACAAGAATAGCACTGAGGAAAGCTGAGCATGTAATGAGACAAAACACAGACCACACCCAGCGAGATGTACCGATTTCAACACCTGAGGGTGCCTAGATACCTTGAAACAAAGGCTGTCTGTTTTATCCGCCAGACTTGCAAAGTATAGATGATGATAATTGTTATTTTAAGGGGCCTAACATCTAGGTATTCAGCCCCTAATGGTGTGGGTGATAGTGAAGGATTAGAGTTAAAACTTTAACTAATACTAACTACAGACTTACATACTAGAAGAAGAAATGGTAAACAAATAAAGGATAAGGCAAATAAAGGACAGGAAGAAAAGAAATGCCCTCAACCCTCGAAGAATGAGGATTTATTTTATTTATTTATCGTATGGCTTTTAGTGCCGGGAGTGTCCGAGGACATGTTCGGCTCGCCTGAGTCTGTAGCTGCTTCCAGCGGACACCCTAAAGGGTGAGCTACAAGTTCCGTTCAATTTCAAGTAGTTCCAACTTTCGCCACCAGATATCAATGATACGTAGTGGCGAACGTTGGAACTTTGATAGAGCGTTCTGACGAAATCTAGCCTAACAAATTTTGCTTTACACAAGTTTAGTCTGTGAAAGGATCTTTTACATGCCATAAATCTATGACATGGGACCGCCGGCTTTACTTCCCCTCCGAAGGAAGGCATGCTGAAGGATTTTTAACGCTCTTAAAAAATCCGACGACTTCGGCCGGGTTTGAACCCGCACAGCAGTTTAGCATGCTACCGACTACGCCACCGAAGCCGCAGAATGAGGATTGAGGGACTTGGAAGGAAGGAGAGCCACAGAAGGCAGATAGGAAAGGGAATGAAGAGGGGGCCCCCCCAAAGTCAGAGGAAAAAAAAGGGGAAAAAGGACCCAACCCAGGAATTCCTCGGGGTCGCCAACTCACAAACTCACCAGCCGTGAGCCCTTGAGGGTGTAGCACTATCCAAGGTGGACCAGAATTTGTGGGGCTACATACACCCTGTCTCCTTGAGGGCCTTGTGCAGAAGGCAGGAGATAACATGAAAAGTTAGTAGTTAGTAAGTTAGTTATTCAGGTTTTAAGTTGTGGAACTACAAGGTCACCTGGCCCTAAAATGAAAAGAAAAAGAAGGCTGGCCCCTCGAAGAATGAGGGTATCAAGAAGATGAGACAAGGGCCAATTAAGGCGGAAAAGTGAAAGACTCCCTAGACCTCTGATACCATAATACCCTCGGGGTCGGAAGAGAACAAGAGTTGACCAAGAGTGGTTGACAGGAAAGAAGACTGAGTGGAGCCCAGCATCATTAAGTGCAAGCGATGCCGGACGCAGCTGGGGTCCCGTGGTCGCCAACCCACGTCCCATTAGATGTGAGCCCCTGGGGGGATGCAAAGTACAGGGGGAGTATGAAGAGGAAGAATGATATCTTCCTTTTCGCCTACTCAGAGAGAAGATTCAAGAACTTTGGAGCAAACAACTATCTACACCATCTCATCATGACACTCAATCAAGTTGGGTAAGAGAATAACAGCAAGCTTCTGAAATATTTAAGCAAATGCAGCACGAAAAATTCACCACAAATTGTATTAAGGAAGTTATCAACAACTTGGCGAATTGGAAAGCCCCTGGCCCTGACCGATTCAGAATTTTTGGTATAAGAAGTTCTGGAGCATCCAAGGTCGACTAGGCGAGTTCATTAATGATTTCATGCTTCATCCTGATAGCTTGCCAGAATTCCTCACACGTGACATCACATATTTGCTTCTAAAAGACCTTCAGCATACGTGGGACCCTACAAAATATCGTCCCATCACATGTCTGCCAACGTTGTATAAGATCATTACATTATGCCTGGCTAACAGGATATATGCATACTCTGAAGGAAATAACATAGGCCTAATTGGAGAGCTTATATCCAAATGATTATGAATATACTGTAATTTCATTCATCACTTTTATGCACATCCTGACACTGTTTTAAAAATCTCCTATCAATTCTGATGGTAGTAATCGTCTCCTGCAAGTTGGAGTTACGACATTTTGGAAATAAATCAATTATTGACATAGGTTTTGAGTGACATTTGAGGCGTTCAGATGCAAAAGGGACATTATCCACTTTTAAAAATGTACAGGAAGAGGGAAAAACTTACAGTCACTCATATAGTTGGGCAATTCTTGATTACTATTCACTAACTCATTAACATGTGATGACAAAGGTTAAGCCGGCAATTTTCAGTTACAGAAATCATTAGAAGTTAACAAAAATGTATTATAAAATGTATAATGTCCCTTTTGATTAGGAATGATGCAAAAAGGACATTATCCACTTTTTTTAAAATTAAGGAAACAGAAAATAACGTAAAATTACTCATATAGGTATGCAATTATTGTTTTCTGTTCACTAACTCATTAACATTTGATGACAAAGTTTAAGTCTGCAATTTCCAGTTACAAAAATCATAAGAAGTTAACAAAAAAAGTATTATAAAATGTATAATGTACCTTTTGATTGGAAATGATGGATTGGATAATATGCATTTCAAATATAAGTTTTATTATTACAATTACAAAATTTGCATTTGAAAACTGAATCTAACAGAAAACTTCAGATATTTAGAAGAGGAGCATCATGTGACTCCGTATTCATGTCTCTTATTAGAGGATAATATCCCTTATGCAGAAAGACGCAATATTCAATGTGTAACTTAACCAGGATAATGTCCGTTTTGACGTAAAATGCTACTACTAAAAGATGAATATTTAATTCCACAAGGTAGCAGTATCAATAAATCTAATTTCACAAAAAGTGGATAATGTCCCTTTTGCATCTGAACACCTCATTTATGAACATTTAAATGGTTTAAACACAACAATGTATACCTACATTCCACATAATGATCGTAAGGGTAGTACACCTGTTATTACAGCACTTAAATGAACAAAATACATTTTAAATTAATGTTCAGAACATGGAGTACATTACATCATCTTCAATCATCCCCTTCTCTGTCACTATCATTATCAATATTGCCAGCTAGAGCAAACACATGTTGATAAAACGGCATTGAAGGCAGTTTCTTTTCGACCCTTCCAAATACGCGGTCTACAGGCAAATAACTATGTCCCCTCACAGGGAATGTTATGTCAATAGTAGTGGAAAACTGATCAGCAACTTTTCTAACGTAGCTTTTAGTCTGAACACTGCATCATTCACAAAATAGATTCAATACTTTAAGATGCAGATCCTCAGTACAAAAATTATTTCCGTGTCATATCACATGATATCCAGATAGCCAGCGGATTTGTCAAGATGGATATAAGACACATAGGAAATAAATGCTCGTTGGAGTTACGTCACTTTGGAAATAAACTTAGTTTTTAACTCTGTTAATTTGGGATAAAAGACGTATTGCGACTTAAAACCTTTGCTATACGTTGAGAAACCTATAAACTTGCTTATAAAAGAAAAAACTGAAAAACCGTCAATTTTGGTTTTACGTCACTTTGAAAATAGCCTCTTCAATTTCTGTGCTACAGAAAGGTGCAAAGAACAACTAATAATTGACTCACTTGTGTGTAGCCAGGCACACTTGAATCACCGAAACCTTCAAATGGCGTACATCGATTATAATAAAGCCTTTGACTCAGTGCCCCATGACTGGCTAGTAACAATGTTGCGATTGTATAAGATCAATGAGGTATACGTCAGTTTCTTGAAAGGGGTTATGTCAGCATACGAACAGATAAGATATCGATTCGGAGAGGTATCTTTCATGCAGAAAGCCCCTTGTGGTTTGTCCTGGGAATGAATCTTTTATCTACCCAGCTTAACTCTACTCACTACGGCTTTCCTATCAAGATTTGAGAGAGAGTTGGTGCTTGGCTAAATCATCTGCTATACACGGACGACCTTAAACTATTCCTAAACACAGTCGCATCTGGAAAACTTGCTGATAATAGTTGAAATATTCTCACGAGACATACAATTAATGGGGTTTGGTTTGGACAAGTGTCGGACACTAAACGTGGTGAGAGGAAAAGTACAGAAGTCCGGGTATGAACTGGAAGATGGACAGAATATTAAGGCGATGTTGACAGAAGACGCCTACAAATACTTTGGAGTACACCAAGCTAGGAATATTGAGCATGTGTCAATAAATAAAGATCTGTCCTGTGAATTTGTCAAAAGATAAAAACAAATAATAACATCGCACTTCAACAGCAAAAACCTAGTGAAAGCTGTTAACACGTATGATGTGCATGTGCTGAGATTCTCCTTTGGCATAATCAAATGGTGTAAAACGGACATCGAAGGTCTTGACCGAAATATGGGAACAATGCTCACAAAAGGAAGAAAACACCTCCCATGGTCTTCAATACAGCGATTGACTCTACCCCAAAGCCTAGGTGGACGTGAGTTCTTTGACATTGATAAATAGATAAAACAACAGATAGACCGCCTTAGGGAGTACTTCTACGCAGAAGCGAGATCATCTGTACTTCACAGAGCCATCAGTGGGGCGGACAAATCAACGCCACTAATCTTGTGTCAACAAGAGATTCAACACCACCTACAATACATACTGACCTTCAGAAGATCGAAGCATAGAAAGCAAAACCTTTGCACGGAAGACATCCAAATGAGGTGAGTGAAGCAAATGTTGATGTAACTGCGTCAAACTACTGGCTGACTTCAGGACAGATCTTTCCAGAAACTGGAGGTTTTATGCTTGCAATTCAAGACCAAGTCATCCCTCCAAGGAACTAACTCAAGTTAATTGTAAAAGATCCCACTGTACCAGATGATAAGTGCCGCTACGAATGTCAACAGTCAGAAACAATACAGCATATTACATCTGCATGTCGACGGAGCACAAACAATGCAAAAATCTTGCATCAGGAGTTGGCAGATATTTTCAGCTTATGAAAGAAAATAAAGTTCCGTATCACCAATATCAGCCAGAGTGTGTTCTTGTAAACAATGAATACAAGTTGTATTGGGACCATACTATTCTGACTGATCAACCGGTAGCACACAACAGGCCGGTTCTTGTGGTTGTCAGCAAGAAAATTAATCAAACTACTTTGATTGATGTTGCAATTTCTAACACCAAGAATCTCCAGTCAAAACACATAAAAAAGATCAGCAAATATAGTGAATTGGTCGGCCCTATCAAAAGTCAATGGCATGTAGAACGGGTAAAGCCCATGCCTATCCATGTCTCATGTACCTTACCCCAAGGCCTTAAAGAACTGACTCAGGATACGCAACTGTACAAACTAATGCATAAGGCAGTACGTAGTTCTCTCAACAACCCGAATCGTTCGGAAGTTCATGGGTAGCGACTTTCCTGCTTAGAAGTGCCTGTTCCAGTAGCTATACTTTGGTTCCCTGAAGCCCATATAGTGATGTACCAGCAATGTGTTATATGTACTGTAAAAGTAAATAACAATAATCATCTAAATTATAATGGGTCATTAGGTACAAAATTTCTCTCCGATCGCTTGATTAGGATACGACAAACAAAAATAATATCTTTAACGTTTCGAACTGACGCCATCTTGAATTTTCTAAAACAATTGAACAACAGTAGGTGCCTGTACATTAAGCTCTGAATAAAAATTAATTGCTCTCGTATTATGGGATCCCTATAAAAGTAAATTTAATATTTCAAATCACATGGCTGAATTTTGTTTTTGTATTCATCAGGTTTTTGAAAGTAGTATATGGGACTTTCTATTTAATTCATGGTCCAGTTTCATTGGTGTAATAGTTTCAGAGATATTGAGAAATATTTCTCATAACTGGCATGATCGGAGGTTTTATATATAGTTTATATACAGCCGGAAAAAAAAGGTCACCTGAAAGGACGACGTCGATTTTGATCCGATGACGGCAGATGCCACCTGGGGGATAGTAAATGTACTGATAAGGGTTTCAACGTCGTCCGCCAACAGATAGCGTAGTGACATAGCTACCAGGGTGCCATCTGTGTCTACCATTTAATAGGGAAAGCACACAGCCATACGGCTCATTGTGGTGCAAACGTGTGAAGCAAGCAGGTACAATGCAACGGAGATGCACTCGTGCTTCCTACAGCCAACTGAGCGAGCTTGAAACGGGTCAAATTGTGGCCTTCCGAGTGGCAGGATGGTTCTTTCGGAGAATTTTGGACGTGCTGTGTCCGTTGTGCAACGATGCTGGTATCAGTGGCCACATGAACACTCTCCCGCCCATAGACGAGGTTCTGGACGTCCACGCAGCAAACGGGCGTGCAGTTAGTCCTTTTCTGAATTCACGAAATTTTGAGACGGATATACCCAGCATTATTTAACCAAAATAGAGTTCTCTTGCAACAGAACAACGCGAGACCTCATACTGCACGAACATCAATGGCAAAATTTCAGAAATTGGGAGGAGGAGTCGACCTGCTACCACATCCAGCATACAGCCCTGATTTTGTGGCTTAAGATAACCATCTTTTTCGATCAATGGCCCATTTCTTGCGTGGAAGAAATTTCGTGAACTTTGAAGTAGTAGAGGTGGGTTTCGCCGAATTCTTCGTATCAAAACCCTGAGAGTGATACAGTCGCGGGATAAGAAACCTCGCTGAAATATGGCCCAAGACCATAGAATCTGATGGTCTGTACTTTAAAGAATAGTTGAATTTCTTGCCAGAAAACTTTCCAAATAATGTTTTCTTTAAAAAACTACATTACTTATGACACATTCCCTGTATATTGATATGAGGATGGTGCGTGTAACATTAAAAGAAAATCTATATGTAATAACAAAAATTTATAACTCCGTTCCAGTGTACCTTAAGGAGATGGATAACTGGCAACCGTTCACCCTTGGGAGATGTTACTTCGTGGTGTCTCGTTTCAACTAGAGTCACGGGAATAACTTACACCTTTGGTTTTGTGATGAGCGATCTATATTCTAAACATGTTGGTGTTCGTTTGATGTTAAGTACATCCCATGTTTTTAACAATTCTTCTTCTTATTGTTGTTAGCCACTAGGGCTATCTATTCTCCAATTGGGTTTAGCACTGCCTATTGCCAGCAAAATCAGAACAACATTGGACAATCCGAGGCTTAAATTTAATTAATCTTCGCTTGTAATCACTAACTGTGTTTCGAGAGATCTTTTACGAGCCAACATCGTACAGCCCGGAGAGAATTCTTATTTTTTCCACCCTTCAAAACTTTGATTCGAAAATTTTACTGGCCGCGGTGGCTAACGCGCTACCTCATGCGTCACTGGTATCGGGAGAGTATAGGTTCGAATCCCACCTCAGTCGTCCTGAAAATAGTTTTCGTGGTTTCCGATTTTCACCACCAGGAACATACCGGGACAGTTATTTTCAATAGGTCCACGGCTGATTTCCTTCCAAAATCCTTTCCCTGACTCGTCCTGCAAATAAAATAAATTGCTATTAGTTGCATTAATTAAATTATTAAACAACAATTTTGACTTCCTCGAATTGAAAACGAACCCGGGATCTTGATACGGACACTTTACCACTGATCCACCAGAAAGGCTAATATTAATATTAGTTCTATATTAGGCTATTAGAAAGTAGTATGAACAGTGACACTCTCCAATTTGGGTAAGTGACCATGTACAGTAGGGTGTATGTTAGACATAAAATATAATATTTCTTACCTAGGTATGAACCGTTGCTACCTCTCACTATATGTCCTAAGGCATTGGTCATCAGATGCAACTCAAGAGAGTCTGTAAAATAATAATCTGTAAGAAAAACAGAGCACATTATAATTAAGTACACTAGTTATACAATTTAATCGGACAAGGAGTTCAGTGAAAAAGCTATTCTCTACTTTCAATGTCAATGCAACCTGCTGTCTTAGTCGCCTCTTGTTCTCTTTCGAACCGACATTATTAGATCAATGAAGCTAAGTATACTTAGGTTATAAATGTTGCATTTACATTACCACGAGAAAGCTATATAAGACATTTGCGCGCAAGAAGATATACAGGGTGTAATTGATATGATGGAAGTCCGTTACACTGGTGATAGAAGAGACTGTTCCAAGCTTCCTAGGTACAAAAAATTGCCACCTAACTTGAAATTGAAAATTAATCATTAAAAAGTCAATGTTTTTTTTTTCAGAAACTAATCAAGCAGATGGTGGTGTGGCAGGCTGGGGGAAACGAGGCGGGGCGAGTTGTGACGACGCGCAGAGGGGAAGTTGTTATGTAATCGGAGCATTGACCTTACCGGTTGACTTGAGGGGTGGTAGGCTATCAGCTGATATGAGGATAAGCGGTACCGTATCGTAAGAAAATGTGTATTTCCGTTGTTGTTGTTGTTGTTGTTGACAACGCACGCAATGGCTTGGGACGTTAGGACCGGTAGTATTTTGTAGCCTACTTTGTAAGTGTGTAATTCATTGATTGATGTTCATGTATAAAATAATTTCGATACTCAGTCCTGGTGTATCATTGGCGTCCGTGTCGGACCTTCTGTTGACTAGTTTCTGAAAATACTAAAAACATTCACTTAATGAAATACAGTGTGACAAATTTCCGACATGCCGTAGTCTGTTCAGAACTAGGCATTTAAGACGGAAGTAAAATACTTGATGTTTTGTTTGAGAGGCTTGGCGATTTTGGTCATTTAGCCCCATGTAGCTGGGTGTGGGTAGAATTTGTGTGATAACCTGTGTTTTTGTGGTTTCTGTAGTAATGTGGGTATTTGCAATTCAGGTGAGGATTCGGAAGAAGGCGCCGGCCCCATGATGTTGGGCCAGCGCAACTGCCTCTCACCCGGAGGCCCTGGGTTCGATTCCCGGCTCCATCAGGGATATTAGAAACTGACGTGAGGGCTGGAACGGGGTGCACTACGCCTCGTGAGGGCAATTGAGTAGCTGTCTGACAGTGAGGCAGTGCCCCAGTCAGGAAAATCAAGATTAATGGCCGAGGGCACCCGATGAACTGACCACGCGTCACCCTAATATCTGCAGGCCAAATGGCTGGACAGCGGTCGCTTAGTACGCCTAGGCCCTTCATGGGCTGTACTGCCAGCGGTCATGGTTATTGGGAAGAAGGCGGCCGTGGCCTTAAGTTAGGAACCATCCCGGCATTTGCCTGGGGTAGAAGTGGGAACCCATGGAAAACGACTTCCAAGATTTAATACTAGTACGGTACCACATGTACATAATTGTGAATTGTCCCATCCCATCTCCAGCCCTGGGGTGGCCATAAACTGGAGAGGGGCGGGTGTTGATTTATTGGTCAATCAAAAATGTACATACATATGAAAATACACAAAAATGAAAATAAAATACAAATATATTGTTATAATACAGTGTTATAATCATAATAATAATAATAATAATAACAATAAAGGAAATACTGCGAGTTGGTCGGTCTTACCAAAAAGCAATGGCAGTAGAACGGGTAAAGGCCATACCTATCATTGTCTCAAGTTCGGGCGTGATCCCAAGTACCTTGCTCCAAGGCCATAGCCTAAAGAACTGGATCTGGATACTCAACTGTAGAAACTAATGCAGAAGGCAGTAGTTCTCTCAACAATCCGACTCGTCCGGAAGTTCTTGGGTAGCGATTTCTACTTTCCAGCTTAGAAGTGGCTTTTTCAGTACAGTAATTAAACTTTGCTTCCCTGAAGCCCGCATAGATATGTTGTGATGTACCAGCAATGTGCTATAAGTTATGTACTGTATAATACAATACTAATAATTAAATGATAGTGAGGCTGTGTAGCTTAGGTAGTACAGTGCTATCCTTCTCGACGGTTCGATCTAGGCTCAGTCATGTTATAAATGCCGATGGATGTAATGGCACGTACATGAAACTCTGTGAAAACAACATTCCGGAATCTCGACATCCCCGAAAAAAATAAAAATAGTGTGTCTAACAACTTATTCTTCATCTTTCTTCGAATGAGCCAACTATGGACTACGTAGGTTAACCAAAATGGTTTTCAGCTTCATGACTTGTGATTGGTTTCACGTTCTTTAGAGACTTCTTCCTAGCCCATATCTCCTTCATTTTCTGACTGTAATTGTTTAGCAGCTTCTGACCTCTTTGGTCTCTGCCCTTTCTTAAGCTTAATCTGTGGGTCTTCTTTTAACATACTATTATTAATATTATTATTATTATTATTAGTAGTAGTAGTGGTCCCGAGATGGGTTTTGTCAAGCGGACAGGGTGTGGTTATTTAGTGGGTAAGAATCCCACACTATTGAGGAGTGCGGACCCTTCTCAAGGACTTATGCAAGATTTTTCCACTTCCCTCGTAAAAAAGTAGTAGTATTCGACTATTAAACAAATTATAAGAGATTATGTCTTTACTGAACGTTATTTATTTTTAAGTAGGGTTCCAATTGTTTAGGACGTTCAGGAAATAAATATGATGATGGAAGAGATTTGCAAGCTTGTTGTGAAGGTTGTTGTTAATTCACTTTAGGGGCGTGGGACATTTGTTTATCAGCCCCGTTTAGTTGGGTGAGTGTTGAATTTGTCTGATTAACTGTGTTTCTGTGGTGACTGTAGTAGTATGTGTAGCTGTAGTGAGCCATTTTTATGAGATATATAAGTTACTCCTTTGTACCATTTTTATCTGATGTGATCAATGCACGCCTTTGTGAAACCTTGGTCTGTGAAGCTATTAATAGCCCTCTGATGTCTTAATACCATATATGGACATATCTGCATCTTGTCCCCTTATTGGCCAGTCATTTATATTTTGGAAGGGGTCGTGACCAATCAAATTTTAGCACGCAGTTACCTTTGTGTTGCGTCGTCATTTGCTTTGTTTCGAGGCATTTCTTTCTTGCAGCCAAGTAGGCTAGTCGTATTCCCATATTCTAGGGAAAGTGCCCGCGTTCAAGGTGAAACCATGGCGAGGTGTCTGTGTGTCGTAATCAGTAATTGCTTTACTGTAGTTCTGTTTCATATTTCGGTAATTTAAAACTCTTTTTCTGTGTTATTTTCTTTTGGTCGCGTGTACTTGCCCCCTCCCGATATTTTCCCTCCGCCCTTTGTGTGCGTGTAATTGCTGGTGAGTTTTGTTTTGTATGGTAGTGTTATTTTCATTTATTTTGATAACGTAGTTTTTGTACTTTAAGGGTGGAAAGTTATGTATGTGGGCTGGGCTGTCTTCGCTTTACTCTGGTGTGCTTGACGGTGGGTTTGCCTACCTTGTAGGGGGCACCTTTGGGTCTGTCATCCAGAGTGTATCTTATCGTAGAACAACATAACGGGATTGGAGATTATTTTTCTTGCTTCCCGTAATGCTTTGTTCTTTATCTTAATGAGTTCACAAAAGGAGGTCTCGCCATTGCTATTTTGCTGGTGACCTAACCTGTGATATTCTTGTGTCTGTGAATGCCCATATTTTGCGCATCACATATTTTCGTCGTCTTTGTGTGCCCTTATCTCCTACGCATACTTTCAATTTTTAAAGTATATTTTTGGCTTTGCCGATAATTTAATGTAATTTTTCCTTTTGTCTAATTTCCTATTTTTCTCGTAACTCACTCGTTCTTGCATGTGCCTCCGAGTCTTTCTTCCTTACTCCTCCCCTCCCTCTCACCCCTCTCCACCCCGTTCTGAACCATTGTACCCCCTCCTATTTTGTTCATCCCTTTTGACACGCTTTGTCTAAATTTTGGAAAACGTATCTTGACTTCGTTGAGTGTAGTCGTTTCTGAGTTTTGTCTTTTTTATCTAATTACGACATACTTACATTTAGTCATCGTTTCATCTTGCCTTGAACACGTTACCTTAACTTATCTTATTTTATTTCATTTTAATATAATTTAATTTAGTATATTTTCGATTTTTCTTCCTAATTTGTATTTTTCTTGCGGTAAACTAATTTTGTGTTTAATTTGTTGGTCATCTCTTCTTGCTTTTAATATCTCTGGGATCGTTGTACATTGTGGTTCTTATTTAAATACATTTTATCTTTGCCTAAGTATCTCTGCTTTTGCGTCACGCCTTATTTTAATTTTAGTTACCTTCTTCGAGTTTTGTCTGGTTTTTACTACATTTTGGTTTGTCGGTCTTATTAGCGTACTTGTGACGTTACACTGCCTCTGATTTAAATTTGTTCATCTTTGGATTTTACTGTAGTTTAATTTTAATTAGCTTTCCCCCTTTCTTTTGGGATTGCTTTCTGGTTTGCCTTTTAAAATTTGGGCCCAGCGAAAGCCAAACAAGACTGCGATCTCCCCGTTTTTCTTTCTTCTATTTTATTTTTATTTTATATTTCTTCGGGGATAGGGGAAGAGCTTCAGCTACGTTTCCACTGACGTCTGCTGCGTACGTAAGTATATGTTTATTTCTATTACTTCATCTTAAGTTGCGTACAAATGGATTTCAGAGCGTGGTTTTGAGACAAAATCACCTTTCTAATTTAACAATTTTTTTCCAGCTGATCGTTCCTGAGACTTCGAGCTGAATTGCATTGTGAAACGTTTCCATCCTTTTCGTACCTATAGTATAATGTTGTCTTTCTGAGTTTTAAGGTGCTGAGAATTTCATGAAAGAAGAGAAAGGTCTGGTATGGTCTATCAACATTTGAAAAACACACAGCCGCAAACAGTATGTTTCGTGTGAGGATGACGACTTGGTGCCCGTGAGTAAATTACCACGTGGGAAAGCAACATCTTACGGTAATGTGATGTACACTTATTTATTTCTTCTCGTAATACTGTTTAGATACCTTTTATATTTTTGAAGTAGTTTGAAATTAGTAGTCTTTGTAGTCCTTTTTCTTATCTCGTTGGTGTGTACCGTGCTGTGTTTTTATATTTTCGTCATGGATAAATCTATCAAGCAGGAAGTTCGTTTACCGTCCTTTAATTTTGAGTCGCTGACTGCACCTATTTCTTCAAGTAAGGCTATTCCAGAACCCCAGTTTTTTAGTGTACTGAAAGACTTACTTATGTTTGACCCGTTATCTAGTGGCTATTTTTCTAATCCTACCAGTGTTGGTCATTCTGACAACGTCGCATCCGTTGTGAGCAAGTGGAATCTTACTTTTTCCGGGGAAAATAACACATCTTCAGTTTTTTGGTTCATTCAGAGGGTTGAGGAACTGTGTCAGTGCCATGACATAAGTCCCGACAAGATAGTTCGTTGCCTACCAATTTTACTTTCTGGTAAAGCGTTGCAGTGGTACAGGTTGTCACCATTCCATTACACTTCATGGAACGAATTTGTGTGCAACATAAAAGCCCGTTTCACTCCCCAAGATTTCGCGTATGCTTTGAAACAGGAAATCTACGCTCGAACTCAAGGCCCCTCCGAGAAGATTGACGATTATGTCACGGCTGTACGCCTCCTCACAGCCAATTTGCCACAGCCATTCCACCCACAGGAACTTTTCGAAATTATTTATAGGAATTTAAATCCTATATATAAGTACTTCATACGTCGCATTTCGGTACGCTGTATTGAGGACATAATTCTACATGGACGCGAATATGAGAACAATTCTCGGTCGAGTTTGAGTTATGTTCCACCCCCTATTTCTCACGAAGTCATGTTTCCTGAACTAGCTTGTGCGACTAGCACACAACATGCGTTTACTTCTGTGGCCCATCCCGTTATCTCAAACAAGATTGTCTCTTTTAATCTCCCCTCTCGTCCTCCCATAAATCACGTCCAAAGTGATAGTCACGCTGCCTGCCAAACGCATTCTACCTCCCGTGTCCACAATAATCCTCCAGATACCAAACGAGTCTCCGCAAATATCTTATGTTGGAATTGCAACAATCACGGTCATAACTTCCGTGAATGTGCCGCTAGATCCCGTAAGTTCTGCTACGGTTGTGGGATGTCAGATGTGACTAAATTGACCTGTCCAAATTGTAATTTCAACCAGGAAAACTGTTGAAGTGCTGTCCTGAGTTCGACCCGTCGGGCAGCCCTCAAAGCAGGTATCGCGATCCTTATCTTTGTTTTGCTTCTGTATCGCAACCTTGGGTCACATTATCTTTTCATCATGTCACAACTCAAGCCATTTTGGATTCTGGAGCCACGGAGAGCTTTATCCTTCGCTCTGTGGCGGAACAAATTCCAGCGCTGCGCATCTGTCCTCACGAGGATGGACGTGAGCGAAAGTTCGTGTCAGCTGGTTCATCTACTATCAACGTTACCGGTACTGTTTTATGTCATCTCAAGATCCATGGTTTTTCATGGGATCACCAGTTCCACGTAGTTGATAATTTATCCACCCAAGTCCTTTTAGGGACAGATTTCATGCGCAAAACAGGTTTACAATTAGATTTTGCGAGTAATTCATTTAGCTTTCTGTTTCATTCCAACAAACAATTCCCGTTCGAAGAATGCACCTCTCGTGTTAGTGAAGTGTCCACAGTGCATTCTGTCCAGCTGCCTCTGTCGTTATTTTCGGAAGAGCGTGAGGTGCTGAGTGATTTGGTGAACGAATTCTCGGATGTCCTCACAGATAAATTAGGTTCAGCGGTAGGTCACGAATGTCATATCGATCTCACAGACAATGTCCCGGTTCGATCCTCGCCATTTGCATGTTCACCTCCAAAGCTGTTGGCTATGAGAAAATATGTCAAAGAGCTACAAGATAAAGGAGTAGTCGTTCCTTCCAAGTCGGCGTATGGTTCTCCAGCTTTTCTGATTCCCAAGAAAGACGGCGAATATAGATTAGTTGTCGACTACAGGAAGCTGAATAAGAAGGTTGTTTTTGACAATTTTCCGTTACCTACACTCGACAGCGCTTTTCAGCATTTTCATGGAGCTAACTATTATTCTATTATTGATCTCAATTCCTCATATCATCAAATTCCGTTGGACGCCGAGAGCCGTGATTTTACCGCCTTTTCCACACCTTTTGGGTTATTCAACTTCAATAGATTACCTAAGGGTATCGCTGTCGGAGCACAAATTCTTAGTCGTGTGTAAGATGATCTCTTAGGTGACTTGAAATTTAAGTTCGCCTTCAATTATTTAGATGACCTTGTTGTTTATAGCAAATCTTTCGAGGAGCACGTAACTCATCTCCGTGAAGTTTTCTCTCTCCTCAGAAAAGCGGGACTCACTATCAATCCCGAAAATACCTCTTTGGCCCGCACGCAGATCAAGTTCCTAGGACATGTTCTGTCGACTAACGGTATTAGCGTCATGCCTGATAGAGTTGAATGTATTAAGAATCTACCGGTGCCTACCTCTGTGAAAGCTCTACGCCGTGCCATGGGCATGTTTGGGTTTTATTCCAGGTTTATCAGACATTTCTCAGATATTTCGGCTCCATTGAATGCCCTCAAAAAGAAGAACGCTAAATTTATATGGGGTCCAGAGCAAGATAAAGCTTTTAACACTTTAAAAGAGAGTCTTACATCTGCCCCTGTGTTGCAAGCTCCAGATTTCGAGTCTAGGTTCTTCCTCCATTGCGACGCTAGTGATCTAGCTGTGTCAAGCGTTTTAAGTCAACACGTGGACGGGAAGTTTGCGCCTGTAGCTTTTGCTAGTCGCATGCTTAATAAACATGAACGTCGCTATTCCATCTTTGAAAAGGAGTCCCTAGCTGTTGTCTTTGGCTGCGAGAAATTCAGGAGTTTCCTAGAACATCGCCATTTCACTGTCTACACCGATAATGAAGCTCTGAAATGGAGCATGTCGCATGTAAAGAAACTTGGTCGTATCAATCGGTGGATTTTGAGACTATCGTCGTTCAAGTTCGACATTGTACACGTGAAAGGCAGTGAAAACTCTGTGGCTGATTGTCTCTCGCGCATGTTCGAGGATTCCACTATTTCCGCTCCTAGTCAGATTGTTCCTCCTTCTGTCGAAACTTCACCTCAGGAAATGCCTGAAAATGTGTTTTTATTACAGTTTAGTCCATGGTCCTTCGTAGATATACGTAAGTTTCAGGCAGATGATCTTTATTGTCGTGAACTCCGTGAGAAAATTACCAACAAGGACCCCACTGTGAGTGAATTTTGTGTCCGTAATGATGTAATTGGCCGTCTCCTCCCTGGTTCAAACTCCTTCAGAATTTTCGCCCCTGAGAATGTTCGTAATATGCTCTTAACATACTATCATTCTTCGGCTATAGGCTTACACGTTGGAATGTACCGTACTTTACGCAAAATTGACTCTGAATTCTATTGGCCTACGATCAAACCAGACGTGTTTGATTTTGTAAAAAAATGTCACACCTGTCAACGCTCTAAACCAGCGCAAAATACGCAGATAGGTTTGCATAGTGCTCATGTTGTTACTCGTCCTGGAGAACGGTTATTTATTGACATATTCGGTCCTATGACACGTTCTAGGTCTGGTCATCAGGCGATTTTGACAGTGATCGACGGTTTTTCTAAGTTTGTCTGGCTCTTTCCAGTTAAGGACATTTCTGCAAAAGGGACGGTCCATTTATTATGTAAGCATATTTTTGCTATATTTGGCCCGCCCAAGTTCCTTGTTACCGATAATGCTACCATTTTCAAGTCCAAAACTTTCAAATCTATGACCTTCAGTTGGGGCATTAATCACGTGTTATTAGCACCGTTCAGACCACAAGGCAATCAGGTAGAGAGATTTCATCGTAATCTGAAAGCTTGTCTAACCGCCTTCCATAATGTGGAACAATCCAATTGGGATGTCAACTTGCATTATTTTACCTTAGGTTTTAATACCTCGTTTCATTCGTCTATTCAAACCACACCAGCGGAATTGTTTATAGGCCGTAAACTCGTTGATCCCCTGATGCTCCGTTGGAATATCGAGTATTTGTCTATCCCGTCTCGAGCCATCTCTACTCAAGAGAAATGGGATTCCGCCGTCGCTAGCCTTAAGCGGGCTAGACAGAAGGTCTCAGCACGGTACAACCAACGTAGAAAACCTGTTCATTTTCAGATAGGAAATAGGGTTTTGGTGCGACTACATCCTATTAGTAATGCAGCTTCCGGCATCTCCAGTAAACTGTGTTTGCGGTGGTCCGAACCAAGGACCATAACCAGATTCCTGAACAACGTGACTGTGGAAATGATTTCTAATGACGATCCTCAACTAATTTCTGTTTCTCATGTAGCAAATCTTAAGAAATACCATGAATGATTTGGTGTCTGTGTAATTATTTGTTTATCTAGAGTATGTATTTCTTTCAGTGTTTTGACGCGGCGATCCCAGTGTTGATGTTTTTACAGGATCCCTGCCTGTTTATTTAGTTTAGTGTGTCCATGATTGTTTTCAGTATCTCTTAACCGTCCGCGAGTGTTATCGCGCGCTGTTTTCTTTCTCTCTCCCTTAGACCACACCGCATCCAAGTAGTGTAATATCATTTTATCAATGGTTGTGACGACAGAACATTCCATTGGAAATACAGGGTGCTCCACAGATTAAGTTTTATTAACCATTTATACCACAATGTAACTCTTTTTTTTCTATATTAGGAATATTGGGAGGAAGGAAAATCTCTGCAGCCTTGACGTCAACTGCAATGGTCCTGGGTTCCCCCTTGTTCATCTTCAGGCCTTTGGATTACAACTTCTCGTTATTCATCGGAAATTTCTAAAAACAGAAAAATGTTATTCCTTGTGAGATAACTCGTAACTTAAATGTTCATTTTTTTCTCCCTAGTCAAAATTTGCTGCTGACGCGTTTAGTGAATTGAGTGTTTTGTGTGATAAGGTTGGTACCACCTTCTCTCATGGGGCACTGCTTCGCTGGCATTTTAGGCAGCGGATTTTGTATTCGTTGTGTTTTTGCACCTAAATTTCATTTTTCTAGGTTTACTTAGCCAAAATTCCCCTCACTCACTTAACTGCTTGTGCGTTTGATGTATAATTCAAAGAGATGGACTTGTGCTATACCAAGCCTCTGTGAAAGGCAATGAGTTTGGAACTCTAATGTGAGCTACTCCGTGTGTTTGTGTGATATGAGACTCTCTCCTTGCGAGCCATTTTATGAATGAAACAAGAGTGCATCTTATACCATATATACAAAAAAAAAATGTTTTGTGTTTGTATTTTGTAAACATTTCTTTTTCTTCAAGGAAGTGGGGGAATTTTGAGCCATTTTTATGAGATATATAAGTTACTCCTTTGTGCCATTTTTATCTGATGTGATCAATGCACGCCTTTGTGAAACCTTGGTCTGTGAAGCTATTAATAGCCCTCTGATGTCTTAATACCATATATGGACATATCTGCATCTTGTCCCCTTATTGGCCAGTGATTTATATTTTGGAAGGGGTCGTGACCAATCAAATTTTAGCACGCAGTTACCTTTGTGTTGCGTCGTCATTTGCTTTGTTTCGAGGCATTTCTTTCTTGCAGCCAAGTAGGCTAGTCGTATTCCCATATTCTATGGAAAGTGCCCGCGTTCAAGGTGAAACCATGGCGAGGTGTCTGTGTGTCGTAATCAGTAATTGCTTTACTGTAGTTCTGTTTCATAATTCGGTAATTTAAAACTCTTTTTCTGTGTTATTTTCTTTTGGTCGCGTGTACTTGCCCCCTCCCGATATTTTCCCTCCGCCCTTTGTGTGCGTGTAATTGCTGGTGAGTTTTGTTTTGTATGGTAGTGTTATTTTCATTTATTTTGATAACGTAGTTTTTGTACTTTAAGGGTGGAAAGTTATGTATGTGGGCTGGGCTGTCTTCGCTTTACTCTGGTGTGCTTGACGGTGGGTTTGCCTACCTTGTAGGGGGCACCTTTGGGTCTGTCATCCAGAGTGTATCTTATCGTAGAACAACATAACGGGATTGGAGATTATTTTTCTTGCTTCCCGTAATGCTTTGTTCTTTATCTTAATGAGTTCACAAAAGGAGGTCTCGCCATTGCTATTTTGCTGGTGACCTAACCTGTGATATTCTTGTGTCTGTGAATGCCCATATTTTGCGCATCACATATTTTTGTCGTCTTTGTGTGCCCTTATCTCCTACGCATACTTTCAATTTTTAAAGTATATTTTTGGCTTTGCCGATAATTTAATGTAATTTTTCCTTTTGTCTAATTTCCTATTTTTCTCGTAACTCACTCGTTCTTGCATGTGCCTCCGCGTCTTTCTTCCTTACTCCTCCCCTCCCTCTCACCCCTCTCCACCCCGTTCTGAACCATTGTACCCCCTCCTATTTTGTTCATCCCTTTTGACACGCTTTGTCTAAATTTTGGAGAACGTATCTTGACTTCGTTGAGTGTAGTCGTTTCTGAGTTTTGTCTTTTTTTATCTAATTACGACATACTTACATTTAGTCATCGTTTCATCTTGCCTTGAACACGTTACCTTAACTTATCTTATTTTATTTCATTTTAATATAATTTAATTTAGTATATTTTCGATTTTTCTTCCTAATTTGTATTTTTCTTGCGGTAAACTAATTTTGTGTTTAATTTGTTGGTCATTTCTCTTCTTGCTTTTAATATCTCTGGGATCGTTGTACATTGTGGTTCTTATTTAAATACATTTTATCTTTGCCTAAGTATCTCTGCTTTTGCGTCACGCCTTATTTTAATTTTAGTTACCTTCTTCGAGTTTTGTCTGGTTTTTACTACATTTTGGTTTGTCGGTCTTATTAGCGTACTTGTGACGTTACACTGCCTCTGATTTAAATTTGTTCATCTTTGGATTTTACTGTAGTTTAATTTTAATTAGCTTTCCCCCTTTCTTTTGGGATTGCTTTCTGGTTTGCCTTTTAAAATTTGGGCCCAGCGAAAGCCAAACAAGACTGCGATCTCTCCGTTTTTCTTTCTTCTATTTTATTTTTATTTTATATTTCTTCGGGGATAGGGGAAGAGCTTCAGCTACGTTTCCACTGACGTCTGCTGCGTACGTAAGTATATGTTTATTTCTATTACTTCATCTTAAGTTGCGTACAGTAGTTATTAGGGTCGTGAATGAGGTAGGTGTCCAGGGACTCCGAGTACCATACAATCCCGGTATGTGCTTGGAAAGCACGTGGAAGAATCCGGGGAAATCCAAACTCAGGATAGCCACTGTCAGTGCCGAGTTCGGACCTCCAATCACCAGACTTGCTGCTATCGTGGTGCGCGATTAAACGCACAAGCCTACACCGCGGCGGAAGGGAAGAATACATCCGTGGTCTTATGAAAGGACATCCCAACTTGAGCATCGTGGGATGCCACGGGAAATCATCTTGTGGTGATGGTGGGAAGTAAGGAAGCTTGTGGTTTTTTAAGACCGTAAATATCGTGATCATGAGCCACGGGACCTCCGTTTTACGTGAAATCCGAACCACAGGACATGGCATTTCACTTTGAATAAATCACACATGCATTGACCGGAAATGAAACCCGGTCCGCCGTGGTGAGAGGCCAACAGCTGAGCACGCAAGCTCACAGGTGTTGTCGTCACACTTCCAAGTCTGTTGGACGCTGCGCCTCCTGCTTCGGACACCCGGTGTTCGTTCCGTTATATAGTGAGGTATTTTGTGTCGGCCTAAACAGCTATTTTCACTATTTATGTTCCCAATAGATATATATTTTTAGTTCCCTATATTTTATTTATTTTTCTACACTAAAATTTTCGTTTCTTGTTTCCTCCTCACGATCTCTCTAAGGCTCTTTTGCCACTCAGAAAATGGTTCTTTTGGACTGATCTATACATGTCTTCAAGTTTTTAAGAAATTTCCCTGCTTCTATTCTCAAGAGGCTCGTTTTAACTTGGCCTGTTTCGATCCTCGTCATAGGCGAAATATTGATCTTCGAACTAACAACAATCCTCCATTTAATAGGAGTCACAAGACAGCCAGGTCCAATAGGATTGGTTTGGTAACAACATATTCAACGATTTTCATGGAATGAACTTTTGCTTTTAGACACGATACCCTGCTGGTATTTTGGTTTTCATATGGACACACGAAAGATTTGTCTTGACAAGCACTTAAAAGTGCCCCCCTTTTAAAATGTTGTTTTTAAAGTGTTTTTTCATATGTCGCCTGTTAACATTTTTAAATGTCTCTGTAATTTTTGTCACATTCAAGTGTTTTTATCACCACATCATCTTTTCATGATTATGTTCCATTTTCATCCATTTTTTTAAATGTTAGTTTTACCGTTCATCAATGCATCCTATGATTATGCTGATAATCTGTATGTTATTGGCTGATGAAGGGGCCATCATAATAGGCCCCGAAACATGTACCAAATGGTTTTAATATAGACCCATATATACATTTTGTGTATTGATCAGGCGGATACCCCAATTTTATTATACTTGATTGTCAGTCAATACGGAACCATGACTGAGTCTATTTTCATGGCACATTCAAGAAATCCTACGTACATAAAAGTCAGGCAACTCGACACACCAAATAGAAACATAAAAGAAGTTAGTGTGTTTAAAAGCCTATTATTACTATTATTAGTATTAATAATATTTTTATTACAGTTGTTGCACTATCTTCACACAAAGATAGACCAACAGTTCCTCAAATTAATTTACCAAATCCTTAGGATTTCCATTTTCTATGCATAGGCCATGCGGCTGGCAAAATCCTCAACAGATACACCATCACTAGTCATGTAGCCACTCCCCTTGAAGGTGTGAATCAGCTGTTCATAGGCTCGGTTTGTGTATTTCAATGCCATTGGCAGACAAGGCGAGTAGGTCACTCGACTTCAGGCTCTTGTCAACATTCCTCAGCGTAGGAGGGGAGGGAGACGGGGAGAAGTCAGCTGTGCTGCTGAGGGGAACGAAGTGTAAGCCCGTTTCCAAGACATTGACCGACGATATTTGTGATTTAATTCCACGTACACTAATTAAGATCCGACTGAATTTCATGAAGATATTTGCTTAGAATACCATCTTCTATCACCAGTGTAACGGACTTCCATCATATCAAATACACCCTGTATACCAGGTGAGTCAGTCGCCCCTTATTATTTTAGTTTTCGGCCACACTTCCAACGTCTGATGTCAACATGGTCGACAGTTCCCCGTCCATAGCCAAGCCACAATGACCCTAAACGACTTTGCAAGATTTATGACGACATTGAAGCAAGACCTTTACAAAAACATGTGTGCGACAAGTGATAATTCAAAGCATCAAACTGTCATGCGCGCTTGTACAAAGAACATGCCGATGACACGGTTTCAGTTGGATACGAAAATGACGCTAGATACGGTGGCTCACTTATAAAAAACGTGAATGAACCTTCGAAACGGAAAGCAGTATCACATATCATACGCTTTCAGGCAAGCAGAAGGGACAAGTAGCCGTGGAACAATGGTCTAAGTGCGTAGAAGATAATCGTCCTTTTTTTTGGGAGTTGGGTTCAAATCTCACCACCGCTAAATATTTTTATGCACATTTTAAGTTTCGGGAGGTACCTGAAAGAAAACCCCTCGAAGAATGAGGGGTCAGGAAAAATGAGAGAAGAGCCAATTAAGGCGGAAAAGGAGAGACTCCCTAGGCCTCGAATACCCTAATACCGTCGGGGTCGGAAGAGAACAAGAGTTCACCAAGGGAGGTCGACAGGAAAGAAGGCGGAGAGGAGCCCGGCACAAGCAAGTCGAAGCAATGCTAGACTCAGCTGGGGTCCTGTGGTCGCCAACCCACGTCCCACTATATGTGAGCACCTGGGGTATCAAATACAAGAACATGGCGATGAAATAACCAGCGCTTCTAGGCTGCACACTGTGTCAAGCCAGTCCACATTAAACCTTCAATAATCACCGAATGATATTAGTCAAATGTGGCACGAATGCCCTTTTATATTATTCCCAAAGCTTAAAATGTGCATAAAAATATTTAGCGGTGGTGAGATTTGAACCCAGCTTCCAAAAACAGGACGATTATCTTTTACGCACTTAGACCAATGCTCCACGGCTACTAACTTATCCCTTCTGCTTGTCTGAAAGCGTATGATATGTGATACTGCTTTCCGCTTCGAAGATTCATTCACGATTTTTATCAGTAAGCCACCGTACCTAGCGCTCGTATCCAACTGAAACCGTATCATTGGCATGTTCTTTGTACATGGCCGTATGACAGTTAGATGCTTTGAATTATCACTTGTCGCACAGATGTTTTTGTAAAGGTCTTGCTTCCATGTCGTCATAAATCTTGTAAAGTCGTTCAGGGTCATTGTGGCTTGGCTATAAACGGGGAACTGTCGACCATATTGGCATCAGACGTCGGAAGTGTGGCCGAAAACTAAAAAATTAAGGGGCGGCTGACTCACCTGGTATAAGACCTTACACCAGTTGACAGATAAAGAAAAGTGTGTTAATGCCATTACTCAACTACAGATATCAACTCGTTTGATAAATATCAAATTGTTCACCTATTCCGAAACAAGCATTTATCTAACATTTATGCACCAATTCTTCGTCATATTACATCAAGGGTACTTTCATGTCAGCACGATTACTGATTGGCACATATTCAAAATTTTAAACTCCGTATTGGTTGATGATCTCCTTATTCATCTCAAGCACTGATCTATTTACTTACTAATTCAAGCACTAAACTACGTTCATGTCGGCATATTCAATAATTGGCACCTATTCAGAATTTTAACTTCGTGTTGAAGATAAGAAGAGTTGCATTTAACTATTTGCTAATTCGTTTATCACTGATCTATATTAATTATTGGTTACAGAACTTTATTAGCCAATTTTCAATTTTAAAAAGATAGGCTTATGAGATCACCTTTTGTCCGTGTGGGTGTGCGTGTGTGTGCGTGTGTGAGGTGTGTGTGTGTGTGTCCCTAATAACTTCTAAATGGCTAGAGCGATTTCAATGAAACTCGGTAAGTTCGTAGCACTATTCCGGACGACCCCGACCGTGCCCTTCACGTTTTGTTACGTCTCACCAATCCAACATGGCAGCTGTGCGAAATATTTCACCAGCATTGAATATCTCCGAAACTATTCCCGATATCACCCTGGAATTTTTTATGGTGATAAAGGGAACTACTAGAAGTTCACCTATGTGACCTTTTAAAAACTGGTAACTACAAAACCAACATGGGGGCCACGCGAAGATGCAACTTTTAAATAGACGTTTCTCGCGATTTAACCAACCAATCGCAATAAAACTTGGTACAGTATATGTTAATACACATTGTAATGCACCGACATCTAACTTTGTTCAATTGTTTACATAACCACAAGATGGCGGATGTGCGAAAAATTTCACCGGCATTCTATAATTATGAAACTATTAGCGGTATCATCCTGAAATTTTGTACGGAGATAAAGGGCACTACTGGAAGTTCATCTATAAGACTTTCAAAAACCGGTTAACTACAAAACGAACATGGCGGCCTAGCGAATTTGAAAATGTTAAATAGACCTTTCTCGCGATTTAATGTTCCAAACGCAAAGCAATCTGATACAGGAAATGTTTATACACATTGTAATGCACTGGTATCTAATTTAGTTCAATTGTTTACATAACCTCAAGATGGCGGCTGTGCAAATTTTAAAATTAAGTTTGTATTTCTTGTGTCGTAATCATGCGATCGAAGTGAAAGTTTGAATAATGAAGCTACGCAATAATTTTCCTTTAATGTCTCTATGCCTATACATTTTACAATCCAACATGGCGACCATCTGAAATATTTAGACGGCTCTGAATATCTACGAATCTATTACAGCAATAAAACTTGGAATTTTGTATGTTGATAGTGGCAGTTAACATAAGTAGGATATATGAACATAGGCTGTATAGTTATTCACGGAACTACTTGTTTTAAAATAATTTTAAGTGTATTATTTTGATAAGAATTATTATATAGTTTAATACTTGTTTTACATTCGCCAATAATATTTTCTCGTTTTTTAACTACATTTTGAAAAGAAAAGAAAAAAAAAGACAAGTATTTTATTTTCATTATAATTAATTTGTTTTGTAAAAGTTATTCAGTTTTATTCAATTTTAACATAAATATTTCTTTTCTTATTAGATTTAAGTACTTGTATGTTAGTTTAGCTTAATTCTTAATAGATGTTCATTATTTAGCTGAAGATGGCCTCATTGAAGGCCGAAACATGTCCTATTTATATAGAATATTTATAAATTGAGTATTTATTTGGCGTATAATATTGAATATTTGATTAACTTCTATCAATACGGATTTTAAATAATTTGTTTTAATGGCAAATGTACTCGCATTTCATTTGGGGGATATAACCGAAAATGCATAGCTGGATTTAAAAGTTCACTGAGTTCACAATATAAAACATAGAGCTTTGAAACTTTGCACAGTTGTCTAATGGTATTTGATCTATTACGTGCCAAGCAACAGCTATCTTGGGTGGCAAAATGGCACCAGTACAGTCACTGCAAAACGTTTGTTGCATCCACTTATTTAGGTACACTTTACAACATAACTATAAAAGACCTAGCCTGAGCTTTTAACTAGTTTAAATATATGTCACTATCTCCAACTTTATGAAGAATTATCAAAATATCGTGAAAAGTTTTTATTTATGGTCATTTGAATTTTGGATTCTATAAACCTCAATGAAAATAAGAATGTAAATGAATGAAAATTCTACAAATGGTTAAATAGAAGCATAATTCTTCATACATATGTGTATAATATTACTCAATAAACAATCCCTGAAAATTTCAGTTATGTAGCATTTATTGTTTCACAGAAAACTGTATATATGAGGTGGAAAAATTGATAATGAGAAAACAACGTTTGAAAGTTGGATATGTTCTTTTACTCACATTTAAGTAACTTTGTCGATAGGCATGGAGCATGAGATATAAATTTATTTTAAAAATACTTCCGGTTGAGCAAGAGCTTGAAATTTTTACACAAAGTATAAAGGAGGCCATACATATAAAAATACATATTTCAAAATTTTTATATGTTGACCCCTGGTCGGTTACATCCCCCCTTAACTAACTAAGATAAGCGCCATCGTACATTTTTCTCAGGATTATTATTTGATATTCATTTTATTCACCACAGTGGTGGTGATACCTTGACGTATATTTTGGTGGGTTTCTGTAACTAGGTGACAATGTCCCTTGTTATTGCCGCTTTACCCTTTTCTTTGTTGCTGGGCGCTAGGCCTATTGACGCCCTGGCGTGCAGTGCAACTCGCCTTCTTGTCTTGGCCAGCAGCGGTTGTGCAATGTGAGCTCCTGCTCTGGGCGATGTTGCCCATGTGATATTGAAAGTATTTTAGTCATGTTTGCGTGTGATTTTACGTTTAAGGTAATGAGTCTCTTATTTGCTCATTGCCGAGCTTGTGGAGCTCGTATTTTTGCTTCGTTTTCTACATTTTGGCGGAAACAGTTTGAATTTATTTCCGTTACATAACATGGTGGTGTGTTCGTTTTGTTGGGAGCGTCTCTCCTGCTTCTGCCATGAAGCCTGTTTCTAAGTCATATAATTACCTCGCTTTCATGCTGGACATTATTTTAATTTCCATTCATGGGGAATTTTTCCTGTTTTTTGAACCCTTTTCCTGCATTTTTCGTGCTGACACCTGCTGTACCCAAGTACCGGCCACGTGCTAGATCAATTCCCTTCCCAGGGTTTTTAGGAGTGATTTTCTGTGTTTACTTAATGTTGTTTGTGTCCCAATGTAATTACTTTTTGTTAATACATTTTTATATTATTTTCATCATTTCTTTCACATGGTTGAGGTAACCCATTTATTCCATTACCGCCCATTGGGGGTAAGTCCCAGCAGCCCACTCCCCAAGCATCCTGCTGGTTCCCCCTTTTCCGTCATAAAGGTAGCATTAACAAATCTGGGCGGATAAATCATAGGGCAGTTTGTTATTTTTCCGGGTACTTTTTGATTTATCAGTAATAATTACAGTAGTGTGTTTGTACGGGTTCTAGCGCCACCTCCACCTCACCCACATCACAAGAAGGCGGCGGTGCGATATCTCTCGAACGCATGGTCGGATTTTGACGAATGAGGTGTCGTTGAACTCGGGCTGACACCCCTTTCCAATGGACAACTTATTTCCACCCCAAAATAAAACCTACCCCTACTAGGGGGTGAAATTGTAAATTTTTAGAGAATCTCTCTTTCCAAGTGAAATATGTGAGAGTTTGAATGCCAATATGGAATTAAACGTTGTCCCGCAAACCAATAATCAAAGAGAGGCATATTAGGCCTTGAGGTGAGAGCCCCTGTTATTGTTGACGAGTCCCTGTCGTCGGGCCCCTGTTGATGGGTTATTGTTGACGGGTCATTGTTGACAGGTCATTGTTGACGAGTCCTTGTTGACAGGTCCTTGTGGACGAGTCCTTGTTGACGAGTCCTTGTTGACAGGTCCTTGTGGACGAGTCCTTGTTGACAGGTCCTTGTGGACGAGTCCTTGTGGACAAGTCCTTGTGGATGAATCCCCTTGGACTGGTCCCTACGGACTAGCCCATGAATTTATTTAAATTATGTCAAAGGGCCTAACTACATTTGCGTGTAAAGCATTGTGTTGAACTGACGTTGTTCACTAATCCCCCACTACTATACTGTGATAACGATATGAAAGGAAAGTGACGAAATACATGTGAACATACAAGGATCTAACTTGGTGGATGGATGTGTCATTTGTAGTTGAAAGAGAATAATACATGTTCTTAAGATGTTAAAACTGAGGAGATGGTACATGCAGTAAACCGACTTGTTATTTCCTGTGTCATATTACAGACATGACAGAGAGCGCACAGTTCTGTTGCCATGACTAACGCTGCAGTAATTTGAAACCCCCGGTGTTTTAAGACAATGGGTGATGATCATGCAAAGTTAGCAGTCATTGGATATTACACAGGTGTTCCTTCCGGTGTCATGTTGCTGACATGGCAGAGAGCGCACACTGCTGTTGCTATGACTGACGCTGCAGTAATTTGAAACCGCAAATGTTCATTAAGACAATGGGTGATGATCATGCAAAGTCAGCAGTAATTGGATATTACACAGGTGTTCCTAGTGCACTTTGGACTCTCAGCTGTATTGGGAAAGGAATTGCAATGATCTGCAAAAAACTGCTGACACGAACGATGAGAGTTTATATAAAAGAGGTGTCATGTATTTCCCTACTGTCAGTCTTTATTACTCGCTTTGAGTGAACAGTGCTCTATTACTGCTCAAGAGTTGTAAAAAAGCCTTTTTGGTAGAAAATCATTAAATTATTTTGCAAGGTAAGTACTTATTATTAATGGATTGTAGTCTTTTATCACTAATTGATGTTGAAGTTATTGATTGGAATGTATTCATTGATTGATTGATTGATTTGTTTACAGATAATTGGGTACCTGTAGGTTACCAGATTCCTAAAATCTGTTCATTCAGTGGCAGCAGTTGTTAAATTATTAAAAGGTAAGTGCCCCCTCTAATAACTTTTCAACAGTTAGAGTGATATTTTCCAATGATCACCACTACATGTCAGTGAAAAAGGTATATTTGGCAGTCAAAAGTTGGAACTACTTGACCATGGTGTGTAAAGCTAATTTTGTAGGTTAGATTTTGATTACCGCTCTATTAAGTCTGTATGTTCATTGCTAGGTGTCAGTGACAGAGGGAATATTTAAAGACTTAACCTCAGTTCACCTAACATAACCTAACTTTACCTAACTTAACCTTGTCACGTGACATGTTTTACAAGTTTAGACTTGCTTTATGACTGACTATGACGTCACACTTAGCTCACTTAACTGGTGGCTGCTGGTTTCTATCACGTGACATGTTCTACAAGTTTAGACTTGTTTTAAGACTGGCTATGACGTCACACTTAGCTCACTTAACTGGCGATCGCTGGTTTCTATCACGTGACAGGTTCTACAAGTTCAGACTTGCTTTAAGACTGACTATGACGTCACACCTAGCTCACTTAACTGGCGACCGCTGGTTTCTACCACTCTATCCAGTTCCAATGTTCACCGCTAAGTGTCAGTGACAGTGGTATATAGTAACCCCAGTAACAACTACATGAAGTTAGACTTGCTACGAATTCACAAATGATCGATTTAAATACCCTGCTATAACCATTGACTGGAATATAATTAAACTATTTATATTGTACTTTGTTTTATCATTTATTAACATTTATGATTTCTTCCTTTTATAGGTAATTTCGAAAGGGATCATCATGTTCAAGTGTGGTGACTGTAAGAAACAGTTCTCAAGACCTGACAGCCTTCAACGGCATGCAAATGTTAAACATGACATTAAAATGTTTGTGTGCAGTCATTGTGCTACCACATTTAACAGACAAGATAATCTTGCACGTCATGTAAATTTTATGCATGTTAGTTCAACACCATTTTCGTGTTCAGTTTGCGAACTTGGTTTTTCTGCTGTAAAGCGATATCAATCCCACATGGTTGAAGTGCATGGGGAACAACAGGAATTAAAAACTCTAAAACCATTAACTAGCACGGAACCTTTAAACAAATGTGATGCTCAAAAGCGTAAACGTTCTCAAGATTGTGAAAATAGTTGTGCAACAAAAAGAAAGAAGAATGGTGAACCTTCGATAACACATTGTGATGTATGTAATATTGATATACCTTCTTCAATCATTCATGGACATTTACGCAGTATTCAACATAAAAATAACGCTTGCCATGAAATATATTCTGGGAATATTCAACAAATTGGTAGTGCGTTTAAAAGTCGAATTGCTAGTTACAGACTTCATAGTGAAGAAAAAACTCAAAGTATTGCATTTAAAAAAATGTACAACCTACTGCGTTTGGCTTGGTAGGTAATGTTTTATTAGAGCATAAAACAATTAAAATGAATTTTGAACTTTCTCGACTCTATGTAAAAACAGGGAGTGAAGGTGAAATTACGGATATCAAATCTTTTAATATAAAAACATAATTGTTAGCGAATCAACTAATATTAGTGATATATACCAAAATATTTCAAGTGCTATCATTGTGAAGAGTGAAGAGTTCCTGGAAAGGGAGTCAGGTTGGGCGTTGGTTGAAGTACTTTATTTAGAAACCGACCTGAATAAATATAACCCCTTTCGAGCATCATCATACATTGATTTACCAGAATGGATCAAACGTAAGCATGCTTGTGTAAACGTTGTGAATAATGATGACGCATGCTTTGCATGGGCTGTAACCTCAGCTCTCCATCCAGCAGTAAGGGATGTGGAGAGAACATAATCTTATCCTCACTATTCTTCAGTGATAGATTTAAAAGGAATAGAATTTCCTATGGCGATAAAAGACATTAAACATTTTGAAGAGCTGAACAATGTAAGTATTAATGTGTATGGAATTGAAAACAAGAGTATAGTAGGTCCTCTATATTATACTCAGGAAAAAAAGGATGCTCATGTTAATTTACTATACATAACTAAAGGTGAAAATGCCCACTATTGTTGGATAAAACAATTAAGTAGACTTGTTGGTAGTCAGATATCAAAAGATAAATCTAAAACGTGGTTGTGTGATGGCTGTTTGCTATATTTCAGAAAAGAGGATCAACTAACTCAACATCAAAAATGGGGATGTAATCATGTGTGTACGGTATTACCGACTCCTAAAAATAACATTCTAAAATTTAAGGATTATGAGAAACAACTTCGAGTACCATTTGTTATATATGCTGACTTCGAGGCTTTGCTAAAACCATTTAATACATGTTCATCGAATCCAGCCCAACCTTTCACCAACACTACTCACATTCATGAACCTTTTAGCTTTGCATATTATATTAAATGTAGTTATGATGACTCTCTAAATAAGTTTTAGCTCTATAGAGGACCTGATGCACCTAAAGTTTTTATGGAAAGGCTTGAGAAAGATGCCTTCCGTATATCCTCTATTTTAAATACGATCATTCCAACGGAGCCACTAACTTCATCAGAGCAAATGAATTTTGAAACTGAAACTAATTGTTTTATATGTGGTGAATGTTTATATACAGACAGGGTTCGCGATCATTACCATTTAACAGGAAAATATCGTGGTGCTGCACACCAAGAATGTAATTTAAATTATAGAGTAAGTAAATTCATTCCGGTCATTCTACATAACGGTAGCAAATACGATAACCACTTTATCGTTAAAGAATTTGGAGCTTCAGATGTGAAAATTGATGTGATTGCAAATAATAAGCGACAATACAGATCGTTCACAAAATACATCAAAACTATCAATAAAAAAAACTATAAAACTGCGATTTTTAGATTCATTCCGCTTTATGCCAAGTAGTCTTGATAAGCTGGCTAGTAATTTAAAATCAGATTAGTTTCATGAAGTTCAACGTGTCTTTCCTAAAGAAGATGATTTTAATTTGATTCGCCAAAAGGGTATATTCCCTTATGAATATATTAACTGTGTGGAACGTCTTGAGGAGTGTTCTTTACCACCAAAAGATGCATTTTACAGTTCCTTAAACACAAGTCATATCAGTGATCAGGAATATTTACATGCACAACGTGTATGGACACAGTTCGATTTTCAAACTTTAGGAGAATTTTCAGACATATATTTGAAGACAGATGTGTTATTATTAGCAGATGTTTTTGAAAATTTTCGGAATGTTTGTATGAAAACTTATGACATTGATCCTTGTCAGTATTTCACTGCTCCTGGGTTAAGTTTCAGTTCAATGTTGAAAAAAAAGTAAATTTAGAATTAATGTCTGATATAGACATGATCAATTTTATAAAATCATCAATTCGAGATGGATTAAGTCAATGTAGTGGACGGTACTCTAAAGCGAATAATAAATACATGCGTAGCTACAACCCTTGTGAAGAGTCAAAGTATATTGTCTACCTCGATGCAAATAACCAATATGGTTGGGCTATGAGTCAATATCTACCACTGAAAGATTTTCGCTGGCTGACACAACCTGAAATTGATGTCTTACATGTTGACACTCTTAATGATAACGATGATAAAGGATATATTTTAGAGGTAAATCTTGAGTACCCTAAAGAGTTACATGATGATCATAATGATTTACCATTTTGTCCTGAGAATATGAAATCTCCATACATCACATCACGAACAAAAATGTTAATTGCTAATGTAAATGATAAATGTAAATATGTAATACATTATCAAAACTTGAAACAGTGTCTACAGCATGGATTGAAATTAACTAAAATTCATCGCGTATTGCAATTTCATCAGTCAGCATGGCTCAAACCGTATATTGATCTAAACAATAATTTAAGAACACAGTCAACAAACGCGTTTGAAAAAGATTTTTATAAACTCATGAATAATAGTGTTTTTTGAAAGACTATGGAGAATGTTGATAAACGAGTTGATGTAAAGCTGATAACAAAGTGGGAGAATGATGGTAAAAGGTATGGTGCGAGCAACTTAATAAGCAAGCCTAACATTCATAGCTGTTCAATTATTCATGAGGATTTAGTTGTAATACAAATGAATCGTCTTAAAGTAACTTACAACAAACCCATATATGTGGGTTACACCATTCTGGAATTGTCAAAAACACTTATGTATGAATTTCACTATGATTATGTAAAGAAAAACTATCTTGATAATGCTAAATTACTCTACACAGACACAGATTCTTTTATTTATGAGTTTAAAACTGATGATTTTTATGAGGATATCAAAACTGAGCTAAATAGGTTTGATACAAGTGACTATCCCGAGGATAATATTTACCATTTGCCTCTAGTAAACAGAAAGGTTCTTGGGAAATTTAAGGATGAATGAGATGGTGTTATTATAGACACCTTTGTAGGCACAAAATCTAAATCATACAGCTATATGACAATTGATGATGTTGTAGTAAAAAATTAAGAGGAGTGAAAAATAATGTTGTTAGTAAAGAGTTAGATATGAGTGATTATAAAAACTGTATAGTTAGTAACCCACCTGTATTATATAAGGAAATGTGTGTATTTAGAATTAAAAATCATCAGCTACATACCAATTTTGCTGAACAAAGTTGCTTTAAGTAATGAAGACAACAAACGATTCATTATACCCAACACATTTGATACTCTTGCTTGGGGAAACAGTCCCATTGACAACTATTACTTTACTTAAGTCTAATGATCACTATATTGTAATATTTGTAGTGTGTTTTATATTGTAATATTTTTTTTGGTAAAAACTGTAAGTAGAATGTATGATGTTAAGCTACTGTAGTTTAGTAAAAATAAGATAAGTAAAACATTTTATTGTAAAATGTTTGCTTTTGTATATTACGAAAAAGATTTTAAAAAATGTACAGAATGTGTGAACTAAACAAGGGGTATGTAAAAAATGTAAAGTGGAAATTGTAAATATCCATGTGTGAAAAAGTGAAATGGTTATCACCATTTTAAAATTAAAAGACATTGTGATCTGGTAAATCTTGTTTTTATTTCACAACAAAAATGTACAGAATTTGTAAACTAAACAAGGGGAATGTAAAAAAAGAAAAGTGGAAATTGTAAATATCCATGTGTGAAAAAAATGAAATGGCTATCACCATTTTTTAGCCTATTTTCAATTTTGAAAAAATAGGCTTATGAGATCACCTTTTGTCCGTGTGTGTGTGTGTGTGTGTGCGTGTGTGTGTGTGTGTGTGAGTGTGTGTGAGGTGTGTGGTGTCCCCCTAATAAAATCTAAACGGCTGGAGCGATTTCAATGAAACTCGGTAAGTTCATAGCAATATTTCCGGCGACCTCGACCAAGCCCTTCAAATTTTGTTACGTCTCACCAATCCAACATGGCGGCTGTGCGAAATATTTCACTAGCATTCAATATCTCCGAAACTATTACCGATATCGCCCTGAAATTGTGTACGGTGATAAAGGGTACTACTAGAAGTTCACCTATGAGACTTTCAAAAATCTGGTGACTACAAAACCAACAAGGCGGTCAAGCGAAATTGAGACTTTTAAATAGACATTTCTCGCGATTTAACTATCCAAACGTAATGAAACTTGGTACAGCAAATGTTTATACACATTGTAATGCACTGGAGTCTAATTTAGTTCAAATGTTTACATAACCTCAAAATGGCGGCTGTGCGAAATATTTCACTGACATTCTATATCTCCGAAACTATTACAGATATCATCATACAATTTTGTACGGTTATAAAGGGAACTGATACAAGTTTACCTATGTATATTTTATAAACCTGTAAAGTACAAAACGAACATGGCGACCAAGCGAATTTGAAATATTTTAATAGACTTTTCTCGTGATATAACTCTCTGAGGGCAGTGAAATGTGGTACAGTAAATGATTTTGCAGATTGTAATGCACTGCCATCTAATTTAATTTAATTGTTTACATAACCTCAAGATGGCGGCTGTGCGAAATTTTAAAATTAAGTTTTCATTCTTGTGTCGTAATCATGCGATCGAAGTGAAAGTTTGAATAATGAACCTAGGCAATAATTGTCCTTGAATGGTACATATCTCGATGGCCTATACATATAACAATCCTAAATGGCGAGCTTCCAAAATATTTAGACGGTTCTCAATATCTCTGAATCTTTTACAGCAACCAAACTGATTTTTTTATGTTCATAGAGTCTATGAACATATGTTGACCTATAAGGCTTTCAGTAACCTGGTGAGCATAAATCCAACATGGCGGCGACGCGAAGTATAAATATTTAAATGGCCGTTTCTCGTGAATTAACTATCCGAGTGCCGTGAAACGTTGCACGTTAAATGCTTATACAAATGTTGATCCACTGGCATGTAATTTATTTCAATTGTTTGCATAATCACAAGATGGCTGGTGTGCGTACTTTTAAAATCTCGCTTTTACTTCTTGTGTTCTAATCATGCGATTGAAGTTTGAATACCACACGTACACAATAATCTTAATGTAATAGTACAAAAATAAAAATCCATAATGGCGACCATATGAAATATTTAGACGTTTCTCAATATCTACGAATCTGTTACAGCAATTAAACTGAAATTTTGTATGTTGATAGAGACAATTAACATGAGTAGGATATATGAAAATAGGCTGTATAGTTCTTCAGGGAACTACTTGTTAAAATTAAAAGATATAGTGATCTGGTGAACCTTATTTTTATTTCATAACAAAAAATGTACAGCATGTGTAAACTAAACAAGGAGAATGTAAAAAAATGTAAAGTGGAAATTGTAAATATTCATGTGTGAAAAAATGAAAATGAAGAAATGGTTATCACCATTTTAAAATTAAAAGACATTGTGATCTGGTAAACCTTGTTTTTATTTCACAACAACAAAAATGTACAGAATGTGTAAACTAAACAAGGAGAATGTAAAAAAATGAAAAGTGGAAATTGTAAATATTCATGTGTGAAAAAAATGAAATTGAAGAAATGGCTATCACAATTTTAAAATTAAAAGACATTGTGATCTTGTAAACCTTATTTTTATTTCACAACAAATATGGCTTTACAAAATAGAATACAAAGAAATACCAATTCCTCAATCCTTTTCAATGTTCATATCCACTCATCATTAACTTTCCTTTTACAGCACTAATCACAATGAGGGCTGCCAACCTCTCCCCCACTGAGACATCATAGGATGTCAAACGTTCTTTAGCTTTTCAACGATACTTTATCCGCTACACGTCTTAATGCAGAATGTCTATGGCGATAAAAAAGGTGCATGCTCGATCCAAAAGGATTAATAGGTATATCACCACACTGCAAAGGTTCTTCAAGACAAGTTCCAGGACCACACAAATAATAACCAGGTAGGTAGATTTCGAAAGTTAAGTATTGAATTACTTTATCAATGACGCCATTGCCAGTACAGGTCTGGCATATCCTTTTCCATCGATGGTAAAAAGGTTTGATCTTCCTCCTCCTCCTCCTCTGTGGATGATGTTTGTTGTTGTTGCTTTTTTTCTTCATCACACCCGTGGTATGAGGAAACAAAGTCTTTACACTGACTTTTATGACCGTGATACAGTTTGACCAGCTGGCAAGTAGCACACTGTCGCATAGAGGGTATTTTTGCCATAGCCACTTGCTTATGGTGATCATAATCCGTACATGGTTGCAATTCACTTAACACAGGGCCTTGAGTCCATGATTTTGGTACATGTGTCCAGATTTCTTTCACTGCATTTGCTGCCACATAACAAATGAACGATTTTGGGAGAGCCAATAATTCTTCTTTGGTAAAACTGTCTAGTTTCTTTTTACACACAAAGAACTTTCCAATCGCTTTATCGGTAGCATCCCCTTTCTCCATGGTATAATGTAGATGTTTACACGTCGCTTGTAGAAATCTCACTGGTGTCATTCACAGGTAACCCTAGAGTTTTAATTTTATTTAACAACTCCCAGCAGGCATTGGTGGTTAGCCAGTGAAACAATTGCCACACCTGTGCCTTGGCTTTATGGGTAATGTTGTCACAGGGGCAGCGGTCCATGAGTGTTTGCAGCGAGGGACAGCCCATGTCCATTAAATCGATACATTGACAGTAAGACGCCAAAAACGGTTGTAGCCATTTACGTTTTTCACTACCTTTCACAAATACTACATGGGCAGAAGACAAGTGGGCTTTCATGACCATGTCCAGGTGCTTATATGAAATGGTTCCTTGCTTCCAGTCTAGTTGCATATGAGTTTCAATCCACTGGGTTTGTTTACGGTCTTTATCACACAACAAATCAAACGCATAAGGTGGTTTAAACACCAAATGGGTAGCTTGCGATATCCAAAAAGTGGAACAATCGATAATGGCCACTTCTTTAATTATAAATTTGTTATCTCCAATTTTAAACCCTTGACAGTCGACGATTAGTGTACGCAACATGTTCACTCTCGTCTGGATCAAGTCCAACTGACCACAGACTGACAATTGTTCAGTAAGGTGTACCCATGTCATTTACTTACATTCCAATCTAGTAAAAGAAAATAAAAACATCGAGTAGTCACTATAGAGGTTAGGATATGACAGGGGGGCATAAGAAATAATAATATAACAACAACAACAACCAATTTTTATTACATTATTTTATTAGCATAACAAGTTTTACATTCTTTCTTCATTCTTGGATAGAGGCGGTACCATCTCATACAACAACAAAATATTTTGTGTTTATAGTGTCCATAACACCGATGATATTCTAATGTCTCTAAATTGGGTGTTTTTCACTGTGAGCTGCTCACTGAAGCACTGTTGACACCATAAAGTCCACACGTATCATAACTTTTTTCATCACTCAGAGGCATGAGTGAGGGGTAACTTTAATGCCAGGGTATATTACCCACCTCCATTCTGCACAGGTAGGGGCAGGCAGGTGACCAGCGCTGATGTTCCTGCATGGGTTCATCGCTCTCTTGCCATTGGTCTAAGATGATGGGACAAAACACACATTTCACTTCATCTCTTGTTTTTAAATAGTAGAATCCAGCGGCCGCTAAGGCTTGAGGGTTTATAAAAGGCACCGGCCACGTCGCAAAGGTCTTGAAACGTTGTTCCTCAGATTTTAAATTCATGGATGTAACTTCTCTTGAGGCTTGAAAGCAAGACATGACTGAGCGGTTTGATGTGGGTTGACCTGCTATTTATACACTTGTCACTTGGTTGGACAGTGGATAATAGTTGACTTGTTTGTGATGAATAATCAAACAGTGTGCCGTGGTATTGGCTGGAACATTGTCATGCGTTTCAAAATCTAGTCGAATGTCAATATTGGATGGTTTGACAGACTCTTCCGAGTATGAACAGTCAAAGACAATCAGTGGCGCCCTTGTCTTAAAAGCTTGGGGTGACAACATTGGACAATTCTCTTTTTGATAATACGACCATCTAAATTTAGAAAACAAGTCGTACAGGGAGCCAAACTTATTTCTTGAAAGATCTAAATCCAGCCCTTCATAGGGAAACACAGCACCGTTGAGGAAAAGACTTGCATTTCTCAATTGCAGGTGATCATATTGCGTGTCATCTTTGGTTTGCTGATACTTCCGATTCGTTTGAAAACCCACAATCATGTAGTGAGGTCTCTCTGTATAGCGGGCTGCTTTTATAGACCAACTGTGAGTGTTGGTGGTGGGCAATAGCAGGTACTCATGGAGTGCCCAGCTTCTAAATTCCATGGGTAGAGGTATATCTCTCTTTACCATCTTGAGTATGTCCATTTTTTGCTATCGTTAAGGGTCACATGAGGCACTGTCCATAGCAAGCGTTGTAGTTGGATTTTTGAATCAGTGGGGGCATTGTCGGCTCCCTTGAGAGCATTATTATCACTCCTGTCTCTCACCAGATAAAGCACTTGCCTTGCATTCACCACAATGCGCTGGTGATCTTCAGCAAAGCCTAAAATCAGTTTAAGAGGTAAATATCCAGTAATGGTGCCATCGGTGTGTACCATCCAGTCATTGATCGAGTCAGGGCACCAACCCGCCATGGAAAGTGTTTTAGCTTCTTCCTCACTATAAGAGGGATATAGTTTCATGACACTGGAAATACCCACATTTCGAGTGCTATCCACCACGATATCGTTAATCACATAACGCACTTCAGAAAACAGAAAGGCGAAAGCATGGTTGGCTAACTTGGATGTGGTGGGTGTAGAACCATCGGCTTTGGTGAGCCGACCTTCAATCTGAATAACACTTTCATGCGGTAGGGTGTAAATATCTTGGTTGTTGATAACAAATTGAATTTCATCATTGTTATTGAGTCCAGGTGTTTGAGCTTGAATAGAATGGAGATCAATTCTTACCACTCCTGGCTGCTCCTCGATGTGGTTCGCTACCTCTAGGATAGAATTCATCACGGGGGTTGACGTGGTAACACAAATGCTGTAAAATCTGCTTGTTCTGAGGTGTTAACGTGTATTCACGTGGTAAACAACTAACACCATTCCTAGACGGTGTTGTTGCTTTATATACAAACTTCATAGTGGTTTTAGCACCAACTTGTAAGTCACTGGTGTGGTAGAATCTAGATCAATGAGTTGTTGCTATCTATTGATCAGTCTTAATGTTATATTACTAATACCATCGACAGCCACAGAATGAAAAAGCACCACTGGAGGGTTTTCACGAATAATATAGCCATTGGGCGATGTTACAATAAAGTCATAAAGCGAATGCGACGGTTCTTGATTGGTGTACACTTGACTAATAATATTACACGTCACCGACACATGATGGTCCTCAGTGAATTTCACTTCATGGTCTGATTCATGTTTTTTGTTGGGCTCCAACACGCGTGGTTTAAATCCTAGTAATGGACCAATGGAATCGGGGTGTGTTTTAAAGTCAATTTTGAATGTAGAAAAAATACTGCAGCGATGAGTGTTGGTATTTCCTACAAGTTCAAACTTACGCGTTCCATCGAGAAATGACTTTAAACCATATTCATTGATCAACACCACATGAATATGTACATAAATGTCATCTATCGTGTATCCACCAGAGTTCAGGGTGAGCACAGAATCATCATAGTAAAACTTGTTGTTCACATTTTCACGTATGTTGTATATTCGATTGTACGTTTCAAGGGAAACAAGTCCTAAACAATAAGGTCTTTCACGCAATTCAATAGGTGGGTAAAAGTCTAGGCTCACTTCAGGTCCACGTCCATGCAGTGTAAACGTCTTACTTTCCACCGACATACTGTTGACGTTTTTGCTTATGTTGCGTCTTATATTAAAAAATTAAACACAAACGTCCACACTGTTGGCTGTTAAACGTTTGCTCACGTTTTACATTATAATATATCTTGATCCTGTTTCCAAAATAGGCCACTAGTTCCATGGGCGGGGGCAAATTCCCAAAACTGTCAAAGTACCATACAGTGGAGCCCTCTTTGACATAAGCTACATAATGTGTTCCAGGTCCTCGGTGATCACCCAAATTGACAACAGCACATTCATGTTTCCAGGGTCGTGAGAGTAATTGGTTTCGCAGAAACACACCTCGAAAATTAGAAAGCTTCAGTTGTTTAGCATAGCTTCCACTTGTTGATGCGTCAGGGCATGTCTTGCTATGGCTGAGGTTAACGAAGGTTTTTTTTTATTTCGAAAAGGTGAAATTCGAAATCCTTTTTGATAAAAAGCTTGCTTCAAATTGACATTTCTAGCCCCCATAGCAATGGCTTCCATCGTTTCATTGTGTCGCTGACTTTCTTTGAGTTGTTGCTTGCCCTGCTGCGCGGCTTTAATAGTTTTTGCCACTGCACTGGCGCCGCCTAAAAGTGAACCTAGAGCAGCCAGACCAGCGAATAATGCAGGTAAAAATCCCGCTCGTTTGGGGACGGGAATCACTCGCCCTTGTTTTGAACCCTGTCGCTGACGTTTTGGAATAACATGTCTCTGTGCTGCTCGAAGAGCTTTCCTTATGGTCAACACATTATTTTTTATTTTTTTCTTTCGCAAGGGCTTGTCCACGAATGTCTTAAGCCCAGGCTTTGCCAAGGACAGGGTCATATTTTTAGTCTTTCTCACCACATATCTTTGTTTCACCATGATGATGATGACCAACAACCTTTCACAAGAAAGTTTAAGTCACAACTAACGTCAGATTGTTATTTCATGGCTGTATATTCCAATTCTACATAAAGTGGGAAATCGTTTATGGTTTTTCCAGCTTGCTTTTCATCCCATGTCAACATGAGATGAAAGGATAATTCTTCTCCTGCATTGACCATTTCATGGTTATGGACCAACATCCTATGACCATTTATCTCTATTTGTAAATGGTTCGCATCAGGTATGACATATTTGATGTGAATGGTTCCATCATAGTGTAATCGATAGTGGCTTAAACCCGAAGCAAACACATAGGTCAAGTGCTGGTCATGAACTAGTGGTATATGGTTTCTCTCATTCACAGGTTTTACATTTGTCAGATACACTAAAAATACAGATGGGGTAAATTTATAAAGCCTTTTCATTTCATAGGTCACATATTGCTTAATACAGACAGCATCATCTTCTTGTGGGTCTTCCACGTGAATAATGCGGTGATGATAGCGCTATAGCCATCCACCCTAAGCTGAGGCACTTTATCATAAAACTCATACACCTTGTTATCCACATACTTTTTTGTAGTAACGTCTGTAGACACTTGAGGATGTTTTACATGGGTTAACCACTTTCCTTTAAAGTCATAATCTCCTTGTTTTGTGCGTGGCACTACTGACCTATCCACATAGTGTTTATTAGCAGGATCTGTTTCTTGTTTAGGATCATGTATGGGAACAGACCTAGCTTTGACCATCAAAGCACGTCCAAAGACATCCATCGTCAACCTGTAGTACAAGTCTACTGTTTCTATGACAAGGCTTGGTGCGATGTATATAGATAGCCTGCTAGCCTCTCGAAGCCTTAGTTGAAATGAAGATAATTAAGCAGCAAGAGTCATTCCCCGAGGGGGGCATGGTTTTCCATCTCTGTCCCACATCATGCGAACAACGCCATGGTTCACTGTTTCCATCTTCCATTCGCTGCATCATTGTGGGACCTTCCGGCTGTGGAAAGACCAAACTTTTGCTGACACTTATTACAGCGCCCAATGGTCTGTGTTTTCAAAATATTTATTTATTTATTTACACTGTTTACGCTCACATTGGAGTACCAAAAATCAAACCTTATATACAAAGTCTTCAAATACCAAAGTAAGTTCAGTTCTTAATTCTTGATAATTTTTTCCTTTCCCAATACTTCTTCATTCTGGTAGATCTTGCAGCCCGTTCTTCGGCAGATATAACATATTGCTTACGCTGTGAAATTATGAATGTTAGTCGAGTGTATTTGTTATTCAGAAGCCGTTTCTCCTCTCTATGTTCAATTTGATGCTTAGTAATTTTCAATTCGTCTAAATCCATTTGTATTTCTTTAAACCGTGTGATTTTTGTTTTACTGTTCCAAAAGACGTCATAAAGTAGTTCCAAGAGTCTAGTATTTGGCAAGCGGGATATGTGTCCAAAAAACGCAATACTTCGTTTTCGCATCGTGTCAATGATAGATTCATTTTGTTTGTAAATTATTGAATTGGGCAAAAGTCTCCACTGGCCCTCAACCTGGTGTTTTTATTGAGTATTGTCCGAAGAATCCGTCTATCAACCTTCAGTAGTTTGTCAGTTGTTGATCGGGTGTTTAGTTTAAATAAAGTTTCACTTGCATTTTCAAAATATTTATATTTTTGCAAAATCTCTCTACCAACCCCTCTACGTGTTTCTGGATCAAGTCATGTCTGGATTACAAAATGAGAATATGGGGTATTTTACATTTTCCACTCAAGAAAATGTTATTTCACCGGATGAGGTAAAGCCTAATTCACTCATGATTTTCGATGATGTATCCACTGAACGACAAGGTATCATTCAAAGCTATTTCAGCATGGGTCGACACAAACATATCGATTGCTTCTATCTTGGACAAACGTATTCTAAAATGTACAAACAGTTGATTCGAGACAATGCCAATGTCATTGTTTTATTTCGCCAGGTCGAGAGGAACAGTCGTCACATTTATAATGAACATGTGAATCCGGATATGACCTTTCAAAAGTTTACAGAATTGTGTGGCAAGTGCTGGAACACACAACGTCATGCCTGTTTATTGATTGACAAACAAAGTGAATTCAACCAAGGGCGGTATCGCTTAGGGTTTGATCATTTTATTGCTATTTAAGGCACTGTATCATTCCCTCTCAAGTCAATTGTTACGACACCATGGCGTTAGCAGAGAGACAATTGAAAAAGCATATTATTAGAGCAAAGAATACTATTCGCCATAAGTTCCGTCAATTGAAACGATCACGTGCAGATCATGCTTTGTTTATTCAACAACATTTAGCCCCTCCGCTAAAAGCTATGTTGAACCCCCCTTGCAAGCCATCTTTAACGCTACCCACCGTTTCGCTAGCCACTCAGACGCACCATGAGGACCCTGAGGAAGAGGAAGAGGAACAGGAAGATTTAACTAGTGTTAGCGAAGTTGAGGATGATGAGGAACAAGTCTTTACACCTCAATAAAAGGCATCACCCCTTGCAGAGCTTTAAGAAAAAAGAAATCTTTGGTCATGGTCGAAACACCTTGCCCTTCCAGATCGTCTCCATTTTCACAACTCTTGGCCACCTCTCAACATAAAGCTCAACTGAATTTTTTTTTATAAAATATTATGGATCAACACTGGAACCCTATTTCACCAATCTATTTATTGGAAACACAGATACCACATATGGCGTTCGCTATGAGGATGATAGTTTTAAAATTAGTGATTCATCGATTGAATTTAGTCGTACTAAAGCTGTCATTAAAAAGATCAACTATAAATTAACACCAGGACTGTTAATGCTACTATTCTCTCGGACTCCCTCATCCCAAGATTATACGCCAGAGGACCTTGGTAAATTTAAATCCATTTTATTGGACACCCATGCCCACAAAAGACAGTATGATCCCACTCAACAAGTGAATGCCAATATATCTTAAACATATAAAACCATCATTGCAAAAATATTCCCCACTAGTCAAAGTGGTCGTTGTAAAGTGTCCGCTACAGGGGTGACATTTAAACCATTAAAACCCCTTGTGGATGTTACCTACTGGCACAATCCCAATAAACTCATCCAGCGACTACAGCTGTTGCATGCTTCACGTCAAGCTGGCCATACTGGTCACGATTGGGAAATTCAAGAAATTGAGGATGAACTTCGAAATGCCAAAATTATTGTTTAAGCCCTCACCCATTAAAATGGGTATTGCTCACGAGTTGCATCGTCCAGCTAGACGTCACTATCAGCGACTCAAGGTGATTTCACTGGGTGTGGATGAACTTTGGCAAGCAGTCTTGGTTGAAATGATTCCCTATGCTAGCGTTAACGATGGTGTACTCTATATGATGACGGTCATTGATGTTTATTCCAAAATGGCGTTTGTTGAACCTGTGCGTCGCAAGTCTGGTCCACTAGTCACCAAGGACTTTCAACATACTATTCAACAATCAAACCTCAACCTCAGCTGCTACAAACCGATTAGGGAAAATAATTTTTCAACAAGGATTTCTCCAGTTTTCTCAAATCTAAGGATATTCACCATTACACCACGTACAGCAATCTCAAAGCCAGCGTGGTCGAGCGGTTCAACCGAACATTGAATACACATATGTGGAAAGTGTTTACCGCTCAAGGCACTTATCGCTAATTGGACTTGTTACCTGAGCTAGTGTCACGTTACAATGACACCAAACACAGAACCATTGGGACCAAGCCACGACTTGTGATCAAAAATATTCCACAACTGGATACACTGTTTAACCCCATAAAAACAGCAGACCCTAAACGTCATCGCCTTAACATCGGGGACCATGTTCATGTGAGCCAATTCAAGTCCGTCTTCGACAAGGGCTACACACCAAATTGGGGGACTGAACTATTTCAAATTCGTCAAGTCAACCTGAACAGTCCAGTCACCTATTTACTCGAGGACCTCAACCATCAACCCATAAAAGGCAGGTTTTATCTTCAACAACTCCAAAAGACAGCGTTTCCTAAACATTACCTTGTGGAAAAAGTGTTGAAACAAAAAGGAAATAAACTATATGTAAAATGGTTGGGATTTAGCTCAGCCTTCAATTCTTGGATTAATAAATTACATGTTGTGTGAACCTGTGTGCCTTGTATTTATTTATTCACTCATGTTGTACTTAACCTACAGCCCTATGTACAGTCCTCAGCTCCACATATATTATGAGCAATACATATTTCTTTCTCTCTTCACCTGTGTTCTCTCTTACACCAACTCTCCCCCTCTCCTCCCCTTCACTTCCCATCACTGTCAAAACAGGTTGTGACTTGTTAGATCTTATAGTGCACTTGCACAGGTGAACACCTGTGTGTTAGGTCATATTAAACATCAACTTGCATTTTCTCACTTATGAACCAAAACAGGGTGTGACTTGTTTCACAAGGAGGATGGTAATAATGACTTCTCACACGTGTTCACATGTATTTCGTCACTTTCCTTTCATATCGTTATCACAGTATAGTAGTGGGGGATTAGTGAACAACGTCAGTTCAACACACTGCTTTACACGCAAATGTAGTTAGGCCCTTTGACATAATTTAAATAAATTCATGGGCTAGTCCGTAGGGACCAGTCCAAGGGGATTCATCCACAAGGACTCGTCCACAAGGACTTGTGCACAAGGACTCGTCCACAAGGACCTGTCAACAAGGACTCATCCACAAGGACCTGTCAACAAGGACTCGTCAACAAGGACTCGTCCACAAGGACCTGTCAACAAGGACTCGTCAACAATGACCTGTCAACAATGACCCGTCAACAATAACCCAACAACAGGGGCCCGACGACAGGGAGTCGTCAACAATAACAGGGGCTCTCGCCTCAAGGCCTAATATGCCCCTCTTTGATTATTGGTTTGCGGAACAACGTTTAATTCCATATTGGCATTCAAACCCCCACATGTTGCACTTGGAAAGCGAGATTTTCTAAAAATTAAAATTTCCCCCCCTAGTAGGGGTAGGTTTTATTTTGGGGTGGAAATATGTTGTCCATTGGAAAGGGTGTGTCAGCCCGAGTACAATGACACCTCATTCGTCAAAATCCGACCATGCATTCGAGAGATATCGCACCGCCGCCATCTTGTGAGGTGGAGGTGGCGCTAGAACCCGTACAAACACACTACTAATTTCCACACTCACTACGTTTTCTGACGGGTTGTTTTTTATTTTGATTTTGGAGTACAGAGTCTGTCTGTGGGTAGCACTGTAGGTTTGATAGTGTTTTGTAGAGCTATTTGTCTTGCATATTTGGATCTGACGATGCTGGCATGACGAGCGAAGCGTGTTTTTTCCACATATTCCAGTAATTGGAATTACTTTGTGTTGACCCACTGAAAGCTACAATATTAGTTGTTAATAATGCAACACTGAAGAATGGCTTCAAAGCTAGCTATATTTAAAAGCTTTACCATTATAGGCGAGTTGCATACGACTGTTTATGTTCAACGATAATTAATATAACTATTTTATATTCGAACATAAATATTCATAAATATCTTTATGTTCGACCCTCACTATTATGTGTTAAAAAACTGTATCATAATGATGGTCATTATAACACCGTTTTTCATTATGATACAGTTTCTCCAGCCAATCAGAGCTCGTTCATTGACCAATTAGGTAACGATACCTTCGCGCATGCACTCTAAATCCAACATGTCGGACATAAACACAACATCGAACTATAATAAATTACCGACATGGAATACGCATCGTCCATATGTTACGGTAAATAAATTGGCGAATATGAGACAAGAAATAGCACTGTACCGGTACCTTAATATCCCCAAAACCAATTTCTACACAGCGCGTGGTTTTGACACGACTTCAGTAACAGTTTTCCTGAATACTGTTGGGCAATCGGAACATATGGTATTGAAGCACACATAGCGCATGCGTCGGCTGTCCAGAGAGCTTGGGCAAGAGAGATATACTACCCACCGCAGCACCCGATCACAACATTCTACTGTAGTGACTGAACAGATATTTATGAATATTTATGTTAATACATATAATAAAGTTATAATTATCGTCGAACATAAACAGTCGTATGCAACTCGCCTATAATGGTAATTAAGACACTCGTATGGAAATTATAAAACTCGCATACGCTCGTTTTATAAAAATACTCGTGTCTTAATTATAGCCATTATAGGCTCGTTGCATAATGTACTATTATGTTCGACCCTGACTATTATGTGTCTGAAAACTGTATCATAATGATGGTCATCATAACACTATTTTTCATTATGAAACAGTTTCTCCCACCAATCACAACTCAAGAAACAGTTGTTTGACCAATTAGATAAGGATACCTTCGCGCATGCGCTCAAAATCCAACATGTCTATATAAATTACCGAAAGTGCACCGTCCATATGTTCGCGTAAATAAACTAGTGAATATGAGACAAGAAATAGCACTGTACCTCAATATACTCAAATCTAATTTCTACACAGCGCGTTGATTTCAAACGACTACGGTGACAGTTTTACTTAATACTGGTTCACGATCTGCACATATGGCATTGAAGCACACAGAGCGCATGCGTCGGTCGGCCAGAGAGCTTGGAACACGGAGATATGCTACCTAGCGCACCACCCGATCACAAAAATTCTAGTTACTGAACAGATATTTATGAATATTTATGTTAAAACATGTAATATAGTTGTAATTATCGTCGAACATAAACAGTCGTATGCAACTCGCCTATAATGGTAATTAAAACACTCGTATGGAAATTATAAAACTCGCTAAAGCTCGTTTTATAAACATACTCGTGTCTTAATTATAGCCATTATAGGCTCGTTGCATAATGTACTATTATGTTCGACCCTAACTATTATGTGTCAGAAAAATGTATCATAATGAGGCTCATTATAACACAATTTTTCATTATGAAACAGTTTCTCCCACCAATCAGAGCTCAAGAAACCGTTGTGTGACCAATTAGATAAGGATACCTTCGCGCATGCGCTCAAAATCCAACATGTCTATATAAATTACCGAAAGTGCACCGTCCATATGTTCGCGTAAATAAACTGGTGAATATGAGACAAGAAATAGCACTGTACCATAATATCCTCAAATCCAATTTCTACACAGCGCGTTGTATTGAAGCGACTTCGGTGACAGTTTTACTGAATACTGATGCACAATCTGAACATATGGCATTGAAGCACACAGAGCGCATGCGTCGGTTGTCCAGAGAGCTTGGAAAAAAGAGATATACTACTCACCGCAGCACCCGATCACAACATTCTAGTGACTGAACAGATATTTATGAATATTTATGTTAAAACATATAATAAAGTTATAATTATCGTCGAACATAAACAGTCAAATGCAACTCGCCTATAATGGTAATTAAGACACTCGTATGGAAATCATAAAACTCGCATACGCTCGTTTTATAAAAATACTCGTGTATTAATTATAGCCATTATAGGCTCGTTGCATTATGTACTATTGTTATGGGGGAGGCCATGATAGGACGCAGTTTGCGATCTGGTGCAACATATTTGTTAACCTATTTTCAATTTTGAAACTAGATGTTCAGTAAAGAACATATAGCCTACTTTCTCCTAAATGCATGGGTATTGTTATAACTCTTTGTCCTTTTCAAGGAGTATAATTGAATGTTGGTTGTAGTAGCTTGTTGAAATACAACGTGCTATAGGGATATTAAACATGAATATGAGGTGCTCTTTGCTAGTGCTACCTCTGTAAAAAAATTCATTCAATTCGGTTTCAACGTGTTTGAATTGATCTGGGGAATGGATTTGCACACATACATGGCCGCTATTTGCAAACTATTGGGCTGATGACCTTGTAGTCAGTCATAAGATGCTTTCCACAAAAAGGCATGTTGTTGCAAAATCCGGTAGAGATCAAATTATTAGGATGGTCGAAATTTGATTTAAGCTTTTAACATTTGGGTGGCCGTCATTCCGTTTCCGTCAAGATGGCGGCGATATAAAACATGACACTGAGGTGCCTTTTGCTAGTGCTACCTCTGTAACAAATTTCGTTCAATTCGGTTTCACCGTGTTTGAATTGATAGGGGGAATCGATTTGCACACATACTTGGCCACCATCTGCAAACTATTGGGCTGATGATCTAGCAGTTTGGTCAGAATATGCTTCCCACATAAAGATTTGTTGTTGCAAAATTTGGTAGAGACTAGATTATTAGGTTGGTAGTAATTACATTTTAGCCTTTAACATTTGGGTGGCCGCGATTACGTTTCCGTCAAGATGGCGGTGATTTAAAACATAACACTGAGGTGGCCTTTTCTTGTGCTACCTCTGTACCAAATTTCGTTCCATTCGGTTTCACCGTGTTCGAATTAATAGGGGTAATCGATTTTGACACAAAGATGGCCGCGATCCGCAAACTATTAGGCTAATGGCCTATTAGATTTGTCAAAGGATGCTCCCTTCATAAAGGTATGTTGTTGCAAAATTTGGTAGAGATCGGATGATTAGGTTAGTCGTAATTTGATTTAAACTTTGAACATTTGGGTGGCCGCCATTACGTTTCCGTCAAGACGGCGGCGATATAAAACATGACACTGGGGTGCCCTTTGCTAATGCTACCTCTGTACCAAATTTCATTCCATTCGGTTTCACCGTGTTCGGATTAATAGGGGGAATCGATTTTCACACAATGATGGCCGCCATCCGCAAACTATTAGGCTAATGACCTATTAGATTTATCAAAGGATGCTCTCTCCATAAAGGTATGTTGTTGCAAAATTTGGTAGAGATCGGATGATTAGGTTAGTCGTAATCTGATTTAAGCTTTGAACATTTGTGTGGCCGCCATCACGTTTCCGTCAAGATGGCGGTGATATAAAACATGACACTGGGGTGCCCTTTGCTAGTACTACCTCTGTACCAAATTTCGTTCCATTCGGTTTCACCGTGTTCGAATTAATAGGGGTAATCGATTTTCACACAAAGATGGCCGCCATCCGCAAACTATTAGGCTGATAACCTATTAGTTTGGTCAAAGGATGCTGCCCCCTTATAGGTATGTTGTTGCAAAATTTGGTAGAGATCGGATGATTAGGTTAGTCGTAATTTGATTTAAGCTTTGAACATTTGTGTGGCCGCCATTACGTTTTCGTCAAGATGGCGGCGATATAAAACATGACACTGAGGTGTCCTTTGCTAGTGCTACCTCTGTACCAAACTTTGTTCAATTCGGTTTAACCGTGTTCGAATTAATAGGGGTAATCTATTTTGACACAAAGATGGCCGCCATCCGCAAACTATTAGGCTGATGACCTATTAGTTTGGTCAAAGGATGCTGCCCCCATATAGGTATGCTGTTGCAAAATTTGGTAGAGATCGGATGATTAGGTTAGTCGCAATTTGATTTAAGCTCTGAACATTTGTGTGGCCGCCATTACGTTTCCGTCAAGATGGCGGCGATATAAAACATGACAATGAGGCGTCCTTTGCTAGTGCTACCTTTGTACCAAATTTCATTCCATTCGGTTTCACCGTGTTCGAATTGATAGGGGGGGACAGACATTCAGAGTACCACACACACACACACACACAAACACACACACACACAGACTCACACACATACACACACACAGACAGACACACTTTTTTTCGCCCTGTAGTGATCTCATAAGTCTACTTTCATTTTTTGCAAAAATCGAAAGTAGACTAAAAATAGCCTTATGAGATCACCTTTTGTCCGTGTGTGTGTGTGTGTGTGAGGTGTGAGTGTGTGTCCCCTTAATAAAATCTAAACGGCTGGAGCGATTTCAATGAAACTCAGTAAGTTCATAGCACTATTCCCGGCGACCTCGACCGTTCCCTTCAAAGTTTGTTACGTCTCACCAATCCAACATGGCGGCTGTGTGAAATATTTCACTAGCATTCAATATCTACGATACTATTACCGATATCGCCCTGAAATTGTGTACGGTGATAAAGGGTACTACTAGAAGTTCACCTATGAGACCTTCAAAAACCTGGTGACTACAAAACCAACATGGCGGTCAAGCGAATTTGAGACTTTTAAATAGACTTTTCTCGCGATTTAACTCTCCAAACGTAATGAAACTAGGTACAGCAAATGTCCATAGACATTGTAATGCACTGGAGTCAAATTTAGTTCAATTGTTTACATAACCTCAAAATGGCGGCTGTGCGAAATATTTCACTGACATTCTATATCTCCGAAACTATTACAGATATCACCCTGCAATTTTGTACGGTGATAAAGGGTACTGATGCAAGTTTACCTATGTATATTTCTTAACCTGTAAAGTACAAAACGAACATGGCGACCAAGCGAATTTGAAATATTTTAATATACTTTTCTCGTGATTTATCCGTCTGAGCGCTGTGAAATGTGGTACAGTAAATTATTTTGCAGATTGTAATGCACTGCCATCTAATTTAATTCAATTGTTTACATAACCTCAAGATGGCGGCTGTGCGAAATTTTAAAATTAAGTTTTTATTTCTTGTGTCGTAATCATGCGATCGAACTGAAAGTTTGAATAATGAAACTAGGCAATAATTGTCCTTGAATGGTACATAATTCTATGGCCTTTACATATAACAATCCTAAATGGCGAGCTTCCGAAATATTTCGGCGGTTCTCAATATCTATGAATCTTTTACAGCAACCAAACTAATTTTTTTAAATGTTCATAGAGACTATGAACATACGTTCACCTATAGGACTTTCAGTAACCTGGTGAGCACAAATCCAACATGGCGGCGACGCGATGTTGAAATATTTAAATGGACGTTTCTCGCGAATTAACAATCCGAGTGCCGTGAAACGTTGCACGTTAAATGCTTATACAAATGTTGATCCACTGGCAATTAATTTATTTCAATTGTTTGCATAATCACAAGATGGCTACTGGGCGTAATTTTAAAATCTCGTTTTTACTTCTTGTGTTCTAATCATGCGATTGAAGTTTGAATACCACACGTACACAATAATCTTAATGTAATAGTACAAAAATAAAAATACAACCTGGCGACTAACTGAAATATTTAGACGGTTCTCAATATCTAGGAATCTGTTACAGCAATTAAACTGACATTTTGTATGTTGATTGAGGCAATTAACATGAGCAGGATATATGAAAATAGGCTGTATAGTTCTTCGCGGAACTACTTGTTTTTATAATAGGTTTTATGCTGTTTTATAGGGATCATCAAGTATATTCAATGATCATTAATTTTTTTTCTAGCGTGTTGTGCATATTTTCTTCAGGATTGGTGATATCTTTTTAGATTATTTTAATCAATTTGTAGAATGTACTGCGATGTCTTGGATAGCTGGCATGTTGTTTATGAAGCGTTGAATGGATATTTTCTATTGTAGTTCCTTGCTTCAACAGGATCATGCCTTGCAATTCCAAAGCCGCATAACGTCGTTGATGGAGAGCACTTGGGCCTACACCGCCTTCTATGTAATGCCCAAGACAACCCGCACGTTTATGTGAGGAGTCCGATCTTTACACTTGACAATCAATCAATAACCATTTTTGGTTATGTAGCTGGTGATTCCTACCTTTGTATTATCTTTTGTATTGATAGAACATTTTATATGAAGCTTTTTTTTAAAATATATATCCTTTATTATTATGTCCCACCGAGTGACTCCCGGAATAAGGAGTCCCCTTCTACCAAGTGCCAACGGTCTCCTAAGAGAGCGGATGAGCGGGTAGAGGTCCAGGGCTCTCTCAAGCCCTTGGGGCAGGAAACTTCCCCTAAAGGCGGATGAGCTACTAGTTGGCCAACGGCATAGTATGAAGAAGGCAAAGGGAAACCACTTCATTAAAGATCTATTAGGATATCCCAAGTATCAGCAGCTCAAGATGATGTTAGCTTCTACAGTAAAATTTTCCGGAGGTAAAATAATCCCCCACTTGGATCTCCAGAGGGGGACAGATAAAGAAGACAATTTAAGAAATAAGCAGAGAAGAATCGGTACCTGGAATGCACGGACCTTACTCCAGACTGGAAATTTAAAGAACATGATCATGGAGATGGAAAGGATTGATTTATATGTATTGGGTATAGCAGAAATGAGATGGCCACATACAGGAGACTTTTGGAATGGAAATTATAGGATAATTCATTCTGGTACAGCAAATAATAAACCAGGATATGGTGGAGTAGGCATTATATTGCACAAAGAACTAGGAAACAGAGTAAAGGGATTCGTGCAATATAATGAACGAGTAATTTTAGTACGGATCGAAACGAAACCAAAGGATACTGTGATAGTCCAAGTTTATATGCCGACAACACAAGAGGTTGATGAAGAGGCAGAGAAATTTTTTGAAGATTTAAGGGAACTTATAGCTAAAATAAAGGGGGAAGAAAACCTTATTTAACTGGTGACTGGAATGCAATTGTCGGAGAAGGAACTGAAGGAAATGTTGTTGGTAATTACGGATTGGGGAGAAGAAATGGGAGAGGCGAGAAACTTGTAGAGTTTTGTATACAGCATAAATTAGTAGTAACGAATACTATATTCCAACAGCATCCAAGGAGGATATACACTTGGAAAGCTCCGGGAGACCTAATAAGGGCCCAAATAAACTACATATTAGTAAAGGAAAGATTTAAGAACCAGGTGAAAGATAGTAGAAGTTACCCTGCAGTTGATGTCGACAGCGACCATAACCCAGTCGTCATACGCTGTGAATTAAAGTTCAAAAGATTAAAGAAGAAAGAAAATAAACATTGGGATATTTCTAAGCTTAAAGATGAGTACACTCAAATACTCTATATGGATGAAACAAACAATAACATAAGAGACATTGAAGAACACTTGGGAGTAGAAGAGAAGTGGATCAAAATAAAGAAGATCATTTTAGACTCAACAGAAACTGTTTTAGGAAAATAATAAAAATAAAATAGGAAAGAGTGGATACGTCAAGAAGTTGTGGATATGATAAAGGAAAGAAGACAGTATAAAAACTCAAATGATGATGATGAAAATCAAAAATACAAGACCTTAAGAAACAAGATAAATAAGAGGGCAAAACAAGACAAGGAACAGCATTTAATGGGAATCTGTGCAGGCATAAATAACAACATGAAATCTGGACAGATAGATATGGCCTATAAAGATATTAAGAGGTTCTTTGGAACAAGGAAGCCAAAAACAATGAGCATTGAGGACAAAGATGGGAAGTTAATATATGATGACGAAATGATAGTGAAAAGACGGAAAGAATATTTGGATCAACTATACAGTGGAAAATGTGTTAACTTGCCCATTGAGAAAGAAGATGAAATAACAGAAGAAGACTTGGGGGAACATATTATGGAAGAAGAGTTTGAGAAGGCGATGCAGGACCTCAAAGGAAAGAACGCTCTTGGAGTTGATAACATACCAGGAGAACTATTGAAACAATCAGGTGACAAGTTAAAAAAGGAACTGTACAACTTAATTTGTACTATTTACAAGACTGGAGAATTGCCTGAAGACTTCGTGAAATGCATAATAGCACCTATAACTAAAAAATCAAATGCAAGGTTATGTAAACAATACAGAACATTGAGTCTGGTGTGTCATGCATCAAAAATAGTCACCAGAGTTATTATGAAGAGAATAGAAAAACAAATCGATGAAAACCTATCTGATGATCAATTTGGTTTTAGGAAAGGAGTAGGATCAAGCAAGAGAAGCAATCTTAGCATTGAGGCAAGTGATAGAGAAGCAGATGATGAAAGGCAAACCTACTTTCTTAGCGTTCGTCGACCTTGAAAAGGCGTTTGACAATGTGAACTGGAATGTTCTATTCAGCATTCTTCATCAAACAGGTATCAACTTTAGAGACAGAAGACTCGTCTACAATATCTATAAGCAAGAAATTGGAATATTTTGTTGTGGTAGCAAGGAAGAAACAGCACACATCAGAAAGGGTGTACGGCAGGGTTGTTCCCTTTCCCCATACCTATTCAATATATACAAAAGGCGATCGACCAAGTAAGAGAAAATTTGCCACAGGAGTGAATATTCATGGAGATAAAGTTGACATGATAAGGTTTGATGATGACATAGCGCTAATTGCAGAAAGTGAAGAAGACTTACAAAAGATCCTGAGCAAGATGGACAAAACAATGGAGGAAGAATTTAATATGAGAATAAATACAAATAAAACAAAAATTTTGGTCTGCTGTAGAAATGGCGAAAACCAGACATCAATAGAGATAAGAAATGAAAAGATACAAGAAGTGAATGAGTTTAATTATCTGGGAAGTAAAATAACGAATGATGGAAGAAGCAGCATAGAGATATTAAGTAGGATTGCCCAAGCCAAGAACGCTTTCTATAAAAAGAAGATCCTATTTACTGCAAGGAACATAAGTCTTGATGTGAGGAAACAAATGTTGAAGACCTATGTATGGAGCGTCGCGCTATATGGCAGCGAATCTTGGACAATAGGAGAGAGTGGGGAAAAGACTACTAGCATTTGAACCCTGGTGCTATAGAAGGATTATGAAAATCAGTTGGAAAGAAATGGTCACAAATGAGGAAGTCTTTAGAAGAGTGGGAGAGAGAAGATGCTTCCTTAAATATTTAAAAAGAAGAACGAATCACCTCGTGGGCCACATACTGCGACACAATGGACTGATTAGGCTTATAATCGAGGGAACAGTAGACGGCAAGAAGTGTAGAGGAAGACATGAGTCAAATACTGCAAGATATGGGTTGTGGCTCATACTGTGAACTGAAGAGGAAGACTAATAATAAATAATAATAATATCGTATGGCCTCGGGTGCCTGGTGCAAGCTTTGTAATTTGACACCCAGAGGGTAGCTTGCATGTCAAATTTCGTTGTTCCTTGAATCACTATGAAAGTCAAGGAGGTTAGATAATAGATATCTAAGCTCCTTGAACATTATAGCGCTTTCTAGTAGAGAAATGAGGAACTTTGTGTTGGCGGAAACTCCCGAGATTAATTTTGCCATTATGAACTCGGCCTACTGAATTCAAATGGGTTCTTTGACATGCCAACATCGTATGACATGCGTATCGTATTTTTGCCGCCTTTCAAAAATCACTTACCACGGCCAGGAGAGGAAAACTGAGAGACGGGAAGAATGGCGAGCTGCTGTTAACCAGCCTCACGGCTGTTAACCACAGAGAGATCTGACGAGATTTCGCTAGTTTTATGTACTGAACAGAGCACATGGTACGCACAGAATACCTTGTTTTCGACCATGGCTTCCTCGATCACCCGACGAAGGCACTAGGCCACACAGTGAAATTTAAAATAGAAGGCCTTGGAACTCAGCGCAGGTGCGATGCTATCCTTATCTAATTGGTCAAACAACTGTTTCTTGAGCTGTGATTGGTGGGAGAAACTGTTTCATAATGAAAAATAGTGCTATAATGACCCTCATTATGATACAATGACACAATTTTCTGTGACATAATATTTACATTTCGACATCGTCGAACATAAAACATTTTATAGCCTATTGTAGTTATAACTTTAAATCATCACAACAGTGTACTTGTAGTTCATATCCGCATATTACTCGTAGTTTTACAATTCTACAGAATATTTATGGTTTACTGCTTAAGTGTATCACAGCAATAGTAGCTACACCTGCATAGATTAGTATCGGGAAGGAAAAGTGTATTTAGCCTATTTTCACTTATGAAGAAATAAGCGTATGAGATCACCTTTTGTCCATGTGTGTGTGTGCGTCCCTAATAAAATCTAATCGGCTGGAGCGATTTCAATGAAACTCGGTAAGGTCATAGTACTATTTTATCCGACCCTGACCGTGCAATTCAAATTGTATTACGTCTCACCAATCCAACGTGGCGGCTGTGAGAAAAAATTTACTGGCATACTATATCTCCGAAATTATTACTAATATTACTCTGAAATTATGTACAGTGAAAAAGGGCACTACTAGAATTTCACCTAACTTTCTAAAACCTGTTAAGTACAAAACAAACATGGTGGCCAAGCGAATTTGAAACATTTTAATGTTCTTTTCTCTCGATTTATCCATACGAACGCAGTGAAACATAGTAGAGCAAATGTTTATACACGTTTTAATGCACTGACGTCTACTTTAGTTCAATTGTTTACATAACCTCAACATGGCGGCTGTACGAAATGTTAAAATTAAGTTTTTAATTCTTGTGTCCTAATTTTATTGTGCGATCGAAGTCAACGTTTGAATAGTAAACCTACGCAATAATCGGCATCTAATAGTACCGGAATATAACTCTATGGCTTACATATATAAAAATCCAACATGGCGATCATCCGAAATATTTAGGCGGTTCTCAATATCTACTAATCTACGACAGCAATCAAACTGAAATTTTATATGTTGATAAACGTTCACATATGGAAATTTCAATAACCTGGTCAGCGCCAATACAACATGGTGGCGGTGCGAAATTTAAATATTTAAATGGAAGTTTCTCGCGAATTAACCATCCGAACGCAGTGGAACTTGGTGTGGTAAATGCTTATACAAATTTTAATACACTGACATCGAATTTAATTCAAGTGATTTCATAACCTAATTATGCGATTGAAGTTTGATTAAAAATCCTATGCAATAATCTTCATCGAATAGAACACAACTTTATGAATGAAAATCCACAGCCTGCTTCCAGTCTCCGACCGGGTCAGGAATGGAATGAATGAAGCCCCCATCTAGCGGCGTGGATATGAACTGTGCCGGCTGCCGAGGCCTGACGCACTCCTCTGGGGCAATGATTAAATGAATGGCAGATGAAATGAAATGATAGTGGAGAGTGTTACTGGAATGAAATTGTGACAGGGAAAACCGGAGTACCCGGAGAAAAACCTGTCTGCCTCCGTTCTGTCCAGCACAGATCTCACATGAAGTGACCGGGATTTGAACCACGGACCCAGCGGTTAGAGGCCGGCGTGCTGCCGCCTAAGCCACGGAGGCTAGAACACAACTTTATGCCCTACATAAACAACAATCCAAAATGGGGACCATTCGATGGTTCTCATTATCTATGAATCTGTTACAGCAATGAAACTGAAGCTTTGTAGGGTGACTGCACCTATGGTTGAACGGTTACCAGTGGACGAACAGTATCCATTTAGGTTAAATTGATATTCAGTAGGAAGGCAAACCAGAACATGAAATGGGCCATGTGCCAAGATGTCGTAAGACATGTCCTGTAATTGAAGAGCCTTACGGCATCTTGGCACAAGGCCCGTTTCATGTACAGGTTTGCCTTCCAACCGAACCTTATCAACTTCACGCAAATTGGTACTGTTCATCCACCGGTAGCCGTTCAACCATAGGTGCAGTCACCCTATGTTGATAGAGGCAATTAACATACATAGGATATATGAAAATAGGCTTTTTAGTTCTTCATTCATTCATTCATTCATTCATTCATTCATTCATTCATTTATTTGCAAAGGGGGGAGTGTCCCCCGGTGGCAAATTGGATACACATAACAAATAAATAATAACAATTCAACAACAATTATACAACAATTAAACTGGAGTATTTACACAAATAGTCAGTCTTTTCTTAAACACACCTATATGTTTGGGAAAAGGCTCTAAGACTGCAGCAGGAAGAGAGTTCCAGTTATCAATGGCACGGTTTACAAAAGAATATTTACCATTTTTTGTTCGCTGTGGTCGGCCCTTAACTTTGAAAGGATGATCGCTCCTACCTATGTAAGTGGGCTTTCCCAATCGTTTGCTAAGCTCACCCCATGCTGGTTGATTTGTATACGTGTTGTACATAGCGCAGAGTCTAGATTTCATCCTCCTAGCCTCCAGTGATTCCCACCCAAGTTTCTTTAACATACGGCTCACACTGCTCCTGGGATTAAAGTCACTGAGCACAAATCTAGCGGCCTTTCTTTGTACCATTTCCAAATCATTGATGAGCCCTACTTGATATGGATCCCAAACCGCCGAGGCATATTCCAGAATAGGTCTTACAAGTGACAAATAGCCTAATTCTTTAGCAGAGGTACTACTTCCTTTTAATACCCTCATTACAAAGTGCAGGGATTTGTAAGCTTTTGAAACTACACATCCTACATGACTACTCCATTTCATATCATTCCTTACGTGAACGCCCAAATATTTGCAAGAATCTTCTTCTACAAGTATTTCCGAGCCAATGTTATATTGAAAATCCTGCCTCCGCACTTTCCCTATTTTTAAGAGACTACATTTTCTTGTTTTTATTTTCATTTTATTTTCAATCGCCCACTTATAGACCAGGTTCAGGTCCTCTTGAAGCACTGCATTGTCTTGTGAGTCATGTATCTTTCGATATATTACACAATCATCCGCAAACAATCGACAGTCACTGCGAATCCCATTTGGTAAGTCATTTATAAACGCCAAAAATAACAAAGTTCCGATTACGCTGCCCTGAGGGATACCCGACGTTACGGTAATTTCATCCGAGAATATGCCTTCGACTTTCACTTTCTGTGAACGACCCGTCAAAAATTCTTGGATCCATAAAATTACTCTTCTATCAATCTTCGTCGAAGCTAATTTATGGAGTAGCATGTCATGCGGCACGACATCAAATGCCTTTGCAAAATCTATAACCACGGCGTCGACTGAAACTCCATGGTCTAACGATTCGCTAATGTCTTGAAAAAGAGATAGCACCTGACTCTCGCATGAGTAACCTTTCCGAAATCCATGTTGCCTATCATTAAACCATGATAATGGTCATGGAACTACTTGTTCACATTAGTTTACAAATATACAGTAGTTACGACTGAAAAATGAACATGAAAATCCACTGCCTGCTTCCAGTCGATCGACTGGGTCATGGAATGGAATGAATGAAGCCCCCATCTATCGGCAAGGATATGAACTGTGCCGGCTGCCGAAGCCTGTCGCACTCCCCTGGGGCAATGATTAAATGAATGACAAATTAAATGATAGTAGAGAGTGTTGCTGGAATGAAATTGTGACAGGGAAAACCGGAGTACTCGGAGAAGAACCTGTCAGCCTCCGCTTTGTCCAGCACAAAGCTCACATGGAGTGACCGAGAATTGAACCACGGAGCCAGCGGTGAGAGGCCGGCGTTGCCACGGAGGCTTCTATGTAGTAAAATTTAAATAACCTTCCTTAAATATTGAACACCCGTCGTTTATTGCCCTCATACTATATTTAACAAGATGTTCAGTACAGAACATATAGCCTACTTTCTCCTAAATGCATGGGCATTGTTATAACTCTTTGACCTTTTCAAGAAGTATGATTGAATGTTGGTTGTAGTAGCTTGTTGGGTGCTATAGGGATATTAAACATGAATATGAGGTGCCCTTTGCTAGTGCTACCTCTGTACCAAATTTCGTTCAATTCGGTTTCACCGTGTTTGAATTGATAGGGGGAATCGATTTGCACACATACTTGGCCACCATCTGCAAACTATTGGGCTGATGTTCTTGCAGTTTGGTCAGAATATGTTTCCCACATAAAGATATGGTGTTGCAAAATTTGGTAGAGACTAGATTATTAGGTTGGTCGTAATTACATTTTAGCTTTTAACATTTGGGTGACCGCGATTACCTTTCCGTCAAATAGCGGTGATATAAAACATGACACTGAGGCGCCCTTTGCTAGTGCTACCTCTGTACCAAATTTCGTTCATTCGGTTCCACCGTGTTCGAATTAATAGGGGGAATCAATTTTGACATAAAGATGGCCGCCATCCGCAAACTATTAGGCTAATGACCTATTAGATTGGTCAAAGGATGCTCGCTCCATAAAGGTATGTTGTTGCAAAGTTTGGTTGAGATCGGATGGTTATGTTAGTCGTAATTTGATTTAAGCTTTAAACATTTGTGTGGCCGCCATTAGGTTTCTGTCAATATGGCGGCGATATTAATCATGACACTGAGATGCCCTTTGCTAGTGCTATCTCTGTACCAAATTTCGTTCCATTCGGTTTCACCGTGTTTGAATTAATAGGGGGAATCGATTCTGACACAAAGATGGCCGCCATCCGCAAACTATTAGCCGAATGACCTATTAGATTGGTCAAAGGATGCTCCCTCCATAAAGGTATGTAGTTGCAAAATTTGGTAGAGATCGGATGATTAGGTTAATCGTAATTTGATTTAAGCTTTGAACATTCGTGTGGCCGCCATTACGTTTCAGTCAAGATGGCGGCGATATAAAACATGACACTAAGATGCCCTTTGCTAGTGCTACCTCTGTACCAAATTTCGTTCCATTCGGTTCCACCGTGTTCGAATTAATAGGGGGAATCAATTTTGACATAAAGATGGCCGCCATCCGCAAACTATTAGGCGAATGACATATTAGATTGGTCAAAGGATGCTCCCTCCATAAAGGTATGTAGTTGCAAAATTTGGTAGAGATCGGATGATTAGGTTAATCGTAATTTGATTTAAGCTTTGAACATTCGTGTGGCCGCCATTACGTTTCAGTCAAGATGCCGGCGATATAAAACATGACAATGAGGTGCCCTTTGCTAGTGCTACCTCTGTATCAAATTTCTTTCCATTCGGTTCCACCGTGTTCGAATTAATAGGGGGAATCAATTTTGACATAAAGATGGCCGCCATCCGCAAGCTATTAGGCTAATAACCTATTAGATTGGTCAAAGGATGCTCCCTCCATAAAGGTATGTTGTTGCAAAGTTTGGTAGAGATCGGATGGTTATGTTAGTCGTAATTTAACTTAAGCTTTGAACATTTGTGTGGCCGCCATTACGTTTCTGTCAATATGGCGGCGATATAAAACATGACACTGAGATGCCCTTTGCTAGTGCTACCTCTGTACCAAATTTCGTTCCATTCGGTTTCACCGTGTTTGAATTAATAGGGAGAATTGATTTTCACACAAAGATGGCCGCCATCCGCAAACTATTAGGCTAATGACCCATTCATTTGGTCAGAGGATGCTTCCTCTATAAGGGAGTGTTGTTGCAAAATTTGGTAGAGATCGGATGATTAGGTTAATCGTAATTTGATTTAAGCTTTGAACATCAGTGTGGCCGCCATTACGTTTCCGTCAAGATGGCGGCGATATAAAACATGACACTGAGGTGCCTTTTGTTAGTACTACCTCTGTACCAAATTTCGTTCCATTCGGTTGCACCGTGTTCGAATTAATAGGGGGAATCGATTTTCACACAAAGATGGCCGACATCCGCAAACTATTACGCTGATGACTTATTAGATTGGTCAAAAGATGGTCCCTCCATAAAGGTATGTAGTTGCAAAATTTGGTACAGATCGGATGAATAGGTTAATCGTAATTTGATTTAAGCTTTGAATATTCGTGTGGCCGCCATTGCATTTCCGTCAAGATGGCGGCGATATAAAACATGGCACTGGGGTGCCCTTTGCTAGTGCTACCTCTGTACCTAATTTCGTTCCATTCGGTTCCACCGTGTTCGAATTAATAGGGGGAATCAATTTTGACATAAAGATGGCCGCCATCCGCAAACTATTAGGCGAATGACCTATTAGATTGGTCATAGGATGCTCCCTCCAAAAAGGTATGTAGTTGCAAAATTTGGTAGAGATCGGATGATTAGGTTAATCGTAATTTGATTTAAGCTTTGAACATTCGTGTGGCCGCCATTACGTTTCAGTGAAGATGGCGGCGATATAAAACATGACACTGATGTGCCCTTTGCTAGTGCTACATCTGTATCAAATTTCGTTCCATTCGGTTCCACCGTGTTCGAATTAATAGGGGGAATCAATTTTGACATAAAGATGGCCGCCATCCGCAAACTATTAGGCTAATAACCTATTAGATTGGTCAAAGATGCTCCCTCCATAAAGGTATGTTGTTGCAAAGTTTGGTAGAGATCGGATGGTTATGTTAGTCGTAATTTAACTTAAGCTTTGAACATTTGTGTGGCCGCCATTACGTTTCTGTCAATATGGCGGCGATATAAAACATGACACTGAGATGCCCTTTGCTAGTGCTACCTCTGTACCAAATTTCGTTCCATTCGGTTTCACCGTGTTTGAATTAATAGGGGGAATCAATTTTGACATAAAGATGGCCGCCATCCGCAAACTATTAGGCTAATAACCTATTAGATTGGTCAAAGGATGCTCCCTCCATAAAGGTATGTTGTTGCAAAGTTTGGTTGAGATCGGATGGTTATGTTAGTCGTAATTTAACTTAAGCTTTGAACATTTGTGTGGCCGCCATTAAGTTTCAGTCAATATGGCGGCGATATAAAACATGACATTGAGATGCCCTTTGCTAGTGCTACCTCTGTACCAAATTTCGTTCCATTCGGTTTCACCGTGTTTGAATTAATAGAGGGAATTGATTTTCACACAAAGATGGCCGCCATCCGCAAACTATTAGGCTAATGACCTATTCATTTGGTCAAAGGATGCTTCCTCTATAAGGATATGTTTTGCAAAGTTTGGTAGAGATCGGATGGTTATGTTAGTCGTAATTTAACTTTAGCTTTGAACATTTGTGTGGCCGCCATTACGTTTCTGTCAATATGGTGGCGATATAAATCATTACACTGAGATGCCCTTTGTTAGTGCTACCTCTGTACCAAATTTCATTCCATTCGGTTTCACCGTGTTTGAATTAATAGGGGGAATTGATTTTCACACAAAGATGGCCTCCATCCGCAAACTGTTAGGCTAATGACCAATTCATTTGGTCAAAGGATGCTTCCTCTATAAGGGTATGTTGTTGCAAAATTTGGTAGAGATCGGATGATTAGGTTAGTCGTAATTTGATTCAAGCTTTGAACATTTGTGTGGTCGCCATTACGTTTCCGTCAAGATGGCGGCGATATAAAACATGACACAGAGGTGCCTTTTGTTAGTACCACCTCTGTACCAAATTTCGTTCCATTCGGTTGCACCGTGTTCGAATTAATAGGGGGAATCGATTTTCACACAAAGATGGCCGCCATCCGCAAACTATTACGGTGATGACCTATTGGTTTGGTCAAAGGATGCTCCCCCTATAAAGGTATGTTGTTGCAAAATTTGGTAGAGATCGGATGATTAGGTTAGTCGTAATTTGATTTAAGCTTTGAACATTTGTGTGGCCGCCATTACGTTTCCGTCAAGTTGGCGGCGATATAAAACATGACACTGAGGTGCCTTTTGTTAGTACTACCTCTGTACCCAATTGCGTTCCATTCGGTTGCACCGTGTTCGAATTAATAGGGTGAATCGATTTTCACACAAAGATGGCCGCCATCCGCAAACTATTACGGTGATGACCTATTGGTTTGGTCAAGGGATGCTCCCCCATAAAGGTATGTTGTTGCAAAATTTGGTAGAGATCGGATGATTAGGTTAGTCGTAATTTGATTTAAGCTTTGAACATTTGTGTGGCCGCCATTACGTTTCCGTCAAGATGGCGGCGATATAAAACATAACACTGAGGTGTCCTTTGCTAGTGCTACCTTTGTACCAAATTTCGTTCAATTCGCATTCACCGTGTTCGAATTGATAGGGGGGGGGGGCAGACATTCAGAGTACACACACTCACACACACACACAGGCACACACACACACACACACACACAGACTCACATACATACATACACACACACACAGACTCACACACACACATACACACACACAGACAGACAGACTTTTTTCGCCCTGTGTTGATCTCATATGTCTACTTTCATTTTTTTGCAAAAATCGAAAGTAGGCTAAAAATAAATAATAGTATTGAACTCGAATTCTAAATGATTCAGGATGGACAGGATGCTATTTAGGACGTTTTGGTGAAATTTGGAGAAGATTGCGATATTTTTGGAGGAATTACGATATTTTTAAAATTTTAATACAGGAGGAAGCTTCAGATTGTGTTGGACAACAACAAAATGGCGAAGAGAAGCCGCTCTTGGGCAATGCTGCGTAGTATTTTCGCTAGGCCGCCCATAGGAACTTGTAGATTTCGAAGAGAAATGCGTTGATTGGCTAATCAAATTGCCAGAATCAGCTAGGGTAGGAGATATGAGCGCGCTTGATGAGGAGCTTCGTCAATTTATAAACTGCCATTTATTAAAGAAGAGAGAATCTGCACATTTAAAACTATTGAAAAAGGATCTAAATTAAAAGGATTTATGATAGTCACCCAGAGATGAAAGTTGGATAATTCTGTAAGAAGTTATAAGTTATGATTGGTTTGCCGCTTCTTTTAATGACGTGCCATTCGTTTGGTTTTGAGGTGCGTGGTGACGCGCTGCCGATCGAGGTCTTTTGTGTGGAGGTGACGAGCAGAACGGACCTGCGACAATTGAGTTCCCGAAACTAGCGTGTGCGCGAGAGGGGTCTCACGCTAACATAGTTTGTCGGCGATGGAGGCAGTTCCATCGGTCAAAAATTAACATGGGAAGTCCGGCGAAGATGTGGGAAACAGAATATTGTCATAATATCAGTTCTCGTGTGAAACTAGTATTGAAAGTTTGACTAAACTAAAGAGAAACATTGTGTGCACTTTATATGAAAGTTTCAAGGCGATATTCGAATGAATAAGATAGTTTTCTTTGTTGAAGCACATTCGTTATACAAGCACGTTTCGCTTGGTGCGTGTCAGCTATACAGGCGAGAAGGCAAGGCCCGTTATCTGCCTGTGCTAACATTTGTAAGACAGCAGCATTCATTTATAGCAAGTCTCTGCATAGTGACAAGATTTTTATCGAAATGTTCGACATGCAAGCGTTGAGGGGAACAGTTAACATTGTATTTAACGCTGCAGTGATCATGTTTTAAGCCAAGTCATGCGCAGGGAACGTGATATTACACTGCCGGACTGGGATACCGGGCAACCGAAATTAATCTTAAAATTATAAGATGTGGTGTAACAACTTCAAGGCTACATTCCAACGTTGCGAGATGGAACTTGATTACCGCGTCATGGCTAGATATTATCAGACCCGAAGCGAAGCAGTCCATTATACTTCGAGACTGGGGGATTCTTGCGGTTCCGCTGATCGAGGCGAGCTCCGTGTTCGAAGCCAGCCAGGGAGATTGACGATCGGGGAGCAGGGTTCGAGTCGTGGCAAGGCAGTCTTCCCAAGAATGAGGATGAAGATTAGTAAGTGTGGAATTGCTGGTGTCGTCAGTAATTCTCTCCATGCTTCTTCTACAAGATGTCATCGCAAGGTAGAAAAAGTTATCCTCATTAGTAGCTGTTGGTTTTTTAGTAGCTAGTTGTAGACTAGAATATTAGAGAGCATGACACCATTTCAACGATAAATTATTTTGTTGCGTGTGAAATAGTTTAAGCCCAGAAATTATTTTTCCGCGTTGGACATTTAAACATTAATTTTCTTTTAGTGAGATTTTCGGATAGTAACATTTGGATTTTTGACTTATAGGTTTTGAGATTTAAGTTCATTTTATTAATAATTTCGTTCATCGAATTTCTTTCGATCCACGTATCTTTGGGAATTTTATTGAATTTTATTCGAATTTTATTGGGAATTTTATTGAAGTTTATTGAACATTATTGGAATATTATTGGAACTTTATTGGATATTATTCAATATTTTAGAAAATGGTATTACTTTACCCAAGCAATTTAGACTTTGAAAAGAATGTTTATTTGGAAATGAATTATCATTTGGACATTTCCAAGACTTTATAGTTATCTTCAAGTCTGACTTCGCTCAAGTAATTATTTAATTAAACATTTTGAATTGGTGGAAGGATGAAACATTATTTGGACATTCCACTTTAGCCAGTTATACTTAATAATAATTTATCTGTGGATAAATTATTTTATTTTATTTGAGAGATCTTATCTGCTCGGACAAATTAGCACATTTGAGTATTCTACGGAATTTTACAACACTCTTGGAGATTGTTATTGACTTTAATTGCATTAACGCAATATTTTGGAAAGACCAGAGAGAAGTAACGAATGTTTATATTTATTAAATGTTAACAACAATTATTTGAAATGTAAAGTAACTTATACTAGTAAACCATTACGACATCACTGTTTAATAGAGTCGATTATTATGTATTTTCACAACATCTGAAAGAGCTATACGCTGTAATTATTATAAGTGAATATATTATGGAAGCAAGGCATTATATGCAATTTTAATAAGTTGTTATGGCAGAATACTGTATTAAGAGATTGAAGTGAAGAATTATAGCAGCTATATTTGTTTAATATCAAGCTGAGGAAAATGTTATACGGAACTTACGTATGTAATTGAGAGAAGTTGTTGTTTAAATATTCTGTGGATATTTGTTCAGTCTATTAGAGAATGGAAGGTCATTATACGCGTTGTGAGCGTTTATTTGGAAATTATAAGTAAATATATTACAGTAAAGAATTAAGTAAGACCTTAGTTGTCCAGTATTATTGTAAAACGACTCTCAGTTGAATTGATTAGTTCTATTGGCGGAAAATATTTGGGAAACGGATTGAAAGTGAAACTGTTGTTAATTATTATTAAGATATTATCAAGGATAAGACATTAATTATATAAGCTTAACTTAACCGTTCGGCGATGTATATATGCCCATTTATGAAACGAAAGATCTTTACTATGATGATAGCGATATGAAAATGTAACAGTGATACTTTATTTAAGAGCATAAAAATTTGGGATTGTCAGTAGTTAACCAGAGAAGGAAGGTTGGATGATTGAGAATCATCACGAATTATGTAAATAACATAAGACATTTGTTAACAATATTTAAATACAATACTATTAATAACTAGGAGAATTTAACGATATAATAAAGTTAATTGAATAACTTTCTTTATAAATATCTGACCCTAAAACAATAATAATAATATGGTTTATTATTTGGATTAAAATGATTAATAATTATTTCTAATAATTAATAAACATTTAAATAACGAACATTTTACAAACTAATTAATAGTCTTTAATTAAATTATTTAATAATAATTTCTACCATTAATCATTAAATAATTTTGGGAACCTTAGTTGTCAATTAAACGAAAGTTTAATATACTTTAAACGTTTAAACCATAAATTGGAGTGACGTTTAAAGAACGTGACGACGTTCTTTAAATACAGTAAGGTTGTTTACTGGTGTGTAAAGGTGATCTTATGGAAGATCAGTATGAAATTAATTTCTATTAATTTTACCAATGGAGGACATTGGAATAGTAAGTAGAAATGTCATGGGAAGACATTTGATGTATTAAAATTGATCTTTGTTCATATATTACTAGGGAACAAGAGTAATATTTAAGAGCTGTGGTGCAAACAGCTGATTGATAATTTGTTTATTCAATTTTATTTAAGAAATGGAGTACTTCTAACGTCCATGGGACGATGATTTAATTTTATAATCTTATTATAGGAATTTTCGCAGAATCATTTGCGGATTACATGTAATTATTATGAAAATATTTACTAAATTGATTTCATTTATTATCACTTCGTTAATAAATTTATTTGTTAATTTTGTAACTGCGTGTTGATGATTTATATAAGTTATGAGGAAGGATTATGTTTTGGTGCATTTGAGGTTTTATTGAACCACTAATTTCGCCCACTTAACCGAGAATAGTCAGTATCTCGAGCTCTTCGTTTATTTAGTTAATATACCCATTTTGCCTTACCAAAACATGATCTTAGAAAGTGTGCACTCCCCATTTAGCTATTGTTGGTAGGATTTCCAGGTTTTTGAGCCGGGGACCTCGAGATTCTACAATCCAGCTGATCTTCGGATACGACAAGCAGCTCAAATGGTTTAAACGGGTACACATTAAATGGCAGCCCAACGTTTAGGCTCGAACTGTGGTTCGTAGCGACGTATTTCGTGACGTCAGGCACGATTAGGCTTGTTGAGGCTTAATTGGGCGTGATTGGGTGCAATTGTTTTAATTTTGGAAGATTAGATTGAAAGAAATCCTGTGTAAGGAAGAATAAGTCGAGAAACAGAAAGCTGACTTATAATCTAAATCTGATGGTTTGATAATCCGGTTGTTGACATTTCAGTCACAGTCATGTAACGTAAATGATCAAAATTAATTAATAATAATAGAATTCGGACTTCGTGATTTAAATGAATCATTAACAGAATTACTCTAGGGTTTAGCATAAATCTGGTAAACAATAAAATTCCCAAATATTAAGTTGAAAATGGTTGCTCTTTGGTGTTCTAGTTCTGCAGTGTATGTCATGTTCCCGTAGCAGTTGAAATATTTGTAATTGTTGCAATGGCAATGAAGATTGAAGAGGTATATAAAATGTTTTCAGATGTCCAAAATAAGATGGACAATCTGACAAAAGATGTGGAAGGTGTTCGCACGTACACCCAGAAAGGTTTTAAGAGTGTTAAAGAGGACGCTGAAAAGAAATTTAAGTCTGTTAGGGAAGAAGCAGAAAGAAATAGGGACACTATTAAAGAATCTGTAATTGAAAGCGTTAGAACAGAGGTTGATGCTGTTAAAGAAAGTGTTAGGGACACTATAGTAGAAAACATTGCTGACACAGTAAAGGAAAGTGTTAAAGACAGTATTAAACAAGATCTAGGTGAATTACAAGAATCTTTGGAGAAATTACAAAGCAGTGCTACTTCCGTTAGCAGCGAGGTTAATAAATTGCAAGTTAGTTTTACACAAGTCACGAACACAGTCGACAAAATACAGGAAAATGTTGACAAGATACAAGGTAATGTTGACAAGATACAGGGAAACGTTAGAAAGGCCCAAGATGAGTCTACATTACTCAAAGAAAGAGTCATTAAAATTCAGAACAACACCGTCGATTTACAAACTAACACAGAACAAGTTCAATCAAGATTAGGTGGAATTGAGTCCAACATGCAACACAAGTTTAAAGAATTAGAAACAAGTAATGAGAATTTCCAGACTGAAATCAGAAAAGAATGGGAATCCAATAAACAACAAGCTGAGGGAAACACATCACAAACTAACATGAGGTTAACAGAACTTAAAATAGTTGTTGACAGTTTGAAAACACAAGTACAGGATCACAGTAAATTGTTGAAAGATGGAATTGATGTAGACGTGGAAAATATTGTCAAGAAAAGTTTGGAAGCATTGAAAGATGATTGGAAGAAACTCAGTTCCGATCATGTTTCAAGCATCAAACGTGATATGGAAACCAAGATAGTTTCAACTGAAGCTAGATTAAATAAGGATGTTTCTGATGCAAGGGAGGATTTAATTAAAAGAATCAATCTTGTACAGAAAACTCAAAGTGATGATATGTCAGGAGTAAGAGCAGATCTCGATAGAGAAATGAATGAAACTAAGTCTTTAGGGGATAAAGTGAATCGAATGGATAATGACTTGACGGACGATAGGGAAAGGAGGTTAATTGAGCTTGAGGAAATTAAAAGGGGCATTCAAAATATTAACTTAGGCGATGCATTAACGGCAGAAGCTATTAAGATATCATTAAGGGACGAACTTAGGAAGGAGATCCAGGAATGCATAGGAAATCAGGTCGAGACCGAAAACGAAGTAAAGGAAATAGATCAAGCTAGGATGACACGATTAGAAGATGAAATTAGAGATGTTAGAGCGAAACAAACTCCGATAGGACTTTCGATGCAACAAGATATAGATATAGGAGAGAATGATTTCGGGATAGGAAGTCTAAGACAGGTACACCCTTCGAACAGAGCATCTAATGTCACTATCATTAGAAATTTTGAAGAAAAACCACGAAAATTTAATGATAAAGATGGTCTTACACCAATTGAGTTCGTTAAGCATCTCCGTGATTATTTTTATGAAAATCATATATCTCAAGATAGAGAAATGCGTATCTTGGAACGCTATCTCGAGGGATCACCTTTGGAGTGGTATCGTGCATTCAGATATACGTTCGGAGACTTTGAGGAATTTGCCGAAGCTCTAGTCAAGAGATATTGGAGTGTGGAAAGACAGCAAGATTTGAGAGCTGAGGTTTATTCTAAGAAATACTTAGGTACTCTCCCAACTAAGTACGCTGATTTCTTTAATATGCAATTAGCGAAACTACGTTACCTTCAACCCCCTTTGACACAAACAGAATTGATAGAAGCTATTTCTAGGCAGCTTCCGGTCGATGTCAGACGTAATTTAATATCGTCAGGAGTCAATGATCTTGCCAAGATGGATGAACTACTTCGTAGACTTGACTACACAAGCTCCATGCCTAATGTAATTCCTAGAAACAGGCAGGATAGTAGAGAGGTGAATACGATAGTCATTGATCAGACCCAACAAACGGAAGAAGTAACGAAACAAGTTCAAACTAAATCAGGTCCTGATAGGAACAATTACTTTAGAGACAGACGGTATGAACCAAGATACCGCCGATTCAGAGAAGGCAGACCTTACCAGCAAGAGGAGCGTAGAAATGGAGAAAATAACAGAAGGACAGGTTATTTCCGCAATAACAATAACTATAATAACAACAATTATAGGAACTACAACTCCAACCAATGAAATGATCAGAATAATCGAAACAATAGAGGTTATAGCCGCTATAAACACTATAACGATGATGTATTTTCTAGACAGCAGTATGATGAGAGGTATCGTGAAGGTCAGGAGTACATTAGAAACGCTAACCAGGGGAATACAACTCGAGATTCCAGAAATAACAACAGGAGTGAAGTTGACCCTAAACCAGGCACTAGTCAACAGGGAAGAGCTGAAGAAACAGCCCCTGAACAAAAAAAAACTCCAATCACAAAGCGCAATTAAATGAAGGTCACTTGTCATATCACAATGTCACGATTAATGAGATTTACCAGGTCACTGACGAAGACTTACTCTTCGAGGAAGATATTAAAAGAGAGGAAAGGAAAACAGAATTACCCATTATTAATATTCATGTGGAAGAGGAGAAATGCAAATCTTTGGTTGATACTGGGGCAGTAGTTTCGATTTTGTCCGAGGAATGTTATTTGAGGCTTTTGAAAGGCAACAGTATGACGATTTTGCCAGCTTCAACGGTGAAGGTGAGGGGTATCTTTCAGGATAAGACGGTCAAATGTAAAGTACAAGTATTGTTAAATTTCAAGATCAATGAGAAAGAGTATGAACATGTCTTTATCGTGGTTCAGAAAATCAACTTTGATATGATTCTGGGAATAGATTTTATTGGAAAAGTAGGAGCAGTTATCGATTTGAAGAATCGAGTGATGAAACTATGCGAGAATAATTCGGAAGCGGAGAATTTGGAAGGACAGGAAATAAGTACAGATCTTGATACAGATTATAGGGAGGATGTTTTAGAAAACATTGTGAGTGAAGTAGAAAGAGAAAGAGAATATCATACTCAATCGATTGAAGGGTTCGAGGACATCCAAGAAGAATTTGAAGATTTGATAATCGAATTCAAAGACATTTTTGATGAGAAACCAGGTCTAATTAAAGATTTCCAGTATCGTATTCGATTGACCAATGAAATGCCTTACCAGAAAAAGATATACCCTATTCCTGAAAAATATTACGAGGAAGTGAAAGGAATTATTAGGAAAATGGAAGAGGATGGAATAATTAGAAAGCAAGCATCATCCTATATCAATCCTATAACTGTTGTGAAGAAAAGCAATGGACAATTACGTTTATGCTTCGATGCAAGAAGTATCAATGCGTTGATTTTGCCGGAGACAGATAGACCACCGAGGATTCGAGATTTATTAAGAAGATATAAAGGAAAGTCATGTTTCAGTGTACTGGATCTCACAGCTTCCTTTTATCAGATAGAACTCTCAGAAGATAGTAGACAGTATACCGGGTTTTTATTCGACCAATCGAGCTACGTATTTTTGAGATTACCTTTTGGTATTGTCAACAGTGGACCAGCTTTAATAAGAGCTATGGACAGTAAGCTTAGTGACGAGGTGAAGGAAAACACAATGTGTTATATTGATGATCTTATCATTTCATCCGAGAATGAAAGGGAACATTTGGAACATTTAAAGAAGTTGTTTTTGGATTTGAGAGAAGCAAATATTAAGGTAAATTTTGGTAAGTGCCACTTTTTGAAGGAAAGAATAGATTTCTTGGGTCACACCATTGATCAGTTTGGCTACCATCCGAATGAGAAGAAAGTAGAAGCTATTGTTCGATTCCCTAGACCTACAAAAGTGAAACAAGTTCGAGAATTTGTAGGCATGTGCCAATTCTTGAGTAATCACTGTAGCCGATATTCAGAGGTCATGGCACCATTGTATGATCTTCTAAAAAAAATAGATGGAAATGGGGTCCCGCAGCAGAAGAGGCATTTGAAAAAGCGAAAGAAATGCTTAGAAATAATATTAAATTGGAGTATCCAGAATTCGACCGTATATTCTATTTAGAATCAGATGCGTCGAGAGTGGGAATCAGTGCTGTGTTATATCAGAAGGATGAGAGTGGAAATAAGCATTATATTGGATTTTGCAGTAGGAAACTGAGGAAACATGAGGAAAATTATTTTACCACTGAGTTGGAGGCGCTAGCCTTTGTAACGGCGTTGCAGCAATGGAAGAAAGTCCTGCTGGGACATCAAATTGTTATTTTAACTGACCATAAAGCTCTCCAGTTCATGATGCAGTCGGATTTATCCAGCGATCGATTAACAAGATGGACTTTGTTTGTTCAGCAGTTTAATGCGACCATAATCCATCAACCTGGTAAGGATAATCTTTTAGCTGATGCTTTATCGCGTAATCCTGTAGAGAATATCCAGATAAATGCGATACAATTGGAGCCGAAAGATCAAGAGACTTTGGTGAAACTTGAGAGGATCAATGTATCACAGAAAAGATGCACTCCAATAAGGATCATGTATCGGTTTTTGAAAGGTTATATGGATAATGCTGATCCAGACTATGAGAATGTCCGAAGACGCTCGAATCGATATGTTTTGTCAGGAGATATTGTTTGCAAGTATGTCGATAAGGAGAAGACAAGAGTCAGAGTTATGGTTCCTCCCAATTTAGTAAAACCTTTGGTTTGGTTGACACACCACAGTATAGGCCACGGTGGTTTGGATAAGACTGTCAATACTTTACAGGAAATGTTTTATTGGAAGAAGTTGAGGAATTCGGTGGCTGAGATCATTCGAACTTGTGAGAAATGTCAGAAAGGGAAATATACATCGGAGCTTCTTAAGGAAAGACCTAGGTCCATTTTACCATCTAAACCCCTTGAACTATTCGCCTGCGACATTTTTGGTCCATGTCCCAAGGGACATAGAGGAAATCAGTTTGTATTAGTAACGATAGACGTATTTTCAAAATTGGTATCTTTGGATCAGATCCAGAAAGCAACAACAAGGCAAGTTTTGAATAGAATTGAGAGATCAGTAATTCCGAAGGCAGGAAAGCCGGAATTCATTTAAACTGACCATGGGCCTCAGTTTACGTCTATGGGATTTCAGGAAGCCATGGAAAGGCTAGACATTAAGCATATATTTTCTAGTGTGCGATGTCCGGAGACGAATCCCAGCGAAAGAATTATGTCGGAATTTGCAAAATTCTGTAGGATTTTTTGTCCTAATGATCATCGAAGTTGGGTTAGATTCGTTCCCATCATTGAAGAATGCCTTAATACAACGTTTCACGAGAGTTCGGCGGATGTTCCGTTGATGCTCCACTTTGATAGGAAGCCAGAGAGGCCTTGGAAGAATTTGTTTGATTCCATACCTAAAGATCCAGAAATTCCGAGAAGAGAAAGGATCGAGAAAGCCAAGGATAATTTAAGAAAGGCAGCAGACAAACGTATGAAGAGGATTCGGGGAAAATGATTCAGTGCACCATTTAACGTCGGAGATTTAGTCCTGATTAGGAAACCAACGAAAGCTGATGTAGCTCAGAAGATATACACAAAATTTTCGATCGTATACATGGGTCCGTTTAGAGTGGGCACTGTTTTTGGAAACAACTGTTATGAAATTTTGGAGATTGATAGCGATAATTCTGTGGGAAGATTCAATGCTAAGAATCTGAAGAAATTTTATGAGAGAGTGGATTAACAAACGAATTTAGAATTCTATTTCAAAGTTTGTTTTATGAAACCCGAATAAAAGCATTGGTCACGCTTTGATTCAAGCGTTGAGGGGAAAATGAACTCGAATTCTAAATGATTCAGGATGGACAGGATGCTATTTAGGACGTTTTGGTGAAATTTGGAGAAGATTGCGATATTTTTGGAGGAATTACGATATTTTTAAAATTTTAATACAGGAGGAAGCTTCAGATTGTGTTGGACAACAACAAAATGGCGAAGAGAAGCCGCTCTTGGGCAATGCTGCGTAGTATTTTCGCTAGGCCGCCCATAGCAACTTGTAGAGTTCGAAGAGAAATGCGTTGATTGGCTAATCAAATTGCCAGAATCAGCTAGGGTAGGAGATATGAGCGCGCTTGATGAGGAGCTTCGTCAATTTATAAACTGCCATTTATTAAAGAAGAGAGAATCTGCACATTTAAAACTATTGAAAAAGGATCTAAATTAAAAGGATTTATGATAGTCACCCAGAGATGAAAGTTGGATAATCCTGTAAGAAGTTATAAGTTATGATTGGTTTGCCGCTTCTTTTCATGACGCGCCATTCGTTTGGTTTTGAGGTGCGTGGTGACGCGCTGCCGATCGAGGTCTTTTGTGTGGAGGTGACGAGCAGAACGGACCTGCGACAATTGAGTTCCCGAAACTAGCGTGTGCGCGAGAGGGGTCTCACGCTAACATAGTTTGTCGGCGATGGAGGCAGTTCCATCGGTCAAAAATTAACATGGGAAGTCCGGCGAAGATGTGGGAAACAGAATATTGTCATAATATCAGTTCTCGTGTGAAACTAGTATTGAAAGTTTGACTAAACTAAAGAGAAACATTGTGTGCACTTTATATGAAAGTTTCAAGGCGATATTCGAAAGAATAAGATAGTTTTCTTTGTTGAAGCACATTCGTTATACAAGCACGTTTCGCTTGGTGCGTGTCAGCTATACAGGCGAGAAGGCAAGGCCAGTTATCTGCCTGTACTAACATTTGTAAGACAGCAGCATTCATTTATAGCAAGTCTCTGCATAGTGACAAGATTTTTATCGAAATGTTCGACATGCAAGCGTTGAGGGGAACAGTTAACATTGTATTTAACGCTGTAGTGATCATGTTTTAAGCCAAGTCATGCGCAGGGAACGTGATGTTACACTGCCGGATTGGGATACCGGGCAACCGAAATTAATCTTAAAATTATAAGATGTGGTGTAACAACTTCAAGGCTACATTCCAACGTTGCGAGATGGAACTTGATTACCGCGTCATGGCTAGATATTATCAGACCCGAAGCGAAGCAGTCCATTATACTTCGAGACTGGGGGATTCTTGCGGTTCCGCTGATCGAGGCGAGCTCCGTGTTCGAAGCCAGCCAGGGAGATTGACGATCGGGGAGCAGGGTTCGAGTCGTGGCAAGGCAGTCTTCCCAAGAATGAGGATGAAGATTAGTAAGTGTGGAATTGCTGGTGTCGTCAGTAATTCTCTCCATGCTTCTTCTACAAGATGTCATCGCAAGGTAGAAAAAGTTATCCTCATTAGTAGCTGTTGGTTTTTTAGTAGCTAGTTGTAGACTAGAATATTAGAGAGCATGACACCATTTCAACGATAAATTATTTTGTTGCGTGTGAAACAGTTTAAGCCCAGAAATTATTTTTCCGCGTTGGACATTTAAACATTAATTTTCTTTTAGTGAGATTTTCGGATAGTAACATTTGGATTTTTGACTTATAGGTTTTGAGATTTAAGTTCATTTTATTAGTAATTTCGTTCATCGAATTTCTTTCGATCCACGTATCTTTGGGAATTTTATTGAATTTTATTCGAATTTTATTGGGAATTTTATTGAAGTTTATTGAACATTATTGGAATATTATTGGAACTTTATTGGATATTATTCAATATTTTAGAAAATGGTATTACTTTACCCAAGCAATTTAGACTTTGAAAAGAATGTTTATTTGGAAATGAATTATCATTTGGACATTTCCAAGACTTTATAGTTATCTTCAAGTCTGACTTCGCTCAAGTAATTATTTAATTAAACATTTTGAATTGGTGGAAGGATGAAACATTATTTGGACATTCCACTTTAGCCAGTTATAATTAATAATAATTTATCTGTGGATAAATTATTTTATTTTATTTGAGAGATCTTATCTGCTCGGACAAATTAGCACATTTGAGTATTCTACGGAATTTTACAACACTCTTGGAGATTGTTATTGACTTTAATTGCATTAACGCAATATTTTGGAAAGACCAGAGAGAAGTAACGAATGTTTATATTTATTAAATGTTAACAACAATTATTTGAAATCTAAAGTAACTTATACTAGTAAACCATTACGTCATCACTGTTTAATAGAGTCGATTATTATGTATTTTCACAACATCTGAAAGAGCTATACGCTGTAATTATTATAAGTGAATATATTATGGAAGCAAGGCAATATATGCAATTTTAATAAGTTGTTATGGCAGAATACTGTATTAAGAGATTGAAGTGAAGAATTATAGCAGCTATATTTGTTTAATATCAAGCTGAGGAAAATGTTATACGGAACTTACGTATGTAATTGAGAGAAGTTGTTGTTTACATATTCTGTGGATATTTGTTCAGTCTATTAGAGAATGGAAGGTCATTATACGCGTTGTGAGCGTTTATTTGGAAATTATAAGTAAATATATTACAGTAAAGAATTAAGTAAGACCTTAGTTGTCCAGTATTATTGTAAAACGACTCTCAGTTGAATTGATTAGTTCTATTGGCGGAAAATATTTGGGAAACGGATTGAAAGTGAAACTGTTGTTAATTATTATTAAGATATTATCAAGGATAAGACATTAATTATATAAGCTTAACTTAACCGTTCGGCGATGTATGTATGCCCATTTATGAAACGAAAGATCTTTACTATGATGATAGCGATATGAAAATGTAACAGTGATACTTTATTTAAGAGCATAAAAATTTGGGATTGTCAGTAGTTAACCAGAGAAGGAAGGTTGGATGATTGAGAATCATCACGAATTATGTAAATAACATAAGACATTTGTTAACAATATTTAAATACAATACTATTAATAACTAGGAGAATTTAACGATATGAAAATGAAAATCCACAGCCTGCTTCCAGTCTCCGACCGGGTCAGGAATGGAATGAATGAAGCCCCCATCTAGCGGCGAGGATGTGAACTGTGCCGGCTGCCGAGGCCTGACGCACTCCTCTGGGGCAATGATTAAATGAATGACAGATGAAATGAAATGATAGTGGAGAGTGTTGCTGGAATGAAATGTTGACAGGGAAAACCGGAGTACCCGGAGAAAAACCTGTCTGCCTCCGTTCTGTCCAGCACAGATCTCACATGGAGTGACCGGGATTTGAACCACGGACTCAGCGGTGAGAGGCCGGCGTGCTGCCGCCTGAGCCACGGAGGCTTACTAATTTAACGATATAATAAAGTTAATTGAATAACTTTCTTTATAAATATCTGACCCTAAAACAATAATAATAATATGGTTTATTATTTGGATTAAAATGATTACTAATTATTTCTAATAATTAATAAACATTTAAATAACGAACATTTTACAAACTAATTAATAATTTGGAAATATTAATAGTCTTTAATTAAATTATTTAATAATAATTTCTACCATTAATCATTAAATAATTTTGGGAACCTTAGTTGTCAATTAAACGAAAGTTTAATATACTTTAAACGTTTAAACCATAAATTGGAGTGACGTTTAAAGAACGTGACGACGTTCTTTAAATACAGTAAGGTTGTTTACTGGTGTGTAAAAGTGATCTTATGGAAGATCAGTATGAAATTAATTTCTATTAATTTTACCAATGGAGGACATTGGAATAGTAAGTAGAAATGTCATGGGAAGACATTGGATGTATTAAAATCGATCTTTGTTCATATATTACTAGGGAACAAGAGTAATATTTAAGAGCTGTGGTGCAAACAGCTGATTGATAATTTGTTTATTCAATATTATTTAAGAAATGGAGTACTTCTAACGTTCATGGGACGATGATTTAATTTTATAATCTTATTATAGGAATTTTCGCAGAATCATTTGCGGATTACATGTAATTATTATGAAAATATTTACTAAATTGATTTCATTTATTATCACTTCGTTAATAAATTTATTTGTTAATTTTGTAACTGCGTGTTGATGATTTATATAAGTTATGAGGAAGGATTATGTTTTGGTGCATTTGAGGTTTTATTGAACCACTAATTTCGCCCACTTAACCGAGAATAGTCAGTATCTCGAGCTCTTCGTTTATTTAGTTAATATACCCATTTTGCCTTACCAAAACATGATCTTAGAAATTGTGCACTCCCCATTTAGCTATTGTTGGTAGGATTTCCAGGTTTTTGAGCCGGGGACCTCGAGATTCTACAATCCAGCTGATCTTCGGATACGACAAGCAGCTCAAATGGTTTAAACGGGTACAGTATGCTAAAAATACAGGAAACATGGTAGAAATTGTCATATCCGCAATAAGTAATATTGTGCAAACTACGTATTACGTCATGATCTAGAGTAAAAGTAACAAAACAAACTGTAATCATTTCAAGTAATAATAACAAAACTATTTTAAACACATCAATATTTCTAAGTTTATGCCGTGTCTTGTGAGTGGTTTCGCCCAGCAACTCCCAGACGGGGAATCAGCGAGATCTTGTTGTCAATTTAGGGACCCACAAAGGAATAGCGAACTGCGCGTTACTTCCATTCTTATCTAGTGCACCTGCGGTACTAAACTGTGAGAGCTAAAAGCTCAAACAGTATTTCACCTCCCTATAAAGGCTTCCAAAAAGATTCTATATTGGCAATCACGGCCAAGGAATTAAAATTCAGGTACTTTTAAAGATTTACGCTGTGTCTTGTGCGGGGTTTCCTTGGCCGTGAAAGACAAAATACCAATATTATTCAAATAGATTTGCGCAATTGACCAGTAAGATTTATAAGGCAAACTTAATAAAATAATGGGAGAGTCGATAGAATACGTCACAGTTGTCTGTGAATTTAGGTTGCACATAATGGAAGAAAACGACAAACAGCAGTTAAATATTTGCAAACAGAAGCATTCAAGTAACAAAAAATAAATCTACAAACAGTATGAAAGCTTACCGTGCAAAATAGAAACAATCATACCTTGGTAAACCGTCGTAAAGATCAGAATACACACATACAATCAGCGGCGCAGAGACTATAAAATTAGACTCAAAATCACGCCTCGTTTCAGACCCCACAATACAGTACATCAAAATATCATGTTGGTTTCCGACACTACAAGACATAAAAAAAAGTCCTCTCGGCACGCCGGAAGGCGGAGGTAGATTTCACCGGACAAACTTGGGGATAGGCGAAAATAGGTAGAATATGCAGGTTTTCGTAGAAGGATCAGATCTCATTTATTGCGAGAAAGTATTTTATAATTGGAGATTAATTAACTTTGGTTTACGTTATTTTATGCATATTTTAAACATGTTATTGTCTTATGATGACGGTAACCTTCTTGTCATTTGGAGTCCATTTTTATACTTGTGGTCACACTGTCCTTATGCAAGTTTGCGACACTGATGTGTAACTATGTAACGGTCTGTTACTTCTTCGCGCAAAATTATATCTCCCGCAGAGATTTTGGTTGGTTCCTCAGTTTAGGGGCTGCGACAATGCAGTCATATAACCCCGTGTACTTTGGGTGAGTGTAGAATCTGTCTGATAAACGGTGTGAATTGTGATGGCTGTATTAGTCTGTAATTCAGGTAAGGACTGCAGACGGTCAATTTCAAGCAGTAGTTCCTAATGTTGCTACCAGATACTACCGTCAACGACACCTAGCTGTAAACTTGGTTACTAGATGCCACCGCAACCAGCAACTCGCAACGAACGTTGGAACTTCCCCTCCAAAGGAAAGCATACTGAGGGATTTTTAGTGCTCTTAGAAAATCCGACGACTTTGGCCCGCGACCTTGGGCATAGAAGTTCAGCATGCTACCAGTTACGTCACCGAAGCCGCTTCACACTTAGTCAGTTGAAAATCTGAATCTGATCTCGTGCAAGTGCGTTGTCATGGCAACGTCTGATGGCCCATCCCTCATCAATTTAGTAGTGTTGCCATGGCAACCACTGATAGCTCTTGGCATTTTCTTATAATTCCGAAATCATTTTTCTCATCCCTTGGCGTAATGGTGGGTCATATCAAAAATTATTTCAGATAAACGTTTTAGGTAATTATTAGGGGAATATTGTCCATTTTGTACGGTTTTGATATTGTGCTTATTAAGAGAAATATGATTAATGTTTCCCGAAAAACCTACTTTTCCCACCCCTTTGGTCAATGGTTGGTGCTATAAAAAACTCTTCAAACATAAATTTTTGGGCTTTATGCGACACATAGTATGAACTTTGAACGGATTCGACATTTCAGATATTAAGAGAGTTATAGCAATATTTCACTTTTTCGAAAAAATCCCCCCATTTTCATTCCCTTCGACCGATTTAGCCCAGTAACGTACTCGATCGAGATTTTATAGGTATACATATTCGGTAAAAAGTTCAAAGTGATTGGTGCAAAATTACGGCAGTTATCGTGTCCACAAGAAACTGATATACAGGGTCTTTCATATAAAGTAAGAACGGCGAGTGGCGGTTTTGTCATTCGCTGCTGAAGCCGGCTTGGCCGAGCTTGTGACGCACCACGGCCCACTGCTGTAGTATTGAAAGCGGGCGCATAGTACAAACTTGACCTTGTAATAAGCGTGCAGGTGTCGTCAGTCGCCAGTCTGAACCACAGCTGCTAACAGGTTGAGACAGTTATCATTGCAACATCGTATTTTTGTATGTAAAATGTATTTTAATTACGATTCGGCTCGGCGGGTACGTGATGCATTTGTTCAGCAATTTCCTGATGAAGTGTCACTTTCACTAGCACAGATTCACTTAATTGTAAATAACTTTGACACTACTGGTTCAGTGCTCAATAAAAAACACAAAATAAAAAATCAGAAAAAATACAGTGGCATGACTCACTCGCGTCAGCCAAAATGTGGTTACCAGATACAATGCCTCTATAACCCAGGAAGGACGACACTTCCAGCAACTTTTATAAGGCAATATTTCATAGAGGATTGTACACACGCTTAGAGCAGGGGGCCACAGCTCGCCACAAGCTCGGTCAAGGCCACCACACTAGCGGATAACAAACCCGCCGCTTGGCGTTCTTACTTTATATGAAAGACCCTGTACATATATACATATATATATACATACATAAATTATATATAAACTTTTGAACTGACGGTGGTTTTGGGGTCTCGGGGATGTGAAACGCGAAGATATGTCGAAATTTTCCGGAAGTCGTACATGGTACCCATTGCATTAATTAGCTTTCTAATGAAATCTACCTAAAACTTTTATTATACAACATTTTTACGTCCATTTATCTCGAAAGATATACATTTCAATTTTTATTTATAAGAAGAGGATAGGGATTGGATGAGACTCGTCGATTTGCTCGTAGAATGATGGGACGTGGTTCGTTTTACGCATGGCAATGCAAGGATCAATGTTCGAGGTACTCACGAACCCCACGTTTTATCGCCCTAAAACGAACGGTTTCCGAGATATTGCCAGAAAGCTATTCCCGGTCTGCGAAATTGATGAACGTTACCATGGCAATGCCACACCTCATGGTTCCATTCTGCTTTCATTCTGTCTCTGTAAGAGATAATATTTGCATGAAAGAATAACAGATAGACGCCAGTGTCGAGAACTTACGTACGAACAGTGTCACCACATGTATAAAAAAGACCCTAAAAGATGGTATGGATTCTGTCGGCAAAACAGAGAATATCAAATAAAGTACGCACAGAAGCAAGGAAAATAACATGTTTTCCGCTGATACTGTAAAAAAAGACTAATCGCCGGAAGTTATATTAGCGAAATTTCAGGATTAATCTATTATAAGCGACAAGCAGTAGAGAGCCGTCGTACCCACCCACTTAACAATTTCAACACAATTTTTGATCAGATAAAAAGCACGCACAACGACTTTGAGTGGCAAAATATTGCTCATTATAACCATCCTCCGGGTTGCACACAATACTTCACAGCGAGCAAAGCTAAGATATCCTAATATCCAATTGTGATCCCGAGCAACGCCGGGCTTAAGGGCTACTCTTATACTGTATATAAAAACGTAAATGTACAGTATATCTGTCCGAGATTAATGGACTCCGACACCGTTTAACCACTTGCATTGACATTTTGTAGGGTTTTGTGCACGCCCCAAAGGAAGGTTTTTGGCAACAATAATTTTAGATAGCCCTTTCCATTCCCTTCATTTAGTCCCTTTGGCACAAATCTACACCGTTTCACCGGGCTCAAATCTACATCGTTTCACCGATTTGAACCGAATTTTACGTCCTTACCATTTCGAACAAGAAGAGTAACATTAGCTACTTGGCATTTTGGACAGCCCTCTCCATTCCCTTCATTTGGGTCCTTTGGCACAAATACTATATTACCATACCCCACAAGCTTTATAAATTTAATTAAGGGTATTATAACAGGAATGGGGACTTACAGTATTGGTGAGGATCCATTATCTTAGAGTATGAGCGGAAAAAAATAATATGATTTTCCTTGCTTCTATGCATACTTAATTCACATACATACATAAAATGGGTTGTTTTGCCCTCCCAGGAGGACTGGCCGCCATCACAACTACGGTGATCTTCGGCCGTGGGGAACCCTGTTTATTGTGCTAAAAACATGTACAAGTATATATATATAAAAATATAAATTTACAATTGTTCAATATCTTGCTGTTCATGATGTAAATACTATTTAAAATTATATAAATGTAGTATCAAAATTTAATGGAATTACAGGTGATAGTTAAATGATTTGTGAAACGTCGGTGAGATGCGTTCAGTTCGTCTGTTCGTCGAGTAAGTTGTCTTCATTCTTGATGTTGAAAGGTGGTCCGATGCCAGGTGGTAAGTGGCTGAGAGGAATGGATGAAAAACAATGAGAAAATGTCAGAAAATCTATGTGAAGAGCACTCTGGTGTTTATTGGGTTAATATTTATGGGGGATATGTGTCAGGAGGAATGATGTGTGAGAGGTCAGTGAGATTATTATGATGGAGAAGGAATAGTGCATGGCTTGGGGAAGTTGTTTGGAGAGGCGACGTTGCCTCCGGGTAATTGGCGTCATGAGAAGGTCATAGGTAAGTGGAAGTCGTGAGTCAACTAGTGACTTCAGGGAACGTAGGCAAAGTTTGTGAAGGTGACGGTAGAGTGAGGGGAGAGTCCTGGGGTAATTTAACAGATTGCTGTCCGTGTCAAGAGGAAGGCCAAATGCAATCTTCAAGACGAAGTGTTCAATAGAATTTAGAATTTGATATTGGGTTAAGAGCCCCATTCCAGGCCAAAGAGCAATAAGTAAGCAATGGACGGATGAAGACCTTGTAGGTATGGATGAGCTGAAGTGGGCTAAGACCCCAGGAAACCCCTTTCAGTCGACGGATTAACGCCAAACGTTGGAGCGCTCTGTGGGCTTGCTGTTTGATATGAGGTCTCCAGGAGAGCTGGTGATCAAGTGTGACTCCCAAATACACTGTCTGGCGGGAGGGAGTAATGGCTTCGTCGAAGATGTTGAGGTGGAATGGTCGGTAGTAGCTGATGGTAGACTTGAGGCCAAATAGAACTAACTGTGTTTTGGTGGTATTAATCGTGAGGTGCGATTTAGAGAACCAGGCAACCAGTGTATTTAGGTAGGCCTGGAGACGGTTGCTGAGGGTTGTGAGATTATTTGCGAATGACAGCAGAGCAGAGCTGTATCATCCGCAAATTGAAAGAGCTGAGAGAACTGGTTGGGTTGGGGCATGTCATGGACGTAGGTTAAATAGAGGAGCGGGGAAATCGGGGAGCCTTGAGGTACTCCTGAAAAGAGAGTGAAGGTGGAGGAGGACGCAGATCTAATTTGTATGAAGGCTCGCCTCTCCAGTAAAAAGTTACTGAGAAGGCGAACAATGGACCGTGGGAGGTGGAGGGACATTAGTTTAAAAACGAGACCACGGTGCCATACTAGATCGAAGGCTTTTTCAAGATCTAGTAGCAGGAGGAGGGCCGCAGGTTAGCCGGAGTTGATATGGGGAGTGATAAGGCTGAATAATAGAAAGAGTTGAGTTTGTGTGGAAAATTAAGGGCGAAAACCTGCTTTAGTGGGGGGGAAACGTTAATGGAATTGAGGAATGTGTAAAGTCGTCGGGCTGAGATGGCTTCAAACAGTTTAGTGAAAACGGATAGCAAGCTGATTGGCCGGTATGAGGAAAGAAGAGATGCAGGTTTACCTGTTTTAAGAAACAAGATAATTTTGGCTGTCTTCCAATGGGAAGGGAAGTTACCGGTATGTAGAATTAGTGTGTAAGCTATGGCTAGAAAATGTAGAGAGATGAGAGGAGCTTGTTTAATGTGTTGGTAAACCACCCCGTCTGTCCCGGGAGCAGTATTGCGTCGTTTGCCTAGCTGGAATGAAATGTCGTCGATCGGGGTCTAAGGTCGGTATGTGGTCAAAACTGGGTGTCAAGAGGGGGAGACGGGTGTCAGTTTGCTCGCAAAAGGTTGCATGGTTTGAGTAATCATGTCGGGTATGGGGTGCGTCACTGTAGATGTCAGTAAAGTAGTGGGCAAAGGTGTCAGCTTTGTCTTTGTCGGAGAATAAATGACCGTTGTTCCCTCGGATAGGGTACTGGCTTTCCTGTTTTTTTTGTCCAGTAAGTTGTTTGAACGTTTTCCTGAAGGGACAAGCTTGAGTTTCCTGTGCTAGGCGTGAGCAAGAGTCAATCCTCTTCTTTTTCTTTATGGCTTTAATATAGGACCGGGCATGTCTTTGGTATTGTCGGTGTCTTGTCAGTAGGTCTGGGTCAAAAGTCCTGAGGTAAGCCCTATAATAGCTACGGGAGAGTTTCAGAAGTTGGATTGCTTGGGTCGGAATAGGTGGCTTGCTCGGGATAATTTTGGTCTTTGGGACACACAGTCGGTCAGCGGAGGCTATAGTGGTTTCCAGGAGTGTGATTAAATCGAACAGTTGTTCGGTATTCTGTGGGACTGCAGCACGAGAAAGTGATTCTTCAATGTATGTACGATAAGCTTCCCAATTTGTCTTTGGAAAATGTGGTCTCATAAATGATGGAGGTGGGGCGGAGAGGGAACGGGGGAGAGTGAGGGCGGGAAGCTTAATATAAAAAGGATCATGGTCTTTACCGGCAGGGCCAGCTAAATATATAGAACAGTTCTGGGCTATGGTGGAGGAAGCGAAGATTATCTCCGGGGTGCTCTGAAATCTTACCATGGTATGGGGGGGAATAGCTATTCGTTTGCCGTGCATGGAAGTGGTGAAGTTTTCCAGTAAATCCTCCTCAGCTGAATCGAAGCAATTGATGTTAATATCGCCAGCGAACATATAGTGTTGAAATGTGTTGTCCAGAAATTCAAGGTATTCAAAGGGTGGGTGGGAACGTGGGGAGCTATATGCTGTGGCAACGATGACAGGGGTAGAGGGAAAGTAAAGCATGACTGTTAATATTTCATGAGTATGAACAAAACGTTGAGGTTGAAGACGACGGGATGGGAAATAACTTATGGACTCCAATGGCTACTCCTCCCCGAGCGGCGTTGGGCCGATCAGCACAGTAAAGGGTATATTGGGGAAAGACAGGTTTCTGATTACTGGTCAGAAATGTTTCGTTGAGTATGAAGATTGCGGGATTGTAAATTTGAATTTGGAGTTCTAGAAAGGGGCGATTTGTTTTCTGGCAGCAGATATTATGGTAAAGCGCGCCAACGGAAGGTCCTTTATTTCCCATACTAGCCATAATGGTTTAAATATTGGACATTGGCTGAAAGTGAAAATGAATTTTCTGGACAGAGGTAGTGGTCTGCATATTTTTGCCGAACGTGGAACGGGCTGCAAAATGTAAAATTTCCAGTAACCGGGGCCGGTCGAAGGGAAGCAGGTTCTGTAACCATATGGCCGTAAAACAGATCATATCCTGGATGGAGGGGGGTGAAGGAGAAACAGATGATTGAGGGGGAGTGACGGGGTCGATGGTACGAACAGGGGCAGTGAATTCCGGTTTAGAAACGTCAGCAGTGGGGCGGTTAAGGAAACGGGGAGAGTAAGCTGGGTGGGTACCCTGGCACTGAGTGCATTTGGGGGGAAGTTGGAGATTGGGGCAATTGCGGGTCATGTGGGGTTGACCACAGTGGGCACAAACCGGTTGGCGAGTGGGGCAATGTGCGGTTGCATGGGAGTCATATACCTGTCATCGGTCACAGTGGAGGGGAGCAGGCATGTTGGTACGGGAGGGCTCTACTCGGTGGCGCTGCCAGTACAAGTAGGCTCCCTCGGAAAGAAGACGGTCGATAGTGGAGCGGTCGGGGGTAAGGACGCGCACTAGGGAGGTGGGACCACGGTCACTCTTAATTACATACATATACTGTGCCCTTTTAGCAAGAAATATGCCAATCACAGTATACCAGCGTAGCTCAATTCGGGATTTTCGGGGTAGCGGTAAGTTCACCCACTCTGTGACCCATATATTTTGGATTAATTAGAGGATACACTTGCAAAAATAACAACAAAATCAATTCCTATTTTAACACATTTAATTAATCAAAATTATGGCGCTACAAACAATTAAACAATTAAATTACTGACCCATAATCATCTACTTGTTCCAAATGAACAAGGAATAACACAAGAATAAAACAATTATTGTATTAAAACATATGGTTTCCATATAAACCAACAATTCCTAATTATTTTTACTTCCATAAAGCATCAACTGTAAGTTTCATATAACTCCGAGCTATTTTGGCTCAATGCTTTCTATAATAATGGTGTCATTCTTTGTACACCTCAAATACTACTTTTTATATTTTCTTAATCATCAAAAAAATGTATAATTACATTTAAAATTACATGTTAATTATCTAACTCAATATTTGGGCATTTCACAGGTTTTCAGCTTTTATCATCTCTCTCTAATTTACAAATACATTAAGGTAATCAGGAAATTATTTTTGTACTCCAGAGTATGAAGATACTTGACACAGTCAAAAAACTATAGTCACTCCCGGAACCTAGTTGCCTTCAATTTACTCGTGGAATCCTACTTCCTACAACATTACAATAGGGATTGTTATTTATTTCATTTGTCTTATAAGACCATTATCACATTAAAAAAACTACGATCTGAACAGGCAAGCGGAAATATTAATCTACAAGGACCTCGGTTCAACGCCCGGGTCGTTAACAACTTTAAACACTCCTGGTGTATTCATTACTCCTTACAAGACGACCTTCAGACACCCCTCCTGCTCCGAGGGTCTGACCGTGCTACTCGAGCGTTATTTATGACTATGTGGGAACCCTCCCGTCTAGTCTAAGCTAGAGCTCTCTTTAAAACTTTTACAAACAGCTTTTCATTCATTCTCAATTCTTTGGGGAGACCTGGCATTCTACTCCTCGTTTAAAATCAACAATATTATTGGGCTCATAAACCACATTCGTAATCTTGGCATTTATTAATTATGAAAGGTCCTCATTGATTGGGGAAGAGTTATACACATTCTACGACGAATAATAAAGGGGCTTTCACAATAAGAGGATTCTGAGTTCGAATCTCTTCACATGCCTCGGGAACCATTCCCATATAGAGGACTATACAAAATGCGATTTAGGGTCAGCCTAAGACCTACGCTCAATACCATACATTTGCTCCCTCTCAATACAACATACACAATGGCCTCGTGATACTACGTCACAAATAGAGGACTTACACCAATTCTCAATTCACTACAATCAACTACCTCTCATAAGTAATTTACCAAGTACATTAACTTTTACGCGTTCCTAGCGTGATATTTTATTTTAATTGCGCTCTTTTGCGCTATACTTTATTTTTAGCCTAGCGTCATCCAAAGAACTGATAATACCATATTAACAATTGATACACATCTCAATTTTTATATTATTCTTTTCCTTTGACAATAACTTTCTCTCTTTTTAAGAACATGCATTAAACATCATGTCTGTATTTTTTATTAAGGCTCTAACGCTCTTATGTTCACATCAATTAATTTGATCTTTATTTAATATTTCCTTACTTGGTTATTATTATTATTTCATATCTTCATTCTTTACACAAGCTCAAAAGCTATTTCTTTCATATAACTCAAATTTACTTTTATTTAAATATCTTTCATGATAATTATTAATATTTCGCTTGCTCTTATGACATTCGTCAAATACACTGACATTATATTCATATATTTCCTCTACTGGATTTATTCTTTTACATAATTATTTATAGTTTCTCAAATTTCTATTATTGTTCAGACCGCGTTTTCTCTATTCAGTATTTATTTATTTAAACACCTCCCTTTAACTCAAAAACTCCGGTGGATTTGTACACAATCATTTCCCGACACCAAAATATAATGAAATTCATTACTCACATGTTTTTAAGGTCGTCTCATAACCTTTATCCTTGTGCGGTGTTTCATTTTTGCCCACTTTTTAACTTACTCCATATTGTAGAAATTCATCTCATGTACAAACACTTCTTGACACATATTCAATACACTTAACATTGACAACATTTTTAATACACAGGTGTATCCATTTAGAACACACAATAAACACTAAAAAATATTATTTTTACACACAATCTTGATAGATTTACACTTCACAACTTTTGATCACTAGGCCGTATTTTCCTAGCCTATCACACGTGACCTCTTAATCTCCCGTTTCCAAGGGTGAAATTTATTCAATGTCGGCTTCCTATCCTGCAGAATACGAAAGTCTCGAAACATCTACTTTTCCCTGGAATCCTAATTCTTCGAATCCTATTCTGGATGACCGGCTATTTCTCTAGCTTTAACGGCTTCTTTTTTAGACCTAGTTTATCGATCCTAGTGAAAGTCTGTTCGGATCGAGGTCCCCTCGATAACCTATCGATGATCGATGGATTTATTTTATAGCAGCTAGTACTTCTCGAGTCTAGTGCTTTAGAATAGTTCGTCTGCTTTCTGGAGATAATGTCTATAGTCTCCGTCCTTCTTTGTTTATTCGGTTCTCGCACTCCTACTTTTCTGAAATACGTTGCGAACCTTACTCTGTTTCTCCCTATTTGGGTTCTTTAAATAAGATAACTGTTTATCTTCCTGTTACGGTACTTCCGTACGTTATAATATTTTCGGTCGTTTATTTAAAGACGTATCGCCTTAAGTCCAACGTTCGCAGCCTGCTCTGACTATATTTTACGAACTTTTCACTGTAAACTTGTGTACTGTCGGACCTAAAATCCAATAACTAGGATTTTCCTAAATTTTCAACACGGCGATACTTTAATATTTCTTCTTTACAACTCCTTATGGAGGCACGCAAGTTATTAATACTGCGACGGCCGTGGCTATCGGATATTAATTCTGCGGTGTAATACAGCGTTTCTCCCCTCAAGGAGTACTGGTAAACTGTCTTCGGTGTGAAGCAGAGTAACGCCCCACACGGCTGTCTGAATACTGATGCGTAGCAACACCCCCTCACGGGCTGTCAGAATAACTGCATGTACGATGTGATACAGCACCTCCCCTCACGGAGTCTGTCGTGAACTGCATTCGGTGTGTGATGTAGCACAGTGACGTGCCTTCCGGCCGTTTGAAACTGCATGTTTGGCTTGGTGATGCCCTGAGCTTTATACTATTTCGCTACAAAAAAATAAGACTCTAGCCCTTTCCGTGCCCAACTTTTAAAATAATGGTTGCACCATTATAAAAATTATACCTTCAAAAAGCTCGTCTTCTCAATGTTAAATAATCTCATTGCGCATAAGAATCGATCGTGCAAATCGGAGATATTAATTAATTTCTCGTCCTCAACTGTGTGGGTGTTGCTGTTCATTTGCTTTCTCCCCTCCCCACAGGCCTTGGTAAATCCCCGATGACGTCTACTTGCGTTGGCAGTTTTCTCCTGTGCAATTATTAAAGGGTTTTTCTTTACACAAAAATCTCTAATTCGAAATGATTCACCGTACTGTAATTGTTTACTTATTTTTATACTCGTAAACGGGTTAAATTTAATTATTCCTCTTCTGGCGCATAGGCGGTGTTGTCGTTTTCAAGCAAGCTCAGCTCGATTTCCGAGTCAGGCTTCCTTGTCTAACAGTCGAAATTTTCCACTCGGTTATTAATACTCATGACTAGCTCCTTCTGAATGTCAAGAGGGGTGATCTCATCTCTCGAACGCCTGGCTCGCGCTGCTTGCACAATGTTAGGCTAGAATCCTGGCTTGATCTTTCTCTAAGTTACATTAGAAACTGTATGTTTCTTTCATTTCTTTCCCAAATACATGGATTCGACCTCCTTGGACCCTATGGCACATGGGTTCATCCCTCCCTTCCTTAGGTTAAATAAATTTTCGAAAAATTTTGAGGAAATTTATTTCAATTAATCTTGTATTTCTTTATTCGTCGAAGCCATCATAACGTTGTTCGTACTGTCCCCGTAAACCCGGATAGTAGGCTGTCAGATATCCGCCCCCTCAATCGGATTGCCAATAATCAACCGCACCGGCTCAGCTATACCAATGAAAATGGCACTGACAGATACTACCGAGGTTTGAGCACAAAAGTTACCAAGAAATTATTGTGGAACACACCAAAATAGACGGGGTTCATACTTACCTTTACTTACCTCTTAAAAATTATCTCGGGGATTGGGTTGACAACAGGATCTCTAAAGTATGCTCCCACAATAACCTCCACCATGACATTTAAAAATGAACCAGAACGAAGACGAGAACTTTGAACTGTACAAAAGCTTTTATTTCAAATAAAGGGTATGATTTTAACAACTCAACAAAATAAATGTGGCTATCAGTAGCCCATGTCAATCTGACTATGTCATCCTGAAGGACTTGCAAAGTTATCATACAACATGTTAGCTCCCACGAGCTCAAAATAACGTAATATTCAAAACACATTTGGACTGGAAAAGGAAGTCAGGACGAGACACATATACAGAGCATTTGGTTTCTTTTAATAAACATGACACTTGTATTTATAGGCACAAGGCCAGAATGTAGACGACCTCGCCCGCTGATAACCAGTTGTCTGGCCAGCTGCGATCTACCCTTCAACCTGACGCACACCTGTCAAATGGGGCTCACTTGTCATGCCACACTGCGTAAGAATCCAGCTCCCTCACAAAAGCTTTAAATGTCCGCAAGACAACTCATATATATTGACGCAAATCTTTCAAATGCTTTACTCACATACCACTGGATTATTCTGACAATCCCTAAACTTGTTAAGTTATCATCCAAATGTTTAATAAGCATAGTTTAGAGTATAAAACACACTCTTAAATGTTTATAACAAAATCACATAAATTATTTATAACAATTAGAAATTGTTTATAATATTGTCGAAGATAATTACAAAATTTTTAAACACGCCTCTAACATCACTTTCGTTCCACATTATTGTCAAAGATATTTACATCACTATTTACAATATTAACATTTAAATTATTCAAATTATTAATTTAAGAAATACATTTAACCACATGTTCATCCGGTTGGTAATTTCATAATCGTGTCAATATAATCGACCAATGAAGGTTAGTTATACATGTTAATGTCACAATCTGGTTTAATAAAGGTTGTAATAATTCTTATAATTATTTGTGACGGTAATCTTCATTCAAAATCTTATCTCAAATGCTTTCAATACTCTTGTTAATTATAACAGTAAATTCACTTGATTAATTTTCAAAGAACTATGACAATACACTCCATCGGAAAATACTTCGCTTACAAAAATAATGCACAAACTGCATTAAAATAGGCCCAAAATTCATCATATATTAATATATATGGCATCAAAATCTTCCACAGAACTTACAAAAACCTCCACTAACAAATTCTTTAACATCATTAATTACTGTGGGAACCTCCTTCATTTATTCAAGGGCATTATACATCAGCGACTTTCAACACGTCCGCTGCACTAGCGATTATACATTCATAGTTCCACTTCAAAAATTCTTATAATCATTAATTGTTTCAAGACTGTTGTCATTTAACCTTCGTGGATTTCATTCATGAATCGAAATGAAGTAAAAATTTGCCAATCACAAACAAATTTAATAGTGAATACGCTTATATACGCCTGTCTGGTCTATCAAAATTTAAGATTAACATCTTCAAAGAATTGTAGTATAAAAATACTATCATCAAACAAAGTGCGACTAAACTGCAAAATAGTCGAATAGAATCCAATTAGACTGGGGAATGCAAACATCATTATATAAATCTCTAATTGAGAAAAAAAAACTCCTAACAAAAGTTCATGACTTTAATGCATTCAATAATTCATAATTAAAGTTCATCTTTCACAAAATGGTCTATGATGCAATGGTCGTTCATAACTGACGATAAATGTCTGTGTTGCAATCAATTCAAATAACGACTAGTATTTCCAAGATCGTCGACAACGTAAGAGATTTGAACGCTCTAAAATCATTTAAATGTTCTTCCTTCTTGATGATGACAGAAAATTGGTCAAAGTAATTAAACTGGGGTAGAATTACTTTAATAAAGTGACACGCTGTCTGAATTTAAATCTGCCATAAAGATCATTAACTTACAGTCAAATCGAGACTACAAAAAAAAAATAAGCAAATTACTGAAAAATCGAAATGTCAGTCTCAACTGATCCAAAATCATTTAACTATGCCCATGACATAACAATGTCTTAATAAATCGTCGAAAAAGGCATAACTCATCAAGGTGTACTGAGAATAGGAATCTCAAACAAGAATATAGGGCAAAATACATGAGGACAAAAAATATGGGAAGATGGTTGCTCAAATATCGCTAAGAAACTCAAATACAATAAACGTTCACGACTACCTTATCTGCTGGTTGAAGTTCCAGAGGAAAATTCCCCAAAGAAGACTGCTGATGGATCCATTTTACCAACTTGAAGATGAGCTCCATCCTCGAAACAGGAAACAGCACCCTCGGAGAATCGAACTGCTTCCTCCTCCGGAAATTGCACTGCTCCGTGAAGACAAAAGACATCCTTCCGGCAAAATTCTTCTTTGTGAGTCGGGACAACCCTGACCTCTCTTGAAAAATCCCTGAAGTCCCAGTAGAAAATCGCCATGAAGTTTTTGTAGTAATTTCCGAAGAAATATTCATATTCAGTGAGTATGAAATCGTTTCCATTGCTGTTTGATAGTATTCAGCGTTGAACCACGAAACATGGGTGTAGATGGTTATTCACCACATGTTCGCTTGTGTGGAATAGCAATTAGCGAAGTTCCATGCTGCTATCTTACTCCGTTGAAATATGTCCCAATTGCATTAAAGTCCTTTAGCCTTCCATCTTCTCTTCGGTTATGGTAATAGAAGAACAAACTGCCATATTAAACTGCTCCATAATACTGTAGCGTTGTGTCACAAAAGCAATCTGAAGTCTCCCTATTTCACTAGCCGTGTCAGCCGTGGCGTAGAATCTGGCGATACAAAGTGCTTCTCAGGTGGCGAGAAAATCACTTTTGTCAGTCGTCTAAAATTGCCAATATCTTCCAAAATAACTCCTCGAAATTGTTCAACTTTTCTACACTCCTTAATGTAGCACTGCACAATAGAATTAGCTTATAGGCGACCGCTAACTGTTCATAGCTAATCTTGTAGACGCGTTATAATGTGCGTTTTAACTTCACCTAGTTTTACTCACAGTAAACTTGCACTGCTTGTATGCTCGACTCTCGTTTAATGCAGTGGCTTCACCACGCGTTATAAAGACGACTCTTTCTACTAATCTCACTCGACGTCTCACCGAAATGACTATATATATGAACTGAGACTGAAGATCTGACGATTTGAGCTATCAGACGATTGAGCTTTTGATGATCTGAGAATGAGAATCCTCTCTTCTGCGCAAGGCCTTTTATAAACTTCATGAGGGGCGTATCCATCCCTTCCATAGCGTGTTACTGCGTCATCGCTAGAAGTTCCAACTTCGTCAATACATGACGGATTTTCAAAATTCAAAAACCGAAAATAAATTTCACCAAAATTCCAGAACGATGCCTCTACTGCAAATGGATTTCCACAATTCTGCATTCCAAAAAGTAATAAAAATATCATAGTTTCAGCAATCTCCGTCTTCCTTCAGACTATCGTTCATTGGTTCGAGCCTCCCCTCCAATAGCATAATTTCTTCCTCAGCATAATTCCACGTTTCCTGCGACTGCGTCGTAAATCTCGGATCTTTCTCGAATAAATGCAGACGTCACTGAGAATCTCAGCTCAAGTAGCCTGCTGGCATAACGTCTGCGTCATCCGTGCTTACGTCATGACTACCCACGTCATAACTATGACAGCCATAACTTTCTTTATAATTTTCCAATATAGCCACCGTGGTCTCTATATAATTCAATTTACGGGGGCATTCTCCCCTCACCACGTTTTAAAAACAGTTGTAAATTGTTTTTAAACTCAGTGTTACAAGTACCTCAACTCTCTTGAACACGAAATTGAATTATTACTGGCTTACTCTAGGATAGTATCTTTTCCAATTTCCAGCATTGAACTTGCCGTAAATGACATTATTCTCATCATCGTAGAGTTCATTGCAGTTGTTTCCATAGGCATTCGTAATTCTAAACGGACCCATGAAGACAATTCCAAATTTGGGATAGATTTTCTTGCTCATATCAGCCTTGATAGGTCTGCGTAATAATACAAGATTTCCAACTTGTAAGGGTGCACCAAAACGTTTTCCAGCTACTCTTTTCAATCGTTTCTCTGCTGCTTTCTGGAGTTGTTCCTTTGCCTTGTCAATCCTCTGCTGCCTTCCTAGGTCGGGATCTCTAGGAACGTGGTTGAAAAGATTATCCCACGGCCTTTCTGGGTTTCTTCCTAGATGAAGTCGCATTGGCACTACTCCTGTGCTCTCCTGCACTGTAGAGTTCAGACATTCCTCAATAAGGGGTACAAATCTCACCCAACCAGAATGATCATTTGGACAGAAAATTCGACAGAATTTCGAAAATTCAGCCATATATCTTTCTGAGGAATTCGATTCTGGGTAACGCACGCTTGAAAATAAGTGCTTAATGCCAAGCCTTTCCATATCCGCTGCAAATTCCACGGATGTAAACTGCGTTCCATGATCTGACAGTAGATATTCCGGTTTACCAGCTTTAGGAAATACAGCATTTTCCAGTCTGCTTACTACGTTCCTTGTGTTAGCTTTCTGCATGGGACTCATTGTAACAAATTTTGAGAAAACATCCACGGTAACCAACAGGTACTGGTTACCCTGATATCCCTTCGGACAGGGGCCAAATATATCCGTCGCCATTAGTTCGTTTGGCTTAGAAGGAATCATAGCCTTCGGTTTTCCTTTTAATAAAGCAGAAGCATACTTTGCTCATTGACATTTGTCACATGATCGAATGACCTTGGCAATGCTGGAACGCATGTTAGTCCAAATAAATCTCTCTTTAAGAGTATTAAGAGTTTTATCTAAACCGGCATGTCCAGTTGCGTGATGAGCTACCCACACTAAATTGACAACAAGTTTAGGTGGCACGACTATTCGGAGTTTTGTATGCGCAGAGTCAGCATACTTGCATACGATGTCTCCACTCAAGACAAAGTGTCGTGAATTTTTCCGTGTAGCTGCATAGTCAACATCCGTATTGTCCATGTAACCCTTGAGGAACCTGTACATTTTCCTTATTGGAGCGTGTCTCTTCTGTGACACACCGATTCGGGCTAATCTCCTAACGGTTTCTTGATCTTCTTGCTCCAATTGTACACGGTGTATCTGCACATTTTTAATAGGGTTACGTGATAGAGCATCAGCCAGTAAGTTATCTTTCCCAGGCTGGTGGACGATAGTGGCGTTAAACTGTTGGGTGAACAAAGCCCAACGTGTCAATCTATCACTTGACATGTCAGTTTGCAGCATAAACTGTAGTGCTTTATGGTCAGTAATAATGATGACCTTATGTCCCAGCAGGATTTTCTTCCACGCTTGCAATGGTGTTACAAAAGCTAACGCTTCAAGTTCTGTCGTGAAGTAGTTTTCCTCGTGTTTCTTCAACTTCCGACTAGTGAACGCAATGTAGTGCTTGTTGCCTGCCTCGTCTTTCTGGTATAAGACTGCACTAATGCCTATTCTTGATGCATCAGACTCAATATAGAACACCTTCTCAAAGTCTGGGTACTCCAGTTTCACGTTATTTCTGAGCATCTCTTTTGCTTTCTCAAAAGCCTCGTCTGCAGCGGTGCTCCATTTCCATCTGTTATTCTTCTTGAGTAAGTCATACAGAGGAGCCATAATTTCAGAGTATCTTGGACAGTGGCTGCTAATAAATTGGCATGCGCCTACAAATTCTCTGACTTGTTTCACCTTAGTTGGCTTTGGAAATCTCGTGATCGCATCTACTTTTTGCATGTTTGGATGATATCCATCTTTATCAATAGTATGCCCCAAGTAATTTATCTCCTTCTTCAAGAATTGACATTTTCCAAAATTGACCTTGATATTGGCCTCCCTTAAATTCTTGAACAACTTTCTCAAGTGCACTAAATGTTCTGCGGCGCTGGGTGAAGATACGATTAAATCGTCAATGTAGCAGATTACATTTTCTTTCACTTCATCAGTGAGCTTACTATCAAGTGCTCGAATAAGTGCTGGTCCACTGTTAACCATTCCAAAAGGCATTCTGACAAAGACCCATGACGTCTGGTCAAATAAGAATCCAGTGTACTGCATACTATCTTCTTCTAGTTGAACTTGATAAAATGAAGACGTCAAGTCAAGAACGCTGAAACATGCTCTCCCTTTGAATTTTCGAAGCAGATCTCTAATCTTGGGTGGTCGGTCATTTTCTGGAAGAATCTTCAAGTTGATGGTCCTGGCATCGAGACAAAGACGTATCTGACCATTACTTTTCTTCACTACTGTGATGGGGTTTATATAAGACGACGCCTGTTTTTTAATAATCCCGTCTACCTCCATTTTTCTGATTAACCCTCGTACTTCTTGATAGTATTTCTCAGGAATGGGGTATATTCTCTTCTGGTAAGGGGTTTCATCTGTCAGCCTTATCTTGTATTTATAATCCTTAATCAATCCAGGCTTTTCATCAAAAATATCTTGGAATTCCTTTATCAGATCCTCAAATTCCCCCTGAATTTCTTCAAATCCTTCAGTTTTTCTACTGGGTATTTCTGCTAAATTTTCCACTTCATTAATTATGGTATTCAAAATTTCTTCCCTAAGGTCTATTTCCAGACTGTTTTTCACGTCCTGTTTTTCTATCTCTTCTGTGATCATGTACCCATCATTAAAGCTAATACTTCTGTTCTTCATGTCAATAATAGCTCCGACCTTCGATATAAAATCGATTCCAAGCACCATATCAAAATTGATCTTGCTCACCACAATGAAGATCTGTTCATAATTCCTTCCATTGATCTCAAAGTTCAATAACACTTGAATCTTGCACTTCACTGCCTTATCTTGGAATATCCCTCTCACTTTGACGGTAGAAACAGGTAGAACTGTCATGTTCTCTCCTCTTAGCAGACTTTGATAACAATCCTCTGAAATGATGGAGATAATTGCACCAGTATCCATCAGGGCTTTGTACTGTTGGCCATCTATCCGTACAGAAATAATAGGTAAGGCACATGGTCTTTCCTCTTTAACGATACCCCTCTCTTCTAGCAAATCTTCATCAGTAACTTCATATATCTCATTAATTGTAATCAGGTGTGGTGTGGCAATGTATTTACAAGTTCTCACTGTCGTTGAGAAATCGGCGTTTTTTTTGTGTTACCGACCTCAAAATTCTGCTGGCTCGTAGAAGGCCCAGGATCGATTACAACATCCTGCCTTTTCTTTTGGTTGTCGGCTTCTTTTTCCCGTAATTCTTTTCGGTATTGCTGGCTTTCCCTCTCTCTTTCCTGATACTGATCGGGTGTCATAACTTGACCTTGAGGATCCTGATTTCTGTTTTGGTTCTGGTTATTCCTCTTATAATTTCTGTTATAACCATTATTGTTGTAATATCTGCCTCTTCCATTGTTGTAATTTCCTCGATTATAGTTCCAGCCTCTTCTCTGTTGATACGGACGGTAACCTTGCGATCTGTTATTTCGAAACTGATTATTCCTGTGGGGACCTACATTGTCAGTTTTCTCTTCATCTGGCTTGTCAGTTTGTTGGACTTGGTCCATATATACAGTATTTATTTCTTTGAAGTCATGCCTTTGACCTTTCTGTACCACGTTAGGCATTGGACTTGTGTAGTCTAACCTCCTCAGTAATTCATCCATGCTGGTCAAATCCCTGATGTTTGACGAAATGATTAGTCTCCTCACCTCCACAGGCAGCATACGAGAAATCGCATCAATTAATTGCTCCGTTGACAATGGGGGTTGCAAAAATCTCAAGCGGGATAATTGACTCGTAAAGAAATCAGCGTACCGTGTTGGAAGAGTACCTGAGTATTTTCTTGAATACACCTCCGCTCTTAACGAATTCTGCGCTTCTATGGACCAAAATCGTTTGATTAATGCCTCTGCAAACTCGTCAAAGTTACTGAATGTGTATCTAAATGCGCGAAACCATTCGAGGGGTCCTCCAATCAAAAATCTCTCCACTATCTTCATCTCTCTCTCTCTGGGAATGTGAGCTTCGATGAAATAATCTTTGAGGTTCCTTACATATTCTATAGGCGTCAAACTATCAGTGTTGCTGAATTTTTGCGGTTTGTCTTCAAAATTCCTGATGACCGTCACGTTCCTCGGATATGAATCCGGGTAGTTTTTCCCACTATCTCGATAGTTCCACTCAGGTTCCATATTCCTCTCGTCATCTTCCTCCCTGAATCTGGATATACGTTCTTCAGGAGTCACGTCTCTCTCTTCTGGATCTAGGTTATATCTTCTGGCATAATTCCTATTGGTTTCGCAAGCCAAGCCTTCTGTATCCTTGTCAGTGATTTCCGTTAAGACTTTCTTGATTAACTCTTCTTTGTAGGTCTCCATCAAACTAGCCTCTCCTAGCTTCAAATTCTGCAGTTTGCTCGTCGTTTCATTCACATCAGAGACAACTTTATGAATCTGTTCCTCTAATGCAGATTTTAATGCTTGCACATCCTGACCTAGTTGTGTTCTATCTTCAACTTGTCTTTCGGATAGCGAATCCATCCTGACGCTTAAATCTTTCCTAATCTGTACTACTTCATTGTTAATATCTATTTGAGTACTGGCAAGTTTTCTTTCAATACGTTCCTGAATTTGGGTTACATGTTCCCCACTTGACTTATTCCACTCGTCTTTCCATACTGCTACATTTGCCGTTAACATTTCTGCTATGTCTACTTCGATATCTTCTTTTAATAATCTATTATGGTCTAATACTTGGGTTCTCATGACCTCTACATCATACTTTAAACCTGCTAAAGACGCTGTCGTTCTAACTGACTCATCAACTAATCTAGTCGTTAATGCACTTATATTACGCGTACAAAGTGTTTTCGAATTTTCTATCTCTTCCCTGACTTTATTTACATCGGTTTGGACTTTAGCAATATCTACGAAAACTGTGTTGACTTCTACTTGCATCTTATTTATGTCACTTTGCACCTCATTTACATCCGAATGAATGTTATTAATATCAACCTGAACATTGGATACATCAGTTCTAACATTTTGGACTTCTCTTTGGACTTCCTCAACCTTGTCTTGGACAGTCGCAACATCATTTTTAACAACAACTACTTCAGCCCTAGCACAAGAAATATCACCTCGGACATTAGCCACATCTAGATTCAACATTGTAAGATCTTTCTGTACCTTAGAAACATCAATTTTAACATCAGAAACATTTTTATGCACATTGGACACATCTGTGCGGATGTTAGTTACAGTATTCTCAATTCCTTGGGTATTAATCTGTAAACGCGACATATTATCCTCTAAGTTAGCAGAACTGGTCTGAATAGCTTTCAAACTTTCATCCATGCTAGCTTTCAAATTACTAGCATTCTCCTCCATTCGACTAGTATTCCTAGCTTCCATCTCCTTTATACTACTATTCATGCTTGCTTTCAAGTTAGCAGACATCTCCTCTAACATCATCCTCAGACTTTCGTCTGCCATTACAATATTATTCAAAAATTAGACTGCTGTAGGGTCATACATCAAAAGAGCAAAATAACAACATCTGAGCAACACTTTTCACCATATATATATTTGATCAATTTTCTGTCTTAAATCTAACATATAACTACCTTATAATTAACTTTCGAAGACACTTCATGTTGAAACAAACTCAAGCACATGTTCAAATTTCCCTGGCCCATTTTAAAATATCCTAACACAAATAATTTACATTTACAATCCAAATAATTTAATTTTATCTTTAATATGACTAAAATTTCATAAGCCGGTCAAATAAAATAAGATTCCAGATCATAGGCGATTTTTCTAAGTTTCCAGCCTATTTAACCTTTCTCAAGTTGTATAAGATCTGATCTTTTCTGAGTGTAATTTTCCTAATACAATATAACATTTAATTCCTATATAATCACACTCTTAAATTCTACAGTTGGCCTAGTCATCTAACAAAGAATCAACCTCTTTATTTGAGTCTAATCGAGCCACACGTTTTAGGTTTGCCAATCCTACTGGCGTTCAACCTGGTGATCCACTTATGTTGAACCAGCCCCACGTTGGGCGCCAATCCTTCTGTCCCCGTAAACCCGGATAGTAGGCCGTCAGATATCCGCCCCCTCAATCGGATTGCCAATAATCAACCGCACCGGCTCAGCTATACCAATGAAAATGGTACTGACAGATACTACCGAGGTTTGAGCACAGAAGTTACCAAGAAATTATTGTGGAACACACCAAAATAGACGGGGGTTCATACTTACCTTTACTTACCTCTTAAAAATTATCTCGGGGATTGGGTTGACAACAGGATCTCTAAAGTATGCTCCCACAATAACCTCCACCATGACATTTAAAAATGAACCAGAACGAAGACGAGAACTTTGAACTGTACAAAAGCTTTTATTTCAAATAAAGGGCATGATTTTAACAACTCAACAAAATAAATGTGGCTATCAGTAGCCCATGTCAATCTGACTATGTCCTCCTAAAGGACTTGCAAAGTTATCATACAACATGTTAGCTCCCACGAGCTCAAAATAACGTAATATTCAAAACACATTTGGACTGGAAAAGGAAGTCAGGACGAGACACATATACAGAGCATTTGGTTTCTTTTAATAATCATGACACTTGTATTTATAGGCACAAGGCCAGAATGTAGACGACCTCGCCCGCTGATAACCAGTTGTCTGGCCAGCTGTGATCTACCCTTCAACCTGACGCACACCTGTCAAATGGGGCTCACTTGTCATGCCACACTGCGTAAGAATCCAGCTCCCTCACAAAAGCTTTAAATGTCCGCAAGACAACTCATATATATTGACGCAAATCTTTCAAATGCTTTACTCACATACCACTGGATTATTCTGACAATCCCTAAACTTGTTAAGTTATCATCCAAATGTTTAATAAGCATAGTTTAGAGTATAAAACACACTCTTAAATGTTTATAACAAAATCACATAAATTATTTATAACAATTAGAAATTGTTTATAATATTGTCGAAGATAATTACAAAATTTTTAAACACGCCTCTAACATCACTTTCGTTCCACATTATTGTCAAAGATATTTACATCATTATTTACAATATTAACATTTAAATTATTCAAATTATTAATTTAAGAAATACATTTAACCACATGTTCATCCGGTTGGTAATTTCATAATCGTGTCAATATAATCGACCAATGAAGGTTAGTTATACATGTTAATGTCACAATCTGGTTTAATAAAGGTTGTAATAATTCTTATAATTATTTGTGACGGTAATCTTCATTCAAAATCTTATCTCAAATGCTTTCAATACTCTTGTTAATTATAACAGTAAATTCACTTGATTAATTTTCAAAGAACTATGACAATACACTCCATCGGAAAATACTTCGCTTACAAAAATAATGCACAAACTGCATTAAAATAGGCCCAAAATTCATCATATATTAATATATATGGCATCAAAATCTTCCACAGAACTTACAAAAACCTCCACTAACAAATTCTTTAACATCATTAATTACTGTGGGAACCTCCTTCATTTATTCAAGGGCATTATACATCAGCGACTTTCAACACGTCCGCTGCACTAGCGATTATACATTCATAGTTCCACTTCAAAAATTCTTATAATCATTAATTGTTTCAAGACTGTTGTCATTTAACCTTCGTGGATTTCATTCATGAATCGAAATGAAGTAAAAATTTGCCAATCACAAACAAATTTAATAGTGAATACGCTTATATACGCCTGTCTGGTCTATCAAAATTTAAGATTAACATCTTCAAGAATTGTAGTATAAAAATACTATCATCAAACAAAGTGCGACTAAACTGCAAAATGGTCGAATAGAATCCAATTAGACTGGGGAATGCAAACATCATTATATAAATCTCTAATTGAGAAAAAAAACTCCTAACAAAAGTTCATGACTTTAATGCATTCAATAATTCATAATTAAAGTTCATCTTTCACAAAATGGTCTATGATGCAATGGTCGGTCATAACTGACGATAAATGTCTGTGTTGCAATCAATTCAAATAACGACTAGTATTTCCAAGATCGTCGACAACGTAAGAGATTTTAACGCTCTAAAATCATTTAAATGTTCTTCCTTCTTGATGATGACAGAAAATTGGTCAAAGTAATTAAACTGGGGTAGAATTACTTTAATAAAGTGACACGCTGTCTGAATTTAAATCTGCCATAAAGATCATTAACTTACAGTCAAATCGAGACTACAAAAAAAAAATAAGCAAATTACTGAAAAATCGAAATGTCAGTCTCAACTGATCCAAAATCATTTAACTATGCCCATGACATAACAATGTCTTAATAAATCGTCGAAAAAGGCATATCTCATCAAGGTGTACTGAGAATAGGAATCTCAAACAAGAATATAGGGCAAAATACATGAGGACAAAAATATGGGAAGATGGTTACTCAAATATCGCTAAGAAACTCAAATACAATAAACGTTCACGACTACCTTATCTGCTGGTTGAAGTTCCAGAGGAAAATTCCCCAAAGAAGACTGCTGATGGATCCATTTTACCAACTTGAAGATGAGCTCCATCCTCGAAACAGGAAACAGCACCCTCGGAGAATCGAACTGCTTCCTCCTCCGGAAATTGCACTGCTCCGTGAAGACAAAAGACATCCTTCCGGCAAAATTCTTCTTTGTGAGTCGGGACAACCCTGACCTCTCTTGAAAAATCCCTGAAGTTCCAGTAGAAAATCGCCATGAAGTTTTTGTAGTAATTTCCGAAGAAATATTCATATTCAGTGAGTATGAAATCGTTTCCATTGCTGTTTGATAGTATTCAGCGTTGAACCACGAAACATGGGTGTAGATGGTTATTCACCACATGTTCGCTTGTGTGGAATAGCAATTAGCGAAGTTCCATGCTGCTATCTTACTCCGTTGAAATATGTCCCAATTGCATTAAAGTCCTTTAGCCTTCCATCTTCTCTTCGGTTATGGTAATAGAAGAACAAACTGCCATATTAAACTGCTCCATAATACTGTAGCGTTGTGTCACAAAAGCAATCTGAAGTCTCCCTATTTCACTAGCCGTGTCAGCCGTGGCGTAGAATCTGGCGATACAAAGTGCTCCTCAGGTGGCGAGAAAATCACTTTTGTCAGTCGTCTAAAATTGCCAATATCTTCCAAAATAACTCCTCGAAATTGTTCAACTTTTCTACACTCCTTAATGTAGCACTGCACAATAGAATTAGCTTATAGGCGACCGCTAACTGTTCATAGCTAATCTTGTAGACGCGTTATAATGTGCGTTTTAACTTCACCTAGTTTTACTCACAGTAAACTTGCACTGCTTGTATGCTCGACTCTCGTTTAATGCAGTGGCTTCACCACGCGTTATAAAGACGACTCTTTCTACTAATCTCACTCGACGTCTCACCGAAATGACTATATATATGAACTGAGACTGAAGATCTGACGATTTGAGCTATCAGACGATTGAGCTTTTGATGATCTGAGAATGAGAATCCTCTCTTCTGCGCAAGGCCTTTTATAAACTTCATGAGGGGCGTATCCATCCCTTCCATAGCGTGTTACTGCGTCATCGCTAGAAGTTCCAACTTCGTCAATACATGACGGATTTTCAAAATTCAAAAACCGAAAATAAATTTCACCAAAATTCCAGAACGATGCCTCTACTGCAAATGGATTTCCACAATTCTGCATTCCAAAAAGTAATAAAAATATCATAGTTTCAGCAATCTCCGTCTTCCTTCAGACTATCGTTCATTGGTTCGAGCCTCCCCTCCAATAGCATAATTTCTTCCTCAGCATAATTCCACGTTTCCTGCGACTGCGTCGTAAATCTCGGATCTTTCTCGAATAAATGCTGACGTCACTGAGAATCTCAGCTCAAGTAGCCTGCTGGCATAACGTCTGCGTCATCCGTGCTTACGTCATGACTACCCACGTCATAACTATGACAGCCATAACTTTCTTTATAATTTTCCAATATAGCCACCGTGGTCTCTATATAATTCAATTTACGGGGGCAGTACCTTCTGTTGTTTTATTTCTTTAAAGTCGTATCCGGTGATTGTGTAGGTCGGGTATGCTCTGCCCCTACCCTTTCTTTCTTTTCCTTTATTCATCTGGGCTTTAAGTCCCCAGAACCTCATTCTTCTTTACGGGTGTGGTCTATCCCTACCCGTTTCCTTATTTCATCATTCTCCTTTCTTAAATTGAAATTTTCTTCTTCAATAAAATCAATTATTTTTTAAAGTTCCCTTCCTCTCGGGTTTATATTTGTATGGGTTTTTCTTAAAGGTCCCATTCATTCATTCATTCCCCTAGTGGACGTCTACACTTCAGGGTCATAAATTTCTTGTCACGTTCGGGTGTTAACAACTTCTACCCTCGTCTGGTGTGCACTTCTCCAAACTTGAGTCAAACAGTTGGTTTCTTTTCTTCTTTTCATAAGACGGACTTCTTGTCGGTCTGTTCTCTATTCATTATGTATTGTCAACTTAATGACCTTCTTTTAATTACCTTGCGGGTGCAACTGGCTTTACCCGTAACTTTCTTCATTACTGTTCTCAGAATTCAAGTCTGTAACATTTCATTTGATTTTAAGGGTTCGGTCTAACCTCACCTGACTCTTTCTGGTTTTCTTCCCCCTTCCTCATCTCTCTTTGAGATGGTATTTCGAACACATATTATTTTATTCCTCTTATTCTTCGACGGTTGCAAAGGGCTTAACCCGTCGGTTCCAATGGAATAATCCTTTTCTTCATCTCGCATCGAGATGGCATTTCGAAAGAGTATTTCTTTTTTCGACTCTTCCAATTCTTTAGATCCTTCAGATCTCCATTCTGTCTCTTCCTTTTATCACTCCCTTTCTTTTTACGGAGCTTCCAGCTGAAATATGCCTGGGCATCCTCTTCCTCTAAGGCATCGTACCTTGTATCTCCTCCTTTCTTACATTCCATGGGGTATCTATTTCCTGGTAAACCGACTACCAATTGCGGTTTTCCTCTTTCCTGATTTTCTTCAAAGGCATCTCCTTCCTTCTTTTCATTATCTCCAACAATCTCATCTTTTCCTTTGAGGTTTTCTCGGCTCGTGTCTGGACCTCCTTCCATTTCTCTCGTCTTTCTTTGGCAATCTTGACATTTGATCATTAATTCAAGGATCTGGGCTTTCAATTTTTCCTCTTCTTCTTTTAATGCCCTTTTATTTTCCTTGTCCTGCATTTCTTCGGGGTTTTCCTTGTCAATTTCCATGAACTCTTGAACCTCTGTTTCTATCGGTGTTTCGTTGATATTTTCTATTATTGTTTCATCTAATTTCTCTGTTTCTTCACGAATTATTATTTCCGTTTCTTCAACTATCAATTCTTTTGTTATCTCCTGTTCCGAGATTATATCTTGATCTTCCAGCTCAACCTCTTCATCAAAATGACCTTCTTCACTTTGTAGCTCATTTTCATTCTGGCTGTCCTCCTGGTCTGGAATTACTATTTCCTCTTGGATCTCCATTGGTTCTTCAGGAAGGATCTCAAAGCTTTTATCAGTTTCCACTGGAGTCATTACGATTTCTTCTTCTTGTTTTTCTTCTTTAATATCAATTTCGGGCTCCTCTGGCACCGTGACTTCTTTTTCTTCTTTAATTTCAGCTTGTTTTTCCTCTTGGGCAGCGGCTTCATTTATGACTGGGATAGCCATTTCTTTCGCTTTGAGGTCCTGTTCTAATATGTATTCATCATATCTCTTCTGAGTGGCCTCTAATATTTCTTGATATTCCTGAATCTTGACTTTTCTTATTTCAGCCAACACCTGAATACTGATTATTTCATATTCAGCCTGCATGCTCATTCTAAAGCAATGCATCTTACCTTTTTCTTTTACTATCCAATCTTTCTGTTCCTTAATATAATCTTTTCTATCTTGCTCCTTGTAAGGGGTCTTCCACCAGATCTTATTCCATTCATCTCTTATTTTCCATAGTTGATCCATTCTTTCAATTACTTCGTTAATAAATGTAACTATCTGTTCCAACGGAGCTAATTCTATCTTTCCTTCTTTCTCCATGCGTTTCGCAAATTTCTTCTTTGTTTCTCTGAATGACCTTTTAATCTCGGGAATTTCTTTGTACAGTTCTTCTAATTCCTGTTTAGATATCTCATAGTTATTTATACTTGCCCTCTTACGAAGTTTATCTATCTTCTCAATTTCCTCAGAGATCCTATCTCTTTGTTCCTCAATTCCTTCTTTCTTTCTTGAGTTGAGATCTTTTAAGTTCCAAAGTTCATTTCTCATCTTGTGATACTTACTATCCGTTTCCCGAATTATATTCAAGAATTTCTTTATTTCATCCCAAGTCGCCATTTCTACTTTCTCCTGATCCTGAGCGCAAGAACTATCGTTCTTTTCCCCTGTACTTTCCGAGTCTACTTGAACCTGCATTACTACGTGAGACTTTAAATTACCTTCATCATTATCATTATCTGTATTAATTACATTTTCCCTTGGAATCGGTTTACAATTTTCTTTTTCCTTTTCGAGCTCTAAAGGCTCAACATTTACCCTTTTGTCTGCAGACATGTTACCTTCTCTTCGTGTAACTATGTCTCCAGGTGCACGCATGCTTTCTACATAAACATTTATATTTTCATTATTTGGGTACTCTTTATCACCTGTAATTTTACATTTATCTGGACCCTCGGCCCTTACATTCTCTGAGAGCCTCCGCCTCTCTTCACTTAACAACATCTTATTAGAATACAGTGGGCTACTCATGCCACCACACTAGTACATGCTTGAGAGATGATACTCTGAACCATTGTGTCCCAATTTATTTTAAAAATTTACTTTGGTACGGGTTTTTACTACACCGTACCCTTTTGATAACTTTATTCAATTTCATAAACCTTTATGGAAGTATTTAAAATTCAAAATTTCGAAAAACCATTTTAAAAAAATGAAAATTTTGAATTTTCGAGAAAACTCGGGTTTTCCCTAGGAAAACTCGGCCCTGAGTACTGGGCGCCAAAATATAAGAGATAATTAGGTGTATGATAAAATCATACAAGCCCCACGTTGGAAAACGGTTAAACAATTAAATTACTGACCCATAATCATCTACTTGTTCCAAATGAACAAGGAATAACACAAGAATAAAACAATTATTGTATTAAAACATATGGTTTCCATATAAACCAACAATTCCTAATTATTTTTACTTCCATAAAGCATCAACTGTAAGTTTCATATAACTCCGAGCTCTTTTGACTCAATGCTTTCTATAATAATGGTGTCATTCTTTGTACACCTCAAATACTACTTTTTATATTTTCTTAATCATCAAAAAAAATGTATAATTACATTTAAAATTACATGTTAATTATCTAACTCAATATTTGGGCATTTCACAGGTTTTCAGCTTTTATCATCTCTCTCTAATTTACAAATACATTAAGGTAATCAGGAAATTATTTGTGTACTCCAGAGTATGAAGATACTTGACACAGTCAAAAAACTATAGTCACTCCCGGAACCTAGTTGCCTTCAATTTACTCGTGGAATCCTACTTCCTACAACATTACAATAGGGATTGTTATTTATTTCATTTGTCTTATAAGACCATTATCACATTAAAAAAAACTACGATCTGAACAGGCAAGCGGAAATATTAATCTACAAGGACCTCGGTTCAAAGCCCGGGTCGTTAACAACTTTAAACACTCCTGGTGTATTCATTACTCCTTACAAGACGACCTTCAGACACCCCTCCTGCTCCGAGGGTCTGACCGTGCTACTCGAGCGTTATTTATGACTATGTGGGAACCCTCCCGTCTAGTCTAAGCTAGAGCTCTCTTTAAAACTTTTACAAACAGCTTTTCATTCATTCTCAATTCTTTGGGGAGACCTGGCATTCTACTCCTCGTTTAAAATCAACAATATTATTGGGCTCATAAACCACATTCGTAATCTTGGCATTTATTAATTATGAAAGGTCCTCATTGATTGGGGAAGAGTTATACACATTCTACGACGAATAATAAAGGGGCTTTCACAATAAGAGGATTCTGAGTTCGAATCTCTTCACATGCCTCGGGAACCATTCCCATATAGAGGACTATACAAAATGCGATTTAGGGTCAGCCTAAGACCTACGCTTAATACCATACATTTGCTCCCTCTCAATACAACATACACAATGGCCTCGTGATACTACGTCACAAATAGAGGACTTACACCAATTCTCAATTCACTACAATCAACTACCTCTCATAAGTAATTTACCAAGTACATTAACTTTTACGCGTTCCTAGCGTGATATTTTACTTTAATTGCGCTCTTTTGCGCTATACTTTATTTTTAGCCTAGCGTCATCCAAAGAACTGATAATACCATATTAACAATTGATACACATCTCAATTTTTATATTATTCTTTTCCTTTGACAATAACTTTCTCTCTTTTTAAGAACATGCATTTAAACATCATGTCTATATTTTTTATTAAGGCTCTAACGCTCTTATGTTCACATCAATTAATTTGATCTTTATTTAATATTTCCTTACTTGGTTATTATTATTATTATTTCATATCTTCATTCTTTACACAAGCTCAAAAGCTATTTCTTTCATATAACTCAAATTTACTTTTATTTAAATATCTTTCATGATAATTATTAATATTTCGCTTGCTCTTATGACATTCGTCAAATACACTGACATTATATTCATATATTTCCTCTACTGGATTTATTCTTTTACATAATTATTTATAGTTTCTCAAATTTCTATTATTGTTCAGACCGCGTTTTCTCTATTCAGTATTTATTTATTTAAACACCTCCCTTTAACTCAAAAACTCCGGTGGATTTGTACACAATCATTTCCCGACACCAAAATATAATGAAATTCATTACTCACATGTTTTTAAGGTCGTCTCATAACCTTTATCCTTGTGCGGTGTTTCATTTTTGCCCACTTTTTAACTTACTCCATATTGTAGAAATTCATCTCATGTACAAACACTTCTTGACACATATTCAATACACTTAACATTGACAACATTTTTAATACACAGGTGTATCCATTTAGAACACACAATAAACACTAAAAAATATTATTTTTACACACAATCTTGATAGATTTACACTTCACAACTTTTGATCACTAGGCCGTATTTTCCTAGCCTATCACACGTGACCTCTTAATCTCCCGTTTCCAAGGGTGAAATTTATTCAATGTCGGCTTCCTATCCTGCAGAATACGAAAGTCTCGAAACATCTACTTTTCCCTGGAATCCTAATTCTTCGAATCCTATTCTGGATGACCGGCTATTTCTCTAGCTTTAACGGCTTCTTTTTTAGACCTAGTTTATCGATCCTAGTGAAAGTCTGTTCGGATCGAGGTCCCCTCGATAACCTATCGATGATCGATGGATTTATTTTATAGCAGCTAGTACTTCTCGAGTCTAGTGCTTTAGAATAGTTCGTCTGCTTTCTGGAGATAATGTCTATAGTCTCCGTCCTTCTTTGTTTATTCGGTTCTCGCACTCCTACTTTTCTGAAATACGTTGCGAACCTTACTCTGTTTCTCCCTATTTGGGTTCTTTAAATAAGATAACTGTTTATCTTCCTGTTACGGTACTTCCGTACGTTATAATATTTTCGGTCGTTTATTTAAAGACGTATCGCCTTAAGTCCAACGTTCGCAGCCTGCTCTGACTATATTTTACGAACTTTTCACTGTAAACTTGTGTACTGTCGGACCTAAAATCCAATAACTAGGATTTTCCTAAATTTTCAACACGGCGATACTTTAATATTTCTTCTTTACAACTCCTTATGGAGGCACGCAAGTTATTAATACTGCGACGGCCGTGGCTATCGGATATTAATTCTGCGGTGTAATACAGCGTTTCTCCCCTCAAGGAGTACTGGTAAACTGTCTTCGGTGTGAAGCAGAGTAACGCCCCACACGGCTGTCTGAATACTGATGCGTAGCAACACCCCCTCACGGGCTGTCAGAATAACTGCATGTACGATGTGATACAGCACCTCCCCTCACGGAGTCTGTCGTGAACTGCATTCGGTGTGTGATGTAGCACAGTGACGTGCCTTCCGGCCGTTTGAAACTGCATGTTTGGCTTGGTGATGCCCTGAGCTTTATACTATTTCGCTACAAAAAATAAGACTCTAGCCCTTTCCGTGCCCAACTTTTAAAATAATGGTTGCACCATTATAAAAATTATACCATCAAAAAGCTCGTCTTCTCAATGTTAAATAATCTCATTGCGCATAAGAATCGATCGTGCAATTCGGAGATATTAATTAATTTCTCGTCCTCAACTGTGTGGGTGTTGCTGTTCATTTGCTTTCTCCCCTCCCCACAGGCCTTGGTAAATCCCCGATGACGTCTACTTGCGTTGGCAGTTTTCTCCTGTGCAATTATTAAAGGGTTTTTCTTTACACAAAAATCTCTAATTCGAAATGATTCACCGTACTGTAATTGTTTACTTATTTTTATACTCGTAAACGGGTTAAATTTAATTATTCCTCTTCTGGTGCATAGGCGGTGTTGTCGTTTTCAAGCAAGCTCAGCTCGATTTCCGAGTCAGGCTTCCTTGTCTAACAGTCGAAATTTTCCACTCGGTTATTAATACTCATGACTAGCTCCTTCTGAATGTCAAGAGGGGTGATCTCATCTCTCGAACACCTGGCTCGCGTTGCTTGCACAATGTTAGGCTAGAATCCTGGCTTGATCTTTCTCTAAGTTACATTAGAAACTGTATGTTTCTTTCATTTCTTTCCCAAATACATGGATTCGACCTCCTTGGACCCTATGGCACATGGGTTCAATACATAAAATGGGTTGATTTGCCCTCCCAGGAGAACTGGCTGCCATCACAACTACGGTGATCTTCGGCCGTGGGGAACCCTGTTTATTGTGCTAAAAATATGTGGCCTACAAAAATATATATAAAAATATAAAATTACAATTGTTCAATATCCTGCTTTTCTTGATGTAAATATTACTTAAAAATATATAAATGTAGTATCAAAATTTAATAGAATTACAGGTGATAGTTAAATGATGTGTGAAACGTCTGTGAGATGCGTTCAGTTCGTCTGTTCGTAGAGTAAGTTGTCTTCTTTCTTGATGTTGAAAGGAGGCCCGATGCCAGGTGGTAAGCGGCTGAGTGGAATGGATGAAAAAAAATGAGAAAATGTCGGAAATTCTATGTGAAGAAAAACGGTTTCGGCAAGCTGGATGTTTATTGGGCTAACATTTATGGGGGATATGTGTCGGGAGGAATGATGTGAGACAGGTCAGGGAGAATATTATGATGGAGTAGGAATAGTGCCAAGGCTTGGGGAAGTGTTTGGATAGGCGACGTTGCCTCCGAGTAATTGGCGTCATGAGAAGGTCATAGGTAAGTGGAAGTCGTGAGTCAACTAGTGACTGCAGGGAACGTAGGCGGAGTTTGTGAAGGTGACGGTAGAGTGAGGGGAGTATCCTGGGGTAATTTAACACATTGCTGTCCGTGTCAAGAGGAAGGGAAAATTCAATCTTCAAAACGAAGTGTTCAGTAGAATTTAGAATTTTATATTGGGGTAAGCTAGCCCCTATCCAGGCCAATGAGCAATAAGTATGCAATGGACGGATGAAGACCTTGTAGGTATGGATGAGCTGAAAAGGGCTAAGACCCCAGGAAACCCCTTTCAGTAGTGCCAAACGTTGGCGCGCTCTGTGGGCTTGCTGTTTGATGTGAGGTCTCCAGGAGAGCTGGTGATCAAGTGTGACTCCCAAATACACTGCCTGGCGGGAGGGAGTAATGGCTTCGTCGAAGATGTTGAGGCGGAATGGTCGGTAGTGGCTGATGGTAGATTTGAGGCCAAATAGAACTAACTGGGTTTTGGTGGTATTAATAGTGAGGTGCCATTTAGAGAACCAGCAACCGGTGTATTTAGGTAGGCCTGGATACGGTTGCTGAGGGTTGTGTGATTATTTGCGAATGACAGCAGAGCAGAGCTGTATCATCCGCAAATTGAAAGAGTTGAGAGAACTGGTTGGGTTGGGGAATGTCATGGACGTAGATTAAATAGAGGAGCGGGGAAATCGGGGAGCCTTGAGGTATTCCTGAAAAGAGAGTGAAGGTGGAGGAGGACGCAGATCTAATTTGTATGAAGGCTCGCCTGTCCAGTAAAAAGTTACTGAGAATGCGAACAATGGAGCGTGGGAGGAGGAGGGACATTAGTTTAAAAATGAGACCACGGTGCCATACCAGATCGAAGGCTTTTTCAAGATCAAGTAGGAGGAGGACCGCAGGATAGCCGGTGTTGATATGGGGAGTGATAAGGCTGAATAATCGAAAAAGTTGAGTTTGTGTGGAAAATTGAGGGAGAAAACCTGCTTGAGTGGGGGGCAAAACGTTAATGGAATTGAGGAATGTGTAAAGTCGACGGGCTAGGATGGCTTCAAACAGTTTAGTAAAAACGGATAGCAAGCTGATTGGCCGGTATGAGGAAAGAAGAGATGGAGGTTTACCTGTTTTAAGAAACAAGATAATTTTGGTTGTCTTCCAATGGGAAGGGAAGTTACCGGTATGTAGAATTACTGTGTAAGCTAAGGCTAGCAAATGTAGGAAGATGGGAGGAGCTTGTCTAATGTGTTGGTAAACCACCCCGTCTGTCCAGGGAGCAGTATTGCGTCGTTTGCCTAGCTGGAATGAAATGTCGTCGATCGTGATGGGTTGGTTTAATGGTTATTCGGGGTCTAAGGTCGGTATGAGGTCAAAACTGGGTGTCAAGAGGGGGAGGTGGGTGTCAGTTTGCTCGCAAACGGTCGCATGGTTTGAGTAATCATGTCGGGTATGGGGTGCATCTCTGTAGATGTCAGTAAAGTAGTGGGCAAAAGTGTCAGCTTTGTCTTTGTCGGAGAATAAATGTCCGCTGTGCCCTCGGATGGGGTACTGGCTTTCCTGTTTGTTTTTTTTGTCCAGTTAGTTGTTTGAACGTTTTCCAGAAAGGGTGAGCTTGAGTTTCCTGTGCTAGGCGGGAGCAAGAGTCAATCCACTTCTTTCTCTTTATGGCTTTAATATAGGACCGGGCATGTCTTTGGTATTGTCGGTGTCTTGTCAGTAGGTCTGGGTCAAAAGTCCTGAGGTAGGCCCTATAATAGCTACGGGAGAGTTTCAGAATTTGGATTGCTTTGGCCGGAATAGGTGGCTTGCTCGGGGTAATTTTGGTCTTGGGGGCATGCAGTCGGTCAGCGGAGGCTATGGTGGTTTCCAGGAGTGTGATTAAATCGAACAGTTGTTCGGTATTCTGTGGGACTGCAGCCTGAGAAAGTGATTCTTCAATGTATGTACAATAAGCTTCCCAATTTGTCTTTGGAAAATTTGGTCTCATAAATGATGGAGGTGGGACGGAGAGGGAATGGGGGTGAGTGAGGGCGGGAAGCTTAATATAGAAAGGATCATGGTCTTTACCGGCAGGGCCAGCTAAATCAATAGAACAATCCTGAGCTCTGGTGGAGGAAGCGAAGACTATCCCCGGGGTGCTCTGAAATCTTACCATGGTATGGGGGGGGAATAGCTATTCGTTTGCCATGCATGGAAGTGGTGAAGGTTTCAAGTACATCATCCTCAGCTGTATTGATGCAATTGATTTTAATATTGCCAGCGAACATATAGTGTTGAAATGTGTTGTCCAGAAATTCAAGGTATTCAAAGGGTGGGCGGGAACGTGGGGAACTATATGCTGTGGCAACGATGACAGGGGTAGAGGGAAAGTAAACCATGACTGTTAATATTTCCTGAGTATGAACAAAACGTTGGGGTTGAAGAAGACGGGTTGGAAAGACTTATGGACGCCAATGGCTACTCCTCCCCGAGTGGCGTTGGGCCGATCAGCACAGTAAAGGGTATATTGGGGAAAGACAGGTTTCTGATTACTGGTCAGAAAAGTTTCGTTGAGTATGAAGATTGCGGGATTGTAAATTTGAATTTGGAGTTCGAGAAAGGGGCGATTTCTTTTCAGGGAGGAGATATTATGGTAAAGCGCGCCAACGGAAGGTCCTTTATTTCCCATACTAGCCATAATGGTTTAAATATTGGACATTGGCTGGAAGTGAAAATTAATTTTCTGGACAGAGGTAGTGGCTTGCATATTTAGGCCGAACGTGGAACGGGCTGCAAAATGTAAAATTTCCAATACCCGGGGGCGGTCGAAGGGAAGCAGGTTCTGTAAGCATATGGCCGTAAAACGGATCATATCCTGGATGGAGGGGGGTGAAGGAGAAACAGATGATTGAGGGGGAGTGACGGGGTCGATGGTACGAACAGGGGCGGTGAATTCTGGTTTAGAAACGTCAGCAGTGGGGCAGTTAGGGCAACGGGGAGAGTAAGCTGGGTGGGTACCCCGGCACTGAGTGCATTTGGGGGGAAGTTGGAGATGTGGTTATTGCGGGTCATGTGGGATTGACCACAGTGGGCACAAACCGGTGGCGAGTGGGGCAATGGGCGGTTGCATGGGAGTTATATACCTGGCATCGGTCACAGCGGAGGGGAGCAGGCATGTTGGTACGGGAGGGCTCTACTCGGTGGCGCTGCCAGTACAAGTAGGCTCCCTCGGAAAGAAGACGGTCGATAGTGGAGCGGTCGGGGGTAAGGACGCGCACTAGGGAGGTGGGACCACGGTCACTCTTGATGCGCAATACTTTATGTATGTTAAGGTTGTAGTACTGCAATTCTGTAAGAATGTCAGCGTCACTGTAACTGGTGTCCACTTCGCAAATGACTACGGAGAGGAGGGGGTCTCGGCGGATTATTGGGGGGAAAATGGAAGACTTGGGGGGAAGGAGTTGAAGGGAGACGTGTTCTCCTAGACGAGCCAAGCCCATCTTGTGGATGAGAGTGGTTCTGGCATCACCTAGGGTTTTGAGGATGATGCCATGGGGTTGGGGAATAAGTTGGAGAATTGAAGTAGCTGGAAGAAAGGACCGGAGAATGGCGGCTACTCGCCTGATATCAGGACGTGGTTCGCTGAAGTTGGAAAGTCTGTAAGTGCAAGGGGAGTCTTGATATTGAGCGATGGGGGTGGTTGGAGGGGGGATGGTTTGGCCCAGAAGATGTGGAGGAGAGGGAGGAGTGGATTGTGGGAGAGCGAATGAAGATGGCATGGATTGGCTTGCGGGTTGGAAGTAGTTGGGGATATTTGAAGGGAGATTAATTTGAAAAGGAGGAAGGAGAAACAGAAGCCTGTGAGGTAGGGAAGTTGGGGGTGGACATTATGGGTGATTGATAAGAGGTGAAAGGAATAGTGGAGATGGGCTGGGTGGGGGCAGCAATGGTGGCATATGTGGTAGTAGGGATGGGGACTGCTGAAAGAGTGTCCGTGCAGGAGGTGAGAGGGGGTTACGAGACGGAGTCAACTGGAGGTTGGTTTGGGAGCACTGGTGTCGTCGGATAATTAATTACCGCACACGATGTCAAATGGTGAGGTGAGTGTCGGTGCGGTGGTCCTCTTCTTGGAGCGGCTGCGGCGGGTTGTGACGTTGTTGGAGTCCGTGTCACTCTCGGAGTCGGACTCTGCGGCTGGGCGGATGTCCTGTCCTAGGAGTGGCTCGGCAGTGATTGTTTCCCTGGCGGATTCTCTGTCCCGGTTCCTCTTCTTACGGTCCCGTCGTTTCCGGCTGGGAGAGCTACTAGCGCTCTTCCCGGCGCCGGTGGGAACCGGAGTTCCCGGCATGGTGTAGGTTGAAGTCTGACGAAGTTAACGTTGATGCGACTATTCGAAAGTGAAGGAAGATGTGGCGTTTCGTAAATGTAGTGAGCTAGTGACTTTTTAGGGTCTTGATTAGTCACTAAACGTCGAGTTGGCAGTGCTGTAATATGGTTAGTCAGATGTCACGTTGTAGTATAGTTGGAAGATATGTGCTGATGAGGTAATGCGGTCTAGTAGTAATCTCTTAGTGTTTTATTTTTATCACTAGGCAATTGTTGGTAACAATGAAGTACAATTAAGAGTAAGAATCGTTTGCTTTCAGCGTAACGCACACTTGCGGCCGTTAGCATAACTATTCAATACATTAGGAGGGACTCTTAATTTTTAGGGTATTTTTTTATACAACGTGTGTTGATTATATTCTTCGTGTGTTTCAGTATTGATTTTTTCTTAAGAAGGAGTGTTTTGGTAAATATAGCTTCATAGTTGTTTTGTTACTAATATTCCAATTTTTGTCGTCAAAGTTCGTCGTCATATAGAACCTGGGTCCTTTTGGTGTATTGCTTTCCCCTCCAGATTTGGTCATCTGGGTGATATGGTGTTCCGAATAGGGTTAGTTTGTCTCGTGGCCACAAGGTGTCTGTGCACTCCTATGAGTGGTTCTTATTTAAGTGTGGGTGGACATATAGAATCTTAGATGATATTTATTATTTATTTTATTTTAGTATTCGTTATTCCCCTAATCAAATGCATATATTATTATGAAGCTGGGATTCTAAGAGTTTATCTGCGGACTGACATTATCCTCTTGAAATGTTGCTGTTCGACAATACACGCTAAGTCAATAAAATGAAGATATAGAAAGTTATTGACACTTGAAATTTAATAATGTTGTACTAACAGCCGCAAGCGTGCGTTACGCTGAAAGCAAACGATTCTATTTATTAATTGTTAATTGTACTTCATTGTTACCAACAATTGTCTTGTGTTAAAAATAAAAGACAAAAAAATTACTACTAGACCGCATTACCTCAACAGCACATATTTCCCAACTATACTACAACGTGACATTTGACTAAGCATATTATAGCACTACCAACTCGACTTTTAGTGACTAATCAAGACCCTAAAAAGTCACTAGCTCACTACATTTACGAAACGCCACATCTTCCTTCACTTTCGAATAGTCGCATCAACGTAAACTTCGCCAGACTTCACCCTACACCATGCCGGGAACTCCGGTTCCCACTGGCGCCGGGAAGAGCGCAAGTAGTTCTCCCAGCCGGAAGCGACGGGACCGTAAGAAGAGGAACCGGGACAGAGAAGCCGCCAGGGAAACAACAACTACAGAGCCAGTCCAAGGAGAGGACATCCACCCAGCCGGAGAGTCCGACTCCGAGAGTGACACGGACTCCAACATTGCCAAAACCCGCCGCAGCCGCTCCAAGCAGAGGACCACCGCACAGAAACTCACCTCACCGTTTGACATCGTGTGCGGTAATTATCCGACGACACCAGTGCTCCCAAACCCACCTCCAGTTTGACTCCGTCTCTTACCCCCCTCTCACCTCCTGCACGGTCACTCTTTCCGCAGACCCCATCCCTACTACCACATATGCTACCATTGCTGCCCCCACCCAGCCCATCTCCACTATTCCCTTCACATGTTATCAATCACCCTTAATGTCCACCCCCAACTTCCCTACCTCACAGGCTTCTTTTTCTCCTTCCCCCTTTCCTCCTTTCCAATTTAATCTCACTTCGAATATCCCCAACTACTTCCAACCCGAAAGCCAATCCAGACCCCAAACCATTCCATCTTTATTTGCTCTCCCACAATCCACTCCTCCCTCTCCTCCACCTCTTCTGAGCCAAACCATACCACCTCCAACCACCCCCACCACTCAACATAAAGACTCCCCTTGCACTTACAGACTGTCCAACTCCAGCGAAACACGTTCCTGAAATCCGGCGAGTAGCCGCCATTCTCCGGTCCTTTCTTCCAGCTACTTCAATTCTCCAACTTATTCCCCAACCCCATGGCATCATCCTCAAAACCCGAAGTGATGCCAGAACTACTCTCATCCACAAGATGGGTCTGGCTCGTCTAGGAGAACACGTCTCCCTTGAACTCCTTCCCCCCAAGTCATCCATTCTCCCCCCAATAATCCGGCGAGACCCCCTCCTCTCCGTAGGCATTTGCGAAGTGGACACCAGTTACAGTGACGCTGACATTCTTACAGAATTGCAGTACAACACCCCTAATATACATAAAGTATTGCGCATCAAGAGTGACCGTGGTCCCACCTCCCTAGTGCGCGTCCTTACCCCCGACCGCTCCACTATCGACCGTCTTCTTTCCGAGGGAGCCTACTTGTACTGGCAGCGCCACCGAGTAGAGCCCTCCCGCACCAACATGCCTGCTCCCCTCCACTGTGACCGATGCCAGGTATATGACTCCCATGCAACCGCACATTGCCCCACTCGCCAACCGGTTTGTGCCCACTGTGGTCAACCCCACATGACCCGCAACTGCCCTAATCTCCAACTTCCCCCCAAATGCACTCAGTGCCAGGGAACCCACCCACCTTACTCTCTCCGTTGCCCTAACCGCCACACTGCTGACGTTTCTAAACCGGAATTCACTGCCCCTGTTCGTACAATCGACCCCGTCACTCCCCCTCAATCATCTGTTTCTCCTTCACCCCCCTCCATAGAGGATATGATCCGTTTTACGGCCATATGCTTACAGAACCTGCTTCCCTTCGACCGTCCCCGGGTATTGGAAATTTTATATTTTGCAGCCCGCACCACGTTCGGCCTAAATATGCAGGCCACTACCTCTGGCCAGAAAATTAATTTTCACTTCCAGCCAATGTCCAATATTTAAACCATTATGGCTAGTATGGGAAATGAAGTACCTTCCGTTGGCACGCTTTACCATAATATCTCCTCCCTGAATACAAATCACCCCTTACTCGATATCCAAATTCAAATATACAATCCCGCAATCTTCATACTCAACGAAACTTTTCTGACCAGTAATCAGAAACCTGTTTTTCCCCATTTATACCCTTTACCGTGCCGATCGGCCGAACGCCGCTCGGGGAGGAGTAGCCATTGGAGTCCATACGTTTTTCCCATCCCGTCTTCTTCAACCCCAACGTTTTGTTCATACTTATGAAATATTAACTGTTATGGTTTACTTTCCCTCTACCCCTGTCATCGTTGCCACAGCATATAGTTCCCCACGTTCCCGCCCACCCTTTGAATACCTTGAATTTCTGGACAACACATTTCAACACTGTATGTTCGCTGGCGATATTAGCATCAATTGCTTCAATTTAGCTGAGGAAGATCTACTTGAAACCATCACCACTTCCATGCATGGCAAACGAATAGCTATTCCCCCCACACCATGGTAAGATTTCAGAGCTCCCCGGAGATAGTCTTCGCTTCCTCCACCATAGCTCAGATTGTTCTATTGATTTAGCTGGCCCTGCCGTTAAAGACCATGATCTTTTCTATATTAAGCTTCCCGCCCTCACTCTCCCCCGTTCCCTCTCCGCCTCACCTCCATTATTTATGAGACCAAATTTTCCAAAGACAAATTGGGAAGCTTATCGTAAATACATTGAAGAATCGCTTTCTCAGGCTGCAGTTCCACAGAGTACCGAACAGCTGTTCGATTTAATCACACTCCTGGAAACCACCATAGCCACCGCTGACCGACTGCATGTCCCCAAGACCAAAATTACCCCGAGCAAGCCACCTATTCTGGCCTAAGCAATCCCACTTCTGAAACTCTCCCGTAGCTATTATAGGACTTACCTCAGGACTATTGACCCTGACCTACTAATAAGACACCGACAATACCAAAGACATGCCCGGTCCTATATTAAAGCCATAAAGAAAAAGAAGAGGATTGACTCTTGCTCCCGCCTAGCACAGGAAACTCAAGCTCGCCCCTTCTGGAAAACTTTCAAACAACTTACTGGACAAAAAACCCATTAAAGCCAGTACCCTATCCGAGTGCACAACGGTCATTCATTCTCCGACAAAGACAAAACTGACACCTTTATCCCACTACTTTACTGACATCTACAGTGACGCACCCCATACCTGACAGGATTACTCAAACCATGCGACCGTTTGCGAGGAAACTGAACCCCATCTCCCCCTCTTGACACCCAGTTTTGACCACATACCGACCTTAGACCCCGAATCACCACTAAACCAACCCATTACGATCGACGACATTTCATTCCAGGTAGGCAAACGACGCAATACTGCTCCCGGGACAGACGGGGTGGTTTACCAACACATTAAGCAAGCTCCTCTCATCTTCCTACATTTTCTAACCATAGCTTACACACTAATTCTACATACCGGTAATTCCCTTCCCATTGGAAGACAGCCAAAATTATCTTGTTTCTTAAAACAGGTAAACCTCCATCTCTTCTTTCCTCCTACCGGCCAATCAGCTTGCTATCCATTTTCACTAATCTGTTTGAAGCCATCTTAACCCGTCTACTTTACACATTCCTCAATTCCATTATCGTTACCCCCCCCCCCCCCCCACTAAAGCAGGTTATCGCCCTCAATTTTCCACACAAACTCAACTCTTTCGTTTAGTCAGCATTATCTCTCCCCATATCACCTCCGGCTATCCTGCGGCCCTCCTCCTCCTACTAGATCTTGAAAAAGCCTTCGATCCAGTATGGCACCGTGGTCCCATTTTTAAGCTTAAGTCCCTCCACCTCCCACGCTCCATTGTTCGCCTTCTCAGTAACTTTTTACTGGAGAGGCGAGCCTTCATACAAATTAGATCTGCGTCCTCCTCCACCTTCACTCTCTTTTCAGAAGTACCTCAAGGCTCCCCGATTTCCCCGCTCCTGTATTTAATGTACGTCCATGACATGCCCCAACCCAACCAGTTCTCTCAGCTCTTTCAATTTGCGGATGATACAGCTCTGCTCTGCTGTCATTCGCAAATAATCTCACAACCCTCAGCAACCGTCTCCAGGCCTACCTAAATACACTGGTTGCCTGGTTCTCTAAATGGCACCTCACTATTAATACCACTAAAACCCAGTTAGTTCTATTTGGCCTCAAATCTACCATCAGCCACTACCGACCATTGCGCCTCAACATCTTCGACGAAGCCATTACTCCCTCCCGCCAGGCAGTGTATTTGGGAGTCACACTTGATCACCAGCTCTCCTGGAGACCTCATATCAAACAGCAAACCCACAGAGCGCGTCAACGTTTGGCGCTAATCCGTCGACTGAAAGGGGTTTCCTGGGGTCTTAGCCCACTTCAGCTCATCTATACCTACATGGTCTTCATCCGTCCATTGCATACTTATTGCTCATTGGCCTGGAAAGGGGCTAGCTTACCCCAATATCAAATTCTAAATTCTATTGAACACTTCGTCTTGAAGATTGCATTTGGCCTTCCTCTTGACACGGACAGCAATCTGTTAAATTACCCCAGGACTCTCCCCTCACTCTACCGTACCTTCACAAACTTTGCCTACGTTCCCTGAAGTCACTAGTTGACTCACGACTTCCACTTACCTATGACCTTCTCATGACGCCAATTACCCGGAGGCAACGTCGCCTATCCAAACAACTTCCCCAAGCCTTGGCACTATCCCCTCTCCATCATTATAATCTCCCTGACCTCTCACACATCATTCCTCCTGACACATATCCCCCATAAATGTTAACCCAATAAACATCCAGTGTGCACAAACCGTTTGTCTTCACATAGATTTTCCGACATTTTCTCGTTTTTTTTCAACCATTCCTCTCAGCCACTTACCACTTTCAACATCAAGAAAGAAGACAACTTACTCTACGAACAGACGAACTGAACGCATCTCACAGACGTTTCACACATCATTTAACTATCACCTGTAATTCTATTAAATTCTGATACCATACTACATTTATATATTTTTAAATAATATATACATCAAGAACAGCAAGATATTGAACAATTGTAAATTTATATTTTTATAAATATTTTTGAACATGTTTTTTAGCTCAATAAACAGGGTTCCCCATGGCCGAAGATCACCGTAGTTGTGATGGCGGCCAGTCTTCCTGGGAGGGCAAAACAACCCATTTTATGTATATGTGTGTGTGTAAAATGTAATAGCTGGGTTAATATTGTATACTAAGATTTAAATAGGCTCCATAAATATTTAGTTACAGTAGAGACTCGCAAACTCGGCCTAATGTGAACCGAAGGGTGGCCGAGATCGCGAAAATGCCGGGTTATCGGGAAATGTGTTAAAAAGAAGAAATAAGCTGTTTGTTTTGGTTTAAAAGTAATGCAATGCAGTATATTCATTAGTTTTTAACAGAAACACAAGTTTTAAAACGATTAAGCCACTACAATTACAGTACTTGAATATATAGTTCAGTACTGTGCTATTGCACTGCATAAGAATCATAAATGAAAACTTAGAAAAACTAGGCGTACGAATTACTTTTATTATATGTACACTGTACAGTGTATGTAAAAAACAATTCCTGTTGGCAAATAGTTTTTTCACTTAATGAAAATTACCATTTACTTTTTGCAAAATAAATAAGTAATGTTCTTTTGCTTTTCGCTTTGAAACCTGTTTCTTGAAGCCTCGTCATGAAGACGGCGAAGAAACAGAATGTCCATAGCGGATGCACCTTGTTGTTCAAACTACCAGAGTAGTTTCAGTGGCATTAAGTCCCTCGTTATGAGGGATTTTTGGTTCCACTACTCCTTAATCTTCAACTTCAACATGATCGTCGATTTCATCATTTCTTGTGACAGCCGCTACAATATCTGCATCCGACAGAATGTCCTGCTTCGTGTCACGGAGAATGCGCAATCAAATAAATACAACGCTCTGCGCGAGAACCATTTGTTTACTTCTTACTGCCAACAGTTTGTGCATTTACAGTACAGTACTGTACTGTACCTGTATTTATCAGGTCGTCGTTACTCTTCTTACTATGTACTGTAGGTCAACTTGTTTCGCGTCGTATTTAACTGTCGATAATTCCATTGACGGAGAACACGAAAGAAAACATATTAACCCTCTGAGCGTAAACACAAAAACAAACAAAAATCATGATTTTTTTTTCTCCTGTCAGGGTGGCCGAGAAATCTGGAGTGCTGGGTTACCGAGTGCCGAGTTGGCGAGACTCTACAGTATAATAGCGAAATTTCAGGATTAATCTATTATAAGCGACAAGCAGTATAGATTCGTCGTACTCACCTACTTAACAAATTCAACATTATTTTTGATCAGATAAAAAGCACGCACAACGACTTTGAGTGGCAAAATATTGCTCATTATAACAACGACCATCCTCCGGGTTGCACACAATACGACACAGCGAGCAAAGCTACGATATCCTAATATCCAATTGTGATCCCGAGCACCGCCGGGACTAAGAGCTAGTAATATATATCTTTTGTAATTCAGGATCACAACCTTTTAAATTTGCTTGGTAGAATCTTTGAATTTGATTAGCTATTTATTTTAATGTTTCAATTTCAGCCTTTCCACTTTCATAAGATATTATAACAATTTCACCATAATGTTTGATCATGTGCTTTACAATCACTTTCTCGTCGTTAGATTCAAGGTAAGTATATATATTTAGGAAACCTGCTTCTTTGCCTTCACTGGTTAGACGGCCTTGTTTTTGCCTCTTTGAAGACTGTTCGATATGTGCATATTCTTGAGGAATATTTTCCCGCTACAAAAGTTAGCACAACATGTGCGGTAGTAGATGCAATCGGTAGCTTGCAGATCTGAAAGAACATATTCAATGCGTACTTCTACCGCATAGAACCATTCATTGTAGCGTTTATCCCAGATTTTTGTTTGTTTCTGCAAATTCGGATGTTAACACTTTAACTTGATTTCGGTTTGTAATTTGGAGAAAAATCAACAATAGTTCCACATAACAAACAAACTGTCAGTTCGGGCGAAAATTGGTCCTTCAGATAAACGGATTATATGCATTAAAATTACACATTAGAAAACATTACATCTTATACTAACACATTTAGATAAATGGCCGCCATTTTTAATTTGATTTTCAAACGCTTTTCCATGATCGGGGTTTGTCTGATTTTGGATATGTTAAAAGGCAAGATATGTTGAGTTCAATACCACTTCAATCACCTGTAAAGCAAATTTTCGCAGGTCAAATCATAATTTGAATAGACTAATTTCAAGGGTATATCGTCTGTCTCCAGACAAATGCGCGTGTGTTGTTGTCTCAATTGTCGAGGCAATTACTAAGTTTGATAATCTAATGAGCTTCTACAACTGGTAGCTCAACTAGTTATAAGGAGATTACACCGTTACACTAGTGAGGTGCCTCCGTGGCAAGTCCCGCGTCCGAAAATCTGGTTAGATCTTCACCTAGATCCTCAGGTGAACACGGGTGCCTCCATTTATCGGATGATTCTAAGGAGAACGAGAAAGTGGGTAGAGCTTATGTCACCGATGATGCAAATACGAAGAACGTTTTGTCATAGACCTGTAGATCATCACTGCGGAGCTCGTTGCCATCCATGAAGCTCTGCAGTTAGCACTACAGGATGCACGACTCCACTTTCTTGTTTGTGCCGACTCTTTGAGTTCAATGCAATCAACTGCTCGATGTTTCCCGCAAGAACCTTTAGTGCAAGGAATCCACGACCTTCTCACCGAGTTGTGCAACGCTGACACTAGAGTAATCTTTCTGTGGCTACCAATTCACATGAGAATTGCGAAAAATTAGTTAGCAGATCAAACTGCAAAAGAGGCGGTATCACTGTCATCTAAAACAATGGAGGAACAGTGGATAAAAGCCACATTGGCACCCAAAAACGGCCTCTGCCCTCCAAAAAATACAAAAAGCACGGAGAAACTTAGAAATAATGGCCACTATTACTGGTAAATACTAAAGCAGAGCCATCCACACAGCGCTCCCCGAGCTATAGCGCTCCAGCTGCGCTCCAAGCCCGTGCTCCGAGCACTTTGGTGGAAGGTAGTGATGCGAAGAGCTTGGCTGGTTGAGCTTGCAGTCTGCCCGCCGCGCCGCGCCGAAGTGAGCAATGTTTGGCTCAACGTATATTTGTGACCGTTTCTTTTCGGTTCTTAAGCTTCCCAAAAGTAAACATCGTGCAATGATGAGCGATAGAAACATGCGCAATTATTTACGAATTGCTGTGTCCAGAAATATTGTACCCAATTTGGAGAAGATTGTTTTCTCCAAAACTAAAAGCTCGTAAAAACGAGGTAGCAGGAGTCACTCAAGGTCTGTACTATCTGTTCATATTGGTAAAATGTTGTTGACTCGAATTCAGCCCAGCTCAAGACTTTGACTGAGTCGAGGATCGAACCGACTTGTGAACCATGAGAGAGAAATAATTGGAATCTGGAATTAAAACAATATAACATTCACATATGCATTTTAGGAAGTAATGATATTTTAACCATAGGAGAGTGAGATTCTTCGATGCTGGAATATGACCATGGCTTCAGGTTAGCAAGCTAAAAACCGATTTTGGTTTGGCCGAGGTAACAATAACATTATATACATGACACTATGATAAGAGGCTAGAACCAGAGTCTTCTATCATGATAACTGAATAGCCAATCAGAATGAATCATATAAAATTTTGAGGGAACCGCTATTATGTTAAATTTGCTTATATAAAGTGATATTAACGTTCCTACAGATGCAGAAGAGAATATGGAATTTAATTGGTAAAACAAATTTATAAATAAATGACCAGGAGAGAAATTACGAGCATAATTCAAGTTAATAAGCTTGGTGCGAGGCTAGCAGTCACATTCTAGTTTGATACACGCGCCATTGCGGAGAGCGCAACGGAGACTTCTACTCAGCTACTTGGAGAGAGCGGACGTATGTTGTGACGCGTCCCAGAACAGCACTATACAATATTTGAAGTACGGACGGGAGACGAGGCAGGACCGTCTGGAGATACAGGCATCGCCGAGGAAGGAAAGCGAAGAGCCTGCGAAATACAAATGCACTAGTTTGCAACAGAAGAAAAGCATAATTACAACTTCACGTTTATAAGAAGAAGATTTCGATTCAAAAGTATTATATTTCTACGGAACTACGACTAGTAGCACTGTATTCTACAGCTACTACATTGCAACAATATATCTTCTACATTATCATCTTACATTTACGATGTTGGTAAAGTCCTTGAGTCAGAGGGGACGTTTACATTTAACCATTGAAAAGAAGATTACCATGAACAACTAAACTATGGAAGGAGGTTAGTCTACACTATGGACTGGAAATTCGGAGTGATCTAGATGACCTGGGTTCGAAGAATCTACAACTGCACATCAACATGCAGTACTCTGAATCTACTTTAAATACTACTATTCGATTGCCCACCAACAACTTGGAGAGATGTCAACCCAGGACATTCAAACCTACATGGATGATGAACTGCTACACGAGAAGAAGACGGATGGCGGAGTTCGTTTTGTCAAGAGATCGAGTTTCTAGACGGATGGGTCGAGAAGCAAGAAAAAATGCCGTTAGCGAGGAGAGACGAGCCGCAACACAGGTGCTTACAGTACGAGGCGATGGCGAGGCAGAGCAGCTGACTGGCACGCTTCTGGCTGGAACCCGTTTATCATGATAGACGACTCACACGCGCTGTACGAGCAGAACATCGAGCATATCTGATCCAGGTTTTCACGACACCAAACCATCAGAAAAAGGTAGAAAATTGAATGATCTAAGATCTCAGTAGTAGTTTTTGAAGTAGTATTTGTTGTATTTCAGGAGTAACCAATTCATAGTAGATTTGCTTATTTTAACCCATGTTTTTAAGTCGTAAATATTAGTAATTTCACTGTAAATTTTTGATACGTCTACGTGTGTCGTTTTTCAGACGTAATTTCATTCGTTTTTGATTTTTAGATTTTTCATTTTGTATTTTTGCAGGCAACGTTTTAACATGCTCACTTACGAACGAAATTGTTTAATGAAGGGAATGCTTCGATCGTAACAGAATGTTTTGAAAGGAAAGGAAAGATGTCGATTGTAATATATATTTCGATTGTCAGGTATATTTCGATTGTTAAGAATCGTTAAGAATACTTCGATTACTAATAATGTTGTAACATTGTTTAAAAATTCATTACGTCAGAGCGTAATTGAAACATTTATTAAAAACAATTCCAATTGCGGAATGTAACTGTATTTGACATTGATACAGTCTTTGACTATTGCTGTAATGAATATACTACAAATAGGATCATATTATTGAAAAGGTGTGGTCAAATGATCCCTATAATTATTAACAATTTTATTGGAAAAATTGCTATAACGAAACCAGAGACCAGGAGACTTGTAGTTCTACCTGAGGTCTTGTATGATATGAAACAAGTTTTATATGAATACTTCATTCATAAATGTACACCAGATACGGGAGTTCATGTTTATTATTATTAACAACTAAAGACGAGCGAACTACAATATTTTAATATTTATATTTTTATTGTAACGTGGAAAATTAGTATATTATGGAAGTTTGTCGATGAAATACGTTATTGAGAGTTGAAAGACACATTATACAGTTGAATTGAAGTGAACAAGTATGTCATTGTTTTGGAAGAGCTCGAAGTTAATTAATTTAGAGAAGAGAGGAGGATGGGGGTGCACTATGAACGGTATTACACAGATGCGTGTTTATCTAGTAAAGTCACTGATTCTTCTACAAGTTTGTAGCAAGATGGGATTTTTATTGAAGGAATGCCGTGCGTATTTTGGAGATTGTTGGTAAGAAGGAAAGGAAAGGAAAGAAGTATGTCTATTATGGAAGCGTAGCAGACGCTGTAAAAAAAATTGTTCACCGTATTACGAGAGTAAAGAATGTATTGCCATGTGGAGCAACGAATCGATACAGTATGTGTAAAAAGTTACCTACACCGAGGTTTATATTTATGTTGTGTATGTCGGAGAGTATTATTATAAATCCACGAAGAGTATTAGCGTATTTTAATAGTTTCGCATCGTTCTTTTAATTTATTGTATTTTTATTCATTGATTCGACATTGTAAAAGCTATAGCCTATTTAACTTAATTGTTCGATACTAAAGCTTTGTTTATTGTGACAAGATACCAGAGAATACCTATAAATTACATTGTTGTGTGAACAAATGTTTGTAGGACTGTTAATGAAAACAGGAGCGAAATAAGACTGTTAGATCACTAGAGATCTTGTAAATAGTATTTTTAATTCCGTGCTGGACATGGATTATTATAACTTATGTATATATTTCAACTATCTTAATTAATATATTTAATTATTCTTTTATATTCACGTTGTACGTAAATAAGTGTATATTTTAGGGGTTTGTATTGTTAATTATTTTTATTCGATGAACAGCTGATGACGATCAGACTGATTCAAGAGATCGAGTCACAGGATGACTAAAAGTTTAAACATTTAATTATTTTTTTAAAATTGCATTTGTGCAGTGTATACTTTGTTGAAAGTATATTTAACAGAGAGGAGGTCTATCTGACGTGTGAAACATTTTATTTTTATTGGTGTTAGGAAGTTCTTCTTATCTATATCCTTAGATAATAAATTCCAGGCAATTTTTCTGCTTGCCAGTTTGTTATTATAGAAACTGATTTACTCTTCATTTCGCAATCGACGTGCGATAATACTACCGGTTAGTTACTAGAATTCACTTTATCTCAATTTCACCGTTCACCATCGAGATCCGAGATTCTTGTCCTACCATCTTGATATGGATATTTTATTTCTAGTAAATGTGTAACTAATTAGTAGTGTTGTTGCATGACCGGTATGCGTCGAGAGTTTCCTAGTCATTTACCTAGTAGGGTAGTGTTGATTTATCTGGCTGGGTATCGACATCCCTGCAATCATTTTCCATCTCAGCGGATATAGGTGGTGGCTATGCGGGATTCGGGCGCAGTACCGTACCTATCTAGTCAGCGCAGTCCTAGTATCGTCCGTCTGTCTCAGATTTCCTCGCTGTCACAGTGTAGTGGTGGTAGGGGAGGGAGCGCTAGTCTGACTGCCCAGTGCTCCCCGAGCCCAATGACTGGATGGCCCTGTACTAAAGCAATAAGCACCCGAAAAAAGAGCTATTTTTGATATCTGCAATGTTGCAAGGCTGTGAAATGACGATCCCATCAACAAAATGTCTCAATGCACATCTCGGTCAGCCTAATGCCATGGGAATCGGATGAGAACAAGAATTGACCAAGAGAGATCGACAGGAAAGATAACAGTGAACAAGCCTGGCACTAGTAAGTTGAAGGAACGCCGTGCCCAGCCAAGGTCTCGTGGTCGCCAATTCACGTCCCACTAATTGTGAGAACCTGGAGGTAAGCAAGTAAAATGGGAAACATACTAACCTGTAAATCTGCTGTTTAGGTTGCGCAGATCTGCATGAGGCCAAGAGTATCCAGGACCATCTGAAATAGATATGAGACATAAGTAACGAAAAGGTAAATTTAGCCTTCGCTTCCTATTGGAAACAAAATGTTCCGGTTAGAAAAAATAACCTTCTAATCATAAAATCCAATGCTCTTGTGGAGGCCATGAGCGAAGAGCTCTTTGGAGAACTTAGAGTTCTTTGATTGATTCTTTACTCTGTGAGAGTTTTGTGTGTTTTTCTTTCTGTTGGCATAAAAAGTTTGCAAGAAGGAATAAAAGGTTTCCAGTCACCAGCATCAGGTATAATTTATTATAATACCTAATCCTAGTACCTAAATTGGTGACCCCGACATGATGTCGTGCAACGGAGAAGAATTACCAGGTCAGTCATTGCAAATACGACCAGTGTCTCAAAACGACGCGGAGATAGCCCGTGTCGCAGTAAAAATTCCTCCTATCTGGCGCAAGAACGTGAAGGTTTGCGCCATGCAAATAGAAGCGCAGTTTGCTGTAGCTGGGATAACGGACGAACTTACCAAGTTCAATCATGTACTAGGTGCGTTAGATGCCGATGTAGCTGAATTAATATATGATTTTCTGTGCAAGCCCCTGTCCAATACGTCTTTCTCCGACTTGAAAATACGGATTGTCCAAGAGTTCGAAGAATCGGAGGGACGTAAAGTTAACAAGCTTCTGACGGAATTAGACTTAGGAGACAAGAAACCGTCCCAATTGCTTAGGGAAATGAGAAATTTGAATGGAACACAAGTTAAGGACGATTTCTTACGCACGATATTTATCCAGTGGCTACCCGTCAATGTGCGTTCTATATTAGCGTCAAGTAGTGATATGTTGGACAATTTGGCAATAATGGCCGACAAAATAATGGAATTTTCAGCTCCCACACACAACATATACAGTACCCAAGCCACGCAGCAAAGTTTTAGAGACCGACCTAACCTCAACTTAGAAACAGACAGACTTTCACGCCTTGAAGCGCAGATTTCTCAGCTAACTTTGAGTGTCAAAGAACTGAGAACCAGATCTCACTCTAGATCGCGAGACTCTAGGTCACGTTCCAGAACACCAACAAGTAGATATAACCCAAACAAATAATTTTTCTGGTATAATTTAAAGTTAGGAGATAGAGCTAAGAAATGCACTAGCCCTTGCTCCTATCGTTGCAACGTCAGTGTGCCGGAAAACCAGCTCGCTCCCCACTGGACGCGGCATGTGATCGGAGCTGGGTATCGCGCCGCTTGTTTATTATTGATAAATTAACAGGCTACAAATTCCTCATAGATTCAGGAGCTGATATCTTTATACTCCCTACTTCTTTCAAGGAACAAGGGCAAGTGTCAAAAAGGGCAACTGTATGCCGCCAATGGCAGTCCGATCAAAACGTATGGTGAGCGACTTCTCAAACTAGATTTAGGTTTACGCAGACATTTCTGTTGGAATTTTCTGATAGCAGAAGTACAAACACCTATAATTGGTGCTGATTTTATCCACAATTTCAACCTGATAATTGACCTGAAAAACAGAGGTGTCAGAGACAGTACGACTAACCTTTCCTCACCAGCTACCTTAATAAAAACAGAAGTGATCGAATCACTCCATAACATCCCTCCAGATCAAAAGTACGCTGAAATTATCAAAGAGTTCCCTGATCTCCTGAAAGAACGAATCAATTTTTCAAGTCCACATTCCAGTGTGATGCACCCCATCATAACAACTGGACATCCAGTCTCAGCTAAGGCACAACGATTACCACCAAAGAAACTTGCAGCTGCCAAGGCAGATTTTCAGCAGATGATCGATATGGGAATCCGTCGACCTTCGAACAGCTCTTGGGCAAGTCCTCTCCACCTCGTACCCAAAAGATATGGATCTTGGCGTCCTTGTGGTGATTATAGGGCATTGAACAACATCACTCAACCTGATCGCTACCCAATACCCAATATACAAGACTTCAACAGTCAGCTGGATGGAAGAAAAGTATTTTCCAAGATCGATCTCCTACGCACATACCATCACATACCAGTTCATCCTGACGATATTCCGAAGACTGCAGTAATAACGGCCTTCGGATTGTTTGAATTTATTTCCCTACCGTTTGGATTACGCAATGCAGCACAGACCTTTCAGAGATATATTGTAACGTGTTTTTCGAGAGTATTTTACGCCACTGACATAAGTCAGTAGGAAGCCATTCAATGTTTATTTACGCGGCAACTTGTTCAGCCAAGATAAGTTTCATGTATCTTATTATTATTATTAAGGTATTTTTGGAGCGTTTTTTTTAAGATTATAAGTATACAGATACGTTTTCGATGTTATAGAAAACACTATCAAGCGAAATATTACGAACAACATTATCGCGGAAAATTATATGATTACGGAATTTAACGGATTTTAGTCAGTTAGGGTTATTGTGAGAGAGATGAGTCATTGGGAATCCAGCTACAGGTATATTCTTGTCGAGAAGCGGTGACGAAAGCCGTGATACAGCTGGCTGTATCAAGATAGGCGAAATGGCCTGGACCGGAAATCGACATCGTCGCGCTGAGTAAATTGACCCTTATGTCGGGAGTATCGCGGGGTGGCTCAGCCAATCAGAGGAGACCGGTCGACTTGGAGACGGCTCCGGAGAAGAGATTCGGCGATTGCATATATTGTTTGCGTGCCGAGAAGGAAGGAGGATTATCACTGTAAAACTTGACCGATGTGGTTGCTCGTTTGGTTGGTTCCGGTGTGATCGGACCATAACTTTTACATTTCTACAACAATCTCCACAACAGGCGAAGAAGATGGCAACGTCCAGAAGGCTGATGAGAGCTCTATTGAACCATCAAGTACGAGGGAAATGCTACGGCAATTTCCACTGGTAAGCGCGAATTACTCAGAACTACATAATCTCTCGCTTCATTGTTTCATATTTAGAATTTCATTAACTTCTTAGCTTGGGAATAATAGTAAAATCAGTAATTCATCCGACTCCGTTTTCACGTACTAGTGGTAAATTCAAATCGTTACGCTCCAATTTAAATTTATTATTATTATTATTAAAATTGCCAATACTTGTTTTTATATAATAAATTAATTTCTTATACTATGCAATCTTTGCTTTCAGTAGGTAGCATTAGTTATAGACCAAATTCCTTCTCCTGATACAATTGTTAGTGGGGTTAATGATCAAATCATACCACGATCTGAGTGTGAAGATTCTTAAAGGTGTTCTGCCGGAGCTAGGTGTTGTTAAATATAAATTTAGATCTCAACATAGCGTTGAGGTCTTGGCGTCCATTAACACAACGTATCTTAGTCAGAGTAAACATTACATTTATCACCTCAAACGTGGGACGTAATGTGGTTTTTCCACTCTCTCCCCAGTGAAACCGTTGCACATGCCGCAGAACTGTGGAGCTTCTTATATATGTATTTTAAAGTGCAACACAGGGCTACCAAGAACGTTTCACTTGTCGATACCAACGTGAGGCCGAAAACCTAATAACATTTGTGGAAGGAGAAGGGTATATATTTCGGTGCCTGTATTTTGGGGGTTTTTCATTTATCGGTCTGTATCAGCATGGGTAGTGTTGAGGAAGAGATGAAGTTGCGTAGTGGTCACCAGATGGATAGTGAAGATACGAGCAGTATGGCTAGTCTTGAAAATAAAAGCAGTACAGGGATGTCGGAGGTAAATTCCGATACTGAGGGGGGGGGGGGGGAGGGGAATCAAAATAGTCAAGCAGGGTTAGAGAGTTTGCTTCTTCAGTTTATGCAACAAAGTAAAATTAGCACAGATGCTTTAAATGCTAAACTTGAACAAAATAATGCTTAACTAGAACAAAACAGTAGGGAAAATAGAGAGAGTACTGAAACTTTAAATGCTAAACTCGAACAAAATAATGCTAAACTTGAACAAAATATTAGGGAAAATAAAGAGAGTACTGAAACATTAAATGCTAAACTTGAACAAAATAGAAGGGAAAATAAAGAGAGTACTGAGACTTTAAATGCTAAACTTAAACAAAACAGTAGGGAAATTAGTAATAGTTTTGAGCTGATTAAAGGTGAGATCAGAGGGGTGATGGAAGAGAAGGCTAAAGAGATTATTGCCGATGTAGACAGAAAATTAGGAAAAGTACAGGAGGAGTTAGAAATTAGAATCAGTACACAGGCTGAAAATTTAAAAGAACTAGTGCAACTTGAAACACAGCAGGTCAAAAAGCAATTGCGGGGAGAAATTGACAAAATTCAGGTAGCAACTAAAGAGGTTAAAGAACAGCTGGGGGGAAGAATTGATGAAGTTCATGCAGAAATAATCACTGAAATTAATGATTTAAGGGAGAGGAATAAGGGAAGCATTAATGAGATTAATGAGAAACCAGCTAAGTTAAGTGGTAAAGTTGAAGCATCGGAAGGGAGCATTAGGTTAACTGTAACTAATATTGAAAGAAAAGCTGAGGAGAAAATTGCTGAATTAGAACAGAAGTTGAAAGCTAGAATTAGGCAGGAAAATAGTCAGGGCAGGCCAGTTTATGTGAATATCACACACAGGGAGATAGAGTTGGGAAAGTTCAGCAATCGACACGGTTGTCTCATGGAATTCATGAATGCAATAGAAAATAAATTCAGGGAGAGGTTGGAAGATGGTAGTATTGAGTGGTGCCAGGTAGTTGAGATTTTAGAGCAAGCGTTTGTAGGGGAGACAAGAAACTGGTTTGCTGTCTACAGAGACAATTTCGAGGACATTTCAGATTTTAAAGTTAAATTTTTTGAGAAATTTTGGAATGAGGTAATTCAGTCTCAGCATCGTGAGGGAATTGTGTGTGGGAAATATAACCCTAGAGGAAACTACACTATGACCGAGTACTTTTTAGGACAGGTATTGACGTGTAAATATCTGGATGGTTTGAGGGAGGAAAGTGATGTAGTCAGGCTATTACTAAGACATTTTCCATATAGAATCAAAGAAGCTGCCTGTATCCAAAATGTTAAATCTATTTCACAAGTGGAAAATTTATTAAGTACATTCGATGCTCTGGGAAGAGGTGGTTACGAGGAGAATTTCGGTAGGAACCAGGGTAACCATAATAACAGGCCTAATGAGAATAGGAATCAGGAAGTTCAAGGGAACAGTGGCGAAGGGGCCAACGTCCAAAATAGGGGGAACCCGAATAATAATAATAATAATAATAATAATCAGCAAAATCAGTACAGAGGAAATGGGTATGGACGCAGTACCAAGGTAGAAATAATGATTTCAGGGGAAATCAAGGCCGAAATAATGATTTTAGGGGTAACCAAGGGAGGAATAATAACAATAATAATTATAACCAGAACAGGGGTCAAGGAGGGGATCAGCCCAATGGTAATAACGGACAGAGGAATACCGTTAACTCAACCCAGAAAAACCAGACCAGTGCAGTGGTGAGTAGTACTACACCAAGCGGTAGCGGTACTTTAAACACGAACCAGGCTGCGATGTAAGGTCAGAATCTCAGTCTGTAACATGCCCTGTCCATACACTTATACAGGAACCCTATGACCTAAATGTAAGAAGTGAAATATTACGTGAACTAAATGATGAAGGTATTATTCAGGAGGTGGCTAGTAAGAGCCCCATAGTTAAATTTAACGTGTCCGAGGCGTACACAGATGTTTTAATTGATAGTGGTTGTATGAATAGTTGCATAAGTAGTGCATTTTATGATAAAATGAAAGGAACTGGAGTAAATTTTGAGGAGATGCCAATTAAAAGCACTTTTGTTATCACAGCTTTTTGGGAAGAGGTCTAAAGTAATTTCTAAGCAAGTTTTAGTAGACATTAAAATTAATAATCATGTAGAAAAGCAGATTTGTCTTGTAATTCCAAATTTAGTGTTCAGTGTTATTTTGGGTTCAGAGTGGCTAAGTAGAGTATCTGGTAACTTATGTTACGATGTAGGGAGTTTGAAATTTAAATGGGGTGATTCTGAAGTAGAGGTAGCGTTCAATGACCATATTCAGAGAAGTAGTGTTGTAGGTGTGATTTGTACTTTAAATGAGATATCGCCAGCCGTAGAGCGGGATTCTCCATGTTTTGTGGGCAGTGTGATTACGAACGGTAGTCTAGAGGACTCGTTACGTCATGCTGCATTTCAGGGAAATATAGAGGAAGAACAGTGTGTTCGGCTCTATGATGTGTTATTGTGTAATAGGAGAGTTTTTGTGGATCGCATTGGTATGGCCAATTGCTATACACATTCATTGAACGTTATTGATAGGTCAGTATTCACAAGACATAGATATCCTGTACCTTTCGCTTATCAGAGAGCAGTTGAGGCACAAATTAACCAGATGCTTGAAGATGGGATTATTGAGCACTCTAACAGTCCATATGTTAATTCCTTGTTCACCGTGCCCAAGGCCGATGGCACAGTTCGTATTTGATTAGACGCTCGCTTGGTTAACAGTAGAATTAGTTCAGGTCAGCTGAAATCTATGTCAATAGAGGAATTAATGCAAACATTTGAGGGGAAGAAGTATTTCACTTGTGTAGATTTGAGTTCCAGTTCCTGGCAAGTGCCACTTATGTACGAAGATAGACCATTTACAGCTTTTAGTCATAAATATAACCTTTATCAATTTTGTAGAACACCTTATGGGTTAAAGAGTAGTTCAGCAGCTCTAATTAGGGCTTTAAACATCGCATTAGGGGATGACACAGGAGAGTTTGTAACCATTTACATTGATGATATGGTAATTAGTTCACGCAGTTTTGAGGAGCATCTACGTCATTTAGATATAGTTTTTCAGAAGTTAGATCAGGCAGGGTTCACTTTGAAGCTGTCTAAGTCGTCATTCTGTCAGTCAGAAGTGACATTTTTAGGTCATAGAGTGTCGAGTAGAGGTGTAACACTAGAGGAAAGTAGGGTTAGCATGTGTGGATATTAGCAACGGGGCATCGTTACAGACAGTGAGAAATATGCTAGTGGAGCAACGTGATGACGTTCATTTAAGGGAGCCACTTGCAAGGTTGGAAGCAGGTGACACGGACATATTTATAGTTTCCAAACGTATTGGCAAAACAGCATATGTGCTGGAGGATGGTAAGGGAAACAGATTATACGGGACGTATAATATACATAATCTACGAAAGTATGTGTCATAAAGTGAGTGTGTTTAGCTGGCGAGCCAGCCTCTCAAATGAGTAAGTGTGGTATTTTGTGCGTGGGAGATCTGGTCTTCCAGGCAGGCGTATCAGAAGTCACAAAAGGGGGGGGGGTAGTATATAAGTAATTGAGAGTTTTTAAGGTACAGGGAAATATGACGGGATTGTCAGATGCTCTTGAGCACTAAAATGTCTCGATACACCAAGGGCAGAATTTGGTAGCACTGGTGAATTCCCATTTGTCTCCTAGAGATGGGCCAGCGTTTGTACAGGGTATTTTTGCTTAAGGCGTCCACGAGACAAAAGATGAGCCACCAGAAGGCGAGACAGTCCTTCCTGAAATTCATACATAACAGCACACGTGATTTCTGTTTACGGCCTCGCCATGTAAGAGCTGTAGGTGTGTAATTTAAGGTAATTATTACAAAAGTATTATTTGAGTGAGGAGAACTGGTCTGGGGGGTGAACTAGTATTAAGTAGAAGATGGTATACGGGAACATAGTAAGACAGGGCGATTACGGCACAGAAATATTTGGTGTTATATGTAATGCGCACTTACTGTTTTTTTTCAGAAATCAATATTATTTTTTTCTAATACACAGAGAGATTAAATATTATGGTCACGATGCGCAGCCACAGTAGTGTGATCGTGTGCTCGTGCGATCAGTGAGAATAAGTTTCACATATCAGAACACCTTTGATGCGTGTGAAGTGACATCATGTGTACACAGTGCTCACACAATATTTATGTATATCTTTCCCAACATAGAGATATTTGAGAGGCGGAAATATCCGTGGAACATTAATCAAAATTAAAAACATTGGACTGATTGCTTAGGGCATTCCAATATAACAACGGATTTTGACGCAAAGTGTGTAAAGAAAATTATGAGTGTATATATATGTAATTTAGGGTGATTTAATTTGTGTAATATGTATTTTGGAAGGGGATTTTATAAACGTGTCTGGGATAATCGCATGATGTACCGTCGTCACGGTAAATCATCTGATGATCCGAGGCGAATAATATAATATGTAACGTGTTTTTCGAGGGTATTTTACGCCACTGACACAAGTCAGTAGGAAGCCATTCAATGTTTATTTACGCGGCAACTTGTTCAGCCAAGATTAGTTTCATGTAACTTATTATTATTATGAAGGTATTTTTGGAGCATTTTTTTAAGATTATAAGTATACAGATACGTTTTCGATGTTATAGAAAACACTATCAAGCGAATTATTACGAACAACATTATCGCGGAAAAGTATATGATTACGGAATTTAACGGATTTTAGTCAGTTAGGGTTATTGTGAGGGAGATGAGTCATTGGGAATCCAGCTACAGGTATATTCTTGTCGAGAAGCGGTGACGAAAGCCGTGGGTCACTTCCAGCTGGCTGTATCAAGATAGGCGAAATGGCCTGGACCGGAAATCGACATCGTCGCGCTGAGTAAATTGACCCTTATGTCGGGAGTATCGCGGGGTGGCTCAGCCAATCAGAGGAGACCGGGCGACTTGGAGACGGTTCCGGAGAAGAGATGCGGCGATTGCATATATTGTTTGCGCGCCGAGAAGGAAGGAGGATTATCATTGTAAAACTTGATCGATGTGGTTGCTCGTTTGGTTGGTTCCGGTGTGATCGGACCATAACTTTTACATTTCTACAACAATCTCCACAACAGACGAAGAAGATGGCAACGTCCAGAAGGCTGATGAGAGCTCTACTTTGGAAAGATTCAAGTGGTTCCTGTGTCTCCCCACTAGGTTGTGTGGGCTGCGCCTTAGTAAACTCGTTATACGCATGACATAATAGAAAGACAATCATATTCTTCGTCGTAAAACAAAAGCCGGTGTATTCATGATACCGCCAAATTATGTACTTATTTATGACATTGTTGTTTTGGGGTGTCACTCCGTGATTGGACAATATTATTTACATGTATACAGTTCGAAAATGACACGCAAAAATTCTCCGCCATTTTTGTGGAGTCCATTAGCTGTCGCCAAGAGAAACAAGAAGGACTGGTCGTGAAAGGTGTCACCGCTGATGGGGGGGCGGTTGCCTCCCCCATTCTCTTCGAAATATAAATATATTCAAGAGAAGATATGAATGCCAATTCTACATGGAAATTGCCTGTTTTCTTCAGGCTGTGAATTTTCTTCGTTTCGCCGTGAAGTGGACGTGTGAAATGTGATTGCATCTCGATGCGTAACTTCGCTTGTGACCTAAACGAAGCATGTGCTGGGCGGGCTTCTTCAGGGCAATCTAGTGCCATATTTTATTTTATTTAAAACGTGTTAGTTTTTTGTTTTCATTGTGTCTCCGCTGTGAAGTTTTAAGGTACGTTTTTTTATTTAATTTATCTAATTATTTTATTTTGGGAGCTCCAATTTTGGACCTCGTATGAATGTTTGATCTTCTGTTCCTCATTTGTTTTATAGGCCTAATTTTATTTCGGTTTTAATTACGTTTCCTGATTTATTTGAACCTTGTTTTCTTTCTTCGTACCTCCTGGAGACACATTTCTAGTTTATTTCACGTTTAAATTATTATTTATTTTCTTTTGCCAATCTTATGATTGATTTAGTATTCAAATTAATTTATTCATGATCCGGTGCATTTCCCTGTTGTAATGGTATTTAGACTTAATTGTTTTCCTCCGTTCATTTCCTTACGCTGATGTTAAAATTTATTTTATTAATTGTTTGCCGTAATTTCGATCTGGCATGTTTTTTGTGTCGCCATGTCTGTTGTTTGCCGTGATGCATTATGGTCTCGTTGTCAGTCAATTGGCGTGGCCTCAAAAGCAGTCGTGTTATGTGTTAGCTTAATTTTTTTTTTATGTAATCTTGTTGATGTTAATTTTGTGATTTTTGGTAAATGTCCTTGTGTTTTTCGCCGGCGTGCATTTTATTTATTTATTTATCTTCTATCTCATTTAATTTTTTTTAAATTTAATTTAATTTCAATTCTTTTTGTTTTGGCGTGGCCTCAACATCTGCATGTCGGATCGTGATTGCATTACCTTGCAATTTATCAAGCCCTTTCTCATTGTGTTGTGCATGTAATTTTTATTTTAACCTTTGGGCTGTTTAATATTTTTTTTATTTTAAATTAAGTCTTTCCTCTTCTTGGCTTTGCAAGCAAGCATGTTAGGCGCTATCTGGCCTTCTTGTAAATTTGTGTTGGTTGATGCATGTTCAATTTATGGTGAAGGTTCTTCTTTAAATTTTTTAATATTAAACCTTTTATTTATAATTTTTTTTAACCTTTTGTTGTGACATTATTTCACCGTCGGCAGTTCTGTCGGTTGGTGGGGGGTGTTTGTACGATAGCCTGTGTGTGTTGTCCCCTTCTCCATCTTCCTTCCACTCCTTTGGAGCTCTTCTGTTGGGACATGTCATCTGGAGGTGATTTTGCTGCGGAAGTGACCCGGACCCCTGAATACAGGTAAGTTGGCCCATCCACGCTCCCCGTCCCCGTATCTTCTGGTAAGCAAAGCGTTGGTTATCGAGAAGCCGACGTGCTGCTGGCCAGTGCCGTCCAATGTAAATGTAAGGGGGGTTGCATTTATTATTAAAATTGCCACTACTTGTTTTATATAATAAATTAATTTCTTATACTATGCAATCTTTGCTTTCAGTAGGTAGCATTAGATATAGACCAAATTCCTTCTCCTGATACAATTGTTAGATGGGTTAATGATCAAATCATACCACGATCTGAGTGTGAAGGTTCTTAAAGGTGTTCTGCCGGAGCTAGGTGTTGTTAAATATAAATTTAGATCTCAACATAGCGTTGAGGTCTTGGCGCCCATTAATACAACGTATCTTAGTCAGAGTAAACATTACATTTATCATCTCAAACGTGGGACGTAATGTGGTTTTTCCACTCTCTCCCCAGTGAAACCGTTGCACATGCCGCAGAACTGTGGAGCTTCTTATATATGTATTTTAAAGTGCAACACAGGGCTACCAAAAACGTTTCACTTGTCGATACCAACGTGAGGCCGAAAACCTAATAACATTTTGTAATATGTTGAACTAGCTTATTATTATTATCAATGAGTTTCGTTGAATTATTATTATTAGTAGTAGTGCTTTCATATATTGGATCACATGTCAGGTGACATACCTTGATTCACTTATTATTATTATTATTACCTATATTATTATCATTTTGATTATTTTTTTTTTTAAGACATTAGCCGTCATTTCAAAACATAGGCATTCATTTCATATGGCTGGAGGAACATAGCGATGGAAAGAGTGGTAGTTTTAAAGATATTAGGTTTGAAAGGCTGACACAAAGCAGAGGATTACTGAGACGGCAATTCACAGCATGAGTTGTCCCAACCAGAGCTTCGATGAGGGCAGTGCTCGTTCCTGGAAACTCGCCGGGGGACAGGCCTTTTGTCCCAGGTCTATCGCTGCTCGTTGGGACATGGATACAAAGCATTGACGTGAGTGCTTTTGTCTGGAGATTGGGTGTGACGAAGACACGATTGGAAGAGGGTGAACTCGCTGGTGGAAAAGGTGAGGCAGTTTTGAAATACCGAATACAAGGGGAAGGCAGGCGGCTGGACATTACAAGACGGACTTCTCTGACTAGTGGACACAACAGACAGGGTTCTCTATGAGCTCGGAAGTAAGACAGTATATCGGTCGAGTGTGGTAGGCGAATTCATGCCTATATACACCAATGGGGATAGTCGTGTCTGGGCTATCACCATAAGAGTGATTTTAGGGATTATATCCAATCACTAACCATACATCAGAGCAGATATCAAATCACTGTTAAATGCAATAAACATAATTCAGCGCATCATGACGAGCAGAGGAGGGACGACAACGAACCAGCCCAACATCACATCACTGCCGTGAACCACGAGGACGAGAGATGATCTACATCGGTAAGCCAAATGACGCGAATTACGCAAAGTCTCTATTTGCAGTAAATTCATCGGCACGTAAATTCAAGCTTTTGTTTTTTTAACTTTAACTTATAGACCACCTCCAGTTGCTATTTTCGCCGAGCCTTAGTAAATTCAGTAGAGTCATCTAATTTTTATCATTTATCATTTATCTTTTATCGTCATTTTCTTGTTTTTAACTTCATTAAATCTTCTACATTATTTGATGCAGGTCTTTTCTTCCTTAGTAGTCAGAAATAGCTTTAAGTCATCCCTTATTCCCAAAACAAATACTATCTCGGTTAAAGACGGAGTCTTACCACGTCCTTGAGAAGAAGAGAACTCAGCTGCTCTACAAATTGTGTAAGTGACTATATGTTTGGTCATATGTTACATGACCATGGCGCCCACCGAGTAATTAATTTATCCATTTTTAATACCTCAATCAACTATTATTTCGATTTATCAATTCAAGTGTCATTCGTCAGTCTAGAGGGAGAGTTGCCGTGGAATTTCCTCAGACCGACTAGTCATACTGTCACATTTGTTCGCACAACCAGGAGTGAAACGGTTACAATTTGTGGAAGGAGAAGGGTATATATTTCGGTGCCTGTATTTTGGGGGTTTTTCATTTATCGGTGTGTATCAGCATGGGTAGTGTTGAGGAAGAGATGAAGTTGCGTAGTGGTCACCAGTTGGATAGTGAAGATACGAGCAGTATGGCTAGTCTTGAAAATGAAAGCAGTACAGGGATGTCGGAGGTAAATCCCGATACTGAGGGGGGAATCAAAATATTCAAGCAGGGTTAGAGAGTTTGCTTCTTCAGTTTATGCAACAAAGTAAAATTAGCACAGATGCTTTAAATGCTAAACTTGAACAAAATAATGCTTAACTAGAACAAAACAGTAGGGAAAATAGAGAGAGTACTGAAATTTAAATGCTAAACTCGAACAAAATAATGCTAAATTTGAACAAAATATTAGGGAAAATAAAGAGAGTACTGAAACTTTAAATGCTAAACTTGAACAAAATAGAAGGGAAAATAAAGAGAGTACTGAGACTTTAAATGCTAAACTAGAACAAAACAGTAGGGAAATTAGTAATAGTTTTGAGCTGATTAAAGGTGAGATCAGAGGGGTGATGGAAGAGAAGGCTAAAGAGATTATTGCAGATGTAGACAGAAAATTAGGAAAAGTACAGGAGGAGTTAGAAATTAGAATCAGTACACAGGCTGAAAATTTAAAAGAACTAGTGCAACTTGAAACACAGCAGGTCAAAAAGCAATTGCGGGGAGAAATTGACAAAATTCAGGTAGCAACTAAAGAGGTTAAAGAACAGCTGGGGGGAAGAATTGATGAAGTTCATGCAGAAATAATCACTGAAATAAATGATTTAAGGGAGAGGAATAAGGGAAGCATTAATGAGATTAATGAGAAACCAGCTAAGTTAAGTGGTAAAGTTGAAGCATCGGAAGGGAGCATTAGGTTAACTGTAACTAATATTGAAAGAAAAGCTGAGGAGAAAATTGCTGAATTAGAACAGAAGTTGAAAGCTAGAATTAGGCAGGAAAATAGTCAGGGCAGGCCAGTTTATGTGAATAGCACACACAGGGAGATAGAGTTGGGAAAGTTCAGCAATCGACAGGGTTGTCCCATGGAATTCATGAATGCAATAGAAAATAAATTCAGGGAGAGGTTGGAAGATGGTAGTATTGAGTGGTGCCAGGTAGTTGAGATTTTAGAGCAAGCGTTTGTAGGGGAGACAAGAAACTGGTTTGCTGTCTACAGAGACAAGTTCGAGGACATTTCAGATTTTAAAGTTAAATTTGTGAGAAATTTTGGAATGAGGTAATTCAGTCTCAGCATCGTGAGGGAATTGTGTGTTGGAAATATAACCCGAGAGGAAACTACATTATGACCGAGTACTTTTTAGGACAGGTATAGACGAGTAAATATCTGGATGGTTTGAGGGAGGAAAGTGATGTAGTCAGGCTATTACTAAGACATTTTCCATATAGAATCAAAGAAGCTGCCTGTATCCAAAATGTTAAATCTATTTCACAAGTGGAAAATTTATTAAGTACATTCGATGCTCTGGGAAGAGGTGGTTACGAGGAGAATTTCGGTAGGAACCAGGGTAACCATAATAACAGGCCTAATGAGAATAGGAATCAGGAAGTTCAAGGGAACAGTGGGGGCCAACGTCCAAAATAGGGGGAACCCGAATAATAATAATAATAATAATAATAATAATAATAATAATAATAATAATAATCAGCAAAATCAGTACAGAGGAAATGGGTGTGGTACGCAGTACCAAGGTAGAAATAATGATTTCAGGGGAAATCAAGGCCGAAATAATGATTTTAGGGGTAACCAAGGGAGGAATAATAACAATAATAATTATAACCAGAACAGGGGTCAAGGAGGGGATCAGCCAAATGGTAATAACGGACAGAGAAATACCGTTAACTCAACCCAGAAAAACCAGACCAGTGCAGTGGTGAGTAGTACTACACCAAGCGGTAGCGGTACTTTAAACACGAACCAGGCTGCGATGTAAGGTCAGAATCTCAGTCTGTAACATGCCCTGTCCATACACTTATACAGGAACCCTATGACCTAAATGTAAGAAGTGAAATATTACGTGAACTAAATGATGAAGGTATTATTCAGAAGGTGGCTAGTAAGAGCCCCATAGTTAAATTTAACTTGTCCGAGGCGTACACAGATGTTTTAATTGATAGTGGTTGTATGAAGAGTTGCATAAGTAGTGCATTTTATGATAAAATGAAAGGAACTGGAGTAAATTTTGAGGAGATGCCAATTAAAAGCACTTTTGTTATCACAGCTTTTTGGGAAGAGGTCTAAAGTAATTTCTAAGCAAGTTTTAGTAGACATTAAAATTAATAATCATGTAGAAAAGCAGATTTGTCTTGTAATTCCAAATTTAGTGTTCAGTGTTATTTTGGGTTCAGAGTGGCTAAGTAGAGTATCTGGTAACTTATGTTACGATGTAGGGAGTTTGAAATTTAAATGGGGTGATTCTGAAGTAGAGGTAGCGTTCAATGACCATATTCAGAGAAGTAGTGTTGTAGGTGTGATTTGTACTTTAAATGAGATATCGCCAGCCGTAGAGCGGGATTCTCCATGTTTTGTGGGCAGTGTGATTACGAACGGTAGTCTAGAGGACTCGTTACGTCATGCTGCATTTCAGGGAAATATAGAGGAAGAACAGTGTGTTCGGCTCTATGGTGTGTTATTGTGTAATAGGAGAGTTTTTGTGGATCGCATTGGTATGGCCAATTGCTATACATATTCATTGAACGTTATTGATAGGTCAGTATTCACAGGACATAGATATCCTGTACCTTTCGCTTATCAGAGAGCAGTTGAGGCACAAATTAACCAGATGCTTGAAGATGGGATTATTGAGCACTCTAACAGTCCATATGTTAATTCCTTGTTCACCGTGCCCAAGGCCGATGGCACAGTTCGTATTTGTTTAGACGCTCGCTTGGTTAACAGTAGAATTAGTTCAGGTCAGCTGAAATCTATGTCAATAGAGGAATTAATGCAAACATTTGAGGGGAAGAAGTATTTCACTTGTGTAGATTTGAGTTCCAGTTCCTGGCAAGTGCCACTTATGTACGAAGATAGACCTTTTACAGCTTTTAGTCATAAATATAACCTTTATCAATTTTGTAGAACACCTTATGGGTTAAAGAGTAGTTCAGCAGCTCTAATTAGGGCTTTAAACATCGCATTAGGGGATGACACAGGAGAGTTTGTAACCATTTACATTGATGATATGGTAATTAGTTCACGCAGTTTTGAGGAGCATCTACGTCTTTTAGATATAGTTTTTCAGAAGTTAGATCAGGCAGGGTTCACTTTGAAGCTGTCTAAGTCGTCATTCTGTCAGTCAGAAGTGACATTTTTAGGTCATAGAGTGTCGAGTAGAGGTGTAACACTAGAGGAAAGTAGGGTTAGCATGTGTGGATATTAGCAACGGGGCATCGTTACAGACAGTGAGAAATATGCTAGTGGAGCAACGTGATGACGTTCATTTAAGGGAGCCACTTGCAAGGTTGGAAGCAGGTGACACGGACATATTTATAGTTTCCAAACGTATTGGCAAAACAGCATATGTGCTGGAGGATGGTAAGGGAAACAGATTATACGGGACGTATAATATACATAATCTACGAAAGTATGTGTCATAAAGTGAGTGTGTTTAGCTGGCGAGCCAGCCTCTCAAATGAGTAAGTGTGGTATTTTGTGCGTGGGAGATCTGGTCTTCCAGGCAGGCGTATCAGAAGTCACAAAAGGGGGGGGGGGTAGTATATAAGTAATTGAGAGTTTTTAAGGTACAGGGAAATATAACGGGATTGTCAGATGCTCTTGAGCACTAAAATGTCTCGATACACCAAGGGCAGAATTTGGTAGCGCTGGTGAATTCCCATTTGTCTCCTAGAGATGGGCCAGCTCTTGTACAGGGTATTTTTGCTTAAGGCGTCCACGAGACAACAGATGAGCCACCAGAAGGCGAGACAGTCCTTCCTGAAATTCATACATAACAGCACACGTGATTTCTGTTTACGGCCTCGCCATGTATGAGCTGTAGGTGTGTAATTTAAGGTAATTATTACAAAAGTATTATTTGAGTGAGGAGAACTGGTCTGGGGGGTGAACTAGTATTAAGTAGAAGATGGTATACGGGAACATAGTAAGACGGCACAGAAATATTTGGTGTTATATGTAATGCGCACTTACTGTTTCTTTTTTTCAGAAATCAATATTTTTTTTTCTAATACACAGAGAGATTAAATATTATGGTCACGATGCGCAGCCACAGTAGTGTGATCGTGTGCTCGTGTGATCAGTGAGAATAAGTTTCACATATCAGAACACCTTTGATGCGTGTGATGTGACATCATGTGTACTCAGTGCTCACACATTATTTATGTATATCTTTCCCAACATAGAGATATTTGAGAGGCGGAAATATCCGTGGAACATTAATCAAAATTAAAAACATTGGACTGATTGCTTAGGGCATTCCAATATAACAACGGATTTTGACGCAAAGTGTGTAAAGAAAATTATGAGTGTATATATATGTAATTTAGGGTGATTTAATTTGTGTAATATGTATTTTGGAAGGGGATTTTATAAACGTGTCTGGGATAATCGCATGATGTACCGTCGTCACGGTAAATCATCTGATGATCCGAGGCGAATAATATAATATGTAACTTGTTTTTCGAGGGTATTTTACGCCACTGACATAAGTCAGTAGGAAGCCATTCAATGTTTATTTACGCGGCTACTTGTTCAGCCAAGATAAGTTTCATGTAACTTATTATTATTATTATTAAGGTATTTTTGGAGCGTTTTTTTAAGATTATAAGTATACAGATAGGTTTTCGATGTTATAGAAAACACTATCAAGCGAATTATTACGAACAACATTATCGCGGAAAATTATATGATTACGGAATTTAACGGATTTTAGTCAGTTAGGGTTATTGTGAGAGAGATGAATCATTGGGAATCCAGCTACAGGTATATTCTTGTCGAGAAGCGGTGACGAAAGCCGTGATACAGCTGGCTGTATCAAGATAGGCGAAATGGCCTGGACCGAAAATCGACATCGTCGCGCTGAGTAAATTGACCCTTATGTCGGGAGTATCGCGGGGTGGCTCAGCCAATAAGAGGAGACCGGGCGACTTGGAGACGGCTCCGGAGAAGAGATGCGGCGATTGCATATATTGTTTGCGTGCCGAGAAGGAAGGAGGATTATCACTGTAAAACTTGACCGATGTGGTGCTCGTTTGGTTGGTTCCGGTGTGATCGGACCACAACTTTTACATTTCTACAACAATCTCCACAACAGACGAAGAAGATGGCAACGTCCAGAAGGCTGATGGGAGCTCTATTGAACCATCAAGTACGAGGGAAATGCTACGGCAATTTCCAATGGTAAGCGCGAATGACTCAGAACTACATAATCTCTCGCTTCATTGTTTCATATTTAGAATTTCAGTAACTTCTTATCTTGGGAATAATAGTAAAATCAGTAATTCATCCGACTCCGTTTTCACGTACTAGTGGTAAATTCAAATCGTTACGCTCCAATTTAAATTTATTATTATTATTATTAAAATTGCCACTACTTGTTTTTATATAATAAATTCATTTCTTATACTATGCAATCTTTGCTTTCAGTAGGTAGCATTAGATATAGACCAAATTGCTTCTCCTGATACAATTGTTAGTTGGGTTAATGATCAAATCATACCACGATCTGAGTGTGAAGATTCTTAAAGGTGTTCTGCCGAAGCTAGGTGTTGTTAAATATAAATTTAGATCTCAACATAGCGTTGAGGTCTTGGCGCCCATTAATACAACGTATCTTAGTCAGAGTAAACATTACATTTATCACCTCAAACGTGGGACTTAATGTGGTTTTTCCACTCTCTCCCCAGTGAAACCGTTGCACTTGCCGCAGAACTGTGGAGCTTCTTATATATGTATTTTAAAGTGCAACACAGGGCTACCAAAAACGTTACACTTTACCTGCTCTCTGCCAATGGTGTCCTTCCATTGCCAGATCGCGTACAAACAATCGATGACTATCCACTACCGGAAACAATCCAAGACTTGCGTCATTTCTTAGGACTATTCGACTTCTATCGTCGAGCACTTCCTCATGCAGCCTATATCCAGGCTAAACTCTAGGACATCACTCACGGAGCAAAGAAGAACGACAAAAGAAAAATTACTTGGACAAATGAATTTCAAATGATATACTCAGATTTGAAGACCAATCTTGTTAACGCAGCTTTTCTCGCACATCCTTCCTTTGAACTACCGTTGGTTTTGACGGTCGACGCTTCTGACTTTGCTATGGGTGCTTCACTTCACCAAGTGAGGGGAGATATTCTCCAACCCTTATCGTTCTTTTCAAAGAAACTCAGCGACACACAGAATAACTACTCGACTTACGACAGAGAACTTCTTGCTGTGTATTCAGCTGTCAAACATTTCAAACATATGCTAGAAGGTAGAGAATTCCCAATCTACACGGATCATAAACCTTTGACGTTTATGTTTAATCAACCGCCTGTCAAAGCTACCCCTCGGCAACAGCGCCACATGAGCTTTATAGGGCAGTACACCACTGACATTAGGTATGTGTAAGGAACAAATAACTCGGCTGCTGACACTTGTTCTCGAATTTCTTCCATCAGTATTCCTTTACGCTTTGGAGGAGATTACCTAAGCTCAAGCTACAGATGAGGAACTGAAACATCTGCATCAATCAAGCACATGTTCTCTGAAATTCCCGGTGTTTCCTTTACCCAATAACCATGAACTTATCTGTGACAATTCAATCGGCAGGCTCAGACCAATCATTCTTATTGCATTTCGTCATCGCATATTTGAGTCCATCCACAACCTGTCACATCGTGGGGGTAAAAGGATCGATCAAACTCATCCAACAACGATACGTAAGGCCGTCGATGAAAAAAGATATCAAGTTATGGGCATCATCATGCGTCCCTTGCCAGCGAGCAAAAGTCTGGCGTCATACACACAGCGCTATCGGCTTATATGAGCAAGTGACAGAACGATTCAGCCATGTCAAAATTGACATTGTTGGACCTCTTCCATCATCCCAAGGTTACTCATATGAACTCACCATGATCGGCCGTTCTCACGGTGGACTGAAGCAGTTCCAATAAAAGACATTACCGCAAAAACAATTGCATCCACTGTACTCTTAAACTGGATTGCCCGCTTCGGAGTTCCCAATACAATCACTACTGATCGTGGACGATAATTTGACTGTGAACTCTTCAGATGTCTCACGCAATCACTTGGCGTCCAACATATCAAAACTACAGCATACCACCCGGCAGCAAACGGGATGATTGAACGCTGGCATCGGCAATTGAAATCATCTCTGAAAGCTCACCTAACATGCGACTGGGTCCCCAAACTTCCATTAGTTCTGCTAGGACTGAGATCCTATATCATCCCAAATCACAACATAACTCCAGCAGAGATGACCTATGGAACACCAATTAAACTATCTTCAGACTTCTTGAATGGACCTTCAAATACAGAAGATATTCCAACTTTCTTATACAAGCTGAAAGAACGAACCAGGACACTTCCACCTGTGCAATCAGAGCACCACTCTGGCAACAAGATATTTGTTCATCCAGAACTAATGAAGTGTGAATACGTGTTTATTCGGCAGGATGGATACTGACGCCCTCTGCAACCAGTGTACAACGGACCATATCGTGTTCAGTCAAGAAATAACAAACATTTCAATATCGAGACTCCATCAGGCTCACAAACCGTGTCCATAGATCGACTTAAGCCAGCATTCCTTCTTAAGGAACCCCAATCAACGTTGACAACGGACACTGTCGCACATCTCCACCTCCGGATCCAGCTACTTCTCTGAAACATCCTGAGCCTCGTCCCAATGTCACCACAAGAGATGGCAGTCGAGTGACATTCCCTCAACGCTTCCTTAGCGTTACCACTGGGTAGTGAGTGTGTGGAGGCCATGAGCGAAGAGCTCTTTGGAGAACTTAGAGTTCTTTGATTGATTCTTTACTCTGTGAGAGTTTTGTGTGCTTTTCTTTCTGTTGGCATAAAATGTTTGCAAGAAGGAATAAAAGGTTTCCAGTCACCAGCATCAGATATAATTTATTATAATACCTAATCCTAGTACCTAAACTCTATTTGTATCTATTGTTATTTTTACATGGTAAAACTTGAGATGATTATGCCATTATGCCACGAGTTGACCAAGCTGAAACAAGTAGCTCCATGAAGAACTAATATAGCCTATTTAACCGTGGCTTATGACCGCGAGGTTAATGGTCATAAAATACTTCAATCTTCCTTTCTTGTTAAAGGTACCCTTGAAGAACTCTCCCACGTTTGATTGAAATTTGGCCAAATATTGTACGAATATAATGTAAAATTCATGGCGTCAGCAGTTTTTAAATTGCGCGTGCCTGACGCATGGTTCAAAGCACCACTACCCTCTACTGCACAGTTTTAGTCCTAGAGACTTGAAATTTATTTTGGGGGTAGAGGGGTCAGGACCATTCATTTATATCAAACAAATTTTGTTGTAAACTCTTTAGTTTCCAAAATATAAAAATTCAAAATTGAACTTTTTTCAAAAAATTTAAAAAATAAAATAGTTTTATTATAAACAAGATGTTCGGGAAAGAACATATAGCCTACTTTCTCCTAAATGTATGGGTATAGTTATAACTCTCTGTCCTTATCATCTCCTAATTTCTTCCTATTTGAAGTGCAAATTGGCACACAGGATTTGAACAGTGGCGTTCAAACCATAGTTTATAATTTACCCCAGCATTTTGCAATTTCATCAGCAAACACTCCAAACACCGACTACTTACAATAATTGAAACTTCGTTGCTCTAATAAGGCCCATCTACAATGCGCAGTCGGCAGTCCGTAGTTGGTAGTCCTCGGTCGGCAGTCGCGATCGACTCCGTGTATACTATAGGCACCATACACAACATGAAGTTGCAGTTGGTAGCTGGCAGAGGTTATCAACAACGCCTCTGTGCACAAGGAATAAACGAATGTTACTGTATTATTACTCCTAGCAGTCGTTAAGACTGGGTTCACTAACTGGCCGGTATAGAGCGCTGCTCGAATCTATAGTTTCTGCATAGTGCAACTGAAGGCTGGTAGATGTCACTCCGGTGGAGAATGTCGTTTTTTTAATATATAATTTCCATTGCAAAAAGCACCATATAACGCTTTATTTTATAACGTCTCAGTACTCAAGAAACAATGAATATAAAAAAATCAAGCAAAAAAGTTCTACTCTGATAGGATTTGAACCCCGGCCAGCCACATGAGAGACGGGAGCTCTAACCACACAGCCAATCGTACACTCATACCTCACGCGTTATCGATCAAATACATTTAACGTACTGTATTAGCAAATAATCACTTGGACTGACGATTTCTTCACTGGAGTGTATTTCAAACCGAGTTCATTTCATATTAAGTTCATATAATTTTTATCAGTAGGTTATATTGCATGCAACATACTGAAATTAGTAAAATATAGGTCAGAACGAGAGATCAGCTGCCATCTTGTCAAATAGCCGAGAAGATTCAGATTTTTAAAGTCACTTCTAGATTATAATATTACAATATAAACTTTTAATTTCGAACGAACCACGTCGCTTAGAACAGATTAAACGATTCTTGGTTCGATAATCGGAACTGGTGGGTCCCATGTTATGGATTATAAATTTTGCATAATTCACACGGCCGCCATCCTGAAGTGGTACGTTTGATGACCTTGTAGTTTGGGCACAAGACGCGTCCTATATGAAGGTAGGTTGTTACCAAATTTGGTAAAGATCCGATGATTCGTTTGGTCGTAATGCATTATTAAGATTTACCATTCGATTGGCCGCCATTACCTTTTGGTAAAGATGGCGGCAATATAAAACATGACACTGAGGTGCCCTTTGCCAGTGCTACCTCTGTACCAAATTTAGTTCAATTCGGTTTAACCGTGTTCGAATTAATACGGGGGGGGGACAGACATTCAGAGTACACACTCACACACACACACACACACATACACACACACAGACTCACACACACACACACACAGACAGACACACTTTTTTTCGCCCTGTAGTGATCTCATAAGTCTACTTTCATTTTTTGCAAAAATCGAAAGTAGGCTAAAAATGGAGGACATAGAGACCATTCGTTTAAGCCCATAGAACACTTTTTAGAATGTTTGGTTTTATGAAAAATCACCTACTTTCCCAATTGAACTTTTTTCATTTTTATCCTACAAACCTGGGACTTAGTTTACAGGTAGAGGAGATAGAGACCTTTCATTTATGTTAATCAAACTTTTTTGTACAATTCCTAGTTTCCAAAATAGTGACCATTTTTCAAAATTATTTTCCTTTTATCCTAGAAACTTGAAATTTGGTATGATGCTAGAGGAGGTATAGACCATTGATTTATGTCAAACAAACCTTTTAGTAGAATTCCTAATTTTGGAAATATAGCCCATTTTCAAACTTTTATTTTTGTTGTCCTAGAGACCTGGGACTTGGTACGGCGGTAGAAGAGACAGAGGCCATTCATTTATGTCAAACAAACATTTTTGTAAAATTTCTAATTTTGGAAATATAACCCATTTTGGAAATATGTTTTGGAAAATTTGAAAAGTACACTATTTTTGGACTGAGAGTGGTATAGAGGTAGGAGTTGGAGTTAACATATGTCTTTTCAGGATTTTTAGTTTAAACATATAGCCTATTTTCCCAATTCAACTTTTTAGGAAAAATTAAAAATTATATTGTTTTTGACTAGGCGTGGGATAGAGGTAAGAGTAAGAGTTGAGAGTCAATCATTAACCTTATAATACTTTTGATTTTTAGAATGTTAGTGGCTTGTTGTTGTTGTTGTTGCTTACAAACATGGTGGTAAGCATTATGCTGTGATAAAAGGGCTCAGATACTTTCTAAGACCAAATAAGCCTACAAGTAAGAGCAAATATGAGAGAGCTAATACAAAATCCAACATATGGGGCCAAAACAAAAGCCAATATAAAAAGCCAACACAAAAAGCCAACAAAAGCCATCAAAACGCCAACAAAAGCCAACAAAAAGCAAACAAACGCTAACAAAATGTCAACATAAAAGCCAATACACAAGCTGATTGTAAAATGTTAAACAGTTGCATAGTATTACATCTTAGGTAAAGCAACATTCCCATACAATTACGTCATTTAACTTTTTGTTACGTCATGCGACAAGTTAAATCTTGTTAGAATTCCAATCGTTAACCTTCGGCAGTCTCCGGCAATGTTCGAGAGATTGTGTATTTATGTATGTGCCGACAAGCGTTGTCAGTTACGTCATTATCTAAAAATAGAATTGATTAATGGTGTATATAAGAGACGCTACAAATGCATTCGATCAGTGCTTCGTGGTAGTTGAAAGTGTGAAGATGTCTCTCTCTAAAGTGTTTAGTGTCCCCCAACTTATGGGGAACAGAATAAAGCCTACCAACGAGTGGTTTGGGTTGTGGTTGTTGTTGGAAAACCTGGACAATCTGGTTACAGACATTGGTAATAATAACTACACAGAAAACAAGACGCCCCTAAGTGATAAAAATGTTAATCTACTTACACCGATTACGGATCCGTTTTGTGATAACAATATGGTGGTTAGGATATGTGACCAAGTGGACTGCCAAGAACAATTGGAAAATAGTAAGTCTGTGCTGCTAAAGAAAGAAGTGTGTGGTGCTTTCAACCCCTATTTACGTGGTAAATTCTCCAAGTTCATTTCTGCTAAACATGGTGTTAAGGCAAAACTACCATTTCCTCTACTCAACAACGAGCGTGCAATGGCTCGGGAACTCAGGGCACAACTTGGGGAGAAAGGAATGGTTAACATTATGGAAATGAATAAAAATCCTGTGGCTATACCATACAAAGAGGAGCTAGCTGATGTTAAATTAGACGTTCTGTTAGCCGAACATCCAGAGATATTGCAACAGCTTCGTGCTGAGGAGTTTTATCTTATGGATTTGGACATAACCCAAGATTTGGCTGGTGTTTTTAACAAGGCGGAGATGTGTGATTATCTAACATCAAATCACAACTTTTGTGTGCAAGGAGAGTATCGAGAAAAGTGTAATGTGATTGCGAACAATAATAAAACGGTTGGTATAGACTGTTTAACATGGATGAACTCTAATTCTAGAATAAAAATATATAACAAATTTATATGTCAAATAACAATTCCTAGTGTAAACAAAGTAATTGGAAACCATATTATAGACTTTATCCGATGTCCAGACACCCGTCTAAGGGAAACGTTTACGTCTTCCTTAGCTAAGGAACATGGCATTACAAGACTAGAGGCAACAATTTACAACTATAAAATGGATGGTGTATTTGACCAACTCGAAGATTGTGATAGTGTATTAAAAGCCAACAAACATTACTTAAAAGAAGCGCCCCTGTACTCGGTGCCGATCACGTCCATGTGGATCAAACTATCGGATAACCTACAAAATAGTTACTGTGTGGTGTTTAACAAAGTTTGGCAATTTGTCTATTGGGGTAATAAAAATACTCGGAAATTGACTGGTGTGCAAATCGAACTGCGCGATGGAAAAGATCGGGAAAAATGATAAACTATGCTCTCTCTCCATATTAGCTAATCCATATTAGCTAGGTAAGCTAACATTATTTTTGAAAGGAAGTATTGACTTCCATAGTACATTGGCGCTGCTCGTGGCAACATTTGTGCCTTGCAGCGGCCTTCACAGTATGTACTAGCCACGCGTCTTGGTGAGGTGTACCATAACCAACTGAAGAGCCCATTGGTACACTGGGGCGAAACGCTGGCAACTGTTTTGAGCTAACCGGACCATTGTACCAAATTTCTTTGTGAATTTGTTAATGTACATAGCTCAATCGGACAATTTTACATCCTGTTTCCTACGGGAACAGATATTTCCAATATGGATTAGCTAGGTAAGCTAACATTATTTTTGAAAGGAAATATTGACTTCCATAGTACATTGGCGCTGCTCGTGGCAACATTTGTGCCTTGCAGCGGCCTTCACAGTATGTACTAGCCACGCGTCTTGGTGAGGTGTACCATAACCAACTGAAGAGCCCATTGGTACACTGGGGCGAAACGCTGGCAACTGTTTTGAGCTAACCGGACCATTGTATCAAATTTCCTTGTGAATTTGTTAATGTACATAGCTCAATCGGACAATTTTACATCCTCTTTCCTGCGGGAACAGATATTTCCAATATGGATTAGCTAGGTAAGCTAACATTATTTTTGAAAGGAAGTATTGACTTCCATAGTACATTGGCGCGGCTCGTGGCAACATTTGTGCCTTGCAGCGGCCTTCACAGTATGTACTAGCCACGCGTCTTGGTGAGGTGTACCATAACCAACTATAGAGCCCATTGGTACACTGGGGCGGAACGGTGGCAACTGTTCTGCGCTAACCGGATCATTGTAACAAATTTCTTTGTGAATTTGTTAATGTACATAGCTCAATCGGACAATTTTACATCCTGTTTCCTACGGGAATGGATATTTCCAATATGGATTAGCTAGGTAAGCTAACATTATTTTTGAAAGGAAGTATTGACTTCCATAGTACATTGGCGCTGCTCGTGGCAACATTTGTGCCTTGCAGCGGCCTTCACAGTATGTACTAGCCACGCGTCTTGGTGAGGTGTACCATAACCAACTGAAGAGCCCATTGGTACACTGGGTCGAAACGCTGGCAACTGTTTTGAGCTAGCCGGACCATTGTATCAAATTTCTTTGTGAATTTGTTAATGTACATAGCTCAATCGGATAATTTTACATCCTGTTTCCTACGGGAATAGATATTTCCAATATGGATTAGCTAGGTAAGCTAACATTATTTTTGAAAGGAAGTATTGACTTCCATAGTACATAGGCGCTGCTCGTGGCAACATTTGTGCCTTGCAGCGGCCTTCACAGTATGTACTAGCCACGCGTCTTGGTGAGATGTACCATAACTAACTGAAGAGCCCATTGGTACACAGGGGCGAAACGCTGGCAACTGTTTTGAGCTAACCGGACCATTGTATCAAATTTCTTTGTGAATTTGTTATTGTACATAGCTCAATCGGACAATTTTACATCCTATTTCCTACGGGAACAGATATTTCCAATATGGATTAGCTAGGTAAGCTAACATTATTTTTGAAAGGAAGTGTTGACTTCCATAGTACATTGGCGTTGCTCGTGGCAACATTTGTGCCTTGCAGCGGCCTTCACAGTATGTACTAGCCACGCGTCTTGGTGAGGTGTACCATAACCAACTGAAGAGCCCATTGGTACACTGGGGCGAAACGCTGGCAACTATTTTGAGCTAACCGGACCATTGTATCAAATTTCTTTGTGAATTTGTTAATGTACATAGCTCAATCGGACAATTATACATCCTTTTTTTCCTACGGGAACAGATATTTCCAATATGGATTAGCTAGGTAAGCTAACATTATTTTTGAAAGGAAGTATTGACTTCCATAGTACATTGGCGCTGCTCGTGGCAACATTTGGGCCTTGCAGCGGCCTTCACAGTATGTACTAGCCACGCGTCTTGGTGAGGTGTACCATAACCAACTGAAGAGCCTATTGGTACACTGGGGCGAAACGCTGGCAACTGTTTTGAGCTAACCGGACCATTGTATCAAATTTCTTTGTGAATTTGTTAATGTACATAGCTCAATCGGACAATTTTACATCCTCTTTCCTGCGGGAACAGATATTTCCAATATGGATTAGCTAGGTAAGCTAACATTATTTTTGAAAGGAAGTATTAACTTCCATAGTACATTGGCGCTGCTCGTGGCAACATTTGTGCCTTGCAGCGGCCTTCACAGTATGTACTAGCCACGCGTCTTGGTGAGGTGTACCATAACCAACTGAAGAGCCCATTGGTACACTGGGACGGAACGGTGGCAACTGTTCTGAGCTAACCGGACCATTGTAACAAATTTCTTTGTGAATTTGTTAATGTACATAGCTCAATCGGACAATTTTACATCCTGTTTCCTACGGGAACAGATATTTCCAATATGGATTAGCTAGGTAAGCTAACATTATTTTTGAAAGGAAGTATTGACTTCCATAGTACATTGGCGCTGCTCGTGGCAACATTTGTGCCTTGCAGCGGCCTTCACAGTATGTACTAGCCACACGTCTTGGTGAGGTGTACCATAACCAACTGAAGAGCCCATTGGTACACTGGGGCGAAACGCTGGCAACTGTTTTGAGCTAACCGGACCATTGTATCAAATTTCTTTGTGAATTTGTTAATGCACATAGCTCAATCGGACAATTTTACATCCTGTTTCCTACGGGAACAGATATTTCCAATATGGATTAGCTAGGTAAGCTAACATTATTTTTGAAAGGAAGTATTGACTTCCATAGTACATTGGCGCTGCTCGTGGCAACATTTGGGCCTTGCAGCGGCCTTCACAGTATGTACTAGCCACGCGTCTTGGTGAGGTGTACCATAACCAACTGAAGAGCCCATTGGTACACTGGGGCGAAAAGCTGGCAACTGTTTTGAGCTAACCGGACCATTGTATCAAATTTCTTTGTGAATTTGTTAATGTACATAGCTCAATCGGACAATTTTACATCCTGTTTCCTACGGGAACAGATATTTCCAATATGGATTAGCTAGGTAAGCTAACATTATTTTTGAAAGGAAGTATTGACTTCCATAGTACATTGGCGCTGCTCGTGGCAACATTTGTGCCTTGCAGCGGCCTTCACAGTATGTACTAGCCACGCGTCTTGGTGAGGTGTACCTTAACCAACTGAAGAGCCCATTGGTACACTGGGGCGAAATGCTGGCAACTGTTTTGAGCTAACCGGACCATTGTATCAAATTTCTTTGTGAATTTGTTAATGCACATAGCTCAATCGGACAATTGTACATCCTGTTTCCTACGGGAACAGATATTTCCAATATGGATTAGCTAGGTAAGCTAACATTATTTTTGAAAGGAAGTATTGACTTCCATAGTACATTGGCGCTGCTCGTGGCAACATTTGTGCCTTGCAGCGGCCTTCACAGTATGTACTAGCCACGCGTCTTGGTGAGGTGTACCATAACCAACTGAAGAGCCCATTGGTACACTGGGGCGAAACGCTGGCAACTGTTTTGAGCTAACCGGACCATTGTATCAAATTTCTTTGTGAATTTGTTAATGTACATAGCTCAATCGGACAATTTTACATCCTGTTTCCTACGGGAACAGATATTTCCAATCTGGATTAGCTAGGTAAGCTAACATTATTTTTGAAAGGAAGTATTGACTTCCATAGTACATAGGCGCTGCTCGTGGCAACATTTGTGCCTTGCAGCGGCCTTCACAGTATGTACTAGCCACGCGTCTTGGTGAGGTGTACCATAACCAACTGAAGAGCCCATTGGTACACAGGGGCGAAACGCTGGCAACTGTTTTGAGCTAACCGGACCATTGTATCAAATTTCTTTGTGAATTTGTTAATGTACATAGCTTAATCGGACAATTTTACATCCTGTTTCCTACGGGAACAGATATTTCCAATATGGATTAGCTAGGTAAGCTAACATTATTTTTGAAAGGAAGTATTGACTTCCATAGTACATTGGCGCTGCTCGTGGCAACATTTGTGCCTTGCAGCGGCCTTCACAGTATGTACTAGCCACGCGTCTTGGTGAAGTGTACCATAACCAACTGAAGAGCCCATTGGAACACTGGGGCGAAACGCTGGCAACTGTTTTGAGCTAACCGGACCATTGTATCAAATTTCTTTGTGAATTTGTTAATGTACATAGCTCAATCGGACAATTTTACATCCTTTTTTCCTACGGGAACAGATATTTCCAATATGGATTAGCTAGGTAAGCTAACATTATTTTTGAAAGAAGTATTGACTTTCATAGTACATTGGCGCTGCTCATGGCAACATTTGTGCCTTGCAGCGGCCTTCACAGTATGTACTAGCCACGCGTCTTGGGGAGGTGTACCATAACCAACTGAAGAGCCCATTGGTACACTGGGGCGAAACGCTGGCAACTGTTTTGAGCTAACCGGACCATTGTATCAAATTTCTTTGTGAATTTGTTAATGTACATAGCTCAATCGTACAATTTTACATCCTGTTTCCTACGGGAACAGATATTTCCAATATGGATTAGCTAGGTAAGCTAACATTATTTTTGAAAGGGAGTATTGACTTCCATAGTACATTGGCGCTGCTCGTATCAACATTTGTGCCTTGCAGCGGCCTTCACAGTATGTACTAGCCACGCGTCTTGGTGAGGTGTACCATAACCAACTGAAGAGCCCATTGGTACACTGGGGCGAAACGCTGGCAACTGTTTTGAGCTAACCGGACCATTGTATCAAATTTCTTTGTGAATTTGTTAATATTTATACTTGCTTAAAAAGGATGGATTTATTGTAACTCCATGTGGTGGATTGGACATTGTGCATCTGGAAACTGAAAAACCGCTTTCAGAATTCAACACCAATAGAATGACTACATTTAATGGTATCTCGTTTGCTAAAATAGAGAATTTTAAGTGTTTCACAAGCCTCCAAGCAGACTATGGAGTAGAGTCGACAACGTATACGCAAAGAGACGTTGATCTACTAAATAACATTACCATGCAGGAAATCAAAGGCCTAATAAAAATCCGAAAGTGCTCCCGGTTAGAAAGTTTGGAAAAAGGAACAGAACTAATTATTAAGGAAGTAAAACCAATAGTGTATAGACATTAAGTTAGATATGTGTTGGAAATGGAGAATATTGACTCTTTGTTTATATCCAATTACTGGTTGGAAAAGGAACTAGAAGATTCGGATACAGATTTGAATTATCGGATCAAAATTAAGCTGGATGCTCTTAAAACTACACCCAGCAAAAATAAGGAAAGAGTTGTGTTCTGTGTGTAAATATGCACGACAAATCAAGAATTTGGGCTGCCCTGTTCGTATTAAACTAATGGATACAAAAGGGACCTAAGAGATTTAAGAAAAAATATAAGTTAAAATGTAGAAAAATGAAAATGAATGTTATTACTAAAATAAAGAAAAGAGTGTATTATAATATGTAAAAATTGTAGATATATGTAATTAATAAAACTATTGCATGGGTGCCGCTTTTGTTTCTTGTTATTCGCCTGACACACTTAATCCAATCGTCAACCTTCGGCAGTCTCCGGCAATGCTCGGTGAGCTTGGCCTTGAGAAGTAGTTGAAACTAATGTAGTTTCTTACCTATATGAAACGTTTAGAAACAAAACACTAGAAACACACCGAGTAGATGCTGCACACGTTTTACTTCGCCTGGTTTAAGTTTCGAGGCAATGCTCCTTTACACAGGAATTAAACTGGAATTGCAACAGAATTACGATCAGATTCTTCTCATCGAGTCTGGAATACGTGGAGGCATATGCCAGGTGTCTCATCGGTATGCTGATGCTAAAAATAAATACATGGAAACCTATGATTCTTAGAAAACATCGCAGTTTATTACCTATAATGATGCCAACAACCAATACGGGTGGGCTATGTGCCACTCCCTTCCTTATGGTGGATTTCAGTGGGTTTCTCCAGATACTGTTGATCTAGAAAATCTAAAGGAAGACGATCCTGTGGGATACATTCTAGACGTTGATGTTGATTACCCATCTGACCTTCATGATCTACACAACGATTTACCTTTCCTACCAGAGTGTACACAACCTAAGGATTCGTCTCTGAAAAAACTAATTCCTCATCTTGGAAATCGAAGGCGATATGTTGTTCACTACATGGCATTAAAACATGCTTTAGATCATGGGCTAAAACTGATAACAATTCATCGTGTGTTACAGTTTAAACAAAGACCTTGGTTAAAGGCATACGTTGATTTTAATAACAACCTTCGAAAATAAGCCAAAAATGATTTTGAGAAAAATCGGTACAAATTATTCAACAATGCCATTTTTGGAAAAAGAATGGAAAATATCCGTAAAAGAATAGACATACGTCTTGTGACTGACAGCAAAAAGGCATAAGAGCTAATAGCAAAGCTGACATTTATTGACAGAACAATTTATGGTCCTAACCTAGCTGCTTTCCACATGGCTAAACGTAACATTGTATTCAATAAGCGTATATATATTGGAATGTGTTTACTGGATATTTCAAAAACTCTAATGTATTCCCACCACTATAATGTCCTGCTACCCTATTATGGAATGAACAAACTTTAACTCATGTATATGGATACCGACTCGTTCATTTATTTGGTTAACACCCCAGATGTATATCAAGACAAGTTGAATTTCCTAGAACACCTGGACACATCAGATTATCTTACTAATCACATATGTTACTCGACATCAAACAAGAAAACGATGGGGAAATTTAAAGACGAGGCTTGTGGACAAATTATATAAGCATTTGTTGGACTTAGAGCTAAAATGTACGCTTTAGACATAAATGGTAAAGAAATCAAAAAATTAAAGGTATTAACAGAGGTGTTGTCAAAAATTGTATAAGCTTTCAAGATTATAAGGATTGTGTCATGAAGAACAATGTAAAAGAATACCAATGAACATTATCGCTTCTAAACAACATGACATATCATCTATAAGACTAAACAAAATTGCTTTGTGTCCTGGTGATGATAAAAGAGTGATTGATGCTGATGGTATAGGTACACATGCCTATGGTCATTACTCAATCATTAAGCATGCTTAAAGAGTTAAATTATGAATATCAAAATCTTCTGCCTGCAACTAGCAAATACATAAAACGAAACAATTTAGGAAATAAAACAATAGCACTACAAAAATAAAAAATGGTATTCATAATCAAAAATAAATAAAATAGAAAACAAAATAAAAACAACTGTACAATTTATAGCAAAAAAAGAATAGTCTATATATAAAAATGTATTATGTGTAAATAGTGTACATGTATTTAAAATAAACAAGAAGTTCCGTGACGAACTTAAGAGCCTACTTTTCTTAAAATTTAAGAATCATGCCAATGATTAATCTATATTATGGATCTATCTAGAATAATGACAAAATTAAGTTGGTAATATCGAAATTTCTAATTAGTTCGAAATACTGTATACCTGGCATAACGTTGCCTAATAGAGAACTGCAGTTGGCAGCCCTGGTGACTGAATATATTCTTAGTTCCATCACTTAAGGCACAGAATTCAAAATGTGGTTGAAGTCCAATGGATAGCATGGAGGTTACATGCAGTTAAACATTGGATCTAACAGCGCGCGTAAAATCATGTTGGCAACAATGACATACATGTATTGGTCAGAAATAATCTGAAATATTATGACCTATTGTTGTGTCAATTTTGAATGAAATCCATTAGTTAGTATAGAAGTTACATGCATTTTAAAATTGGACCTCTCAATAGGCTTAGAATCATGTTGGTAGCACTGACGTATATAACTTACTCCAAATTACTATAGAATGTCAGGTAATATACGTGTGCATAGTTTAAAGCTGTCGGATTGCATACTTTCTGATATATGGGTATTTCGATTTAAAAAATTGAGAGCATTTATTAACAGTTGGCAGCCCTGGTGGCTATTAGGAATACGCTCAGTTATATATGTTTATGTACGCATAGCACATACGAAATTTGGTTGAAATCCAATTGACAGTGTAGAAGTTATATGCATTTAAAATTTGGACCTATCAGCAGGCTTATAATCATTTTGGCAACACTGACATGTATGGCCTCATGGAAATAAAACTGCAATATTATTATCTATATGTGTGCTAATTTTGAAATAGCTCCAATTCATACCTTCCAAGATATCCAACATGGAGCTCAAATTTCAATTGCGATTTTTCAGCAGTTGGTAGCACTGACATCATTTTCTAATATGGACGTGAGATATTCAGGTATAGATACCAGCCTTTGGATTAGCTACCAAATTTTGTTTCGATTGCTGCAGCCGTTTAGGAGTTGATAGGGGGGGGGGGCACACACACAGCCAGCCAGCCAGACAGACAGACAGACAGACAGACAGGCAGACATACACACATTTGCCCGATCTCATAAGACTACTTTTTTCTCATTTTTGCAAAATGTGAAAAGTAGGCTAAAAATATTGTATGGACACTGCTTGTACATTTTTAATTACTGCCCACCTCTCTCCACTCCTAATGCAAAATGAACATGTAAGACACAAATTGGAAAATCTATATTTCCATATTGACAAAATAGAAAAACATTAAACTGAAATTTTAAAAACTGTTAATGGGAATTTGGTAAATTGACAAAATGTGTAAACAACAAAATGCAAAATCCATGTTTCCATATCATGAAATTGAAAAACTTAAAACTGACATTAAAGAAAAAACTGAAAATGGGAAATTGGAAAATTGACAAATGTGTAAACAACAAAATGAAAAAAAATTACCTGGTTGGGGTAGTGAACATGTTGTACAGTAGCCTATAAGACTAGCATAAGTATAGTTGCATGTGCCCTTATTTACTTTGTGTATGTGCATCAGCCTTTGGATTAGCTTAAGTTAGGTTTGGTAAAGTTAGGTTTGGTGAGGTTAGGTATGTGACCTTGAAGTTTGCTCTTTTCGGAAAATGTAAAATGTAAAATCTAAAATCAAAAATCTTATATTTAAAATGTAAAATAAAAAAACTAAAAACTAAAATACAAAAAAATCAAAAATGTAAATGTAAAATCTAAAAAATTTAAAATGAAAAAATCTAAAATCTAAAATGTTAAAATGTAAAATCGAAAATCTTTAAATGAGGTTTCTGTGGGTTAGGTCAGGTTAGGTTATAACTAAGTTTATTATTTTTGCTCTCCCATTTGCTCTTACTTTTTTGCTCCCATTTATTTGCTCCCCACTTTTTTGCTCCCACTCTTTGCTCCCACTTTTTTGCTCCCACATTTTGCTCCCACTTTTTTGCTCTCACCTTTTGCTCCCACTTTTTTGCTCCCTCTTTTTGCTCTCACTTTTTAATCACACTTTTTGCTGTTACTTTTTGCTCCCATATTTGCTCTCACTTTGAATTTAGGTTATGTTAGGTTAGGTTAGGTTAGGTTAGGTTAGGTTAGGTGAAGTTAGGTTAGGTTAGGTGTGGTTAGCTTATAACTAAGTTTATTATTTGTGCTCTCATATTTGCTCTCACTTTTTTTGCTGACACTTTTTGCTCTCACTTTTTTTTGCTTGCACTTTGAAGTTAGGTGAGGTTACGTAAAGTTAGGTTAGGTTAGGTTAGGTTAGGTGAAGTTAGGGTAGTTTAGGTTAGGTTATATGTGTAAGTGGTTGTGTGCAGTGACCATTTTTAGGTAGATTTCTTTAGAAAGCTAACTATTGCAATGGGTCCCATGTTTCGACTTCCGGAAAATTTCGACATATCTTCGCGTTTCACATCCCCCAGACCCCAAAACCACCGTCAGTTCAAAAGTTTATATATAATTTATGTATATATGTATCTATCTATATATATCAGTTTCTTGTGGACACGATAACTGCCGTAATTTTGCACCAATCACTTTGAATTTTTTACATAATATGTATCCCTATAAAATCTCAGTCGAGTTCGTTAATGGGCAAAATCGGTCAAAGGGGGTAAAAATGGGGGGCTTTTTTCGAAAAAGTGAAATATCGCTATAACTCTCTTAATACATGAAATATCGAATCCCTTCAAAGTTCATAATATGTGTCGGATAAGTGCCAAAAATTTATGTCAAATAAGTTTTTTGATAGCACCAACCATTGACCAAAGGGGTGGGAAAAAGTGGGTTTTTCGGGAAACATTAATCATATCTCTGTTAATAGGCACAATATCAAAACCGCACAAAATGGACAATATTCCTCCAATAATTACCTAAAACTTTTGTCTGAAAGAATTTTTGATATGACTCACCATTACGCCACGGGGTGAACAAAATGATTTAAATTATAAGAAAATGCCAAGTGCCAAGAGAGGTTGCCATGACAACTTTACTTTTAATTGATAAGGGATGACCATCAGCAGTTGCTATGACAACGCCACTGCACGAGATCACATTCAGTTTTCATATGTCAGTGGGAAGCGACTTCGGTATCGGAACTGGTAGCATGCTGAACTTCTATGCCCAAGGTCGCGGGTTCAAACCCGGGTGAAGTCGTCGGATTTACTAAGAGCGCTAAAAAACCTGAGTTTGATTTCCTTCGGAGGGGAAGTTCCAACGTTCGTTGCGAGTTTCTGATTGAGGTGGCATCTAGTAGCCAAGTTCACAGCTAGGTGTCGTTGACGGCAGTATTTTAGGTAGATTTCATTAGAAAGCTAACTATTGCAATGGGTACCATGTTTCGATTTCCGGAAAATTTCGACATATCTTCGCGTTTCACATCCCCCAGACCCCAAAACCACCGTCAGTTCAAAAGTTTATATATAATTTATGTAATATATGTATATATGTATATCAGTTTCTTGTGGACACGATAACTGTCGTAATTCTGCACCAATCACTTTGAATTTTTTACCGAATATGTATACCCATAAAATCTCGGACGAGTTCGTTACTGGGCTAAATCGGTCGAAGGGGATGAAAATGGGGGACTTTTTTTTTTCGAAAAAATGAAATATTGCTATAACTCTCTTAATATGTGGAATATCGAATCCGTTCAAAGTTCATACTATGTGTCGGATAAAGCTCAGAAATTTATGTTTGAAACGGTTTTTGATAGCACCAACCATTGACCAAAGGGGTGGGAAAAAGTGTTTTGTTCGGGAAACATTAATCATATCTCTGTTAATAGGCACAATATCAAAACCGTACAAAATGGACAATATTCCCCTAATAATTACCTAAAACGTTTGTCTGAAAGAATTTTTGATATGAGCCACCATTGCGCCAAGGGATGAGAAAAATGATTTCGGAATTATAAGAAAATGCCAAGAGCTATCAGTGGTTGACATGGCAACACTACTAAATTGATGAGGGATGAGCCATCAGACGTTGCCATGACAACGCACTTGCGCGAGATCAGATTCAGATTTCCATCTGACTGTGAAGCGGCTTCGGTGACGTAACTGGTAGCATGCTGAACTTCTATGCCCAAGGTCGCGGGTTCAAAGCCGGCCAAAGTCGTCGGATTTTCTAAGAGCGCTAAAAATCCCTCAGTAAACTTTCCTTTGGAGGGGAAGTTCCAACGTTCGTTGCGAGTTGCTGATTGAGGTGGCATCTAGTAGCCAAGTTCACAGCTGGGTGGCGTTGACGTTAGTATCTGGTAGCAACATTAGGAACTACTGCTTGAAATTTGGCGTCTGCATTCCTTACCTGAATTACAGACTAATACAGCCATCACAATTCACACCGTTTATCAGACAGATTCTACACTCACCCAAAGTACACGGGGTTATATGACCGCGTTGTCGCAGCCCCTAAACTGAGGAACCAACCAACATCTCCGCGGGAGATATAATTTTGCGTGAAGAAGTAACAGACCGTTACATAGTTACACATCAGTGTCGAAACCTTGCATAAGGACAGTGTGACCACAAGTATAACAAGTAGTTCCGTGAAGATCTGTACAGCCTATTTTCATATATCCTGCTCATGTTAATTGCCTCTATCAACATACAAAATTTCCGTTTAATTGCTGTAGCAGATTCGTAGATATTGAGAACCGTCTAAATATTTCAGATGGTCGCCAGGTTGGATTTTTATTTTTGTACTATTATATTAAGATTATTGTGTAAGTGTGGTATTCAAACTTCAATCGCATGATTAGAACACAAGAAGTAAAAACGAGATTTTAAAATTACGCACAGCAGCCATCTTGTGATTATGCAAACAATTGAAATAAATTAGATGCCAGTGGATCAACATTTGTATAAGCATTTAAAACGTGCAACGTTTCACGGCACTCGGATAGTTAATTCGCGAGAAACGTCCATTTAAATATTTATACTTCGCGTCGCCGCCATGTTGGATTCGTGCTCACCAGGTTACTGAAAGTCCTATAGGTGAACATATGTTCATAGTCTCTATGAACATAAAAATTTCAGTTTGGTTGCTGTAAAAGATTCATAGATATTGAGAACCGTCTAAATATTACGGAAGCTTGCCATTTAGGATTGTTAACTTATATGTATAGGCCATAGAGTTATGTACCATTCAAAGTCACTTATTGCCTAGGTTCATTATTCAAACTTTCACTTCGATCGCATGATTACGACACAAGAAATAAAAACTTAATTTTAAAATTTCGCACAGCCGCCATCTTGAGGTTATGTAAACAATTGAATTAAATTAGATAGCAGTACATTACAATCTGCAAAATCATTTACTGTACCACATTTCACTGCACTCAGAGAGTTAACTCACGAGAAAAGTCTATTAAAATATTTCAAATTCGCTTGGTCGCCATGTTCGTTTTGTACTTTACAGGTTTATGAATTATACATAGGTAAACTTGTATCAGTACCCTTTATCACCGTACAAAATTGCAGGGTGATATCTGTAATAGTTTCGGGGATATAGAATGTCAGTGAAATATTTCGCACAGCCGCCATTTTGAGGTTATGTAAACAATTGAACTAAATTAGACTCCAGTGCATTGCAATGTGTATAAATATTTGCTGTACCAAGTTTCATTACGTTTGGATAGTTAAATCGCGAGAAAAGTCTATTTAAAAGTCTCCACTTCGCTTGGCCGCCATGTTGGTTATGTAGTAACCAGGTTTTTGAAAGTTTCATAGGTGAACTACTATTAGTGTCCTCTATCACCGTACACAATTTCAGGGCGATATCCGTTATAGTTTCGGAGATACTGAATGCTAGTGAAATATTTCGCACAGCCGCCATGTTGGATTGGTGAGACGTAACAAAATTCTATGGGCACGGTCGACGTCGCCGGGAATAGTGCTATGAACTTACCGAGTTTCACTGAAAACGCTCCAGCCGTTTAGATTTTATTAGGGGGACACACACACACACCTCACACACACGCACACACACACACACACACACACACGCACACACACACGGACAAAAGGTGATCTCATAAGCCTATTTTTTCAAAATTGAAAATAGGCTAAAAATGGACTCCAAATGACAAGAAGGTTACCGTCCCCGTAAGACAATAAAATGTTTAAAATATGTTTAAAATGAAGAAAAACAAAGTTTAATCTCCAATTATAAAATACTTTCACGCGATAAATGAGGTGTGATCCTTCTACGAAAACCTGCATATTCTGCCTATTTTCGCCTATCTCCAAGTTTGTCCGGTGAAATCTACCTCCGCCTTCCGGCGTGCCGAGAGGACTTTTTGTATTAGCCCTGTGCTAAAAATAATAAATTAAATATTAAATAAATAAAAATTTATAAATTAATAACAAATAAATAATGATTTGAAAAGCCCGCCATTAAAGAGTGTGGTAGCGCGTAGCGGCCATCTTGCCCATTAGCCCCTAACCCAGCTATGACTGTCCCCTCCATAAGAATAACATAAGAGTGGTTGCGCGTGGCGGCCATCTTGCCCATTAGCCCCTGCACCAGCTTCGGCCTTTATAACCTACTAATGATCCATCACAATTGGGTACAATCGTGTTGACCGATTGAAAAACATCAAACTTCATAAAACTCTATTTTCTAACAGATACTGAATATCTCTGAATTCTAACATCGCGTTTAAGCCATATTATAGAAATAAACACTGCAAATAAGCAATGATTCTACACTAACGTAACAAAAATACTCATAGCGTTGGGAAGCTTCAAACAAAATAGACATGATATGTAATTACAACTGAAATCCTACACTAGTCAACCTTATGATTCTTGAAGTCCAACAATGCGTCACAATTTACTTAATCATTTCTTTCAGTAGATCAGTTATCTTTAATCATTGTAGTTGATCATCAGATAATATTTTTCAGGAGTATATACAAATTATATTCAAACGAAAGCTATTGGTATTTGTTCAGGAGTGATGAACCTGGAATCTACACTTTCACTTGGATAATATATGCCATTTTCATATCTTATTTCGTATTCTGAGAGTCATTGCCAATTGAAATACTTGTCCAATATTACTACTGCTCTGGAAATATGTGCAAATTTCGTTAATATGTGTTTCTTTTTCTTTGCAACAAAAATTTCCATAAAGATGGTATATTGGCTTACACGGCCAGTGAATTAAAACTCAGCAATTCTTCTAGGTTCATGCCGTGTATTGTGTGGGGTTTTGCCTAGGACACCAAGCTGGCTCATCGGCGGGCTCTTGGTGTCTCCGCCCGGACCCTCACTGGAGTAACGAACTGCGCGCTACCTCCCTTTATATGCCGTGCAACTGCACTGCTTGACTGCGAGAACTAAAAGCTCAAGCAGCCTTAAACTCCCTATGAAGGCTTCCAAAAGATGGTATATATGCTTTCACGGCCAGTGAATTAAAACTCAGCAATTCTTCTAGGCATTTAGGCTGCTTGAGCTTTTAGTTCTCGCAGTCAAGCAGTGTAGTTTCATTGCATATAAAGGGAGGTAGCGCGCAGTTCGTTACTCCAGTGGGGGTCCGGGCGGGGACACCAAGAGCCCGCCGATGAGCCAGCTTGGTGTCCTAGGCGAAACCCCCACACAAGACACGGCACAAACCTAGAAGAATTGCTGAGTTTTAAAAATTGCCATGTTTGTTGGTCGCATTGTCCACTTAAACTGTTAGCGATGCGCACATTTGACGTCATACCATTGTCACCAACTAATGGGATACAAAATACACTTTGTAATTATGTGAAAATACATTAATTGGCAAAACGATTGGTCTGGATAAAGGTTATTGATGCGTGATTACCCCAACTGTGTGTGACAAAAAACAGAAGTGTTTATATATTAGCTAGGCCGCGCTACCTCGTAAACATTGGTCTAGGCAAAACCATTGCTCTAGATAAAGATTATTGATGGGGTTGAAACATTTATAAGTGAACATTAATAATAATAATAATAATAATAATAATAATTTAAATACAAATACAAATAAACACAGGCATTAATTACAACAAGAGGGGCTGAGACTAATACGATGTTCTTCCACCTTGCATCTCCCAATCTTGGTGATGGTGCCAACTTTTCTAAAACTATTATCGTACGAACCTTCCATCTTGTTCTGGGGTGACATATCAGGGATCTCCCAGACGGTGTTGAGTTGAAACCACAATTGGATATGGAATTCTCCGCTCGAATTACATGACCCAAACACTGCAACCTCCTCCTTCCTAGAATTCGGTTGATGTTCATCTTCCTAGAGCGTTGATAGAGGTCTATCTGAGGTCTTCTTTCGTACCTTTTCGTTTCTGCATTGTATATTGGACCATATATTTTCCGTAAGACCTTCCTTACAAAATCGCAGATACGTTCTTCAAGCGTATGTGGGGTGACCCATGTCTCACAGCCATAAAGAATCACCGGTCTCACCATGGTCATGTAGGGATTTAATTTATTTTCCCGAGAAATTAAACGTGACTTGAAAACATAGGTGAAGCTATATAAAACACGATTCGAGTTAGTGATCCTCTGCTGTACTTCCTTTGCTATCTCATTCTGGTCAGAGAAGGTCGATCCTAAATATTTGAATGACACTACTTTCTCAAAAATATTCCAATAAATATTGATACCCTCGAATATTTTGTTTTGTTTTTGTGTCATTGACTACTAACCTATCTTCGCTGCTTCTTGAAGAAATCGAGTTGAGTCCACTATCACCCGATACAGGGTTTCGCCCCAAATCACGGTATCATCCGCAAATACAAGAATCGTGTCAGAGCCAATTAACTCCACATCCCCGTGACGGTCGAAAGCACACCTCACGCTCTCCAGGGTGTTGTTGTAGAGGACAGGCGCCAGGGGATCTCCTTGTTTTATTCCATTCCGTATATTGAAGAGCGCGGATAACCGATTGGCAAACCGAACTTGACAGCTCGAGTCCGTGTAACAAGTCTGCATTAATGTGATATACTTCGCTGGAATTGACATCTCCTGCATTATTTTCCATAATGTAGCTTGGTTAATGCTATCATATGCTTGACGGAAATCGACAAAAACAAGATGCAATTCACGGTCGAATTAATAGGATTTTCCCACTAATTGCCTTGATGTGAAAATATGATCAATGGTTGAGCGTCCAGGTGTGAATTCACACTAGTAAGAACCCACAATTTCTCTAAGAAAGGGTTTAAACTGACTCAATAGGAGGGATGTTAGGATTTTGTACCCTATTTCCAGTAGTGAGATAACTCAGTAATTAGTAACCTGGGAAGGATCACCTTTGTTAAAGATTGGGCAAATGATACCTTTTCTCCAGTCCTTTGGGATCTACTCAATCATCCAGATGTGCTGATTAGGTCTTATAAAATCTGCATTACTTTCTCATCATCGCCATGCTTCAGTTATTCGGTTGCGCTTGAGGGATTCCAGAGTCTTCCGTATTTCGTTGGACGAAGGTTCAGTTACCTCTTAACTCAATATGTCTAGAAAGTGTGACCGATTGACGAGAATTTCGGGGAGCCATAGACCTTAAATGACCCTTCCGAAACCCCCATCTCTCAGGAAGACATATAGGACGGGACAGAATGCATTCTTGGATTGGGAAGGCACTAAAGGAACTGTAGTCGGGGGTGTCGGGTGTAATGAGAGGTGAAACAACCAGTCCAGAGGAACACAAACACAAAAAAGAACAATTAAGAGGCAAGGCTTACATTTAAATCTCACTCAGTTTATTAAAAAAAATCCTCTCGGCTCGCCTGAAGGTGGAGGTAGACTTCACCGGGCAAACTAGGGGCTAGGCTATAATAGGCAAAATATGCAGGTTTTCGTAGACGATTAGGCCTCATTTATTGCTAGAAAGTATTTTACAATTGGAGCTTAATTAACTTATTTTTAGCCTAATTTCGATTTTTGCAAAAAATGAAAGGAGACTTATGAGATCAACACAGGGCCAAAAATTGTATGTATGTCTGTGTGTGTGTATGTGTGTGATTGTGTGTACTCTGAATGTCTGTCCCCCCCCCCCCCCCCACCTATCAAATCGAACACGGTGAAACGTAATCGAACGCGATTTGGTACAGAGGTAGCACTGGTATAGGACACCTCAGTGTCATGTTTTATATTGCCGCCATCTTTACCAAAACGTAATGGCGGCCACCCAAATGTTCAAAGCTTAAATCAAATTACGACTAACCTAACCCATTGATCTCTACCAAATTTTGCAACATATCTGTATGTGGGAAGCATGTATTTTACCAAACTACAAGGTTAGGAAGCGTCTTTTGACCAAATTACAAGGCCATCAGCCAAAGAGCTTCAAGGCAGTGGATGTATGAATCATGCAAGTATTATAGCCTAACCGTAACTTATGATTAAACAGGGCCTGGCCTCAACAATTCAGCTTATCGTACATAGGGAGGTTTAATCTGTCCTCAAATAGGTGTCCGGTAGGATATTAGGATATTGTAATAGAATATGTAACCGTAGAAATGACTTACAGGTCAGGCTGTCTCGTTGTCAACATGGACGATATTTTGCTCGTAAATAAATATATTTTCGTAACATCCTAAGTTTTTATACCTTTGGGAATGTATTCAACAAAATAATACATATTTAGTATCAAATGGTTTATAGAAACGCCAGAAAACGCTAAAGAAATCGTTGATTTCAACAACAAAAATATGATACAGTTATACTAAACCAGTTGGTTATCAATTAATACCGTAGGGCATCGTTGGCGTAATGGTAGCGACTTGGGCTCCTAGTCTGGGGGTTCGTTGATCGAATCGCCGCAGGTTCAAATTTTTTTACTGCGTTCTCTTTGGTATTTATTGATGTATAACTACCCACACGTTATAATGTTGAGCATATATACTGTAATGTGTATATATTATATAGGCTATATACTTATAACACCACATATTCCAACACTCGAATAGAGCAATTAATATTTGGTGACCTTCATCCGTGGTAGAGACTTTTGTTGTTGATTCTTTAGGGGGTTTGCGGCATCATGGTCTTGTAGCCCCGTTTACTTGGGTTTGTGTAGAAGTTGTCTGATAACCTGTGTCACTGTGATGTCTGTAGGCTTACTAGTGTGTGCATTGTTATGTGAGGAAAGATTTGGGTAGGAAGCTGTTGTTGTTTCATTTGAACTGCGTGGACGTCATGGTTATATAGCCCCGTGTACTTGGGTGAGTGTTGAATTTTGTCTGATAACCTGAGTTATTGTGGTGGCTCTATTAGAGTGTGTATGTATAATTTAGGTGAGGATTCAATAAATCAACGTTTAATATCCGTATAGCACGTTGTATTTCAAGAAGCTAATACAACCAATATTCAATAATACTCCTTGAAAAGTTATCACTATACCCATGCATTTAGGAGAAAGTAGGCTATATGCTCTTTACTGAATATCTTGTTTCGTTTTTCTATGCATATTTTTAAATTTTAATGTCTTTTGTGGACGGTAACCTTCTCGTCATTTGGGGTCAATTTTTATACTTGTCCTTATGCTAGGTTTCGACACTGATGTGTAACTATCTAACAGTCTATTACTTCTTCACGCAGATATGTTGGTTGGTTCCTCAGTTTAGGGGCTGCGACAACGCGGTCATGTAACCCCGTGTACTCTGGGTGTGTGTAAATCTGTCTGATAAATGGTGTTAATTGTGATGGATGTATTAGTCTGTAATTCAGGTAAGGACTGCAGACGGTCAATTTCATGTATTGGTTCCTAATTTTGGTGCCAAATACTACCATCAACGACACCTAGCTGTGAACTTGGCTACTAGATGCCAGCGCCACCAGCAACTTGCAACGAACGTTGGAACTTCCCCACCGAAAGAAAGCATACTGAGGTATTTTAGCGCTCTTAAATCCGACGACTTAGGTCTGCATTGAACCCGCGACCTCGGGATACCAGTTACGTCACCGAAGACACTTCCCACAGAGTCAGATGGAAAAATGATTGTGATCTCGAGCAATGGCGTTGTCATGACAACCTATGATAGCTCATCCCACATCAATTTGGAAGTGTTGTCATGGAAACTTCTGATGGCACTTGGCATTTTCTTAAAATTCCGTAATCATTTTTCTCATCCCTTGGCGTAAAGGTGGGTTATATCGAAAATTCTTTCAGACAAACGTTTAAAGTAATTATTAGGGAAATATTGCTCATTTTGTACGGTTTTGATATTGTGCATATTAAGAGAGATATGATTAATGTTTCCCGTAAAACCCACTTTTTTCCACCCCTTTGGTTAATGGTTGGTGCTATCAATAACTTTTTAAACATAAATTTTTGGCACTTACGCGATACATAGTATGAACTTTGAATGGATTCGATATTTCTCGTATTAAGAGAGTTATAGCGATATTTTGGATTCTTGAAATATGCCCCCCATTATCACTCCCTTCGACCGATTTTTCCCATTAACGAACTCGACCGAGATTTTAAAGGGATACATATTATGTAAATAATTCAAAGTGATTGGTGCAAAATTATGGCAGTTATCGTGTCTAGAATAAACTGATAGGTATATTAATAAATTATATATAAACTTTTGAACTGACTGTGGTTTTAGGGTCTGGGGGATGTGAAACGCGAAGATATGTCGACATTTTCCGGAAGTTGAAACATGGTAACCATTGCATTAGTTAGCTTTCTAATGAAATCTACCTAAAAGGAAGTACCGCCAACGTATCACCTTCTCCGCGCAGTACACAGATTACCTGGCGCAGTATATTACGCGCTTCATAGCCTAACATTACAAAACTAACACTGGATGGCAGTACACTGTTACCAACTCCACTGCCATCTAGTGTTCGATATTTAAAGCTTAGCAAAACCAATGTTGCCAAGAGTTCCCGCTGGGTCGCGCTGTGTCCGTAGCTAGTCACTATCACCACTGTCTGGTCGAAGCGATCTCACAATGAAGAGTGAGCAAACGTTTTGTACCAAAGTAGCCCAGAAACTCTCGTAATCAATTATCATTAACTTGCTTTGACGAATAAAATTATTTGCATGTGTGCGTTGCTAAATAGGGCAACAAGTATTCAGTAGATTATATGCTTCATTGCATTGAATTAGAAACACTCGTACATTCCTGATACATCCTGTAATATAACTAAGCTCATAAATGAAAAATAGGCCTAGACAAATTCACGTTCGGGAATATTCGTCTGTAAATACGAGTGCTGAATTTCCGGACAACAATAGAGCATTGTTGCCAACGGCGATATTTTATTTTTAGTGTTGACAGAAAAACACTAAAAACTTATTTATTTTTATTCGACATCATATACTGAAATAACATCATTTGACGATTACCAACTTCACTTTTGAGTGAACTATAAGTTCTAAGAAGCTACAAATTCACTACTATATATTGATTTCAGACTTCAGGAAAGTAAAACAAATACCTACAGACTACAAACGACCGTCCTGATGCCGGGACATACCGGCTCTAGGGGGAGCTCCATTACTTCCCCTAGCCGCAAGAGACGCAATAGAAAGAAGAGGACCCGAGAGCGAAAAGGAGAGCCTATGGAGGGTGTGCCAACTGAGCCATCCGAAGAAGAGGACATCCGCCCTGCTGGAGCGTCCGATTCCGAGGATGACTCGACCCACAGCAACAGCTCTTCCCGCCGCAGCCGTCCCAGAAGGAAGACCACCGCCCCAACTATCAACTCCCGCTTCGACATCGTGTGTGGAGGTGACTATTCGACAATTTCCCCTAACCTAGTGCTCCCTAACCCTCCTCCTACCATTGACCCTCCAACCTACCCCCCACTCACGTCCTGCACAGTCAGTCTTTCCTCTCAACCTACCACTACCTATGCCACAATTGCTGCTCCTACCAACCCTAGCTCTAACACAACCTTCACTTCCTACCCCTCACCAATCATGTCAACACCCAATTATCCCCCGAATTCTCAAACTTCTCCCTCCAATTTTGCCCCCTTTCAATTTAATTTCCCCTCACACATTCCTAATTATTCTCAACCATCTTCCTCCTCTCAACCTACTCCCCTGTTAGGCCTACCCAACCCCACTCTCCCATATCCTCCTCCTCTAATGAGCCACCAAACTCCTCCTACTACTACCTATCCTTCTGCACCCCTACCTTCTACCACCACTACACCCCAAGTCTCTTCTTTTACCTACAAACTTTGCAACTTCTCTGAACCCCGACCCGACATTCGACGAATTGCTAACATTCTACGAACCTTTCTCCCAGCCACATCCATCATCCAATTAATCCCGCAACCCCATGGCATCATTCTCAAGACTCGAGGTGATGCCAAAGCCACCCTCATTAACAAGATGGGCCTAGCCCGCCTAGGAGACCGTGTCACTCTTGAACTCCTCCCACCCAAATCATCTCCTCTCCCCCCCCCCCCCTTCATCCGACGCCCACCCCTCCTCTCTGTGGTCATCTACGGTGTAGATATTACCTACTCCGATAGTGACGTACTTCAGGAACTACAATACCACAACCCCAATATCACTAAAGCGATCCGCATCAAAAATCCCCAAGGCCCTACCTCACTTGTACGGGTCCTCACTGCAGACCGTACAACCATCGACCATCTCCTCTCTGAGGGCGCCTATATTTATTGGCAGCGCCACAGAGTGGAGCCCTCACGTACTTCAACCCCTGCCCCTCTACGTTGTGACCGATGTCAGGTCTTTAACTCGCATTCAACCGAACACTGCCCTATTCGACAACCGGTTTGTGCACATTGCGGCCAACCCCACGCTACCCGCCACTGCCCTAACCTTCAACTTCCCCCTAAATGTACTGTCCCCGTTTACCTGGATAGTAAGCTGTCAGATATCCGCCCCCTCAATCGGATTGCCAATTATCAATCGCACCGGCACAGTTACATCAATGAAAATGGCACTGACAGATACTATCGAGATAAGAGCACAGAAGTTCACAGGAAATCATTGTGGAACACACCAAAATAGACGGGGTTCATACTTACCGTTACTTACCTCTTAATTATCTCGGGGTTTGAGTTGACAACAGGATCACTAAAGTCTGTTCACACAATAACCTCCACCATGACATTTAAAAATGAACCAGAACGAAGACGAGAACTTTGAACTGTACAAAAGCTTTATTTCAAATAAAGGGTATGATTTTACTAACACAACAAAAACAACGTGGCTATCAGTAGCCCAAGTCAATCTGACTACGTCCTCCTATATGACTTGCAAAATTATCATACAACATGATATAAAACATTTTAGCTCCCAAGAGCTTCAAATAACGTAATATTCATAACACTATTGGATTGGAGAAGGACGTCAGGGTGTGACATATATATAGAGCATTTGGTTTCCTTTTAATAAACATGAGAATGGTATTTATAGTCGCAAGGCCAAATTGTGTACGACCTCACTCTCTGAGAACCATATGTTGGCACAGCTGCGGGCTACCCTCAGCCTGTTGCATACTGGTCAAATGCACTCCCTTCTCACATGCTAAGTTACGTAAGAGTACAGCTTGCTCTCTCAAACTTTTAAATGTCTTACAAGACAACTCACATTATATTTACGCAAATCTTTCAAGTACTTTACTCACATCCTATTGGATCATTATATTAATTTCTTAAACTTGTTAACTTCAATCCAAATGTTTAATTAGCTCTTAAATGTTTATAACAAAATCACATAAATTATTTATAACAATTAGAAATTGTTTATAATATTTGTCAAAGACAATAAAAATATTATAAGCACGCCTTTAACATCACTCTCGTTCCATATTATTTTCAAAAATATTTACAGCAATTATTTACAATATTAACATTTAAATTGTTTAAATTATTCATTTAATAAATACATTAGCCACATGTTCATTCGGTTGGTAATTTTCATAATCGTGATTAATATAATCGACCAATGAAGGTTAGTTATACATGTTAATGTCACAATCTGGTTTAATAAAGGTTTTAATAATGATTTGTGACGGCAACCTTCATTCAAAATCTTATCTCAAATTCTTTCAAAACTCGTGTTAATTATAACAGTAAATCACTTGATTAATTTTCAACGAACTATGACAATCTTACTCCAGCGGAAAATCCTTCGCTAACAAGTTAATGCACAATCTGCATTAAAAATATGCCCAAAATTCATCATATATTAATCTATATGGCATTAAAACTTTCACATAACTTACAAAACTTCCACAAATAATTCTTTAACATTTATTCCTGTGGGAACCTCCTTCATATTCAAGGGCATTATACCTCAGCGACTTTCAACACGCGCTGCACTAGCGATTATACATTCATAGTTCCACTTAAAATTTTTATAATCATTAATAGTTTCAAAACTGTTTTTCTATAACCTTCGTGGATTTCATTCATGAACCGAAATGAAGTCAAAACTTGCCAATCACAAACAAACTTAATAGTGAATACGCTTATATACGCCTGTCTGGTCTATCAAAATTTAAGATTAACATCTTAAAAGAAAATTGTAGTATAAAAATACTATCATCAAATAAAGTGCGACTAAAATGCAAAGTAGTCGAATAGAATCCAATTAGACTGGGGAATGCAAACATCGTTATATAAATCTCTAATTGAGAAAAACTCCTAACAAAAATACTTGACTTTAATGCATTCAATAATTCATTATTAAAGTTAATCTTTCACAAAAGTGTCTATAATGCAATGTTCATTCATAACTGACGATAAATGTCTGTGTTGCAATCAATACAAATAACGACTAGTATTTCCAAGATCGTCGACAACGTAAGAGATTTTAACGCTCTAAAATCATTTAAATGTTCTTCCTTCTTGATGATGACAGAAAATTGGTCAAAGTAATTAAACTGGGGTTGAATTACTTTAATAAAATGACACGCTGTCTGAATTTAAATCTGCCATAAAAATCATTAACTTACAGTCAAATCGTGACTACAAAAAAAAATATTAATTACTGAAAAATCCAAATATCAGTCTCAACTGATTCAAAATCGTTAACTATGCCCATGACATAACAATGTCTTAATAAATCGTCGAAAAATGCAAAACTCATCAAGGTGTACTGAGAATAAGAATCTCAACAAGAAAATAGGGCAAAATACATGAGGATAAAAATATGGGAAAAATGGTTGCTCAAACATTATTAGTAAACTCAAATACAATAAACGTTCACGACTACCTTATCTGCCGATTGACGTTCCAGAGGAAAATTCCCCAAAGAAGACTGCTGATGGATCCATTTCACCATGTTAAAGCTGAGCTCCATCCTCGAAATAGGAAATAGCACCCTCGGAGAATCGAACTGCTTCCTTCTCCGTAAATCGCTCTGCTCCTCGAAGACGAATAGACATCCTTCCGGCAATAATCTTCATTGTGAGTCGGGATATCCCTGACCTCTCTTGAAAAATTCCCTGAAGTTCCAGTAGACAATCGCCATGAAGTTTTGTAGAAATTTCCGAAGAAATTATTCATATTCAGAGTATGAAATTGTTTCTATGGCTGTTCGATGGTTTTCAGCCTTTAATTACGAAACATGGGTGTAGATGGTATTCACCGCATGTTCGCTCTTGTGTGGAATAGCAATTAGCGAAGTTCCATGTCGCTATCTTACTCCATTGAAGTATGTCCCAATTGCAATAAGCCCTTTTAGCCTTCCATCTGCTCTTCGGTTGTAGTGTCAGAAGAACAAACTGCCGTATTCAATTGCTCCATTATACTGTATCGTTCTGTAACCAAGCAATCTGAAGTCTTTCTATTCCACTCGCAGCGTCAGCCGTTGCGTTGATTCTGGCTATACAAAAGTGCTTCTCTTGTGGCGAGATAATCACTTTTGTCAGTCGTATAAAACTGCTAATATCTTTTAAACTAATCGGTCGAAATTGTTCAGCTTTTCTCTATTACTTTATGAAGCACAGCACAATACAATTAGCTTATCGGTGACCGCTAACTGTTCGAAGCTAAACTTGTAGAAGCTTTCTAAGGTCCGTTTCAACTTCACCTAGTTTGACTTGGATCTCGTTAATATAGTGGCCTCGCCACGCGTTATAAAGACGATTCTTTTCACTGCTGTTCACTTCGACGTCTCACTATAATGAATGTATAAGAAAAGAACTTTCACAATAGACTTCGATGATCTGAGAATGAGATCTCAGAATGATCAGAGAACGAAAGAGGCTCCTCTCTTCTGCGCAAGCCCTTTTATTAACTTCACGAGGGGCGTTTCCATCCCTTCCAAAGCGTGATACTACGTCATCGCTAGAAGTTCCAACTTCGTTAATACATGACGGATTTTCAAAATTCAAAAACTGAAAATAAATTTCACCAAACTTCCAAATCAATGCTTTTACTGCAAATGGATTTCCACAATTCTGCATTCCAAAAGTAATAAAAATACCATAGTTTCAGCAATCTCCGTCTTCCTTTAAACTATCGTTCATTGGTTCAAGCCTCCCCTCCAATAGCATAGTTTCTTCCTCAGCAGAATTCCTCGTTTCCTGCGACTGCGTCGTAAATCTTGGAACATTCTCGACTAAATGCTGACGTCACTGAGAATCTCAGCTCAAGTAGCCTGCTGGCATAACATTTACGTCATCCGTGCTTACGTCATGACTACCCACGTCATAACTATGACAGCCATAACTCTAATTATAATTTCAAATATAGCCACCGTGGTCTCTACATAATTCAATTACGGGGGCATTCTCCTCTCACCACGTTTTAAAAACAGTTGCAAATTGTTTTTAAACTCAATGTTACAAGTATCTCAACTCTCTTGAACACGAAATTGAATTTTTACTGGCTTACTCTAGTATCATATTTCCTCTATGTTCCTTAATCATGAATTTCTTCTACTCTGGGTTGTGTGGTTAATGTATTCTTTCCTCTCTACTTTCTCTTCTGACCAGTATTTCTATTTTCTAAGTTCTGCTGGCTCGTAGAAGGCCCAGGATCGATTACAACATCCTGCCTTTTCTTTTGATTGTCAGCTTCTTTATCCCTTAATTCTTTTAAGTATTGCTGGCTTTCCTTCTCTCTTTGCTGATACTGATCAGGTGTCATAACCTGACCTTGAGTATTCTGGTTTCTATTTTGGTTTTGGTTATTCCTATTATAGTTACGGTTATACCCATTATTGTTGTAATATCTGCCTCTTCCATTGTAGTTTCCTCGGTTGTTGTTCCAACCTCTTCTCTGTTGATACGGTCGGTAACCTTGTGATCTGTAATTTCTAAACTGATTATTCCTGTGAGGACCTACATTGTCAGTTTTCTCCTCCTCTGGCTTGTCAGTTTGTTGGACTTGGTCCATATATACCGTATTGATTTCTTTAAATTCCTGCCTTTGACCTTTCTGGACTACGTTAGGCATTGGACTTGTGTAGTCTAACCTTCTTAGTAATTCATCCATGCTGGATAAATCCCTGATGTTGGACGAAATTATAAGTCTCCTCACCTCAACTGGCAGCATACGAGAAATCGCATCTATTAGTTGCTCCGTGGACAATGGGGGTTGCAAAAATCTCAAGCGGGACAACTGACTCGTAAAGAAATCAGCGTACCTCGTTGGAAGAGTACCTGAGTATTTTCTTGAATACACCTCCGCTCTTAACGAATTCTGCGCTTCTATGGACCAAAATCGTTTGATTAATGCCTCTGCAAACTCGTCAAAGTTACTGAATGTGTATCTAAATACGCGAAACCATTCAAGGGGTCCTCCAATCAGATATCTCTCTACTATCTTCATCTCTCTCTCTCTGGGAATGTGAGCTTCGATGAAATAATCTTTGAGATTCCTTACATACTCTATAGGTGTCAAACTATCAGTGTTACTGAATTTTTTTGGTTTGTCGTCGAAATTCCTGATGACCGTCACGTTCCTCGGATATGAATCCGGATAGTTTTTCCCACTATCTCGGTAGTTCCACTCAGGTTCCATATTCCTCTCGTCATCCTCCTCTCTGAATCTGGATACACGTTCTTCAGGAGTCACGTCTCTTTCTTCCGGCTCTAGGTTATGTCTTCTAGTATAATTCCTATTCAATTCGCAAGCTAAGCCTTCTGTATCCTTGTCGGTGATTTCTGTTAAGACTTTCTTGATTATCTCTTCTTTGTAGTCCTGCATTAAACTAGCCTCTCCTAACTTCAAATTTTTCAGTTTACTCGTCGTTTCATTTACATCCGAGACAACTTTATGAATTTGATCCTCTAATGTAGATTTTAAAGTTTGCATGTCCTGATCTAGTTGTGTTCTATCGTCAACTTGTTTTTCGGATAGCGAATTTATCCTGACGCTTAAATCTTTCCTAATCTGTACTACTTCATTGTTAATTTCTATCTGCGTACTGGCAAGTTTTCTTTCAATCCTTTCCTGAATTTGGGTTACATGTTCCCCACTTGACTTATTCCACTCGTCTTTCCATACCGCTACGTTTGCTGTTAACATTTCGGCTATGTCTACTTCGATATCCTCTTTTAATACTCTATTGTGGTCTAATACCTGTGTTCTCATGACCTCTACATCATACTTCAACTCTGCTAAAGACGTTGTTGTTCTAACTGATTCATCGACTAACCTAGTCGCTAATGCAGTTATATTACGCGTACAAAGAGTTTTTGAGTTTTCGATGTCTTCCCTGACTTTATTTACATCAGTTTGGACTTTAGTCATATCTACGAAAACTGTGTTGACCTCTACCTGAATCTTAGTTATGTCACTTTGCACCTCAGTTATATCCGCACGAACGTTATTAATGTCTACCTGAACATTGGATACATCAGTTCTAGCTTTTTGAATTTCTTTTTGGACTTCCTCGACCTTGTCTTGGACAGTCGCTACATCGTTTTTGACAACAACTACTTCGGCTCTAGCACAAGAAATATCCCCTCGGACATTAGCTACATCTAGATTTAACATTGTAAGGTCTTTCTGTACCTTAGACACATCAAATTTAACATCATCAACACTTTTATGCACAATAGACACATCTTTATGGACATTAGACACGTCTGTACGCATGTCCGTTACAGTATTCTCAATTCCTAGGGTATTAATCTGTAAACGCGACATATTATCCTCCAAATTAGCAGCACTAGTCTGAAGAACCTTCAAACTTTCACCCATGCTAGCTTTCAAATTACTAGCATTCTCCTCCATTCGACTAGTATTCCTGGCTTCCATCTCCTTCATACTACTATTCAAATTACTAGCATTCTCCTCCATTCTTGCATTCAAATTAGCAGACAAATTACTAACATTCTCCTCCATTCTTGCATTCAAATTAGCGGACAAATTACTATTATTCTCCTTCATGCTTTCAATCAACATCTGCTTCATACTGCGATTCATGTTAGCAGACATCTCCTCTAACATTTTCTTCAAACTTTCATCTGCCATTACAATATTATTCAAAAATGGATTGCTGTAGGGACATACATCAAAAGAGCAAAATAACAACATTTGAGCAACACTTTTCACCATATATAATTTTGATCAATTTTCTGTCTTAAATCTAACTTATAACTACCTTATAATTAACCTTCGAAGATACTTCATGTTGAAACAAACTCAAGCACATGTTCAAATTTCTTTGGCTCATTTTAAAATATCCTAACACAAATAATTTACATTTACAATCCAAATAATTAATTTTATCTTTAATATGACTAAAATGTCATAAGCCGGTCAAATAAAATAAGATTCCAGATTATAGGCGATTTTTCTAAGTTTCCAGCCTATTTAACCTTTCTCAAGTTGTATAAGATCTGATCTTTTCTGAGTGTAATTTTCCTAACACAATACAACATTTAATTCCTATATAATCACACTCTTAAATACTACAATTGGCCTAGACATCTAACAAAGAATCAACCTCTTTATTTGAGTCTAATCGAACCTCACGTTTTAGGTTTGCCACTCTTTTTGGCGTTCAACCTGGTAATCCAGTTATGTTGAATCGAGCCCCAACGTTTTAGGTGCGCCAATCTTTCTGTTGTTCAACCTGGTGATCCAGTGTTGTTGAACATGCCCCACACGTTGACTGCGCCAATCTTTCTGTTGACTCAGCCCCACGTTCTTGGGTCGCCAATCTTTCTATTGTTCACAGGAAATCATTGTGGAACACACCAAAATAGACGGGGTTCATACTTACCGTTACTTACCTCTTAATTATCTCGGGGTTTGAGTTGACAACAGGATCACTAAAGTCTGTTCACACAATAACCTCCACCATGACATTTAAAAATGAACCAGAACGAAGACGAGAACTTTGAACTGTACAAAAGCTTTATTTCAAATAAAGGGTATGATTTTACTAACACAACAAAAACAACGTGGCTATCAGTAGCCCAAGTCAATCTGACTACGTCCTCCTATATGACTTGCAAAATTATCATACAACATGATATAAAACATTTTAGCTCCCAAGAGCTTCAAATAACGTAATATTCATAACACTATTGGATTGGAGAAGGACGTCAGGGTGTGACATATATATAGAGCATTTGGTTTCCTTTTAATAAACATGAGAATGGTATTTATAGTCGCAAGGCCAAAGTGTGTACGACCTCACTCTCTGAGAACCATATGTTGGCACAGCTGCGGGCTACCCTCAGCCTGTTGCATACTGGTCAAATGCACTCCCTTCTCACATGCTAAGTTACGTAAGAGTACAGCTTGCTCTCTCAAACTTTTAAATGTCTTACAAGACAACTCACATTATATTTACGCAAATCTTTCAAGTACTTTACTCACATCCTATTGGATCATTATATTAATTTCTTAAACTTGTTAACTTCAATCCAAATGTTTAATTAGCTCTTAAATGTTTATAACAAAATCACATAAATTATTTATAACAATTAGAAATTGTTTATAATATTTGTCAAAGACAATAAAAATATTATAAGCACGCCTTTAACATCACTCTCGTTCCATATTATTTTCAAAAATATTTACAGCAATTATTTACAATATTAACATTTAAATTGTTTAAATTATTAATTTAATAAATACATTAGCCACATGTTCATTCGGTTGGTAATTTTCATAATCGTGATTAATATAATCGACCAATGAAGGTTAGTTATACATGTTAATGTCACAATCTGGTTTAATAAAGGTTTTAATAATGATTTGTGACGGCAACCTTCATTCAAAATCTTATCTCAAATTCTTTCAAAACTCGTGTTAATTATAACAGTAAATCACTTGATTAATTTTCAACGAACTATGACAATCTTACTCCAGCGGAAAATCCTTCGCTAACAAGTTAATGCACAATCTGCATTAAAAATATGCCCAAAATTCATCATATATTAATCTATATGGCATTAAAACTTTCACATAACTTACAAAACTTCCACAAATAATTCTTTAACATTTATTCCTGTGGGAACCTCCTTCATATTCAAGGGCATTATACCTCAGCGACTTTCAACACGCGCTGCACTAGCGATTATACATTCATAGTTCCACTTAAAATTTTTATAATCATTAATAGTTTCAAAACTGTTTTTCTATAACCTTCGTGGATTTCATTCATGAACCGAAATGAAGTCAAAACTTGCCAATCACAAACAAATTTAATAGTGAATACGCTTATATACGCCTGTCTGGTCTATCAAAATTTAAGATTAACATCTTAAAAGAAAATTGTAGTATAAAAATACTATCATCAAATAAAGTGCGACTAAAATGCAAAGTAGTCGAATAGAATCCAATTAGACTGGGGAATGCAAACATCGTTATATAAATCTCTAATTGAGAAAAACTCCTAACAAAAATACTTGACTTTAATGCATTCAATAATTCATTATTAAAGTTAATCTTTCACAAAAGTGTCTATAATGCAATGTTCATTCATAACTGACGATAAATGTCTGTGTTGCAATCAATACAAATAACGACTAGTATTTCCAAGATCGTCGACAACGTAAGAGATTTTAACGCTCTAAAATCATTTAAATGTTCTTCCTTCTTGATGATGACAGAAAATTGGTCAAAGTAATTAAACTGGGGTTGAATTACTTTAATAAAATGACACGCTGTCTGAATTTAAATCTGCCATAAAAATCATTAACTTACAGTCAAATCTTGACTACAAAAAAAAAATATTAATTACTGAAAAATCCAAATATCAGTCTCAACTGATTCAAAATCGTTAACTATGGCCATGACATAACAATGTCTTAATAAATCGTCGAAAAATGCAAAACTCATCAAGGTGTACTGAGAATAAGAATCTCAACAAGAAAATAGGGCAAAATACATGAGGATAAAAATATGGGAAAAATGGTTGCTCAAACATTATTAGTAAACTCAAATACAATAAACGTTCACGACTACCTTATCTGCCGATTGACGTTCCAGAGGAAAATTCCCCAAAGAAGACTGCTGATGGATCCATTTCACCATGTTAAAGCTGAGCTCCATCCTCGAAATAGGAAATAGCACCCTCGGAGAATCGAACTGCTTCCTTCTCCGTAAATCGCTCTGCTCCTCGAAGACGAATAGACATCCTTCCGGCAATAATCTTCATTGTGAGTCGGGATATCCCTGACCTCTCTTGAAAAATTCCCTGAAGTTCCAGTAGACAATCGCCATGAAGTTTTGTAGAAATTTCCGAAGAAATTATTCATATTCAGAGTATGAAATTGTTTCTATGGCTGTTCGATGGTTTTCAGCCTTTAATTACGAAACATGGGTGTAGATGGTATTCACCGCATGTTCGCTCTTGTGTGGAATAGCAATTAGCGAAGTTCCATGTCGCTATCTTACTCCATTGAAGTATGTCCCAATTGCAATAAGCCCTTTTAGCCTTCCATCTGCTCTTCGGTTGTAGTGTCAGAAGAACAAACTGCCGTATTCAATTGCTCCATTATACTGTATCGTTCTGTAACCAAGCAATCTGAAGTCTTTCTATTCCACTCGCAGCGTCAGCCGTTGCGTTGATTCTGGCTATACAAAAGTGCTTCTCTTGTGGCGAGATAATCACTTTTGTCAGTCGTATAAAACTGCTAATATCTTTTAAACTAATCGGTCGAAATTGTTCAGCTTTTCTCTATTACTTTATGAAGCACAGCACAATACAATTAGCTTATCGGTGACCGCTAACTGTTCGAAGCTAAACTTGTAGAAGCTTTCTAAGGTCCGTTTCAACTTCACCTAGTTTGACTTGGATCTCGTTAATATAGTGGCCTCGCCACGCGTTATAAAGACGATTCTTTTCACTGCTGTTCACTTCGACGTCTCACTATAATGAATGTATAAGAAAAGAACTTTCACAATAGACTTCGATGATCTGAGAATGAGATCTCAGAATGATCAGAGAACGAAAGAGGCTCCTCTCTTCTGCGCAAGCCCTTTTATTAACTTCACGAGGGGCGTTTCCATCCCTTCCAAAGCGTGATACTACGTCATCGCTAGAAGTTCCAACTTCGTTAATACATGACGGATTTTCAAAATTCAAAAACTGAAAATAAATTTCACCAAACTTCCAAATCAATGCTTTTACTGCAAATGGATTTCCACAATTCTGCATTCCAAAAGTAATAAAAATACCATAGTTTCAGCAATCTCCGTCTTCCTTTAAACTATCGTTCATTGGTTCAAGCCTCCCCTCCAATAGCATAGTTTCTTCCTCAGCAGAATTCCTCGTTTCCTGCGACTGCGTCGTAAATCTTGGAACATTCTCGACTAAATGCTGACGTCACTGAGAATCTCAGCTCAAGTAGCCTGCTGGCATAACATTTACGTCATCCGTGCTTACGTCATGACTACCCACGTCATAACTATGACAGCCATAACTCTAATTATAATTTCAAATATAGCCACCGTGGTCTCTACATAATTCAATTACGGGGGCAGTACCCAATGCCAAGAAACCCACCCCGCCTACTCCCACCGATGCCCCAACCGCCCGACAGTCGACAAATCGAAACCTGAATTAACTGCCCCTGTCCGCACCATTGATCCCATTACACCCCCTCAATCATCTGTTTCCCCCTGCCCCCCATCTATCGAGGATATGATCCGTTTCCAGGCCATATGCCTGCAGAACCTTCTCCCTTTCGAACGACCCCGGGTACTGGAAATTCTTAATTTTGCTGCTCGTACCACGTTTGGCCTAAGCATGCAGGCCACTACTTCGGGACAAAAAGTCCATTTTCTATTCAGGCCAATGAACAATGTTTAATTTAATAATGGCTTTATACCACAATAGAGTTGCATCTGTTGGTATCCTCTACTTTAACATTTGCTCCCTACCCGCTAACCGTCCTGTTCTTGATCTTCTCATCCAAACCTATAACCCTGCTATATTTTTACTCAACGAGACTTTCCTCAAACCTACTCATCACCCCATATTCCCTCACTATACCCTCTATCGTGCCGACCGTCCCAATATAGCTCGTGGAGGGGTAGCTATAGGTGTTCATAACCTATTTCCCTCCCGCCTACTCCAACCGCAACGATTCCTCCATATTCCAGAATTCCTGTCTGTCATGGTATACTTTCCCTCCACTCCAGTAATAGTCGCCACAACATATAGTTCCCCAAGATCATCCCCTCCTCTAGATTATTTTAATTTTATAGATGCCAATTTTCGTCACTATGTGTTTGCTGCCGACATTAATATAAATAGTCTCCTGATCCATGACAGACGCCACCTGGAAGACATTATTAATACCATGAATGGACACCATATACCCATTCCTCCCCACACCATGATGCGAACGCAGTCCACCCCTGAAATTACAATAGTCTCTTCTACACTAGCCCACAACTGCTCCATCCAACTCGCAGGCATCGGCAGTAATGACCATGACCCCTTCTTTATTAAGCTTCCCTCTCTTGCCCTCCCCCGTTCCCCCTCAGAACCTCCCCCATAATTTATGAGACCTAATTATTTAAAAACAAACTGGGAAGCTTATCGCTCTTTTATCAAAGAATCTCTTTCCGAGGCAATAATCCCACAAAATGGCAATGAATTACAAACTCTGATTACCCTCTTGGAGACCACCCTAACTAACGCTGACCTACTTCACATCCCCAAGACCAAAATTACTCCGAGCAAGCCGCCTATTCCGGCCAAAGCGATCCAACTTCTCAAACTCTCTCGCAGCTATTATAGGGCCTACCTAAGGACATTTGACCCAGACTTACTGACGAAACACAGACAATACCAACGACATGCCAGGTCCTATATAAAAGCCATTAAGAAAAAGAAGTGGATCGACGCCTGCTCGAGCCTAGCTCAGGAACATAAAGCTCGCCCCTTCTGGAACAAATTCAAACTCCTCACTGGTCAAAAAACCTCGAAAAGCCAGTACCCCATCCAAGGGCCCAACGGCCATTTATTCTCTGACCAAGACAAAGCAGACACCTTTGCCAAATACTTTACTGACATCTACAGCGACGCACCCCAAATTCGACACAACTACTCAGACTATAAGGCCGTTAGCGAGCTAACAGACCCCCAACTCCCCCACCTGACCCCCAGTTTTGACCATCTTCCGACATTAAATCCCATTTCACCACTGAACCAACCTATAACGGCAGACGACATTAAGTTCCAGCTAGGCAAAAGACGAAATACTGCTCCCGGAACAGACGGGGTGGTATATCTCCATATCAAACAAGCTCCCCTCATCTTCCTCCACTTTCTAGCCAATGCCTATACATTCATTCTATATACAGGTAACTTCCCTTCACACTGGAAGACAGCCAAAATTATACTCTTCCTTAAACCTGGTAAACCCCCGTCATTACTGTCATCCTATCGGCCGATCAGCCTGCTCTCTGTTTTTTCTAAACTCTTTGAAGCAATTATTGCCCGCCGCCTCTACGCCTTCCTAAACACCTCCAACATCTTTCCCCCATCTCAAGCAGGATTTCGTCCCAAATTCTCCACCGAAACTCAAATATTTCGATTAGTAAGCCTCGTCACTCCTCACATCAATTCCGGGTTTCCTGCAGCCCTACTCCTACTAGATCTTGAAAAGGCCTTCGATCTAGTATGGCAAAGAGGTCTCATTTTTAAATTATTTAATCTCAACCTTCCCCTCTCAATGGTTCGTCTACTTAGTAACTTCTTATTAGACAGACGGGCCTTCATTCAAATCCGCTCTGCGTCGTCGCATACATTTACCCTATTCTCAGGTGTTCCACAAGGCTCACCAATTTCCCCTCTCCTCTACCTCATCTATGTGCACGATATGCCCCAACCTAACCAATTTTCCCACCTTTTCCAATTTGCAGACGACACTGCCATCCTCACATTTGCCAATAATTTAACTACTCTCTCCGTTCGCCTGCAAACATTCCTAAATACACTGATTACTTGGCTATCTAAATGGCACCTCAGCATTAACATTGCAAAAACCCAATTAATCGTCTTTGGCTTCCACAATCCCATCAGCCACTACAACCCATTTTTCATAAAGATTTACAACGAAGTCATTACCCCTTCCAGCCAAGCAGTATATTTGGGAATAACCTTAAATCGTCGCCTTTCTTGGAGACCTCATCTCCTCCAACAAGCACAAAGAGCTCGCCAACGGATGCAACTCTTACGTAAACTGAAAGGAACCTCTTGGGGCCTTAACGCCCTCCAAATTATTTTCACATTTAAAACTTTTATCCGCCCGCTTTTGAGTTATTGTTCCTTGGCCTGGATTGGGGCTACTTTGCCTCAATATAAAATTATTAGATCAATGGAACACCTTGCATTGAAGGTGGCATTTGGCCTTCCTCTTGCCTACGACAGCAATCTTATCAATTACCCCAAGACTCTCCCTCCAATATTCCATCATCTCCACAAACTCCGACTACGAACCCTCCAGACATTAGTTACTAATCGACTTCCACTGACATATGACATTTTAATGACACCAGTTACCCGGAGGCAACGTCGCCGATCGATTCCCCTTCCCCAAAGCTTGGCACTACAAATTCTCCATCATGATGCCCATCCAAACATCACACACCTCATCCCACCTGACACATACCCACCCTAAACTACAATCATCTCATCCCAATGTCACAAACCGGCGTCATTTACTTAGTCATTATTTACAAAGTCATTAATTTATCTACACTACACTTTTTAAAATTCTACTAAACCAACCAAATCCCTGGCCCTGTGGTTTAATCTGCCTGAGGAGTAAAGGTTATACCAGCTCGCTCGGGGTGATGGGCCACGGTCAGGGGAACCCTAAACTTCTTAACTTCTCATACAGTACCTGACATCTGTCACTACCCCCCCCCCCCCCCTTCCCTCCCCTTCATCCTCCTTCATTCCCCCCCACCCACCTTTCCCCTCTTTCCCTCTACACCACCTACGCTTCTTCTTCGACCATCAAGAGAGAAGACAATATGACATCAACTGACAACTACGTAAAGAACTATTTCACTACCATCTCAAACCTTCTACAGTGTATTTTCTAGACAAATTTTGATACTTCTGTTATATTTTATACTATTTTGTTCATCAAGAAAACATCAAGACATTATTGACAAATTGTAATTTTTGATATCTATATTTTTTGTACAAATTCTTTTATAAATAAAAAGGTGGTATTTCGTAGGTGCTCTGAGCGAGCCGCAAGGAGTCTTGCCCTGGGGGGCCTTGTTGATCCGGTGCCCCACTAAATGACAAATCACTTAATCTCCCCTTTTCCTCCAATTAAAGTACAATCTCCTTTTTACAGTTCTTGCCCCATGGTCGAAGATCACCTAGTTGTGATGGCGGCCAGCTATCCTGGGAGGGCTCTTTGCCCTCCTTCGGAGGGCAAACCAACCCCTGATGATGATGATGATGATGATGATGATGATGAAAAAGAGGGAACGAATCTCACTTAAATGATACGGCTCTATCCTATGAGTGGATAACAATTTTTGAAGACCGGGGTGTACTATGGGTAACCTACCTCAACGTTGGTTAATATTGGCACCAACTTAGAAGTTTCGAGACAATCTGGTCAAGTCTTCAGGATAATATCCCTCCGCGCATCTCCTCTCTCTCTCTATGTCCCTTCTTGTGTTTCCGGCATGGTTGCCATCCCTCACCTACTACATACTTATAAAATCATTTGTTTTCATCTTTTACACAACTTCTCTCCTCTTTTATTACCATTGAAGAAATTTATTGGTGATTCAAGATTTACATGTTGAACTTTGTGCAATAGTAACAGTGTTGCCAACCTTTCAGCTAAATTCGCCATAATTTCGAATCACTCGGGTACTCTTTTGCCTCTCAAACAAGGTTTGTACAAAACAAATTTTAATATAATATCAAGTTCGTACTGAATTACTCTGCGTATCGTTCCAAATACCACTAAAATCTATATTCACGCACAATTCATCACAATGAAAAACAAGATGGTAAAGCTCCCAATTAACGTGAAAATAAATAAAATATATTCATAAATTTTTACAAAGGAAATCCTCAGATGTAATCTAGCCAACTTATGGAAACAGCAAAATATGCTGGGAAATGTTGTGCACCAAAAACAAGCAGAAAAGTGGGAACTATTCAGTAGCGCGTTAGCCTCTTCACAGACCAAAACATCAAAGGGACCGCTTAGGTCTTGAGGTGACTAGAGGTATAGTCGCTGGTGGGAACCATATACAACCATTTGTCACGGTCTCCCTAAAATCACACTATTTTCCTGCTTGATCCAGAGCAATTGCACCCTGTACTATGCAGGCTAACTTAACGAAACTACGTAAATAACGGGGAGGTTTTCGAGCGACCTTTCCCAATTGCATGGCGGCTACCGATTGGTATTCTAACCAGCGGAATTGTAACTAATGGGACATTAGTAGTGGGGTAGTGAGAGAGCTGCTCCACTTAGGAAGTTGTGAGCCCCTGCGACCTTGGATTGGAAGGAGCCATGCTAGGAGGGGGTGCTTGGATTCGTTTTTTTCGTCTCGACGTGCTCTTTACGGGAATGTAGGTGTCGAAAAGGTGAACATAGGGTTTTGGGTCTAAAAATGCGTTTTTCACATTTTTGACGATTTTTGGAAAACGGGCCATGCTAGGAGGGCGTGCTTGGATTCGTTTTTTTTCGTCTCGTCGTGCTCTTTACGGGAATGTAGGTGCCGAAAAGGTTGAACTTAGGGTTTCGGGTCTAAAAATGCGTTTTTCACATTTTTGACGATTTTTGGAAAACCGGGCCATGCTAGGAGGGCGTGCTTGGATTCGTTTTTTTTTTCGTCTCGTCGTGCTCTTTACGGGAATGTAGGTGTCGAAAAGGTGAACATAGGGTTTTGGGTCTAAAAATGCGTCTTTCACATTTTTGCCGATTTTTGGAAAACGGGCCATGCTAGGAGGGCGTGCTTTGATTCGTTTTTTTTCGTTTCGTCGTGCTCTTTACGGGAATGTAGGTATCGAAAAGGTGAACTTTGGGTTTTGAGTCTAAAAATGCGTTTTTCACATTTTTGCCGATTTTTGGAAAACGGAAAACGTGATGATGACGTGTGTGATAGTATATTTCGTTTTAATGTCCTTTTTACGGAGATGTAGGTATGGAAAAGGTAAAAAGCTGGAAACACGATTTTTGATGTAAAAATGGGTTTTTGTGATTTTCCCTCATATTGCGAAAACAGAAAACGTGAGGATGACGTGCGTGATAGTATTTTTTTCGTCTCAATGTCCTCTTTACGGGGATATAGATATGAAAAAGGTAAAAAGCTGGAAACATGGTTCTTTATGGAAAATGTGTTTTTGTGATTTTCCCTCATATTGTGAAAACCGAAAACGTGAGAATGACGTGTGTGATAGTATTTTTTTCGTCTCTTTATTCTCTTTACGGGAATATAGATATGGAAAAGGTAAAAAGCTGGAAACATGGTTTTCTGATGGAAAAGGTGTTTTTTTGTTCATTTTCGCGTTATTTGGAAAACGAATGAGGCGATTTTTATGATGGGCATGTCGATGTATTTGTGTCGTTGTTCTGTTTACGGGAATGTAGGTATGGAAAAGCTGAAATCATGGTTTCCGTCATTTTTTTTGAGATCGTTGAGGAAAACGGGGAAAAAAGTAAGAAACCAGATTTGAAGTCACGTTATGCATTATTATTATTATTTGTCATGGCTGGTCAGGGCTCACACGCAGAGAGAGGACTTGCTTGATGAAATGAGAATTGAAAGCATTGAGGCTGACCCACGGCGAGCCAGACAAGACAAGGGGTCTTATCATCGTACGTGCCTCGCAGCAGAGAGAGATAACAGCCATTTGTTCGCATGCAGGTGGCTGTTATCTGACCCAGACGTGTAACTCGATCTTGCAATGCAGAACATACAGCTCTGTCGAAAAGCTGATCATTGCATTCCCACGCACACTCATGCAGAGTTTGCAAAGCTTGTGAGAATCAGTCTGACTTGTGCGCTCCATGACATCCTACTCGTAGGAACAAGAAAAAGTAATGTGTTAACTTTGCATCTTGTTGAGGAGACATATATGTTCTGAGGCTAAGAGAGACTCATCATTCTTGTGTTCATCTTTGAAGGTGACGGATGCAAGTGCCTTATGCTCTTTGTAAAAAATTACGTGAACCGCGGCCATACTTGTACTAAGGTAGGTTCATTATTGTTAATTATGACATGATTGGTTTTATTGTTATTTTGTGTATGCGTGAAAATTAAGTTAGTGACTGATGGTATTTTTTTTTGGGATTTCGTTTGTTGCAGATTTTAAAAAAACGTCATTAAGTCTGGGAATGCAGACAGACAGTGACAGTGGCAGTGGCGGCAAAGAGCACATTTGCTGAAAGCATTATAATTCATTATATGGTGAATACATGTTGTTCCATTATTTTGTTGTTGTTGTTGTTGTTAAATGTATGCCATTTATTTCACGGAAATTTATAAACTTATGGCGTGTATTTATTATTGTTTCAGAATGAAGACGTGTATGGAGTGAATAGGTTTTTCACTACCTTGACGCTTTCGATATTTAAAAAAAGGTGAGCTATGAATATACAGTAGATTAATTCTTTTCTTTGTAAATGACTTTGTTATTTTCGAGTGAGTGTCTTATTTATGTGTGCACACTTGAAACCTTTTGTTTTTAGCAAGTTTTATGAATGAATGAATGAATTAATGAATGAATGCACATGTTTAATGTATATAACCATGACTAATAACGGATTGTATTGGTTTGTTTTTCAGATAAATCATTGGAAACAAAAACAAGATAAACCTTGTCGCTGATACTAAAACTACAGCAACCTTGAAGGTTATCATTTCCTGCTGGGGGCCCAATTGCTACAACCATTGTGTACCTGTGAACGTGATTGTGTGCCAGTCAGTAAAAAAGCGATAAGTGTGGCCGTTTGGAATTGCAGATTTTGGATTAACCTATTTTAAGGTTGCACGTTTATTAGTCCATTTTATAATCATGTCTATATCAGAGAGTGAAGTGTTAGTGTGGCATCCTTTGGCCAAATATTTCAAAACGCGAGTATGCTCAGGCCGAATTTACAATGCGAATCACTGTCTGTCGCCTAAAGATTTTGTGGAATTATGTTTTCCCATTTTTTTGAGTGAATGTGAAAAAGGCTTAAGATTGCATCAGGCTTTAAAAATAAACTTCGAACTACTATGTGAATTTACGTTGATAAAAATAATGTTGAAGAGAAACACACCTTCAACCTTTGTGCAAAAATGGAGAAAGTACTGATAGCCGATAATATGGAAACGTGGTATCAGGAGAAAGCTATTCAAGCGCTTATCTCTTAATTTGATAAGTTGCAACAGGGTCCCAGTGGCTTAGCCCTCGATAGCATTGCCTATTTGCAAATCAATATTTGTAAATACAATCCATTGAATGCAGGAAGTAGCTATATTGCCACACCGAGCTTTATCGCTTCGAGAAAGGCAGTGATCAACATACGCAACAAAGACGATTACTGCTTTTTATGGAGTATAGTGAGCTGTCTGCAACCCTGTGAAGACACACATGGTGATATACCAGGGAAGTACAAAGAATTGTTTAACCACATGAAACAAATTCTCAATCTGGAGCGTGTTTCATTTCCCATGTCTCTAGATAAAATTCATTTATTTGAGAAAGATAATCCAAATTTCTCCTTTATGGTGTATGGCATCGACGGATCCAATATTGTGGGCCCCTTGTATGCCACCAAACAGGTAAAGCAACATCACATTCACCTGCTTTTCCTGTCTGATGGGGATAAAAGCCATTATTGTTGGATAAAGAATTTAGGAAAACTCGTAAGCAGCCAAGTGTCTAACCATAATGGTAAGACACATATTTGTGAGCGCTGCCTTCAATATTTTACAACTGATGAACTTTTGAAACGTCATACGAAAGACTGTGAAGGGCAGACGGCAGTAAAGCTAGTCTTGCCCGAAGGGAATGACGCAGTCTTAAAATTTAAGGCCACTAATAAACAAGACATGGTACCATTTACTGTTTACGCTGATTTTGAGGCCCTTACTGTTCCCATTCAGGGATGTGAACCAAGCCCCCATACAAGCTCAACCTATCCAGTGCAGGAACATGAGCCTTTTGCTGTAGCCTATTATGTTGTCTGTCACTATGATAATTCGCAATGTGAGTATGTAAGTCACAAAGGTCAGGATTGTGCGCGGTGGTTTGTTGATCAAATGGCGGCTTTAGCAGGCAAAGTAGAAACTATTTTGAACAACCCTGTACCAATTCAGATGAATGATGTACAGCAAAGAGAATATGATCAAGCCACCACCTGACACATACGTGAAAAGCCAATCTTAGGCGGGGAAAATAAAGTAAGAGACCACTGCCACAGGACAGGGCATTTTAGAGGTGCTGCTCATAGCGAATGCAATTTGAAGTACTCTACACCTCGCTTCCTCCCTGTCTTCTTACACAATTTCTCTCGGTATGACCTTCACTTCATTGTAAAACAATTTGCTCATGTAGATAAGAGCACATTCAGCATTTTGGCTAAGAACCATGAGAGCTTTACCTCACTTTCATGGAGAAAAGGAAGCATGAGCATTCGCTTTCTCGACTCATTCAAGTTTATGTCTAGTTCGCTGGATAGTCTTGTGAAAGGCTTAAGCGAAAATGAGTTGAAACATACCCATTCCCACTTTACGGATACAAATCAATTTAAATTGTGTGTTCGTAAAGGCCATTTTCCTTATGATTATGCGGGAAGTTACGAGGTGCTTGAAGAAACGACTTTGCCGCCAAGAGAAAAATTCTTTTCTCAGTTAACTCAAAGCACCATTAGTGAAGAAGACTATGCCCACGCACAGCATGTTTGGCGAGTGTTTGGCATAGAAACCATGGGCCAGTATGCTATGCACTACTTAAAATTAGACGTGTTGTTGTTGACCGACGTTTTTGAAACGTTTCGTCAGCTATGTCACACGATCTATGGCCTTGACCCCGCCCACTACTATACCAGTCCAGGGTTAAGTTGGGACGCCGCCCTCAAATTTACCCACATTGAGCTTGATTTACTGACGGATCCCGATATGGTACTGATGATGGAAAAAGGGATTCGTGGGGGATTCGTATCGCTCAATCAGCGACATGCCAAGGCAAATAATCATTACATGCCTGATTATTGTCCCGAAGAACCAGAATCCTACCTAATGTATTTCGACGTAAAGAATTTATACGGTCACGCTATGAGTCGACCACTGCCGTACAGAAACTTTGTCTGGCTGTCTGAGAATGAAATTAAATATTTCAATGTGCATAACGCCAGCAAGCAACAGGACGTAGGGTATGTTCTTGACGTTGACTTAGCTTATCCCCCCATTTCAGACAGTGACATGGTGATTTCCCCTTTTGCATAGAGAAAATGGTGCCGCCCGAGAGTAAGGGCAATCATAAGAAATTGATGGGTACCTTGTATGATAAAAATCACTATGTGTTGCATATTGACATGCTGGTAGAATGTTTAGCCCAGGGCTTAACCCTGAAAAAAATCCATAGAGGTATTTCTTTTTGTCAGAAACCGTGGTTGAAACCATACATGGATTTAAATACCAGTCACAGACAAAGTGCCACTCAGCCATTTCAAATAAACTTTTTTAAACTAATGAATAATTGTATCTATGGCAAGAGTTTGGAAAATGTACGGCAGTATAGGGACATTAAGTTGGTCAATACATGGCATGGCAGATGGGGAGCTCAAAAATATATTGCAAAACCAAATTTCAAATCTTTAAACATTATTGATCATGATCTACTGACTATTGAACTTGCCAAAACTAAAGTGGTCATGAATAAGCCTATCTATTTAGGCCAAGTCATTTTAGATTTTTCAAAATTGCACATGTATAAATTCCATTATGGTTTTGCAATACAGCGATTTGGTACCATTTCCTTGTTATATACAGACACGGATAGTTTTACTTACCATATCCGTGACTGTGATCCGTATGTCGTTATGAAACACAACCCAAAATCGTTTGACACGTCCTCGTCTAGTGAGAAGAACGTGTTCGATATCCCCCGTCTGAATAAAAAAGAAATTGGTTTAATGAAAGATGAGTGTTCAGACACCATGATGACTGAGTTTGTAGGTCTCGCTCCGAAAATGTATAGTTTTCGACAGGTGGATCGATGCGAATCTCTGCGAGCCAAAGGGATTAGCCAGCATGTGGTTAAACGACTCTGTGTGGATGATTATTTACATGTCCTTCTGACCCACACAGCCATGGCACATAGTCAGTTTAGGATTCCCTCAAAAAATCATGATTTATTTTTAATGAAGCAGCGAAAACAAACACTCGCTTTGTTAGACGACAAGAGACAGTGGTGTCAGGATATGATCACAAGCGTCCCATTTGGTTACAACCAGTAATGGTTGTAGCTATTGTTGTTGTACAACACGGCAAGTGTTTGGTTTGGTTGCTATCAAATGCGAGATGCCATCTTGAGCCTCGGAATAAAAATAAAAAATTGTAGTGTATCATATAATTTTTATTTTTTAACCTGTGTGCATGAATGTATGCATGGATGTGTGAATGCCTGTATATAGTTGTATATAAACTGTATGTCTAGTGCTATTTGCCTGTCAACGCATAAAGAGAGCCATGCATCAACGTTTGCATGGTTCACTGTGCACAGGCTAGATTAAAACATGTTGACTTCTTTAGGTTAGGTTAGGAAAAAAACAAACAAGTAGCCACCCTCACTATTGTTGTCGCTTAGTAGGCCTCATGTTTCAGCAAAGTGACCATTCACTCTCATTAGGCATGCGGCTTAATAGGCCACACTAGGGTGTGGCTTAGTAGGTCTCATGCCAGAACAAAAGAATAATAATAATAATCTGCTCCTTTTACTGTGCACAATCTCTCACTTTATGGCTAGAGTTATGAGTGGTGACATATTTGAAAACAACACCAGTCCAATATCTGAACAGAAATTGTTTTTTTAACCTGTTGCATGTTATGTTTGCCGCCTACAGCTAAAGAAGTCAACAGACAGATGGTTATTTATTTGTGTTTTGCTTATTTTTTATTTTATTTTTGCCATTGACTTAGGGGACAGACAGTGTATATAGTACGTTCTATTTTTTATTTATTCACTTAGTAAACGGCAACGACTACTTTTCAGATTCAATCTTGAGCCACGGTGAAGATTGTTTTATCGTCACAAAACACACCACGTTCAATGAATATGCCACGATGATGTCTCATAATCCTCAACGTGTGGCCTATCCTTCAGAATATAGAAACACGAAAGTACGCATTGATACCACGTTTTATGACAGCTTCATTAATCGTGATGATGATTTGTTTCATGACCCAGGGCATCACTTTTGTAAATCCTGTATGCTAAATTTTGGCTTTGAAAATAATGTATCCACGCAAGTGATTCATAAAGCATGGTATGGTTTAACCATGAATCAAGTGATTGTTAAATTAGCTGACGAGGATAATTTTGCAGATTTCTGGTGTACAATATGTACAAAACCCTTGTTTAATGTTTATTTTCCAATAACCTCTCAAATGTTTTGTTTTCATTTTTATAAATTTCCTGCTGACGAACCAATCACTTCGTATCGACAACAAGCATTTCGCCAACTTTGTCTTGGCTTACCTATCAATCAATATTCGCCTCATAGAATGAGATTTGTTAGAAACTAACAACATCATGTCATGATTATCCCTTTTTTAGTTTACATTCGGCTTTCAGGTGCATACTCGACGTTTAGAATACATTTGGCTATTTTGTTTGTTTGTTTGTTTTAGTTTATCGTGTATTCACGTTGATGAACACATACACACTGGTTTAAATTTATAGTTTTGGATTTTGTTTTGTTGGATGTAGACATGGTTATTAAATGCATAGCGTGTTAACTTTGCCTTTTATAGGTTACCAACAGCATTCAGATGTTTGCTCTTAGTATGTGTTGATACTATTTATTTAACAGAATGCTGTGTGAATTTGCACAACAACAGAGCAAACGAATACAAGTCATTCGACAAGGGGATGATAGGCTAATTCCCATTCACAACAGAGACATGCATTTACCTCCAAGAGAGAGATCTTGAAAATGATACACACACTTAATTTTGATAAAACATTTCCTATTAAATAATTTCCAAATGTATGTTTTGACTGAAAAAATGATATAAACATTATTATTATATTTTTGTAAATTTATCCAATACTATCTATCTACAACTTCAGGTCATAAACACTCAGGATAAAAAAAAACAACAACACACTTTGATGTACAAAGTTATTGTTGTTGTAATATAAGAACGAGAGTGTTAGAAAGTAACACTCTTTTCTTTGGTTATAGACAACCATGGACGCCTTGAACGCCATTGGTCAAGATTGTGGCTTTGCACGCAAGAAAATGAGTGAATTGCCTACGCAAACACCCTTTCGCATACATAAAATTCAAAAATTGAAAACCAAATTTGGTGAACGAGCTCTTTGCATTTGTCAAGACTTTGAGACATTTCTTCCCACACGATTTAATAACCTACCTGATAATGTCATGGAAGATGTCAATTCCAGTATTCACCCTGTCTATTTAATTTATGAGGGTGAAAAAAATAATAAAATAATAAAAATAATAAAATAATCGATGTTCATAGGTTTAGTGCAATTACCATGTATATAATTTTTTATAATAATGATGAAACTATTAGTTAAAATGATGGACTTTTGTCCTTTTTTATTGTTTGTGATTTAAAATAGCATTTATAGCAATTTTTAAACAATTTTTATTATAATGATTATAATTTATAATGATCAAATTCTAGTAACATGTTATTTTATTCAATAATAAGCGTTTAACAAAAAACCTGGTTCTAGAGTAGATAAAGATTTCATGCTGTCATTCGTTCTGCTAGACTGGCATTTGAAGCTAATGAATAATGATGGACTTTTGTCCTTGTTTTGATTGTTTGTGATTTAAAAAATAGGTTTAGTACAATTACCATGTATATATAATTTTTTATAATAATAATGATGAAACTATTAGTTAAAATAATGGACTTTTGTCCTTTTTTTTATTGTTTGTGATTGAAAAATAGATTTACTACAATTAGTAGTTTTTTATAACGATGCACTGCTGTCCCTTTTTTATTGTTTGTCATTTATAACATTTTATTCATTTTATTTATAATTATAATGATGAAACTAAGAGTGAATAATAATAATGAAAAAAAACACAACATGGACTCTTGTCTTTTTTTTTTGTCATGATAACAGTGATGAAAATGAAAATCCACAGCCTGTCTCCAGTCTCCGACCGGGTCAGGAATGGAATGAATGAAGCCCCCATCTAGCGGCGAGGATATGAACTGTGCCGGCTGCCGAGGCCTGACGCACTCCTCTGGGGCAATGATTAAATGAATGACAGATGAAATGAAATGATAGTGGAGAGTGTTGCTGGAATGAAATTTTGACAGGGAAAACCGGAGTACCCGGAGAAAAACCTGTCTGCCTCCGTTCTGTCCAGCACAGATCTCATGGAGTGACCGGGATTTGAACCACGGACCCAGCAGTGAGAGGCCAGCGTGCTGCCGCCTAAGCCACGGAGGCTTAACAGTGATACTATACATTTTTTTTAAATAAATTCATTACGTTAAAGTCCATATCTAGATAAAAGTAATTTGCTCTTCATAGCACCAATCACTATAAATGCTGCCATTCGTTCTGCTAGACTGGCATCTGAAGCTGTTAATCGTTGCTTGGCAATGCTTAACACGACTTTGTCGGCAATGCATCTTAGTGTGGGATCACTGTTTTCATAGGCTTTATCGTGATTAAGGCATGCATGATCCAAAGCATTGATTTCCATATCCCCTCTCCTCAAACGAACTTGAAGACGAGTACCAGGGTCGCAGAAGCTGTAAGCAGGTAAGTGAGCTTCGAATGGTAAGTTTTTAATAATGTTATCAATAATTCCACGGCCAGTACACCTGGGACATAGAGGTTTCAATCGGTGAAAAACACTTTTTCTGTTGTTCTTCTTGTTCTTCTTCTTGTTCTTGCTGTTGTTGTTGTTGTTGTTGTTGTTGTTTGTTGACGGCTGCTGATGAGCATGGTAGGTGGTGGTGGTTGTTTTCCGCATGACAGCCATGGAATGATGAAACAATGTCTTTACACTGAGTTTTATGACCATGATATAATTTCATTATTTGGCATGTGGCACACTGTCGAATGGAAGGTATTTTTGCCATGGTTAATTCCTTGTGATGGGAAAAATGACTGCATGGTTGTAGTTCACTCAATACAGAGTCGTTAGTCCACTCGGCAGGCGCCTTTTCCCAAATTTCTTTGACAGCGTTGGCAGCAACATAAAAAAGAAATGATTTAGGTAGTGCTAATAATTCATGTTGTGTAAAGCTAATCAGTTTTTTCTTGCACACAAAGAATTTTCCAATAGCCTTGTCGATTGTAGTGGCGTCCATGTCTATAACGTTGATGTTATCACTTCACGTGTACACGTCTCACTGCTATCATTGGACGATACACTTTCAGTTTTAATTTTATTGAACAACTCCCAACATGCACTCGTGGTGAGCCAATGAAACAATTGCCATGCATGCTCTAAGGCTTTATTCTGAATATTGTCGCAAGGACAAGTGTCCATGAGCGTTTGCAGGGATGGACAACCCAGATCTAAAAGGTCAATACATTGACAGTGAGAGGGTAGAAATGGTTGAAGCCACTGGCGTTTTTCACTCCCTTTAACAAATAAGACATTGGCCGAGGACAAATGGGCTTTCATGACGATATCAAGATACTTGTAAAAAATATCACCCTTGTTCCATGCAAACTGCAAATGATTTTCAATCCATTGGCTCTGTTTTTTATCTTTTTTACTAAGCAACTCGAAAGCATAGGGAGGTTTAAACACCAAATGAATAGGGTTAGACACCCAAAACGTACTACAATCGATAAAAGCGACTTCCTTAAATATACATTTGTTGTCTGCAATTTTAAACCCCTGACAATCCACAATGTGTGTACGCATCATGCTTTTTTTATTTTTACTTGTTACCTCATTGACGTCTAATCAACAACTAACCCATGCCATGGTTTAACATGGCAAAGTCAAAGGACTTTAGGAAAAAAAGGAACAAATGAATTGAACAACAGCTAAATATTTTTTGAGGTTTTATTCATAACAAAAAAAAAAAACACTTACACTTTTATTACAAAAGTTTGTTGGCTTAATTTAGAACAGCATTCAAATGAATAGTTTGCACATACGGTCCACAGTTGCAGGGTCTGGTACAATAACAGGATAATTCAAACTCCATGGAATATTGCCCACATCATAGCGATTGAGGTAAGGGCAGGATGGACTCCATCGCTGATGATCGCTAAAGGGTCGATCCCCTATTTCCCAGTTTCCAATTTCAATGTTGCAAAAAATACACTTGACCACATCCCCACGTTTTAAGTAATAAAATCCGCTCGCAGCCAATTCTCCACAATCCATAAAGGGAACTGTCCATGTTTTCAGACGATTAAATTCACATTTTAAATTCCATGGTTTGTCTGTCACGTTGTTGTTGTTGTTGCTGTTGCTTATTGAGGGACACATGATGTTTGTTGTTGTTGTATGTGCGCACAGTGCCAGAGCGCAACAGATACTGTGCATGCAGACGCTTATCATCAATCCTATGAATGATGATCTTTTTTTTTTATTCGACCACAGATGGCTTACATGCTGGTGACATAATTGGACTAAGGATGATATTTCACTTGCAAACATGAATAATCAAACAGTAGGCACTGGTATGGTATGGGACATTTTCTCGTGTTTCAAAATCTACCCTTAAATCAATCGTGGTGATTTTCATAGATTCTTCTAGATACGAACAGTCGAAAACAATCAGTGGTGCTTTTGCTTTAAACTCTTGTGGCGACAACATAGGACAATCCTGTTTTTCATAATAAGACGATTGAAATTTAGCGAACATGTCATAAAGGGGGCCAAACTTATTTTTTGAAAAATTGAGTTCCAACCCCTCATAGGGAAAGCAAACATTATTTAAAAATAGTCGTATATTTCTCAAGTGAATATGATCAAACAAGGTGACATCTTTGCTTTGTTGGTATTTTCTATTGGTTTGAAAACCAATAATAACATAGAGGGGTCTTTCGGTAGAGCGAGCCGATTTGACACTCCAACAATGAGTGTCAGTGGTAGGTAGCAAGGGGTATTCATGCAGACACCAACTTCGAAAGGCGATAGGCAAGGCTTTATCTTTTTGCACCAAATTTAACATGCTTAGCTTTTTACGATCCGATAGCGTCACACGGGGCACTTTCCATAGTAATCGAAGCAGTTGAATTTTTGAGTCTATCACTTGGTCAGAGGCTCCTTTCAGCGCATTATAATCACTGCGGTCTCTCACCAGATACAAACTTTGTCTTGCGTTTAAAATAATACGCTTATGATCTTCGGCAAAGCCAAGGAGTAATTTTAAGGGTAGGAAGCCTGTAGAAGTGCCATCGGTATGAACTAGCCAGTCATTGCTACTGTTCGGACACCATCCTGCCATAGAAAGCGTTTTACTTTCCTCCTCGCTATATGATGGATATAATTTCATAAGACTAGTCATGCCCACATTTCGAGTCATATCTATGACAATATCATTTATCACATAACGTACTTCAGAAAACAGAAAAGCCAAACCATGATTCGCCAACGCAGACGTTGTGGGTGTGCTGCCATCTGCTTTCTTCAATTTACCCTCAATTTGAAGGACACTTTCATGAGGTAGAGTAAAAATATCTTGATTGTTAATGATGAATTGAATCTCGTCATTGTTATTCAGTCCTGTTGCTTGAGGTTGATAGGAATGCATATCAATGCGCACGACGCCATCTTCCACTTGTATGGGATTTAACACTTGCAACAGCTCTTTGTTCATGATTGGGGTGTAGCGTATAACCAATGCGTTGTAAGCGTTGTCGGTTTACTCGTGTCAACCGTTTCATACACGGCGGGCTACTAACCGACCTCGTAGACGTTGTTGTTGCTTTATAGATAAATTTCATAGCGTCTTTAAAACCAACTTGTAGGTCACAGGGGTGTTGGCGTCCAAAGCAATCAGTTGTTGGTTTCTATTCACAAAGCGTAAGGTAATATTACCAATATCACTGACACACACAGGATGATATAGAACCACTGAAGGGTTTTCACGAATAATATAGCCGCAAGGAGAGGTGACAATAAAATCATACAGGGAATGGCTTTGTTCTTGATTCGTAAATACGTCTCTAATAATATTGCAAGTTACAGAAATGTGATGGTCCTCGATGAATTTCACTGGATAATCTGATTCGTGGGGATGGTGAGCTGCCAACACTCTTGGTTTAAATCCTAATAAAGGACCAATAGAATGAACTCGTGTTTCAAAATCAATGTTAAACGTAGAGAAAATACGACAGCGATGAGTTATTGTATTGGCTGTAAGTTCAAATTTGTGTGTCCCATCCGCAAATGGTTTGACACCAAATGGTTTTATCATCGACACGCTAATGGCCTCATGCACATCGTCTATGGTATAACCTCCAGGGGGTAGTGTCAACATATAATCATCATATTAAAATTTGTCATTAATATCCAGTTGAATATTGTAAATTCTGTTGTAACTTTCCAAAGAAATTAATCCTAGCACATAGGATTGTTCTGGTTGCAATTCAATGGGGGGAAAAATATCCAGGGACACTTCTGGCCCGCGACTGTGCACGGTAAATGTCTTGGCGTTGACATTCATAATGATGAAACTGTTGGCTTAACGCGACCTCTTATATAAAAAATGTAAACTCAAACGGCCACACTCTTGACTGTCAAAGGTTTGTTGACGATTCACATTATAGAATATCTTTACCCGGTTTCCCAAATAACGTAGCAACTCGATCGGGGGTGGTAAATTTCCATAATTGTCAAAGTACCATACTGTGGAACCTTGTTTCACATAGGCTACAAAATGGGTTCCTGGGCCTGCATCATCATCTAAATTCATCATGGCTCGTTCTTCTTTCCACGGTGCTTTGGGTAATACATTTCGCATAAATACACCTCGTAAATGGGAAATCTTTAGTTGTTTGGCATAGCTTTCCACTTCTTCATGGGTCATGGCATGACGAGGCAGTTGCCTTAAGCGCTTATCGATGATGGACATTTTTTTTCTTAGACGGTAGGTCACTACCTTGTGGATAAAAACTGGCTTTAAAGGATTGCCATTTCTAGCTCCCATCGCAATGGCTTCTAACGATTTATTGTGTCGCTCGCTTTCTTTGAGTTGTTGCTTGCCTTGCTCGACGGCTTTTATGGTTTTCGCTACAGCGCTGGCACCACCCAAAAGGGACCACAAAGCTGCCAACCCTGCAAATAAAGCCGGCAAAAAACCCCCACGCTTAGCAACAGGAATGACTCGCCCACGTTTTTGCTTTCTTCCTTTTCTTTTTATCGATACATGATGCTGCGATTTCGGAGCTGTAGACAATCGCACCGCTTGTAAAGCTTTTTCGATAGCCAGTCTTTTTTGATTTTTTTAGTTTTTTTTAGTTTTAACACTGGGTGTGAGGCAGATCGACTTGGTTTCCGACCTGGCTTTTTTCTCTTTTTGAGATTTGTTTTTTTCATGTTCATAGCATATCTTTTTTTCACCATGCTGCTACTTGGTGAACCTTTCACAGCAAACATTCGATAACAACTAACGTAGAGAACCTTTTTTCATAGCAGTATATTCCAATTCTATATAAAGCGGAAAATCATTCACCGTTTTCCCAGCTTCCTTTTCCTCAAACGTAAGCATAAGATGAAAGGATAATTCATCTCCAACATTTACTCTTTGATGGTTGTGGGCCAACACTCTATCACCGTTTAGTTGTAATTTTTAAATGTTTCTCATCAGGCATGGCATATTTAATATGAATTACACCATCATAATGCAGTCGATAACGACTGAAACCGGAAGCAAGCATATAGGTAAGATCATCATTCACCAGTGGTGGTGGTGGGGAATGGTTTCTGTCATTGCCCAGTTTTTGATTTGACAGGTACACTAAAAATACAGATGGGACAAATTTATAAAGCCTTTTCATTTGATAGGTCACATAACGTTCCGTGCAGACATCATATTCGTCTCGAGGCTCTTGCACATCAATAATACGATGATGATTGGCTGAATAGCCCTCAGCGGTTAGTCTCGGGGCCATGTGATAGACACTTTGCACTTTGCGATCGACATAGCTTTTTGTTGCCACCTCTCGTGACTGTTTTGACAAAGAGGCGGCCGTGGCCATGGTTACACGAGCTCTCCCAAACATGTCCATGGTGATAGACGTTAACTAACCTATCCTACTCACCGCTTGCCTATATATATAAACCTTATACACACATGAAAAAAACTCAGTCATCGACACAATGGAATTAATGAAACAACCCCATGCTTTGCCCGTCTCTGATTTGGTTTCAGAGCTATCACTGTCCGTGTGCGAACCTAAACGTCATGGCACCCTATTCCCATCTACCGTTCGATGTATTATGGTAGGGCCTTCGGGTTGTGGAAAGACCAATGTTTTGCTGAACATTATTACCGCGCCTCATGGCCTACGATTTCAAAATATTTATATTTTTGCCAAATCCTTGTACCAGCCTCTGTACGTGTATCTGGAAAAAATTATGTCTTCGTTAAATAAAGAAGCCATGGGCTATTTTACATTCACCTCACCTCAAGATGTCATTCAACCAGACCGCATTCAACCAGATTCCATTATAATTTTTGATGATATTGCCACTCAACGACAGGCCATTATTCAAGAGTATTTTAGTATGGGACGCCATAAACAAGTGGATTGTTTTTATCTGGCTCAGACCTATTCCAAAATCCCCAAACAGTTGATTCGTGACAATGCCAATCTCATCGTTCTCTTCCGCCAAGACTCTAGAAATCTCTATCATATTTTTCAAGATCATGTGAATCCAGATATGTCCTTTACAGCTTTCACGCAATTGTGTGCTTCGTGTTGGAACCATCATCCCCATGCCTGTTTGGTCATAAATAAACAGAGTGAACGATGTGAGGGACGTTATCGCTTGGGTTTTGATCATTTTATTTCTGTTTAAAAAGACCCAGGGTTGGACATTTCCTGTTAGTGTGTCTTTACCTTTACCATGGCGAACGCCATAGGGTACAAGAAACATGTTCAAATCATGCAGCGTATTATTGAGGCACGAAATACGATTCGACATAAATTTCGTGAATTGTAACGTTTAAAAAACGTCAATCCTTGACCCATGATAAAACACGCTCCATCAACGGTTGATCCCATGAGATTCAAACCTAATGCTTCTGCTACCTCTCAAACCAAACCCTTAACAAGTTCAAAATTTACTCAAACATATTCCACACGATAGGTAAAATCCTCCTCCTCCTCCTCCTCTAATGTTAGTGAACAAGAACATCAAGAACATGAAGAAGAAGAAGAACAACAAAATGAACAAAGTGAAAGTGAAAGCGAAAGCGTATTTAGTCCTGAAAGAAAAAAAAATCCTCACCCCTTCAACAGTTTCTAAAATCAAAACAAAAATCTTCCGTCATAGCGGCAACACCGTATTCCTCCACATCATATCCGTTTTCACAAGTCTTGGCAACCCCTCAAAATAAAGCTCAACTCAAAAACATTTTAATCAAACATTATGGGGCAACCCTGGAACCATATCTGGCCCTTCTATTTATTGGAAACACAGATACCACGTATGGTGTTCGCTATGAGAATGTTAGTTTTAAAATTGGGGATTCATCCATTAAATTTGCTCGTACGAAAGCTGTCATTAAAAAGATCAACTATAAATTAACACCAGGTCTGTTAAAGCTGCTATTTTCTCGCACCCCCTCGACACAAGATTTTACGTCCGAGGACCTTGCTAAATATAAATCCATTGTATTAGACACCAACGCTCACAAAAGAAACTATAAATCCTCTCAGCAGGTCAATGCCAATATATCCCAAAAATATAAAACCATCATTGCAAACATCTTTGGTAAGCAAAAACATCACTCTGTCTCTGGTGTAAGGTTTAAGAAATTAAAACCCTACCTATATATAACCTTTTGGAATAATCCCAATCAGTTAGTAGAGCGCTTATACTTGCTTCATGCATCAAAACAAGCTGGTCACACTGGACATGAGGCAGAAATCGCCCACATTGAACAACAACTCCGAGATGCTAAAATTATCTTATAAGTCATCCCCCATCAAAGTGGGCATTGCTCATGAATTGCATAAACCAGCCCGACGCATTTATGAACGTCGTCGTGTCATTTCCAAAGGAATCGATGAACTTTGGCAGGCAGACCTCTTTGAAATGATACCTTATTCTAACGTTAACGACGGTGTACGCTATATGTTGACTGTCATTGATGTCTATTCCAAAATACCTTTTGTTCAAGCAGAAAAAATAAAACTGGTGTCTTAGTCACAAAGGCCTTTCAACATATTATTGAACAATCAAAACGTCAACCTCACCTGTTACAAACCGACCAGGGGAAATAATTTTTCAACAAGGATTTCTCCAGTTTTCTCAAATCTAAGGATATTCACCATTATACCACCTATAGCAAACTCAAAGCTAGTGTAGTTGAACGCTTCAATCGAACATTAAAAAGTTATATGTGGAAAGAGTTTACAATACATGGTACCTATCGATGGATAGACTGGTTACCTCAACTTGTGTCTCGCTACAACAACACCATTCATTCCACCATCGGCATGAAACCTCGCCTCGTCACCAAGAACCTACCCAGACTCAATAGACTGTTTAACCCTATAAAAAGGGTTGACCCGAGGCGACATCGCCTTAAAATTGGAGATTTTGTTCGCATTAGTAAATATAGAAGTGTGTTTTCAAAATCGTATACTCCACAATGGTCGACAGAAATTTTTAAAATTCGCCAAGTCAAGCTAGGTCAACCAGTGACGTATCTCTTAGAAGATCAGAGCGGTCAACCCATTCAGGGACGATTCTATTATGAAGAAGTGCAAAAAACATTATATTCCAACGATTATCTCATTGAACGAGTAATTAAAGTCAAAGGTGCAAAATATTTTGTAAAGTGGTTAGGATTTCCTTCCACGTATAATTCATGGGTCAATAAACATAATTTTTTGTAATCAAACCCTATTTAATTATTTAGAAAAAAACATTTCCAAAAAAATGTATCATATGACCTTTCATTATTCCCACCCTTTTGTTTATTACATGTCCAATAACCGCTTTGTTCAAGCCCTTGCCAATCTCTTATCATGATGTTATACACTCACTCATTGTTTCAAACTTTGCGTTGCATGATGAGTCCATAATGAACCTAGGCTATGACATACACTGTATAAATCCGCACACTGTATTATGACACCTGCCTCTTATCTCTCACTGCTTGCGAGGCACGTACGATGATAAGACCCCTTGTCTTGTCTGGCTCGCCGTGGGTCAGCCTCAATGCTTTCAATTCTCATTTCATCAAGCAAGTTCTCTCTCTGCGTGTGAGCCCTGACCAGCCATGACAAATAATAATAATAATGCATAACGTGACTTCAAATCTGGTTTCTTACATTTTTCCCCGTTTTCCTCAACGATATAAAAAAAATGACGGAAACCATGATTTCAGCTTTTCCATATCTACATTCCCGTAAACAGAACAACGACACAAATACATCGACATGCCCATCATAAAAATCGCCTAATTCGTTTTCCAAATAACGCGAAAATGAACAAAAAAACACCCTTCCCATAAGAAAACCATGTTTCCAGCTTTTTACCTTTTTCATATCTATATTCCCGTAAAGAGAATAAAAAGACGAAAAAAATACTATCACACACGTCATTCTCACGTTTTCGGTTTTCACAATATGACGGAAAATCACAAAAACCCATTTTCCATAAAGAACCATGTTTCCAGCTTTTTACCTTTTTCATATCTATATCCCCGTAAAGAGGACATTGAGACGAAAAAAATACTATCACGCACGTCATCCTCACGTTTTCTGTTTTCGCAATATGAGGGAAATTCACAAAAACCCATTTTTACATCAAAAACCGTGTTTCCAGCTTTTTACATTTTCCATACCTACATATCCGTAAAAAGGACATTAAAACGAAAAAATACTATCACACACGTCATCATCACGTTTTCCGTTTTCCAAAAATCGGCAAAAATTTGAAAAACGCATTTTTAGACACAAAACCCTAAGTTCACCTTTTTAACACCTACATTCCCGTAAAGAGCACGACGAGACGAAAAAAACGAATCCAAGCACGCCCTCCTAGCATGGCCCGTTTTCCAAAAATTGGCAAAAATTTGAAAAACGCATTTTTAGACCCAAAACCCTATGTTCACCTTTTCGACACCTACATTCCCGTAAAGAGCACGACGAGACGAAAAAAACGAATCCAAGCACGCCCTCCCGTTTTCCAAAAATCGGCAAAAATGTGAAAAACGCATTTTTAGACCCAAAACCCTATGTTCACCTTTTCGACACCTACATTCCCGTAAAGAGCACGACTAGACGAAAAAAAACGAATCCAAGCACGCCCTCCTAGCATGGCCCGTTTTGAAAAAATCGGCAAAAATGTGAAAAACGCATTTTTAGACCCAAAACCCTAAGTTCACCTTTTCGACACCTACATTCCCGTGAAGAGCACGACGAGACGAAAAAAACGAATCCAAGCACGCCCTCCTAGCATGGCCCGTTTTCCAAAAATTGGCAAAAATTTGAAAAACGCATTTTTAGACCCAAAACCCTATGTTCACCTTTTCGACACCTACATTCCCGTAAAGAGCACGACGAGACGAAAAAAACGAATCCAAGCACGCCCTCCTAGCATGGCCCGTTTTCCAAAAATCGGCAAAAATGTGAAAAACGCATTTTTAGACCCAAAACCCTATGTTCACCTTTTCGACACCTACATTCCCGTAAAGAGCACGACGAGATGAAAAAAACGAATCCAAGCACGCCCTCCTAGCATGGCCCGTTTTCCAAAAATCGGCAAAAATGCGAAAAACGCATTTTTAGACACAAAACCCTAAGTTCACCTTTTCGACACCTACATTCCCGTAAAGAGCACGACGAGACGAAAAAAACGAATCCAAGCACGCCCTCCCGTTTTCCAAAAATCGGCAAAAATGTGAAAAACGCATTTTTAGACCCAAAACCCTATGTTCACCTTTTCGACACCTACATTCCCGTAAAGAGCACGACTTGACGAAAAAAAAACAATCCAAGCACGCCCTCCTAGCATGGCCCGTTTTCCAAAAATCGGCAAAAATGTGAAAAACGCATTTTTAGACCCAAAACCCTAAGTTCACCTTTTCGACACCTACATTCCCGTAAAGAGCACGACGAGACGAAAAAAACGAATCCAAGCACGCCCTCCTAGCATGGCCCGTTTTCCAAAAATCGGCAAAAATGTGAAAAACGCATTTTTAGACCCAAAACCCTATGTTCACCTTTTCGACACCTACATTCCCGTTAAGAGCACGACGAGACGAAAAAAACCAATCCAAGCACGCCCTCCTAGCATGGCCCGTTTTCCAAAAATCGGCAAAAATGTGAATGACGCATTTTTAGACCCAAAACCCTAAGTTCACCTTTTCGACACCTACATTCCCGTAAAGAGCACGACGAGACGAAGAAAACGAATCCAAGCACGCCCTCCTAGCATGGCCCGTTTTCCAAAAATCGGCAAAAATGCGAAAAACGCATTTTTAGACCCAAAACCCTAAGTTCACCTTTTCGACACCTACATTCCCGTAAAGAGCACGACGAGACGAAAAAAACGAATCCAAGCACGCCCTCCTAGCATGGCCCGTTTTCCAAAAATCGGCAAAAATGTGAAAAACGCATTTTTAGACCCAAAACCCTATGTTCACCTTTTCGACACCTACATTCCCGTTAAGAGCACGACGAGACGAAAAAAACGAATCCAAGCACGCCCTCCTAGCATGGCCCGTTTTCCAAAAATCGGCAAAAATGTGAAAAACGCATTTTTAGACCCAAAACCCTATGTTCACCTTTTCGACACCTATATTCCCGTAAAGAGCACGACTAGACGAAAAAAAACAATCCAAGCACGCCCTCCTAGCATGGCCCGTTTTCCAAAAATCGTCAAAAATGTGAAAAACGCATTTTTAGACCCAAAACCCTAAGTTCACCTTTTCGACACCTACATTCCCGTAAAGAGCACGACGAGACGAAAAAAACGAATCCAAGCACGCCCTCCTAGCATGGCCCGTTTTCCAAAAATCGGCAAAAATGTGAAAAACGCATTTTTAGACCCAAAACCCTATGTTCACCTTTTCGACACCTACATTCCCGTTAAGAGCACGACGAGACGAAAAAAACGAATCCAAGCACGCCCTCCTAGCATGGCCCGTTTTCCAAAAATCGGCAAAAATGTGAAAAACGCATTTTTAGACCCAAAACCCTAAGTTCACCTTTTCGACACCTACATTCCCGTAAAGAGCACGACGAGACGAAGAAAACGAATCCAAGCACGCCCTCCTAGCATGGCCCGTTTTCCAAAAATCGGCAAAAATGCGAAAAACGCATTTTTAGACCCAAAACCCTAAGTTCACCTTTTCGACACCTACATTCCCGTAAAGAGCACGACAAGACGAAAAAAACGAATCCAAGCACGCCCTCCTAGCATGGCCCGTTTTCCAAAAATCGGCAAAAATGTGAAAAACGCATTATTAGACCCGAAACCCTATGTTCACCTTTTCGACACATGCATTCCCGTAAAGTGCACGACGAGACGAAAAAAACGAATCTAAGCACGCCCTCCTAGCATGGCTCCTTCCAATCCAAGGTCGCAGGGGCTCACAACTTCCTAAGTGGAACAGCTCTCTCACTACCCCACTACTGACATCTGTAATATACGCACATTATTGTCATCCTAAGGGCCACAAATCAGAATGATCCCCAATACCTAAATCTGTATTTGTTGTCAACACATTCCTTTTCTGTAGAAATGCCTTCCTTGCCTGACTTGTGAGTCAACCTACATTTATCTTTTCACCTACCAATTTGAGATCCAAAGTTTTTTTTGATTAGTTTCGACTGCGTTCCAATAATTTTGGTTTACATTTCTTAATGTTCATCATTAATTCTTAGCTGAAGACAGAGTCCATACCATTTAAAACTCATTCATATCCTGTGGTGTGTTGGCTAAGATGACGATGTTATCAGCAAATATCAGAATGGACATTATTTGTCCTTCAATCCTAACTCCTACTTAGCTTTCTTCTAAAATATCCTTCATTGCTTGTTCAATGTAAATATTGATGGTTGGTTGGTTCCTCAGTTTAGGGGCTGCGACAACGCGGTCATGTAGCCCCGTGTACTTTGGGTGTGTGTCGAATCTGTCTGATAACCGGTGTTAATTGTGATGGCTGTATTAGTGTGTGTTATCTGTTTTTAAATCATGTAGTTCCGACTGTTGTTACCAAATGCCACCGTAATAATTATATCGGGTGCCGAATTTCGTTGTTCCTTGAAGCACTATGAAAGTCAAAGAGGTTAGACATCTAAGCTCCTTGAACACTAGAGCGCTTTCTAGTAGAGAAATGAGGAACTTTGTGTTGCGGAAACTCCCGAGATTAATTTTTCCGTTATGAACACGGCCTACTGAATTCAACGGGTTCTTGAACATGCCAACATCGTATGACATGCGTACCGGGGTATCGTATTTTTGCCGCCTTTAAAAAAGCACTTACCACGGCCAGGAGCGAACTTGCAAGCTTGGGGTTAGTAGTCCAACACGTTAACCACTCACCCACCGTCAACGACAACTAGTTCTTAACTTGGTTACTAGGAGCCACCGCAGTCGGCTCCTGGCGACGAACGTTTGATCCTAAGAGCGGTAGTCAAATGTAACCTATAATTTACCTGCACACAAGTGTAATTAGTGGAAGGTTCTTTTACATGCCATAAATCTATGACATGGGACCGCTGGCTTAACTTTCCCTCCGAAGGAAGGCATACTGAGGGATTTTAACGTTCTTGAAAAATCCGATGACTTCGGCTGGTTTTGAACCCGCGACCTTGGGCATAGAAGGTCAGCATGCTACCAACTACGCCACCGAAGCCGCTTGTATAGATTGACAAGTTTCAGCCTTGCCTTACACCTTTATTTATACCACTGTTTAGTTACCAAGATCGTGGTGGCTGTGACCTGGTCACTATTGATCCAGGATGCTGGGAAGTGTGTCGTGTTCCTAGGGGCAGTGTTTTATATTCTAGCGACGTTAACTGACCCCATTAGTGTTTGTTCAAGACACCAGCTGATCTGTAGTAACTATCTGACAGTGTTGCTAGCATCGTAAAAATTATTAGCAGACTGCTCGCAGTGCTTCAAAAACTTTTCCAGCTGACGGTTTCCTTGAATTACTGGCAACTGGGCATAGGGTGGGGTCCGTCGGCCTACAAACAGACCTAGCAATTTCACTTTCCTTTATTCGTCATTTTGGTTTAAATAGAGATTTAGAGTTATTATAGACGTTGTTGTTGTTGTATTATTCAAGGGCTTTGCGACATTGTGGTCATGTAGCCTCGAGCACTCAGGCACTGATATAACCTATGCTATTGTTATGGCTGTATTAATGAGTTTCTTTGTAATGGGACCTAGGATAGGGTAGGAAGCGGCCCTGGCCTTAAGTTAGGAACCATTCCAGCATTTGCCTGAAGTAGCGGGGAATCACGAAAATCCACTTCCTGGGTGTCTGAGGTGGTAATCAACCCGGACCTCCCTTGATATAGAGAACAGTTGTAGGCCGAGTTGCTAGAATTGTACTCGAATCTTCGAATTGTTGTAAACATGATCAATATACAAAATATTATTTTATTTTCAGATAATTATATCCGGTATATTTTTAAGATGTAGTTTTTCTTCTGTTGTAAGTAATGCATTCGTTATCACCATCAGGTCTTGCTCCTGCTTCCACATTGCCTCTACGTAAAACACCAATAAATGTCTAAAACTTAGTGGCTATAGGGTGTACCCGATACCTAGTTTAGGCTATCGGCTACGCCAGCAGACATTAAGCTGTAGTTGAGGTTTTGAGAAGAATTAGGAAAAGATAGCGCACCGATCGCGTCAAGAAGAATGTCAAGATGACGTGGGAGGTCTAGAATCAAGGAGGCACTGACGTCTGTAAGAAGATGGAATTATGGATAGAGATGTGAAGCTTTATTGAGATATTTATGGAATTATAGCAATTAAACATCTTAGAAGAGGATATATAACATGCATTATATGAGGAAATAATTTTATGGAAGTCTGATAACCCTTAAGTTATTTTATAACGGAATAGCCGAGATGACCGGGGTTCGAGACTATGATCGTGACGCGAGAGCACAGTGGTGGGGGACTACGCCACGTGCCTGCGCCGAGCACATAAGCGAGAAGACAGTGCCAGCAAGTTCAGTTGAGCTCAGTCAGACGAGCAGGTAGGAGCAGCTCTATAGCGCAAGCGAGACGCTCAGTGAAGGTCACGTAACATACCGAAACTGTCACGGCAGAGTGTAGGCGACAGTCTCTGCATCGCCGAGCAGCGAAGGCCAAGCGGGTCATTGATCCAGGCGGGCTAGCCGAGGAAGCAATCACAGACGGCCGGGATATGTAGAACCGCACTGCAAGTAGTTGGAGACTTTATTACAAGCTACTTTTCAACGCAGTTTGAACACAGCTTTTATGAATAACTTTATGACTATGCTTTTCTATAACGCATTCAAAGTCACTTTAACTATTTCAAGTAAACGGAATGTTGTTAGCATAGGCACTGATGAACATTAGATCGTGCATTAATGAGATTTATTTCTTATGCAGTTTCATGAATTACCAAATACAGACAACTACAGGGTGTTTCGTAAGCTTGAACACTCTCAAGTAAAATTTTATTTTACGAAAGTGGGACTTAGCAGTCATTTGAGATTGAACTTTCGATACTCAAACTGAACATTTAACGGAACAGTGGCGTATCTTAGAAGAGGAGTAGGGGGTCCGCTGTTTCCATGAACTTTTTCGAGATGAGTTTGACAATATCCGCCATGGGTAATCCGAAGTTCAACATGCCGGAGTAGACGCCGATAGAGACAAGATGGCACCGCAGAGCGATGGATTCGATTCCTGACGAGAGGAGTCCACCAGCTGATTCACTTGGGATTTCGAAGGCAATCGTCATTTCATGGATGGAATGCTATGCACGCCGATCTTTAGAGAAATTCTTTATGCAGGGAAAATCGACGATCTTGGAAATTAAATTACAGCTGATTATGAAAGGTACTGTAAGAGTCATAACTACCTGATACGATTATTTTCATGAATACTGGGCACACATGTATATTTTTATAATAGGAGTGATACGATTATTAAGACATGGTTTGAATTTATATACTTCGAATTTGCTAGAATATGGAGTGACCATATGATATGGCAGGCATCATTATACGAAATTCTCACCATTGGTTGGCTTTATTAAGCAGATGTTTGGTCTTTTAGACATTTTTCCAGCTAGGATATTTTTCATGAATAGTTTTTTTTTGTGTAACGAGTATTTCGGACTCGTGATCTGCAATTGATTATCAAAAATTACTTCGTCAGTTCATTGCATACTAGCGAGTGTGTATTATTCATCAGTAGGGATTTTTTCCATTGGATTGTTTGGAGATATTAAGAAGTTATTCACTTTAGTGAATGAACATCGCTTTTATATGACAACTAGAAACTTGTTGATTCCTATCTGGTACATTCACTCATATAGCCTACGAGATGGGGTCCTTCGTATTTATACGATTGTATGGTGGCTACTCATCTTACCCATCGTTCAGGGAACTATCATCCAAGTCGACGGGGCGAGGTCTTTCGTATTTATACGACTGTATGGTGGTTACACATCTTACTCGCCATTGAGGGACTCATTTTTATCATCCGAGTGTACACGAGATTGTAAGTGAATCAAACAAGGAACTACTAGTCACATATCAGTCGAAATTTTGTTAAATAAAGTAACGATAAATGTCAACAGGATTGCATTTAGTAATTCTTGTTTGCCAATCCAACATTTTGTTGCTATACTCTTTTGAGAGTAATTTCAGTTTAACAGCTGTTACAGCTGATGCATTGATGATTTTTATTTTATAATTGTGTTTGATACCTTTGAGAAGGATTTAAAGTAATTGAATCTTGTAAGATTAATCATTAATGGTCATAATTATTTTAAGGCAGATCAGTATTGCAGATTTTGATATGAGATTATAGCACATTGGTGTTTTTCTGCGATGTGAATTATGAAAATTGTAAAAGAATTTATGCTATTTGAAAGCAGATCTTAAATTACTGAAGTAATATTTTTCCAATTGTTTAAGAAGTTGTCTAGATGTGATCAGAGTAATTACAGTTATAGGAGATTGTGTGCGTTGATAATTTGAAGCCAGTTATATATATTTTGTAGATCATGCAACATGGTTAAGTGGAGTTTGTGGTAGGCATTTTGTGGAAGTTGCCATGTGATAGTTGCAACGTTGATAATGTATTTTGAGGCAGACGTGAGGTCGTCGTACCCAGTCTAGCGTTATTGTTGAGATTCATGCTGTATGTGCTGAATATTTATGGAGTTTTTGTGGAGTAATTGTTGTAGTCAAATGTGATATTTGAAGTATTGAAGAAATGTAATGTCGTTGTGGATAGTTTGATCCAACGTGATGTCGTGGAGGCAATAATATTTTTTGGCATGATAAATTAAATACGAGATATAACTTGGAAGTGGTAAAACTGTAAGACAACGTTCTATAAACCATATTAAACAATTTGTTAGGACATTAAACAAATAAATGAAGTTGATAATACAAGATTTTCTGAAAATAATAATTAACGAAATAATAATCTGAAAATTAAGCATATTAACGATCTGACCTAATGAAATAAAAATCAGAATGACTAGATGAAATAATAAGATCTAAATAACCAGATGATTGAAATTTAAATAATTTGATAAATTACATTTTGGAATAAATCGATGAATTAAATAAATGGATGAATTAAAGATTGAATAAATAAACTGATTGAAATAAATTAATAGACGATTGTAATGATGATGAATAACTGAATTAGAAGGTGATAATTAATTAAAGAAGCTGATGATTAATGAATTTATATGGAATTAAATAGATTTAATTGAGATATAATTTGAAGGAATTGCAACTTGAGTTGAGAATTTAAATGATGTAATGGTGATGAATTAATGATTCTGACAGGAATATGTAGAATTTTGAAGTGAGAATTAATGTGAGAAATATTTAATTTTGATGATGACGATAATGATGACCAATGAGAATATGAATTTTCTGTAATTCACAGATAAGAGATTGTGAATGACGATGTAAATAGTGTAAATTAATTATTCGATGTTTAGGAGCATTTGATTAACATGTTCAACATTCAAATTATGCCATGCAAACCATAATTTACGTGATATTTAATATGTGTGATTATTATATGTGTATGTTTAGACAGATTAATAACATTTTAAAATCCACATTGATGTTAAATTAAAGAGAAATTAGGTCTCAGGTTTCACAAATGTCAGTGACGAAAGACATAGTGCTACAGTGATCCTGAGAACCCAAGAGAACTTTATAAATTTTCCTTGTTATGTGGATAAAATTAATTTTGGATTAGATAAGAGATGGTTCGATTTTTGGACAATGACAATTTAACTTTGGCATTCGACCATACTCTTGAAGGGAGTTATATTTAAAATGTCTGTCTGACTTTCAAAGTAAAATAAATTTGTTTTTATCTTAGTTGTGATCTGATGATGGTGTGATGTTCCTTTTTCTTTCCTTGTCTTGAGTAAGGCTTATCCGGAAAGGAAGTGGTTTGCTAGGAATTCAGTTGATGGCGCCCATTTATATTTGCATTATTTTTATTAAACTTAAGCCCGTAACGACCCTAGAGATACTTTGTCTCGTGATACCCACTGCTTTTTCGAGAACTCAGCTGAATTTCCGACACATTCCTTATTTGACTAGAGGTTCATTTAACTCCGCTCTGTCCCGGAACTCCAGGAATGCGATGTTATAGCAGATGGGTCATCGCATCCCCAGGACGAACGGGTACAAGGGTAAGAAAGTACGCTCGAAAAGACATTCCCCGTGAAGATCGTATGGTAATGTTGTGCTCTGTTGGTAGATGTATCCATTTACTCGCAGCAAAAGCACTCCAATTCGTATTTGTTGAAATGATTCGAGCGCAGCCAACAATACTGTAGGTACGGTAGTGATTAAAGCTATTTGGATCTGATGATACTCGCTTGTTGAGAGAAACAAGTCATCCCCTAGTCCGTAACAATATATAAATCGTAATCACATGTCATTTTTTTTAGGTTATTTCTAATATTGTCACAACTAGTGGGGCGTGAGTATTATTATCAGCATCACCTGCTACAGCTTTTGAATGCTCACAAGTTTATAGACCTAAGCATGATCCACGTATTGCCTTTTCAGAGAGTCACAAATAGACAGCAATATGATGGTTTTCTCCTGCAAACTTGACGGAACAGATGACCTCAATGTTCCTCATATTAAAACAACAAACACCGTCGTATTAAATTAGTACCTTTTAGTTGTAATACGCTTCCACGATAATTATTCCCATTACCGATACACTGCAGCCTTTCCTGTAGTTGTTGCAAGTCTTTTTGCTTGGTATCGTTCATAAGCTTTCAGCCATTCTTTCAATTCTTTGTTGATGTGTAATTTTAAACGTAAATTGCCGTCTGGTTGGTTTCTCTCCCCTTCACAAACATGATTAGTGTGCTATTTGGATAAAATACTTAAGTATTAAAATGTTAAATAAATAGAAAATACATTTTCCAAGTAAGCACCGCGATCAGAACTTGGCATGACATCATCGATTGACACAGTTCTCTTCTCAGTAAATATTAGTTACTAACTCAAGAAACATAAGAAATTCCTCTCGGCACGCCACAATGCGGAGGTAGATTTCACCGGGCAAACTAGGGGGTAGGCTATAATAGGCAAAATATGCAGGTTTTCGTAGACGATCAGGCCTCATTTATTGCTAGAAAGTATTTTACAATTGGAGCTTAATTAACTTATTTTTAGCCTATTTTCAATTTTGAAAAAATAGGCTTATGAGATCACCTTTTGTCGGTGTGTGTGTGCGTGTGTGTGTGTGTGATTCGTGTGTGTGCCCCCCCCCCTAATAAAATCTAAACGGCTGGACCGATTTCAATTAAACTCAGTAAGTTCATAGCACTATTCCGGGCGACCTCGACCGTGCCCTTCAAATTTTGTTACGACGCACCAATCCAACATGGCGGCTGTGCGAAATATTTCACCAGCATTCAATATCTCCGAAACGATTACCGATATTACCCTGACATCATGTATGGTGATAAAGGGAACTACTATAAGTTCACTTATGTGATCTTTGAAAATCTGGTAACTACAAAACCAACATGGCGGCCAAGCGAAGTTGCGACTTTTAAATAGACGTTTCTCGCGATTTATCCAACCAAACGCAATGAAACTTGGTACAGTATATGTTTATATACATTGTAATGCACCGACAACTAACTTCGTTCATTTGTTTACATAACCACAAGATGGCGGATGTGCGAAATATTTCACCGGCATTCTGTATCTCTGAAACTATTAGCGGTATCTCCCTGAAATTTTGTACGGAGATAAAGGGCACTACTGGAAGTCCATTTATACGACCTTAAGAAACCGGTTATATACAAAACAAACATGGCGGCCAAGCGAATTAGAAAATTTGAAATAAACCTTTCTCGCGATTTAATGCTCCAAACGCACTGAAATCTGGTACAGGAAATATTTATACACATTGTAATGCACTGGTATCTAATTTAGTTCAATTGTTTACATAACCTCAAGATGGCGGCTGTGCGAATTTTAAAATTAAGTTTTTATTTCTTGTGATGTAGTCATGCGATCGAAGTGAAAGTTTGAATAATGAACCTACCCAATAATTATCCTATAATGGTACATGACTCTATGGCCTATACATTTAACAATCCAACATGGCGACCATCCGAAATATTTAGACGGCTCTCAATATCTACGAAGTTATTTTAGTAATCAAACTGAATTTTTTATTGTTCATAGGGGCTATGAACTCAAGTTCACTTATAGGACTTTAAATAACCTGGTGATCACAAATCCAACATGGCGGCGACGCGAAGTATAAATAATCACATGGACGTTTATCGCAATTTAACCATCCGAGAGCAGTGAAACTTGGTACAGTAAATCCTTATACGAATGGTAATCCACTAGCATCTAATTTATTTCAATTGTTTCCATAACCTAAAGATGGCAGCTGTGTGAAATTTTAAAATCTCCTTGTAACTTCTAGTGTCCTAATTATGCGATTGAAGTTTGAATACTACACGTACACAATAATCTGCATGTAACAGTACATAACTCTAGGACCTACATATATACAATCCAACATGGCGACCATCCGAATTATTTAGTCGGTTCTCAATATCTACGAATCTATTACAGCAATCAAACTGAAATTGTGTACGTTGATAGTTGCAATAAGTGGGATATATGAAAATAGGCTGTATAGTTCTTCACGGAACTACTTGTTTCGTCTTTCTATGCATATTTTTAACATTTTATTGTCTTATGGGGACGGTAACCTCCTTGTCATTTGGAGTCCATTTTTAGCCTATTTTCATTTATAAAAAAAATAGGCTTATGAGATCACCTTTTGTCCGTGTGTCTGCCTGTGTGTGTGTGATGCTGTGAGTGATAGTGTGTGTCCCCCTAATAACTTCTAAACGGCTGGAGTGATTTCAATGAAACTCGGTAAGTTCATAGCACTATTCCATGCCCTTCAAATTTTGTTACGTCTCACGAATCCAACATGGCGCTGTGCGAAATATTTCACCAGCATTCAATATCTCCAAATCGTTTACCGATATCACCCTGAAATATTGTACGGTGATAAAGGAAACTACTAGAAGTTCACCTATGTGATTTTTGAAAACCTCGTGACTACAAAACCAACATGGCGGCCAAGCGAAGTTGCGACTTTTAAATAGACGTTTCTCGCGATTTAACCAACCAAACGCAATACAACATGGTAAAATATATGTTTATACACATTGTAATGCACCGACATCTAACCTCGTTCAATTGTTTGCATAACCTCAAGATGGCGGCTGTGCGAAATATTTCCCCGGCATTCTATATCTCTGAAACTATTACCGGTATCACCCAGAAATTTTGTACGGAGATAAAGGGCGCAACTGGAAGTTCATCTATAAGACTTTCAAAAACGGGTTAAGGGAGGATGTAGGTGACATTTTCATGAAAATGTTATTGTTTTATTTTCTGTAAAAATTGTATGTAGTTTCAAGATTATAATCCCAAAGTTTCATTGCTGTATTTCAATTCTAAGGGCGTCAAAAAAATCGAAACGTTATGGCGCCACAGCTCCTATTTTGCTGTCAGCAGCACAGCTGGACAGGAATACGTATATATCTTGCCACTCTGAGCGTCATTGCGAGGAAATGATTGATGCTATTGATCGGAAGGCTGTGGACAAGATTGCGGCTGTTCCGGCTCTTTGTTGTTGAGTAACCGTGGATACCACGGGGTTAATAACTGTGTGTTACCTGTGATAAGCGTTTCTGTCGAATATTTTTTCCAGTTGTTGATTAGGCTCTATAAGCTACTGGTTTTTAACGTAAATATGGGGAGAATAAGTGGTAGAGTGTTTAAAAGAGTGGAATGGAATAGGATTCAAGGTGCATGTACCGGTACAGTAAAGGGAATCGTCCCGCAAATTTTGAATAGGAGTGTATCTACAAAAAAAAATCCTCTCGGCACGCCGGAAGGCGGAGGTAGATTTCACCGGGCAAACTAGGGGATAGGCTATAATAGGCAAAATATGCAGGTTTTCGTAGGAGGATCAGACCTCATTTATTGCGGGAAAGTATTTTACAATTGGAGGTTAGTTAATATTTTTTTCGTCTTTCTATGCATATTTTTAACATTTTACTGGCTTATGGTGATGGTAACCTTCTTGTCATTTGGGGTTCATTTTTATACTTGTGGTCACACTGTCCTTATGCAAGGTTTGGAACTAATGTGTAACTATCTAACAGTCTGTTACTTCTTCACGCAAAATTTTATCTCCCGCAGAGATGTTGGTTGGTTCCTCCGTTTAGGGGCTGCGACAAGGTGGTCATGTAACCCCGTGTACATTGGGTGAGTGTAGAATCTGTCTGATAAACGGTGTTATTTGTGATGACTGTATTAGTCTGTAATTCAGGTAAGGACTTCAGACGGTCAATTTTAAGTAGTAGTACCTAATTTTGTACCAAATACTAACGTCAACGACACCTAGCTGTGAACTTGGCTGCTAGATGCCACCGCAACCAGCAACTTGAAACGAACGTTGTAACTTCCCCTCCGAAGGAAAGCTTGCTGACGGATTTTTAGCGCTCTTAGAAAATCCGGCGACTTTGGCCGGCTTTGAACCAGCGACCTTGGGCAAAGAAGTTCAGCATGCTTCCAGTTAGCCGCTTCCCTCATAGTCAGATGGAACAAGAAGTTCCGTGACGAACTAAAGAGCCTACTTTTCTAAAAATTAAGATTCATGCCATAGATTAATCTACAGTATATGAACCTATCTAGAATAATGACGAAATTATGTGGGTAATATCGAAATGTCTTAATTAGTTCGAAATAAGGTACACTAGGCATAATGTAGCCTAATAGAGCAATACAGTTGGCAGCTCTGGTGACTGAATATATTCTTACTTCCATCTCCTAAGGTACAGAATACAAAATGTGGTTGAAGTCCAAAGGACGTTACATGGATTTAGACATTGGATCTATTAGTAAACGTAAAAGCATCTTGGCAACAATGTCATGCGAGTGCTGGTCAGAAATAATCTAAAATATTATATCTTTATGTGCCAATTTTGGATGAAATCCATTTGTTGGTAGGGAAGTTACATGTATTTAAAAATTGGTCCTATCAGCAGGCTTAGAATCATGTTGGTAGAACTGACGTATATAAGTTACTCCAAATTAATGTAAAATGTCAGGTAATTTACGTGAGCATAGTTTAAAGCTGTCGGCTTGCATACTTTCTGATATATTTGGATACAAAATAGAGAGCAATTATTAACTGTTGGCAGCCATGGTGGCTCTTAAGAATACACTCAGTCATATCTGTTTATGTACACATATTACATACAAATTTTGGTTGAAATCCAATTGATAGTGCAGAAGTTATATGCATTTAAAAATTGGACTTATCAGAAGGCTTAAAATTATTTTGGCAACGCTGTCATGTATGGCCACCTGGAAATTAAACTGAAATAGTATTATCTACATGTGTGCCAATTTTAGAATAGCTCCCATGTATACCTTACAGGATATCCAACATGGAGCTCAAATTTCTAGTGTGTTTTTTAGCAGTTGGTAGCACTGGCATCTTTTTCAAATATGGGCCTGAGATATTCCGGTATACATCTTTACTCATACTAAATTTGGTTTCGATTGCTGCAGCCGTTTAGGAGTTGATATGGGGGGACACACACACACAGCCAGACAGACACAAGGATAGACAGACATACAGACAGACAGAAGGACAGACACATTTTCCGGATATATTTCATAAGTCTACTTTTCCTCATTTTTAGCCTATTTTCAATTTTGAAAAAATAGGCTTATGAGATCACCTTTTGTCCGTGTGTGTGTGCGTGTGTGTGTGTGATTCGTGTGTGTGTGTCCCCCTAATAAAATCAAAACGGCAGGAGCGATTTCAATGAAACTCGGAAAGTTCATAGCACTATTCCCGGCGACCTCGACCGTGCCCTTCAAATTTTGTTATGACTCACCAATCCAACATGTTGGCTGTGCGAAATATTTCACCAGCATTCAATATCACCGAAACTATTACCGATATTACCCTGACATTTTCTATGGTGATAGAGGGAACTACTATAAGTTCACTTATGAAACTTTTGAAAACCTGGTAACTACAAAACCAACATGGCGGCCAAGCGAATTTGCGACTTTTAAATAGACGTTTCTCGCGATTTGACCAACCAAACGCAATGAAACTTGGTACAGTATATGTTTATATACATTGTAATGCAGCGACATCTAACTTCGTTCAATTGTTTACATAATCACAAGATGGCAGTTGTGCGAAATATTTCACCGGCATTCTATATCTCTGAAACTATTAGCGGTATCTCCCTAAAATTTTGTACGGAGATAAATGGCACTACTGGAAGTCCATCTATAAGATTTTCAAAAACCGGTTAACTACAAAACGAACATGGCGGCCAAGCAAATTTGAACTTTTTAAATAGACCTTTCTCGCGATTTAATGTTCCAAGCGCACTGAAACCTGGTACAGGAAATATTTATACACATTGTAATCCACTGGTATCTAATTTAGTTCAATTGTTTACATAACCTCAAGATGGCGGCAGTGCGAATTTTAAAATTAAGTTTTTATTTCTTGTGATGTAGTCATGCGATCGAAGTGAAAGTTTGAATAATGAACCTACGCAATAATTTTCCTTTAATGGTACATGACTCTATGGCCTATACATTTAACAATCCAACATGGTGACCATCCGAAATATTTGGACGATACTGAATATCTACGAATCTATTTTAGCAATCAAACTAAATTTTTTAATGTTCATAGGGGCTATGAACTTAAGTTCACCTATAGGACTTTAAATAACCTGGTGATCACAATTCCAACATGGTGGTGACGCGAATTATAAATATTCACATGGACGTTTCTCGCAATTTAACCATCCGCGTGCAGTGAAACTTGGTACAGTAAATCTTTATCCGTATGTTAATCCACTGGCTTCTAATTTATTTCAATTGTTTCCATAACCTCAAGATGGCAGCTGTGAAAAATTTTTAAATCTCCTTGTTTTTTCTTGTGTCCTAATTATGCGATTGAAGTTTGAATACTACACGTTCACAATAATCTGCATGTAACAGTACATAACTCTAGGACCTACATATATAAAATACAACATGGCGACCATCCGAAATACTTAGTCGGTTCTCAATATCTACGAATCTATTACAGCAATCAAACTGAAATTGTGTATGTTGATAGTGGCAATTAACATCAGTAGGATATATGAAAATAGGCTGTATAGTTCTTCACGGAACTACTTGTTGAAAAGTGTGAAAAGTAGGCTAAAAATGAATGTGATCGCGTCAATGGCGTTGTCTTGGCAACCTCTGATAGATCATCCCTCATCAATTTAAAAGCGTTGTTATGGTAACCTCTGATGGCACTTGACATTTTTTAAAATTCCGAAATTATTTTTCTCATCCCTTGGCGTAATGGTGGGTCATACCAAAAATTCTTTCAGACAAAAGTTTTAGGTAATTATTAGGGGAATATTTTCCACTTTCTACGGTTTTGATATTGTGCCTATTAAGAGAGATATGATTAATGTTTCCCGAAAAACCCACTTTTTTCCACCCCTTTGGTCAATGGTTGGTGCTATCAAAAAACTTATTTGACATAAATTTTTGGCACATATCCGACACATATTATGAATTTGGAATGGATTCGATATTTCACGTATTAAGAGAGTTATAGCGAAATTTCACTTTTTCGAAAAAAAGCCCCCCATTTTAACCCCCTTCTACCGAGTTTGCCCATTAACGAACTCGACCGAGATTTTATAGGGATACATATTATGTAAAAAATTCAAAGTGATTGGTGCAAAATTACGGCAGTTATCGTGTCCACAAGAAACTGATATATATATATATATATATATATATATATATATATATATACATATATACATATTGAACCCTTATTAATCTGCGATAAATAAGTATTCATGATTTATTATTATTATTACTGCGGCCCAGGCAGTACTTATGGATGGTGACAAAGAGGAAGGCAAGTTAGCGTGTTGCAATGATTGCCACAGAAGCAGAGCTTGGTAGCTATTCTTGAAAACGGCCGGGTAAGCTGAGTTCAAGGCCAAATTGTGTAACAAGATGCACCAGAATTGGAGTCATAAAGGGATGGTCACGAGTTTCTTGCAACCGACCTAAGATTGAATCACCCAATCATGAGAGACCAAGCCAAAACCACGCGATGAGTGGCGTCACTGGTAAAAAGCGCGCGGAATTGATTATCTAAAGAACCGCCGATCCGAATTATCTCCGCATGAGTGCGCTGAGACGTTTGAATTAAATGATGAAGATTGACACTAGTCCCGTGTGTGCGAGATGAAAACTCGAGAAAATTATTCTTAATTCACCCCACTCCTCCTCTCTCTGTCAGTTTCCAATAAATTGATCGACGAGACGCTGTTTCGATGACTATCTGTTTGAGCTCTGGTGAGCTAACTTCACGCCAGTTTGTGTAGTGATTTTAACGCTTTAATATTATTTGAGGTCATTCGTTTTGAGCTCTGGTGAGCTAACTTCACGCCAGTTTGCGAAGTGATTATAACGCTCTAACATTATTTGAAGTAAGTCATTTTGAGCTCTAGTGAGCTAACTTCACGCCAGTTTGCGTGGTGATTTTAAGTACTCTAATATTATCTTGAAAACAACTGTTTTCAGCTCTTAGGGGAAGACTTGAGTAACATTCCAATTAGCGCTCAACCCGACCGAAAGTCCACGCAGAGCAGTAGAGATTACCGAGCGAGATAACGACTGCGAGACAGGCAGATTTAAAACTTGTATTGTCAAGCCAGTGACGATGGGTTTGAAGTGTACATTTCATGTACATTTTTACTGTATTTTTTCAAGTGTTGTATTGTGCGTGTGTAAGCGAGAGCTAGGGAAAGTCTTCGTTGATTAATCGCATAGGACAATTCGTGGGAGAATTTAGTAACTCACAAGCGATTATAGCCAGGTCAAATTATAATAACATTGAACTTTTCTTCCAAAGAGACTACACCAAGATGTCCGACGTGTGGTCAGGAGCCGGAGTGATGTCCAACGCTTCTACGAAGACAACGATGGAAGGCTAATTTTTCCAGAGGAAAATGAGCCGAGATGAAAGTCATATGTTCTACAAGCTGATACGGTGATGTACAAAAATCGATTATTCAATATGTAGTTAGATTGGCAGGGGAACTTTGTAAATAGTTCATTTTAGTCTTTTTCTTGTTTTAGAGTGTTTTTCTTGTACCGACACTAAATGTTTTAAATGTACGTTGGCGCGTGGCCAAAGTTGTTGGTTGTGTATTATTTTCTTTGGAGTCATATTTAAAGTACACGGCGTGTGTACGTGATTTTTATCCTTGCGAATGCGAAACCCGTTACATTCGATAAGTGGTGCTTTATTAAAGTTCATATTTTGTTGATAGGAAAGGGAGGTAATTACCGTAAGATGTTTGCTGAACAGGTTATTATTCATATTAGGGTTGCCGAGCGCAACAACTTAAGATGTAATTGTAGAACTCCTTAGTTCTAATTTTTTAGATTTTTTGAGTCCTTTTCAGGTTCGATAGTCACAGGCATAGGACGGCGGCGCCAGCTGGTGGAAAATATTTATGTCATTTTATTTCAGGGTCTGTCAAACCCATACGTGTGATTCTGTGTGTGTTATTGTGTCAGGTGTGTGTTTTGATTCTACGTGAAGAGGGGTAGAGGTCCTACCGCCCTCATATTTTGTTGTTGTTGTATTTTTGATGGAAAGGCAGGGTGCTCTGAGGAGACCGCTGTTCCTTGTCCATATGCTGATTCTTGGATTTCCTAGGGGAAATGCTGAGATATACTTTGTTCTGACACACACACACACACACGTATTATTGTGCTTTGAGGCACGCTTCTTCGAGACTGGATCCCGTGCCTTGGGAGGCCGAGGTTAATTTGACACGTGGGTTGACAGATATGCAGATTTCCACGGATCGCCCGTCTAGCCTGGTGACTTATATTTGTTAGGCAGTCCTATTTTCTGACTGGCACCTTTATGCTTTCATTTAGCAAACCTGTTCTTTGTGATGGTTATTTTGAACCATAATTAATTGGTGAGTTCCCCATGTTTGTGACGGATTATTGCATGTCGTATGGATGGAATATTGTGTTAATGATGTAAATGTTGGCTTTGAGCCTAGAGATGTTGTTTATGACTCAGTTCATGTAATTTAGTTTGTGACGCCCGTGTGGTGTAGTGGTAGTATACTTGTAAAAATGACGGCGGTCATATTTGTATTTCTTTTGTTGGTCACGTGTTAACTTACTTGTGTTGATTTGTGTGAGAAGTCCTAATTTTAGGCAGTAATGTTTTGCTACGGCAGTTTTGAGTCCAATTTCATGCGGAAATTATTGTGTTGTTTATTTTAGTATAGGAAGTGTCGGTTTAGTTTTAAGTGTTGTATAGTTGTTCCCCGCGTCTGTCTAGCTCTATGTAATGCGGATTCGTCTTCTGAAAGTTTATTCTGGATGATGACGAATCATGCATTCAATTGTACTCATCGTGAAGCATGTAGAACGGCACTCGCGCATACATTGTCATTATTGTTGATTTTCTTTTTGGGACATTTGGTCCGAGTAATAATCTCTCCTGAGATTTGGCCGTTTGGCAAATTTATTTTATTCAGTGGGAGTCATTATGGGAGTTTTGTTTGTTAATTCTTTTTGTAAATAGCTGATCTGTTATTAAATTCATTTGTTATAACCCTGGCTTCACTTTTTCCTGCATGTTTGTTATATGTTACCCTGCATGTTAATGAAGCGCTTTAACAACAACTTACGATATGGACTGTTACACTCCCCGAAACTGAGTCTCATAAGCTTCTTTGCAAGGGTACATAAAACAACAAAAATGGCTGCCCAAGTGGGGATTGTTGTTGTTGTTGCTTCGCTGATCTCATATTTATTTCGCTGAGAAATGATGCCAGGTCAAGCGGGCAAAGTAAATTCAGTAAATTGAGGCGATGTTGTACCGCCATGTGCATTAGTAAAATCACCGAGTTCCTAAAGTTAGAAACATTGAACAAGGTTAGAATTTGATATTGTTTTTGTTATAAACTTGTTCTGGCGCCCGGCATTAAAATTAGAAAATTTGCATATTATTGAACTCAGTCAAAGCAGGAAGGTGTTGCCTTATATTTGAAATCTAATTGACTTCGGTTAATTAGTGTTGTTCGTAAATTCTGTTGGTTAGGAATTTAAAAGCAGATCACTAGGGAGTTATTTTGTTGTTTGGAAATAAGAGTAATTTTATTCAGTAAATTTTGATTACTGAAAATTTTATTAAATTAGAATCAGTAATATTTAAATATTATGACATGTATGCGTGTGTATGACTGAAATCTCGGTGCATGACCCTGTTTTTCTCTGGTTATATTTGTGTATTGTGCAATGGCGAGTGTTGAAGAAATCAAGGGATTGTTAGAACAGATGTCCGCGAAAACGGAAAAACAGTTAGAATAGATGTCCGCGAAAACGGAAGAACAGTTTAAAATTCAGAGCGAGTACAATGATAAACAATTAAATAAACAATTAGAAGTTCAGCGTGAACATAGTGAAAAAAAGTTACAAGACATGAGCGGTAACATTACGGTCCAATTACAGGTCCAGAAATTGGATACTGATAAACAATTAAACGAATTGAATCACAAACTATCAGAACAGGCGATAACACAAACAGTACAAACAGAGCAATTAGGAAAGATCACTCATGACATAAATCAAAGTGTTAGGGAAGTAGAGAAACTGGCAGATGAGGTCGCGGAGAATAACGCCAAACAATTAGGTGAAATTAAAAAGTTGGAGTCAAAATTTGACAATAAACTCATACAATTTGATGAAATGGTGGCCGATAAATTAAAGCAAATCGAGGCAGCATGCGTCAATAACACGGCGGGAATAAAGAGCACACAGGATAAATTACAGCAACAGATTAATTCAGTAGACAACAACGTACTTGAATTAATAAAGGAAATCGATAAACTTGAGATCAAAACCGAAAAGAACGTATGCACTAGCGTGAAAATTTGGAAGACCAATTAAGTAAAACCCAGCAGGTAATAAGAGAAGAGGTCGGAGAACAATTAGTTAAGACACAAGAGGTAATAAGAGAAGAGGTCGGAGAACAATTAGTCAAAACACAAGAACAAATACGAGAGGAGCTAGAAATGAATCAGGAAAGGAACGAAGAGAAAATGAGCAGTATGAAGAATAGGATCCGAAGAGATTGGGAGCAGCAGGTCAACGAAAATAAGGAAGACAGGCTGACAATTTTAAAGCGCTTAGGTGAATACAATTCGAGAATGCAGACTTTGGAGGAAAACGTAAAATCCAAACTTCAAGAACACACAGATCTCATAATTAAAAATGAAATCAGATCATTAGAGAACGCAACATTATTTTCGGCAGAAAATGTAGTAGGCAAGCAGGGAAGCATTGGAAGTCCGGTGGGCTTGAAGTTGGCTGAGGATAACAGCCGAGGTCAAAGTCCTAAATTAACGAGCAACGCATTCCAACAGTACAGGGGAGAGACGTCCACACCGCAACCAGACTTGGCACCTGCCCAAGTAATTCAGGTCATTAGGGGGAATGATTTCAAACCCGATAAATTCAGGGAGCACACAGGAACCACTCCCAAAGCTTTTTTACGTCAGTTGGATGACTATTTTAATGATCAACATATCAGTCCCGCAAAACAGTTGCGACTTGTGGAAAAGTTTTTAGAGGGCCCAAGCTTAATCTGGTTCTTGAGCTTTAAATATACATTTACCGACATGGCACAATTCAGAGAAGCGTTCTTAAAGAAGTTCTGGAGTCCTTCTTTGCAGCAGGCATTAAGAATGGATCTGTACACTAGAAAATATCACAGCACGCATCCGACCAGATTTTCAGAATTCTTTAGCCAACAGCTGGTTAAATTCCGCGATTTTGACGACCCCCCTAGTGAACAAAACATGGTTCTAACCATCGGGAAACAACTTCCTATGAACATTCAACATCAAACTCATCATTGGAAGAAAAATCAATTCCAAACTTCAGCTAGCACCTCTGTGTGCTGATCAATATCGCTGATCCATCGATCATCTGCTGCAATAACGAGACAAAAGTCGTTCACGTCATCAGCTCATATAGTACCAAAACATGCACTAGGCAACTAAGGGTAATCGAATCCTACCTCTGTAGTGCATTCTAACATAACAATGGTTTTACTAAATTTATACAGTTCCAGCTTGTGGACAATATTTTATTCTGCTCTAATGACAGCTGTGCATTCTGATCATATAGAAAGTGTGCATTATGTGCTCATATCAGACATCTACAGTCTAGGAAAACTTGTATTAATAAACCAGGGTCTTTCGTTTACAGTCCTAAAATGTCCCCTCACTTCGAACTCAAGATAGCCTGCTCAGCTTATCTTACAAATATACAGTTCATAGTCGTCTAAATGTCGAATTTAATAAAGTTACACTCCCACTTCTCCACATATCGTAAACAGGTTTTATGCAGTATTGGCTAGTGTTCACTCCACTCACAGCCTTCTAAATAATATCTCAAGTAAAGAGTGCGCTACTGTCGCGTTTACAAGGTCAAAAAAATAACTTGACATTGGCTTGTTTCACGGCTAACAGGTGATTGCTGGGTTTTTACTGTCCCAGTAAGGATGCAGTTATTCAGACATGATTATGTAACAAAAATATCTACACGTTGAAGAGTGTGGGTTCGATGCACTGTCGAACTAGAAAATGTTTATTTACAAAAATACCACAAAAATTGTGGTTACTTAACCACTAGGAAAACAAGTTAATTAAGGGCCCTACCTATGAATGTGCGGCGTAGGGTCTTACTAAATCTAATCCCCATTGTAACCATTCTGAATAAAAAGCTCAGCTCTTTTAGGTTAGGAAAATAGTGCTTTCTGGGAGTGCTGTTTGCATCTCTGTGTAGCATGGCAGGTGGCCTTGCCAATGAAGTTTCTTTTCTATGTCCCTTTTTTGATGTTGTTTTGTTTATATATATATCTTTGACTTCTTGTTAGGAGTACATGCTGAAAAATTTTGTTATAGGTCTGATTAGTAGTGAATATCTTTGAGAGTATCTATGGATATTGTACAGTAGATATGTATGAAGAAGAGGTTAGATGACTATTGTGTTCGGTCTTGGACTTAGAGAAGGTTTTTGTGGAAAAAAAGATGTATGTACGGTCACATTATGACGCACCAACGTGGAGCACGAATGGGAGATGTGAACACTAGTTTGCTCCAAATGCTACTAAGTAAATTCACCGGTATGGAAGAGTCAGTAAGCCAGAAAATAGAGTCTTTAAGTACGGAAATAGGATCAGTAAAAGAGTCAGTAAGGCAACAAGGAGAGTCTATGAAAGTGCAAATATAATCTATAGGTAAGCAGGTAGAATCTGTAAAGGTGTACGTAAACGAGTGTGTACTTAATAGTAGTATGGAGTTGGAATCCTGGAAAGTGGCTGTAGAGGAGGAAGAAGTGGAGGATAAGATAAAAGAGGAGGAAGTGAATGAGATAAGTGATTCACTTGAAAGAAAGCATGAAAATTATCAACGATGTGGGGGGGCATGAGAAAGCAGGTGATATGGAAGAAACTGAAGGAGAGGAGGCAGGTGAAAGAAAGGAAAAGGCAGAAGAGAATGGAGAAACGGATAAGGAAGAAGGTGAAACAGAAGGGCGTGAGAAAGCAGGTGATATGGCAGAAACTGAAGAAGAGAAAGAAGAATCAGATAAGGTTGGTCATGAGGAGGACAGTAGCAGTCAAGAAAAAGAGACTAAAGATGAGGGTAAAAGTGCAAGAGAAGGTCATGGAGAAGACAACATACTGGGAAAAGATAAAGTGAAGAAGCGTTGGAGAAGGAAGATCGGGATGAAAAGGATGAGATGTAAGAGCAAGAGAAGAAAAAGAATGGAAAATGTGATGATACTGAATCAGAGGACACAGACAAAAAGAAGAAAAAGAAAGGAAAATATGATACTGAATCAGAGGAGACAGACCAAAGGAAGAAGAAGAAGAAGAAAGGAAAATATGATGATACTGAATCAGAGGAGACAGACCAAGAGAAGAAAAAGAAAGGAAAATAGGATGATACTGAATCAGAGGAGTCAGACCAAAGGAAGAAGAAAAAGAGAGATTAGGAATACAGGAGATGGGGAGGCAGGAGACATCGTAGAAGACGACGAAGCAGGCGTGGAGGCAGGAGGAGAAAGGGGAGAACGAGGATAATAACGATTCTGCCGTTCCTTCTGATTATGATGCTGTCCGATTTTCTGATGGAGGAGGAGTGTTTGACGAACTAGATGATATAGTTTTGGTTACTTCATCTGAGGAGAGTGATACAACGTTATGTGATGTTAATAATCTATAATATGTTGTACTGTGTGTGTGTGTTTAGTGTTTGCTTGATGTATATTACGTCTTATGTATGTATTTTTAATGTATGTGATCCTCACGTACTTCTCACGTGAGAATCACATATAGGAGCGATTGTAACCATTCTGATTACAAAGCTCAGCTCTTTTAGGTTAAGAAAATAGTGCTTTCTGGGAGTGCTGTTTGCATCTCTGTGTGGCATGGCAGGTGGCCTTGCCAATGAAGTTTCTTTTCTATGATCCTTTTTTGATGTTGTTTTGTTTTTATATATATCTTTGACTTCTTGTTAGGAGTCCATGCTGAAAAATTTTGTTATAGGTCTGATTAGTAGTGAATATCTTTGAGAGTATCTATGGAGATTATTGTGTATGTGATTGGTTAGATGAAATTGGAGTAGGAAGATTGGTTAGGTTTAGTGTGTTAGGTCTTATTCTGGTAAGAGAAAATTTCCAAATGATATTGGCAAGGAGCTGGTTCGATGAAGAAGTAGAAAGATGCTTATAAGTGAAAATGATTATTGTGCGGATAATGGAAAGAAGATGGAATGTAGACAGAGTAACAATAAATGGAGAAAGTAGTTTTTTTATTGCTCTCCCTCATTGTAAAATAACAAGCACGCCCCAATAACCCAGAAAGAAGTATATACGGTCACACCATAACGAGATCGTACATAAAGTTAGTTAGTTAGTTAGTTATTGTTGTTTTAAGGGGCGGAACTACGAGGTCATCTGCCCCTCTTAACACAGATTAAAGAATACAAATTTTGAATTTAATTTAAAATTTTGAGGTGGACATCTAAATTTAAAAAGACCAAAAATTAATAAAACAAAAACAAACAATTAAATAAAAAATAAAAATTATAAAAATAAACAAAAATTACGGAAAAAACAAAGCATTATCATTCAAAAACGAACAAGTCGTTGAGTCAATGTTCACTGGAAAATTTAGATCGCTGGCCCTAACCCACTCTCACTTATAAAGTGGATAACGCGATCAGCAGCCACCGCGTCATCGGCTAATATAAGTTTGAGTGTCGTCTGCAAACCAAGGTTTCTTCGTAAGTCAGCAAGATCCACACACTCGGTGAAAATGTGGGCCACTGTGAATACGGCTCCACAGGTACAAAGTGGGGGGTCTTCCCTTCTCATTAGGTACGAGTGGGTGGATCTTGTATGACCTATCCTTAGCCTACACAAAATGACGGACTCTCTCCGGGCCCGGAAGGAGCTCCGCCACACGCGAGTAGTTCCCTTGATCGCTCTCAGTTTACTGGGCAGTGGGTCAGCTAGCCACTGACTCTCCCAAAAAGCCAGAACTTGTAGGCGTAACTGAGAGCGAATATCTCTAGCGGGTACCTCCATTGGTCGAGGTGGTAGTGATACCGCCTCTTTTGCAGCTTGATCTGCTAACTCATTTCCCGCAATTCCCATGTGGCTTGGAAGCCACCGAAAGGTGATTCGAGTGTCAGCGTGGCACAGCCCGGCTAGTAGGTCGTGGATTCGCTGCACTAGGGGGTGTTGCGGGAAACATGTAGCAATTGACTGCAACGAACTCAAAGAGTCGGTACACACGAGAAAGTGGATTCGAGCATCCTGTAGTGCAAACTGCAGAGCTTCATAGATGGCAACGAGCTCCGCAGTAAACACACTACAGGCCTCAGGCAAAGAGATCTTGGTATTTGCACCATCAATAACGTAAGCACAACCCACCTTCTCGTCCACCTTCGAACCATCCGTGTATAGAATGCCAGCGTCCGGAAATTGGTGAACTATGCTGTGGAACTGCCTCCGGTAAACGGAGGCATCCGTGTTCACCTTAGGACCTCGGTGCAGATCTAACCGAATTTCCGGACGCGGGACTTGCCACGGAGGCACCTCGCTAGATGTCCGGATCATACAGGGACCTACAGCCACTCCTATTTCGGTACACGAGCTATCAAGTCTAATACCAACCGGCCGAGTGGCACGAGGCCGGTTGGCGTACCCCTGGTGGTTTTGGGTACCGAAGAGAGCTTGATAGGTCGGGTGTTGCGGCATTTGACGCACATTGGCAGCATTATGCTAAAAGCATATGTTGGCGTCTATAATTTAAAGGTGGAACACCCGATTCGGCGAGTAGGCTGGGTATCGGGCTGGTCCGGAAGGCACCGGTAGCTAGCCTAACGCCACTATGGTGGATACTGTCCAGCATTTTCAAGGTTGCCAGCCTTGCTGAACCGTATGCCGCAGAACCATAGTCTAGCCGGGACAGGACGAGGGCTTGGTAGAACCGTAGCAGCACCGCACGGTCAGCCCCCCACGTAGTGCCACTAAGAAACCTGAGCATGTTCAGTTTCCTGAGACATGTCATTTTCAATTGCCGTATATGGTGCTGCCACGTTAACTTGCTGTCAAAATGGAGCCCCAGGAAGCGATAAGTGTCAACCAACGGCAACACAGCATCCCTGAGATGTAGTTCAGGGTGTAAATGTAGCCTCCGTAGCCGACAAAAATGGACGACGGAGGTTTTCGCTGCTGAAAAACGAAAACCCCGGTCATGAGCCCACCTGTCGACCCGGTTGATAGCTAGCTGCAATTGCCGTTCCACGACTGCCATACTTCCAGAGCTGTAATGCAGAGCTAAATCGTCTACATACAGCGATGGAACTACCGTGGACCCGGCGGCGGCAACAATGCCATTAATGGCAATCGCGAACAAGGTGACACTCTACTGAACCCTGAGGAACTCCATTTTCTTGGGTATAGTATTGCGATAATGTCCTACCGACCCTTACACCGAAGAGTCGGACGGACATGAAATTCGCAATGAAAGTCGGTAAGTTACCACGGAGTCCCCAATTGTGAAGGGTGGAAAGGATCCCGTAGCGCCATGTGGTGTCATAGGCTTTCTCGAGGTCAAAGAAAACCGTGACTAGGTGCTGCTTTAGGAAAAAAGCCTCCTGTATGGCGCTCTCAAGTCGCACCAGATGGTCAGTTGTGGACCTATGAGAGCGAAATCCACATTGGTACTCAGACAGGAGACCTTTATCCTCCAAGAACCACACCAGTCGACGGTTCACCATGTTTTCGAGCAGCTTGCATAGGCCATTTGTCAAACAAATGGGCCTATAGCTGCTTACAAACTTGGGATCCTTTCCAGCCTTAGGAATCGGTATCACGATCCCCTCTCGCCATTGAGATGGAAACTCCCCTCCAATCCATATACGATTGAAGAGGATCAACAGTTTTTTTATACTGTATTCGCACAGATGTTTTAACATTTGATTATGTATGTTATCCGGTCCAGGAGCCGTATCCCTGCACAGTGCAAGCGCACTGCGCAGTTCTCATTCAGAGAATGGTACATTATAGGACTCCGAAGCAGCAGTGGCAAAGGACAAGGGGTGAGTCTCTGCCTCCCGCTTCAGAGTCAGAAATGTAGGATCGTAACTCCCGGAGCAGGATACATCGGAGAAGTGCGAGCCAATGCTGTTGGCAATGGCAAGATGGTCCGTGATTATGTCTCCATTGATGGACACTCCGGGTATCGACAGTGATGTCGGGAGTCCGGAGATCCGACGAAGCCCACACTTGAGATGAAGGAGTATGCGCCGTCATGGACGACACATACTTTTCCCACGTCGTTTTCTTACTCTCCCGAATCAGATATCGGGCTCTAGCACGCATCCTTCTGAAGGTGATAAGGTTGGCCATAGTGTTTTGCCTCCGATAGCATTTGAAAGCACGTCGACGATCTTTAATGGCTGCTGCAATCTCGGCTGTCCACCAAGGGACAAGCTTCCTGCGTGAGTTGCCGGATGAAGAAGGTATTGTTTCCTCAGCAGCAGCCAAAATACCATTCGTTATATGAATGGTATGATCGTCGACACTCTCAAAGGTATCTTCGGCAAACACCGCACGTGCCGTGAATGTTGGCCAATCAGCCCGACGGAGAAGCCATCGACTTGGTAACTCGATGGCTCTCTGGTTCGGAAGAGTAACGATAATTGGAAAATGGTCACTATTACAAAGGTCATCGTGTACACCCCACTGTAGCAGGAGAACCAGCGCACGACTGCACAGGGTAATATCGATACTTGAATAAGTACCGTGTGCAATAAAGAAGTGCGTAGGCTCCCCTGTGTTCAACAGACACAGGTCCAGCCGCCTGATCAGCCTCTCAAAATCTCTCCCTTTACCGCTAGTGGTAGCGGAGCCCCAGATGGTGTTGTGGGCATTAACATCTCCCAGAAGGAGGAAAGGAGGGGGGAGCTGAGAGACTAGATCCACCAGCTGGTCGTAATCCGGCTGAGAATCAGGCGGGATGTACACGTTACATACTGTTGCCATTACTGGCAACGAAGTACGAACTGCAACTGCCTCTAGCTGAGTACGCAACGGCACCTCTTCACTAAAGAGGCTAGAGTGGACGAGAGTGCAGACGCCACCAGCGGCCACAGCTCCGTCCACCCGGTCTTTAGAGAAGAGTTTGAAGTGACGCATTGTTGTCTCATGTCCAGGACGAAACCTGGATTCCTGAAGACAGACAATGGTTGCCGAAAACGAAGATATTAATTGTCGTAACTCAGCGAGATGAACAGAATAGCTATTACAGTTCCATTGTAATAGTGCCATGGTGTGGACTTAAGTAGAAGTGGGTCTTCTACTTATGCTTGACCGTTTGCCACCCTTCCCCATCTCTAGTTGGAGATGATGGGGCAGGAGAGCACACCTCAATCTCCACATCTCCGTCCGAAGACGAAGAAAATGGAGCGGGCGCTCTCTTGGGTTGCGCGCGGTCGTCGTCGGACCTCACGAGTCTCGCTCTTGGGGAAGAGCGAGAGCGGTGTCGAGAGACTTTCTCCCGGTCCGAAGACTGGGTGTCTGTCCCCGACACGTCCCGAAGAGATTTCTTCTTGGATCGGCGCCGACGCGTGTTTGGGGAAGTAGATGGTCCCTTCCCCACAGACGCCGGGTCCTTATAAAACAAGGTCGCTCCTGCTGGCACTGCTCCACTGGTAGTGGTGGGAGCGGGATGGCCAGCAGATACGTGAGCAGCCATGCCTTTAGGAGAGGAAGAGAAACGGCGCTGAACCGTTCCCCTCTCCTCCGCCGATCTATTTTCTTTTCTATAGGGGAGTTCCTCCATACGGACGGGCTTGGCTTCAGCAGGCTTCGCTCCCTTGGTGGTAGTGGGAGCGGAAAGGCCAGCAGAGACAGTAGCCACCCCGTCAGCAGGAGGGCGAGAGAGACGGCGACGAACCGTCTCCCTCTTCTCCCCTATATTTTTCGTATTAGGTGGGCTGGAAGAAGGACCAGCCCTGGTCGGCAAAGTCTTCTTTCCCCCTTTAACTGGGGAAGACTTATTCGCCGACCGTTTCGGAGAAGAAGATGACTTCTTCTCCGATTGCGCCGGTTTAGATGGTATAACCGGCGCCTTCTTTTGCTGGGCCGAAGAAGGTTGTTGTACCTCCTTCGGGCTGACATTTTTCGCTGGTACAGCGAGGGGTGATTTTAATACTGCTGAAAATACGGGCGTCGAGGGTACTACACTCGGTAAAGATGCGGCAGGGGTGAATGAGGACGTCGTTGCAGCTGCAAACGATACCCGAAATTCGGGGGCATTCATATCACGGTACCTCTTGCGAGCGTCGTGATATGAAAGCCTATCAAGAGTTCTTATTTCTTGAATTTTTGCCTCCTTACAGAACTCAGGGCACTGCTTCGATCGTGGAGAGTGACTTCCTTGGCAGTTAGGACAAATCGGGGGAGGCGTACACCTCTCACCCTCATGTGTCCCCTTGGCACACTCTCTACACACGGCCTTGGCAGTGCACCTGGCGGAAACATGCCCGAATCTCTGGCATTGATAGCAGCGCATAGGTGGAGGGATCTACGGTCAAACATCGCAGTGGTACGATGTGACCTTCACCTGCTTAGGTACTACATCACCCTCAAAATGGAGAATAAAAGCGCCGGCATCGGCGCTGTTCTCCCCAATCTTTCGGGTGATGCGCCTAATCTTGGTGACGCCTCTCTTCCCCAGATCCCGCAACAATTCCGCATCGCTATTTAAAATGAGGTCACGATGGAAAATAACTCCTCGGACCTCATTCAGCGTTTCGTGTTTTGAGTCCTTAACCGGAATTTCGCCGAATTGCGTCCATTCCAGCAACGCTTCGGTTAGCTTCCGATCAACGGTGTGCAGCAGCAGCTGACCGTTCCGGAGCTTGGAAATCCCGCTTAGGTCCCCAAATTTCCCCTCGATTTCCTCAGAAAAAATTATTGATTTTACTAGTTTAAAATCACCCCCGTCAGTCCTCGTAGCTACCAGGTAGCGAGGAGACTTATCAGCGGGGAATATTCTATTAAAGGCTTCATCCCAAGGCGTATACACCTTGGGATTAGCTCGACACTCAAGAGACGGCTTTTTAAGGGTGCCACCCTGTACAGGTGTCCGTGATCGCTTTGATGGCATCCCGGACGAAATCCTCCCCGAATACTGCCCACTCCGAACGGGGGCTATCACTGTGGGCGCCACCCAGCCAAGGCAATTCCTACCTGGCATAGCAGATATTGCCCGGGGTCCCAGTGCCTCGAACAGGCACTTCCCCCTCGGCATGCACAGGATTTATGCAGCTCCAGTATTCGGCCATGCAGGGACCTTCGTTGTAAGGCGGATACTACTGTAGGGTACATGGCGCACCCAGCTGACGGGATGGGGCATACCGTCTAGGCTTTCTGGCCAGATGGCCAAGCTGGTGGCCCTTCCCCTAACAGCATGCATGTTTGTTTCTATTGGTCAAACCAGAGCTGGGACCAGAAAACCAAAATCGACCTTTATAAGGCCCTCTCTAAGTCGCCTTTTACGACAGGCAGGGGATACCGTGGATGAATTCTGCCCTCCCCATCCACAGGGGGTCTGACAAATCAAAAACTGGCAAGTTATTCGGCCATGTCGGCCCTATTAGTCGCCTCCTACGACAGGCAGGGCATACCGTGGGTGTATTCTATCCCGCACCCACACGGGGGATCGTACATAAAAAGGTGTTTCGGCTTCTAGCCAGACTTACAATATGTGTGCTTCACATTTCCTTCGTGAAATGACTTGCCTGGTTAAGGCTGCAAGTAAGGCATGGTGGTAAGATATGCCTAGGATACTCGTTCCCTCCTTCATAGTATTATCCAGCCATCACTGAACCCCACCATCATGAGGTTTTTATTCCATTTCCAACTCCATCTTAATGGGAATAATTAGCATTTCTTTGGCATGTAGAATGTGTGTAATTAATGCCATGGTGATGTCGTGTTTGTAGGTTTGCAATGAATCTATTATTAAATTATAAGTTGCAATTTCTCACTGAAGCTACACCTGCATTAGCGGGTAAGCAATAATAATGGCCATGGATTTTCTCCGCTCACAGATTTTAATTCTAGTAGCTTTTGCTACTATGCTCACTCAAAACTAGGTGAATTAAATCACACATGATTCGTTCATTAACATGTTGCACTGTACCTTTTACATGGTAATATCGTAACACTTTAGCTACACTTTGGATAAACGTGCTAGGCGGCGTGTTCGATGTCAGCGTGGACAAAAATATTATAATACCGCAAATATTCAGAATTTGCCTTCACGAATAATTTCAAATTCACTCAGCAGCCTTGCTGCGTGCTAAAGCACATCACTGTTCGTCGGATTAAGTTTATTTCACTAGATATTCGTCGATTTTGACGATCACAAATTTTCACGTTATGTCAGGATCGTGCCTGCAGTAAGAGTGGTGGTTAGCAAGATGCCGGATGCGCTATCTAGCTATCAGTCAAATGTGCATCTGTGAAATGTCTAAGGCATTCTCCGCGGGTTTAACATTTATGTTTCCTTCACATTATAAATCAAATCTTCCTCCGGTGCATCGAAAATATGTACAATAATGGTTAATAATACAGTCTCATGAAATACACAAAAATTATGTACATCAGCGGCGCGTAACTCATACTAAATCAAATGAGCGCTACTCATGCCTTCTCCCTGGAAGTCTTCGCTTCTCTCAAGGATGGTAAATTCCTCATGAGCCATAGAGGACACATGGCAGGTGTGATTTCGGGCTCATATGCTCCTTCGTTGTTGAAATAAAAATGATGAAAGGCATTTTTATTTACTTCACTCCCTCAATGTTCAAATATTTCACACACACAAAAAAAATATTTACAACATCCGTCGTTCGTAGTCCGTCATATTTATATTTGACACCAAGGTCATCAGTATTCCTCGAAGAGATCAAATCCGTAGTCATCTTCCTCATGGAATTTCTCGGTTCCTCTTCTTCTCTCGTCTCGAGCATCTCTCTTCATGCGAGGACTTGGCCACATCTGTTCAGTTCATACAGGTACAACTCGGTTCGGGTCTCTCATCCTAGGCACTGGGTCTTGTTCTACATCAACCTGATGTACATCCACCACTATTACATCTCTGTTATCCCTGGAGTTTTGTTCTCTCGATGTTGGATATCGATCACGATCCTCTCTTCTTCTATCACGAAGTTCGCGTAGATATCGTTGGCTCTCTTCTGCTGTACCTTGCCAATCTCTGTCTGCTCTGTCGGTTCTACGATTGTTGTTGTTGTTATCACCCTGATACCTGGGGTCCCTATCTCTGCGATAGCCTTCGTTGTATCTGTAATCCCTTCTTAGATTGTTGTTGTCATTCCTGCGGTCATATTGATTGTTGTTGTTGTGTTGGTTTTGATCACGATTCCAACGAGATCGATCGTTCCTCAAGGCCTGGTATCGCCTTTGACAATACTCCTCTACTTGTCTGTTTCTCTCGTATGGCGTCCCATCTCTCCTCGGATTGTTGTTGTTCCGGTTGCGAACTTCTCTGTCCTTGTCTCTGTCAGTGCGGTTGGTTGTTTGTACCATCCGATCTACAGATGTTAAATTAAATTAATGTGTCTCACCACGATGTCTTGTCGGTGCATATTGTTCGTTGCTACTGTCTAGTCTGCGCAAAATTTCATCGCATTCGACAAATGTATCCGCCCCTGAAGCGATTAATGACTTCTGGACATCTCCTGGAAATTAACTGATAATAGTCTGCACTAACTATTGCTCTGATACAGATGGACGTAGACATTGAAGTCGGGCAAGCTGTTGTGCAAAGTACGATGCGTATTTGGTTGGTAAGTTACTGGAAAAACGTTTGCTCTACATCTCAGCTCTGATTCCTTGTTGAATTTCAACTGACCAAAGTGTCTTTAACAACGCTTCCTTGAATCCTTGGTAGTTTCGGAAAGAACAGCTAAATGCTTTGAACCATACTAGAACTGGGCCATCTAGCAATCTCTCTACTACTCTAAGTTCTCTGTCTGGTGTTACCAATGTTTCACGCATGTAGTTTTCCAGGGTGTGAAGAAATTCTACAGGTGTCTGAGATCCGGTTCCTGCGTACTTATGAGGGCGTTCGTCTTGACTTGTCAATAAGGCTATATTCGAATTCGGTGTTTGAATAATATTCGGTGTCCTACCGAATGTGGGAATGTCAAATCTGACAGGTGTTTTGCCAGTATCCGGTTGTATTTCACTTCTTGATGTTGGTGTTGTATTAGCATTTTCCTGTTCAAAATACTTCTTCCATGTTTCGATAGGATTCGGTCGTGTTTCCTCCCTCGATGGTTGAGTTGTGTCAGCTCCTATTTGTTCAAAGTAACGCTTTAGAATAGGTTTTTCCCGTTCAGGTGTCACTTGAGTTGGCTTCTGTTCTTTTTTTTTTATCACGAAAGGTGTTCATCTGGATTACCAGCCTCTTGATTTAACCTCTGACGATTCCATCTCAATCATGGTATTTCTCCACCATCTCTTCTCCAAGTACATCGATTGCTTTGCTCACATATTCGCGTATCTTATCATTGGAATTTGTGGTTTCAATAGTAAGATCACCCATCTTCTTCTCTAAGTTGGTAATGTTCATTCTATTCTCGATAAAGTCACCCTTTAGAATGTCGAAATCAACCCTAAATTCTGCTGCGTTAACACATATTTCTTCCAGCTTCCGAATGCTTTCAGCTTGGTTAGTACGTATTTCTGTCTTAACAGCTTCGAGAATAACTTCAGAGTTACGACTATCCGTCTCGATTTCTGACCTAATGTTATCCATTGCCTTGGTGATGTGAGTTTTAATTTCCTTCGCGAAATCAACCGTAAGGTTGATAGAAGTAGCTTGAATAACGCCCCTGACTCTGTTTAAGTCTGCCTGCATATCGTTAATGTTTGTTCGCAGATCTTCGACATCGTTTCTGACTTCTGTGCGCAAATTGTTAATGTTAGTATTCATGTTATCGCAATTAATTTGCATGTCTGCCCTAAAATTGTTTATGTTTGTATTCATGTTATCTGTGTTAGTCTGCATATCAGCCCTCACATTATTTATGCTGGCGTTCGAATCAGCTCTAACATTGTCACTGTTTACCTGTATTTCTGCTCCTATTTCGGCTCTAACATGTTTATGCTTGCATTTAAATCAGCCCTAACATTGTCACTATTGACCTGCATATCAGCCCTAAGATTATCACTGTTGGTCTGTATTTCGGCTAGGATGTTAGCTCCCATGTCATTCAAGTTTGTTTGCATAACAGCTACGTTCACTTGAACATTGTTTATAGACACTCGCAGAGTCCTTAGCAACTCTGGTAGAGTTGCGAAAATGTCCAGTTCTCCTTCACTTGCCAACACAATAAATTTCAATTGGAGAATTAGGCAGCGAAAAGTTTGGCTGAAACTTCTTTACTACGATGTATCCTTAAGATCAGGCTTTGGGGAAAGTCTGCACTTTTCATAAACTAAGGGACCATTGCTGTGCCTCTGACCTAACGAAAGTTAAACACAAAAACTCATTAGGATTCTCCACATTTAGTAGCTATTCAAAATATTTCCCAAATAGATCTGATTATTCCAGGGACGGTACTACTTATCCTTCTTCATTTGTAAGGTTTGATTTATATACAGTATATCCTCTTGCAAATTTGTCAGACGAAAGAAGGAGCGTGATGCTTTCTTCGATTCCTCAACCTCCATGAGTAAACTCTTGCGGTATTCTCGTTTTTTTCCCCTTCTGATGAGTCCATGTGTGTTACATCTAGCTTCCGCTTAAGTTACCCCAACTTGGGCTGGAATAAATAGTCAAATTAACCAGTTGGCAGATCACGAAACCGCGAGTAAATACTAGTTTGAATAATAGAAGACGTTGTTAACAACAATGTACAGTATAACAGTATAAATAAACCAGCTCTACTGGAGAATGTAGTGGACTGCGAGCAACGTAAAACGTAAAGAGATGTAAAATCTGGAACAATAGACTGAGTGTCACATACATATCTTATTCAGACAGTACTCATGATGGCCCGCTGGCTCAGTCAGAGATCATGAGTTTGGGGATGCCTCATATGAGCCACATTTATAAGTTAACACCATCCGAATGTTACAGCGATATTGTTAAATTTATATATGAGTTTGTGTAGATGTCAATTTCCAGTTATTAAGATTCAGGCCTTATATGGTATTTGAAATTAACATCTTCTTCTTATTCTTATTCTGTGCGAATGGGTCGCCTAGGACCACGCGGAATCAACACTTATTGGCCTTGAGTTTGCCAAATAACTCTTCATGCGCAACGATTGAGCGAGTCTTCGTTGCTGCGATCAGACGTGTCTTGTAGGTCTTCTCTCTTCTCCCTCAAAACCCCGTGTATGAGTAATTTTCCTAATTTCCTCTCGATCCTTGAGATTGGGAAAACCTAATTCAGCCAAGTCCTTGTCCGCCTGTTTGTACCAATAGGACCTTGTTGCCTTATTCGGCAAAAACGTAAGATGTTATACGTTAACCTAGTTGGATCATTCTGTTCAAATGTCCCATGAATTGGATCCTTCTCATTCGGATTGTGCCTGTGATTTTATTAATTTTCAAATAGACGTCAGTATTAGGTTTTGGAAGGTGAATTCTATCTTTGATTCTTGGTCCCAACGTTTTTCACATGATTTTGCGTTCCTTAATCTCCAATTGATTTCTCAGTGTTTTATATAGTTGATTAAGTGTCTCGGCTGCAGAAAGGGCTGCAGGTAAGACTACTGTTTTATAATGTTGAATTTTACAATTAAAAGAGAGGCATTTTTTGTTATAAACTTGTTTTGTAAAATGGAAAGCAGTTTCCATTTTCTGTAGTCTTGCTTCTATAGATTTTCTTTCGTTGCCAGTTTCATTGATCCATTCACCTAAATACTTGAAGTCTTTCACTCGGGAGACCTTACAATTACAAATGCGGAGTGCATTCGGAGCAGTTTTAATGTCTGTCATAAATTTTGTTTTGCCAAAAGAAATCCGTAATCCGATTTTTGCTGCTTGTTCTTGAAGTAATTCAAGTTGTTTCTGGGCATCAGAAATGTTTTGAGCAATTAACGCCATGTCATCCGCAAATGCCAAACAGTCGATTGTTATCCCTTTGAGTTTTGGTCCTAGTCTATGGAATGGTGCACCAGCTCGTCTCCATTCTCGGATAACTTTTTCGAGCGCACAATTAAACAACAATCGAGATAATCCATCTCCTTGACGCACTCCTGTATCAATAGAAAATTCTGCGCTCAGTCCTCCCATAAATTTAACCTTTGATCTTGTATTTAAGAGGGTATCTTTGATGATTGATGTCGTCTTGCGATCTAATCCAAATTCTGAGAGTACAGCAACAAGTGATTCACGGTCAATGCTGTCATGAGCCTTTGAAAAGTCAACATAATTAATGACATAATTTTTGTTTAACATTTTACGGAAGTAAGACATTGAGTTTTTCAAATTGATAATTTTCTCTGTACACGATCGGCCTTTCCGGAGCCCACCTTGATATTCACCAACCTGCGGATCCAGTTGAAGGTAGGCATGGTTCATAAGGGCTTTCGACAACATTTTGTAAGTTACCGAGAGTAATGAGATTCATCGGTAATTGTTCGGATTCGTTTTGCTACCTTTCTTGTATACTGGATGGATGATCGCCATCTTCCAATCTGGAGGAATTTTTTCAGTTTGCCAGATTTCATCCATAATTTCTTTGAGTTTGATGATGAGGTTTTCACCTACATTTTTCCATAGTTCTGCAACGACCTGGTCATCTCCCGACACTTTGTTGTTTTTCATGGATTGGATTATTTTCGGAATTTCCTGTAGGTCCGATGGTTCCGAGTCAGGATTCCGTAGGATATGACTAAATTGAAATGTTCACTGGGGTTTCTCACAATTGAGTAGTTTACCAAAATAATCCGCAAGATGTGCACAATTTTCAGAGTTGGAGTGAGTGATGTTTCCAAGCTCGTTTTGAAACTGGAGATAAGGGGGGGGGGGGGATATTTAGTTAATTTCGGCTTGAATGTTCTATAGTAATTTCTAGAATGATGTTTCTTGAAGTCCTCTTCTATATTTTTTAGTGTTTTCATGTTTTTTACGAATCATTCTTAGCGATTTTGCTACTGTTTTTCAAACGTCTTGAAGATATTGTAGCGTCCTTTCATTCTTGTTGCACATCCAGTTCAGCCATGCTTGTTGTCGTAGGTTTATGCGGTGGTCACACTCATCAGTTCACCATGCATGTTTCCGTACCCTGGTTAGAGGTGCAATTTTTTCAGCCGTTTTTGAAGTTCAGCTTGCAGTTGCTGCCAATTCTGTGGGGTTAACCTTTGTGTCTCTTGCGTAGATTCCATACTATTTTGTATAAGATGGACATCATATCGTCGGGGAGGTAATTTTAGCGAATTTCCTCCTTTGTGGGATAATGTCCAAAGAGAATTTTGTGGGGTAATGGTCAGAGTCCAGATCTAATCCTTTGAGGACTTTAGGATTCATGATTTCCGCCGTGTTGGAACGAGAGATCAGTACGTGGTCCAACTGAAATTTACCCAATAGTGGATTTGGTGAAATCCAAGTTTTAGTTTTTGAGGATTTTTTCTTGAAAAATGTTGATTTAAAAATAAATCATGGTTCCTGCATATCTCTATTAGTCTCTTGCCATTCCTGTTAGTTTGTTTATGACCTGACCATTTACCAACCCAGTATTGATACTCTTTTTCTTTGCCAATCTGGGCATTGAAATCACCCATTAAGATCTTAACATGGTTTATTGGGATACTCTGCAGAACATCATCTAACAAGTTCCAGAATTCGTCTACTTTATCAACGTCCTGTCTATTGGTAATATTGGTTGGTGCATGTCCATTGACTAGCGTGTAGATTTTATTAGCTAATTTAACTGTTATGGTGGAAAGTCGACCTGAGCAGGATTTAAAGTCCACAATAGAATCAAGTACTGTCTTGTCTACTATAAATCCAGTGCCGAATTGAGGACAATTTGGCATCGATCTTACACCAGGCTTTCCCGTATATATTCTGTACCCTTCCGAGTCAAAAGGGTGCTCATCAGTACACCTTGATTCTTGAAAAGCGATGATTCTCCGTTCTCGAGATATGTCAAGAATATTCTTAAGTTTTCCCATTTTCAAGAGGGATTTGATATTAAAAGTCATTAACCACAGTCTTAAATTTGGTCTGATTTTGTCTTTACGGGGTTTTGAGGCACTCCGATTTACCTTATGGCACACTACAGTGGTCTCCCCAGAATCCGAATAGACCACAAGCGGTTGTTCAACCGTGGGATTTGACTCACTGGGGTAATATGTTTGTATAGGTGCACTATTCATGTTGATTAACTTGGATAATTAACTGATTTTCAGTCGAGTTAAACTCAGAGTTCCACTTATGTGTATTGGTATGTCAGCCGCCACTAACATGTGAACAGACGCTGTCGGGGTACCGTCACTAACATGTGGGACCGTCGTGCCCGTAAAATTGATAATTGCCAACCATATACCTTTTTCTCTTATTAACCAGAGCACTAGGTTGCCTCGTCCACCATCTACACTGTTCCGGAGTCCACCTTTTCCACTGCAGATACCGTTGGGGACTTCACCGTAACCCTGGCAAGGGATGCTTACAAGGTACTACCAGCCGGGTCAGCTGGACCTAGGTTTTTTAAAGAGGTGTTATTCTTTCAAAGTTACTCCTCTATCACTCCCTACTTTGTTCTGGCTTGTGACAGACAGAGCCTGGTTTCCCAATAATGGGTCTATGAGAATATGTTTGAATAATTAATAGTTGATATTGCAATGCTATGTTGCAATATTTCGAAGTCATTAAACAAGTTTATACGATTGTATTTGATGATTGATAAGGACTTTGGTGTTCGAGCTATAGTTTTGATTTTTGTGAATTAACGAGCATAGCCTACTCGTCGTCGATTATTGTAGAGATTTTGTACTAGTGTTACATGACTGCTTAAAAGTCGGATGTTCTTCAAGTATGAGAATTTACATTGATTTAATTCGGGCATCTTTGGGATATGGTAGTATATTCTCAAATTCGAGGACATTGATAATTGAATAACAATGTTTAGGGACAGGTATATATTTAGAGAATAACATTCGCTTTTTATTATAATTTGTTGTGGGTAAAACAATAGCAGGTCTGGATTTCTAGAGTGATGATAGCTATACATGTGATTTACATTAATGTTTGTGTAATCATGATGCTATATGTGATTGCATAAGTTAATATTTCTGAGGGATAGTAAGTTAGTGTGAAGGGCATAATCTCTATTCCTTCCATAAGCCTTAAAATGACACCAATACACAATTAATGTCAATTTAATTTAATTTAATTTAATTTAATTTATTAAATACTATTTATGTTACATTATTGTGATATGTCTCACGAATCTGATGACAGTACAGATTATCTGTGAGACATATTAATTATTATTTACAACATATATATAGATTATATTTCAGTACAAGAGTGCATGCATTTTTTAGGTAGATTTCATTAGAAAGCTAACTATTGCAATGGGTACCATGTTTCGACTTCCGGAAAATTTCGACATATCTTCGCGTTTCACATCCCCCAGACCCCAAAACCACCGTCAGTTCAAAAGTTTATATATAATTTATGTATATATGTATATATATATATATATATATATATATAGATATATATATATCAGTTTCTTGTGGACACGATAACTGCCGTAATTTTGCACCAATCACTTTGAATTTTTTACATAACATGTATCCCAATAAAATCTCGGTCGAGTTCGTTAATGGGCAAAATCGGTCGAAGGGGGTGAAAATGGGGGGCTTTTTTCGAAAAAGTGAAATTTCGCTATAACTCTCTTAATACATGAAATATCGAATCCATTCAAAGTTCATAATATGTGTCGGATAAGTGCCAAAAATGTATGTCAAATAAGTTTTTTGATAGCACCAACCATTGACCAAAGGGGTGGAAAAAAGTGGGTTTTTCGGGAAACATTAATCATATCTCTCTTAATAGGCACAATATCAAAACCGTACAAAATGGACAATATTCCTCCAATAATTACCTAAAACTTTTGTCTGAAAGAATTTTCGATATGACCCACCATTACGCCATGGAGTGAGCAAAATGATTTAAATTATAAGAAAATTCCAAGTGCCAAGAGTGGTTGCCATGACAACTTTACTTTTAATTGATACGGGTTGAGCCATCAGCAGTTGCTATGACAACGCCACTGCACGAGATCACATTCTGTTTTCATATGTCTGTGGGAAGCGACTTCGGTATCGGAACTGGTAGCATGCTGAACTTCTATGCCCAAGGTCGCGGGTTCAAACCCGGCTGAAGTCGTCGGATTTACTAAGAGCACCAAAATACCCTGAGTATGCTTTCCTTCGGAGGGGAAGTTCCAACGTTCGTTGCGAGTTGATGGTTCCGGTGGCATCTAGTGGCCAAGTTCACAGCTAGGTGTCGTTGATGGTAGTATTAGGTAGATTTCATTAGAAAGCTAACTATTGCAATGGGTCCCATGTTTCGACTTCCGGAAAATTTCGACATATCTTCGCGTTTCACATCCCCCAGACCCCAAAACCACCGTCAGTTCAAAAGTTTATATATAATTTATGTATATATATATATATATATATATGTATATCAGTTCCTTGTGGACACGATAACTGCCGTAATTTTGCACCAATCACTTTGAATTTTTTACCGAATATGTATACCTATAAAATCTCGGTCGAGTTCGTTAGTGGGCTAAATCGGTCGAAGGGGGTGAAAATGGGGTCTTTTATCGAAAAAGTGAAATATTGCTATAACTCTCTTAATATCTGATATATCGAATCCGTTCAACGTTCATACTATGTGTCGGATAAAGCCCAAAAATTTATGTTTGAAGAGTTTTTTTATAGCACCAACCATTGACCAAAGGGGTGGGAAAAAGTGGGTTTTTCGGGAAACATTAATCATATCTCTCTTAATAGGCACAATATCAAAACCGTACAAAATGGACAATATTCCCCTAATAATTACCTAAAACTTATGTCTGAAAGCATTTTTGATATGACCCACCATTACGCCAAGGGATGAGAAAAATGATTTCGGAATTATAAGAAAATGCCAAGAGCTAACAGAGGTTGCCATGGCAACACTACTAAATTGATGAGGGATGAGCCATCATTGTTGCCACGACAACGCACTTGCACGAGATCAGATTCAGTATTTCTATCTGACTAAGTGGGAAGCGGCTTCGGTGACGTAACTGGTGGCATGCTGAATGTCTATGCCCAAGGTCGCGGTTACAAAGCCGGCCGAAGTCGTCGGATTTTCTAAGAGCGCTAAAATCCCTCAGTATGCATTCCTTTGGAGGGGAAGTTCCAACGTTCCTTGCGAGTTGCTGGTTGGGGTGGCATCTAGTAGCCAAGTTCACAGCTAGGTGTCGTTGACGGTAGTACCTGGTAGCAACATTAGGAACTACTGCTTGAAATTGACCGTCTGCAGTCCTTACCTGAATTAAGACAAATACAGCCATTACAATTCACACCGTTTATCAGACAGATTCTACACTCACCCAAAGTTCACGGGGTTAGATGACCGCGTTGTCGCAGCCCCTAAACTGAGGAACCAACCAGAGGTAGATTTCATTAGAAAGCTAACTATTGCAATGGGTACCATGTTTCGACTTCCGGAAAATTTCGACATATCTTCGCGTTTCACATCCCCCAGACCCCAAAACCACCGTCAGTTCAAAAGTTTATATATAATTTATGTATATATATATATATATATATATATATATATATATATAACTGCCGCAATTTTGCACCAATCACTTTGAATTTTTTACCGAATATGTATACCTATAAAATTTCGGTCGAGTTCGTTACTGGGCTAAATCGGTCGAAGGGGGTGAAAATGGGGGGCTTTTTCGAAAAAGTGAAATATTGCTATAACTCTCTTAATATGTGAGATATCGAATCCGTTCAAAGTTCATACTATGTGTCGGATAAAGCCCAAAAGTTTATGTTTGAAGAGTATTTTTGTAGCTCCAACCATTGACCAAAGGGGTGGGAAAAAGTGGGTTTTTCGGGAAACATTAATCATATCTCTCTTAATAGGCACAATATCAAAACCGTACAAAATGGACAATATTCCCCTAATAATTACCTAAAACGTTTGTCTGAATGAATTTTTGATATGACCCACCATTACGCCAAGGGATGAGAAAAATTATTTCGGAATTATAAGAAAATGCCAAGAGCTATCAGAGGTTGCCATGGCAACACTACTAAATTGATGAGGGATGAGCCATCAGACGTTGCCAAGATAACGCACTTGCACGAGATCAGATTCAGTATTTCCATCTGACTAAGTGTGAAGCGGCTTCGGTGACGTAACTGGTAGCATGCTGAACGTCTATGCCCAAGGTCGCGGTTTCAAAGTCGGCCGAAGTCGTCGGATTTTCTAAGAGCGCTAAAAATCCCTCAGTATGCTTTCCTTTGTAGGGGAAATTACAACGTTCGTTGGGAGTTGCTGGTTGCGGTTGCATCTAGTAGCCAAGTTCACAGCTAGGTGTCGTTGACGGTAGTACCTGGTAACAACATTAGGAACTACTACTTGAAATTGACCGTCTGCAGTACTTATCTGAATTACAGACTAATACAGCCATCCCTAAGTACACGAGGTTAAATGACTGCGTTGTCGCAGCCCCTAAACTGAGCAACCAACCAAAATCTCTGCGGGAGTTATAATTTTGCGTGAAGAAGTAACAGACCGTTACATAGTCACACATCAGTGTCGAAACCTTGCATAAGGACAGTGTGACCACAAGTATAAATAATATAAATGGACCCCAAATGACAAGAAGTTTACCGTTCCCATAAGACAATAAAATGTTTAAAATAAGCATAAAATGACGAAAAACAAAGTTAATTAAGCTCCAATTATAAAATATCTTCTCGCAATAAATGAGGTCTGATCCTTCTACGAAAACCTGCATATTCTGCCTATTTTCGCCTATCCCCAAGTTTGTCCGGTGAAATCTACCTCCGCCTTCCGGCGTGCCGAGAGGACTTTTTTAAATTATGTAGCCTATTTTAGGTAGATTTCATCAGAAAGCTAACTATTGCAATGGGTGCCATGTTTCGACTTCCGGAAAATTTCGACATATCTTCGCGTTTCACATCCCCCAGACCCCAAACCACCGTCAGTTCAAAAGTTTATATATATGTGTGTGTATATATATGCATATATATCAGTTTCTTGTGGACACGATAACTGCCGTAATTTTGCACCAATCACTTTAATGTTTTACATAATATGTAACCCCTTAAAAATCGGTCGAGTTCGTTAATGGGCAAAATCGGTTAATGGGGGGGGGGCTTTTTTTTTCGAAAAAGTGAAATGTCGCTATAACTCTCTTAATATGTGAAATATCGAATCAATTCAAAGTTCATAATATTTGTCGGATAAGTGCCAAAAATTTATGTCAAATAGGTTTTTTGATAGCACCAACCATTGACCAAAGGGGAGGAAAAAAGTGTTTTTTTCGGGAAACATTAATCATATCTCTCTTAATAGGCACAATATCAAACCCGTACATAATGGAAAATATTCCCCTAATAATTACCTAAAACTTTGTCTGAAAGAATTTTTGATCTGACCTACCATTACGTCAAGGGAAGAGAAAAATAATTTCGGAATTAAAGAACATGCCAAGTGCCATCAGAGGTTACCGTGACAACGCTTCTAAATTGATGAGGGACGAGCTATCAGAGGTTGCCAAGACAACGCCATTGCACGAGATCACATTCATTTTTCCATCTGACTGTGGGAAGCGGCTAACTGGTAGCATGCTGAACTTATATGCCCAAGGTCGCTGGTTCAAAGCCGGCCAAAGTCGTCGGATTTTCTAAGAGCGCTAAAAAACCCTCAGCATGCTTTCCTTTGGAGGAGAAATTCCAACGTTCGTTGCAAGTTGCTGGTTGCGGTGGCATCTAGTAGCCAAGTTCACAGCTAGGTGTCGTTCACGTTAGGATATGGTACAAAATTAGGAACTACTACTTAAAATTGACCGTCTGCAGACCTTACCTGAATTACAGACAAAAAACAGTCATCACAATTAACACTGTTTATCAGATTCTACACACCCGGGGTTACATGACCACGTTGTCGCAGCCCCTAAACTGAGGAACCAACAAAAATCTCTGCGGGAGATAAAATTTTGCGAGAAGAAGTAACAGACTGTCTGATAGTTACACATCAGTTCCAAACCTTGCATAAGGACAGTGTGATCAGAAGTATAAAAATGAACCCCGAATGACAAGAAGGTTACCATCCCCATAAGACAATAAAATGATAAAAATATGCATACAAAAACGAAAAAAAAGTTGATTTTTAACCTCCAAATGTAAAATACTTTCTTGCAATCAATGAGGTCTGATCCTCCTACGAAAACCTGCATATTTTGCCTATTATAGCCAATCCCCTAGTTTGCCCGGTGAAATCTACCTCCGCCTTCCGGCGTGCCGAGAGGATTTTTTTTGTAATGTTAATGATAAAATATTAATGTAAATAATTAAAGATACAAAAAATTACACTATGGTAGTTATATTAATAAATTTATGTTATGAGTTAATGTTTGGTTAAGTAATATTTTTTAATGCGACTTATATCTAGTTGTTTGCTGTTAATGTTTGTCAGTCCAGGTGGTAGTTCATTAAGTAGTGATGGTATAATATAATTTAGTCTCTTGAAACCATAGCTATTTATACATAAAGGTTTAACATGTTTTGTACCTGTTATGGCTCTTGTTTGTATGTTGTGAGAGACCTTATGCCTGAATCTTGGATCATGGTAGTAGAGATTCAGTACAGTAATTTGAAACAACTCTTTAATATTAAAATAAGGGATATCAGTGAAATATTTAAAGAACCTGTTTTGGCTATCTTGAAGATTATTAATTAAAGTTGTGTTTTGATTTCCCCAAGCTTCTATAGCATATCTTAATTTGCTTTCAATCAGAGCACTGTAAATTGTTTTGTAAGTTTTCCTATCTACATAAAATCGGAGATTGTAGAAGATGTAGAGGTTTGCTCTTAGGTTTTTTATTATGTTTACTGTGTGTGTGTTCATTTTAAAGTGTTCATCAAGGGTAATTCCTAGGTATTTTTGTGTCGAAGTACTATTTATGAAGGTGTTACATTTGCAACCTGCCAGGATGTTTTGGTGTATGCATGATAAGCTGTGGTGCGTTAGTTTATATTTTTCTTGTGTGAAGTGATCAACTCTGATGTGCATTATTTTAGATTTGGTTGTATTTATATACAAATTATTGTCATGACACCATCTTGTGATGTTATTGAAGTCTTCTTGAAGTCTCTCAAAAGCTGTTTTAGAGTCTTTATGTGTGGTATATATAGTGGTGTCATCAGCATAAATAAATATTTTACTGTGTTTAATGGCTTCATTCATGTCGTTTACGAACAGGTTATATAGTGTAGGTGAAATAATGCTGCCTTGAGGGATACCTTGTGTTCCTTCTACTGCGTCACTGATAGTGTTATTTACCATAACTGCCATTTCCCTGTTTTTCAGATAGCTTTCAAATAGTTTGTAAGTCGTGCCTCTTATTCCAATATCGTGTAATTTAGCAAGTAGTTTATTGTGATTTATTGTGTCAAATGCTTTAGAAAAGTCAAGAAAAAGTACCATTATGTGATTTTTATTATTTAAGGCATTATTTATTACATTGGCAAATTCAGCCAGGAGTAGTTCAGTACTTTTCCCCTTCCTAAAACCGTATAGGTGTCCCTTTAAAATATCATATTTATTTAGGAAATTCTTCAATCTCTTATCCAAGCATTTTTCCATTATTTTGTGGAGGATTGATAAAATGCATATTGGTCTGTAGTTGCCAAAGTCTAAGTGATCGCCATTCTTATATATTGGTTTAATAATTGTGTATTTCAGATATTTTGGTATTATGCCTGATTCGAATATCTTGTTTATGAGATGTGTTATGATTGGTATAGTTTTTTTGGATGTTGCCTTTATGTCTTTCAAGCGTATATTGTCTACCCCCGGCGATTTGTCTGTTTTTAATTCCTTAATTATGTTTTCTATTTCATATTCATCAGTTTCAAGTAATGTAAAGGAATTCATTAATGTGTTTCTATTTGATTGCCATATGTTGATACTACAGTTATGAGCTAGGCTGTTTATTTTTTCACTAAAGGTATTGATGAATTTATTGACTATCACTTCGTTAGTATAATGTAATATTAAATGTTTGTTTATGACTTCATTGACAGTTTGTGTTTTCCGACCTGTTATATCATTAATGACTTTCCACATTCCTTTATTATCGTTTTTGGAACTATTTATCTTATTTTTAAAATATTGATGTTTTGTTTTGTTTATTAGCTTATTTAATTTGTTTCTGAAAGCTTTGTATTCATTTTTTATTGTAATATTATCCTTGTTTCTGAGCATTGTATTGTAAAGTCTGTCTCTTTCCTTACATTGTATTTTTAGGTCATAAGTGAACCATTGTTTGCTTTTCCTGTGTTTACGAGTTGTTATGTAAGATGCTTTTTGGTAGATTTCCTTAAATTTGGTTGTTATATTGTTATATATGTCATTAGGATTTTTTAATTCAAGGCAATCTGTCCAGTCTGTGTTGTTAAGGCTTGTGTGTATTATAGTATCGTTCATTAGCGTAATGTACGATTCATTATCTTGTAATTGTGTCTTATCATTTTTTGGCCAAATACCTGCATATGTTATGTAGTGGTCAGAGATATCTGATTGTATGACTGCAGAAGTATATTGATCTAGTCTGCTACGATAGCTTTTGTGATCAATACATGTTCTCGAGTCTAAATTTGGATCATAACGAGTACATTGAGTGATAAGTGGTAGGAAACCATGAGTTGCCATAATATTTGTATATTTGATAGCTGATAGACTGATGTCATTAGATAAAGTATCAATGTTGATATCTCCTAAAATGGCGTATTCGCTGTACTTACTAGTGTGTTGTGTTATATGTGTCTCCAGTTCATCAAGAAAGTCATTTATGTTAGTGCTAGGTGGTCTGTAAATGCATGTTAATCCAATCTTTTTGTTCATGTGAAGTATTTCTATTACCATTGATTCATGAGTATTGGAAATGTATGAATTGTGTGTTCTAATAGCCATGTTGTTCTTTACATATATGGCTATGCCTCCTCCTTTACGATTTGTTCTATTACAAAATACAACATTAAAATTATCCAAAGTAAATAGGTAATTATTAGATTCAAGTATGTTAATTTCTGTTAAGCAAATAATATCCAGATCATTAATTTTCTTGCCTAAGGTTATGGTTAAATAATCCCAGTTTTTTGATATAGATTGAATATTTAGAGAGAGGATATTGATTTCAGCATTATTTCTAGTCTTATTACCATTTTCGACGAAATCGGGTATATTGAGAAATGTGAGTTCATTTTGTATTCCAGAAACATTTATATTGCTATCCCAACTGTTCATAATATCAATTAATATAATAATTCAATAATAATTCTTTCTTTTTGGCAGGGGGGGGGGGGGGTTACCTAATTTTGTTAATGTCTTCCTCACGGGAGATTCTCAATATACCAGATTCGTCGTTTTTTCGCGCAAGTATTTTGCCGTTTTTAACCCAAATGAATTTCCAGTTATTTTCTCTGGCCTGATTTTTAGTTTTCCATAGTAGCTCCCTGTAAAATGACGTTAGACTTTCGTTAATGAAAAACCTAGATTTAGTGTTCCCATGAGTGAGGAAATTTTGTCCTTTTCTTTTCTGTAAAAATTCATTCTTTTTGGATATGGAGTTAAATTTTACCACTATTGGGGGGATTTTGTTCTTTCTTTGCAGTGGGGGCCTGTAAACTTCCTCTACATCAAACATGTTTAGATCTACTTCTAGAGTCTCAGCAATTTTGTGGACGATTTCATCCAGGCATTCGTCTTTCGCGCGTGGCACTTCACATATTTCAATGTATTGTTGCCTACCGTTCTGTTCCATTGTGTGCACTTTCTCGTTTAGATCTCATATTATTTTGTCTTGTAGATTCTTTTCGTCTTTTAGGGTTTTTATTTCTGCTGTAAGTGATTTCAGAAGAGTTGCATTTGACTTAGTTTCCTTAATCAACTCATATTTCTGCGCAATAAAGTCGGCACTTTTAACACTTTCACTCACTTGGTTTTTCAGTTCACTAATCTGCTTCTTTAATTCTAAAAACATACCTTTGATATCCGATGCGTGTATTATCTCCGTGTCCGGTGTTGAAGGTGGAGTCGCTGTGTAATCAGTGTTGGCAGCAGCTGGTAGGGTCATCGTTCCACCGCTTGCGACAACAGATGCTGACGTTGTCTTTTTGAAGCTACGGCACTGTGGACACCGCCATGACTCCTTAGCTTGTTTTGCCATACCTTTCCACGTACGTATTGTGACTGATGTACATTCATAATGATATTTCCCTTTGCATCCTGTGCAGTATACATAGTCACCATCACTTGGGAGTCCTTCTTGACAGCGGTCGCAAACCATTTCCTTGCTATACTTAAACTTTTTGCGGAGCACTCAGGCACACGTCGACTTCCTCCGGTGTCTCACTTAATAATAATAATAATAATAATAATAATAATAATAATAATAATAATAATAGTAACAGTAACAGTAACAGCCAAGGAAAAAGCATTGAAATTGGCTCGTTGTGCCTAGACGACTGATAAGATAATAATAATAATATTAATAATAATAATGATAATAATAATAAGGCGCACCGATCGCCCAGTGGGAAACCACTGCAGTCAGCCACCCGAGTACCGGCGGGAAAACCGTAGCGTGAGGCATGGAGGAAATGCCAGCCTATGCTGAACACCAGGCTTTCTCCGAGGCTCACAACCTTGGTAGTAATATTGTCGGTGTGAAACATCACTGGCCCCAATTTACAGTTTTTGAGCTGTTTAAATGCATGGAGGAAAGTTCAGCAAATTCTCCTACCCCAGGTGGTAATTAATCCACATTAACCTCGAGAGGGGTGCGCAAGCCTTCGGATTCTGGGGAGCCTGCACCAACATGCTTGGAGGTATCGGAAACTCCCACATTCAAGATCAGACACAAACAAAGGAACTTCATTGCAACCTTCAACGTTAACTCGCTGCTGAAGGTTGGTAAGCCAAAACAACTGACAGACACACTGTCACATCATGAAATCCAAATTTCGGTAATTCAGGAAACAAGGTTTACTGACGAACAAGCGTTTGAATCCCAAAGTTACGCGTGATAAAATCTGTTTCACAACTTGGGTCGGGTTTTATTGTCAGCAGGAAGGTACTGGAATCCATTATAGACTTCATCTCTCCCAACAGCAGAGTATCAATGCTTAGCTTCCGATGCACACACAAAGTCTACACGATCGTAAACGTGCATGCGCCAATAAATCAGGCAAACAAAAGAGATCCATAAGGAACTGATATATTCTGGGAAAACCTTGAAGATATCCTTTCAAAAATTCCCGAAAAATATACGATCATCCTTATTGGAGACTTCAATGCTCAGCTTGGCAAAGAAACGAAATTCCAAAGAATTGTTGGAAAACACTCAGCTCACCGAGGAACAAATCGGAATGGAGAAAGACTAATTGAGCTGTGTAAGGCATTTAACCTTGTACTAAAGTCAACAGCATTTAAACATCTATCAAGGAAGAAAAAGACTTGGACATCCCCAAACTCTAATCTTGGAGAGTTGCAAATTGATCACGTCGCAATTGCGTGGAAAGCAACACGAGAAATTCATAATGTAAAAGTCCTGAGAAGTGCAAATCTCAACTCAGATCACTACCTTTCAAAAAATAAGGTTAGTTTTGTCCCGAGAAACGCCAGGATTGTTCTAGTGTCAAGGACTGGAACATTTGACACTGAAAAGCTTAAAACAACTCATGAGTTCACACAGAAGCTGGAATCCATGGATCCAGAGAACTGGGAGCAAATTAGAGAAGCCACGGTTGAAACTGCAACTGATACAGTTCCATTAGTCAAAGCAAGAAAACATCCTTGGTGGAAACAGCATTGCGATGAAGTTACGAAACAAAGAAGTTTATCATTGCAACGGTGGAACTCGCAGAGGGATCAAAATAGCTACAATGACTTCTTGGTAGCGAGAACGCTTGCAGCAAAAGCCATCCGTGATGTAAGGAGGGTCTTTGACAAAAACCAGCTTATGCAGATTGAGCAGGACTTCATAAAAACTAATACTCGGGATTTTTGTAGAACTTTTAAGCGTAATCTGAGTAAATTTACACATTTAGAGATCATGCAGGAAAACAAGATGTTCAGTAAAGAACATATAGCCTACTTTCTCCTAAATGCATGGGTATTGTTATAACTCTAAATCCTTTTCAAGGAGTATAATTGAATGTTGGTTGTAGTAGCTTGTTGCAATACAACGTGCTATACGGATATTAAACATGAATATGAAGTGCCCTTTGCTAGTGCTACCTCTGTAAAATTTTCATTCAATTCGGTTTCACCGTGTTTGAATTGATATGGCGAATCGATTTGCACACATACATGGCCACTATCTGCAAACTATTGGGCTGATGAACTTGTCGTTTAGTCAAACGATGCTTCCCACAAAACGGTATGTTGTTGCAAAATTTGTTGATTAGGTTTGTCGTAATTTGATTTAAGCTTTTACTATTTGGGTGGCCGCCATTCCGTTTCCGTCAAGATGACGGCGATATAAAACATGACACCGAGATGCCCTTTGCTAGTGCTACCTCTGTACCAAATGTCGTTCAATTCGGTCTTACTGTGTTTGAATTGATAGGGGGAATCGATTTGCACACTTACATGGCAGCTATATACAAACAATTGGACTGATGACCTTGTAGCTTGGTCAAAGAACGCTTCTCACATAAAAGTATGTTGTTGCAAAATTTGGCAGAGAACAGGTGATTAGCTTGGTCGTAATTTTATTTAAGCTTTTTACATTTGGGTGGCTACCATTACGTTTCCGTCAAGACGGCGGCGATATAAAACATGACAATAAGGTGCCTTATGCTAGTGCTACCTCTGTACCAAATTTAGTTCAATTCGGTTTCACAATGTTTGAATTGATAGGGGGAATCTATTTGTACACATACATGGCCGCCATCTGGAAACTATTAGGATGATGACCTTATAGTTTTGTCAAAAGACGCTCGCTATATGAATATATATATTGTTGCAAAATTTGGTGGAGATTGGATGACTAGGTTAGTCGTTATTTGATTTAAGCTTTGAACATTTGGATGGCCGCCATTATGTTTCCGTCAAGTTGGCGGCGATATAAACATGACACTGCGGTGCTCTTTGCTAGTGTTACCTCTGTACCAAATTTCGTTCCATTCGGTTTCACCGTGTTGGGATTGATAGGGGGAATTGATTTTCACACATACATGGCCGCCATCTGCAAACTATTGGGCTGATGATTTTGTAGTTTAGTCAAAGTATGCTTCCCACACAACACTATGTTGTTGCAAAATTTGGTAGAGATCAGATTATTGGGTTGGCCGTAATTTGATTAAAATTTTAACATTTGGGTAGCCGCCATTACCTTTCCGTCAAGATGGCGGCAATATAAAACATGACAGTCAAGTGCCCTTTGGTAGTGCTACCTCTGTACCAATTTTTGTTCAATTTGGTTTCACCGTACTTGAATAGATAGGGGGAATCGATTTGCACACATACATGGCCGCCATCCGCAAAGTATTGGGCCGATGACCTTGTAGTTTAGTCAAAAGACGCTCACCGTACAAATATATGTTGTTGAAACATTTGGTAGAGATCGGTTGATTAGGTTAGTCGTAATTTGATTTAAGCTTTTAACATTTGGGTGGCCGCCATTACGTTTCCGTCAAGATGGCGGCGATATAATACATGACACTGAAGTGCCCTTAGTTAGTTCTACCTCTGTACCAAATTTCGTTCATTTCTGTTTCACCGTGTTTGATTTGATATACAGACAGACACACAATTTTTGGCCCGTGTTTATCTTATAAGTCTACTTTCATTTTTTGCAATAATCGAAAGTAGACTAACTAGCCTTCAATGACAAGGACAATTGCCTGATCCTTGCAAATTACTTTGAATCTCTCCTTAACTGTGTAGCTCCACAATCTCAATTCACCTTCGATGAAACTACCCACCCTCTTCTCCACCAACAAAAGAGGAAATCAAGCAGATCATTCATTCATTAAAGAACAACAAAGCACCAGGGGAGGATGGCATAATAGTTGAACTCTGGAAGTACGCAAGTGATAAGGCGATCAGTAATCTCACTGAAATTATCCAGGAGTAACGGTAAACCGAGGAACTCTCTAGTGGCTGAACATCAGTCTTGATTCACCCTCTTCATATGAATGGTGACAAAACAGACTTAAACCACTATCGTGGCATTTCCCTCCTCTAACAACGTACATAATTCTCTCCAAAGCCCTTCAGACCTGGGCAGAGGAACAAATTGACTTTCAGCTGGGAGAATATCAAAGAGGGTTTAGGAAAGGCCGTTCATTTGCAGAGCAGATCATGACTCTTCAATCTGTCCTTTCATATTTGAAGCTCAGAAACAGGAAGTTCGTATTTTTCATCGTCGACTTCAAGAAGGCCAATTACTCTATTGATCGAACCACACTCTTCGAAATTTTAAAAGAAATGTGTTTGGATGACAAAACACGAGCAATTATCCAGCAGACCTTGGCTAAAACCAACTCCAGAGTGAAATTTATAGGAGAAATTTCAGACGATGTCAAAATCAGGACGGGTGTGAGGCAGGGAGATGGACTGTCACGTTTACTCCTCAACTGTGAACTGGAGAAAGAAATTCGTGAATGGCGCAAGGAGATGAGTAAAGAAGTGTTAGAAAATGGCGTCAGAATGGGCTGCAAGAGCTTGGACCAGACAATTGACTGCCTAGCTTTCGCAGATGATCTAGCAATCTTTTCTGATGCCCTAGACACAGCTGCAAAACAAGTCAACCAACTCAGAATACAAGCGGCAAAGGCAGGCTTACAGATTTCTTTTGAGAAGACCGTGTTTATAATTAATATTAACCCTGCAGTCAAAGAATTAAATGTTGAACATGGGAAGTTCCGTCAGGCAAAAAAGTTTAAGTACCTAGGGGAGAGGATCGAGCCCAACATATCAGAGAAGGAAGTCTTCACATCAAGAATGAACAAGATGGAAGTGGCCTACCAGCTAACGAAAGGAGTGTACAACAAGCGAACAGTATCCCGCAATGCCAAACTAAGACACTATCGTACAGTTATCCGACCTGAGGCGCTGGACGCAGCAGAATGCCTGGCAATGAATAGGAAGGGTCTGGTTGAGAAATTGAGTACAATGACAGGAAGATTCTGAGGAACATCTTAGGACCGTTGAGAGACGATGGTGAATACAGGATACGGCATAACAATGAGCTGTACCATCATGTAGAAAGGATATCTCAAGTAATTCGGAAGAGAAGAATATCTTTCTATGGCCACTTAACCCGTATGAAACCCGAGAGTATCACCAATCGGATATTTACCAATTTTCTAACAAGAAATACAAGGGCCTCTGGTTTTGTGAGGTAGACAAGGATTTGCAAGAAGTAGGCATCACCAACGCAGACATTATGGAACGTGATCTTTTGAAGGAAAAGCTTGGAGCACACCACCAATTCCAAGAAAAAGCGAAATTAAAAACCGGCAAGAAGTGGTCTGATGATAGAAAGGAGTTTCACAGGCAGCGAATGCGTGAACACTGGGCTAAGATCATGGCCCAAAGTCGGAAGCAGTTGAAATGGCATGGTCCATAGCTGGCCTAAACGAAGAAAGATGAACTAGTGAACTATTCCACGACGAACCAAAAATGAACACGGGTTTGATGGAAGAACGCGAAGAATGGCTGACAGAGAAAGAATGCGAAGATTTTTCGGCGACGGAGAAGGCTTCCAATGAAACCCGAGAGAATCGCCAATCGTATATTTACCAATTTTCTAACTTTGACTTTAAAGGCCGTAAACGAAAATATATAATAACTACTGAACTAAGCACATCCAACATTAAGATGACACCATTTAGAAAATAATAATACGTTAAAGAAATGTCATATAGAAAATGTCTTTGATTTTTACAATTTCAGAATTTTGAGTTTGTTCATGGAACATTTTATGGATTATAGTGATTCAATTGCATTTATTCAATTTGCAGAACATCAACCTCCTATTGAGTCTTCTTGATTGCCATAAATATTTTTATTTTAATGCCCTGTTTGAAGGGATGATTTCCATTGAATGATTGCTTGTTACTTCATGTTCTAGAGATAGCAAACTGATAGTAATCCCTCCTACAGTGTGTGTGAGCCTTCTTATAGCAACTGTACATTTAACAATCCAACATGGCGACCTTCCGAAATATTTAGACGGCTCTGAATATCTTCGAATCTATTATAGCAATCAAACTGAATGTTTTAATGTTCAAAGGGGCTATGAACTTAAGTTCACCTATAGGACTTTAAATAACCTGGTGATCACAAATCCAACATGGCGGCGACGCGAAGTATAAATATTCACATGGACGTTTCTCGCAATTTAACCATCCGAGTGCAGTGAAACTTGGTACAGTAAATCCTTATACGAATGTTAATTCACTGGCATCTAATTTATTTCAATTGTTTCCATAACCACAAGATGGCAGCTGTGCGAAAATTTATAATCTCCTTGTTAGTTTTTGTGTCCTAATCATGCGATTGAAGATTGAATGCTACACGTACACAATAATCTCCATGTAACAGTACATAACTCTAGGGCCTACATATATAAAATCCAACATGGCGACCATCCGATATATTTAGTCGGTTCTCAATATCTACGAATCTATTACAGCAATCAAACTGAAATTTTGTATGTAGATAGAGGCAATTAACATAAGTAGGATATATGAAAATAGGCTGTATAATTCTTCACGGAACTACTTGTTGCAAAATGTGAAAAGTAGGCTAAAAATTAAAAAAATATATATTGGTTTTACGTCCCTTTTAGAGACGCTAAGGTTCCGGAATGTTGCCCCGAAAGCAGTTTACATCACAGTTTTTGGCCAGTCAGCCCCTGTTGCGCAGCCGTATATTGAACAGTCGGCGATCCTGAGGCATGTTCAATTGATACATGAGTTGTCAGTTGCATGGAAAGCAACTCACGTATCAATTGCACATGCCTGAGTTGTCAGATGTGCGGAAAGCAACTCACATATCAATTGCACATGCCTGAATATCGTATTATTTGGTATGATTCAAGATCTATACCGGAATATCTCAATGCCGTAATTTAAAATGATGTCAGTGCTACCAACTGCCGAAAAATCGCAATTGAAATTTGAGCTCCATGTTGGATATCTTGGAAAGTATGCATGGGAGCTATTTCAAAATTGGCTTACAAATAGATAATAATATTTCAGTTTAATTTCCAGGAGGCCATACATGACAATGTTGCCAAAATGATTCTAAGCCTACTGATAGGTCCAACGTTTAAATGCATATAACTTCTACACTATCAATCGGAATTCAACCAAATGTCATATGTACTATGTGTACCCATTTGAGGTGTACAGGAATCGAACCCATGTTAATTTAAGAAAGAAAGAAAGAAAGAAAGAAAGAAAGAAAGAAAGAAAGAAAGAAAAAATATTCATAGGACTTGAGTCCATGTACAGGCCAGAGATGGGGCCAGATTGAGAAATCTATGCGTGACTCATGAGCAATAAGTCTCACAATCTGTTTTATAGCACACAAGCAGTGCGTGAGTCACAGGGCGTACGTGAGCAGTGCGGATTAAGCCTGATGGTGCAACAAACAGAGGCAGTTTCCACTCGTGCAGGAAGCAGAGGGATTCACCGGAGAGTGTGTATTCAGCATTTAATTGGCAACGCTGTATAGGGTGAGGCCAGAAATTGTTGCGAAATAACCCTATTTTTCAGAAACCACGCAAATTTGTTGGAAATTGCGAACGCCAATAATTATAACTCTGAAAATTAGAATTTGGGAAGTGTAAAAATCTCTAATAATTGTACAGAATAAAAGTGATGATTCAGCATAACGTCATTATAGGAGGGGCTAGCGAGTCTCACAGAGAGTGGGACAAAAATAAATTAAACCCACACGGTGCAGGAGCACTTATTAATTTTTATAAAATATTTGCCACGATCGGTTTTGGAAAATTAAATTATATTTGAAACGTTTAGATCATGAGGAATAAGTACATAATTTTTCCACAAGCGTACGGCGCTTGGTTTAAAAGTTAGTTTTGAGAAGAAGCAAAAATTGACTATTTTTGGCGGAATTGAAAAAATTGCAGCCAGTCGAACTGAAATCATGCAGTCTTCGAATGACCGTGAAGGGATCTTGCTGTATCGCCAAGCCGTCAACTGAGAACCTCTGTGTGGAGAGGGAAGTATCGTCAGAATACCGTCGTGCTACGAAAATAAGTAACCAGTCATTGGGACTTGGCAAATTACTATACTTTGACCGAAAACGTATTCAGCCGACAAGGACTTAGTAATAGTCTTATAGGACGATCAAAAATCTACTCAGTGAACGCAGGAAAGTATCGAAATAACTCGACAGCAAAAGAGACATCCATAAAGCATCTAATGTGCTAAGTGATTATCCAAGTGCGTTAAAGAGCCGAATAGGATCGGAAAGCCGGATAACAAGCCTAACTTTCCTGTGCCTAGGAGGTTAGTGCTTAAAGTGACGATAGGTCGGAAAGTACGAACTCAAAGCAGTAATTGCGAATCGAAGGAGTGAAAAGACTTCGGAAGTCGTCCAGCAATAGAATACGCACATAGTATTCCAGTAATACAGTTCAAACGCGGACGGACGTAAAAACATTGAAAATAGAGCGTTAGATAACATTAGACTGCGACTCTAGGACTTAAGTCTATCAGAGATATTTGGCAAAGCAGTAGACGTTTAGCCAAACTAGAACAGTATCGCACCAATACTGTAACGTAGTGCCGATAACTAGGAAAGCAGGGCACGGATAAAATTATCTAGTACCATCTAGAGGAGCAGTGAACGAGACTTACAATTAATTCAACTAGGAGCTAGGAGTAGAAGCAGGCATCGCTCGTACCTACACTCTAGGATAAGGTGAAAGCAGTGAAATCATTGCAAAAAGTGTTAAAAGCAAGCAGTGTATTAGGCTTGAAAATTCTTGTGTGTTAGAATTAGAAATATTTTTAGTGTTACAGTGTATTTAATCATTGTATTGATTCCTCATGAAGAGGTGACAAGTGCAAATAATATGTGAAAATTTCGTGGAAAATCAGTGTATGTAACAAGTGCCACGATGAGTATAATAATGGAAGGTTAATCCCAGAATGTGGGTGAACCAGTCCAATCATTGGGATCCAGGAGGAATCTCCAGAGGTCATGTGAGTACCAAGTTTTGATTATGTGTTGTTTTGGGGGAATTCGTGCCAATAGAAATAATGAAAATATCATACTTATATAAGAACAGGGATTCATGAAACAAAGTGTGTTTAATAGAACATGCGGTTTTGAACAATGAATAAATTGTGTGATTAACAAATTAATAAGTGTTAATTAGAAACTCAGTGGAGTTATATTCTTTTGAAATAACATTGTATGTAATGTAACGGTATATTCAAATACTGTAGAAGCAATGAATAGAAGTTAAAACTTCAGTTAATGAAATAATTGTTGAATTGTGATATTCAAAAACCAATGAAAAGGTGGAAGCCGTTAGGTTCCAGAAATATTAAATAAATGTTTTTGAACTATTATGTTCCAGTTAAGACATGTCAAAGATTGAATTAATAATCATTGAAGGGCAAATTGTTAATGGCAGATTACAGTTAAAGAACGGAGATTTAAAAGACGGTTAGGGAATAAATATCCTACTCGAAAGCGTCACTTAAATACTATATGTAAAAAAGTCCTCTCGGCACGCCGGAAGGCGGAGGTAGATTTCACCGGACAAACTTGGGGATAGGCGAAAATAGGCAGAATATGCAGGTTTTCGTAGAAAGATCAGACCTCATTTATTGCGAGAAGATATTTTATAATTGGAGCTTAATTAACTTTGTTTTTCGTCATTTTATGCTTATTTTAAACATTTTATTGTCTTATGGGAACGGTAACCTTCTTGTAATTTGGGGTCCATTTATATTATTTATACTTGTGGTCACACTGTCCTTATGCAAGGTTTCGACACTGATGTGTGACTATGTAACGGTCTGTTACTTCTTCACGCAAAATTATAACTCCCGCAGAGATTTTGGTTGGTTGCTCAGTTTAGGGGCTGCGACAACGCAGTCATTTAACCTCGTGTACTTAGGGATGGCTGTATTAGTCTGTAATTCAGATAAGTACTGCAGACGGTCAATTTCAAGTAGTAGTTCCTAATGTTGTTACCAGGTACTACCGTCAACGACACCTAGCTGTGAACTTGGCTACTAGATGCAACCGCAACCAGCAACTCCCAACGAACGTTGTAATTTCCCCTACAAAGGAAAGCATACTGAGGGATTTTTAGCGCTCTTAGAAAATCCGACGACTTCGGCCGACTTTGAAACCGCGACCTTGGGCATAGACGTTCAGCATGCTACCAGTTACGTCACCGAAGCCGCTTCACACTTAGTCAGATGGAAATACTGAATCTGATCTCGTGCAAGTGCGTTATCTTGGCAACGTCTGATGGCTCATCCCTCATCAATTTAGTAGTGTTGCCATGGCAACCTCTGATAGCTCTTGGCATTTTCTTATAATTCCGAAATAATTTTTCTCATCCCTTGGCGTAATGGTGGGTCATATCAAAAATTCATTCAGACAAACGTTTTAGGTAATTATTAGGGGAATATTGTCCATTTTGTACGGTTTTGATATTGTGCCTATTAAGAGAGATATGATTAATGTTTCCCGAAAAACCCACTTTTTCCCACCCCTTTGGTCAATGGTTGGAGCTATAAAAATACTCTTCAAACATAAACTTTTGGGCTTTATCCGACACATAGTATGAACTTTGAACGGATTCGATATCTCACATATTAAGAGAGTTATAGCAATATTTCACTTTTTCGAAAAAGCCCCCCATTTTCACCCCCTTCGACCGATTTAGCCCAGTAACGAACTCGACCGAAAATTTATAGGTATACATATTCGGTAAAAAATTCAAAGTGATTGGTGCAAAATTGCGGCAGTTATATATATATACATACATAAATTATATATAAACTTTTGAACTGACGGTGGTTTTGGGGTCTGGGGGATGTGAAACGCGAAGATATGTCGAAATTTTCCGGAAGTCGAAACATGGTACCCATTGCAATAGTTAGCTTTCTAATGAAATCTACCTCTGGTTGGTTCCTCAGTTTAGGGGCTGCGACAACGCGGTCATCTAACCCCGTGTACTTTGGGTGAGTGTAGAATCTGTCTGATAAACGGTGTGAATTGTAATGGCTGTATTTGTCTTAATTCAGGTAAGGACTGCAGACGGTCAATTTCAAGCAGTAGTTCCTAATGTTGCTACCAGCTACTACCGTCAACGACACCTAGCTGTGAACTTGGCTACTAGATGCCACCCCAACCAGCAACTCGCAAGGAACGTTGGAACTTCCCCTCCAAAGGAAAGCATACTGAGGGATTTTAGCGCTCTTAGAAAATCCGACGACTTCGGCCGGCTTTGTAACCGCGACCTTGGGCATAGACATTCAGCATGCCACCAGTTACGTCACCGAAGCCGCTTCCCACTTAGTCAGATAGAAATACTGAATCTGATCTCGTGCAAGTGCGTTGTCGTGGCAACAATGATGGCTCATCCCTCATCAATTTAGTAGTGTTGCCATGGCAACCTCTGTTAGCTCTTGGCATTTTCTTATAATTCCGAAATCATTTTTCCCATCCCTTGGCGTAATGGTGGGTCATATCAAAAATTCTTTCAGACAAAAGTTTTAGGTAATTATTAGGGGAATATTGTCCATTTTGTACGGTTTTGATATTGTGCCTATTAAGAGAGATATGATTAATGTTTCCCGAAAAACCCACTTTTTCCCACCCCTTTGGTCAATGGTTGGTGCTATAAAAAAACTCTTCAAACATAAATTTTTGGGCTTTATCCGACACATAGTATGAACGTTGAACGGATTCGATATATCAGATATTAAGAGAGTTATAGCAATATTTCACTTTTTCGATAAAAAGCCCCCCATTTTCACCCCCTTCGACCGATTTAGCCCACTAACGAACTCGACCGAGATTTTATAGGTATACATATTCGGTAAAAAATTCAAAGTGATTGGTGCAAAATTACGGCAGTTATCGTGTCCACAAGGAACTGATATACATATATATATATATATATATATATATATATATATATATATATATACATAAATTATGTATAAACTTTTGAACTGACGGTGGTTTTGGGGTCTGCGGGATGTGAAACGCGAAGATATGTCGAAATTTTCCGGAAGTCGAAACATGGGACCCATTGCAATAGTTAGCTTTCTAATGAAATCTACCTAAAATCGCTGGTATAGCGAATATGATATTCGAGCTAGGATTGCTTTGAAATAATGTCAGGCAGAGCTAATTCCGAAGTGTAGTTGAGTGCGGTGAAGTAGATTGAATGTGTTGCTTAAAGCAAATTTTGAAAGGGTGCTATATTTGTATTTGTGTTGCGCAAGGGGTCAGTGTCGTGTACCGCCCTGAAAGTCGCAAAAATGAGGAGGTCGTGTGGTTAAACGCTCCCGCTCCGTCATATGTGCCTCTAATTCCTCCGAAGATGGATATGCCTAGGAGGTAGACAAGATTTGAACCCGTGGTCACATCCTTCGAAAGCCCCTTTTGTTATTGAAGTATCATCTCTTACACCAACTAACAGGGATACTCCGCAATTAGTTTTCTCACCTGAGCCAATATAGGCGGATAATATGGCCGCATCAGTTAATGTGAATGAAACAATTGTGTATGCATTTCGAGGTTAAAAGAAACGATGATATACCTTGCAACTAGCCGGTCTAATAAAGAAGTCCCATCTAGTCAAGAGTAGACAGCACGTCTCAGCCCTATAAATCACCTCGTGTGTTTTGACATTTATGAGGGCCGCCCGCCAGTGTGTTGGGGTAGGCCAAATACAAGTCCGTGTCGGAAATTTAACTATTGATTTTAAAGGATTCATTAGAGAACAAGTGTCAAGAAGATGTTGTAATTTTGATTTTTATATGTATTTTTTCGTTTTGTAGCGCCTATATTTTAGAATAATATTAAATGCTTTTGTAATGTGATCGTTGATTTTTATTTCAAGTGTTAACCTAATGTTTTTGATCCAAAATACGTGTGTCATAGAATGGGAGAATGTACTACGCCCCAGAAAACCACTGAGCTGACGGAACTATGATCACGTATTACTTGTTCGCAAGGGTACATATGTGTACATAAACAGATATGACTGAGCGTATTCTTAAGAGCCTCCAGGGCTGACAACTGTTAATGAATGCTCTCAATTTATTTGATCAAAATACCAATATATCAGAAAGTATGCAAGCCAACAGCTTTAAACTATGCACACGTATAGTACCTGACATTCTATATTAATTCGGAGTAAGTAATATACCGGTACGTCAGTGCTACCAACATTATTCTAAACCTGCTGATAGGTCAAACTTTAAATACATGTAACATCTTTACTATCGTTTTTATTTCAACCTAATTTAGTATGTGCTATGTGTACCATAACAGATATGACTATGTGTCTTCCTATGAGCAACCAGGGCTGCCAGCTGTTAATAAATGCTGTCTCTATTTATGTTACCCTAATATCAATATATCAGAAAGTATGAAAGCCGATTGCTCTATACTTTGCACACGTATAGTACCTGACATTCTATATTAATTTGGAGTAACTAATATACGTCAGTACTGCCAACATGATTCTAAGCCTGCTGATAGGTCAAATTTTAAAATGCATGTAACTTATATAACTTACTAACTAATGGATTTCATTCAAAATTGGCACAACGATAGATCATATCATTTCAGATTATTTCTGACCAACACATGCAGAGCGTGGCAATCTATGGAAGTGAAATTTGGACTATTGGTGCAGCAGAAAAGAGGAGAATTGAAGCATTTGAAATGTGGTGTTACAGAAGAATGATGAAGATCAGATGGGTAGATAGGGTTACAAACGAAGAGGTATTAAGACGAGTGGGAGAGGAGAGATGTTTCTGGCGACTGCTAATGAAGAGAAGACATAGGTTAGTAGGACACATACTAAGACACCCAGGAATAGCAAGCTTAGTTATGGAAGGAAGGGTCGAGGACAAGAACTGTAGGAGTAGACCAAGGTTAGAATATGTTAAACAGATTGCCTCGGATGTAGGGTGTGGTAGCTATGTAGAGATGAAACGATTAGCTCAGGACAGGGAGGCTTGGAGGGCTGCATAAAACCAGTCAAAAGACTGAAGACTCAAACAACAACAACATGCATGACATTGTAGCCAACATGATTTTACGCGCGCTGTTAGATCCAATATCTAACTGCATGTAACGTCCATGCTATCCATAGGACTTCAACCAAATTGTGTATTCTGTACCTTAAGAGATGGAACTAAGAATATATTCAGTCAACAGGGCTGCCGACTGTAGTGCTCTATTAGGCTACATTATGCCAGTTATACTGTATTTCGAACTAATTAGAAATTTCGATATTACCAACTTAGTTTCGTCATTATTCTAGATAGATCCATTTAGATTAATCATTGGCATGAATCTTAAATTTTAAGAAAAGTAGGCTCTTTAGTTCGTCACAGAATTTCTTTTTTTTAATGTTTTTAGCCTATTTTTCACATTTTGAAAAAAATGATGACAAAGTAGACTTATGAGATCGATCCGGGAAATTGTGTGTCTGTCTGTCCTTCTGTCTGTGCTTCTGTCTGTCTGTCTGTGTGTGTGTGTCCCCCTATCAACTCCTAAACGGCTGCAGTAATCAAAACCAAATTTGGTATGAGTAAAGATCTATACCTGAATATCTCAAGCCCATATTTGAGAATGATGTCAATGCTACCAACTGCTGAAAAACCGCAACTGAAATGTGAGCTCCATGTTGGATATCTTTAAAGGAATGCATGGGAGCTATTTCAAAATTGGCACACATATAGATAATAATATTTCAGTTTAATTTTCAAAAGGTCATATATGACAGTGTTGCTAAAATGATTCTAAGCCTGCTGATAAGTCCAATTTGTAAATGCATATAACTTGTACACTATCAATTGGATTTCAACCAAATTCCGCATGTACTATATGCACATAAACAGATATGACCGAGCGTATTCTTAAGAGCCACCAGGGCTGCCAACTGTTAATAAATGCTATCTCTATGTTTTCATCCAAATACCAATATATCATAAAGTATGCAAGCCGACAGCTGGCATTCTAGATAAATTTGAAGTGACTAATATACGTCAGTGCTACCAACATGATTCTAAGCCTGCTGATAGAATTAATTTTTAAATACATATATACTATCAATTGGATTTCGACCAAATTTCGTGTGTGCTTTGTGTACCATAACTGATATGACAATTCGTATCCTTAAGAGCAACCAGGGCTGCCAACTGTTAATAAATGCTGTCCCTATTGTCTTATCCTAATATCAATACATCAGAAATTATATAAGCCAACAGCTTTAAACTTTGCACACGTATAGTACCTGGCATTCTAAGTTAATTTGGTGTAACTAATATACGTCCGTGCTGCCAACATGATTCTTAGCCTGCTGATAAGTCCAATTTTAAAATACTCGTATATGTAACTTCTATATCATCAAATGGATTTCATCCTTAATTGGCACAACAAGAGATCATTACATTTCAGATTATTTCTGACCAACACATGCATGATATTGTTGCCAACATGATTTTACGCGCGCTGATAGTTCCAATGTCTAACTGCATGTAACGTCCATGCTATCAATTGGACTTCAACCAAATTTTGTATTCTGTTCATTAAGATATGGAACTAAGAATATATTCAGTCACCAGGGATGCCAACTGTAGTCCATATAGATTAATCATTGGCATGCATCTTACATTTTAAGAAAATTAGGCTCTTTAGTTCGTTACTGAACTTCTTGCTTTATTTCGTTTACGGCCTTAGAGACCACGCCAATAAACCGTTACATTCATAGAAACGTTGTTTGTAGCCCGGTTTCGTTGCAATCTTTCCCTGGCAATCTATCTCCTTCCCACCGTCCATTCGCTGTTCGGCTTGCCGTCTTCGTTTTAGAGCTCCTGCCGGTACTTCACTCGATTAGCGATGTCTTCTCGCTTCCTATCCATTTTCTCGAGATCCATCCTGACCTCCCTGAACCACCTACCAGAGGTTTTAGGTCTGCCATCTAGTATGGGGAAAATTCTGCTAGTCGACCTCCTTTCGTCCATTCTTAAGATGTGACCATAAAATTTGAGTATTCTCTTCTTTATGAATTTCAACAGATGTCCGTTGCTTTGGTACAATTCTGTGTTTCCTCGCAACCTGTACTGTCCAGCTACGATCTTCGGGCCCATTATCCTGTAAGGATCTTTCTCTGCTTCCCTCAGACAAGCCTTTCCAGTAATTCGGAGTCATCCACTTCCTCAGAGACAGTCGGTTCTATTCACCGTATTGTAATGTCTGAGTCTAGCTTGCATTGAAATTGCCCTTTTCTTGTATACGTTGTGTGTTCTACGAACGGCCATTCTATCTCGTCTCCTGTTGTTCGCTTCTCTTTCAATGGTTCCCATCTGCACAATCTTGTCAAGGTATTTGAAACTATTGAGTCTCTTAATTTTACCATGCCTTGTCTTTAGGTGTTGAGGAGCTGTCGAGATTTTCAATAAGTACTTTGTTTCTTCGAAGAAAATCTTGAGTCCAGCCTTTTATGACCGATCTTTCAATATATTATTATTATTATTTTCTATCTTTTTTGATACATGGTATTCGGAGTTATTGTAAGCAGTAATAAGTTCTCCCTTTTTTATTTTTCAAATACACTTAAAATCGTATTATTATTCTTGCTGCCAGACAAGAATCTGGAGCTGTTCTGCCGTCGCACCAAAACTCGTGGATATTTATGTTCTCTTTTACATCCACTATCGCTATTTTACCCAGTTGAGTTTCATAAAACAAAACAAAAGTGTCATGACTTGTATTCATTAAAACATAATAATTGCACAAAACTATGATATAATAAGTTTCAAATAATAGTATATTCTTTGAATATTCGTTTAAACGTTCAGTATTTTGTACCCACCTTGGGTTCTCTTTGACTTTTTGCTTTCCATTAATTTTTTGTTCCGTGCCAACCACCAACATAATTTTTGTGTTTATATCTCCTGTTGTGCATTTTCTCAAGTTTTTTGAAAGTATGTTTTAGCATTCGAGTTACTTTTCACCCTAGTTATTAGCTACGCCAAGTTTCTTCTTGGTGTGCTATCTCTCGGCCAACACGTGAACTCTCTGTTAACGGCTGAAGAGGAATGCTTACCTCCTCAGCTCATCTCCACCAGAGGTCAACCTTCTCGCTTCTACTCCATGAACTCACTCTTTGGACTCTCCCTGAAGACTAGAAATTTGTGAATTTGAAGGGCATTTTTATTTCTATGATGGTACTGTACTCGAATTTGCGATGCAAATGATTGTTTATGTGCCTATGATGATACAAAGCCCATGCTAAAATTTATCGAGACTGGAATCGCGCAGAAAACAATTATACTAGGGCTATGTCAGTCACCAGAACCGTCCAATCAGAAAATTCGCTGTGGATATACAAGTTGAGAGGTGGCGAGAAACCAGTATATCTTTAAAGACAGGGAGCCGACAAGAAAACCCGTGCCAGGAGTTGGATATGTAACCCGCAAAGCAAGTCGCATGCCGGCAACGCAAGCCAGAAACGTGTCAAGAAGATACCACGTGACTCACCGGAGCCAATAGGAAAATTACAAAAGGCGAAAATAGCAAGATTCTCATCACCCATTGCGAGGATAATTAGAAGTAATTTGACTTATTAAAAATACTTCGAAAATTATTTTGTAATTTTAGGACATTCCTGGGTAAAGACGAAAGTCTAATTACGGAGTAATAAGGATAATTGTAATACCCGCCAACGTATCGCGTGAGATTTCTTATGATGATGCTAAACTTGGAGCAGTAGTGGGGGATGTGGAAGGATACTAATGGCATCTTCGATCGAAAATTTCGTAGAGGACGGACGTATATTTATTGTAGTGTGGGAGTGCATCATTGTCTTAAATAATGAAGTGAATTACACGGTGTAGGACACACCATAGTTGCAAAGTTTTCGAGTTCTAAAGTGAACTAACAATAAAGATTACTTTGGCATTATTGAACAAGTGCGTCAGTGTGAAAATATAAAAAGTCTAACTTTGAGATTGTGTTACGCAACTAACCAGTGCGAACATAAAGTTTCCGAAGAGAATGTCAGCGAAAATATCGAAGGGAAGTGCGACACCTGGAATGGGCCCAACTTACCTTTTCTTGAGAGGTCCGCGTCGCTTTCTGCAAAATCACCGCTAGATGACATGCCCCAACAGAAGAACACCTACAGGAGGAAGAAAGGTGGAGAAGGTGGAAACGCACAGGCTCCTCTACAGACACATCCGATAACTAACAGAACTGTCACCGACGAAATGATGCCGCAACAGTTGCTTAAAATTTAAAAGAATATTTACTCAGCAAACAAAGGGGCAAGAAAAATATAATTTAACAAAATCCTAAAAAAAGGAAACTCTATGGCCACAACAACCTCTCTCTGGTGATGCATATGGCTTAAGGCCAACATAAGTTATTTACAAAAGTAGGCTTAACATGCTTGCTGAGCGAAATGAAAACATTTAATTTAAAATTAAAATAATAACGCCCAAAAGATAGAAAACCAGAATACAGGTATTACCAAATGAGAAAGGGCTTGATAATTTACTAAGGTACGCAATACCGACCCGACATGCAGACATCAAGGCCACGATGAAACGAAAAATTTAAAAATTAAATTAATAAAATAAAATAGGATCAATTAACAAATCCACAATTTTCATGACGGAGAAAAACTCGGGAACACTCACAAAAACACAAAGTTAAACCAACAAGATTAACAAAAAACATACTAAGCTACCACCACAACACGTTTGAGTCTCCCGCTCGACGCCTAGAGAATACACTCTCAAGACCAGAATGCACTCGGGCAAAACAAAAAAACAAACATGACCACCAAATAGATGACCACATGTCCAATCGAATTACGGCAAACAATTAGCTTAACATTAAATTTAAAGTCACCAGAGAGAACAGAAAGGGAGGAAAGAATTACGCCTTAACACTATTAACACGAGGCAATTTAGGCTGCAACGGATCGTAAGTCAAATTAATAATGGGGCAATCCCAAAGATTACAAAAAACTAAATAAATAATAATTTACAACGTAAGATAAACTAGAAACGTGTCTCCAAAAGGTACGAAGGAAAACAACAAAATTTACATATTTGGTAACATTAGCAAAACCGAAAAATTAGGCCTACCAGGCGAAACAAAATACAGTATAAAACAATAATATAAGGCCAATATCGGAGTTCCCATAACAATATATATATATATATATATATTAAATAATAACGTACCTTAAAAACTTCTCTGTTGAGACACAATAATAATAAAATAATTAACACACAAATTAAAAAAAATTATAAGGCACTATATTGCCTCAAAATGGCTAACCCGCACATGCGCTGTTTTGTTAACAAGCACTCCTGTTTGCATCTAGTTGCGATTACTATTTCATACTTCTTCTTCACGGCGAAATGGCGAAAATACAGCCTTAAGAGCACAGACATTTCCTTTTTAGCATATATCCATATTTCGTAGAGTCTCGGGGCCAAAGCCCCCAGCACACGGAGAGACACAATTTCACCAACCAGCCGGGTTGTTGCTTTCTTGACGACAGACTAAGAAGATGCCAAGATGGCGGAGAATCCAAAGTCAAAAGCCGCACTGCATTAATGTTAATTGTAATTGTCCAATCACAGATTGACACATCAAGTAACAATGTGCATATTATATAATTATTTTGGCGGCATGATGTATATATAGTCTTTTGTTCAATGACGTAGAATATAATACCCTTCAAATATGTCTCGATTATGATGAGTTCAGAAGACACCACAAACACACTCTAGCGGTCGAAGATACAACTCGGCTAGAGGCTACAACTCCGGCAAGAGGAGTCAATAGATGCTGCCACCTCGAGTTCATAAGCGTAACCAAGCCATCATGCGGGCGCTTTAAAGGTCGGTAACCCATATATATAGGGGAGATGCATTTTAAAAACGTTGGGACGGGCTTTTGCACGTAACAGGAAGGAAATTGTTAAGGCATTGAACATAAATTATTCGACAAGAGATTTCTGTGTAAGAAATATATATTGTTGTGAACAAGTTATTCATAGAAAACGATAATCTGCGTGTTCTTTGAAATACAATGCAAGTGCAACGAGCGACGTATATATTGAAGACGTCATCAGATTGGGAACATTTATTAACGAACATTATTACCACCATGGATGTAGAAATGAAATTGAGAGGGAGAATTCTGAGTAACTTCGAAGGATAGATGATGAGCTGCTAAACATGTTATTGGGAACATAGCCTATGAAGACATTGAGGATTTCTGGAGTGACGTAACGAACTGTTATACACAGAAGATCATCATATACTTCTGATGTAGGCCTATCGTCAAAATTATATTTTAAGAAATATGGCTATAAATATGGATACCACTATATCAAATACAAATTCTACGCGGATGTTGAGAAGAACACGAGATATTCCAGTACGAGTGAACAAGGGTGAACCCAGTTCGATTCCTGTACGAGAGAACAAGGGTGGACCCAGTTCTAGAATATATCAGAGACGCTGTCTGAGGAGGAGTCATATATTGGTCACCACGAGGATGTTTGGCGCACCTACCCGAAGAAGGGAAGTGACGGCTACATGGAGGCGTACGAGGAAGACCCACGAGGTATCCATGCACAGAGGTACTCGAGGAAAACCCTGTTTATGAAATTCAACTTTGAAAAGAACACTTCTAGCCATCTTTACGCACATAAAGGTAGAATCAAGAATTTTTATCAGTATCCCATATTTTTGTAGTTTTGAGATGTACGACGATATACGACCACTATTCTATGTTTGTCATATTAGCCATTTTTCTTAGTATTTTCATTTTTGGGTTAGTATTTTTGATCGTTTCTAGTTTGAACTTTTAAAGGTAGTATTCGACGGATTTAATAATTTTTATGAGAAGGTAGGAGTATTTACGTTCGATAAATTTGAATCGAGTTTTAGGTATATTTCATTAGAAAGCTAACTATTGCAATGGGTCCCATGTTTCGACTTCCGGAAAATTTCGACATATCTTCGCGTTTCACATCCCCCAGACCCCAAAACCACCGTCAGTTCAAAAGTTTATATATAATTTATGTATATATGTATCTATCTATCTATCTATCTATATATATATATATATCAGTTTCTTGTGGACACGATAATTGCCGTAATTTTGCACCAATCACTTTGAATTTTTTACATAATATGTATCCCTATAAAATCTCGGTCGAGGTCGTTAATGGGCAAAATCGGTCAAAGGGGGTGAAAATGAAGGGCTTTTTTTTCGAAAAAGTGAAATATCGCTATAACTCTCTTAATACATGAAATATCGAATCCCTGCAAAGTTCATAATATGTGTCGGATAAGTGCCAAAAGTTTATGTCAAATAAGTTTTTTGATAGCACCAACCATTGACCAAAGGGGTGGGAAAAAGTGGGTGTTTCGGGAAACATTAATCATATATCTCTTAATAGGCACAATATCAAAACCGTACAAAATGGACAATATTCCCCTAATAATTACCTAAAACTTTTGTCTGAAAGAATTTTTGATATGACCCACCATTACGCCAAGGGACGAGAAAAATGATTTCGGAATTATAAGAAAATGCCAAGAGCTATCAGTGGTTGCCATGGCAACACTACTAAATTGATGAGGCATGGGCCATCAGACGTTGCCATGACAACGCACTTGCACGAGATCAGATTCAGTATTTACATCTGACTAAGTGGTTGGTTGGTTGGTTGGTTCTTAAGTTTAGGGGCTGCGACAACGCGGTCATGTATCCCCGTGTACTTTGGGTGTGTGTAGAATCTGTCTGATAACCGGTGTTAATTGTGATGACTGTATTAGTGTGTGTTATCTGTTTGTTAATTTAAGTACTGCAACTAACAATTCTTCAGATAGTTCCTACTTTTGCCGCCAAGCGCCACTGTCAACGACTACGAGGCCAAGTTCAGAACTGAGCTACTAGACGCCGCCGCAGTCGGCTCTTGGCAACGAACATAGAAACCTAAGAGCGTTGTATACATTCTTAACCAATCCAATTTAGCTTCACACTGGTGCAATTAGTGGAAGGATCTTTAACATCCCATATATCTATGACATGGGACCGCCGGCTTTACTTCCCCTCCGAAGGAAGGCATACTGAGGAATTTTTAACGCTCTTAAAAAATCCGACGGCTTCGGCCGGGTTTGAACCCGTTATCTTGGCCATAGAAACTCAGCATGCTACCGACTACGCCACCGAAGCCGCCTGACAAAGTGGGAAGCGGCTTCGGTGACGTAACTGGTAGCATACTGAATGTCTATGCCCAATGTCGCGGTTTCAAAGCCGGCCGAAGTCGTAGGATTTTTTAAGAGCGCTAGAATCCCTCAGTATGCTTTCCTTTGGAGGGGAAGTTCCAACGTTCGTTGCGAGTTGCTGGTTGGGGTGGCATCTAGTAGCCAAGTTCCCAGCTAGGTGTCGTTGACGGTAGTACCTGGTAGCAACATTAGGAACTACTGCTTGAAATTGACCGTCTGCAGTACTTACATGAATTTAGACTAATACAGCCATTGCAATTCACACAGTGTATCAGACAGATTCTACACTCACCCAGAGTACACTGGGTTAGATGACCGCGTTGTCGCAGCCCCTAAACTGAGGAACCAACTAGAGGTAGATTTCATTAGAAAGCTAACTATTGCAATGGGTACCATGTTTCGACTTCCGGAAAATTTCGACATATCTTCGCGTTTCACACACCCCAGACCCCAAAACCACCGTCAGTTCAAAAGTTATATATAATTTATGTATGTCTATATATATATATATATCAGTTTATTGTGGACACGATAACTGCCGTAATTTTGCACCAATCACTTTGAATTTTTTTTACCGAATATGTATACCTATAAAATCTCGGTCGAGTTCGTTACTGGGCTAAATCGGTCGAAGGGGGTGAAAATGGGGGGCTTTTTCGAAAAAGTGAAATATTGCTATAACTCCCTTAATATGTGACATATCGAATCCGTTCAACGTTCATAGTATGTGTCGGATAAAGCCCAAAAATTTATGTTTGAAGAGTTTCTTTATAGCACCAACCATTGACGAAAGGGGTGGAAAAAAGTGGGTTCTTCGGGAAACATTAATCATATCTCTCTTAATAGGCACAATATCAAAACCGTACAAAATGGACAATATTCCCCTAATAATTACCTAAAACTTTTGTCTGAAAGAATTTTTGATATAACCCACCATTATGCCAAGGGATGAGAAAAATAATTTCGGAATTATAAGAAAATGCCAAGACCTATCAGTGGTTGCCATGGCAACACTACTAAATTGATGAGGGATGAGCCATCAGACGTTGCCAAGATAACGCACTTGCACGAGATCAGATTCAGATTTCCATCTAAGTGTGAAGCGGCTTCGGTGACGTAACTGGTAGCATGCTGAATGTCTATGCCCAAGGTCGCGAGTTCAAAGCCGGCCGAAGTCGTCGGATTTTCTAAGAGCGCTAAAAATCCCTCAGTATGCTTTCCTTTGGAGGGGAAGTTCCAACGTTCGTTGCGAGTTGCTGGTTGCGGTTAATAGCCAAGTTCACAGCTAGGTGTCGTTGACGGTAGTACCTGGTAGCAACATTAGGAACTACTGCTTGAAATTGACCGTCTGCAGTCCTTACCTGAATTACAGACTAATACAGCCTTCCCAAAGTACACGGGGTTACATGACCGCGTTGTCGCAGCCCCTAAACTGAGGAACCAACCAAAATCTCTGCGGGAGATATAATTTTGCGTGAAGAAGTAACAGACCGTTACATAGTTACACATCAGTGTCGAAACCTTGCATAAGGATAGTGTGACCACAAGTATAAAAATGGACCCCAAATGACAAGAAGTTTACCGTTCCCATAAGACAATAAAATGCTTAAAATAAGCATAAAATGACGAAAAACAAAGTTAATTAAGCTCCAATTATAAAATACCTTCTCGCAATAAATGAGGTCTGATCCTTCTACGAAAATCTGCATATTCTGCCTATTTTCGCCTATCCCCAAGTTTGTCAGGTGAAATCTACCTCCGCCTTCCGGCGTGCCGAGAGGACTTTTTGTAAATGTTTTTGAACTTATTTGATTTACGGTGGAGATTAATTTATCGTATTAGGTTTTGATTTAGATTGTTTGATAATTCGACTTCCGAATTTATTCCAGTATAAGATTTTATTTTTAAACAACAATAGATTGACGATCTTTATTATAGATCAGTGCGAAGTTAAGCCATAAACGACTTATTGTCAGATCAGATGCCGAATATTCCTAACAAAATTGGTTAATGATATATTAAACAAATAGAAAGCTAGTCAAGATTAATGAACAATATAATATTATTAAGCATACTGAAGGATAATGTCATATTTTGTGATAATTGAAGTCTTGATAAATTCTCATAAGGAGTATACTTTGATGACATTTGAGATTGTCATAGAATTACGATGGTAAAAGATGTATCAGAGCTATGAAACGTATTATATTATTTTATTACCAGTAATATTAGGACAATTAGAGAACCAATGATTTTATTGTAATATATTTATGGATTTGTTTGCAATCAGTGAGAAAGATTATTTGAAGTTGACATATCAGAAGTCTATTAAGATATAGACGTGAATGTATTGTGAAGAATGAAGCTGCGATGATATAATATGTTGAGGAAGGTTGATATAGTATTCCCAGGACACGGAATAAAGTTTCTGTCATGGCAATGTTCTGGATGACATTGTTTCATTGAGATTAAAATGTTGATATCTGTGTTGACAGATTGGCGAAGATATTAAATTGTGGATAGAAAAGGAGTATTGTTGGAATTGTTGGAGACGTATTGTTGTGTTGCATCCAAGTCAATGTGAAGAAAATAATACTATTTTTATATATGTATGGACAATGCGATTACCCTGAAACAGTAGGAACGGCCAATCTTTATGATAAGCTGAAATCGTACGAAATATTCCATTTAAATGATCCTGTGTTAGTGAGAGAGTATTATTGTTCTAGCAATTATTATTTTATTGAAAGTTATTATTTTCTTATTTATTAATGTAGAAAGGTCAGAGAGACGTCATTTAACTAAATCTATACTTGATTGTACGAATTATAGAATTCAGGATTGACATATAATACCAGATTGGAAAACCAAGCATAGTGGAGATTTTAATAAATTGTAGAATGTCAGGGAGAACTGCTATATTTAAGGAAGGTTTGTTGAAAATAGACCTCGATCGTTAAGGTTTGTAATTAGATGTATTGTATAGACAGATACCGAGAAAGTGTGGATACGCTTGCTATAGTATTTTATAATTATTGATCGATTTTAAGAAAGATTATTTTATTCGAGCGATATTTAAATTAGAGATAATGTAGGAGACTGGAGTTTTTTTAATGTATAGAGTAACAAATAGTAATTGTAATTTATAAAACAAGATGTTCGGTAAAGAACATATAGCCTACTTTCTCCTAAATGCATGGGTATTGTTATAAATCGTTGTCCTTTCCAAGGAGTATAATTGAATGTTGGTTGTACTAGCTTGTTGAATTACCACGTGCTATTCGGATATTAAACATAAATATGAGGTGGTCTTTGCTAGTGCTACCTCTATAAACAATTTCATTCAAATCGGTTTCACTGTTTGAATTGATATGGGGAATCGATTTGCACACATACATGGCCGCTATCTGCAAGCTATTGGGATGATGACCTTGTAGTTCAATCAAAAGATGCACCCCACAAGAAGGTATGTTGTTGCAAAATTTGGTAGAGATCAAATGATTAGGTTGGTCGTAATTTTATTTAAGCTTTTAAAATTTGGTTGGCCGCCATTCCGTTTCCCTCAAGATGGTGGCGATATAAAACATGACACGGAGGTGCCCTTTGCTAGTGCGACCTTTGTACCAAATTTCGTTGAATTCAGTTTCACCGTGTTTGAACTGATAGGGGGAATCGATTTGCACACATAGATGGCCGCCATATGCAAACTATTGGACTGATGACCTTGTAGCTTGGACAAAGAACGCTTCTCACATACAGGTATGTTGTTGCAACATTTGGTAGAGATCAGATGATTAGGTTGGTCGTAATTTGATTTAAGCTTTTTACATTTGGGTGGCCACCATTACGTTTTCGTCAAGATGGCGGCGATATAAAACATGACACCAAGGTACCGTTTGCTAGTGCTACCTCTGTACCAAATTTCGTTCAATTTGGTTACACCGTGTTTGAAAAGATAGGAGGAGTCGATTTGCACACATACATGACCGCCATCCGCAATTTGTAGTGCTGATGACCTTGTAGATTGGTCAAAAGATTCTTTATACATAACGGTATAATGTTGCAAACTTTAGTAGAGATCAGATGATTAGTTTGGTCGTAACTTGATTCATGATTTTAACATTTGGGTGGCCACCATTACGTTTTCGTCAAGATGGCGGCAATATAAGACATGACCCTGGAGTGTCCTTAGCTAGTGCTACCACTGTACCAAATTTCGTTCAATTCGGTTTCACCGTGTTTGAATTGATAGGGGAATCGATTTGCACACATGCATGGCCGACATCTGCAAACTGTTGGTCTGACTCGCCATATGAATATATGTTATTGCGAAATTTTGTATAGATCGGATAATTAGGTTAGTCGTAATTTGATTTAAGATTTGAACATTTGGGAGGACGCCATTACGTTTCCCTCAAGATGGCGGCGATATATAACATGACACTGAGGTGCCCTTTGCTAGTGCTACCTCTGTACCAAATTTCGTTCAATTCGGTTTCACCGTGTTTGGAAAGATATGGGGAATCGATTTGCACACATACATGGCCATCATCCGCAAAGTATTCGGCTGATGACCTTGTAGTTTGTTCAAAAGATTCTTCATACATAAAGGTATAACGTTGCAAAATTTGGAAGTGATCAGATGATTAGGTTGGTCGTAATTTGATTTAAGCTTTTTACATTTGGGTGGCCACCATTACGTTTTCGTCAAGATGGCGGCGATATAAAACGTGACACTGAGGTGTCCTTTGTTAGTGCTACCTCTGAACCAAATTTCGTTCAATTCGGTTTCACCGTGTTTGAATTGATAGGGGGAATCGATTTGCACACATACATGGGCGCCATCTGCAAATTATTGGGCTGATGACCTTATAGTTTATTCAAAAGATGCTAGCCAAATGAGTATATGTTGTTGCAACATTTGGTAGAGATCGGATTGTTAGGTTAGTCGTAATTCGATTTAAGCTTTGAATATTTGGGTGGCCGCCATTACATTTCCGTCAAGATGGCGGCGATATAAAACTTGACACTTAAGTTCCCTTTCCTAGTTCTACCTCTGAACTAAATATTGTTCAATTCGGTTTCACCGTGTTCGCTTTGATAGGGGGGGGGAGGGGGCGTGGGGTGGCAGACATTCAGAGTACACACACTCACACACACACACAGACGCACAGACACGCAGACACACAGACAGACACACATTTTTAGCCTATTTTCATTTTATGAAAAAAAAAATAGGCTTATGAGATCACCTTTTGGCCGTGTGTGTGTGCGTGTGAGGTGGGGTGAGGTGAGGCTGAAGCGATTACAATGAAACTCGGTGAGATCATACCATTATTCTGGCACTCCCCGACCGTGTCCTTCAAATTTTATCGTGTCTCACCAATCCAACAAGGCGGCTGTGCGAAATATTTCACCAGCATTCGGTATCTCCGAAACTATTACCTATATCGCCCTGAAATTGTGTACGGTGATAAAGGGCACTACTAGAAGTTCACCAATGAGACTTTCAAAAACCTGGTAATTACAATACCAAAATGGTGGCCAGGCGAATTTGAGAATTTTAAAGAGAATTTTCTCACTATTTAACTATCCAAACATAATGAAACTTTGTACAGCAAATGTTTATACGTATTGTAATTCACTGGAGTCTAATTAAGTTCAAAATGGCGGCTGTGCGAATTATTTCACTGACATTCTATATCTTCGAAACTATTACCGATATCACCCTGACATTTTGTACGGTGATAAAGGGCACTACTAAAAATTCATCTATGATACCTTCAAAAACCTGTAAATACAAAACGAACATGGTGGCCAAGCGAAATTGAAACTTTTAAATAATTTTTTCTCGTGATTTAACCATTTAAACGCAAGAAAACCTGGTACAGCAAATGTTTATACACACTGTAATGCACTAATCGAATTTAGTTCAATTGTTTACATAGCCTCAAGATGGCGGCTGTGCGAAATATTTCGCCGGCATTCTATATCTCCCTAAAATTTTGTACGGTGATAAAGATCATGGTTAGAACTTTCAGTAACCTGTAAAGTGCAAGACGAACATGGCGGCCAAGCAAATTTCAAACATTTTAATATACTTTTCTCGCGATTTAACCATCTGAGCGCAGTGAAGTATGGTACAGTAAATGTTCATACACATAAATGCACTGGCATCTAATTTACTTCAATTGTTTACATTGTTTTGCTGTGCGAAATTTTAAATGTATGTTTTTATTTCTTGTGTATCAATCATGCGATTGTAGTGAAGGTATGAATAATGAACCTACGCAATAATCGTATTGTAATTGTACATAACGCTATGGCCTATATATATCTTATATATAAAAGTGAAAGTCTGTGTGCATGTATGTATGCATGTGGGTGGGTCTGTTCCGTATACAAATCTACACCGTTCCACCCATCTCAACCAAATTTTGCACACACATAGTTTAGGACCCAGAAGGAACCGCTGGCTACATGCATTTTCGATAGTCTTTCTCATTCTTTTGATTTCGGCCCTTTTGGACTCAAGCACAGGCTAATCAAATCATAAGATATACTCATGAAGGAATGGCAAGGCAGATAGTTTCCATGGCAACATAGCTCAAGTCGAGACACGGCCGACTGGATGCCAGTTGTGCTCTGCACTACCGTTATAGAAAATGAGGATCTTTACTTGAAATCCCGTTAGTTACTCAACTGCTCACACAGCACTGCCAACCGAGTTTAGCATAACAAAGACTTGACACTATCTATCTACTACATATTTGTCTAATACCACTCACTCGCTCACTCACTCATCCATTCATTCATCACGAAATCTCATTATCTACCGAAAGGATTGGAATTAAATTTGGTATGCAGATTCCTCAAGGGCCGCAAATGCCCGCAAAGAGAGGATTTTTGGATATTCAGGTTCTAAAGGGGGTGTTAAGGGGGTAGACCTGCATTTCATTGAATAGCAATATCTCCCGATTGGTTTCATTGGGGGATGTGATACTCGGCATATAAACGCATCTTTAAAAATAAGAAGACACGTGTCTGAGGGTTTTTCGATGTGGTGTATATTATGAGGTGAAAGGGGTGAAAAGTGGGGATTGAAAGAATCCTAACGGAGCGTGCGTGTATCTCTTAAACGACATAGGCGAGGAGTTTGAAACTTAGCGAAAAAAATCAACATAAAAAAGAAGTCAATATTTGTTTGACCGTTTTTTCATAAATCCAATTTAAGGGGCCCATGGGGGGGGGGGGTGAAATTCGGGGGGGGGGGGACAGGAAAGAAAATATCTTAACTGATTGACTGACTCACTCATCAAACTCAAGGGGGACAAACTGCTTTAAAGTAAGTAAATGGCTGTTCGACAGTTTTTTTTTCATAAATCAAATTTAAGGGATTCATGGGGAAGGGTGAAATTCTGATAAAAGGTAATTGAAAGAAAATGTCCTGACTCACTCACTCACTCAATCATCATCACCCAGCCAAAATTATTGAAATTAGAAACATGATAGTTTGGGGATATGTTCATTGTATGTCAAAACCGTCTACTAAGGGAGGATTTTCGGATATTCAGGTTCTAAAGGGGTTTTAAGGGGGTTAAACCTGCATTTCATTGAATAACAATATCTCCCGATTGGTTTCATTGGGGGATGTGAAACACGGCATATAACCTCATCATTAAAAAGTAAGAAGACAAGTGCCTGAGGGTTTTTCGATGTGGTGTATATTATAAGGTGAAAGGGGTGAAAATCGGGGATTGAAAGATTCCTAACGGAGCGTGTATCTCTTAAACGACATAGGCGAGGAGTTTGAAACTCAGCGGAAAAAGATCATCATAAAAATAAGTAAATATGTATTTCACAGTTTTTTTTCATAAATCCAATTTAAGGGGCCCATGGGGTGAAATTCTTGGGGGGAGGGAGAAACAGGAAAGAAAGTGTCCTAACTGATTGACTGACTGTCTCACTCATCAAACTCAGGGAGAAAAACTGCTGTAAGTAAGTAAATAGTTTTCCGACAGATTTTTATCAATCAAATTGAAGGGGTTCATCGGGAGGGGTGAAATTCTGAAGAAAAAAAAATTGAAAGAAAATGCCCTGACTCATTTACTCACTCATCATTGCCCAGCCAAAAATATTGAATTTGGAAACATGGCATTTCGGAGATGTTCTTTGTATGTCAAAACCGTACACTAAGGCAGGATTTTTGCATATTCAAGTTCTAAAGGGGTCTTAAGGGGGTTAAACCTGCATTTCATTGAATAACAATATCTCACGAGTGGTTTCATTTGTGGATGTGATGCTCGGCATATAAACTAATCATTAAAAATAAGAAGACATGTGTCTAAGGGTTTTTCGATGTGGTGTATTATTATGAGGTGAAAGGGGTGAAAAGTGGGGGTTGAAGGATTCCTAACGGAGCGTGTAGGCCTATCTCTTAAACGACATAGGCGAGAAATTTGAAAGCAAAAAAGAAATCAGCTTAAAAAGTAAGTAAATCGGTGTTCGACCGTTGTTTATAAATTAATTTAAGGGGCCAATGGGGTGGGGTGAAATTTTTGGGGAAAAATGAGAGAAAGTGTCCTAACTGACTGACTAACTCACTCACTCATCAAACTCAGGGGAAAAAGACAGCTTAAATATAAATTAATAAGTGTTCAAGCGTTTTTTCATCCATCCAATTCAAAGGGCCCATGGAGAGGGGTGAAATTCTGGTAAAAATAATTGAAAGAAAATGTCCTGTCTGACTCACTCACTCATCACGCCCAGCGAAAACTATTAAAGTTGGAAACATAAAATTTTGGGAATATATTCGCTGTATGTCGAAAACGTCAACTAAGGAATGATTTTTGTTTATTCGGGTTTTAAAGAGGTGTTAAGGGGGTAAACGTGCATTTAATTGAATAACGATATCTCATGAGTTGTTTCTTTGCGGATGTGATATTCGGTATATAAACTTATCATTAAAAACAAGATGTTCAGTAAAGAACATATAGCCTACTTTCTCCTAAATGCATGGGTATTGTTATAACTCTTTGTCCTTTTCAAGGAGTATGATTGAATGTTGGTTGTAGTAGCTTGTTGAAATACAACGTGCTATAAGGATATTAAACATGAATATGAGGTGCCCTTTGCTAGTGCTACCTCTGTACCAAATTTCGTTCAATTCTGTTTCACCGTGTTTGAATTGATAGGGGGAATCCATTTGCACACAGACTTGGCCACCATCTGCAAACTATTGGGCTGATGTTCTTGCAGTTTGGTCAGAATATGTTTCCCACATAAAGATATGGTGTTGCAAAATTTGGTGGACACTAGATTATTAGGTTGGTCGTAATTACATTTTAGCTTTTAACATTTGGGTGGCCGCGATTACGTTTCCGTCAAGATAGCGGTGATATAAAACATGACACTGAGATGCCCTTTGCTAGTGCTACCTCTGTACCAAATTTCGTTCATTCGGTTCCACCGTGTTCGAATTAATAGGGGGAATCAATTTTGACATAAAGATGGCCGCCATCCGCAAACTATTAGGCTAATGACCTATTAGATTGGTCAAAGGATGCTCCCTCCATAAAGGTATGTAGTTGCAAAATTTGGTAGAGATCGGATGATTAGGTTAATCGTAATTTGATTTAAACTTTGAACATTCGTGTGGCCGCCATTACGTTTCAGTCAAGACGGCGGCAATATAAAACATGACACTGAGGTGCCCTTTGCCAGTGCTACCTCTGTACCAAATTTCGTTCCATTCGGTTCCACCGTGTTCGAATTAATAGGGGGAATCAATTTTGACATAAAGATGGCCGCCATCCGCAAACTGTTAGGAAAATGACCTATTAGATTGGTCATAGGATGCTACCTCCATAAAGGTATGTAGTTGCAAAATTTGGTAGAGGTCGGATGATTAGGTTAATCGTAATTAGATTTAAGCTTTGAACATTCGTGTGGCCGCCATTACGTTTCAGTCAAGATGGCGGCGATATAAACCATGACCCTGAGGTGTCCTTTGCTAGTGCTACCTCTGTACGAAATTTCGTTCCATTCGGTTCCACCGTGTTCGAATTAATAGGGGGAATCAATTTTGTCATAAAGATGGCCGCCATCCGCAAACTATTAGGCTAATAACCTATTAGATTGGTCAAAGGATGCTCCCTCCATAAAGGTATGTTGTTGCAAAGTTTGGTAGAGATCGGATGGTTATGTTAGTCGTAATTTAACGTAAGCTTTGAACATTTGTGTGGCCGCCATTACGTTTCTGTCAATATGGCGGCGATATAAGACATGACACCGAGATGCCTTTTGTTAGTACTACCTCTGTACCAAATTTCGTTCCATTCGGTTCCACCGTGTTCGAATTAATAGGGGGAATCAATTTTGACATTAAGATGGCCGCCATCCGCGAACTATTAGGCGAATGACCTATTAGATTGGTCAAAGGATGCTACCTCCATAAAGGTATGTTGTTGAAAAATTTGGTAGATATCGGATGATTAGGTTAGTCGTAATTTGATTTAAGCTTTGAACATTTGTGTGGCCGCCATTACGTTTCCGCCAAGATGGCGGCGATATAAAACATGACACTGAGGTGCCTTTTGTTAGTACTACCTCTGTACCAAATTTCGTTCCATTCGGATTCACCGTGTTTGAATTAATAGGGGAATTGATTTTCACACAAAGATGGCCGCCATCCGCAAACTATTAGGCTAATGACCTATTCATTCGGTCAAAGGATGCTTCCTCTAAAAGGGTATGTTGTTGCAAAATTTGGTAGAAATCGGATGATTAGGTTAATCGTAATTTGATTTAAACTTTGAACATTTGTGTGGCCGCCATTACGTTTCCGTCAAGATGGCGGCGATATAAAACATGACACTGAGATGCCTTTTATTAGTACTACCTCTGTACCAAATTTTGTTCCATTTGGTTGCACCGTGTTCGAATGAATAGGGGGAATCGATTTTCGCACTAAGATGGCCGCCATCCGCAAACTATTACGCTGATGACCTATTGGTTTGGTCAAAGGATGCTCCCCCCATAAAGGTATGTTGTTGCAAAATTTGGTAGAGATCGGATGATTAGGTTAGTCGTAATTTGATTTAAGCTTTGAACATTTGTGTGGCCGCCATTACGTTTTCGTCAAGATGGCGGCGATATAAAACATGACACTGAGGTGTCCTTTGCTAGTGCTACCTTTGTACCAAATTTCGTTCAATTCGCATTCACCGTGTTCGAATTGATAGGGGGGGGACAGACATTCAGAGTACACACACTCACACACACACAGACACACACACACACACACAGACTCACACACACACATACACACACACAGACAGACACACTTTTTTCGCCCCGTGTTGATCACATAAGTCTACTTTCATTTTTTGCAAAAATCGAAAGTAGGCTAATAAACAAACATATATCTAAGGGTTTATCGATGTGGTGAATGTTATGAGGTGAAAGGGGTGAAAATTGGGGGTTGAGGGATTCTTAACGGAGCGTGTATCTCTGAAACAACATAGGCGAGAAGTTTGAAATTCGGCGGGAAAAAAGCTTAAAATGCAAATACATAGGTGTTCAACCGATTTTTCATAAATCCAATTTAAGGAGCTATTGGAGAGGGTTGAAATTCTGGGGGGAAAAACAGGAAAAACGTGTCCTAACTGATTGACTCACTTACTCACTCATCAAACTCAGGGGGAAACAGCTTTTAATAAGTAATTAGGTGTTCGACTGTTTGTTTAATAAATCCAATTTAAGGGGTTCATGGGGAGGGGTGAAATTATCAAATTTAAATGAAAGAAAATCTCCTGACTGACTCACTCATCATCGCCCAGCCAAAATTATTGAAGTTAGAAACATGAAATTTTGGGGATATGTTCGTTGTATGTCGAAAACGTCTACTAAGGAAAGAGTTTTGGATATTCAGGTTCTAAAGTGGTGTTAAGGGGGTAAACGTGCATTTCATTGAATAACAATATCTCACGAGTGGTTTCATTTGGGGATGTGATACTTGGCACATACACTAATCATTAAAAATAAGCTGACAAATGTCTAATGGTTTTTCGATGTAGTGTATATAATGAGGTGAAAGGGATGAAAAGTGGGGATTGAAAGATTCCTAACGGAGCGTGTATCTCTTAAACGACATAGGCGAGGAGTTTGAATCTCGGAGGAAATCAATCAGCTTAAAAATAAATAAATAAATAAAATAAATAGGTGTTCGACCGTTTTTTCATAAATGCAATTTAAGGGGCCTATGGGGAGGGGTGAAATTCTGGACGATAAACGTCCACTAAGGAAGGATTTTTGGATGTTCACTCTCATCGACCAACCAAAACTATTAAAGTTAAAGGAATGATATTTTGGGGATATGTTTGTTGTGTGTCGAAAACGTGTACTAAGGAGGGATTTTCGGGTATTCAGGTTCTAAAGGGGTGTTAACGGGGTTAAATCTGCATTTCATTGAATTACAATATGACACGACTATGACGCGGGCGAAGCGAGGCTAAAAATGAGATGGTGTGTGTCTGTGTATTACTCAATCACGCAAGTACCACTGGTCCGATTTACATGAATTTTACATGGAAGTAGCTGATTTACCTGGTTAACATATAGGTTACTTTTGATTTCAATACTTTGCACTATTTAGAGATGGCGACCATTTTAGTGACGTCACTACACCCTTTGGTTTCAAACTTTCATATTTCCATTTCAAATAAAGAGAGAACGCTAAGAAATAGCAAACCTTTGATGGTATGTACAGGGTTTAACGTTACATTTTCTATCCGAAAGGTATCTCCAAAGGTTAGCGAGTAAAACCTAAATTTGTGCTTAAAACACGGACAACGCCGAGCGGTGTAGTTGGACAAAATGTTCCATCCTTAATCTCCCTCTGTGCAGCACCTCGCCTATCCCCTGTTTTAACTGTCACCTTCACATTTTAATTTATTTATGACGCGTAGCGAAGCACGGGTACTTCAGCTAGTATTATATAAAATCCAACCTGGCGACCGTCTGAATTATTTAAACGGTTCTCAATATCCTTTAATCTATGACAGCAATCAAACTAAAATTGTGTACCGTATGTTGATAGAGGTTATGAACATAAGTTCACCTATGGGACTTGCAGTAATCCTGTGATCACAAATCCGACATGGCGGTGACGCGAAATATAATATTCAAATGAATATTTCTCGTGATTCAACCATCCAAGCACAGTGTAACTTGGTACGGTAAATGCTTATTCAAATTTTAATCCACTAGCATCTAAATTATTTCAACTGTTTTTATTACTGCTGTGCGAAACTTTAAAATCTGTTTTTATTTCTTGTATCCTAATCATGCGATTGAAGTTTGAATACTACATCTACACAATAATCTTCATGTAATAGTATATAACTCTAAGATTTACATGCATACAAATCCATCATGGCGACCGTTCGAAATATTTGGAAGTTTCTCAATATCTACGAATCTATTACAGCAATCAAACTTGAGCCATTACGACTTCGATATTACTATGAGATGATGTACTTGGACGCTATTTCCATATAGCGTTTATTATTGGAGGTTATTATCGATTGTATTAAATGGCTTTATTTGGAAAATGAAATGCGCCAGCTAATGAAAGCGTCACATGAACCAAAGGAATGAAAGCGAACACTAATTTTGTTGGATTGTTATTAAAAAGAAGTGAAGATGAACGGCAGACATAGCTCGTACTACTTTCGGATCTGTTAATATGTTCCGTTCTATCAATTATAAGTTTATCTACGCAGTTTGAAAATGTTGTGAAGTCACGTTGGGATTCTGGTATTTGATCCTACAGCAAAAATGAAATGGAAATGGAATTATTATATGTAATATCATCGACGACCGTCCAGATCGTCTCGAGGATAAGATAAGTGACAGCTGGTCTTTATTTATTATATCTGTATAATCATGCATGCATTCCGATAAAGAAATTTAATTACCAAACTATATTCTCCCAACTTTCAGTGATAACGGATCCCATTTATTCCACTTGAATGTAGGGTTAGACTGGAGATTGTTCATGTCATAGTTTAAGGTTATCTTGTCTTGTTTATGTTCCTCCCATTTTTATTAGTAGACATGATGATCATAGGCTATCACTCGCTGACGAGTATGATTGTCTTCCTCAGATGTTATTTGCAAGTCTATGAGTTCTTATAAGACTATGCAGGTCAATCCTCGAGCCACAAATTCTTCCACAGTGGTGACACATATTGCCAGCGTTGATCTCCAGTTTTTGTGGGTTACTTATCCTGAGGAACGCCCGTTCTTTCCGAGCAATCCGTTTCTCAGTTTCAAATCTCTGACGTTGTAGTTCAAAGTAGACATATATAGTGAGGGATCGCGTTGGTTATTTTAATGTGGTTAACAAGGCACTCTTGTTGGTTTGTTTTTCCTTTATTTCCTGCGTGTGTTTTACGTTTGTTTTGCTGAATAATGAAATTACTTGGAGGATACGAAGTGACTTCGGGCGTTACCCTGAGGTGATGATGTTATGTTTATGTGAGAGCGATGAAGATTAATTATCAAGTTGTGAGAGCCATGAAGGATTAATGCTATGAGCTATATATTGTTTGTTGTTTTGTGTTATTTTGTTTTGTTGGGTAAATGTTTCTGGGCTACGTCATCCTCCTTGGTTTTTCCTTATAAGCTTGTGTTATTATCTTGTGGGTGGGAAAATGTTATCAGTTAATTGGGGTCCTGACTGGATATAGGGTCATTGTAAACGTTTTCTTGCGTTTGTTTTATCCAGTCAGAAACAACGCGTGAACTTGCTACGTTATTTAATGAGGTATATCGATCAATCTTTCAAGTGGTGATATGTATTTTCGAATTCAAGTATCCGGAGACTGGATTCGATACCCATCTTGCCTCCTGATAGTTAATCGAATCTCATACCTTCGTTCGAAAAGAAGATTTATTCAGGGGGCATATGAAGTCATTCTTTTGTTGTTAATATTTGGCGGTAGTTCTTGTGTTCTTTTCTTGTCGTGGTTAACTCGAACTGTGCTACTTTTCTTAAGGGTTGTGTCTGTACGACTCGTCATGTTATTCTGTAGTACGTTTGTTGTGCTCAAGCGGTTTATTTTGAAGTTGGTTGTGTTTTCGTGTCGTTTTGTTTACCTGGGTCGTTGTGTTTGTGAAGTGACATACGTTGAAGTAAGGTGTGTTATACAGTTCATGGGTTATATGACTTCGTAAGCTTCTTAGAATATTTCTTCTAACTACTTTACTGTAGTTTGCCTGTGGTGGGACGAAGATATTATCGTGTTATTATTATTATTATTTTATTATCAAACCTTTTTTTCTAATTCAGTTGATACTAGAACGATCTCCATGCCTTTACGACGTCTGCGGCTTTGTACATCTCCACCAAGATCTCTTCTCTTTTTTATTTCTTTGATTGTGCTTATGTTTATGTTTTACTGTTCTTTTCCAGTCCCATAATCATCTCCATACTGCATATCATGCGACACTCACGTTCCCCCTTTGATATGCTTTTTTTTTCTTTTATATTAAATTTATATTTTATTTTCAACCGTTACATGAAACGTGTTTTTATTCCATAGTTAGTCATCATCTAATTCTTAATGCGATTATACTCGACATAGGTTAGGATCCACGTCACTTTGAGTTAGGCCTGTCCGCACTTTGCGCATACGGGGGAGCATTTCCTCGGGTTCGAGGCGCTTTCGCTCCCCTTCTCTACCGTCTGTATGCGTGGTAAGGGGTGGCATTCACCCAGCACCTAGCAAAACTGAAAGTTTGCATATTGATAGAGACAATTAACACAATTAGAATATATGAATATTGGCTGTATAGTTCTTCCGGGAACTACTTTCTAATTGTAAACTCCTGTCACCTAGGGCACAGTAGTTTGTCGCCAATGCGTATTAATTTTAATTTTATTTAATGGATCTTTGATAGCGAAGACATTTTATGTTTTACTACATAGCTTATGCGATTTCTTTTAATCTGTAACATGTGTCGTTTGAAATAAAAAAGGCAGGCACGCGCTTTACGGGTTCCTGATTCGTTTTCATAGAAATGTGCATTATCTTTTGTTGTATATTGGTAGACAAAAGATTGGTGCTTTTCAGTCGGTCAACACGAATGTACCCAAATAGAGCTGGGTTATGCCCTGATCCTGAAATAAATTACATAAGATTAATAAATACACTAGGATGACCAGTTTCGATCGTCAAGCGATCATCATCAGATCCATTACACTTGGGCTATAACATCTATGTTTGAGACTACAGGTGAAAAATATATACAATATGTACAATTATTTAGTTGCAGTGTTGGTAATGCAACGGTCGGTGTATGTTAAATGTGGTATATCCAATGTTAGGTGAACTTCTAAAATAGTGATGAAAATCAGGAATTTGTCTGTTAGGGGTGATTATATGGTTTTACAAAATCAACTATGGTTATACTGAAATAATACAAGCTTATACTTATCGAGTTGTCTCCTTAACTGGAACTTGAAGCAGTTGCGTGTTTCCTTAGGCACCAGTTATAGTCGACTACCCTGGTTTTCCACTTCCTCCCCCTTTAGTTGCTATATTCTTCCAGAGGTCAGTGCCATCGTGGGTTTTTAGCCTACTTTTCACATTTTGTAAAAATGAGGAAAAAGTAGTCTTATGAGATCGATCCGGGAAAATGTCTGTCTGTCAGTCGGTCTGTCTCTCCTTCTATCTGTCTGTCTGTCTCTGTGTGTGTGTGTGTGTGTGTGTCCCCTATCAACTCCTAATCGACTGCAGCAATCGAAACCAAATTTGGTATGATTAATGATCTATACCGGGACATCTCAACGTCATACTTGAAAATGATGTCAGTGCTACCAACTGCTGAAAAATCAAAATTGAAATTTCAGCTCCATGTTGGATATCTTGGAATATATACATGGGAACTATTCCAAAATTGGCACATTTATAGATAATAATACTTCAGTTTAATTTTCAGGAGGCCATCATGCCAGTGTTGCCAAATTGATTCTAAGCCTACTGATAGGTCCAATGTTTAAATGCATATAACTCCTACACTATCAATTGGATTTCAACCAATTGTCGTATGTACTATGTGTACATAAACCAATATGACTGAGCGTATTCTTAAGAGCCACCAGGGCTGCCAACTGTCAATAAATGCTCTCTATTTTTTATCCAAATACCAATATATAAGAAAGTATGCGAGCCAACAGCCTTAACCTCCGCACACGTATAGTGCCTGACATTCTAGATTAATTTGGAGCAACTAATGTATGTCAGTGCTACCAACATGATTCTAAGCCTGCTGATAGGACCAATTTTTAATTACATGTTACTTCTATACTATCAATTGGATTTCAACCAAATTTCGTATGTGCTATGTGTACCATAACATATATGACTATGCGTATTGTTATGAGCAATCAGGGCTGCCAACCGTTAATAAATGCAGTTTATATTTTTTACCCTTATATCAATATATCAGAAAGTATGCAAGCCAACAGCTCTATACTTTGCACACGTATAACACCTGACATTCTAGATTAATTTGGAGTAATTAATGTAAATCAGTGCTGCCAACATGATTCTATTCCTGCTGATAGGTCCAATTCTAAAATACATGTAACTTCTCTACTAACAAATGATTTTCATCCAAAATTGGCACAACAAGATATCATAATATTTCAGATTATTTATGACCAACACACGCATGACATTGTTGCCAACATACTTTTACGCGTGCTGATAGATCCAATGTCTAACTGCATGTAACGTCTATTGGACTTCAACCAAATGTAGTATTCTGTACCTTCAGAGATGGAACTAAGAATATATTGAGGCATCAGGGTTGCCAACTGTAGTGCTCTATTAGGCTACATTATACCAGGTATATTTCTAACTAATTAGACATTTCGATATTGCCAACTTAATTTCGTCATTATTATTTTATAGGTTCATATACTGTAGATTAATCATTGGCATGAACCTTAATTTTAAGAAAAGTAGGCTCTTTAGTTCGTCACGGAACTTCTTGTTTCCTTTCATCTCTAGGCCACTCTGTCACAACTAAAACTTGTCACAACTAAAAATTGACATAGTGGGATATTTCTGATTGCTGGGTTGAATGCCAGTAATTGGCGCTACGTGGGATCTAATTACAGTATATTCCATTTGTTTTTAACCTTCAGGAAGGCTCCAGAAGCTTCCTCTTCAAATTTAAAATGTATGACGTCACAGTGAAATATACTTGCTCGACTTCTAACGGTTAAATGGAATCTCTCTGCTAATAACGAAAAACTTTCGAGAATCATTCAAACTGAACTATAATCTCAATATACGAACTCTTAAGAAAATAGTTCACGACAATAATAAGCGACTTTTCTCTAAAACATAAGTTACTCCCGATCTAAAAACGTTCAGTGCATCGAACCACAAACAAGCTGGTTTTCATATAAGTTTCGAGAGCATGGACAGTAGTGAAAACGTCCTGCTTTCCTTACCTCCCCATTTCCCCCCTCTTACAAACAAACTTAGTTTAAGTAACTGCTTTATATTAGCCTACTTTCGAATATTGCAAAAAATGAGAGTAGACTTATGAGATCAACACAGGGCGAAAAATTGTGTGTCTGTGTGTGTGTGTAGTATGTCTGTGAGTCTGTGAGTGTGTGTACTTCTGAATGTCTGCACCCCCCCCTCGATCAATTCGAACACGGTGAAACCGAATTGAACAAAATTTGGTACAAAGGTTGCACTAGCAAAGGGCACCTCAGTGTCATGCTTTATATCACCGCCATCTTGACAGAAACATAATGGCGCCCACCCAAATGTTCAAAGCTTAAATCAAATTACGACTACCCTAATCATCCGATCTCAACCAAATTTTGCAACAACATATATTTATAAAGCGAGCGTATTTTGGTTAAACTACAAGGTCATCAGCCCAATAGTTTGCAGCTGGCGGCCATGTATGTGTGCAAATGAATTCCCCCTATCAAATCAAACACGGTGAAACCGAATTAAACAAAATTTGGTACTGAGGTAGCACTAGTAAAGAGCATCTCAGTGCCATGTTTTATATCACCGCCATATTGACGAAAACGTAATGGCGGCTACCCAAATGTTAATAACTTAAATCAAATTACGACCAACCTAATCATATGATCTCTATTAAATTGCACGGCTGAAAGCAAGGGGAAACTACAGCCGTTTGCTATTCCCGAGGATATGCACCTCTCTATGCATAAATACATGTGATGATGGCCTCCTCCCTTGTAAAATTTCAATCCGGAGGTAAACTAGTCCCCCGTTCGGATCTCCGGGTGGGGACTACTCGAGAGGGGGTTAACATCAGAGAAGTAAACGATTAGCTCAGGACAGGGAGGCATGGAGAGCTGCATCAAACCAGTCAAAAGACTGAAGTCTCAAACAACATTAAATTTTGCAACAACATACCGTTATGTGGTAAGCATCTTTTATCCAAACTACAAGGTCATCGGCCGAATAGTTTGCAGATAGTGGCCATGTATGTGTGCAAATCGATTCCTCCTATCAAATCAAACACGGTAAAACCGAATTGAACGAAATTTGGTACAGGAGTAGCACTAGCAAAGGGCACCACAGTGTAATGTTTTATATCGCCGCCATCTTAACAGAAACGGAATGGCGGCTACCCAAATGTTAAAAGCCTAAATCAAATTACGACCAACCTAATCATTTGATCTCCACCAAATTTTGCAACAACATACCCTTTTGTGGGAAGCATCTTTTGTCTGGCCTACAAGGTCATCTGCCCAATAGTTTGCAGATAGTGCCCATGTATGTGTGCAAAACGATTCACCATATCAATTCTAACACGCTGGAACCAAATTGTATGAAATTTTGTACAGAGTTAGCACTAGCAAAGGGCACCTCATATTCATTTTTAATATCCTTATAAAACGTTGTATTTCAACGAGCTGCTACAACCAACATCCAATTATACTCCTTGAATAGGACAATGAGTTAAAACAATACAGTTCTTTACTGTACATCTTGTTTTTCTCTTTAAATGAAGATGCATCTAAGTGGTATCTTTCCCCCATTAGAATTTGGCATAAAATGTCATGTAGTATAAATAAACCCGGTGGTATATGAACCACTTTTTTAATCACAACATAATTGTTGGATTCTTTTTTCTGGTTCTGTCTAAGGCCAGTTTCATCATTTTGTTGTCGTCTAGACACGATTTCATTTGGTTATCGTCTAGGGCCAATCTTAGCATTTCATTATTTAGATAGTTTCAACTCTTATGTTAGAATCCAAATATTTAATTGCTACTAGCATTATATTGCTCTAGTGCATAGGCATTTGCTGTTCCCAAGATCTTAGGATCATCATACTTTCAGCTAGCTTAGCCTTTTTCAAGCTATGCTCTGTCTAGTGAGACACCTTTATGTGCAATTTAATCCCTTATTCAATTAAGTTTAAAAATAAAGTACAAGTTTTTTTTGCCTAACTATTTTAGAGTATCCTGGGTCTGAGACACATAATTGAACAACGCATATGCTCTTTTGGTACTACAACTTTAGAGCAATTGAATTGCTTACTTTTATATGCGGGGCATAGCTTTAAAGCACGAGGCCGAGGCTGCGGCCGCCCCCTTGTGGTATTTTACTCGAACTGTTATTATCCATACTCGAAGAGTATTCTAAATTACTTGAAATGTTTATTAATATTTTCTCTAGTCTCTCTATTATCTCTTATGGAAGCGATTGTGAATGCTCCACGTTAACTTGGGCAATATTTCATACCTTTGTTGCGCTCAAAGCAAAACGTCATTGCGATTTTGTGAACTTTGTTCCAATTATCTCTTTAGATTGTCAAGTGCTGGTATAATTCGCTCAGCCGCCTTCCTAACTTTGGTCATTGGAATCTATGTATCTTATTGTTGTTATTCGTAATTCAAGATTTGGTTGGTTCATTCTTTCGCTGAATTTTTTTATTGGTGCTTTGCTAGTGAAAAATTTGGTGAATTCCGCGCACAACAATATTCTCTCTTTGAGATTACTTCTAGTTATAACCTATTTTTACCCTTGGCCACGGCCGTCTCCTTGTCTTACGCCAAAGTCTTCGCTAACTGTTTGGGTTCTCAAAACCCAAATTCAACAGTTAATGAAGTCAATTACCCTTCTGGCTATTGTCAAACCTAACTTAGCTGCAATTTTTTGATGCACCACGTGAACTTGGTTCGCTATTGCCCACTTGTTTTTGGTCTTTGATCCATTTCTCCTGTGGATTTAGCATGATTTTCGAGTAACTTACTCTTATTCGCTATAAAACTTTAAGCTTAGTCATAATTTTGATAATAATAATAACAATAAAACAAATTTTTAATTGAGCCACGAGCTCTCCCTTTCCCTGGCAATACTTTGCTTGGCTATCTCAGCGAATCATATCCATACCTCTTTAGATTTTCAGTTCTCCTTTCATTGTTACTTGTTTTGGCTTTGTTAATACAATCTGTTAAATTGGATCTGTCCCTCTTTTCTGATCTTTTTCTTTCACTTCGAGCCTTCTTCCACAATCTAACGCATCTTCCCCATGGTCATAATCGGAATTTACTTCCAATTGCTCAAAATAACACTGTTACAACTATGATACAACATAGGACAATAATAACCGTATACAGCGAGAGTACAGTTTAACGAATAAACATTACCGCAAACCATACTGGTTACGCGTGAAGCAAAATGCCTGCGGCTAAGGGAAGGTCTTCACCACTCCCTCCCTGTATCTTTGTAATACATCCTTCCTCTCCTCAAAGCTGCTGTGGGAAGGTATACAGACGCTCAAAGTCAAAGATAGTGTTCAATATCAGTTCACAAAGTGCTCAAGTAGCGACCACTCGTTGGTTAAATTGTGTCTTAAAGTTCTATCTTACGCTCTTGAAATAGCTCTCTGCAGGAACTGGATGAAGAGTAGTGACTGTTCACCAATGAGAGATAAGAGTGGATTGGGTTCAAAACATGTGAGTCAAATACGATTTACACAAGACGCCTGAGGATGCGAGAAATAGAATCGAATTCCTTATTACTGTATTTGTTTGAACTAATAAAACTATTAATCATGTCCGTCTCTTCAATACAATGTTAATAATCTATTTATACATCTAGGTACATGTTTCGTACAGTCGTCTGTACTTCCTCTGCCCAAATATACATTAAGACATAAACGAATATGATGCACACTATCAAATACATACAATGAACCCTCATGACGTCTCAACCGGAGTCAAATTAAGAACTCTTATGTACTAGCCACAACTAATGACGTGGTCACAGACGGAACACCTAACTCTACACAGAATCAAATCTTCATTATTTGAAAATGAGGTAATTGTCTGAGATAGGAAATTAGAATTGCCAAGTTAACGTACCTGAAGTATATCTGAGGGAGAATCCTCCGTATTCTCTACTAAGATCAGTCTTGAAGGTGATGAACATTGTATTTCCATGAGATTGCACTGGTGTATTACAGCTCGAGCCACTACATCTGACTATCTCTCTGGCAGCTGAGCTCGGTCCATCATATATTTTCAGTAAATCATGAGTACTCTCTGTTTGAAAGTGTTCGATTTCCTGGAAAATTCAAACGCAAAGATTTGAAGCCATTCTTTTAGTTCTGCGTGTAGAAACTGTTAGCTGTAACTCTCCAGTAGGTCAACACAAATTTGCCCAAAAATGACTACATGGGGATACAATGTAGTCTATATAATATAAGAATAAGAATCTGTAAAAATCAATCCTGAAAAAGAACATCCAGAAGGGTATCCGCCTTGCATTCCGGGCGACCATAAAGATCCAGAATAATAAGGTACATAGTTTGCTCTACAGTATATACAGTATACAAATGGTTATGCAGCATGTGGATTGAAGCTCTCAATTACAATTAAACAAAGGGCTATTAGTCCTAGATCGATTTATCCTAATTCACGCATTATTAGTAGGTTAGCAGTACCACTACTCCCAATGCGAGCCGATATCTCCCGAACCCATGGTCGGAGTTTCACGAATGAGGTGTCGTTGGACTCGAGCTGACGGGGGCTTTGCTATGAACAACTTATTTCCACCCCAAAATAAAACCTACCCCTACTAGGGGATGAAAATGTATTTTTTTTGAAAATTTCGCTTTCCAAATGCAACATGTATGTTGGTTAGTGCTAATATGAAATAAAACGTTGTTCAACATGAAACGCATGCGTACAACGGGATGCCGATATGATTTACCATTTTTGTTTTATTGTTTTTACGCATGCGCACTTGAGGATTTTGTAAGAGGGCGGAATTTTTAAATAATTATTTATGGATGAGTTATTTTTTTAAATTTAACCAAAAGATCGAAAACTAACAGAACATGTGCTTTTTAATATCTTGCGAACCAATAAGGCTACGGACTTGTATGAGGGGTCGTTGGATTTGGGATGACACCCCGTTTTATATTGTATTTTTGTTTTTTGTCAAAAGGGCCTAAGTGCACTTTTGTTAATATTTCGAGAACTATGAAGGCTACGGACTTGTATGAGGGGTCGTTGGATTTGGTATGACGCCCCGTTTTTTAATTTACTTTTTATTTTTGTCAAAAGGGTGTGACTGCACTTTTGTTAATATTTCGAGAAATAAGAAGGCTACGGACTTGTATGAGGGGTCGTTGGATTTGGGATGATGCCTCGTTTTTGAATTTATTTTTGATTTCTGTCAAAAGGGCCTAACAGTACTTTTGTTAATATCGTGCGAACCAATAAAGCCATGGATTTGTATAAGGGGTTGTTGGACTTGGGATGACGCCCCATTGTTGAATTTATTATTGAATTTTGTCAAAAGGGCCTAGCTGTACTTTCGTTAATATTTTGCGAACCAAGAATGCTATGGACTTGTATGAGGGGTCGTTGGACTTGGAGTGACATTTCCCCTTTGAATGTATTTTTTTTAATTTTTGAAAAAAATTACAAAGGGTCAAACGCTATACCAGGTCAATATGTTGTAATTTTTTTTTACCTGTTTAAATTGTAAATGAAAAGTGGTGGTAGACAGAGAGACGATACCGCTGGGCGTGTGTTTGAACAAGCCTGTTGCCGACCATGGTGTCCGTGCCCGGAAGAAATGAATCGTTATTTTGGCGGGACTGCGGGGCGCCTTATGACTGTTGGTTTTCCGATATTTCCTATGACGGATGGAGGCTAATATTCCAAAATGTGTCAAGCGTGCTAAGATTTTTTACCCCTGAAGGGGATCTTTAACATGCTAGTAAACGGTAATAAGCGAGACCGCTGTCTGGCCCAGCAAATGGTTGTAGAATATGAAAACCTATAACTTCCGGTCGACCAAGTCATGTGCATGGACGCAAAGAGCCAAAACCGTCATGTCATTGCCCTGAGATGTTATAAACTAAATATTGAACTGGGAGAAGTGATGTGTTGTAGGGTGAAAGTATGTGGTTAACATGATCATGCATTGAGGATGGCCGCTTGCTAGTAATTATTATTACAGTAAAATGTTTAAGAATAATAATAATAAGACACACATGTTTTCAATCCTAACACACATAGTCCTGCATGCTGACCACTGAATACAGCGGCTTGGCGGTTTGGTGAGAGCGACTGCTGATAAGACAGGAATGTCTACGTGGGCAGGAAGTGCAGGATCAGTTTACTTGCCTAGTGGTGGCTAGCAGGTCTGGCGTTTAAACAGCCACCATGTTGGTTCTTATGCAGTAGTGATGATGATAATTGTTGTTTAGGGGGCCTAATATCTAGGTTATCGGCCCATTATGCAGTAGTACTAGCGATGTATAAGTGGCAGCCATTTTGGATCCATATTAAAAACATGAAACTAGTATAAGGTACGCGAATCTTATCGCGCTTGAGGAATATTGGGAGGCGTGGGAACATGTGAGAGACAGACAACAGTTCAAGGTCAAAACGCTGAGAAAATGCAAGTCTCTCTGTTCCTAAGCAGACTGATAAGGATTGTGTTAGTGATGCACTTGTAGTTGTAGCAAACAGACGTATACAGTGGAGCTCTGAACTGAAATTTGAAAGAAAAATCCTTTTTGTTTTCGGTAAGCACATATTAATGATTATTTTAATGATGTAATGCTAATGAACCTTAAATATGTAGTTATTGATAAGGTAATTAATGATTTTTATTTATTTGTTTGCGGATAACCGGTTTACCTCACATGTCTGAGAGAGAGACCATTGCACTTTTGAGCCCAATAGAAGAAAACAGCAACAAGCCAGTACAAGCAAGGTGAGATTTTTAAAACTAACGTGTTTCATTTTTATAATGAAATGAATGTATTAACCTGAATTTAGGTATTTATGGTGGTTTATTCTATTTATTTCTAGAAAGTTGCAAAGAAAAGCTTTACTGCTGTAGCAGTCGCTGAAAACCCGAGACGCACTAGAGTGGAACCATTGCCAAAGAGTGAACTATTCAAAACTCAGGTAAGCCTAACTTAAAATGCTATCCCATTTTACCACTATTGAAACACCTAGACAAAATTCATTACCTGTTCATGAATGGGACGATGATTGTTTTTTGATTAATGGTTATGTATTGGCAACCGGCACAAAATCATGATGGTTGTTGACCGGGAATGTACAAGGCCATGTTGGATTTAAAAAAAATATATAATTTATGGGCTGTTCCCTATGGACTCAACGGATATCCAGAGGTTTGAACAATATAATCCGAACAATATGACATGACATTAATTTTTGTTTATATATTGGTTATAGGGGGCTGTAAATGACTGCAGCTTTATAAAAAAAAGAAGTAGATGGGTTACTGTTAGTGCAGACATACAGTTAATTTTAAAAAAATGTTGATGGTGTTTTGATTTAATGCCAATTAATGTTAACGTTTTATTTACAAGTATAGATTGATTGATTGAGTGATTGGATATTTAGTTTGTTTTTATGTGTGGTCATGTGCTATAAACATAATGAACAGAGAGTGAACAAGCATACATTATGCATTGAAGTACTCTGTGTGCTTGTGCAACGTTAATAACTTACAATAAAAAGTTTTATTATAACACATGGCTTTAGTACCAAATACAACAAGTTAGCAAGTCGGTTTACCTCGTGGGTTGAATTTAAAATGAGAAAACGATCGGTGGTTAACATTTGAATCTTGGCCTGTAGACTTTTTGTCAGCCCATAAACTTGCTGGAGCTGGTTTTTATTACTTGAACCGAGAAGTTGTTGTGCGTTGTGTGTTTTGTCGAACTTTTACACTGGGAAGATGGGGATGATTCTTTTAGAGACCAATAGCGATGGTCTCCTCGTTGTCCTTACATGCTTGGAAAAGATGTGGATAACATACCAGTGCATCCATTTTACCGAACCACAAGGCCATTAGCTACTACTTACATTACTTTACTGAATCACAAACAAATAATCATGATGTATTACCAGCCAACGGTGGTGTTGATATATGTGGTATATATGCCAAAGACAGTGTTGAATTGGCATGTGCTTTTGAAAAACAGGGAGTTTGCAAGACTAAAGCACTAGCACACCCAGAGTACTGGTCTGTTGAAAAACGTTTAGAATCTTCTAAAAATGTTTGATCATTCATACTAAAACACCTTACACAAGAGCTAAGTGAAGCTGGTTTTTTATACTGGTGAAGGGGATAAAACAATATGTTTTCATTGTGGATTTGCTTTAAAGGATTGGAAAATGAGTGATGACCCATTTGGGGAACACGCTCGTTGGTTACCTAACTGTAGATACATGGTGTTGCTTAAAGGTCAGGAATTTGTGAACACTATTCGTAAAGAAAACGTGATTGCAGCACAAGAGATAAAAATAAGCTTGTAAGGTTAGAACACGCGGTTCAAATACATAAAAGTGAAAAAAAGATGTGTCTGACCAACAGATACAAAAGTGTGACCAACAATTATGTAAAATGTGTTATCAAGATGAACTAGGTGTTGTATGTTTGCCTTGTGGACACTTGATAGCATGTGTCAAGTGAGCATTTGCACTTAACACTTGTGCTATATGTAGAAAAGTAGTATCTGCTATAGTTAGGGCATTTCTTGCATAAATATTATAATTTATTAACAGTGCATAGTGCAAATACCTATATGCACAATATTATTACAAGATGTTGTAGAGTGTAATAAATGTGATTTTCTTTTTTTTATAGACTACTACAATGAATGTTTTTAATGCAGTGGGGCAAGCATTTGGCTTAGAAACAAAGAAGCTCAGCGAATTGCCAACGCATATTCCATTCCGCATTATCAAGATTCGGAAATTGAAATCAGCATATGGTGATCGTGTACTTTGTGTATGTGAGAATTTTGAGACATTTCTGCCTACACGGTTTAATGATATGTCGGAGAGTGTTTTTGATGAAGTGAATAATGCTATAAATCCTGTACACCTAATTTATGAAGGTTAAGAACAATATGTGTATGATCCGTTTCAATGAAATAAAAAAACAATTGTGAAATAATAATGGAAAATATAAGTGATGACAATAGACTGAAAGAAAAAAATAAAATAAAATATGTGTATAGAATAATAATGTTTTAGTTTTTAGTGTTGTCTTTAAAAATATTATCATGAAACCAAAAAGTACATAAATAAATGTAAATGATGGTACAATGCTTTTTTATTTTCAACAAAGTTAGGATATTTAACATTGAAGTGTACATGATTATGACAATATATGCACAGTTAATACAAGTCTTTGCCTTTGCGTTAGTGTGTTATAGTTTTAAAAACAAAGCTTGTTGTAGTTTTTTCCACGATGAACAATAAGCATGAAAACGTCATTCTCTGGTGTTTTATCACTATCACTATCATAATCATAAGCAGCATGATCTGTATCACTATCATTATAATCACCATTATCATCCTCAACATTATCCTCAACATCACTAAAACTATCCAAATCCTCTCGTTCCTTTTCCACAGAGGCTTCGAGTAGTGTCTGCGTGCTTTTTGATAATTTTTTTTTTAGAACGTTGAACTATCTTGAGCAGCAATATTGTTTACTTGCATTTGCTTTTTAGCATTTTTATGATTTTCTGTAAACAGCAAGAGAGGTTCGTTTCGAGCACTACATTGATGATCAATGACACTTAAAACCTCACTATTTTTATATATAGGTGACCACGAGATTGTTTTGAACGTTGTTTTGATCAACGCCAAATAACAGTTCCATTTTTATTGGTTCGTTTCACAATATATGAATATCCTTTATAGTATGCATAAGGCTTACCATACCTAGGCATTGATACTTCCTTGTCAACTGACAAGCATAGGCTAAACTCTAGTAAAGACAACTTGGCAATAAGAACAATAGTTTAATGTGGGAGCATATACGGGTACAAATGTGGGGGCTAAAGTGGGAGGAAGTGTGTGAGCAAAAAGTGGGAGCAATAAAGAGGGAGCAAAAGTGGGAGCAAACAGCGGGAGCAAATGTAGCGGCTAAAATTGGGGGCAAAACGTGGGAGCAAATGAGGGAGCAGAACAGTGAGAGTAAATGTGGAAAGCAAAAAGTGGGAGCAAATGTGAGAGCAAAAAGTGGCAACAAATGTGGAAAGCCAAAAAGAGAGCAAATGTGGGAGCACAAACGATAAACTTAGTTATAACCTAACCTAACCTAACTTCACCTAACATAACCTAACCTAACTTCACCTGACCAAACCTAACTTAACCTAACCTAACTTCACCTAACCTAACCTAACCAAAACCAACCCAATTGCACCTAACCTATCCTAATTTATCTTAACTTCACCTAACCTAACCTAACTTGAAAGTGAAAGCAAATATTGGAGCAAAAAGTGGTAGCAAAAAGTGAGAGCAAAAAAAGTAGGAGTTAAAAGTGCGAGAAAATATGAGAGCAAAAAGTGAGAGCAAAAAAGTGGGAACAAAAAGTGTGAGCAAAAAGTGTGAGCAAAAAGTTGGAGCAAAAAGTGGGAGCAATAAGTGGGAGCAAAAAAGTGGGAGCAAATACGGATGCAAAACGTGGGAGCAAATGTGGGAGCACAAATAATTAACTTAGTTACAACCTAACATAACCTAACCTAACCTAACTTAACCTAACCTAACTTCACCTAACCTAAAACCTAACCTAACCTAAACTAACTTGAAAGTGGGAGCAAAACGTGGGAGAAAAAAAGAGGGAGCAAATGTGGCAGCAAAAAGTTGGAGCAAAAAATGGGAGCAAATGTGGCAGCAAAAAGAGGGGGGGGGGGGGAAAGTGGGAGCAAATGTGTGAGCAAAAAATTGGGAGTAAATATGGAAAGCAAAAAGTGGGAGCAAATGTGTGAGCAAAGAGTGGGAATAAATGTGGAAAGCAAAAAGCGGGAGCAAATGTGGGAGCACAAATAATAAACTAATTTATAACCTAACCTTACCTAACCTAACCTAACTTCATCTGACCTAACCCAACTTCACCTAACCTAAACTAACTTCACCTAACCTAACATAACCTAACCTAACTTGAAAGTGGGAGCAAATGTGGAAGCAAAAAGTGGGAGCAAATGTGGGAGCAATTGTGGGAGTAAAATGTGGGACCAAAGTGTGAGCAACAAGAGGGATCAAATGTGGGAGAAAAAGTGGGAGCAAATGTGGGAGCAAAATGTGGGAGAAAAAAGTGGGAGCAAATGTGCGAGCAAATGTGGAAGCAAATTTGGGAGCAAAAGAGGAAGCAGAATGTGGTATCAAACATGACTGGTTGTTGAGACTTTCATATCAACCAATACACATGAATTAAAATTTAGTAGAGTAATCTGGGTAATAATAATAATAATAATAATAATAATAATAATAATAATAATAATAATAAAAGTTTAAAAAATTGAAGTGTATTGATATTTTTCAAGGTGGAATTTCCAAAGTACTGTCAAGAATAATAACTACATGAAACAGATTCAGAGAAGTCTAGAATACTTTAAGTTTAATCATTGGCTAGGAGTGAGATAGAACTAGCTATCCTAACTTAACCTCAGCTCACCTATTTAACCTAACTTCACCTAAACTAATGTTATGCAAGTTGTGACTTGCTTCGAGACTGGCTATGCCGTCACAGATGAATGTTGGTGGGAGGCTGGACATAACATTTTATTAAACAAAAATATTTTCCTTTTTTGCCAAAAAAGATCTACAACAAGCTTTGTTTTTAAGACTATAACACACTATCGTAAAGGCAAAGACTTGTATTAAGTGTGCATTTATTGTCATAATCATGTATACTCTGCAATGCTAAATATTCTAACTTTGTAGAAAATAAAAAAGCATTGTACCATCATTTAGATTTATTTATTTACTTTTTGGTTTCTTGATAATATTTTTAAAGATAATACTAAAAAGTAAAACATTATAATTCTATACACATATTTCTTTTCTTTCAGTCTTTTGTCATCACTTATATTTTCCATTATTATTTCACAATTGTTTTTATTGATTTAATTAGAACCGACCATACACCTATTGTTTTTAAAACCTTCATAAATTAGGTGTACAAGATTTATGGCATTATTCACTTCATCAGAAACACTCTCCGACATATCATTAAACCGTGTAGGCAGAAATGTCTAAAAATTCTCACATACACAAAGTACACGATCACCATATGCTGTTTTCAATTTCCGAATCTTGATAATGCGGAATGGAATATACGTTGGCGATTCGCTGAGCTTCTTTGTTTCTAAGCAACATGCTTGCCCCACAGCATCCAAAACATTCATTGTAGTAGTCTATAAATAAAGGAAAAGCATATCTATTACACTCTACAACAGCCTGTAATAATATTGTGCATTTAGGTATTTTTCACTATGCATTGCTAATTAATTATATTATTTATGCAAGAAATGCCCTAACTGTAGCAGATACTACTTTTCTGCTTATACCACAAGTGTTAAATGCACACTTGACACATGCTATCAAGTGACCACAAGGCAAAAATACAACACCTAGTTCATCTTGATAACACATTTTACATAAATGTTGGTCACACTTTTGTATCTGTTGGTCAGACACATCTTTTTTTACACCTTGATGTATTTGAACCGCGTGTTCTAACCCTACAAGCATTTTTATCTCTTGTGCTGCAATCACGTTTTCTTTACGAATAGTGTTCACAAAGTCCTGACCATTAAGCAACACCATGTATCTACAGTTAGGTAACCAACGAGCGTGTTCCACAAAAGGGTCATCAGTCACTTGCCATTCCTTTAAAGCAAATCCACGATGAAAACATATTGTTTTATCCCCTTCAACAATATAAAAAAATCCAGCTTCACTTAGCTCTTGTGTAAGGTGGATTAGTATTAATGGCCAAACATTTGTATAAGATTCTAAACTTTTTTCAACAGACCAGTACTCTGGGTGTGCTAGTGCTTTAGTCTTCCAAACTCCCAATTTTTCAAAAGCCCATGCCAAATTAACACTGTCAATGGCATATGGACCACATATATCAACACCACCGTTGGCTGGTAATACATCATGATTATTTATTTGTGATTCAGCAAAGTAATGAAAGTAGTAGCTAAATGGCCTTGTGGTTCGGTAAAGTGGATACACTGGTATGTTACCCACATCTTTTCCAAGCATGTAAGGACAACGAGTAGACCATCGCTAATGGTCTCTAAAGGAATCATCCGCATCTTCCAAGTGTAAAAGTTCGACAAAACACACAACGCAAAACATCTTCTCGGTTCAGGTAATAAAAACCAGCTCCAGCGAGTTTATGTGCTGACAAAAAGTCTATAGGCCAAGATTCAAATGTTAACCGCCGATCGTTTTCTGATTTTAAATTCAACCCACGAGGTAAACCGACTTGCTAACTTGTTGTATTTGGTACTAAAGCCATGTGTTATAATAAAACTTTTTTATGTAGGTTATTAACGTTGCACAAGCACACAGAGTACTTAAATGCATAATGTATGCTTGTTCACTGTCTGTTCATAATGTTAATTGCACATGACCACACATAACAAACAAACTAAATATCCAATCACTCAATCAATCAATGAATACTTGTAAATAAAACGTTAACATTAAATGGCATTAAATCAAAACACCATCAACATTTTTTAAAAATAAACTGTATGTCTGCACTAACAGTAACCGATCTACTTCTTTTTTATAAAGCTGCAGTCATATACATCCCCCTTTAACCAATATATAAACAAAAATTAACGTAATGCCATTTTTTTCAGATTATATTGTTCAAACCTGTGGATATTCGTTGAGTCCATCGGGAACAACCCATAAATTAAATTAAAATATTTGTTTTTAATAAATCCATCATGGCCTTGTACTTTCTCGCTCAACAACCTTCATGGTCTTGTGCCGGCTGCCAATACATAACCTTTAATCAAGAAAGCAATCATCGCCCCAGTCATGAACAGGTAATGAATTTTGTCTAGGGGTTTCAATAGTGGTAAAATGGGATAGCTTTTTAAGTTATGCTTACCTGAGTTTTGAATAGTTCACTCTTTGGCATTTAATTCCACTCTAGTGCGTCTCGGGTTTTCAGCGACTGCTACAGCAGTAAAGCTTTTCTTTGCAACTTTCTAAAAATAAATAAAATAAACCACCATAAATACCTAAATTCAGGTTAATACATGCATTTCATTAAAAAATGAAGCAAGTTAGTTTAAAAAATCTCACCTTGACTTGTACTGGCTTGTTGATATTTTCTTCTAGTGGGATCAAAAATGCAATGGTATACCGGTTGTCTGCAAACAAATAAATAAAAATTAATTAATTACCTTATCAATAACTACAAATTTAAGGTTCATGAGCATTACATCATTAAAATAATTATTAATATGTACTTACCGAAAACAAAAAGATTTTCCTCCAAAGTTCAGTTCAGAGCTCCACTGTATACGTCTGTTTGCTAAAACGACAGTGCATCACTAACACAATCCTCATCAATCTTCTTAGCAACAGAGAGACTTGCATTTTCTCAGCGTTATGACCTTGAACAGTTGTCTGTCTCTCACATGTTCCCACGCCTCCCCACATTCTTCAAGCGCGGTAAGATTCGCGTGCCTTATACTGGTTTCATGTTTTTAATAAGGAACCAAAAAGGTTGACTCTAATACATCGCTAGTACTGCTGCATAAGAATCAAAATGGCGGCTGTTTAAAGGCCACACCTGCTAGCCTTTACTAGGCATGTAAACTGATCCTGCACTTCCTGCCCACGTAGACATTCCTGTCTTATCAGCAGACGCTTTCACCAAACCTCCAAGCCGCTTTATTTAGTGTCCAGCAAGCAGGACTATGTGTGTAAGCATTGAAAACCTGTGTGTCTTATTATTATTAATCTTAAACATTTTACTGTAATAATAATTACTAGCAAGTGGCTATCCTCAATACATGATCATGTCCAAGACATACTTTCACCCTACAACACATCACTTCACCCGGTTCAATATTTAGTTTATAACATCTCAGGGCAATGACCTTACCGTTTTGGCTCTTTGCATCCATGCACATGACTTGGTCGACCGAATGTTATAGGTTTTCATATTCTACAACCATTTGCTGTGCTAGAGAGCGGTCTCCCTTATTACCGTTCACTAGCATGTTAAAGATCCCTTTCAGGGGTAGAAAATCTTAGCACGCGTGACACGTTTTGGAATATTAGCCTCCATCTGTCATAGGAAATATCGGAAAACCAACCGTCATAAGCCGCCCCCACCGTCTCGCCAAAATAACGATTCATTTCTTTCGGGCGCGGCCACCATGGTCGGCAACAGGCTTGTTCAAACACACGCCCAGCGGTATCATCTCTCTGTGTACCACCACTTTTCATTTACAATTTAAACACGTAATTTTTTTTTCAACATATAGACCTAGTATAGCGATGATGAGTGAGACAGTCAGGACATTTTCATCATTTTTTTTTTCCAGAATTTCACCCCTCTCCATGGGCCCCTTAAATTGGATTTATGAAAAAAAAAACTCCAACACTTATTAACTTATTTTTAATCTGTCTTTTTCCCCTGAGTTTGATGAGTGAGTGAGTCAGTCAGTTAGGACACTTTCTCTCTTCTTTTTTTTTCCAGAATTCCACCCCACCCCATTGGCCCCTTGAAATGGATTTATGAAAAAAACGGTCGAACACCTATTTACTTACTTTTACGCTGATTATTTTCCGCTGAGTTTCAAACTTCTCGCCTATGTCGTTTAAGATATACACGGTCCGTTAGGAATCCTTCAACCCCCAATTTTCACCCCTTTCACCTTATTATGTACACCACATCGAAAAAACCCTTAGACACATGTCTGCTTATTTTTAATGATTAGTTTATATGCCGAGTATCACATCACCAAATGAAACCACTCGTGATATATTGCTATTCAATGAAATGCAGGATTAACCCCCTTAAAACCCCTTTAGAACCTGAATATCCGAAAATCCTTACTTAGTGGACATTTTTGACATACAACGAACATATCCCAAAATTGTCATGTTTCTAACTTCAATAATTTTGGCTTGGCGATGATGAGTGAGTGAGTCAGGACATTTTATTTATTTATATATTTATTTATTTTCAGAACTTCACCCCTCCCCAGTAACCTCTTAAATTGGATTTATCAAAAAAACTGTCGAACACCTATATACTTATTTTTAGCAGTTTTTCCCCCTGAGTTTGATGTGTAGCTGAGTCAGTCAATCAGTTAGGTCACTTTCTTTCCTGTTTTTTCCCCCAGAATTTCACCCCTCCCAATGGGCCCCTTAAATTGGATTTATGAAAAAAAAAACGTCGAACACCTCTTAACTCAGTTTTTAAGCTGATTGTTTCCACTGAGTTTCAAACTCCTCGCTCATGTCATTCAAGATATACACGCTCTGTTAGAAATCCTTCAACCTCCAGTTTTCACCCCTTTCACCTCATAATATACACCACATCGAAAAACCCTCAAACACGTGTCTTCTTATTAGCCTATTTTCATTTTTGGCGTGTGTCTGTATGTGCGTGTGCGTGTGTGTGTGTGATGTGTGTGTCCCCCCTAATAACTTCTAAACGGCTGGAGCGATCTCAATGAAACTCGGTAAGTTCTAAGCACCATTCTGGGTGACCTCGACCGTGCCCTTAAAATGTTATTGTGTCTCACCATTCCAACGTGGCGGCAGTGCGAAATTTCTCACCAGCATTCAGTATCTCCGAAACTATTACCGATATCACCCTGAAATTGTGTACGGTGATAAAAGGCACTACTGGAAGTTCGCCTATGAGACTTTCAAAAACCTGGTAACTACAAAACCAACATGGCGGCCAAGCGAATTTGAGACTTTCAAATGGACTTTTCTCGTGATTTAACTATCCAAACGTAATGAAACTTGGTACAGCAAATGTTTATACACATTGTAATGCACTGGCGTCTAATTTAGTTCAATTGTTTACATAACCTCAAAATGGCGGCCGTGCGAAATATTTAACTGGCATTCAATATCTCCGAAACTATTACAGATATTACCCTGAAATTTTGTACGCTAATAAAAGGCACTGGACAAGTTTAGCTATGTAACTTTCATAAACCTGCAAAGTAAAAAACAAACATGGCGGGCCAGCGAAATTGAAACATTTTAATAGACTTTTCTTGTGATTTAACTCTCTGAGCACAGTGAAATGTTGTACAGTAAATAATTATACTGGCATCTAATTTAGTCCAAATTTTACATAACCTCAAGATGGCGGCTGTGCGAAATGTTAAAATTAAGTTTTTACTTCTTGAGTCGTAATCATACGATCGAAGTGAAAGTTTGAGTAATGAACCTACGCAGTAATTTTCCTTTAACGGTACATAACTCTGTGACCTATACATATAACAATCCAAAATGGCGAGCATCGGAAATATTTAGACGGTTCTCAATATCTACGAATCTTTTACAGCAATCAAGCTGCAAATTTTTATGTTCATAGAAGCTATGAACATAAGTTCACCTATAGGACTTTCAGTAACCTGGTGAGCACAAATCAATCATGGCGGCGACGCGATATATAAATATTTAAATGGACGTTTCTCGTGATTTGTCCATCCGAGTGAGGTGAAACTTTGCACGTTACATGCTTATACAAATGTTAATCCACTGGCATCTATTTTATTTCAATTGTTTCCATAACCACAATATGGCAGCTGTGTGAAATTTGTAAATCTCGTTTTTACTTCTTGTGTTCTAATCATGCGATTGAAGTTTGAATACCACATGTACACAATAATCTTCATATAACAGTACATAAAATCCAACCTGGCGACCATCTGAAATATTTAAACGGTTCACAATATCTACGAATCTATCACAACCTTCAAACTTAAATTTTGTATGTTGATAGAGGCAATTAACATGAATAGGAAATATGAAAATAGGCTGTATAGTTCTTCACGGAACTACTTGATTTTAATGATGAGTTTATAAGCCGAGTGTCACAACTCCCAATGAAACCAATCGGGAGATATTGTTATTCAATGAAATGCAGGTCTACCCCCTTGACACACCTTTAGAACCTGGATATCCAAAAATCCTTCCTTAGTGGGCGTTTTCTACTTAGAGCAAACATATCACCGAAATTTCATGTTTCTAACTTTAACAGTTTTGGCTGGGCGATGATGAGTCAGTGAGTCAGTGAATCAGTCAGTCAGTCAGTCAGTCAGTCAGTCAGTCAGTCAGTCAGTCAGGACACTTATTTTAGCCTATTTTCAATTTTGAAAAAATAGGCTTATGAGATCACCTTTTGTCCGTGTGTGTGTGTGTGTGATTCGTGTGTGTGTCCCCCCCTAATAAAATCTAAACGGCTGGAGCGATTTCAATGAAACTCGGAAATTTCATAGCTCTATTCCCGGCGACCTCGACCGTGCCCTTCAAATTTTGTTACGACTCACCAATCCAACCTGGCGGCTGTGCGAAATATTTCACCAGCATTCAATATCTCCGAAACTATTCCCGATATCGCCCTGGAATTTATTATTGTGATAAAAGGAATTACTAGAAGTTCACCTATGTGACTTTTGAAAATCTGGTAATTACAAAACCAACATGGCGGCCAAGCGAATTTGCGACTTTTAAATAGACGTTTCTCGCGATTTGACCAACCAAACGCAATGAAACTTGTTACAGTATATGTTTATATACATTGTAATGCACCGACATCTAACTTCGTTCAATTGTTTACATAATCACAAGATGTTGGATGTGCAAAATATTTCACCGGCATTCTATATCTCTGAAACTATTAGCGGTAAAACCCTGAAATTTTGTACGGAGATAAAGGGCACTACTGGAAGTCCATCTATAAGACTTTCAAAATCCGGTTAACTACAAAACGAACATGGCGGCCAAGCGAATTTGAAAATTTTAAATAGACCTTTCTCGCGATTTAATGTTCCAAGCGCACTGAAACCTGGCACAGGAAATATTTATACACATTGTAATCCACTGGTATCTAATTTAATTCAATTGTTTACATAACCTCAAGATGGCGGCAGTGCGAATTTTAAAATTAAGATTTTATTTATTGTGATGTAGTCAAGCGATCGAAGTAAAAGTTTGAATAATGAACCTACGCAATAATTTTCCTTTAATGGTTAATGACTCTATGGCCTATACATTTAACAATCCAACATGGCGACCATCCGAAATATTTAGACGATACTGAATATCTATGAATCTATTTTAGCAATCAAACTGCATTTTTTAATGTTCATAGGGGCTATGAACTTAAGTTCACCTATAGGACTTTAAATAACCCGGTGATCACAAATACAACATGGCGGTGACGCGAATTATAAATATTCACATGGAAGTTTCTCGCAATTTAACCATCCGCGTGCAGTGAAACTTGGTACAGTAAATCCTTATACGAATGTTAATCCACTGGCATCTAATTTATTTCAATTGTTCCCATAACTTCAAGATGGCAGCTGTGAAAAATTTTAAAATCTCCTTGTTTTTTCTTGTGTCCTAATTATGCGATTGAAGTTTGAATACTACACGTTCACAATAATCTGCATGAAACAGTACATAACTCTAGGACCTACATATTTAAAATCCAACATGGCGACCATGCGAAATATTTAGTCGGTTCTCAATATCTACGAATCTATTACAGCAATCGAACTGAAATTGTGTATGTTGATAGTGGCAATTAACATAAGTAGGATATATGAAAATAGGCTGTATAGTTCTTCACGGAACTACTTGTTATATAAGAGATTTACACATGCTAGTGCAACAATCACAATAACGCAGGTTATCACAAAAGTTCTACACACACACACCCATGAACACGGTGCAACATGACCTCGATGTCTACGCCCCGCATATGAATTATCAACTGTCTACACATGAAAACTGCAAAATGGTGATAGGAGAATGTAGGAATGTTGCCACTATGTTTCTCTGACAGAATAGCATTACATTATGCTAATATGGTTATTAACTGTGAATACTACAGTCCAATACAATCCTTGATTGTCTATCGGTCAGTTTTTCATGTGTCGTTTAGCAAATTTTATCGGACTATCATGATACAGAGTAAATCGTTGTTGCCTAGTGACAACCTGTCCATCAATGGTGCGGCGTTGACTATCATGATAGAGTGCTAGTCGTTGTCACCTGGCGACAATATGTCCTTCAAGTTATTAGATCGGTGAAACGGTGTAGATTTGTGCAAAAGGGCCTAAATGCAGGGAATGGAGTGGTCTGCCCGAAATTTAAAGTAGACAGTGTTACCCGCTGGGTTCCAAAGGATAAGTATACAAAGTTTGGCTCAGATCGGTGAAACGGTGTAGATTTGTATAAATAACAGACAAACAAACAGACAAACCAACATTGAGTTTTATAGATAAAATATATACGAGCGTTACAGTAGTCGCATATGATGTGTAACATCTGACATGTTATCCTACTATGAAATTCAGATGAAATGTATATGAAGTCATCTGACATGTTATCCTACTCGTATACTACACAGCTTGGACATTCTTAAAATGTTCATTTACGCTGCGTTTTCATACTGGTACTATGATGAATGTATAGAATGAATTGGAGATATGCTACTGTCACACTTGTTTGAACAAACATCACATATTATATTGAAAACTAGTAGTGCCTGGCTTCGCCCGGTGGATTTGTTTGTTTTATGGATGATAATGAATACTGCTAGAGAACTGGCACATAATACTTAAACTAACAGAAAAACAGGTAGTTCCGTGAAGAACTATGCAGTTTATTTTCATATATCGTACTCATGTTAATTGACTATATCAAATACAAAATTTCAGTTTGATTGGTGTGATAGATTCGTAGATATTGAGAACCGTCTAAATATTTCAGATGGTTGCCAGGTTGGATTTTTATTTATGTAATATTACAAGAAGATTATTGTGTACGTGTTGTATTCAGACTTCAATCGCATGATTAGGACACAAGAAGTAAAAACGAGATTTTAAAATTTTGCACAGTTGCCATCTTGTGGTTATAAACCAATTTAAATAAATAAGATGCCAGTGGATTAACATTTGCATAAGCATTTAGTGTGCTTTTAACGTGAAAAGTTTCACTGCACTCAGATGGTTAAATCGAGAGAACCGTCCATTTAAATATTTATACTTCTCGTTGCCGCCATGTTCGATCTGTCCTCACCAGGTTACTGAAAGTCTCATAGGTGAACTTATGTTCATAGCCTCTATGAACACAAAAGAAATCAGTTTGATTGCTGTAAAAGATTCGAAGATATTGAGAACCGTCAAAATATTTCTGATGCTCGCCATTTTGGATTGTTACATGTATAGGCGATAGAGTTATGTACCATTAAAGGTAAATTATTGCGTAGCTTCATTATTCAAACTTTCACTTCGATCGCATGATTACAATAAAAGAAATAAAAACTTAATTTTAAAATTTCGCACGGCCGCCATCTTGAGGTTATGTAAACAATTGAATCAAATTAGATGCCAGTGCATTGCATTTTGTATTTAAACCTTGCAAAGAAGCTTATGAGACTCAGTTTCGGGGGGGTAACAGTCCATATCGTAAGTTGTTGTTAAAGCGCTTCATTAACATGCAGGGTAACATACAACAAAATAACATGCAGGAAAAAGTGAGGCCAGGGTTATAACAAATGAATTTAATAACAAATCAGCTATTTACAATAAGAATTAACAAACAAAACTCCCATAATGACTCCCACTGAATAAATTAAATTTGCCAAAACTAGGCCAAATCTCAGGAGAGATTGTTACTCGGACCAAGTGTCCCAAAAGAAAATCAACAATAATGACAATGTATGCGCGAGTGCTGTTCTACATGCTTCACGATGAGTACAATTGAATGCATGATTCGTCATCATCCGGAATAAACTTTCAGAAGACGAATCCGCTTTACTTAGAGCTAGACAGACGCGGGGAACAACTATACAACAGTTAAAATTAAACCGACACTTCCTATACTTAAAATAAACAACACAATAATTTCCGCATGAAATTGGACTCAAGACTGCCGTAGCAAAACATTACTGCCTAAAAATTAGGACTTCTCACACAAATCAACACAAGTAAGTTAACACGTGACCAACAAAAAATACACACATGACCGCCGTCATTTTTACAAGTATACTAACACTACACCACACGGGCGTCACCCACTAAATTACATGAACTGAGTCATAAACAAAATCACTAGGCTCAGGCCAACATTTACATTATTTAACACAACATTCCATCCATACGACATGCAATAATCCGTCCCAAACATGGCGAACTCCCCAATTAATTATGGTTCAAAATAACCATCACAAAGAAACAGGTTCGCTAAATGAAAGCTTACAGGGGCCAGTCGGAAAATAGGACTGCCTAACAAAATAAGTCACCAGGCAAGACGGTCGATTCGTGGAAATCTGCATATCTGTCAACCCACGTGTCAAAGTAACCTTGGCCTCGCAAGGCACGGGATCCAGTCTCGAAGAAGCGTGTCCAAAGCACAATAATACGTGTGTGTGTCAGAACAAAAATATATCTCAGCATTTCCCCTAGGAAATCCAAGAAACAGCATATGGACAAGGAACAGCGGTCTCCTCAGAGCACCCTGCCTTTCCATCAAAATACAACAACAACAAAAAATTATGAGGGCGGTAGGACCTCTACCCCTCTTCACGTAGAATCAAAACACACACCTGACACAATAACACACACAGAATCACACGTATGGGTTTGACAGACCCTGAAATAAATGACATAAATATTCTCCACCTGCTGGCACCTCCGTTCAATGCCAGTGACTAACGAACCTGAAAAGGCCTCAAAAAAATCTAAAAAAATTAGAACTAAGGTGTTCTACAATTACATCTTAATTTGTTGCGCTTGGCAACCCTAATATGAATAATAACCTGTTCAGCAAACATCTTGCAGTAATTACCTCCCTTTCCTATCAACAATATATGAACTTTAATAAAGCACCACTTATCGAATGTAACGGGTTTCGCATTCGCATGGATAAAATCACGTACACACGCCGTGTACATTAAATATGACTCCAAAGAAAAATAAAACACAATAAACAACTTTGGCCACGCGCCAACGTACATTTAAAACATTTATGTCGGTACAAGAAAAACACTCCAAAACAAGAAAAAGACTAAAATGAACTATTTACAAAGTTCCCCCGCCAATCTAACTACATATTGAATAATCAATTTTTGTACATCACCGTATCAGCTTGCAGAACATATGACTTGCATCTCGGCTCATTTCCCTCCGGGAAATTAGCACTCCATCGTTGTCTTCGTAGAAGCGTCGGACATCACTCCAGCTTCTGACCACACGTCGGACATCTTGGTGTAGTCTCTTTGGAAGAAAAGTTCAATGTTATTATAATTTGACCTGGCTATAATCGCTTGTGAGTTACTAAATTCACCCACGAATTGTCCTATGCGATTAATCAACGAAGACTTTCCCTAGTTCTCGTTTACACACGCACAATACAACACTTGAAAGAAAAAAATACAGTAAAAATTTACATGAAATGTACACTTCAAACCCATCGTCACTGGTTTGACAATACAAGTTTTAAATCTGCCTGTGTCGCAGTCGTTATCTCGCTCGGTAATCTCTACTGCTCTTGGACCTTCGCTCGCTGAGCGCTAATTGGAATGTTACTCAAGTCTTGCCCCTAAGAGCTGAAAATAGTTGTCTACAAGATAATATTAGAGTACTTAAAATCACCACGCAAACTGGCGTGAAGTTAGCTCATCAGAGCTCAAAACGGTTGTCTTCAAAATATATCAGAGCTTTAAAAATCGCTACGCAAACTGGCGTGAAGTTAGCTCACCAGAGCTCACAACGAATGACTTCAAATAATATCAGAGCGTTATAATCACTACGCAAACTGGCGTGAAGTTAGCTCACCTGAGCTCCAAACAGATAGACATCGAAACAGCGTCTCGTCGATCAATTTATTGGAAACTGACAGAGTGAGGAGGAGTGGGATGAAATAAAAAAATCTAGAGTTTTCATCTCACACACACGGGACTAGTATCAATCTTCATAAATTAATTCAAACGTCTCAGCGCACTCATGCGGAGATAATTCGGATCGGCAGTTCTTTAGATAATCAATTCCGCGCGCTTTTTACCAGTGACGCCATCCATTACTTTATGACTCCAATTCTGGTGCATGTTGTTACACAATTTGGCCTTGAACTCAGTTTACCCGGCCGTTTTCAAGAATAGCTACCAAGCTCTGTTTCTGTGGCAATCATTGCAACACGCTAACTTGCCTTCCTGTATGTCACCATCCATAAGTACTGCCTGGGCCGCAGTAATAATAATAATAAATCATGAATACTTATTTATCGCAGATTAATAAGGGTTCATTTATCCTCAGCAAGGTTTTGAAATTCGAAGCAAGTGATTGATTTGGATTTCAAAAACAATATACACAGTAGTAACAACAACATCTCTTTAGTACCTCGCTCAGCTGCTCGAGTGTACACTCCACTGACCCAATTAGTGTGCGCGCTCCCTGTCGGAATGTCACTCATACGTCTCGGTAGACCTCCCCTTGTCCTCACGTGATTACCACTCCTGCCGTCTCAGCTGCTTGTTGTTTACAAACAAAGCACGCTCTCTCCCCAGGTGCTCCACGGCCACGTACATTTGAGTGTTGGCTCTCAAATAAAATTATGCCATAATAATTTTGCACACATAATCCTGCTTATTCATCAAATGGTTCTCTTCTGTAATATGGTTTTAATTTGGCGCTATTGAAGACAGATTTAGCACCAGTGCTCACCTCTTCAAGCCTGTAAGCATTGTTACCCAGATTCTTAATGACACGGAACGGGCCAATAAATTTTGGACAGAATTTTGCAAACACTTTGTTTTTGGGATCAGATATCGGTGGTCTGCGGACAAGCACTAGCTCTTGTTCCTGTAATTCCCGGTGAAACTTCTTTCCTCTGTACCTTCTCAGTCTTCGGTCCGCTTGGTTCCTCATGTGCTCTCTCGTTCGCTGAATTCGCAACTCATGCGCTAATAGTGGATCCCTTGGACATGGAATAATCTTGTCCCACGACCTCTCTGGCAACCTGTTGTGGTGTACAATTAGTGGGACTTGACCGGTCGACTCGTGCTTAGTGGTGTTCATGCACATCTCAATATCTCCTACTTTGTCAACCCACTTATAATGATCGTTAGGAATCATTACTCTGTAGTACTTGGCAACACAGCGAATCGTTCTCTCGCTCGGATTCCCACAAGGATGACGAATGCTCGAAAATATATGTTTTATCCCCAGGCTCTCTAGACCTTGCCTAAAAACATTGCTCGTGAAATAAGTACCATGGTCTGATAATATGGATTCCGGCTTCCCAAGCATCGTTATAACTTTGTTCTGAATTCTACTGAGGACTTGTTTTGATGTCGTCTTCTGGATTGGACATAACACTACCATCTTTGAAAATACATCGACACACACCAGAAGGTGTCGACATCCACGTTTCCCTTTAACCAGAGGACCAAAACAGTCGATAGCGAGCATCTCGCATGGTTTTTGTGGTAATAGTGGTCTTGGAGGTTGTTTCATAATGATGTAGTTTGGCTTAGTGCGCTGGCACGCGTCACAAGGTCTTATTACTTCCACAATGGTGAATCGCATCTTAGGCCAAGTAAAAGTCTCCCCTATCGTAGCTTCGGTCTTGTCCGTGCCGATATGTGCTAGGCTCTCGTGGACATGCCACGTCAATCCTCTCTGTAGTGATGCTGGAACTAGGATTCGCAGTTTGGTATGATGCTCATCCACGTACTTATGCAAAAGGTTAGTTAAGTAGTGAAATCTCGCTTCTTTAGCACGGGCTTCTCGGTACTCAGGTGAATCTGGTGGTAATTCCTTCCTGTAGAACTTGATCATCATCATCATACACGGGTCTGCTTCTTACTCCTTCCGAATTTCCTTTAGTTTCTCCAAAAATTCACGAGCCTTAGGTGTTAGTGTTATATGGTGAACTTCCGCTGTTACCACGTTCTCATCTTCAGGATTCCTGCTCAAAGCATCTGGTATGACGTTCATCCTTCCAGGGCAATGCTCTATTGTAATGTCAAACTGCTGTATGTAGATGGACCAACGCGTAACTCTCTCAGTTGCCATCGTCGTCTTGAATAGAAATGTCAGTGCATGGTGGTCGGTTCTGACAATAATGGCATAACCGAAGATCATCTTGCGCCATTGTTGGAGAGAATATAAAATCGCTAGCAGCTCAAGCTCCGTCACAGTGTAGTTCCTCTCGTGCTTCCTCAATTTACGACTCGTAAATGCCAAATATGATCTCTTCTTGGGTTCTTCAGCGTCCTCTTGGTACTGCATAGCACCGATTCCAATCAATGAAGCATCTGCTTGAATAATAAATTTCTTCTCAAAATCCGGATACCCTAGCTTCACACAGTTTTCCAGTAAGTCTTTCGTATCTCTAAAGGACCTGTCGCACTCCTCATTCCACGACCATCGATTTGCCTTCTTTAACATCTCTTGCATAGGTGCTACTGTTTCCGTGTATCCAGGACAATTCTCTTTGAAGAAACCTGTCACTCCCAAAAACGCTCTTACATGTTTGACTTTGGTTGGTGAGGGAAATTTCTTGATTGCATCAATTTTCGCTGGATTAGGTCTCACGCCCTCAACATCAATTATATGACCCAAATACAGAATCTCGCTCTGGCAAAAGTGTGATTTCTTTAGATTAATTTTGAAGTTCATGGTTCTCAAGTTATCCAGAAGTTTATTTAGGTTTACCAAGTGTTCCTCCATTGTTTCAGATGCAATTAATATGTCGTCAACATATCTCGTAGTGAAGCTCTTGACCTCCTCAGTCAGATTCCTATCTAGTGCTCTTATCAGTGCACATCCAGCTGTTTTTACGCCAAAGGGCATCCGAGACCAGATATAACTTTGGTTATCGAATAAAATTCCCGTCAATAGTTGGGATTTTTCTTCAAGTTCAAGATGGTGGAAACTATTTGTCAAGTCGACACTCGAATAAATCTTCTTCCCACGGAAGCCCTTCAATACATCCTTGATCCTAGGTGCTTGGTCATGCTCAACTAGCAGTTTACTGTTCAAAACTCGCGCGTCTAGGCATAACCTAATTGATCCATTTGGCTTGGCCACAGCCAATATTGCGTTTAGGTATGGGGTTGCTGCTTTCCTTATCATACCGGAATCTAATAAATTATTAATGATGTCCTTCACCTGAGCAAAATGTTTCTCTGGGATCGGGTACAATTTACTTTTAAATGGGGTCCAGTCAGTAACTTGCATGGCATATTGGAAATTCAAAACTTTTTCAGGGATGGTGTCGAAAGCTCCTTTATGAAATCTCAAAATTTCTTCCAGTTTCCTTCTATCAGGTTCCCCTACTATTGCCTCCTTAAGCAGCTCCTGAAGTAGAATTTCAAATTTAGTTCCGCTAATTTCTTCTTCCGCCAAATGTACCCAAAGTTCCGGCGAAATATCTCGGCTGTCAATTTCAACCACTGCTGTCTGGCTTACTCGCTCCTCCGTCAAGTTCTTATCTCTGATCACCTCATTAGTGCATCTTCAATGACCCAAGTATTCGCCTCTCTCTCTAGTGGACTCTCTTCCATGTTTAAACCCACATGATTCAACCCCTCAACTTGCTTGAAACTTACAGTGTGTTTATGTAAGTCAATTACAGCATGAAAATCACAGATAATGTTGGCTCCCAAAATGATGTTATAATTCATTTTCGGTATGACAATGAATGTTTGCGAAAATGTGTGGTTCACTATTTCCAGATCTAAATATGCTTGCTGCTTACAACTTATGGTCTTGTCAGCAATGACCCCTCTGACTTTCATTAACGGGACAGGCATAATTGGAACAGTTTGTTTACTTCTGATTTCTTTTAACAATACCTCTGTGACTAGGCTCACCTGGCTACCTGTGTCAATTAAGCATCTCACCCTCATACCTCCAATATGTGCGTAAATAATCGGCAATTGTCTGATGACATTTTCTCGGTCCTTCACCACTTCCTCCAGGCAATCGTCCGGGAATGCTACCCACTCTTCTATATTAGCAACAATCAGCTCTTCCCACTCCCTGGCGTCCTCCATTTTCAGGCTATCAGGTTTTGGTTCATTTGTTTTTTTTTATCCCGGGACCCATTTGTTGAGTTCCGCCGGTTGTCATCGCGCCTCTCCTATTGCCGTAATAAACTTTCCGCCCCCTCTCCTTGGTGATTATCCGGGCTCTGCCTATTCGCCATTGCACGCCCCCACTTCTCTTTCTCCGTCTCTTCGGCGTTTAACTGATCTAAATACTTCTGCGATTCGACGTACCGCTCATCCCAAGTGTTACGATAGTCTCCCCGATTTTCTTGGCGATAGTTCCTCGTGTTATTCCACCTGCCATCTCCATTCCTTTGGTAAGGTCTACCCTGCCTTTGGTTTCCCCTCCAATTGGTGTATTCCCGCTGGTACGTCCATTGATTTTGCTGGTTATGATTGTTTTGGTTATAGTTATCTCGGCGATTCTGAAAATTTCGATTATTCTGGTTGAATAGATTTCGACCATCATAGTCTTGCCGTCTCGGTGTAAACTGCGTTCCCGTGGATTAGGTTTTTATTTGGTTCCCCTGGTTGTGACTAGTTTGGTGTCCCTGAACCACTTCTGCCGTGTTGACACATTCCATGTTTCTCCGCCCTGTCTGTGGACTAACCATACTTGTCTCGTCTAAATGGCGGAGTAACTCTTCAGCCTGCACTGCGGTCTTAATATTTCCGGCTACTAACAGTTGTTGAATGTTCATAGGAAGTTGTTTCCCGATGGTTAGAACCATGTTTTGTTCACTAGGGGGGTCGTCAAAATCGCGGAATTTAACCAGCTGTTGGCTAAAGAATTCTGAAAATCTGGTCGGATGCGTGCTGTGATATTTTCTAGTGTACAGATCCATTCTTAATGCCTGCTGCAAAGAAGGACTCCAGAACTTCTTTAAGAACGCTTCTCTGAATTGTGCCATGTCGGTAAATGTATATTTAAAGCTCAAGAACCAGATTAAGCTTGGGCCTTCTAAAAACTTCTCCACTAGTCGCAACTGTTTTGCGGGACTGATATGTTGATCATTAAAATAGTCATCCAACTGACGTAAAAAAGCTTTGGGAGTGGTTCCCGTGTGCTCCCTGAATTTATCGGGTTTGAAATCATTCCCCCTAATGACCTGAATTACTTGGGCGGGTGCCAAGTCTGGTTGCGGTGTGGATGTTTCTCCCCTGTACTGTTGGAATGCGTTGCTCGTTAATTTAGGACTTTGACCTCGGCTGTTATCCTCAGCCAACTTCAAGCCCACCGGACTTCCAATGCTTCCCTGCTTGCCTGCTACATTTTCTGCCGAAAATAATGTTGCATTCTCTAATGATCTGATTTAATTTTTAATTATCAGATCTGTGTGTTCTTGGAGTTTGGATTTTACGTTTTCCTCCAAAGCCTGTACTCTCGAATTGTATTCACCTAAGCGCTTTAAAATTGTCAGCCTGTCTTCTTTCGTTTTGTTGACCTGCTGCTCCCAATCTCTTCGGATCCTGTTCTTCATACTGCTCATTTTCTCTTCGTTACATTCCTGACTCTTCTCCAGCTGTTCCCCTATTTCTTGTATCTGCTGCTGTGTTTTGACTAATTGTTCTCCAACCTCTTCTCTTATTACCTCTTGTGTTTTAACTAATTGATCTCCGACCTCTTCTCTTATGCCCTGCTGGGTTTTACTTAATTAGTCTTCCAAATTTTCACGCAAGTGCATACGTTCTCTTTCGGTCTTGATCTCAATTTTATCGATTTCCTTTATTAATTCAAGAACGTTGCTGTCTACTGAATTAATCTGTTGCTGTAATTTATCCTGTGTGCTCTTTATTCCGGCTGTGTTATTGACGCATGCTGCCTCGATTTGCTTTAATTTATCGGCCACCATTTCGTCAAATTGTATGAGTTTATTGTCAAATTTCGACTCCAACTTTTTAATTTCACCTAATTGTTTGGCGTTATTCTCCGCGACCTCATCTGCCAGTTTCTCTACCTCCCTAACACTTTGATTTATGTCATTAGTGATCTTTTCTAATTGCTCTGTTTGTGTTACCGCCTGTTCTGATAGTTTGTGATTCAATTCGTTAAATTGTTTATCAGTATCCAATTTTTGGACCTGTAATTGGACCGTAATGTTACCGCTCATGTCTTGTAACTGTTTCTCATTATCTAACTTCTGAGCTTGTAATTGCACCGTAATGTCTTTTAACTGTTTATCACTATGCTCACGCTGAATTTCTAATTGTTTATTTTATTGTTCTTCCTTTTTCGAGGACATCTGTTCTAATTGTTTATCGTTATGCTCGCTCTAAATTTTAAACTGTTCTTCCGTTTTCGCGGACATCTGTTCCAATTGTTTTTCCGTTTTCGCGGACATCTGTTCTAACAATCCCTTGATTTCTTCAACACTCGCCATTGCACAATACACAAATATAACCAGAGAAAAACAGGGTCATGCACCAAGATTTCAGTCATACACACGCATACATGTCATAATATTTAAAAATTACTGATTCCAATTTAATAAAAATTTCAGTAATTAAAATTTACTGAATAAATTACTCTTATTTCCAAACAACAAAATAACTCCCTAGTGATCTGCTTTTAAATTCCTAACCAACAGAATTTACGAACAACACTAATTAACCGAAGTTAATTAAATGTCAAATATAAGGCAACACCTTCCTGCTTTGATTGAGTTCAACAATAGGCAAATTTTCTAATTTTAATGCCGGGCGCCAGAACAAGTTTATAACAAATACAATATCAAATTCTAACCTTGTTCAATATTTCTAACTTTAGGAACTCAGTAATTTTACTAATGCACATGGCGGTACAACATCGCCTCAATTTACTGAATTTACTTTGCCCGCTTGACCTGGCATCATTTCTCAACGAAATAAATATGAGATCAGCGAAGCAACAACAACAACAAGTCCCACTTGGGCAGCCATTTTTGTTTTATGAACCCCTTGCAAAGAAGCTTATGAGACTCAGTTACGGGGGGTGTAACAGTCCATATCGTAAGTTGTTGTTAAAGCGCTTCATTAACATGCAGGGTAACATATAACAAAATAACATGCAGGAAAAAGTGAAGCCAGGGTTATAACAAATGAATTTAATAACAAATCAGCTATTTACAATAAGAATTAACAAACAAAATTCCCATAATGACTCCCACTGAATAAATTAAATTTGCCAAAACTAGGCCAAATCTCAGGAGAGATTGTTACTCGGACCAAGTGTCCCAAAAGAAAATCAACAATAATGACAATGTATGCGCGAGTGCTGTTCTACATGCTTCACGATGAGTACAATTGAATGCATGATTCGTCATCATCCAGAATAAACTTTCAGAAGACGAATCCGCATTACTTAGAGCTAGACAGACGCGGGGAACAAGTATACAACACATAAAACTAAACCGACACTTCCTATACTTAAAATAAACAACACAAAAATTTCCGCATGAAATTGGACTCAAGACTGCCGTAGCAAAACATTACTGCCTAAAAATTAGGACTTCTCACACAAATCAACACAAGTAAGTTAACACGTGACCAACAAAAAATACACACATGACCGCCGTCATTTTTACAAGTATACTAACACTACACCACACGGGCGTCACACACTAAATTACATGAACTGAGTCATAAACAAAAAACATTCCATCCATACGACATGCAATAATCCGTCCCAAATATGGCGAACTCCCCAATTAATTATGGTTCAAAATAACCATCACAAAGAAACAGGTTCGCTAAATGAAAGCTTAAAGGGGCCAGTCGGAAAATAGGACTGCCTAACAAAATAAGTCACCAGGCAAGACGGTCGATTCGTGGAAATCTGCATATCTGTCAACCCACGTGTCAAAATAACCTCGGCCTCCCAAGGCACGGGATCCAGTCTCGAAGAAGCGTGCCCCAAAGCACAATAATACGTGTGTGTGTCAGAACAAAAATATATCTCAGCATTTCTCCTAGGAAATCCAAGAAACAGCATATGGACAAGGAACAGCGGTCTCCTCAGAGCACCCTGCCTTTCCATCAAAATACAACAACAACAAAAAATTATGAGGGCGGTAGGACCTCTACCCCTCTTCACGTAGAATCAAAACACACACCTGACACAATAACACACACAGAATCACACGTATGGGTTTGACAGATCCTGAAATAAATGACATAAATGTTCTCCACCTGCTGGCGCCTCCGTTCAATGCCAGTGACTAACGAACCTGAAAAGGACTAAAAAAATCTAAAAAAATTAGAACTAAGGTGTTCTACAATTACATCTTAATTTGTTGCGCTTGGCAACCCTAATATGAATAATAACCTGTTCAGCAAACATCTTGCAGTAATTAACTCCCTTTCCTATCAACAAAATATGAACTTTAATAAAGCACCACTTATCGAATGTAACGGCTTTCGCATTAGCATGGATAAAATCACGTACACACGCCGTGTACATTAAATAAGACTCCAAAGAAAAAGAAAACACAATAAACAACTTTGGCCACGCGCCAACGTACATTTAAAACATTTAGTGTCGGTACAAGAAAAACACTCTAAAACAAGAAAAAGACTAAAATGAACTATTTACAAAGTTCCCCCGCCAATCTAACTACATATTGAATAATCAATTTTTGTACATCACCGTATCAGCTTGCAGAACACATGACTTGCATCTCGGCTCATTTCCCTCCGGGAAATTAGCACTCCATCGTTGTCTTCGTAGAAGCGTCAGACATCACTCCAGCTCCTGACCACACGTCGGACATCTTGGTGTAGTCTCTTTGGAAGAAAAGTTCAATGATATTATAATTTGACCTGGCTATAATCGCTTGTGAGTTACTAAATTCGCCCACGAATTGTCCTATGCGATTAATCAACGAAGACTTTCCCTAGCTCTCGTTTACACACGCACAATACAACACTTGAAAGAAAACAAGAAGTTCCGTGAAGAACTATACAGCCTACTTTTCATGCCAATGATTATTCTACAGAATATGAACCTATCTAGAATAATGACGAAATTAAGTTGCTAGTATCGAAATTTCCAATTAGTTCGAAATACTGTATACCTGGCATAATGTATCCCAATAGAGCACTACAGTTGGCAGCCCTGATGACTGAATATATTCTTAGTTCCGTCTCTTAAGGTACAAAATACAAAATTTGGTTGAAGTCCAATGAATAGCATGGACAATACATGCAGTTAAACATTGGATCTAACAGCGCGCGTAAAATCATGTTGGCAAAAATGTCATGCATGTATTGGTCAGAAATAATCTGAAATAATATGATCTATTGTTGTGCCAATTTTGAATGAAATCCATTAGTTAGTATAGAAGTTACATGCATTTTAAAATTGGACTTATCAGCAGGCTTAGAATCATGTTGGCAGCACTGACGTATATTAGTTACTCCAAATTCGTCTAGAATGCCATGTACTATACGTGTGCAAAGTTTAGAGCTATTGGCTTGCATACTTTCTGATATATTGATATTAGGGTAACAAAAATAGGGACAGCACATATTAACAGTTGGCAGCACTGGTTGCTCCTTAGAATACGCATAGTCATATCTGTTATGGTACACATAGCACATACGAAATTTGGTTGAAATCCAAATGATAGTATGGAAGTTACATGTATTTAAAGTTGGACTTGTCAGCAGGCTTAGAATCATGTTGGTAGCACTGACGTATATAAGTTACTCCAAATTAATATAGAATGTCAGGTACTATACGTGTGCATAGTTTAAAGCTGTCGGCTTGCATACTTTCTGATATATTGGTATTTGGATAAAATAAATTAGGAGCATTTATTAATAGTTGGCAGCCCTGGTAGGTCTTAAGAATACGCTCAGTCATATCTGGTTATGTACACATACAACATACGAAATTTGGTTGAATTCCAATTGATAGTATGGAAGTTATATGCATTTAAATATTGGACCTATCAGGAGGCTTATAATAATTTTGGCAACACTGCCATGTTTAGCCTCCTGGAAATTGAACTGGAATATTATGATCTGTACGTGTGCCAATTTTGAAATAGCTCCCATTCATACTTTCCAAGATATCCATCATGGATCTCAAATTTCAATTGCGATTTTTTAGCAGTTGGTAGCACTGACATCATTTTCAAATATGGCCGTGAGATATTCAGGTATAGATCTTTACTCCTACCAAATTTTGTTTCGATTGCTGCAGCCGTTTAGGAGTTGATAGGGGAGGACACACACACAGCCAGACAGACAGACAGACAGACAGAAGGACAGACAGACAGACAGACACACATTTGCCCGATCTCATAAGTCTACGTTTTCCTCATTTTTGTAAAATGTGAAAAGTAGGCTAAATATCGCAGATTAATAAGGGTTCAGTATAATCATTTACTGTACCACATTTCACTGCGCTCAGATGGTTAAATCACGACATATGTCTATTAAAATATTTCAAATTAGCTTGACCGCCATGTTTGTTTTGTACTTTAAAGCTTTTTTAAAATTACATAGGTATACTTGTAGCAGTGCCCTTTATCACCGTACAAAATTTGAGGGTAATGTCATAAATAGTTTCGGAGATATTGAATGCCAGTGAAATATTTCGCACAGCCGCCATTTTGAGGTTATATAAACAATTGAACTAAATTAGACGCCAGTACATTAAAATGTATATAAACATTTGCTGTACCATGTTTCATTACGTTGGATGGTTAAATCGCGAGAAAAGTCTATTTAAACTCTCAACTTCGCATGGCCGCCGTGTTGGTTTTGTAGTTACCAGGTGTTTGAAAGTCTCATAGGTGAACATCTAGTAGTTTTCTTTATCACCGTACAAAATTTCAGGGAGATATCGGTAATAGTTTCGGAGATACTGAATGCTGGTGAAATATTTCGCACAGCCGCCATGTTGGATTGGTGGGACACAATAAAGTTTGAAGGGCACAGTCGGGGTGGCCAGAATGGTGCTATGATCTTACCGAGATTAATTAAAATCGCTCCAGCCATTTAGAATTTATTAGGGGTGACACACACACACACCATCACACACACGCACGGACACACAGACAGACACACGGACAAAAGGTGATTTCATAAGCCTATTTTTTCACAAAAGGAAAACAGGCTAAAAATACAGTATTTTAAAAATATAACTTTTTGTGGTGGTGGTGGTGGTGGTGGTGGGGGTGATAAGTAGTACAGTATAATGGACGTAACATTCAGGTCATTTTCCCATAATGATAATGACAATAATGAATAGGGAAACGGCTATTTACTAACTACAGTACTGACACATGTAATTTACAAACGAATTGAAAAATATGATAATAAAGAGGAGTATGTGAAATAAAAGACTCTGCCTAGGGTCTATATCTGATTGGCTGTTTGAAAAGTAGAGATCAATATTGTCGTCTTTTGTCACATAGTGCCATAGGAAAATAATCCGTGCAGTTTTTAAATCTTCGGCTATCCTCAGTTCCTTAAGTAGCAATAGTTTCATTTATCACCACATACCGCTCAAGGATAAGGACCTGAATAAAAGAAAGTAAATTTGAAAGCACCAACGCTTATTGCAGCTGATTACCTCTATGTACTGCACCAACACCATCGCACTTATACAGCGGCATAATATTTTCATGATGATAACTGTTTTAAGGGGCCTAAGAAATCCTCTTGCAATAATTACTCCCAGTGACTCCAATTTATAAGCAGCGCAAATTGTAACTATTTTCGCAATTCTGGTAGGGGTGACGTGATGCAGCTCGCATTTCCAGCCAACAATTGACTTATTAAAATATTCTTACAGTTACACTATACGGACATGAATGGTTCTAGGACCTTAAAACGTAGTTATCAAGTTCATTTTGTCTGTTGTTATAAATGTAGGGGATGGAGTGAGTTGTCCAAAATATCAAGTGGACAGTGTTACCCGCAGGGTTCCAAAGGGTAAGTACATTAAGTTTGGTTAAGGTCGGTGAAACGATGTAGACTTGTACCAAAGGGCCTGAATGTAGGGAATGGAGTGGTCTGTCTGAAATTTCACGTAGACTGTGTTACGCGTCGGGTTCCAAAGGGTAAGTATGTAAAATTTGGTTCAGATCGGTGAAACGGTGTAGATTGTGCCAAAGGGCCCAAATGTAGGGAATGGAGTGGTCTGTCCGAAATTTCATGTAGACAGTGTTACTCGCAGGTTTCCAAAGGGTAAGAATACACATTTTGGTTCAGACCGCTGCAACGGTGTATATTTGTGCCAAAGGGCCTAAATGAAGGGAACGGAGTGGTCTGTCCAAAATTTAATGTAAACAGTGTTTTTTGCAGGGTTCCAAAGGGTAAGTATACAAATGTTGGTTCAGATAGGTGAAACGGTGTAGATTTGTATAAATAACAGACAGAATAACCCACATTGAGCTTTATACCGTATTTACACATGCTAGTGCAACATTCACAATAATGCAGGTTATCACAACAATTCTACACACACACCCATGTACACGGGGCAACATGACCACGATGTCTAAGCCCCGCAAATGAAATATTATCTGTTGATACGATAGCATAGAGATTACTACAGTCCAATAAATCCATGAGCAACCCTGAAAGATGGCTTCAAATAAAATATCCTATCTCCAATTTACACATGCTAGTGCAACAATCACAATAACGCAGGTTATCACATACATTCTACTCACACACCCATGTACACGGGGTAACATGACCATGATGTCTAAGCCCCGCAATGAAATAACAACTGTCTACACATGAAAACTGCAAAACGGTGATAGGAGAATGTAGCAATGTTTGCCACTATTTTTAGCCTCTTTTCACATTTTGCGAAAAGTAGGAAAAAGTAAACTTATGAGATCGATCCGGGCAAATGTGTGTCTGTCTGTCTGCCCTTATATCTATATGTCTGTCTGTATGTCTATCTGTCTGCCTGTGTGTGTGTGTGTTCGTGTGTCTGTGTTCCTATCAACTCCCAAACGGCTGCAGCAATCGAAACCAAATTTGGTATGAGTAAAGATCTATACCTGAATATCTCAAGGCGCTATTTCATAATGATGTCAATGCTACCAACTGCTGAAAAAACCGCAATTGACATTTGAGCTCCATGTTGGATATCTTAGAAACTATGCATGGGAGCTATTCCAAAATTGGTACACATATAGATTATTATATTTCAGTTTAATTTCCGGAAGGCCATACATGACAGTGTTGCCAAATGATTCTAAGCCTGATGATAAATCCAATTTTCAAATGCATATAACTACTAAACTATCAATTGGATTTCAACCAAATTTCGTAGGTACCGTACTATGTGTACATAAACAGATATGACTGAGCGTATTCGTAAGAGCCACGAGAGCTGGCAACTGTTAATGAACGTTCTCTCTATATTTTCATCCCAATAGAAATATATAAGAAAGTATGCAAGCCGAATGCTTTAAACTATGCACACGTATCGTACCTGGTTTCTAGATTAATTTGGTGTAACTAATATACGTCAGTGCTACAGTAGGATATAAAGACCGGATCTGGGACAGGGGCTAATGGACAAGATGGCCGCCGCGCGCAACCTGCCCTATGTTATTCTTATGGAGGGGTCAGTCATAGCTGGGCCAGGGGTTAATGGGCAAGATGGCCACCACGCCCTGAGACCTTGAATGACGTCACAGGGAGAGGTCGGCCGTGTAGTTGCTAAATGGAATATTTATTATTATTATTATTATTATTATTATTGGGTAATTATTGATTGATCTTGTACAATCAAGACCAGCCTTATATTGTCCACCTCTTGGTATAGTGGCTAGTATTCTTGGATGTTACTGTGAAGGCCCGGGTTCGATTCCTGGCTCTGCCAAGAAATTTAATTTCTGGTCTTGGGAGTGGAATGGGGTACACTCAGCCTTGTGTGGCAAAACTGACAGGAGCTGGGTTTTGATTCATACCTCAGCCATTCTGCCAAGCTCAACTTCACCTAACCTAACCTAACCTAACCTAACCTAACTTAACCTAACCTAACTTCACCTAACCTAACCTAACCTAACCTAACCTGAAAGTGAAGTGAAAATATGAGAGCAAAAAGTGGTAGCAAATAGAAAGTGAAATGAAAAGTGAGAGCAAGAAAAGTGAGAGCAAAATAGTGAGAGCACAAAGTGAGAACAAATGTGAGAGCACAAATAATAAACTTAGTTATAACCTAACCTAACCTAACTTCGCCTAACCTAACCTAACTTAACTTAACCTAACCTAACCTATAGAAACCTCGTTTAAAGATTAAAATTAATGCATGTAAGTTTTTTATTTTCACATTTTAGATATTTTAATTTTTAGATTTTAAGATTTAAGATTTTTGATTTTACATTTTAGTTTTTTATTTTACAATTTAGATTTTAAATTTTTATTTTTTATTTTAGATTTTAGTTTTTTACAATTTACATTGTAAATTTTAGATTTTAGATTTTAGATTTTCCGAAAAGAGTAAACTACAAGGTCACATACCTAACCTCACCTAACCTAACCTTACTGTACCAAACCTAACTTACGCTAATCCAAAGGCTAATGCACATACACAAAGTACATAGGACACATGCAACTATCCTTATGATAGTCTTATAGGCTAATGTACAATAGGTTTACTACCCCAACAGGCTTAATTTTTTTATATTGTTGTTTACATATTTGTCAATTTCCTTTTTTCCAGTTTTTAAAATGTCAATTTTCAGTTTTTCGAATTTCGTGTTATGGAAACATGGATTTTCCATTTTTGCTGTTTACTCATTTGTCAATTTACAATTTCGCATTTCCAGTTTTTAAATGTCAGTTTTAAGTTTTCGAATTTCATGATATGGAAACATGGATTTTCCATTTTTGCTGTTTACTCATTTGTCAATTTACCATTTTCCCATTTCCAGTTTATAAAAATGTCAGTTTAAAGATATTTGATTTTTGTCAACATGGAAACATGGATTTTCCAATTTTGTTGTTTACATGTTTTTGATTTAGTCTTGTACAAAGTTCATTTTGCATTAGGAGTGGGGAGAAGTGGGTAGTAATTAAAATGTGCAAACAGTGTTCATACAATATTATTTTATTCATTTTCATATTTCACACATTGCAATTTGCCAATTCCCCATTTACAGTTTTTAAAATTTCAGTTTCAAGTTTTATGAATTTTTTCAGTATGGAAACATGGATTTTTCAATTTTGTTGTTTACATGTTTTTCATTTAGTTCATGTCAAAAGTTCATTTTTGCGAAACACGATTTTTCATTACATATAACAAGGCTCTATACCTTATCCCAAAGCATATAGGTAATATATGGGTTATACTTTACTTTTGGCTACTTAGTTTTAGCTACCTAAGGACAATTTTATTTCATAACATTACCAGAGGTTAACAGTTTGGATTAGGAGTGGGAGGTGGGTAGTAATTAAAATGTACAAGCAGTGTCCATAAAAAATTAATTTATTTTAAATACATTTACAATATTTACACATAATACATTTTTGTTGTTTTTATAAATTGTACAGTTGGTTTTATTTGTTTTCTTTTTATTGTTAAGTATGAATACCATTTGTTTCTTTTGTTGCATGATTGGTGATGTTTTTTATTTTGTAGTATTATTGTTTTATTTCCTATTTTTTGTTTTATGTATTTGCTACATGCAGGTAAAGCATTTTCATATCCATAAAGTAAATCTTTAAGCATGGTCAATAATTGAGTAATGACCATAGGCATGTGTACCTATACCATTCGAATCAATCACACTTTTATCATCACTAGGAGACAAAGCAATTTTGTTTAGTCTTATAGATGATATGTCATGTTGCTTAGAAGCGATAATGTACATTGGTATTTTTTTACCTAGTTTTTCATAACACAATCCTTATAATTTTGAAAGCTTATAAAATTTTTGACAACGCGTCTGCTAATACCTTTAATATTTTTGATTTCTTTACCATTTATGTCTAAAGCATACATTTTAGCTCTAAGTCCAACAAATGCTTTAATAATTTGTCCACAAGCCTCGTCTTTAAATTTTCCTAACGTTTTCTTGTTTGATAAAGAGTAACACACATGATTAGTAGGATAATCTGATGTGTCCAGGTGTTCTAGGAAATCCAACTTGTCTTGATAAACATCTTGGGTGTTAACCCAATAAATGAACGAGTCAGTATCCATATACATGAGTTTAAGATTGTTCATTCCATAATAGGGTAGCAGGACATCATAGTGGTGGGAATACAAGAGAGTTTTTGAAATATCCAGTATATATATATATATATAGGCTTATTGAATACAATGTTACGTTTAGCCATGTGGAAAGCAGCTAGGTTTGGACCATAAACTGTTCTGTCAATGAATGTTGGTTTAGAAATTAGCTTTCCTGCCTTTTTGCTGTCAGTCACAAGACGTATGTCTATTCTTTTACGAATATTTTCCATTGTTTTTCCAAAAATGGCATTGTTGAATAATGTGTACAGATTTTTTTCAAAATCATTTTTGGCTTGTATTCGAAGGATGTTATTAAAATTAACGTATGCCTTTAGCCAAGGCCTTTGTTTAAACTTTAACACACGATGGATATTTATCAATTTTTGCCCATGATCTAGAGCCTGTTTATGTGTTATATAGTGAACAACGTACCGCCTTCGATTTCCATGATAAGGAATGTATCCCACAGGATCGTCTTTCTTTAGTTTTTCTTGATCAACAGTATCTGGAGAAACCCACTGAAATCCACCATAAGGAAGAGAGTGACACATAGCCCACCCGTATTGGTTGTTGGCATCATCATAGGTAATAAACTGCGATGGTTTCCCATAAACATAGGTTTCCATGTATTTATTATTAGCTTCAGCATACCGATGAGACACTTGGCATATGCCTCCACGTATTCCAGACTCTATTAAAAGAATCTGATCGTAATCCTGTAGCAATTCCAGTTCAATGCCAGTGTAAATGAGCATTGCATCAAAACTTAAACCAGGTGAAGTAAAGAAGTGTGCAGCATCCACTCGATGTGTTTCTAATGTTTTGTTTCGAAACGTTTCAATGCTGTCTGCAAGAAGGAGTACATCTGAAGTTAGGTAGAGGTCATTATATTGCCCTAGAGTTTTAACGTTGAACTGATTCCAGACATTTTGGTATGTTCATAGTCTTTTTGACTAATATTTTCTTGACTTAATTTGTTAAAGGATGCCTCTTTTGGAGGTAAACACGTCTCACTCAACTTTTCCCATGAATCAATGTAATCATGACAAAATACCCCTTTACGAGTCATGAGAGTTGCATTTTCTTTCCCAAAGCACTTGTCAATTTCAGGTTATGATGTTAAGTTGGAAACTAAGTTTTCCAAACTACTTGGCATTAACCGAAACGTGTCCACAAATCGAAGCTTAACATTTCCTACATATTTGGTGAAGGAAATATTCTTTTCTTTAGAGTTAGCGATAACATCCACTCTCTCAGTAGTACATCCCGATTCCTTTACAATGAAATTTGCTTCATAGCCACTAACATTATGTAGAAATACAGGAACGGGGTTACGTGTTTTATACCTTAAATTACAGGTATTGTGAGCTCTTCCACGGTATTCCCTGTACTATAGCAAAGGTCTCGAACTTTCCAGTCCTCTTGGGCAAATGGATATGACACAAATAACAGGTTTCAGAACATTGGAACTCTGCTTCTTGATGATCTTCAGTAAAAGCCTTTGGTACATTTAAGCTGTAATGGCGGTCAATTTCATCAGCTATTGAGATCAAACAGTCCATTAACTTTTCTGCAGCGTCAGGTCCACGATACATAACAGGTTGTCTAGGAAGGTTTGTCATTATATGTTCCACAGCAGGTGAGGGTTTAACATATATACCAAAGCTCATAGGAACATGCCTCTAGTATGGGACTGTATAACTTGCTTCAGGATTGGGTAGACATGTTTGATATGGTAAGAGTATACTTTCGAAATCTGCATAGATAAGGTATTCTCAGTTTTTATCCACATTTTAGAATTTGACAATGGGGTTTTTAATAGGCATTTCAACCGTAGCAATGTCATGCTGGACACACAAAGCTCTATGTTATTTCAATTTTTCCATTCCTTGTTGTCCATATCGATTATCAAAGTGAGTAAAACACCGTTTATACGCATAAATTTTATGTTCAGGGTTGGTAATCTGATGTGCTACCAGTTTGTCAAAATCTTTGATAAAGACGTAGTGGTTTTGGCCGGATAAAGAAGACAGCAGAAGAAGGTCGCGATGGTCTTGTAGCTCATGATCCACAACCTTTAGAGGAAACAGTATATTGTCTTTTTCCAGTCCAAATACATTTATGGATATGTCGTTGGCTTTCTCAAATTTGGGTATGTCAGCTAGCGATGTAGGAAATGATATTACAAAAAACATACTTGTTGTCCAGGTCCTTGTATTTACTAATGCGTTCAGCTTTCGTTTTAACCAGTTTTGCTAAAATGGCATACAGAAAACACTTTACATTCTTTAAGTTTTGAGGATTAATGCAGGCTTTTCTTGCTTTCATAGCTGCTGGTAATGGAATATATGTGCTTCCATGCAAGGGATTGTACTTATTTATTTTCAATCGTACTCTTTCCACTGCTAACAAAGCCCAATTACTGCCTTTTAGCTCAGATTCTTCCATTTCAGTAGTAAACTTTGTAAATTGTGTTTCCAAAAAACTACTTAAGACTGTTTCCAACTTTGTTCGATTTGTGCATTGCTAGTTCGTTTTGCATAGCTGGTATTATTTGCTGTTTGGACTCTTTTAAGTGTGAATTTAAATTCTCACACGTATCATAACGTATGAAATAGGATTTAAGTCGACCTTCAAAAGATGTCTCATATTCAAGAAGTCCATTTTTGTCTGGGACCAATGACAGTAGGTAATGTTTTGTAGGCTCAGCTTTTTGTCTTTTAACTGCCGACGCAACATTACAACATTCTTCATGCCGACGTCCGTTGTACACATGGTTGAATGAACTACCATAGGTCTTGCACACATGGAATTCACCACACGATACTTCATGTCGCTTTGTGTGATAGTCTCGAAGAAAAGTCTTTCCACACTCTTTACACATATAGCTAGGAATGGGTTCTTCCATCATGAATGTTGATTTCTGCAAACAGCTGCTTACTGCGTATCACAGGGCTAGAGGTTGGTCGGTGAGATGGTCTTTCACGATGCGAACACCGTGAGAGGTAGTAATCAACTGGTAATATTCTTGTTAAGGGTCCCCTAATATACCCTAGTCTAGACCAACAGCTCTTTACAGCGTATGACAAGGCTGTAGACTGGACAGTGACACGGTCTTTCACGATGTGAACACTGTAACAAGTAGTAGTAAACTGATTGTATTCTTGCTAAGGGTTCTCTAAAATACCATAGTCAAGACCAACAGCTACTTACTGTGTATTACAAGGCTGTACAATGGTTGTTTGGACAGTCTTTCACGATGTGAACACCGTGAGAGGTAATAGTCAACTTGCTAAGGGTCCTCTAATATAAGGGTAACATCTGCTTACTGCATATGACAAGGCTAAAGACTGGTTGTTTCATCGGTCTTCCACAATGTAAACACTGTGATAGGTAGAAGTCAACTGAAAATATTCTTATACCCTACTCAAGGTTATCAGGTACTTAGTGCATATCAAAAGGCTGTACACTCATGTGTTAGGCACTCTTTCTTGCTAAGGACCCCAATATTCCCAACACAAGGCTATACATGTTAGTTCTGAACACGTAGTAGTTAATTGTATATTAAATTTATATACAAAGCTTATACAAGCTCTTTTTCACGTGGTAAAACTTTGTTAAATAGCCGCATGCGACATGCAAAGTATGTTTCCGCTATCTAGCGGTGACTATGAGAACTACCTGAACGACCAGCATTCTACCTAGTGCTCTATATCAACACACACTCACTGAAAGACCAGCATGCTATCTAGTGGTCGATATCAATACTCACTCAACTACCAGCGTGCTACCTATCTGTCAATATAATAACTCTCTCAACTACCTGAATGCTACATGGTTTTTTGTCGGCTTTTTTGTTGTTTTTTATTGGCTTTTGTTGGCTTTTATTGGCTTTTTGTTGGCTTTTTTGTTGGCTTTTTTGGCTTTTTGTCGGCTTTTTGTTGACTTTTGTTGGCTTTTTTTGTATTGGCTTATTTGATAAGTTACTATTGTCAATGTATTTAGTGGATTTATTTCTTTTGGTTTTGGAAAGTAGGCTATTTCAGCCCTTTTTATGACAGCATAATTCTTACCACTATATTTGTAAACAACAACAACAACAGCACACTAAAATTCCAAAAAATCCAAAGTACTCGAAGTTTTATGATTGACTCTCAACTCTTACTCTTACCTCTATCCCATGTCTAGTCAAAAAATAGTTTATTTTTCAATTTTTTCAAAACTTTATTGGGAAAGTAGGCTATATGTTTCAACTAAAAATCCAAAAAAGTCATATCTTAACTCATACACCTACCTCTAAACTACTCTCAGTCCAAAAATAGTGTATTTTTCAAATTTTTCCAAAACATATTTCCAAAAATTGGTACTATTTCCAAAATTAGAATGTTTACAAAAATGTTTTTTTTGACAGAAATGAATGGCCTTTGCCCCCTCTACCGCCATATTAAGTCCCAGGTCTCTAGGACAACAAAAATAAAAAAATAAAAATGGGCTTATATTTCCTAAAGTAGGAATTTTACAAAAACGTTGGTCTGACGTAAGTCAATGGTCTTTACCCCATCTACCCACACACTAAGTCCCAGGTCTCTAGGACAATATAAATATAAATTTAAAAATGGGCTTATATTTCCAAAATTAGGAATTTGACAAAAACGTTTGTCTGACGAAAATCAATGATCTTTACCCCCCTCTACCCCCATACCAAGTCTCAGGTCTATAGGACAACAAAAATAAAATTTTGAAAATGGGCTATATTACCAAAATTAGGAATTCTACAAAAACGTTTGTTTGACATAAATAAATAGTCTTTACCTCCTCTAGCACCATGCCAAATTTCAAGTTTCTAGGACAAAAGAAAATGAATTTTGAAAAATTGTCACTATTTTGGAAACTAGGAATTCTACACAAAAGTTTGTTTAACATAAATCAATGGTCTTTACCTCTTCTAGCACCGTACTGCCCCCGTAATTGAATTATATAGAGACCACGGTGGCTATAATTGAAATTATAATGAAAGTTATGTCTGTCATGGTTATGACGTGGGTAATCATGACGTAAGCACGGATGACGCAAATGTTATGCCAGCAGGTGACTTGAGCTGAAATTCTCAGTGACGTCAGCATTTAGTCGAGAATGTTCCAAGATTTACGACGCAGTCGCAGGAAAAGAGGAATTCTGCTGAGGAAGAAACTATGCTATTGGAGGAGAGGCATGAACCAATCAACGATAGTTTAAAGGAAGACGGAGATTGCTGAAACTATGGTATTTTTATTACTTTTGGAATGCAGAATTGTGGAAATCCATTTGCAGTAAAAGCATTGATTTGGAATTTTGGTGAAATTTATTTTCAGTTTTTGAATTTTGAAAATCCGTCATGTATTAACGAAGTTGGAACTTTTAGCGATGACGCAGTATCACGCTCTGGAAGGGATGGAAACGCCCCTCGTGAAGTTAATAAAAGGGCTTGCGCAGAAGAGAGGAGCCTCTTTCATTCTCCGATCATTCTCAGATCTCATTCTCAGATCATCGAAGTATAATTGTGAAAGTTCTTTTCTTATACATTCATTATAGTGAGACGTCGAAGTGAAAAGTAGTGAAAAAGAGTCGTCTTTATAACGCGTGGCGAGGCCACTATATTAACGAGATCCAAGTCAAACTAGGTGAAGTTAAAACGGACCTTAGAACGCTTCTACAAGTTTAACTTCGAACAGTTAGCGGTCACCGATAAGCTAATTGTATTGTGCAGTGCTACATGCAGTAATAGAGAAAAGCTGAACAATTTCGACCGATTAGTTTGAAGGATATTAGCAGTTTTATACGACTGACCAAAGTGATTATCTCGCCACAAGAGAAGCACTATTGTATAGCCAGAATTAACGCAACGGCTGACGCTGCGAGTGGAATAGAAAGACTTCAGATTGCTTTGTTACACAACGCTACAGTATAATGGAGCAATTTAATACGGCAGTTTGTTCTTCTAACACTACAACCGAAGAGCAGATGGAAGGCTAAAGGACTTAATGCAATTGGGACATATTTCAACGGAGTAAGATAGCGACATGGAACTTCGCTAATTGCTATTCCACACAAGCGAACATGCGGTGAATACCATCTACACCCATGTTTCGTGATTAAAGGCTGAATTCTATCGAACAGCCATAGAAACAATTTCATACTCTTTGAATATGAATAATTTCTTCGGAAATTTCTACAAAAAACTTCATGGCGATTGTCTACTGGAACTTCAGGGAATTTTTCAAGAGAGGTCAGGGTGGTCCCGACTCACAAAGAAGATTATTGCCGGAAGGATGTCTATTCGTCTTCGAGGAGCAGAGCGATTTCCGGAGAAGGAAGCAGTTCGATTCTCCGAGGGTGCTATTTCCTATTTCGAGGATGGAGCTCAGCTTTAACTTGGTGAAATGGATCCATCAGCAGTCTTCTTTGGGGAATTTTCCTCTGGAACGTCAATCGGCAGATAAGGTAGTCGTGAACGTTTATTGTATTTGAGTTTATTAATGATGTTTGAGCAACCATTTTTCCCATATTTTATCCTCATGTATTTTGCCCTATTTTCTTGTTGAGATTCCTATTCTCAGTACACCTTGATGAGTTATGCCTTCTTCGACGATTTATTAAGACATTGTTTTGTCATGGGCATAGTTCAATGATTTTGAATCAGTTGAGACTGACATTTAGATTTTTCAGTAATTAATATTTTTTTTAGTCACGATTTGACTGTAAGTTAATGATTTTTATGGCAGATTTAAATTCAGACAGCGTGTCACTTTATTAAAGTAATTCTACCCCAGTTTAATTACTTTGACCAATTTTCTGTCATCATCAAGAAGGAAGAACATTTAAACGATTTTAGAGCGTTAAAATCCATTACGTTGTCGACGATCTTGGAAATACTAGTCGTTATTTGAATTGATTGCAACACAGACATTTATCGTCAGTTATGAATGAATATTGCATCATAGACACTTTTGTGAAAGAGTAACTTTAATAATGAATTATTGAATGCATTAAAGTCGAGAACTTTTGTTAGGAGTTTTTCTCAATTAGAGATTTATATAACGATGTTTGCATTCCCCAGTCTAATTGGAGTCTATTCGACTACTTTGCATTTTAGTCGCACTTTATTTTATGATAGTATTTTCATACTACAATTTCTTTTAAGATGTTAATCTTAAATTTTGATAGACCAGACAGGCGTATATGAGCGTATTCACTATTAAATTTGTTTGTGATTGGCAAGTTTTGACTTCATTTCGGTTCACGAATGAAATCCACGAAGGTTAAAGAAAAACAGTTTTGAAACAATTAATGATTATTAGAATTTTTAAGTGGAACTATGAATGTATAATCGCTAGTGCAGCGCAGATGTTGAAAGTCGCTGAGGTATAATGCCCTTGAATATGAAGGAGGTTCCCACAGGAATTAATGATAAAGAATTATTTGTGGAAGTTTTTGTAAGTTATGTGGAAGTTTTTAATGCCATATAGATTAATATATGATGAATTTTGGGCCTAATTTTAATGCAGTTATAAACTTGTTAGCGAAGGATTTTCCGCTGGAGTAAGATTGTCATAGTTCGTTGAAAATTAATCAAGTGAATTTACTGTTATAACTAAGACGAGTTTTGAAAGAATTTGAGATAAGATTTTGAATGAAGATTACCGTCACAAATCATTATTAAAACCTTTATTAAACCAGATTGTGACATTAACATGTATAACTAACCTTCATTGGTCGATTATATTAAACAGGATTATAAAATTGCCAACCGGATGAACATGTGGTTAATGTATTTCTTAAATTAATAATTTAAAAAATTTAAATGTTAATATTATAAATAATTGCTGTAAATATTTTTGAAAATAATGTGGAACGAGAGTGATGTTAAAGGCGTGCTTATAATATTTTTATTGTCTTTGAAAAATATTATAAACAATTTCTAATTGTTATAAATAATTTATGTGATTTTGTTATAAACATTTAAGAGCTAATTAAACAATTGGATTGAACTTAACAAGTTTAAGGAATTAACATAATAATCCAATAGGATGTGAGTAAAGTACTTGAAAGATTTGCGTAAATAATGTGAGTTGTCTTGTAGACATTTAAAAGCTTGAGAGAGCAAGCTGTATTCTTACGTAACGTAGCATGTAAGGGAGTCCATTCGACCAGTATGCAACAGGTTGGAGGGTAGCTCGCAGCTGGGCCAACATCTGGTTATCAGTGTGAGGTCGTCCACACTCTGGCCTTGCGACTATAAATACCATTGTAATGTTTATTAAAAGGAAACCAAATGCTCTATATAAGTCACACCCTCACGTCCTTTTTCAATCCAATAGTGTTATGAATATTACGTTATTTGGAGCTCTTGGGAGCTAATATGTTCTATATCATGTTGTATGATAATTTTTGCAAGTCCTACAGGAGGACGTAGTCAGATTGACATGGGCTACTGATAGCCACGTTTATTTTGTTGTGTTATTAAAAACATACCCTTTATTTGAAATAAAGCTTTTGTACAGTTCAAAGTTCTCGTCTTCGTTCTGGTTCATTTTTAAATGTCATGGTGGAGGTTATTGTGTGAACAGACTTTAGTGATCCTGTTGTCAACTCTATCCCCGAGATAATTAAGAGGTAAGTAACGGTAAGTATGAACCCCGTCTATTTTGGTGTGTTCCACAATGATTTCCTGTGAACTTCTGTGCTCTTATCTCGATAGTATCTGTCAGTGCCATTTTCATTGATGTAGCTGAGCCGGTGCGATTGATTGTTGGCAATCCGATTGAGGGGGCGGATATCTGACAGCCTACTATCCAGGTAAACGGGGACAGAAAGATTGGTGACCCTAAAACGTGGGGCCTGTTCGACAAAACTGGATCACCAGGTTGAACGCCAGAAAGATTGGCGCACCTAAAACGTTGGGGCTCGATTCAACAAAACTGTATTACCAGGTTGAACGCCAGTAAGAGTGGCAAACCTAAAACGTGAGGTTCGATTAGACTCAAATAAAGAGGTTGATTCTTTGTTAGATGTCTAGGCCAATTGTAGTATTTAAGAGTGTGATTATATAGGAATTAAATGTTGTATTGTATTAGGAAAATTACACTCAGAAAAGATCAGATCTTATACAACTTGGGAAAGGTTAAATAGGCTGAAAACTTAGGAAAATCGCCTATGATCTGGAATCTTATTTTATTTGACCGGCTTATGACATTTTAGTCATATTAAAGATAAAATTAAATTATTTGGATTGTAAATGTAAATTATTTGTGTTAGGATATTTTAAAATGAGCCAGGGAAATTTGAACATGTGCTTGAGTTTGTTTCAACATGAAGTATCGTCGAAGGTTAATTATAAGGTAGTTATAAGTTAGATTTAAGACAGAAAATTGATCAAAATTATATATGGTGAAAAGTGTTGCTCAAATGTTGTTATTTTGCTCTTTTGATGTATGTCCCTACAGCAGTCCATTTTGAATAATATTGTAATGGCAGATGAAAGTTTGAAGATGATGTTAGAGGAGATGTCTGCTAATTTGAAAGCTAGCATGAATAGTAGTATGAAGCAGATGCTGAATGAAAGCATGAAGGAGAATAATAGTCGAATGGAGGAGAATATGAAGGTTCTTCATACTAGTGCTGCTAATTTGGAGGAGAATATGTCGCGTTTACAGATTAATACCCTAGGAATTGAGAATACTGTAACGGACATGCGCACAGACGTGTCTAATGTCCATAAAGATGTGTCTATTGTGCATAAAAGTGTTGATGATGTTAAATTTGATGTGTCTAAGGTACAGAAAGACCTTACAATGTTAAATTTAGATGTATCTAATGTCCGAGGGGATATTTCTTGTGCTAGAGCCGAAGTTGTTGTTGTCAAAAATGATGTTGCGACTGTCCAAGACAAGGTCGAGGAAGTCCAAAATGAAATTCAAAAAGCTAGAACTGATGTGTCCAATGTTCAGGTAGACATTAATAACATTCATTCGGATATAACTGATGTGCAAAGTGACATAACTAAGATTCAGGTAGAGGTCAACACAGTTTTCGTAGATATTACTAAAGTCCAAACTGATGTAAATAAAGTCAGGGAAGAAATCGAAAACTCAAAAACTCTTTGTACGCGTAATATAACTGCATTAGCGACTAGATTAGTCGATGAATCAGTTAGAACAACAACGTCTTTAGCAGAGTTGAAGTATGATGTAGAGGTCATGAGAACCCAGGTATTAGACCACAATAGAGTATTAAAAGAGGATATCGAAGTAGACATAGCAGAAATGTTAACAGCAAACGTAGCGGTATGGAAAGACGAGTGGAATAAGTCAAGTGGGGAACATGTAACCCAAATTCAGGATAGGATTGAAAGAAAACTTGCCAGTACGCAGATAGAAATTAACAATGAAGTAGTACAGATTAGGAAAGATTTAACCGTCAGGATAAATTCGCTATCCGAAAAACAAGTTGACGATAGAACACAACTAGATCAGGATATGCAAACATTAAAGGATCAGATTCATAAAGTTGTCTCGGATGTAAATGAAACGACGAGTAAACTGCAAAATTTGAAGTTAGGAGAGGCTAGTTTAATGCAGAACTACAAAGAAGAGATAATCAAGAAAGTCTTAACAGAAATCACTGACAAGGATACAGAAGGCTTAGCTTGCGAATTGAATAGGAATTATACTAGAAGATATAACCTAGATCCAGAAGAGAGAGACGTGACTCCTGAAGAACGTGTATCCAGATTCAGAGAGGAGGATGACGAGAGGAATATGGAACCTGAGTGGAACTATCGAGATAGTGGGAAAAACTATCCGGATTCATATCCGAGGAACGTGACGGTCATCAGGAATTTCGAAGACAAACCACAAAAATTCAGTAACACTGATAGTTTGACACCTATAGAGTATGTAAGGAATCTCAAAGATTATTTCATCGAAGCTCACATTCCCAGAGAGAGAGAGATGAAGATAGTAGAGAGATATCTGATTGGAGGACCCCTCGAATGGTTTTGCGCATTTAGATACACATTCAGTAACTTTGACGAGTTTGCAGAGGCATTAATCAAACGATTTTGGTCCATAGAAGCGCAGAATTCGTTAAGAGCGGAGGTGTATTCAAGAAAATACTCAGGTACTCTTCCAACGAGGTACGCTGATTTCTTTACGAGTCAATTGTCCCGCTTGAGATTTTTGCAACCCCCATTGTCCACGGAGCAACTAATTGATGCGATTTCTCGTATGCTGCCAGTTGAGGTGAGGAGACTAATAATTTCGTCCAACATCAGGGATTTATCCAGCATGGATGAATTACTGAGAAGGTTAGACTACACAAGTCCAATGCCTAACGTAGTACAGAAAGGTCAAAGGCAGGAGTTTAAAGAAATTAATACGGTATATATGGACCAAGTCCAACAAACTGACAAGCCAGACGAGGAGAAAACTGACAATGTAGGTCCTCACAGGAATAATCAGTTTAGAAATAACAGATCACAAGGTTACCGACCGTATCAACAGAGAAGAGGTTGGAACTACAACCGAGGAAACTACAATGGAAGAGGCAGATATTACAACAATAATGGGTATAACCGAAACTATAATAGGAATAACCTAAACCAAAATAGAAACCAGAATACTCAAGGTCAGGTTATGACACCCGATCAGTATCAGCAAAGAGAGAAGCAAAGCCAGCAATACTTAAAAGAATTAAGGGATAAAGAAGCTGACAATCAAAAGAAAAGGCAGGATGTTGTAATCGATCCTGGACCTTCTACGAGCCAGCAGAACTTAGAAAATAGAAATACTGGTCAGAAGAGAAAGTAGAGAGGAAAGAATACATTAACCACACACAACCCAGATTTATGATTAAGGAACATAGAGGAAATATCATATTAGAGTAAGCCAGTAATAATTCAATTTCGTGTTCAAGAGAGTTGAGATACTTGTAACATTGAGTTTAAAAACAATTTGCAACTGTTTTTAAAACGTGGTGAGAGGAGAATGCCCCCGTAATTGAATTATATAGAGACCACGGTGGCTATAATTGAAATTATAATGAAAGTTATGGCTGTCATGGTTATGACGTGGGTAGTCATGACGTAAGCACGGATGACGCAAATGTTATGCCAGCAGGTGACTTGAGCTGAAATTCTCAGTGACGTCAGCATTTAGTCGAGAATGTTCCAAGATTTACGACGCAGTCGCAGGAAACGAGGAATTCTGCTGAGGAAGAAACTATGCTATAGGAGGAGAGGCATGAACCAATCAACGATAGTTTAAAGGAAGACGGAGATTGCTGAAACTATGGTATTTTTATTACTTTTGGAATGCAGAATTGTGGAAATCCATTTGCAGTAAAAGCATTGATTTGGAATTTTGGTGAAATTTATTTTCAGTTTTTGAATTTTGAAAATCCGTCATGTATTAACGAAGTTGGAACTTTTAGCGATGACGCAGTATCACGCTCTGGAAGGGATGGAAACGCCCCTCGTGAAGTTAATAAAAGGGCTTGCGCAGAAGAGAGGAGCCTCTTTCATTCTCCGATCATTCTCAGATCTCATTCTCAGATCATCGAAGTATAATTGTGAAAGTTCTTTTCTTATACATTCATTATAGTGAGACGTCGAAGTGAAAAGTAGTGAAAAAGAGTCGTCTTTATAACGCGTGGCGAGGCCACTATATTAACGAGATCCAAGTCAAACTAGGTGAAGTTAAAACGGACCTTAGAACGCTTCTACAAGTTTAACTTCGAACAGTTAGCGGTCACCGATAAGCTAATTGTATTGTGCAGTGCTACATGCAGTAATAGAGAAAAGCTGAACAATTTCGACCGATTAGTTTGAAGGATATTAGCAGTTTTATACGACTGACCAAAGTGATTATCTCGCCACAAGAGAAGCACTATTGTATAGCCAGAATTAACGCAACGGCTGACGCTGCGAGTGGAATAGAAAGACTTCAGATTGCTTTGTTACACAACGCTACAGTATAATGGAGCAATTTAATACGGCAGTTTGTTCTTCTAACACTACAACCGAAGAGCAGATGGAAGGCTAAAGGACTTAATGCAATTGGGACATATTTCAACGGAGTAAGATAGCGACATGGAACTTCGCTAATTGCTATTCCACACAAGCGAACATGCGGTGAATACCATCTACACCCATGTTTCGTGATTAAAGGCTGAATTCTATCGAACAGCCATAGAAACAATTTCATACTCTTTGAATATGAATAATTTCTTCGGAAATTTCTACAAAAAACTTCATGGCGATTGTCTACTGGAACTTCAGGGAATTTTTCAAGAGAGGTCAGGGTGGTCCCGACTCACAAAGAAGATTATTGCCGGAAGGATGTCTATTCGTCTTCGAGGAGCAGAGCGATTTCCGGAGAAGGAAGCAGTTCGATTCTCCGAGGGTGCTATTTCCTATTTCGAGGATGGAGCTCAGCTTTAACTTGGTGAAATGGATCCATCAGCAGTCTTCTTTGGGGAATTTTCCTCTGGAACGTCAATCGGCAGATAAGGTAGTCGTGAACGTTTATTGTATTTGAGTTTATTAATGATGTTTGAGCAACCATTTTTCCCATATTTTATCCTCATGTATTTTGCCCTATTTTCTTGTTGAGATTCCTATTCTCAGTACACCTTGATGAGTTATGCCTTCTTCGACGATTTATTAAGACATTGTTTTGTCATGGGCATAGTTCAATGATTTTGAATCAGTTGAGACTGACATTTAGATTTTTCAGTAATTAATATTTTTTTTTAGTCACGATTTGACTGTAAGTTAATGATTTTTATGGCAGATTTAAATTCAGACAGCGTGTCACTTTATTAAAGTAATTCTACCCCAGTTTAATTACTTTGACCAATTTTCTGTCATCATCAAGAAGGAAGAACATTTAAACGATTTTAGAGCGTTAAAATCCATTACGTTGTCGACGATCTTGGAAATACTAGTCGTTATTTGAATTGATTGCAACACAGACATTTATCGTCAGTTATGAATGAATATTGCATCATAGACACTTTTGTGAAAGAGTAACTTTAATAATGAATTATTGAATGCATTAAAGTCGAGAACTTTTGTTAGGAGTTTTTCTCAATTAGAGATTTATATAACGATGTTTGCATTCCCCAGTCTAATTGGAGTCTATTCGACTACTTTGCATTTTAGTCGCACTTTATTTTATGATAGTATTTTCATACTACAATTTCTTTTAAGATGTTAATCTTAAATTTTGATAGACCAGACAGGCGTATATGAGCGTATTCACTATTAAATTTGTTTGTGATTGGCAAGTTTTGACTTCATTTCGGTTCACGAATGAAATCCACGAAGGTTAAAGAAAAACAGTTTTGAAACAATTAATGATTATTAGAATTTTTAAGTGGAACTATGAATGTATAATCGCTAGTGCAGCGCAGATGTTGAAAGTCGCTGAGGTATAATGCCCTTGAATATGAAGGAGGTTCCCACAGGAATTAATGTTAAAGAATTATTTGTGGAAGTTTTTGTAAGTTATGTGGAAGTTTTTAATGCCATATAGATTAATATATGATGAATTTTGGGCCTAATTTTAATGCAGTTATAAACTTGTTAGCGAAGGATTTTCCGCTGGAGTAAGATTGTCATAGTTCGTTGAAAATTAATCAAGTGAATTTACTGTTATAACTAAGACGAGTTTTGAAAGAATTTGAGATAAGATTTTGAATGAAGATTACCGTCACAAATCATTATTAAAACCTTTATTAAACCAGATTGTGACATTAACATGTATAACTAACCTTCATTGGTCGATTATATTAAACAGGATTATAAAATTGCCAACCGGATGAACATGTGGTTAATGTATTTCTTAAATTAATAATTTAAAAAATTTAAATGTTAATATTATAAATAATTGCTGTAAATATTTTTGAAAATAATGTGGAACGAGAGTGATGTTAAAGGCGTGCTTATAATATTTTTATTGTCTTTGAAAAATATTATAAACAATTTCTAATTGTTATAAATAATTTATGTGATTTTGTTATAAACATTTAAGAGCTAATTAAACAATTGGATTGAACTTAACAAGTTTAAGGAATTAACATAATAATCCAATAGGATGTGAGTAAAGTACTTGAAAGATTTGCGTAAATAATGTGAGTTGTCTTGTAGACATTTAAAAGCTTGAGAGAGCAAGCTGTATTCTTACGTAACGTAGCATGTAAGGGAGTCCATTCGACCAGTATGCAACAGGTTGGAGGGTAGCTCGCAGCTGGGCCAACATCTGGTTATCAGTGTGAGGTCGTCCACACTCTGGCCTTGCGACTATAAATACCATTGTAATGTTTATTAAAAGGAAACCAAATGCTCTATATAAGTCACACCCTCACGTCCTTTTTCAATCCAATAGTGTTATGAATATTACGTTATTTGGAGCTCTTGGGAGCTAATATGTTCTATATCATGTTGTATGATAATTTTTGCAAGTCCTACAGGAGGACGTAGTCAGATTGACATGGGCTACTGATAGCCACGTTTATTTTGTTGTGTTATTAAAAACATACCCTTTATTTGAAATAAAGCTTTTGTACAGTTCAAAGTTCTCGTCTTCGTTCTGGTTCATTTTTAAATGTCATGGTGGAGGTTATTGTGTGAACAGACTTTAGTGATCCTGTTGTCAACTCTATCCCCGAGATAATTAAGAGGTAAGTAACGGTAAGTATGAACCCCGTCTATTTTGGTGTGTTCCACAATGATTTCCTGTGAACTTCTGTGCTCTTATCTCGATAGTATCTGTCAGTGCCATTTTCATTGATGTAGCTGAGCCGGTGCGATTGATTGTTGGCAATCCGATTGAGGGGGCGGATATCTGACAGCCTACTATCCAGGTAAACGGGGACAGAAAGATTGGTGACCCTAAAACGTGGGGCCTGTTCGACAAAACTGGATCACCAGGTTGAACGCCAGAAAGATTGGCGCACCTAAAACGTTGGGGCTCGATTCAACAAAACTGTATTACCAGGTTGAACGCCAGTAAGAGTGGCAAACCTAAAACGTGAGGTTCGATTAGACTCAAATAAAGAGGTTGATTCTTTGTTAGATGTCTAGGCCAATTGTAGTATTTAAGAGTGTGATTATATAGGAATTAAATGTTGTATTGTATTAGGAAAATTACACTCAGAAAAGATCAGATCTTATACAACTTGGGAAAGGTTAAATAGGCTGAAAACTTAGGAAAATCGCCTATGATCTGGAATCTTATTTTATTTGACCGGCTTATGACATTTTAGTCATATTAAAGATAAAATTAAATTATTTGGATTGTAAATGTAAATTATTTGTGTTAGGATATTTTAAAATGAGCCAGGGAAATTTGAACATGTGCTTGAGTTTGTTTCAACATGAAGTATCGTCGAAGGTTAATTATAAGGTAGTTATAAGTTAGATTTAAGACAGAAAATTGATCAAAATTATATATGGTGAAAAGTGTTGCTCAAATGTTGTTATTTTGCTCTTTTGATGTATGTCCCTACAGCAGTCCATTTTGAATAATATTGTAATGGCAGATGAAAGTTTGAAGATGATGTTAGAGGAGATGTCTGCTAATTTGAAAGCTAGCATGAATAGTAGTATGAAGCAGATGCTGAATGAAAGCATGAAGGAGAATAATAGTCGAATGGAGGAGAATATGAAGGTTCTTCATACTAGTGCTGCTAATTTGGAGGAGAATATGTCGCGTTTACAGATTAATACCCTAGGAATTGAGAATACTGTAACGGACATGCGCACAGACGTGTCTAATGTCCATAAAGATGTGTCTATTGTGCATAAAAGTGTTGATGATGTTAAATTTGATGTGTCTAAGGTACAGAAAGACCTTACAATGTTAAATTTAGATGTATCTAATGTCCGAGGGGATATTTCTTGTGCTAGAGCCGAAGTTGTTGTTGTCAAAAATGATGTTGCGACTGTCCAAGACAAGGTCGAGGAAGTCCAAAATGAAATTCAAAAAGCTAGAACTGATGTGTCCAATGTTCAGGTAGACATTAATAACATTCATTCGGATATAACTGATGTGCAAAGTGACATAACTAAGATTCAGGTAGAGGTCAACACAGTTTTCGTAGATATTACTAAAGTCCAAACTGATGTAAATAAAGTCAGGGAAGAAATCGAAAACTCAAAAACTCTTTGTACGCGTAATATAACTGCATTAGCGACTAGATTAGTCGATGAATCAGTTAGAACAACAACGTCTTTAGCAGAGTTGAAGTATGATGTAGAGGTCATGAGAACCCAGGTATTAGACCACAATAGAGTATTAAAAGAGGATATCGAAGTAGACATAGCAGAAATGTTAACAGCAAACGTAGCGGTATGGAAAGACGAGTGGAATAAGTCAAGTGGGGAACATGTAACCCAAATTCAGGATAGGATTGAAAGAAAACTTGCCAGTACGCAGATAGAAATTAACAATGAAGTAGTACAGATTAGGAAAGATTTAACCGTCAGGATAAATTCGCTATCCGAAAAACAAGTTGACGATAGAACACAACTAGATCAGGATATGCAAACATTAAAGGATCAGATTCATAAAGTTGTCTCGGATGTAAATGAAACGACGAGTAAACTGCAAAATTTGAAGTTAGGAGAGGCTAGTTTAATGCAGAACTACAAAGAAGAGATAATCAAGAAAGTCTTAACAGAAATCACTGACAAGGATACAGAAGGCTTAGCTTGCGAATTGAATAGGAATTATACTAGAAGATATAACCTAGATCCAGAAGAGAGAGACGTGACTCCTGAAGAACGTGTATCCAGATTCAGAGAGGAGGATGACGAGAGGAATATGGAACCTGAGTGGAACTATCGAGATAGTGGGAAAAACTATCCGGATTCATATCCGAGGAACGTGACGGTCATCAGGAATTTCGAAGACAAACCACAAAAATTCAGTAACACTGATAGTTTGACACCTATAGAGTATGTAAGGAATCTCAAAGATTATTTCATCGAAGCTCACATTCCCAGAGAGAGAGAGATGAAGATAGTAGAGAGATATCTGATTGGAGGACCCCTCGAATGGTTTTGCGCATTTAGATACACATTCAGTAACTTTGACGAGTTTGCAGAGGCATTAATCAAACGATTTTGGTCCATAGAAGCGCAGAATTCGTTAAGAGCGGAGGTGTATTCAAGAAAATACTCAGGTACTCTTCCAACGAGGTACGCTGATTTCTTTACGAGTCAATTGTCCCGCTTGAGATTTTTGCAACCCCCATTGTCCACGGAGCAACTAATTGATGCGATTTCTCGTATGCTGCCAGTTGAGGTGAGGAGACTAATAATTTCGTCCAACATCAGGGATTTATCCAGCATGGATGAATTACTGAGAAGGTTAGACTACACAAGTCCAATGCCTAACGTAGTACAGAAAGGTCAAAGGCAGGAGTTTAAAGAAATTAATACGGTATATATGGACCAAGTCCAACAAACTGACAAGCCAGACGAGGAGAAAACTGACAATGTAGGTCCTCACAGGAATAATCAGTTTAGAAATAACAGATCACAAGGTTACCGACCGTATCAACAGAGAAGAGGTTGGAACTACAACCGAGGAAACTACAATGGAAGAGGCAGATATTACAACAATAATGGGTATAACCGAAACTATAATAGGAATAACCTAAACCAAAATAGAAACCAGAATACTCAAGGTCAGGTTATGACACCCGATCAGTATCAGCAAAGAGAGAAGCAAAGCCAGCAATACTTAAAAGAATTAAGGGATAAAGAAGCTGACAATCAAAAGAAAAGGCAGGATGTTGTAATCGATCCTGGACCTTCTACGAGCCAGCAGAACTTAGAAAATAGAAATACTGGTCAGAAGAGAAAGTAGAGAGGAAAGAATACATTAACCACACACAACCCAGATTTATGATTAAGGAACATAGAGGAAATATCATATTAGAGTAAGCCAGTAATAATTCAATTTCGTGTTCAAGAGAGTTGAGATACTTGTAACATTGAGTTTAAAAACAATTTGCAACTGTTTTTAAAACGTGGTGAGAGGAGAATGCCCCCGTAATTGAATTATATAGAGACCACGGTGGCTATAATTGAAATTATAATGAAAGTTATGGCTGTCATGGTTATGACGTGGGTAGTCATGACGTAAGCACGGATGACGCAAATGTTATGCCAGCAGGTGACTTGAGCTGAAATTCTCAGTGACGTCAGCATTTAGTCGAGAATGTTCCAAGATTTACGACGCAGTCGCAGGAAACGAGGAATTCTGCTGAGGAAGAAACTATGCTATAGGAGGAGAGGCATGAACCAATCAACGATAGTTTAAAGGAAGACGGAGATTGCTGAAACTATGGTATTTTTATTACTTTTGGAATGCAGAATTGTGGAAATCCATTTGCAGTAAAAGCATTGATTTGGAATTTTGGTGAAATTTATTTTCAGTTTTTGAATTTTGAAAATCCGTCATGTATTAACGAAGTTGGAACTTTTAGCGATGACGCAGTATCACGCTCTGGAAGGGATGGAAACGCCCCTCGTGAAGTTAATAAAAGGGCTTGCGCAGAAGAGAGGAGCCTCTTTCATTCTCCGATCATTCTCAGATCTCATTCTCAGATCATCGAAGTATAATTGTGAAAGTTCTTTTCTTATACATTCATTATAGTGAGACGTCGAAGTGAAAAGTAGTGAAAAAGAGTCGTCTTTATAACGCGTGGCGAGGCCACTATATTAACGAGATCCAAGTCAAACTAGGTGAAGTTAAAACGGACCTTAGAACGCTTCTACAAGTTTAACTTCGAACAGTTAGCGGTCACCGATAAGCTAATTGTATTGTGCAGTGCTACATGCAGTAATAGAGAAAAGCTGAACAATTTCGACCGATTAGTTTGAAGGATATTAGCAGTTTTATACGACTGACCAAAGTGATTATCTCGCCACAAGAGAAGCACTATTGTATAGCCAGAATTAACGCAACGGCTGACGCTGCGAGTGGAATAGAAAGACTTCAGATTGCTTTGTTACACAACGCTACAGTATAATGGAGCAATTTAATACGGCAGTTTGTTCTTCTAACACTACAACCGAAGAGCAGATGGAAGGCTAAAGGACTTAATGCAATTGGGACATATTTCAACGGAGTAAGATAGCGACATGGAACTTCGCTAATTGCTATTCCACACAAGCGAACATGCGGTGAATACCATCTACACCCATGTTTCGTGATTAAAGGCTGAATTCTATCGAACAGCCATAGAAACAATTTCATACTCTTTGAATATGAATAATTTCTTCGGAAATTTCTACAAAAAACTTCATGGCGATTGTCTACTGGAACTTCAGGGAATTTTTCAAGAGAGGTCAGGGTGGTCCCGACTCACAAAGAAGATTATTGCCGGAAGGATGTCTATTCGTCTTCGAGGAGCAGAGCGATTTCCGGAGAAGGAAGCAGTTCGATTCTCCGAGGGTGCTATTTCCTATTTCGAGGATGGAGCTCAGCTTTAACTTGGTGAAATGGATCCATCAGCAGTCTTCTTTGGGGAATTTTCCTCTGGAACGTCAATCGGCAGATAAGGTAGTCGTGAACGTTTATTGTATTTGAGTTTATTAATGATGTTTGAGCAACCATTTTTCCCATATTTTATCCTCATGTATTTTGCCCTATTTTCTTGTTGAGATTCCTATTCTCAGTACACCTTGATGAGTTATGCCTTCTTCGACGATTTATTAAGACATTGTTTTGTCATGGGCATAGTTCAATGATTTTGAATCAGTTGAGACTGACATTTAGATTTTTCAGTAATTAATATTTTTTTTTAGTCACGATTTGACTGTAAGTTAATGATTTTTATGGCAGATTTAAATTCAGACAGCGTGTCACTTTATTAAAGTAATTCTACCCCAGTTTAATTACTTTGACCAATTTTCTGTCATCATCAAGAAGGAAGAACATTTAAACGATTTTAGAGCGTTAAAATCCATTACGTTGTCGACGATCTTGGAAATACTAGTCGTTATTTGAATTGATTGCAACACAGACATTTATCGTCAGTTATGAATGAACATTGCATCATAGACACTTTTGTGAAAGAGTAACTTTAATAATGAATTATTGAATGCATTAAAGTCGAGAACTTTTGTTAGGAGTTTTTCTCAATTAGAGATTTATATAACGATGTTTGCATTCCCCAGTCTAATTGGAGTCTATTCGACTACTTTGCATTTTAGTCGCACTTTATTTTATGATAGTATTTTCATACTACAATTTCTTTTAAGATGTTAATCTTAAATTTTGATAGACCAGACAGGCGTATATGAGCGTATTCACTATTAAATTTGTTTGTGATTGGCAAGTTTTGACTTCATTTCGGTTCACGAATGAAATCCACGAAGGTTAAAGAAAAACAGTTTTGAAACAATTAATGATTATTAGAATTTTTAAGTGGAACTATGAATGTATAATCGCTAGTGCAGCGCAGATGTTGAAAGTCGCTGAGGTATAATGCCCTTGAATATGAAGGAGGTTCCCACAGGAATTAATGTTAAAGAATTATTTGTGGAAGTTTTTGTAAGTTATGTGGAAGTTTTTAATGCCATATAGATTAATATATGATGAATTTTGGGCCTAATTTTAATGCAGTTATAAACTTGTTAGCGAAGGATTTTCCGCTGGAGTAAGATTGTCATAGTTCGTTGAAAATTAATCAAGTGAATTTACTGTTATAACTAAGACGAGTTTTGAAAGAATTTGAGATAAGATTTTGAATGAAGATTACCGTCACAAATCATTATTAAAACCTTTATTAAACCAGATTGTGACATTAACATGTATAACTAACCTTCATTGGTCGATTATATTAAACAGGATTATAAAATTGCCAACCGGATGAACATGTGGTTAATGTATTTCTTAAATTAATAATTTAAATATTTAAATGTTAATATTGTAAATAATTGCTGTAAATATTTTTGAAAATAATGTGGAACGAGAGTGATGTTAAAGGCGTGCTTATAATATTTTTATTGTCTTTGACAAATATTATAAACAATTTCTAATTGTTATAAATAATTTATGTGATTTTGTTATAAACATTTAAGAGCTAATTAAACAATTGGATTGAACTTAACAAGTTTAAGGAATTAACATAATAATCCAATAGGATGTGAGTAAAGTACTTGAAAGATTTGCGTAAATAATGTGAGTTGTCTTGTAGACATTTAAAAGCTTGAGAGAGCAAGCTGTATTCTTACGTAACGTAGCATGTAAGGGAGTCCATTCGACCAGTATGCAACAGGTTGGAGGGTAGCTCGCAGCTGGGCCAACATCTGGTTATCAGTGTGAGGTCGTCCACACTCTGGCCTTGCGACTATAAATACCATTGTAATGTTTATTAAAAGGAAACCAAATGCTCTATATATGTCACACCCTCACGTCCTTTTTCAATCCAATAGTGTTATGAATATTACGTTATTTGGAGCTCTTGGGAGCTAATATGTTCTATATCATGTTGTATGATAATTTTTGCAAGTCCTACAGGAGGACGTAGTCAGATTGACATGGGCTACTGATAGCCACGTTTATTTTGTTGTGTTATTAAAAACATACCCTTTATTTGAAATAAAGCTTTTGTACAGTTCAAAGTTCTCGTCTTCGTTCTGGTTCATTTTTAAATGTCATGGTGGAGGTTATTGTGTGAACAGACTTTAGTGATCCTGTTGTCAACTCTATCCCCGAGATAATTAAGAGGTAAGTAACGGTAAGTATGAACCCCGTCTATTTTGGTGTGTTCCACAATGATTTCCTGTGAACTTCTGTGCTCGTATCTCGATAGTATCTGTCAGTGCCATTTTCATTGATGTAGCTGAGCCGGTGCGATTGATTGTTGGCAATCCAATTGAGGGGGCGGATATCTGACAGCCTACTATCCAGGTAAACGGGGACAGTAGCAAATTTCAAATTTCTAGGACAAAAGAAATTAATTTTGAAAAATGGTCACTATTTCGGAAACTAGGAACTCTACAAAAAAGTTTGTTTACCGTAAGTAAAAGTCTCTATCCCCTCTACCTGTAAACCAAGTCCCAGGTCTGTAGGACAAAAATGAAAAAAGTTCAATTGGGAAAGTAGGCGATTTTTCATTAAATGAAAAATTCTAAAACGTGTTCTATGGGCTTAATGCAATGGTCTCTATGTCTTTTATTTTTTATAATAAAACTTTTTTATTTTTTACATTTTTGGAAAAAAGTTCAATTTTGAAATGTTCATATTTTGGAAACGGTAAAGTTGACAAAAAAATTGTTCGACATAAATGATTGGCCTTGACCCCCTCTACCCCTAGAACAAATTTCAAGCCTCTAGGACAAAAACTGTGCAGTAGGGGAGCAGTGGTGCTTCTGCTACACCCATTTTATTTGTACCCGACTGTACATGCTCAGCCAAGTAAGAATCGAGATATCTGGCGAACCAATAAGGCTAGAGGCTTGTACGAGGTGTCATATGACTCAGTGCGACGCCCCCTCGATAAAGGGTTCGCGAGATATCTCGAATTTACTCGGCTGTGATTATAGTCGCGTTCATATAATTGGGTAAAGCAGAAGCACCACCGCTCCCCTACTGCACAGTTTTTGTCCTAGAGACTTGAAATTTATTTTGGGGGTAGAGGGGTCAAGGTCAATCATTTATGTCAATGAATTTTCTTTGTCAACTTTACCGTTTCCAAAATATGAAAATTTCAAAATTGAACTTTAAAAAATGTAAAAAATAAAAATATTTTTTATAAAAAATAAAGGATATAGATAGAGACCATTGTTTTAAGCACATATAACACTTTTTAGAATGTTTCGTTTTATGAAAAATCACCTACTTTCCCAATTGAACTTTTTACATTTTTGTCCTACAGACCTGGAACTTGGTTTACAGATAGAGGGGTAGAGACTTTTATTTATGTTAAAACAACTTTTTTGTAGAATTTCTAGTTTCCAAAATAGTGACCATTTTTCAAAATTCATTTTCTATTGTCCTAGAAACTTGAAATTTGGTATGGTGCTGGAGGAGGTAAAGACGATTGATTTATGTTAAACTTTTTTGTTGAATTCCTAGTTTCCAAAATAGTGACCATTTATCAAAATTAATTTTCTTTCGTCCTAGAAACTTGAAATTTGTTATGGTGCTAGATGAGTTAAGACCATTGATTATGTCAAAGAAACGTTATTGTAGAATTTCTAATTTTGGAAATATAGCCCATTTTCCAAATTTAATGTTTTGCCCTTGAGCAGTGATTCCCAACAAAAAAAATCCTAGGACCCCCTCTTCCAGTAGCTATAATGAGAAGGACCCCCACTAATTCCTAAACCTATACTTTATAGTCTTTAATGCTAATGAGCTAATTCAATGTAATACAAATGGTCTATATTTGGACCTTGCTATTTCATTTCACTTAAAAAGAGCCTAATTAAGAGTTTTATTATTTTAATTGTTTTGGAATTTAAGGTTGACATTTGAGAAAAAAGATTAAGCTTAACATTTTTTGTTCAGTCTTGCCTTTATTGTTATTGTTTAATTCTCGATTTTTGCTCAAGTTTTTTTTTTCAAATGTAAGTTTTCGCTGACAAAATTCTTAAAACAATTTGGAGTTTGAATTGAAAATTTAAGAGAAAAATAAAACCACCGAGTGTATTGCTCTTTTAAGAATATTGCAATTAAAAATGCAGGAATTTAGAAAAAATATGGAGAAAGAAAGTAAAAACTAATTTTATACAATATTATGATTTATTTGTGGAAATACATATTATGTCCATCGGTACACAGATTTAATTTTAGCTCTTAATGCGATGAGTTCAATTTAATCTTTGAGTCCATTATTTCTGAAATGTTTGGTTCCAAATTTGATATTTTCACTCTGAAATCCGACTGCATGTCGAGCCGATTCCTGTTTTTGTTTTTCATGTAACAGATTGAGGGAAATGCTCTTTCACAACGATAGGTAGTTGCAAATGGAAGGATCTTTTTCATTGCCTTATCTCCAATTTCTTTGTGGTCTGTGCGTACTGTTGCCCAGAAGTCTGCAATTCTTTCAACATTAAAGCTGTTTTTCATTGTACCACAGCTCGACATATCCACAAGTTGGTCTTGTTCTACTTCCGTGAGGCCATGGATTTTTTTCTATTACTTGACAGTTGAAGGGATTTCGAATCCAACAATCGTCAGGGTCAGGTTCAGGGAAATATTCCCTAAACGTAGTGGCTAGGCTGCGTAGATACTCGGCTATGTTGCTCTTTATATGGTCAGGCAAACTCTCCTCTGAAGACTCCAAGAATTGTTTCAATCCGTGCCACCCAGATCTGACACTTTATTACCATAGCACTAATTTTATCTTCTACTTTGAACATATCTACATTGTTCCCTTGCAAACTGAAGTTTAACACATTCAATTCTTCAAAGACAGCAGCTAAGTAGGCAGGTGAGCAAAGCCAAGAAAAGTCAGTGAGAAAATCTGCGTACTTGGAGTCAAGAAGGAAGATACAAACCTCATCTCTAAGTTCAAAGAATCTTGTCAAGATCCTACCTCGAGAGAGCCATCTTACTTCCGTATGAATAAGAAGCTGTTCATGCTCAGTGCCAATTTCTTTGCATAACAAAGAAAATAATCTGGATTGCAGAGGACGAGTTTTAATGTAGTTAATGATTTGAACCACTTCGTTAAGTATCGTCTGCAAAAGTTCTGGCAATCTTTTGGCTACTAAGGCTTCACGATGAATACAACAGTGTGTCCATTTCACCTCAGGAGCTACTGCTTTGATACGAGCTTGAAGTCCCGTTTTGTTGCCAGCCATTGATTTTGCTCCATCCGTAGACAAGCCCACACACTTTGTCCAGGAGATGTCATGTTTACTGAAAAAATCATTCAGTGCAGTAAAAATATCTTCTGATGTTGTGTGAAGTAGTTCGCACGAAAAAAGAAAATCTTCGAATATCTGGTCCTCCCACAAAAATCGTGTGAAAACCAACATTATTGATTTTTTTGATATGTCTGTGCTTTCATCCAATTGTAGAGCATACATATCACTCATGCAAAGTCTAACCAGCAACGTTTCTTCAATGTTATTGGCCATATCAGTAATTCGTCGTAGGACAGTATTGTTAGAGAGCGGAACAGTACCTATTAGCTTAGCAGCTGCATCACCTAACATTCTCTTGCATAAAATTATTGCTGATGTCAATATAAGTTCTTCAGCAATTGTATGTTTTTTCCACATTTTGCGACAAGTTGAGATACCTCATAAGATGCAAGGGTTGCATTTTTATTTACATTTACACCAGAGTGTTTAGTAATGTTTTCACGAGATCTTTTAAGTTCTCCTAATTTCTTTTTGAAAAAATCTAATGACTTATTCTTCTGCTCTTGATGTTTTGTTTCAAGATGTCGACGGAGTTTTGCTGGCTTCATACACTCATTCGAAAGGCTTTCGTAGCAAATAACACATTGAGGTTTAGGCTGATGCTCAGGTCCAGTGAAAGTGAAGCCAATTTCCAAGTAATCAGAGTTGTACTTTCTAATTTTTGCAGTAGACTTAACACTGACCTTAGGTGAGTTAGGTTCAAGAGACAGTGGAGAGCTGGGTTCAAGAGACACTAACAAGTTCGGTTCGAGAGTCACTGACTTATTAACTTCAACATCAAATTCGTCTTCATCCGTAGGCCTATCTCGTTTTAACGATCCACTTTTCAACCAACGATCCATTTTTAATACTGTACGCTTACTCTAAATTTCCGCAAAAACATAGCTTTAGAAACACTAACTATTTTACGAAAACACTCTTGTAAACAATACGTTCTGTGACAGCACTAGCAATAAACTAACAATGGCTGACTGTCGTCTGAAATGCGAGTTGGCTGTGTAAGTGACTCACTTGTCGGCTGCAAACAGTGGCGCGCCTCCTCGGCACGAGCGGTAAACTACGTAGCACAGTAGCGCTGCGCGTGGCTGGATCGCGAACCTCCACCGCTCTTCACTCATTCAACTGTCAACCCCACGGGCTACCGGCCCAGCACTAGGCACCCGGTGGCAGCGCCAGTGACTCCGACTCTTGACACTGTTCTGAACCACTTCTGTTTGATGAGATGCTCCAAGATATCAAGCTGGAACTGCTCAATTGTTGGAGCAGCTCCAGCAATTCCGGCACTTTAGTAGTATTTTTTAAGGTACTCAGAAAGCTGCAATACTGAAAATCTGTTACTGAACCAGATATATTTTACTCTAATATCTGCGGACCCCTTCGGCATGGCTTGCGGACCCCCAGGAGTCCGCGGACCACCTATTGGGAACCACTGCTCTAGAGACCTGAGACTTAGTGTGGGGGTAGATGGGGTAAAGACCATTGATTTACGTCAGACAAACTTTTTTGTAAAATTCATAATTTTGGAAATATAAGCCCATTTTATAATTTTCATTTTCGTTGTCCTAGAGACCTGGGACTTGGTATGGCGGTAGAGGGGCAAAGGCCATTCATTTATATCAAACAAATATTTTTTAACATTCTAATTTTGGAAATTGAACCCATTTTTGTAAATATGTTTTGGAAAAAATTTGAAAAATACACTATTTTTGGCCTGAGAGTAGTATAGAGGTAGGTGTATGAGTTACGATATGACTTTTTAGGACTTTTAGTTGAAACATATAGCCTACTTTCCTAATAAAGTTTTGAAAAATTTGCAAAAATACACTATTTTTTGACTAGGCATGGGATAGAGGTAAGAGTAAGAGTTGAGAGTCAATCATGAAACTTAGAGTACTTTGGATTTTTTGAATTTTAGTGTGTTGTTGCTGTTGCTTACAAATATAGTGGTAAGTATTATGCTGTCATAAAAAGGGCTGAAATTGCCTACTTTCCAAAACCAAAAGAAATAAATCCACTAAATACATGGACAATAGTAACTTATCAAATAAGCCAATACAAAAAAGCCAACAAAAGTCAAGAAAAATCCGACAAAAAGCCAACAAAAGCCACCAAAAAGGCAACAAAAAGCCAACAAAAGCCAATAAAAAGCCAACAAAAAAGCCGACAAAATGCCATGTAGCATAGAATGCCTACTTCTACAGATAGCCGACAGCCATGTTAATTCTGGCACCTAAGACTTCAGCGCTGTCTGGTGTTTGACCGCGGTACTATTTGACGAGTAGCACGGCCGTGCGGGTAGCCTACCCCACCCCTTCCCATCGTTCCGCTAAATATTCTCGTCCTAAATGCTCTGCCCACTTCAATGTTCCAAAAATCACAATCTTCCCATTACTTATAGCACGTTTTTAAGTGTGGAGATAATCATATGATCTACAAGAAATAAATCACATTCAAAATACCAATAAAAGTTTTTTTAAATAATACCTAAGTGAGAAATTGTGAATTCCAGAACTCTGAAATGAACAATCACTGACAGCATTTAGGACATGTTAGTTAGTTATTGTCTTTTTAAGGGGCGGAACTACGAGGTCATCTGCCCCTATTTTAGGACATGGCCTCATCAATAATTTACATGTTTACAATTCTTTCAGTTGCAATTGGAGCATATTGCATTGGTGACAAGAATTAGGCTACTAAAAGGCCTGCAGCATATTATTACTCACCTTAAAAAATGGTCCCTTCCAATTAACCACATTAGGCCTAATTAGTCCTATAACCAATTAGTTATTAGAATAAACTGCAAAGAAAAAGTACTGGCAAGTGAGAATATTCATATCTTAAAATGCTTGATGCTGTTAGCAATAACAGTAAAATTTTAAGAGAGAATGCTAAGTAAATAGGTGGTGTACCCAGATCACACTAAAAGTGTTAGTGCACTTAGTGCCAAATTCATTGGGAGACTGAAATTTCAGAAAAATAATTGGATATTACAAAATTTCTATACAGTAGTTCATTTCATATTCCCTATGAAATATATCCAGTTCACCAATTTTACAGGGTGAAATACAGTAAGTACATCAAAAAATCATCGCACACTAATACAGTAAATTCTATGACATGCTGTGAAGGGGAAAGGAGAAATAGAACTTTCAATGAAAAACAAGAAAAACACTCAATACTGCTAGAAATCATCATGTTTTATTTAAATAGTTATCAACGAATAAAAATAACAGCGAGAGCCAAGATCACACTTAGCAAAAATACAGAAATCAAATCTGGTCCTCCTAAAAGTAGCCTACGTGTTGAGGCATGTTCCTTTCTTTTTTCTTGCCAAGGCTTAACAATAGGCTATAGCACAGGATAATGAACCTCTTCCCTCCTTTATGCCATGGCTAACACTGATGAACAGCAAATTCCTACAACACATGCAAGTTTGTATGTTGAAACAGTAAACTTAATAAAATATGTAATGCTTTAAATGGAGAACTTGAATTTGCTGATATGTGTATGGTTGCACCTACTATAACTACATTTTAAAAGAATCTCTTATTGTAGAATCATTGTGTTGTTCATATTAATTCATTTAGCTCCATGTACTTGGAAGTATGTAGGATTTGTATGATAATCTGTGTTATTGTAGAATCTGTAGTAGTGTGTACTGCTCGGGTCTAAGCTGCGTGAACCTGAGAGAAATGTGCATCGCAGTGGTGTTGACGAGTGATGAGGTTCCTTGGTCCGAGCATAGTACAGAACCAAATACATTGGTCGGTGACTCACTCACTCATTCGTGACACCACAGTGGTTTGAGCAACAGCCCTAAGTCAGCATTATTGGAACAGAAAGGAATACCAGATATCACGGCGGGCAGTTAACAGGCCCTTCTCTTCTCACCTGACCCTTCCCTGCTCTTTTTCCTCACCCCGCAAGTTCACAGAACATGGAAAATGGACCCGAGCAGTATAGCCTACTTTTTGTAATTCAGGTGACGAGTGGAAAGGAGGCAGCCATTGCCTTAAGTTAGGATCAATCCCAGCGTTAGCCTGGAGTGGAAGTGGGGAAACCACGGAAAACCACTTCTTGGATGGCCGAGGTGAGAATCGAACCTACCTCTTCTCAGTCCTGGCTCATGAAGCTGATTGTGAGTCGTTCTAACCCTCAGACCAGAATTAAATTACTTGGAAATTAGCCCAGGACCTCAGGAGTGGCAACTATGGTAGCAATGAATGAAAGTAGAACGAGTGATAACATTCTCCATAAGGGGCAGATGACCTCGTAGTTTCGCCCCTTGAAAGAACAATAACTCACTACCTATAGGTGTATTTTCCAGAGTTGGAATCTGACAGTTCAGTGCCACTGGGCAAAAACAGCTGACGACTAGATCGCTCGCATGGCTTGTTGCCATGGAAACTATACAGCGCTGCCAATTTGAATGATGCTATTTCACCACGTGCTTGTCGCCGATCAGTCGCCTGTTTGGTTGCCTCCAGTGCACACTCACCTTGCTGCGTTTCATAATCTGTTGTTTTTATGAGTTATAATTGTTTGATTTAATTCGTTAATTACTTTTTCGTGTAGGATTTATACTTATTTATACTTCATACTTATATTTATACTTATAATTCATTAGAGACCGTTATTTATGTATGTAGCAGTGTTAGTGTCAGTTCTGAGCATCAAGCGAACCGTTAATTCCATTCAGTCGCGTGCAGGAGCGTAGGCTACCGCCTCTGCTCTTGTAATTAGTAAGACTACTGTGATTAGCTTCTGTCTTCTAAAGGGTGAGTTAAATGTCTACACAATGAGCCTATATTTTGTAACACATTTGTGTGTTTCTTGTGACTTGAAACTTATTCTACAGGAAATATAAATAACTAATATCACGGAAACAATCACGTGTTGTCGTTTCGCTTTGATCATTTTTGCTTTATGATAGTATTCGTAATATTGTTATTGCTATTTATTACAATAATTTAGGCCTCTCCTCAATTTGACGGCCTAATATTTTATTTTACAGTGTGCACCGAACAGATTTTAGCATTGGTTTGTTTAAGATTTTTGAAAACCATCTGAGTAAAAATGTAATAAATGTAATAACGGTGCTAATGATATTATGAGCATGAGGAAAAGAGAGGGAGGATGGAAGTACGCACGTGCTGGCCAGCAGCATTCGTGGCACCTCTACCTTCAGTTCAACAGTTCTCCGCCGAACTGTCAGATCCCAACTCTGGATAATACACCTAAAACATTCTCTATAGTACATTAATTAGCCAAAATACCTTATGAAACGACGAGAAATAAATCAGGGAATAACGTTTAAATAGATGTTTCCTCCTCCGCTCTCTGTGACCCACCCAGCCATCCCAAAAGAATCACGACTTATATAGGCGAAATTACAGTTATGGCTGCCATTGTTCACATCGACTATCATCAAAACAGTACTACCAACCTCGCAACACCTGACCATTCTAATCTTCGTTTCGTCCAATCAAATGGTTTTTCACAATGGTTACAGCCTAACGCGTCCAGATCAATGATTATTTTATCAACAGTGATTTTGTATGCCACTTTATTATCAACAGTGATTTTGTATGCCACTATTTTATCAACAGTGATTTAGTATCCCACATGTTGGCAACAATTTGTGTGACTCAGTGTGTGCTGCTAGAGTGGACCTTGTTGACAGTTGAATGAGATGCAAGCGCTGTCGGAACATGGCAGCCGTTTTTAAAAGAGCAAAATATAGAAACACATATTTACATACTGGGCGCCACGGAATGAAGTCCGCAGGCTGCTGCGAGAGATTACGTCACTAGTTACGTTGGCAGCACGGCTGTTGCTTGTATCATAACAAACAGAAAAAATTATACTCACCCAGCCATTCATAACATACTGTTGCACTCTTCCAATAATCTAACTATACGCACTGACGATTTCGACAGCCCACAGCCCACACATGTGGCCTTCACCCTATCAGGGACACCGTGCTGCGGACTAAACTGATGACGCAACCTCTCGCATCTGCACGTAGCCACTGCGGAGAACCTTTCCTGGCGCCCTGTACTTTAGCACATATATATGATGTGCAGTAGTGACCAGGGTTCCTAATTTCAATAGGCCTACGTAATATCGCCCAGAAGATGAAACAAGGAGACAAGGTGTGTAAAAGTCACATTCATGTCTGATGCAAGTGTATAAGCCACGTTCTACTTTCATTCAGAATTAATACCTAGGTAAAGTAACATGTGGGAATAAATATACTAGCTATATCAACCATTACTTTGGCATAAAATAAACCAATAATATTTGCCTTGTATCTATCTCGCTGTTACAGAAAATCATCGACACTAATTACCAAGAATATAATCGGCCCCTTATAGAGAATGTTATCGCTCGTTCTACTTTCATTCAGTGCTACCTTAATTCTGAATGTAAGTGGAACGCGGATTATACACTTGCAGCAGACATGAATGTAACCTTTACATACCTTGTGTCCTTGTTTAATCTTCTGGACGATATTACTGATTGAAATTAGGAACCCTGGTCACTAACGAACCTCATTATGTGCTAAAGTACGTAAATATGTTTTTCTATTTATTGATATTTTAAAAACGGCTGCCATGTTTCGACAGTGCTTTCATCTCGTTCAACTGTCATCAAGGCTCACTCTAGCGGCACGCACCGAGGTGCACACATTGCTGCCAACATGTGAGATACAAAATCACTGTTGATAAAAAGAACTGAGATACAAAATCACTGTTGATCAAAAAATTAAGTTCATCGGGATGCGTTAGGCTGTGACCATTATCAAAACCAAAGTTGTTCGAAAAAATTACACATATTTATTACAGCGGAGCCACATACTGCATAATAATTACAGAACATATAACAAAAATAACTCATTTCAGCCGTGGGAAAAAAATCATTACAAAGAAGTGAAAATATTGCACACACTAGCCTAATTATGAGCAGTGAACTGAGTGCTGCGCACTAGAGACTAAACTGGGCACTTCTTTGTTTGGCAGTACTGTTATGGTACTGTTTTGAAGATGATTCATTTGAACAATGGCACCCACAGCTGAAATTTTCGCTAGCCTACAGCCTATATGCTGTGATCCTATTTGGGATGGCTGGGTGGGTCACAGACGGCGGAGGAGGAAACATCTATTAAAACATCGCTCCCTGATTTATTTCTCATCGGTTCATAAGGTATTTTGGCTAATTCATCTATTATAGAGATGTTATCGCTCGTTCTATGTTCATTTAGCGCTACCTTTATTTTAGTAAAACACAGAACTATTTATTAATGTAATGGACATCTATGATTGATCCAACCCCTAGGACTGCCTCCCTCACCTTTTAATAAATAACTAAAATTTTAATCCTGTGATTAATTTAACTAATCCACATGTGAGTCCACATGAGTCACTAATACCCAAAATTCCTCCAGCTTGATATTTGGGGAGTGGGTGTAGGTGGGAGGTATACCTCACCCCACACAAAAAAGAAAATTGAACCACATATTAGGCCTACACACATCATCCAATAAAAATAACTAATTTCATTAAGTCAAGGTTCTGGATCAAGAGATCTTACTAAAAAATTACTTAAAACATGGCAGGTGTCAGATTGGCCGAGTGAGTAGGCCTAATTAGACAGTAATTACAAGTTTCGAACACTTCAAGTCGCTTACAAATTGATTAGGTAATGTTAGTCGCATCGTGGTCATTGTAGGCCTACATGTTACAGCTCACATGCTGTACGATTAATTCAAGTGTACAAAATTAATGAATGAATTAATAAAACAGTGCATTCTACTCCGGGCGGTGAAGGTCACACTTCACCCATCTAGGACTGAGATGTAGAACTACAGTAGTTACAATTAGGCCTACTGCCAGTGACAGTGAGACAGAGGTTATCGAGAGGGCGTGCAAGGTAGTCCCAAATACTATTTTACAAAACAATTAATTTCCTTCTTAAACAGTCACACCTGAGAGCTGATTGTAGGATGATCACAGCATTGCTGACTGTTTCTGAACACACAATAGCGGTATAGTGCTCAGAGCGAGGGGCAGAACAAGATGCGTCACATTATCAAGCTTTAGCACGCTTCCTTTTCAAGATCAAATTGTTTGTGGAGTTTTCATGTGGACACTGCCGTGAGTATAGAAATGTGGGAACTCTAAACCAAGATATAAACTGGGAGCATAGCGCCCCCAATGGGGGGCTGCAGCAACTCCGGAGGTTGGAGATTTGATTCCCCGCACTGACAAAAGCTGTCCTGTGCGTTGTTTTTCCATACTCCCTCCCAGTGGCGATTACTCCATGTAGGACGTGAGAATCATCACTTTAAATTTAATTTAAAAAGTGCCATCAAAGGAACCTGACTAAATAATTACAGAATAGCCTAATTATTGATACATACCTTGAGTCATCAACTGAGAAGCGATGAAAGGAGCGTATCTCCAACCTATACTTTTGCAGCCAAGATCACGAGATTCTGAGTGATGTTTTCCCATAACCTACATGCAAAATATACAGAATGAGGTACAGAAACCACGAAATACAAAATCTAACAAAACATAATTAAATTAAAGTCATTAAATCTACCTTTCTACGACTACGGAAGTCCACAAATAATAATGCATGGCTCTCATAAGAATCCTATCGATAATATCAGCACTCTCTTAAGAAATCAATTGAATAATACATTATCGGTACTTACCACAGAAATGGAAATACCGGTACTGGTTTACAGGTTACATCCAATTGAAGACGCCAAGATTACGGCATTTCTTTTTCACAGAACATCAAGAAACACATGTATTTAAGGCGATTGATATTGATAATTGTTGTTGTAAGGGGCCTAATATCTAGGTTATCGGCCCCTATTTAAGGCGAAATCAATCGAAATCTCTGGGTAAGGAATATCGCTGTAATGTACAGAAAATGTAAATACACCGCCATGTTTGAACAGAAGTAGTGCGCAGAAAGGTAATGCCGCCAACCGACAAAAATAATGTTTATTTAATGATAAGTGCCGTAATTATCGTCTGTGAGCAAGATAATTGCAAGGAAATGTCAATTAGGAATTATGTGTATATTTATTGACTAAATATAGAGATATGTTTGCAATTTAATTACAACGTGTATCATGCATATGTTGGCAAAACGATATACAGCGCTCCATACGACTGGCCGCGCTACTACACCGATGGTGCGAAAAATCTCTATCTGTTTGACACACCCTGTCGTGTAGCATGCTGGTAGTTGAGTGAGTTGTTATATTGACCGATAGGTAGCATGCTGGTAGTTGAGTGAGTATTGATATCGACCACTAGATAGCATGCTGGTCGTTCAGTAAGTGAGTGTTGATATAGAGCACTAGATAGCATGCTGGTCGTTCAGGTAGTTCTCATAGTCACCGATAGGTAGCGGGAACATAATTTGCGTGTCGCATGCGGCTATTTAACAAAGTTTTACCGCGTGAAAAAGTGCTTGTATAAGCTTTGTATATCAATTGAATATACAATTAACTACTGAGTGTTCAGAACTAACATGTATAGCCCTGTGTTGGGAATATTGGGGTCCTTAGCAAGAAAGAGTGCCTAACACATGAGGGTATAGCCTTTTGATATGCAGTAAGTACCTGATAACCTTGAATAGGGTATAAGAATATTTTCAGTTGACTACTACCTGTCACAATGTTTACATTGTGAAAGACCGTTGAAACAACCAGTCTTTAGCCTTGTCATATGCAGTAAGCAGATGTTACCCTTATATAAGAGGACCCTTAGCAAGAATATCACGAGTTGACTATTACCTCTCACGGTGTTCACATCGTGAAAGACTGTCAAAACAACCATTGTACAGCCTTGTAATACACAGTAAGTTGCTGTTGGTCTTGACTATGGTATATTAGAGAACCCTTAGCAAGAATACAATCGGTTTACTACTACTTGTTACAGTGTTCACATCGTGAAAGACCGTCTCACTGTCCAGTCTACAGCCTTGTAATACGCGTAAAGAGCTGTTGGTCTAGACTAGGGTATATTAGGGGACCCTTAACAAGAATATTACCAGTTGATTACTACCTCTCACGGAGTTCGCATCGTGAAAGACCGTCTCACCGACCTCTAGCCCTGTGATACGCAGTAAGCAGCTGTTTGCAGAAATCAACATTCATGATGGAAGAACCCATTCCTAGCTATATGTGTATAGAGTGTGTAAAGACTTTTCTTCGAGACTATCATAGAAAGCGACATGAAGTATCGTGTGGTGAATTCCATGAGTGCAAGACCTATGGTAGTTCATTCAACCATGTGTACAATGGACGTCGGCATGAAGAATGTTGTAATGTTGTGTCGGCAGATAAAAGACAAAAAGCTGAGCCTACAAAACATTACCTACTGTCATTGGTCCCAGACAAAAATGGACTTCTTGAATATGAGACATCTTTTGAAGGTCGACTTAAATCCTATTTCATACGTTGTGATACGTGTAGGGATTTAAATTCATACCTAAAAGAGTCCAAACAGCAAATAATACAAGCTATGCAAAAAGAACTAGCAATGCACAAGTCGATCAAAGTTAATCTTGTGGCTGAATGTAGATTCATTCATACGTCCACCAACGAAATTACAGATCGGGCTTTTAAAACACGAAATCAGACCATATTTTTGGAAAGAGACTTAAGTAGTTTTTTAGAAACACAATTTACAAAGTTAACTACTGAAATGGAAGAATCTGAGCTAAAAGGCAGTAATTGGGCTTTGTTAGCAGTTTAAGGAGTACGATTGAAAATAAATAAATAAATAAGTACAATCACTTGCGTGGAAGCACATATATTCCATTACCAGCAGCTATAAAAGCAAGAAAAGCCTGCATTAATCCTCAAAACTTAAAGGATGAAAAGTGTTTTATGTATGCCATTTTAGCAAAACTGGTTAAAACGAAAGCTGAACGCATTAGTAAATACAAGGACCTGGACAACAAGTATGATTTTTCTGTAATATCATTTCCTACATCGCTAGCTGACATACCCAAATTTGAGAAAGCCAATGACATATCCATTAATGTATTTTGACTGGAAAAAGACAATAAACTGTTTCCTCTAAGGGTTGTGGATCATGATCTACAAGACCATCGGGACCTTCTTCTGCTGAGTTCTTTATCGGGCCAGAACCACTATGTCTTTATCAAAGATTTTGATAAACTAGTAGCACATCAGATTACCCACCATGAACATAAAATATATACGTGTAAACTGTGTTTTACTCACTTTGATAATCGATATGGACAACAAGGAATGGACAAATTTAAAGAACATGGAGCTTTGTGTGTCCAGCATGACATTGCTAGGGTTGAAATGCCTATTAAAACTCCATTGTCAAATTCTTAAATGTGGAAAAAATGCTGAGAATACCTTACGTTATCTATGCAGATTTCGAAAGTATACTCTTACCATATCAAACATGTCTACCCAATCCTGAAGCAAGTTATACAGTCCCATACTAGAGGCATGTTCCTATGAGCTTTGGTATATATGTTAAACTCTCACCTGCTGTGGAACACATAAAAGCAAACCTTCAAAGACAACCTGTTATTTATCGTGGACCTGACTTAGCAGAAAACTTTATGGACTGTTTGATCTCAAGAGCTAATGAAATTGACCGCCATTACAGCTTAAATGTTCCAAAGGCTTTAACTGAGGATCAAGAAGCAGTGTTCCAATCTTCTGAAACCTGTTATTTGTGTCAAAAACCATTTACCCAAGAGGACTGGAAAGTTCGAGATCATAGCCACAGTACAGGGGAATACCGTGGAAGTGCTCAGAATAACTGCAATTTGAGGTGTAAAACACGTAACCCCATTCCTCTATTTCTACATAATATGAGTGGCTATGACGCAAATTTCATTGTAAAGCAATTGGTATGTACTACTGAGAGAGTGGATGTTATCGCTAACTCCAAAGAAAAGTACATTTCCTTCACCAAATATGTAGGAAATGTTAAGCTTCGATTTGTGGACACGTTTCGGTTAATGCCAAGTAGTTTAGAAAACTTAGTTTCCAACTTAACATCATACCCTGAAACAGACGAGTTCTTTGGGAAATAAAATGCAACGCTCATGACTAGTAAAGGGGTATTTTGTTATGATTACATTGATTCATGGGAAAAGTTTACTGAGACGTGTTTACCTCCAAAAGAGGCATTCATTAACAAATTAAGTCAAGAAGATGTTATTCAAGAAGTCTATGAACGTACCAAAAATGTCTGGAATCAGTTCAACATTAAAACTCTAGGGGAATATAGTTACCTCTACCTAACTTCAGATGTTCTCCTTCTTGCAGACAGCTTTGAAACGTCTCGAAGCAAAACATTAGAAACACATCGAGTGGATGCTGCACACTTCTTTACTTCACCTGGTTTATGTTTTGAGGCATTGCTCCTTTACACTGGCATTGAACTGGAATTGCTACAGGATTACGATCAGATTCTTTTAATAGAGTCTGGAATACATGGAGGCATATGCCAAGTGTCTCATCGGTATGCTGAAGCTAATAATAAATACATGGAAACCTATGTTTATGAGAAACCATCGCAGTTTATTACCTATGATGATGCCAACAACCAATACGGGTGTGCTATGTGTCACTCTCTTCCTTATGGTGGATTTCAGTGGGTTTCTCCAGATACTGTTGATCTAGAAAAACTAAAGAAAGACGATCCTGTGGGATACAGTCTAGACATTGATGTTGATTACCCATGTGACCTTCATGATCTACATAACGATTTACCTTTCCTACCAGAATGTACACAACCTAAGGATTCGTCTCTGAAAAAACTAATTCCTCATCTTGGAAATCGAAGGCGGTACGTTGTTCACTACATAACACTTAAACAGGCTCTAGATCATGGGCTAAAATTGATAAAGATTCATCGTGTGGTAATGTTTAAACAAAGTCCTTGGCTAAAGGCATACGTTGATTTTAATAACAATCTTCGAAAAAAAGCCAAAAATGATTTTGAAAAAAATCTGTACAAATTATTCAACAATGCCAATTTTGGAAAAACAATGGAAAATATTCGTAAAAGAATAGACATACGTCTTGTGACTGACAGCAAAAAGGCATAAAAGCTAATTGCTAAACCAACATTCATTGACAGAACTATTTATGGTCCTAACCTAGCTGCTTTCCACATGGCTAAACGTAACATTGTATTCAATAAGCCTATATATATTGGAATGTGTATACTGGATATTTCAAAATCTCTCATGTATTCCCACCACTATGATGTCCTGCTACCCTATTATGGGTTGGACAATCTTAAACTTATGTATATGGATACTGACTCGTTCATTTATTTTGTTAACACCCAAGATGTTTATCAAGACAAGTTGGATTTCCTAGAACACCTGGACACATCAGATTATCCTACTAATCATGTGTGTTACTCTTTATCAAACAAGAAAACGTTAGGAAAATTTAAAGACGAGGCTTGTGGACAAATTATTAAAGCATTTGTTGGACTTAGAGCTAAAATATATGCTTTAGACACAAATGGTAAAGAAATCAAAAAGATTAAAGGTATTAGCAGAGGCGTTGTCAAAAATTGTATAAGCTTTCAAGATTATAAGGATTGTGTTATGAAAAAATGAGGTAAAAAGAATACCAATGAACATTCTCGCTTCTAAGCAACATGACATATCATCTATAAGACAAAACGAAATTGCTTTGTGTCCTAGTGATGATAAAAGGGTAATTGATTCGAAAATCTAAAATCAAAAAATCTAAAATTTAAAATGTAAATTGTAAAAAACTAAAATCTAAAATGAAAAATAAAAATGTAAAATCTAAAATGTAAAATAAAAACTAAAATGTAAAATCAAATATCTAAAATCTTAAAATCTAAAAATAAAAATCTTACGTGCATTAATTTAAATCTTTAAACGAGGTTTCTATAAGTTAGGTTAGGTTAGGTTAGGTTAGGTTAGGTTAAGTTAAGTTAGGTTAGGTTAGGCGAAGTTAGGTTAGGTTAGGTTAGGTGAAGTTAGGTTAGGTTAGGTTAGGTTAGGTTATAACTAAGTTTATTATTTTTGCTCTCACATTTGTTCTCACTTTTTGCGCTCACTTTTTTTGCTCTCACTTTTTATTTCTCTTTCTTTTTGCTACCACTTTTTGTTCTCATATTTGATCTCACTTTCAGGTTAGGTTAGGTTAGGTGAAGTTGGGTTAGGTTAAGTTAGGTTAGGTTAGGTTTGGTTAGGTGAAGTTGGGATAGGCAGAATGGCTGAGGTATGAATCAAAACCCAGCTCCTGTCAGTTTTGCCACACAAGGCTGATTGTACCCCGTTCCACTCACGAGACCAGAAATTAAATTTCTTGTCAGAGCCAGGAATCGAACCCGGGCCTTCGCAGTAACATCCAAGAATGCTCGTCACTACACCAAGAGGTGGACAATATAAGGCTGGTCTTGATTGTACATGATCAATCAATAATTACCCAATAATAATAATAATAAATATTCCATTTAGCAACTAGACGGCCGACCTCTCCCTGTGACGTCATTCACGGTCTCAGGGCGTGGCGGCCATCTAGCCCATTAGCCCCTGGCCCAGCTATGACTGACCCCTCCATAAGAATAACATAGGGCTGGTTGTGCGCGGCGGCCATCTTGTCCATTAGCCCCTGTCGCAGAACCGGCCTTTATATCCTACTTGCTACCAACATGATTCTAGGCCTGCTGATAGGCCCAATTTTTAAATACCTGTAACTTCCACCAACTTTCGTATATAAAATGTGTACCATAACAGATATGACTATGCGTATTCTGAAGAGCAAACAGGGCTGCCAACTGTTAATAAATGCTGTCTCTATTTGATTTTCGTAATATCAATAAATCAGAAAGAATGCAAGCCAACAGCTCTAAACTTCTCACAAGTACAGTACCTGATATTCTAGATTAATTTGGAGTAACTTATTTACGTAGGTGCAGCCAACATGATTCTAAGCCTGCTGATAAGTCTAATTGTAAAATACATGTAACTTCTATACTAACATACGGATTTCTCCAAACTTGGCACAAAAATAGATCATACTATTTCAGATTATTTCTGAACAACACATGCACGATATTGTTGTCAACATGATCTTACGCGCGCTCATAGATCCAATGTATCACTGCATGCAACGTCCATGATATCCATTGGACTTCGACAAAATTTTGTATTCTTTACCTTAAGAGATGGAACTAAGAATATATATGCAGTCACCAGGGCTGCCAACTGTAGTGCTCTATTAAGCTACATTATGGCAGCTATATTTCGAATTAATTAGAAATGTCGATATTACCAACTTAAATTCATCATTATTTTAGATAGGTACATGTAGATTAATCTTTGGCATGAATCTTACATTTTAAGAAAAGTAGGCTCTTTATTTCGTCTCGGAACTACTTGTTATCTGACAGGATAGCATTACATTACAATTTGCTAATATGCTGATTTACTGTCCATACGATAGCATAGAGAATACTACAGTTCAATAAATCCTTGAGCAACACTGAAAAATGGCTTCAAATACCATATTCTATTCCAATTTACACTTGCTAGTGCAAAAATCACAATAACGCAGGTATCACAAAATCTCTCCACACACACACCCATGTACGAGGAGCCGCATGACCACGATGTCTAAGCCCCGCAATTGAAATAACAACTGTCTACACATGAAAACTGCAAAATGGTGATAGGAGAATATAGGAATGTTTGCCACTATGTTTCTCTGACAGGATAGCATGGCATTACGATTTGCTAATATGCTGATTAACTGTGCATACGATAGGATAGAGAATACTACAGTCCAATACAATCCTTGATTGTCAATCGGTCAGTTTTCCCATGTGTCCTTTAGCAAATTATACCGGACTATCATGATACAGAGTAAATAGTTGTTGCCTAGTGACAACCTGTCCATCAATGGTGCGGCGTTGATTATCATGATACAGTGTGAGTCGTTGTCGCCTAGCGAAGGTATGTCCGTCAAGTTATTAGATCGGTGAAACGGTGTAGATTTGTGCAAAAGGGCCTAAATGCGGGAAATGGAGTGGTCTGTCCGAAATTTAGCATAGCCTAAACTATTCCTCTTGAATCTGGCTATCATATACATTTTTTTTTATCCGACTGGTAGTTCCAGAGATTAGCGCGTTTAAAGACACAAACACACATACAAACTCTTCAGTTTTTTTATATTAGTAGGCCTATAGATTAAGAGGAGGAATGAAACCATAGTCTATAGCCTAACTATAGACTCTTAGAAATAATGTTCAATACGATGAAATTTTCCAACTCCTGCTTGGTGCAAACTATTGAAATTAAAATTAGATAAATCGTAATCTCATGTCGATTCTGTTAAAATGACGAATAATGTTATGATGGATATCGTTTAAATCGATAATCCGGTAGCAAAAGTAATTGCCAGGACTGAGGTTCGAACCTGATACCTCATGATTCGCAGACCAAGATGATATCAACGCAGCCATTACAACCACAGAAATTTAGAGTACAAGACAGTTACTCATTTTCACGTGCTGGTAATAATATGGATGTATTTTTTATGCTCCATTAATATTTTGCTTTTTTTTCGATATTGTTCCTGCGTGGAATTGAGTTTTAAATTAGCTATGAATACGCCTACTTGACAGTAGAGGGGAATTCATATAGTGGTCCGTGAAAGGCTACCACTGTTCCCGTATAAATACACCAATATATATATTACATTGATGGCTGCATTACCGCAATGTAGGTTAATATCTAAATAGCCATTGTGCAGAAAAAAATACCAGCATTGCCGACTAGTTACAATGCTTCATATTAAGGCATATCATCATATAAATACTGATACGAAGACTTTTAACATGTGGTTTGTGTTTAAATCAGTTGACGCCAGAGTTCGCATGAGCGTTTACCGTTCAGTATGAAAGTGTTGAGCAAAGTTACTCGGGGAGCGAATGCCCATCACTTGTATCCAGAGATTGAAAAACAGACTCTTAATAAATCATAATTGTTTTCAGAAATTTGATATAATGAGTATTTTTACACCAAAGAACGACAACTTGAGGATGATTTATTGTTGAAATATCTGTAATAGCGCCTCCAAACCTTGAAGTAATCCGTATGTGATAAACATTCCACATAATACCACTGCCAGCTGGGAAAACCCTAATCTCAGGACTTTCAAGCTCCTCAACATGCACGCCTATTTTGTGGGGACAATTTATGATTGAAATCACTGAGTTTCAGTATCAGGTCAGGGCAGGATTGGCTAAGTAACGATTTAAAAGTAACTAGATTACATTGACCGTTACTTACCAAAATAGTAAGTAAGTTACTAAGTTACCGTTACTGACCGAAATAGTAACTAAGTTACTATGTTACCGTTACTGACGAAAACATTACCTAAGTTATTAAGTTACCGTTACTGACCAAGATAGTTACTAAGTTACCATTACTGACCAAAACATTAACTAAGTTACTATGTTACCGTTATTTACCAAAATAGTAACTAAGTTACCGTGACTGACCAAAATAATAACTAAGTTACTAAGTAATTGTTATTTACTAAAATAGTTACTAAGATACGGTTACCGTTACTTATCAACAATGTAACTAAGTTACAATTACCGTCACCAAAATAATGTGCCCTGATGAGAGGTAGCGAGAAGACTGGCGTGAGATACTATTTGAATTCAGCGCGCGGAGGCGAAGTTAAGGTCGTGCTCGATGTTGACTTGCCATATTTGAACATCGCGCGTTGTCCAAGAGCTTGCCAGGAAGTGCCTGTGTATAATACACTTGTTTTACGTATGTATGGATGTTGACGGCATACGTAAAATAGAGTACTGCTTTAAATTCCCCGTGTATTTAAAGAATTGTTATTGCACTGAAGACGTATTCTGTAAATTCTGTAATGTCGCTGCGAGAGTCGATTCTTAAGCTTGAAGGCGTATATAACCTGAGGTTAGGATAACAGAGGGATGCTAATGATCGAGGTGACTCCGCATGTTACTCTTCGTGTTTGTCATGTGACATATTTTGTGGTGATGTTATAATCTTACGCGCTGGTGCAACGGTATTAGATCCGACAGTGTTACCGTGCTATTGAACAGGGGCGATTTCTCCGAGCATGCTACGCTTGCTGCGCAAGCGCAAAACTTTTCTAAAGTAGGTGAGTTAAAAAATAAAATGTACCGCATCTGTAATAGCTCTGCTTTATACAAATCGCATGTTGCATATAATCTTGGCGAGTATAGCAAGGCTTGCTCGTGTCGCAGGAGCTTCAGTGGAGCTGTCTACACAGCGAGAAATGTATGAGCACGCAGGTCTCTTCTCTCCAAGGCCGGCTGCAAGCTGTCACGTTTGTCAAGTGTAGTTGGAAGCTCTGGCCTGAGAGCTACAGATCTACTGTGTTGTGTCAGTGACGAGTGTACTGTAAGTTACCATTTATCTATTCTGAATGATTTCACGTGCTGCAATGGGTTTCAAACCATGCATTATTGACAGCTTGTTATCAAATCCATTTTTTCGGAGGACTATTCAAGAGAAAACAGAAATTATTAAGAATGGCAGGCCCTGTCCGGGCTGCCAGATTTAAAGACACAGCACAGGGAGAAAATAGAGAATATGTACGTTCGTTCTCTGTATCTCAATATAATGATACGCACTGGTTGACAGGGTCCAAGAAACTGAACAAACGGTTGTGCTGGCCGTTTTACTATTTTCTGCTGATAACGGTGTATGGTGTATAAGTGGCTTTGACAATTTGAACACCTTGACATTGCCCATTACAAGACATGAAAAATCTGCAAAACATAAGAAGTGTTTCCTGCAGTTCAATAGCTTTGGGCGTACAAGGATCTACCACCAGCTGGATGAACAGAAACGCATCAGTGGCCAACTTCATAATGAAAAGGTAAAGAAAAATCATGACATACTTAAACGATTGATCGATGCAGCAAAACAGTAACTACCATTTCGCGGACATGACGAATCTGCAACTTCCGTAAACAGGGGGAATTACATCGAACTTCTACAAATTATAAGTGAATATGGCCCACTTCTCGCAGCTCATCTGAAAGACTCCACCATTTTAGAGGGATGTCGTCAGCAATCCAAACTGATTTAATAGCAGAAATAAGTTCAATAATTGTGAGAGCAATAAAGGAGGAGCTTGAACAAGCAAATTTTGTGGCAATAATGTTGGACGAAACGTCCGATATTATTAATAGGTCACAACTCTCTACTTTACTCCGTTTTGTAGATGAAAGTGGTGAAATTTAATAGAGGATTCTTGGTTTTGCAGACGTTAGTAAATATCGCAATATGGAGCCCTCTTAAATCATGTTCGTGCTATTTTAAAAGAGTTCAGTTGTGAGAAAAAGATTGTGGCTCAAACATATGACTGTGCTACTGTCTTAGCCGGACAGGTTAATGGGCTCAATCAACTAGTTCAAGACCAGTATCCATGTGCAACATTTTTCATTGTTATAGCCACCTATTGAATTTAACACTACAGCAGTCTGATTCAAAAATCAAAGAATGTACAGTTTTATTCCAAACAATGTCAGGACTTGCTGCATATTTTTTTCAAAGTCTACAAAGAGAACGGCTGTTCTTCAATATTTTGTTCATAAGAAGTAGCCAACAGTAGCACCAACGAGATGGAATTTCGCTTCACGTCTTATTAATACTGTGAAGGAGTATTATGATATGTTGGTGAAATTCTTTCAACATGTACAGGATACTTCAGACGACTGGGATGAAGACACTACATTGAAAGCACAAGGATTTTTGTTCTTCTTACTTAAGTTCAACACTGGATTTCTGCTGGCAGTGTTCTCCAAGATTTTTTCATTCTCCGATACTGTGTTCAATATTTTACAAACAAAAAGTTTGGATATACAGTACTGTGGCAAGAAGGTTGAGGAGCTCTTTTTAAATATCCAGTCTATGAGAGATGAAGATTTTGATAGTTTTTATGGACATGTTGATACTGAAATCGATGTTTATGGAGGACAGCCGTGCTCTAAAAAGCGTGCATTTAGTGATGAATCAGAAAAAACAAAATTCAAACGTCTATTCAATCATATTATTGAAAATGTACTTGTCCAAATAGGAGAGCGTTTAAAATGCATAAAGAAGTTTTTGTTCTTCTCACTGCTGGATTGTGATTTGTTTGAGAAGCACAGAAATAAGTTTCCAGACAATGATGTTACTGCCCTAGAAAATACCAAAGAAATTTATATAATCCGGGCCGTGAAAGACTTCATATACACATTAGAAACCTCTATAGGAGGAAGTTTTTCGACAAACATCTAAATTTAGTAAGTTGAGGCGAAGAAGGAGCTCTCTTCTTTCATCGTTGTCCTTCTTTCTTAGATGCAGGGATCATAACATCATTCCCAACTGTGTAAAATTGAAGCAAACTATACACACTCATAAATCTATGATAATTTATCAGCGTGCTAGCAAGGCACTCGTTATCGAGAGGATCTAGAACTCTCGTACTGAACTGTACGCAGTTTCCCGTGAGTTATTACAATTACATCTGCTTCTTAGTAGCATTCTCTCAGAGAAAGTGTGGCTGTTTTTTGAACGCATCTCCGCTCTTCAGGCCGAGAATAATTATTGTCGGGTGGTAGATAGACAGAGAGATAAGTTCCTTCGATTGTCCTCGAGACAAACAGCTCCTCGTACTGTTCTTGATACTAGTAAAGTTGTAGTCAATCTTTATAATACCCCTTTAGATGACTATCAAACAGCTTTTCTAAGCAGAGGTCTAAACTTTGCTCTCGCACCCTCCAAAAATTCCTACAGAGGAGTTGATCACATCCGTTGAAGCTGCCATCTACAATTTACCTCCAGGTGAAGCTGAAGAAGTTCGACAAGAAAGTGTGAGGATATTAAGATCCTCTAAAGTACCCGCACCCAATTTAACTCGGGGTGAAAGAAAGGCATTGAAGGAACTGAGAAATAATGACACCGTTTCTATTCTTCATGCTGACAAGGGAAATGCGAGAGTGGTGATGGATACCGTTGAATATAGAAATAAAATCTCGATTCTGTTATCTGATCCTGTCTACAGACTGTGCACTCGTGATCCAACCACTCCTGTATCCAATGCCACTGCTAAGCTTGTTAAACTGTCATCAATTCCAAAAGAAGAGGGAAGATGTCTTATTCCGAGAGATGCTGTTCCGCGGAGATTGTATGGTCTTCCAAAAATCCATAAGCAAGACGTCCATCTTCGACCAATTGGTAGCACAATAGGTTCTCCAACTTACGCTCTTGCGCAATATCTCGGAAAGTTGCTTTAGCCGCATTTGAGGCGCACTCTGTCTTACATTAGAGATTCAACCCATTTCGTCGAAAAATTGTCAACCATCGCCGTTCAACCAAATGCTATTTTGGTGAGTTTTGATGTAGAGTCCTTGTTCACCAGAGTGCCGGTGGACTCGGTCATGTCCCTCATCAAGGATTTTTTTCCTGAGGACATTGCCCGATTATTCTACCACTGCTTGTGTTCCAGTTATTTCTTGTGGGATGGTAAATTTTACGAGCAGACTGATGGTGTGGCCATGGGAAGTCCACTCTCGTCTGTCGTGGCAAATATTTTCATGGAACATTTAGAGGGGGAGGCTATATCTTCGGTGTCTTTCAAACCTGTGATTTGGTGGAGGTATGTGGATGATACGTTCGTGGTGTGGGAGGAGGGTTCTGAGAGACTGAACCACTTTCTTAACCACCTAAATCAGCTGCATCCTACAATCCACTTAACAATGGAGCTAGAGTCGGGTGGATACTTACCTTTTTTGGATGTTCTTGTGAGAAGAAGGCGGATGGCTCCATGGGGCACAGCGTCTACCGTAAGCCAACTCACACTAACCGTTATTTATATGCTGACTCCCACCACCACCCAGCACAAAAACAAGGAATTATAACAACTCTAGCCAAAAGAGCGGAACGTATTTGCGAGGCATCAACTCTTCAGGAAGAGTTACATGCGTTACAAACCATATTTAAGGGCAATGGCTATAATGAATCCACTATATATAGGTCCCTACATCCCAGAAGGAGGGATGGACAATAGGGTGGAAGGAAAAAATATTGTTTCCAATTTCAATACGTAGTACCGTGCCAGGTGCAGCTTCTATGGGGGAGGAGCTCTGAACTGAGTAAGGGCTTTTCTGTACTCTGTGGAAGACGGATCTGGGCGGGGAAGTCCTCAACCCCGACACGGCGCGTCCCAATGGCTGATAGGGGCTCTTGTTGAGAGTGGTGCTGGCACCCGCAGATCAACTGAGGACATGATATAGTGGCAGCAGCTATATCATTATTGTTGATACAAGATCGATCTGTCGACCTTGCATCAGCAAACAGCTGCATCATATCATGGCATCCTTGGATGTTGGAATGTGATGTGGTTACTGCGCATTGAGGAAGGCAACGGGAAACCACCTCAATTATTTTTCCCCAGGATAATCTTCATGGCTGAAAACCCAATTACATTGGCCCTTAGTCCCGGGCAGACCTTAAGTGGTCAGAGGGTGCGAAGAATCTCCCGGTCAGCCCTGAAGATAGGAACGTGGAATGTACGGAGTATGTTTGAAGCAGGAAAGATTCACAATACAATTCATGAGATGAAGAGGATGAATGTGTCCATAATGGGTATAAGTGAGATGAGATGGCCGGGGACAGGAGATTGTAATGTGGAGGATTGCATGATATACTACAGTGGTAATAATGATGCCAGGCATTTGCATGGAGTGGGTTTTATAGTGGACAAAAGTTTGCAGTCTGCTGTTATCAGTTGTATACCATTCTCCAGTAGAATAATGATGTTAAAGTTACGTGGTAAACCTTTCCACATTAATCTCATTCAAGTGTATGCCCCTACTAGTGACAAAAGCGATGAAGATGTTGAGGAATTCTATGCCCAAATTCAGACCGTCCTCAAAGACACCAAAGAACATGATGTAACCCTAGTTATGGGAGATTTTAATGCAAAGGTTGGGAAAGGTCCTGAAGAACACATTGTGGGCCAGTGGGGTCTCGGACAAAGAAACAACAGAGGGGATCGTTTAGTGCAGTTTTGTAGAGAGGAGAACTTTGTCATTGCTAATACTTGGTTTAAGCTTCCTGCCAGGAGACTTTATACGTGGAAAGCACCTGCTGATAGTCCAGACAACATAATAAGAAATCAAATTGATTTCATTCTAATTAAAAACAGATTTAGAAACAGCATGATTTTTGCAAAAACCTATCCAGGAGCAGATGTTCCTTCTGACCACAATCCTCTCATTAGCAAAATTTGTGTCCGGCTTAACAAGATTCCGATAAAAACAACACAAAATAAATATGATACTGATGCCCTTCGGGAAATAAATACAAGGTCACAGGTGGCTGCTGCTCTTGCCACTGATCTTAAGACGTTGAATTCAAATGACATGCAGCCCTTGGAACTTTGGGACACTTTTAAAACCTCATTGAAGAGGGTTGGAGATCATTTTCTTAAGAACAAGAGACAACATAAAAAAGGAAGGCATGGATGACGGACGAAATATTGAATCTAATGGATAAACGAAGAGAAGTCAAAGGAAGAGATAATGAAGAATATTGGTTTATTCATAGATTGATAAAGAATAAGATCAGACAAGCCAAGGAAGTTTGGATGTCAGATAGGTGCAAAGAAATTGAAGAACTTAATAGTAAATATGATACTTTCCAGGTCCATAAGAAAATCAAAGAAGTTTCAGGTAGACACAGGAAAAGAAACACAGTCAACTTGGTTGATAGTCAAGGTAACACGGTATTTGAAGTTGAAGAAAAATTACAGGTTTGGGAGAAATATATACAAGAGCTTTTTAATGATGATCATCGTCCTTCCCGACCCGAAATTCCTTCAGTTGTTGGACCCATGATCACCATGGATGAAGTGAAATATGCGATTAGGATAGCGAAAAATGGTAAGGCTCCTGGTCAAGATGACATTCCAGTGGAATTATTGAAGATCTTGGATGATGATAGCATTGTGACGCTCACTAATTTATATAACAAGATATACGACACGGGCATATTACCAGAAGACTGGCTCTTGTCTACATTTATTGCTCTTCCGAAGAAACCGATGGCTAAGTCATGTAGTGACTTAAGGACAATCAGTCTTATGAGTCATGTGCTCAAGATATTTCTCAAAGTTATCCATAATCGCATATACAGGAAATGCGAGATGAATATCAGTGACACGCAGTTTGGGTTCCGCAACGGTCTAGGAACTCGTGAGGCATTATTTGCGCTTCAAGTTCTTTTCCAGAGATGCCGTGAGGTGAATCAGGATGTATATGCATGTTTTCTGGACTATGCAAAAGCCTTTGACCGTTGTCAGCATGATAAGTTGTATAATGCACTCAAGAACTCAGGAATAGATGAGAAAGACATTCGGATCATCATTAATTTATACTGGGGTCAAAAGGCTAGTATCAGAATTGATGGACATATATCGAGATCAGTGGAAATAATGCGTGGTGTGAGACAAGGATGCATTCTTTCACCACTTCTTTATAATATCTATGCAGAACAGATTTTCTCCGAGGCACTTGATGGCATTCAACAAGGTATTAAGGTCAATGGTAATTATATTAATAATATACGGTACGCAGATGATACTGTATTGATTGCAAATAGTTTCGAAGGACTTAAAGAGATTGTTACTATGGTGTATCAAAAGAGTAAACAATATGGCCTTGACCTCAACATTAAGAAAACAAAATATATGATAATATCGCGAAAACCAGCATTGTCACAAGTCCTTTTAGTCGATGGACATCAGATTGAGCGAGTCAAGAGTTTGGTTTACTTAGGACAGAATATTAATGAGAATTGGGATCCTTCGGTTGAAATAAGATGCCGTATAGAGAAGGCTAGATCCATCTTTATGACAATGAAACAACTACTATGCTGTCGAGATCTCAGTATGACGCTTAAGAAAAGAATTGTGAAGTGTTATGTTGTCTCCACCCTTCTTTATGGTGTTGAAGCTTGGACCTTGTCCGTAGCTACAGAAAAGAAGATTCGAGCTTTTGAAATGTGGATATACCGGCGGATTCTTAAAATTTCGTGGACAGAACATGTGAGTAATGCCGAGGTTCTTCAGCGTGTGAGCAGCCAACCTGAGCTGTTAAACACAATTAAGAAGAGGAAATTGGAATACTTGGGACACATGATGAGGAATCCAAAATACCGTCTGCTCCAAGTTATACTTCAGGGTAAAATTGAAGGACGGCGTGGACCAGGAAGGAGACGAATAACTTGGATGGATAATTTAAAAACGTGGTTTGGGCTGTCTTCCACGGAACTCTTCAGGATTGCACAGGATAAGAAGGTGTTAGCCATGGTGGTAGCCAACGTCCGTATCGGATAAGGTAGAAGAAGAGGAAGTAGTGATAAAAAGTTGCATTTTGCTATTACTAAATCAATTGTAATGTTTGAATACGATTGGAGTAGGGTAAGAGGTGCCGCAAAGAGTTTGAAATTATGATTTTTTAGTGAAATTTTCGAAATTGCAATACATTTGGATTGGCAAAAAATATTGTTGTACTTATCAATTTCTGCTTAAAAATGGCAGTTTTAGGTGACTAAGATGCACTAACAAACAAAACTGGGGTCTCAGACAGGGTTGCAGCAGCCATAGCAAGAGCCGTTCTTAAAGATATGGGAATGATTTCTGAGGAGAATGAAATTAACGTCATTGACAGGTTGAAAATTCGAAGAGCTAGAGCCAGTAATCGAAAAAAAAGCAGTTGCAACCAGTGTCAACAATCAAGTTGGAGAGAACAAAGGGTTGTTTTTTGATGGCAGAAAGGATAAGACAATTGTAAAAGAGAAAAATGGGAACACATTTTACAGAAAAACTGTCGTTGAAGAACAAGTTTCGTTAGTTGAAGTGCCTGGTTCTCTTTTTCTGGCGCACGTTGCTCCTGCCTCCGGTATAGGTAAAGGCATGAAAGATAGTATTATCGAGTATTTCAATAGTAACTGTGATTTGAACTTGAAAAGTGTAACTGCAATTCGATGTGATGGCTCTGCTACAAACTCTGGAGCTTATAATCGTGTTATCGCTCTATCAGAAAAAAAAAACATTCATAAGTCTTTACAGTGGCTAATATGTTTATTTCATTGCAACGCGTTACCGTTGCGCCACCTGTTTTGTGCATTGGATGGAAATACAAAAGGTCCTAATGAGTTCGGGGGAGTATTAGGCAAGGGGAGTATTAGGCAAACCACTTGAAAAATGTTATGAGCTTCCAGTAGTTACGTACTCACCGATTGAGACAACCTTCCAGACCTCGAAATGAAACAAAATCTAAGTACCGATCAAAAGTATTTACTTGAAATGTGTAAGTCAATCTCAACTGGAATCTGCCACCCTGATCTAGCCAGGAAAGTTGGCACATTCACGATGGCTGACGTAGGCCAGTCACATTTTCCGTTTGTATGTTGGAACAGCGAACCCTTCAGAAAACCTGAACAGAGTACGTAGTTAAGGTGTATGCTCCCATCTGGTTTTACATTAAGCAGAAGCCCTTTTGTGTAAATGGAGCCAAACACTCATGGAGACTGATTTTGTTTTCACGTTACCTTTGCAACGAACATCTCAAAGTAATCGACCCGGTTATTCAAAGAAATGGCTACTACGCTCATCCTGAAAACATTCTTGTCTGTATGTTAAGTGATGATAGAAAACACATAAGAGAGTTAGGCCTCCGACGACTTTTGAAGGCAAGGTCAGAACAGAAGAATGAGGTACGGAAGTTTGTGAGACCTAAACTAAACTTCAAAGCTGAAGATTACATCGACATGATCAATTGGACTGATGTAACAATCACGGAGCCACCGATGACAAAGCACGTAACTGATGAGGACTTAGCCAAGCACGTAAGTGAAGCAAGAGAAAATGGCCTCATGCATTCTATTGATTTTCCACGTTTTCCCTGTCATACACAAGCAGTGGAAAGAGTAATTAAGCTTGTAATAGAATCATCACTCTGTGTTTCTGGTCCAGAAGAAATAAATGGATTTGTCAAAGCCAGAATTGCTTCACACAAGATGATGCCAAATTTTGAAACAAAGAAACACTTTACCTAAAATGTATTTGAGAACATTGAACATTGAATATTGATTTATAATGTTTTATTTGTCTATTATTTGCATTATATGAATAAATGTGTGTTCTTATCACAATGGTTATGACTTTATTGCTTAGGTTAAGTACCTTTCCTACTCTCTGATTTGGTTCAATATTTTCACTGTATTATACACATTAAAGGAGACATTCTATCTTACTATGGCAAAGACAATAATGTACATTTTTTTAAGAAAAACCTTTATTCACGCATGTTTTAATGCCTACTAAGTGGGCCTATAAATTGATTATGGACAGCAAATTTAATTTTTTTGCACTATTTTAGGCGTAGTTTTAATGAAATTGAAATAATAAACATAAAAAACATCAATAAAATAAAAAATGAAATTCTAGAAAATTAGAAAATTTATAGACAAAGAAATATGTTCAAGGCTTTTGCGGCACCTCAAGATGTGGCTCTATCACAATAAAACTTTGTAGAATAACTTCTCACATAAAAAGACAAGTTTTAATCACTACTAGAATGGGTAATACAGGAAACTATTTTTTGCCCGATACCAACGTTCCACCCTAATGGACAACCTTCTCAGAGCTCCGACGTGAGGGGAAGTGCTTACCTCCCTTATATTCACAACACCACTGAACGCGTTGCTAAGATTCTCCGCAAGCTCAAGATAAAAACAGTTCACGGCACTATGGCAAAAATTGGTCAACGTTTAGCATTAAACAAAGATAAATTGTCCCCAATACTACAACCTGGGGTGTATGAAGTCCCTTGTACTTGCCGAAAAGTCTACATTGGACAAACAAAACGGTCCATTGTAACTCGCATCAAAGAGCATCAAAGGAACATCCGTCTAAACCAACCTGACAAATCAGCTATAGCTGAACATGCCCTGTCTTCAGGGCACGATGTATGTTTCAAGGATGCTCATGCGCTTGCCCTTGTTAAGCACAACTTGTCTAGAATTATAAGGGAGGCAGTTGAAATTCGTAAAAATCCCAATAATTTTAACAGAGACTCTGGATATCAGCTAAGTGACACTTGGCTACCAGTTATTAAGGATCTAGGAAGATAGTTCCTCTCAGTCTCTCTGTTCTTCACCTATTTCAAATTGTACTTTTTCCTCTATGGCTACAGAGCCTGGATTTGATCTCCTTTGTTCGTCACTGGAGGAGTTTCCATCTGTTTTTTCGCCGTTGCCTGTATGACGTTAGGTATCGTTCAGATACACTTCCCTTTATTTATGTTTCCTTATATACATCTAACCCTCCCCCCTCCCCACCTCCCCTTTTCTATTGGACATCCTCATTCTTCTTCACCCCGCCCCCTTTACCTTCTCCTTACTTACTACTCTGTCCGCCGTTCTACCATGGTCCTTACAGTAATTTCTGGCAGCTGCTCTCTGGTGACGAACCGAGGAATTTATCTATATTTTTTGTAATTTCTGTAATTTCATTGATATACTTTCTTTGGCCACATTGTTTGATTCCATTGAAAAACGAGGCAAGGTTTCTCCGAAACGTATGGTTCTAATCTAAATACACACGGCATTAGCCCAATAAAACATGAATTATTTATATAATCCGGGCCGTGAAAGCCTTAATATAAACATTTAAATTATGTTAATTTGAATTCATAATATGTTTTAGAGGCAGCAGGATTATTGTCACCTCAAAAGCTCTAGTTGACACTATCAGAACACGAATTAAAGAAAATAATATATTTCATGTTTGAGAATAATAATAACAACTCTGCATATTTTTCTAACACTGAATTCTTACGAAAAGTGACGTTCTTTGATCTAATACTGTAAATATTTATTTGAGCGTGATAGATCAAGTGATCCTGAAGCTAATGTTGGACACGTGGTAATTGAAGCGTAATTATTCTACATTCGATTGGAATATAATGGTATAGGGATGTGTGTTTAATCCCAGTTTGGTACATGTTGATTCCTGAGTATCAGCTCAGAAGGGTTAGGGGTAAATCCTCAGTTAATTGGGATATGTTGCGATGCTGGCAATCGTGTCCTATACTGTGTACAAAAAGCTTCAGATAATTAAGTGTCAGTCCAATATAATAAATAGAATTCCACATCACATAAACTTTATGATACCTGTCGAAACTATTAGGAAGTGTGAAATGACGTCACATCAAATAAGGTTGCCAACTCATGTAGAGGCTTGTTCAATATCAGTGTTCAAATGATTCATTAATCAATGTGTTGAACTAGTATAGAAAATAAATTCCAGTTTCAATAATTACATTTGTTGCAATACATTATCAAAAGTTTATTATTATTATTTACTTTTCTCTCTTCGAAAGCTCTTATATTTCAGTCAATGATTAGTGTCAAGTAACAGATCTATACATTTTGAGAAAGCTTTGCTTCAATAAGCGGAGATTGCCAAGAATAATCCAATGTTTGCTGATTCGATTTTGAAATATGAACTCAATGTAAATAACGTTACAATGACGATGATGGTATGTGAAAAATCTCTGAAACTATTAAATATTGTACATAGTAGGGAATAGGGCAGCGAAATGTGGCATCATTTAATTCACTAATTTTTTTCGTTTATATTTCTATAGATGATTGTGCATTCTCTCACGTATAGGGTCAAATTATTTAATTGTATTCGTCGATCATAGTCAAAACAAACGGACTCTCATGAAGAAAGACTATGAATATTATTTTATTAGCCTACTTTCGATTTTTGCAAAAAATGAAAGTAGACTTATGAGATCACTACAGGGCCAAAAATTGTGTGAGTCTGTGTGTGTGTGTTAGTGTGTGTACTCTTATTGTTTACCCCCCCCCCCCCTATCAATTCGAACACGGTGAAACCGAATTAACCGAATTGAACGAAATTTGGTACAGAGGTAGCACTGGCAAAGGGCACATCAGTGTCATGTTTTATATTGCCGCCATCTTTACCAAAACTTAATGGCGGCCACTCAAATAGTCAAAACGTAATAATGCATTACGACCAAACTAATAATCGGATCTTCACCAAATTTGGTAACAACGTTCCTTCATATGAGGCGCGTCTTGTGCCCAAACTACGAGGTCATCAACCGTGCCATTTCAGAATGGCGGCCGTGTGAATTATGCAAACTTTATAATCCATAACATGGGACCCACCAGTTCCGACTATCGAACCAAGAATCGTTTAATCTGTTTGAAACGACGTGGCCCGTTTGAAATTAAAAGTTTATATTTTAATATTATAGTCTAGAAGTGATTTTAAAAAGCTGAGTCGTCTCGGTTATTTGACAAGATGGCAGCTGATCTCTCGTTCTGACCTATATTTTATTAATTTCAGTATGTTGCATGCAATATACCCTAGTGGTAACAAATATATGGACTTTCTATGAAATGAACTCGGTTTAAAATATACTCCAGTGAAGAAAACGTTTAGTCCAAGTCATGATTTGCTATAACGTGGTATATATATCGGTTCCTAACTATCAATTAGAGTGTGCACGATTGGCTGAGTGGTCAGCGCGTCGGTCTTTCACCAGGCTGGCCGTGGTTCAAATCCTATCAGAGTTGGACTTTTTTGCTTGATTTTTTTTAATATTTATTATTTCTTGAGTGCTGAGACGTTATAAAATAAAGCATTATGTGGTGCATTTTGAAATGGAAAATATATATTTAATTAAAACAACATTCACCACCGGAGTGACATCTAAGAGTAATTACTTGAACTATGTTATTGGTAACCACAGCCTTCTGGATGCGAGTTATGCTCTCTACCAGCCAGTTAGTGAACCCATGTCTACAGTATAATTGAGAAGGTTATTATTTTTGCCGATAGAGGGTACACATCCCCAAGATAAGGCGCGATGGCGCGATTATCACGGCCAACGAGAATGAATGCCTCTGGTGAGTTTTCGTGACGTCACCAATGTAGTTCTGTTGCACCACTGCCTGGTCTTCGCTTTACTGCCGGTGTGGTACCTAGTCATCTTGTCTACGTCATTGAACCTGTATAAACGTTGGTATTCATTTATCACTTGTCTTCATAGAAGGTATTGATTCAAGTCGTTAGTCGGAGGGTAGTGTACTCCCCAGATCTCTTCTATAAACGAATTAATTTATGTTCCGCCCCTTGAAACAACAATAAGTTAATGATATCTATACTGTGCTGCAAGATTCTTTGATCTAATTATACTAATGTGCACATAATTTAACTCACAACGAAGGTCACAGAATCTACAACTCGACTTACTGTAGCCTATTCGTTGCAGCTATTAAAGACACAACGAACCCTTGAATCCTAGTTCGCGTGGATTTTTGTAAGGAGTAACTTCAATAGGCGTAGTTTTGCAAACCTATACAGTATAATTTAACGTGTTTGAAAACACACGGAACATCTAAACTGCGTCCATTTTATGAAGATTGATATAAAATATTGCATTTCTGCTGCTTATGAATTGCTCTCGACTTAAACGTACAAGCACCATCAGGCAGTACCGGTACATTGCCTACGTCACAGAAGGGTTTGGTTTACGCGCCATGGCCTGTCAGTAGGGAATATAAGCCGAAGCTGGCACAGGGGCTAATGGGCAAGATGGCCGCCGCGCGCAACCAGCCCTATGTTATTCTTATGGAGAGGTCATTCAGAGCTGGCACAGGGGCTAATGGGCAAAATGGCTGCCACGCTGTCACAGGGGGAGTTCGACCGTGTAGTCGTTAAATGGAATATTTATTGTTTTTATTATTATTATTATTATTATTAATTTTATTAGGTAATTATTGATTGATAGTTTGCCACGGTGGGTGAGTGGTTATTGTGTCGGACTACCAACCCCCAAGCTTGCAGGTTCGCTCTTGGTCGTGGTAAGTGATTTTTGAAAATTGGCAAAAATTAAGACACGCATGTCATACGATGTAGGCATGTAAATGAACCCAGGGAGAGGTCGGCTATGTAGTTGCTAAATGGAATATTTATTATTATTATTATTAGGTAATTATTGATTGAGTATGTACAATCAAGACCAGCCTTATATTGCCCCACTTTATGGTGTAGTGGCCAGTATTTTTAGCTGTTACTGTGGAGGCTCGGGTTCGAGCCCTGGCTCTGTCAAGAAATATAATTCTAGGCTGAGGGTTGGAATGGGGTACACTCAACCTTGTGAAGCAAAACTGACAGGAGCTTACTTTTTGATTTATACCGCAGCCAATCTGCCTAACCCAACTTCACCTAACCTAACCTAACCTAACCAAATCCCACCTTACCCAACCTAACCTAACCTAACTTCAAAGTCAGAATGTACAATACATTTATTGTTTTTTATACCCTCATAAATTAGATATAGAGAATGTCCACCACGATTTAGATCCTCGAGCACACTTTCTGACCTATCATTAAAACGTGTAGAAAGGAATGTCTGAAAATGTTCACTAACACATACAGTAGTACACGTTCACTATACATTGTATCCACTTTTTGAATGTTAATGATACGGAAAAGAGTATGCATTGGTAATTCAGTGAGCTTTTTTTCTCTCTCTAATCAACAGTTCTGCCCCCCCCCCCCCCCATAGCATTGTGAATATTTATTGTAGTAGCCTATAAAGAAACAAAAAAAATCATATCTATTACAGTTTAGCTATAAGTGACCAGAACCACTATAACATTTTATTCTAATAAGGAGATTTCCATAATGATAAGAAAACAAAGCTTACCATAAATGATTGATTGTGTGTAAGTAAACGTCTTTCGCTGCATGATGCTACTACTAAACTGATAGTCATACAACAGACAAGTGAGTTCATGTTTTCGCTGACGTAATCGTATGTTCCCACGCACTTCCTGTGTATTGCACGCGCCGTAGTGGCTAAATTTGAAACTAGATGAGATGGTTTGCTGATGTAATCGTATGTTCACCTGCACACACACGCAGGCCCCTGTGAATGGGTCCCTGTGGACGAGTCATTGTTGACGGGTCCTTGTTGACGGGTCCTTGTTGACGGGCCCCCCCCTGTGGACGGGTCCTTGTTGACGGGTCCTTTTTGACTAATCCCTTTAGACCGGTTCCTTTTGACTGGGTCATGACCCCTAATGCTATAATGAAATTAAAACGTTGTTCCACATGATACGCAAGCAAAGAGCCGATCGCTACTATGAATTAACATTTATGTTTTTGTTTTGTTTTTACGCATGTGCACTTGTTTTTTTTGTAAGAGGGCGGGCTTTTTGAATACAGATTTATAAATGAGTTATTTATTTTTAAATTACCAAAAGATCCAAAACTAATAGGTAATTAGCTTTTTAACATTTCATGAACCAATAAGGCTATGGGACTTGTATTAGAGGTCGTTGGACTTGAGGTGACATTTTGTTTTTGAATCTATTATTATTTTTGTTAAAAGGGTCTAACTACACTTTTGTTAATATCTCACTAACTAATAATCAGAGAGGGTCAAGTGAGGTGTCATGGGACTCAGGATGGTCAACCCTTTTCCATGACCAACGAATTTACCCAAAAGATTCAAAACAGCAAGGTCATTGACCTAAGATTTTATAAACTAATAATTGAATATTAACATGTGAGGTGTCATAGGACTTAGAATGGTCAACCCTTTCCCATGGCCAATGCATTTACCAAAAGTGCCCAATACATCAAGGTCATTGACCTGAGATTTTATAAACTAATAATCGGGTACGAACATGTTAGATGTTTACCATGTGTGATGAAACATAGCTAGGTAGAGAAAGAATTAGTGTAGGCTACATGTATTGTGACTGACAAGTCTTTTACCATTGAAACTTGTTTTCAGATCAAACTGTAGTATAGAGAGAGTATAGGTTGCAGGTATGGGTTAATAAATGAGAAACAGTGTACGCAAACTCTGATTTATCAAGAATTAAGAGTAGACTATCTTTATTTGATTGGTTAAAGAGGATAGCTAAAACACAAAAATGCTCAGTGGTTACCGACACAAAATGATCGCTACACACAACAAGCTTTAAATACTTGAGGCTAATAATCAATACACACACACACTCGCTTGTTCTAAACTAAACTGTGTTGCTGTCAGTGCTCAGACAGTAGGCTGATGACGAAATGCATTGCTAACAGAAATATAATCATTTCCGGTTGTCTAATGTTACCATCTACCCATTTATTTATTTTTTGTGTTGCAGTGGTAAGCACTTTTAGCTCTTGTATTAGTAGTCTTAACTCGATTTCCAGGTCTGAGGCCTAGAACGAGTTGAACTAAGAAACAAGGGCATGGTGGTGCAGTGGTTAAGCTGTTAGCCTTTTCACCAGAGGGTTCGATTTCAGGTTAATATGCATGTCATAAACATATTAAACAAAACAAAAACAGAGATAAGGTTTAAAACTGATTACATTTGTGACTTTTCAAATTATTACTTGGATTACAAATACAAAAGGTGAACTGGGTTTGATATACAGTTAATGCTGTCTATCACACACTCGACTGTAAGAAAGCCAAAAGAGCAAAAGGCTTAGGTAGAGCAGTGGTAAAATTGCTATAAGTAGAGAACTACCTGGCAAAGCTATATCGCATAAACAGTGCAGGATACAATCCAGCAATCAAATTTGTATCTTGTGGAACAGAGAAATGCACTTACGTGAGAAAATGCAAGTTCATGTGTAATATGACCTAACACACAAGTGTTCACCTGTGCACGTGCACAATAAGAGCTAACAAGTCACATTCTGTTTAGTTCGTACGTAACGTTAGGTTAGGGCTAATGCACACACCCTAGTACACGAGGCACATGCCATTTGAGAGCAGGTCAAGGGATCTAACTTGGTGGATGGATGTGTTCTAACGAGTCATTTGTAGTTGAAAGAGAATAATACTTGTTCTTAAGATGTTAAAACTGAGGAGATGGTATGTACAGTAAGACGTCTTGTTATTTCCTGTGTAATATTACAGACATGACAGAGAGCGCGCAGATCTGTTGCTATGACTACGCTGCAGTAATTTGAAAACCGCAAGTGTTCATTAAGACAATGAATGATGATCATGCAAAGTTAGCAGTTATTGGATATTACACAGGTGTTCCTTCCGGTGTCATGTTGCTGACATACCAGAGAGCGCACACTGCTGTTGCTATGACTGACGCTGCAGTAATTTGAAACCCCATGTGTTGATTAAGACAATGGGTGATGATCATGCAAAGTCAGCAGTCTTTGGATACCACACATCAACATTGACTAAATCATAAACGTGTTGTCATAACCAGCAGAAACCTCATTTAAAGATTTTAGATTTTACATTTTAAATTTAAGATTTTTATTTTATTTTTAGATTTTACTTTTTTACATTTTCCTAAAAGAGTAAACAACAAGGTCACATACCTAACCTCATTAAACCTAACTTTACCAAACCTAACTTAAGCTAATCCAAAGGCTAATGCACATACCCAAAGCATATAAGGTACATGCAACTATCCTTATGCTAGTCTTACAGATTACTGTACAACATGTTCACTACCCAAAAGGATTTTTTTTTTCATTTTGTTGTTTATACATATGTCAATTTTCCAATTTCCCATTTTCAGTTTTTTAATGTCAGTTTAAAGTTTTTTCAATTTCATGATATTGAAACATGGATTTTCCAATTTGTTGTTTTCAAATTTGTCAATTTACTAAATTCACATTTACAGTTTTTTTTTTAAATTTCAGTTTTATGTTTTTTTTGTTCTATTTGTTAATATGGAAACATGGATTTTTTTACAATTTGTGTTTTTTACATGTCATGCAATTATTCTTATGCTAGTCTTATAGGTTACTGTACAACATGATCACTACCCCACTGGATTTTTTTTTCATATTGTTGTTTACACATATGCCAATTTTCCAATTCCCCATTTTCAGTTTTTTTTAAATATTAGATTTAAGTTTTTCAATTTCATAATATGGAAACATGGATTTTGCATTTTGTTGTTTACACTTTTATCAATTTTACAATTTCCCATTTACAGTTCTTAAAATGTCAGTTTAAAGTTTTTCAATTTCATGATATAGAAACATGGATTTTCCAATTTGTTGTTTTCACATTTATCAATTTACCAAATTACCATTAACAGTTTTTACAATTTCAGTTTAATGTTGTTTTTTTCTATTTGTCAATATGGAAACAAGGATTTTTTTCCAATTTGTGTTTTACATGTTCATTTTGCATTAGGAGTGGAGAAAGGTGGGTAGTAATTAAAAATGTGCAAGCAGTGCCCATTGTTGACAGGTCATTGTTGACTTGTCCTTTTCATACACCAGACAAGTGAGTTCATGTTTAGCATGCATTACTAAAAATGTAATACCATGCAAGTGTTTAACATTTTTGCAAATTAGCTTATGTATTAGTTTATGTGTGGGGGTCTTATGTTGAGCATTTTGTATTGACTTATTTGACAAGTTATTTTTGTCAATGCATTTAGTGGATTTTTCTCTTGGTCTTGGAAAGTATATCAGTCCATTTTATCACAACATAATGCTTACTGCCATGTTTGTAAGCAACAACAACACAATAAACTTTAAAAAAAAAACACTTAAGTACTCTAAGGTGCCTAAGATAACTAAAGTGCCTAGTCAAGAACATTATTTTTTTTTTGCAAAAAAAAAAGGTGAATGGGGAAAGTAGACTATATGTTTAAACTAAGAAAAATCATATAAAGTCATATGTTAGCTCTAACATCTACGTTTATTCCATTCTTAGTCGAAAAATATTATATATTTTTTTAAATATTTCTAAAAAATATTTGGAAAGTAGGCTATATTTTGAAAACTACTCATCCTATAAAGTCATATATAGACTCAAACCAATGGGTTTTATATCCTTAATCGTTAGAACAAAATATGGAATTATTGACATTTTTTTCCAAAAATGATCATTTTGAAAAAGGGGTATATATTGGAAGCTAGGAATTTTACAAAAAAGTGTGTTTGACATAAATGACAGGTATTTACCACTTCTACCCACAAGCCAAGTCCCAGATCTCTGGGACAACATCCAAAAATGTTTTTATTGTGAAGAAGGCGATATTTTCAAAACGTATAATTCTAAAAAGTCATATATAGACTCAAACAAATGTTCTTTAAGTTATTTAACGTTAAAACAAAACTTAACATTTTTTTCATTTTTTCTAAAAAAGTCCAATTTTCAAAATTGTCTATGGTGGCTTATGTTGGTGGCTTATGGTGGTGGCTTATGGTGGCTTATGGTGGTGGCTTATGGTGGTGGTTTTATGGTGGCTTATAGTGGCTTATGGTGGTGGCTTATGGTGGCTTATAATGGTGGCTTATGGTGGTGGCTTATGGTGGCTTATGGTGGCTTATGGTGGTGGTTTATGATGGTGGCTTATGGTGGTGGTTTATGATGGTGGCTTATGGTGGTGGCCTATGGTGGCTTATGGTGGTGGCTTATAGTGGTGGTATATGTTGGTGACTTATTTTTGGTGGTTTACGTTAATACCTTATTTGTAATGGCTTATTTGACAAGTTATTTTTGTCAATGTATTTAGAGGATTTTTCTCTTGGTCTTGGAAAGTATTTCAACCCTTTTTTGTTATGGTAGCATAATGCTTACCGCCATGTTTGTAAGCAAAAACAACACACTAAAATTCCAAGAATCCAAAGTACTCTAAGGTTAATGATTGTCTCTCAACTCCTTTCAACGACTAGTCAAAAACATTATATATATTTTTAAAAATTTTCAAAAAAAGGTAAATTGGGGAAGTAGGCTATATGTTTAAACTAAAAATCATATCAAATCATATGCTAACTCTAACACCTACGTCTATCCCACTCTCATTCAAAAAATATAATATTCTTCAAAATTTTTCCAAAACAATATTTGGAAAGTAGGCCATATTTTGAAAACTAATCATCCTATAAAGTCATATATAGACTCAAACCAATGGCTTTTATATCCTTAATCGTAAGAACAAAATATGGAATTTTTGACATTTTTTTCAAAAATGTTCATTTTAAAACGGGGGTATATTTTAGAAACTAGGAATTTTACAAAAAAGTTTGTTTAACGTAAATGACAGGTATTTACCCCCACTATCCACAAACCAAGTCTCAAGTCTCTGGGACAAAATCCAAAAAAGTTCAATTTGGAAAGTATGCGATATTTTGAAAACTAATCATCCTAAAAAGTCATATATAGACTCAAACCAATGGCTTTTTATGTCCTTAATTGGTAGAACAAAACTTTACATTTTTTTCAGTTTTTCCAAAAAAGTCCAATTTTCAAAATTGTCTATATTTTGGGAACTAAGAATTTCACAAAAAGGTTTGTTTAACGTAAATGAAAGGTCTTTATCCCCTCTACCCCAAAAATAAATTTCAGGTGCCTAGGACAAAAACTGTGCAGTAGTGTGTTTGTGAGAGTTCCGCAGCCACCTCCACCTTCCCACCTCCAAGATGGCGGCCGTAGCTTAACTTAACCTAGCCTAACCTAACAAGATGGCGGCCGTAGCTTAACTTAACCTAGCCTAACCTAACAAAATGGCGGCTGTAGCTTAACTTAACCTAGCCTAACCTAACCTAACCTACGAGGTGTGATCAAAAAGTTCCAAAAATTTGGCTGCAACTTAACCAAACCTAGCCTAACCTAACCTAACCTAACCTACAATGTGTGATCAAAAAGTTCAAAAATGGCGGCCGTAGCTTCACTGAACCTAACCTAACTTAACCTAAACCTACGAGGTGTGATCAAAATTTTTTCAAAATAGTGGTCATAGCTTAACTGAACCTTGCCTAACCTAACCTAACCTAAACCTACGAAGTGAGGTCATAAAGTTCCAAGATGGAGGCCGTAGCCTAACCTAACCTAACCTAACCTACGAGGTGTGATCAAAAAGTTCCAAAAATGGCTGCCGTAGCTTAACTTAACCTTTGAGTCATTTTTTTAACGGGTCCCGGAGGACGGGTCCTTGTTGACGGGTCCCTGTGGCGGGTCCTTTGGACTAATCCCTATGGACTGGCCCTTGCATTTTATCCAAATTATGTCAAAGGGGACCTGCCACAGGGACCCGTCAACAAGGACTCGTCCTCCGGGACCCGTTAAAAAAATGACTCAAAGGTTAAGTTAAGCTACGGCAGCCATTTTTGGAACTTTTTGATCACACCTCGTAGGTTAGGTTAGGTTAGGTTAGGCTACGGCCTCCATCTTGGAACTTTATGACCTCACTTCGTAGGTTTAGGTTAGGTTAGGTTAGGCAAGGTTCAGTTAAGCTATGACCACTATTTTGAAAAATTTTTGATCACACCTCGTAGGTTTAGGTTAAGTTAGGTTAGGTTCAGTGAAGCTACGGCCGCCATTTTTGAACTTTTTGATCACACTTTGTAGGTTAGGTTAGGTTAGGCTAGGTTTGGTTAAGTTGCAGCCAAATTTTTGGAACTTTTTGATCACACCTCGTAGGTTAGGTTAGGTTAGGCTAGGTTAAGTTAAGCTACAGCCGCCATTTTGTTAGGTTAGGCTAGGTTAAGTTAAGCTACGGCCGCCATCTTGTTAGGTTAGGCTAGGTTAAGTTAAGCTACGGCCGCCATCTTGGAAGTGGGAAGGTGGAGGTGGCTGCGGAACTCTCACAAACACACTACTGCACAGTTTTTGTCCTAGGCACCTGAAATTTATTTTTGGGGTAGAGGGGATAAAGACCTTTCATTTACGTTAAACAAACCTTTTTGTGAAATTCTTAGTTCCCAAAATATAGACAATTTTGAAAATTGGACTTTTTTGGAAAAACTGAAAAAAATGTAAAGTTTTGTTCTACCAATTAAGGACATAAAAATCCATTGGTTTGAGTCTATATATGACTTTTTAGGATGATTAGTTTTCAAAATATCGCATACTTTCCAAATTGAACGTTTTTGGATTTTGTCCCAGAGACTTGAGACTAGGTTTGTGGATAGTGGGGGTAAATACCTGTCATTTACGTTAAACAAACTTTTTTGTAAAATTCCTAGTTTCTAAAATATACCCCCGTTTTAAAATGAACATTTTTGAAAAAAATGTCAAAAATTCCATATTTTGTTCTTACTATTAAGGATATAAAAGCCATTGGTTTGAGTCTATATATGACTTTATAGGATGATTAGTTTTCAAAATATGGCCTACTTTCCAAATATTGTTTTGGAAAAATTTTGAAGAATATTATATTTTTTGAATGAGAGTGGGATAGACGTAGGTGTTAGAGTTAGCATATGATTTGATATGATTTTTAGTTTAAACATATAGCCTACTTCCCCAATTTACCTTTTTTTGAAAATTTTTAAAAATATATATAATGTTTTTGACTAGTCGTTGAAAGGAGTTGAGAGACAATCATTAACCTTAGAGTACTTTGGATTCTTGGAATTTTAGTGTGTTGTTTTTGCTTACAAACATGGCGGTAAGCATTATGCTACCATAACAAAAAAGGGTTGAAATACTTTCCAAGATCAAGAGAAAAATCCTCTAAATACATTGACAAAAATAACTTGTCAAATAAGCCATTACAAATAAGGTATTAACGTAAACCACCAAAAATAAGTCACCAACATATACCACCACTATAAGCCACCACCATAAGCCACCATAGGCCACCACCATAAGCCACCATCATAAACCACCACCATAAGCCACCATCATAAACCACCACCATAAGCCACCATAAGCCACCATAAGCCACCACCATAAGCCACCATTATAAGCCACCATAAGCCACCACCATAAGCCACTATAAGCCACCATAAAACCACCACCATAAGCCACCACCATAAGCCACCATAAGCCACCACCATAAGCCACCAACATAAGCCACCATAGACAATTTTGAAAATTGGACTTTTTTAGAAAAAATGAAAAAAATGTTAAGTTTTGTTTTAACGTTAAATAACTTAATGAACATTTGTTTGAGTCTATATATGACTTTTTAGAATGATACGTTTTGAAAATATCGCCTTCTTCACAATAAAAACATTTTTGGATGTTGTCCCAGAGATCTGGGACTTGGCTTGTGGGTAGAAGTGGTAAATACCTGTCATTTATGTCAAACACACTTTTTTGTAAAATTCCTAGCTTCCAATATATACCCCTTTTTCAAAATGATCATTTTTGGAAAAAAATGTCAATAATTCCATATTTTGTTCTAACGATTAAGGATATAAAACCCATTGGTTTGAGTCTATATATGACTTTATAGGATGAGTAGTTTTCAAAATATAGCCTACTTTCCAAATATTTTTTAGAAATATTTAAAAAAATATATAATATTTTTCGACTAAGAATGGAATAAACGTAGATGTTAGAGCTAACATATGACTTTATATGATTTTTTTTTAGTTTAAACATATAGTCTACTTTCCCCATTCACCTTTTTTTTTGCAAAAAAAAAATAATGTTCTTGACTAGGCACTTTAGTTATCTTAGGCACCTTAGAGTACTTTAGTGGTTTTTTTTTAAGTTTAGTGTGTTGTTGTTGCTTACAAACATGGCAGTAAGCATTATGTTGTGATAAAATGGACTGATATACTTTCCAAGACCAAGAGAAAAATCCACTAAATGCATTGACAAAAATAACTTGTCAAATAAGTCAATACAAAATGCTCAACATAAGACCCCCACACATAAACTAATACATAAGCTAATTTGCAAAAATGTTAAACACTTGCATGGTATTACATTTTTAGTAATGCATGCTAAACATGAACTCACTTGTCTGGTGTATGAAAAGGACAAGTCAACAATGACCTGTCAACAATGGGCACTGCTTGCACATTTTTAATTACTACCCACCTTTCTCCACTCCTAATGCAAAATGAACATGTAAAACACAAATTGGAAAAAAATCCTTGTTTCCATATTGACAAATAGAAAAAAACAACATTAAACTGAAATTGTAAAAACTGTTAATGGTAATTTGGTAAATTGATAAATGTGAAAACAACAAATTGGAAAATCCATGTTTCTATATCATGAAATTGAAAAACTTTAAACTGACATTTTAAGAACTGTAAATGGGAAATTGTAAAATTGATAAAAGTGTAAACAACAAAATGCAAAATCCATGTTTCCATATTATGAAATTGAAAAACTAAAATCTAATATTAAAAAAAACTGAAAATGGGGAATTGGAAAATTGGCATATGTGTAAACAACAATATGAAAAAAAATCCAGTGGGGTAGTGATCATGTTGTACAGTAACCTATAAGACTAGCATAAGAATAATTGCATGACATGTAAAAAACACAAATTGTAAAAAAATCCATGTTTCCATATTAACAAATAGAACAAAAACAAACATAAAACTGAAATTAAAAAAAAACTGTAAATGTGAATTTAGTAAATTGACAAATTTGAAAACAACAAATTGGAAAATCCATGTTTCAATATCATGAAATTGAAAAAACTTTAAACTGACATTAAAAAACTGAAAATGGGAAATTGGAAAATTGACATATGTATAAACAACAAAATGAAAAAAAAAAAATCCTTTTGGGTAGTGAACATGTTGTACAGTAATCTGTAAGACTAGCATAAGGATAGTTGCATGTACCTTATATGCTTTGGGTATGTGCATTAGCCTTTGGATTAGCTTAAGTTAGGTTTGGTAAAGTTAGGTTTAATGAGGTTAGGTATGTGACCTTGTTGTTTACTCTTTTAGGAAAATGTAAAAAAGTAAAATCTAAAAATAAAATAAAAATCTTAAATTTAAAATGTAAAATCTAAAATCTTTAAATGAGGTTTCTGCTGGTTATGACAACACGTTTATGATTTAGTCAATGTTGATGTGTGGTATCCAAAGACTGCTGACTTTGCATGATCATCACCCATTGTCTTAATCAACACATGGGGTTTCAAATTACTGCAGCGTCAGTCATAGCAACAGCAGTGTGCGCTCTCTGGTATGTCAGCAACATGACACCGGAAGGAACACCTGTGTAATATCCAATAACTGCTAACTTTGCATGATCATCATTCATTGTCTTAATGAACACTTGCGGTTTTCAAATTACTGCAGCGTAGTCATAGCAACAGATCTGCGCGCTCTCTGTCATGTCTGTAATATTACACAGGAAATAACAAGACGTCTTACTGTACATACCATCTCCTCAGTTTTAACATCTTAAGAACAAGTATTATTCTCTTTCAACTACAAATGACTCGTTAGAACACATCCATCCACCAAGTTAGATCCCTTGACCTGCTCTCAAATGGCATGTGCCTCGTGTACTAGGGTGTGTGCATTAGCCCTAACCTAACGTTACGTACGAACTAAACAGAATGTGACTTGTTAGCTCTTATTGTGCACGTGCACAGGTGAACACTTGTGTGTTAGGTCATATTACACATGAACTTGCATTTTCTCACGTAAGTGCATTTCTCTGTTCCACAAGATACAAATTTGATTGCTGGATTGTATCCTGCACTGTTTATGCGATATAGCTTTGCCAGGTAGTTCTCTACTTATAGCAATTTTACCACTGCTCTACCTAAGCCTTTTGCTCTTTTGGCTTTCTTACAGTCGAGTGTGTGATAGACAGCATTAACTGTATATCAAACCCAGTTCACCTTTTGTATTTGTAATCCAAGTAATAATTTGAAAAGTCACAAATGTAATCAGTTTTAAACCTTATCTCTGTTTTTGTTTTGTTTAATATGTTTATGACATGCATATTAACCTGAAATCGAACCCTCTGGTGAAAAGGCTAACAGCTTAACCACTGCACCACCATGCCCTTGTTTCTTAGTTCAACTCGTTCTAGGCCTCAGACCTGGAAATCGAGTTAAGACTACTAATACAAGAGCTAAAAGTGCTTACCACTGCAACACAAAAAATAAATAAATGGGTAGATGGTAACATTAGACAACCGGAAATGATTATATTTCTGTTAGCAATGCATTTCGTCATCAGCCTACTGTCTGAGCACTGACAGCAACACAGTTTAGTTTAGAACAAGCGAGTGTGTGTGTGTATTGATTATTAGCCTCAAGTATTTAAAGCTTGTTGTGTGTAGCGATCATTTTGTGTCGGTAACCACTGAGCATTTTTGTGTTTTAGCTATCCTCTTTAACCAATCAAATAAAGATAGTCTACTCTTAATTCTTGATAAATCAGAGTTTGCGTACACTGTTTCTCATTTATTAACCCATACCTGCAACCTATACTCTCTCTATACTACAGTTTGATCTGAAAACAAGTTTCAATGGTAAAAGACTTGTCAGTCACAATACATGTAGCCTACACTAATTCTTTCTCTACCTAGCTATGTTTCATCACACATGGTAAACATCTAACATGTTCGTACCCGATTATTAGTTTATAAAATCTCAGGTCAATGACCTTGATGTATTGGGCACTTTTGGTAAATGCATTGGCCATGGGAAAGGGTTGACCATTCTAAGTCCTATGACACCTCACATGTTAATATTCAATTATTAGTTTATAAAATCTTAGGTCAATGACCTTGCTGTTTTGAATCTTTTGGGTAAATTCGTTGGTCATGGAAAAGGGTTGACCATCCTGAGTCCCATGACACCTCACTTGACCCTCTCTGATTATTAGTTAGTGAGATATTAACAAAAGTGTAGTTAGACCCTTTTAACAAAAATAATAATAGATTCAAAAACAAAATGTCACCTCAAGTCCAACGACCTCTAATACAAGTCCCATAGCCTTATTGGTTCATGAAATGTTAAAAAGCTAATTACCTATTAGTTTTGGATCTTTTGGTAATTTAAAAATAAATAACTCATTTATAAATCTGTATTCAAAAAGCCCGCCCTCTTACAAAAAAAAACCAAGTGCACATGCGTAAAAACAAAACAAAAACATAAATGTTAATTCATAGTAGCGATCGGCTCTTTGCTTGCGTATCATGTGGAACAACGTTTTAATTTCATTATAGCATTAGGGGTCATGACCCAGTCAAAAGGAACCGGTCTAAAGGGATTAGTAAAAAAGGACCCGTCAACAAGGACCCGTCCACAGGGGGGGGGGGGGGCCGTCAACAAGGACCCGTCAACAATGACCCGTCAACAATGACCCGTCCACAGGGTCCCGTCCACAGGGACTCGTCCACAGGGACCCATTCACAGGGGCCTGCGTGTGTGTGCAGGTGAACATACGATTACATCAGCAAACCATCTCATCTAGTTTCAAATTTAGCCACTACGGCGCGTGCAATACACAGGAAGTGCGTGGGAACATACGATTACGTCAGCGAAAACATGAACTCACTTGTCTGTTGTATGACTATCAGTTTAGTAGTGGCATCATGCAGCGAAAGACGTTTACTTACACACAATCAATCATTTATGGTAAGCTTTGTTTTCTTATCATTATGGAAATCTCCTTATTAGAATAAAATGTTATAGTGGTTCTGGTCACATATAGCTAAACTGTAATAGATATGATTTTTTTTTGTTTCTTTATAGGCTACTACAATAAATATTCACAATGCTATGGGGGGGGGGGGGGGGGGCAGAACTGTTGATTAGAGAGAGAAAAAAAGCTCACTGAATTACCAATGCATACTCTTTTCCGTATCATTAACATTCAAAAAGTGGATACAATGTATAGTGAACGTGTACTACTGTATGTGTTAGTGAACATTTTCAGACATTCCTTTCTACACGTTTTAATGATAGGTCAGAAAGTGTGCTCGAGGATCTAAATCGTGGTGGACATTCTCTATATCTAATTTATGAGGGTAATAAAAACAATAAATGTATTGTACATTCTGACTTTGAAGTTAGGTTAGGTTAGGTTGGGTAAGGTGGGATTTGGTTAGGTTAGGTTAGGTTAGGTGAAGTTGGGTTAGGCAGATTGGCTGCGGTATAAATCAAAAAGTAAGCTCCTGTCAGTTTTGCTTCACAAGGTTGAGTGTACCCCATTCCAACCCTCAGCCTAGAATTATATTTCTTGACAGAGCCAGGGCTCGAACCCGAGCCTCCACAGTAACAGCTAAAAATACTGGCCACTACACCATAAAGTGGCGCAATATAAGGCTGGTCTTGATTGTACATACTCAATCAATAATTACCTAATAATAATAATAATAAATATTCCATTTAGCAACTACATAGCCGACCTCTCCCTGGGTTCATTTACATGCCTACATCGTATGACATGCGTGTCTTAATTTTTGCCAATTTTCAAAAATCACTTACCACGACCAAGAGCGAACCTGCAAGCTTGGGGGTTGGTAGTCCGACACAATAACCACTCACCCACCGTGGCAAGCTATCAATCAATAATTACCTAATAAAATTAATAATAATAATAATAATAATAATAATAAAAACAATAAATATTCCATTTAACGACTACACGGTCGAACTCCCCCTGTGACAGCGTGGCAGCCATTTTGCCCATTAGCCCCTGTGCCAGCTCTGAATGACCTCTCCATAAGAATAACATAGGGCTGGTTGCGCGCGGCGGCCATCTTGCCCATTAGCCCCTGTGCCAGCTTCGGCTTATATTCCCTACTCCTGTCTTTCTCGTTAGCCGTGCGCGATTACAAATTAGCTGTGTAATAGTTATATTAAATATGTTTCTCCCAGTGATACGTTTAGAGCAACGAAGTTTAAATTATTGTAAGTAGTCGGTGTTAATAATCTGAATACCTACGTTGTTTGGAGTGTTTGCTGATGAAATTACAAAATTCTGGGGTAAATTATTTGAACGCCCCTCCTCAAATCCAGTTGCCAATTTGCACTTCGAATTGGAAGAAATTAGGAGGTGATAGAGACAAAGAGTTATAACCATACCCATACATTTAGGAGAAAGTAGGCTATATGTTCTTTCCTGAACATCTTGTTTTTGAGATGCACAAATCACAAGACTAGATCGTTTTCGCCGCCGCACATTTATTTTAGATCGCAGGGAAGAGCTTGTTTTTATTTCTTTGTTGCTGACAGGCAGATATTCATGAATGAATAATATGTGAATTGTGTGTTCTCAATCAGTGTATGTGTTGTGTACGTATTCCTTGAATCTTTTACGTGGAACATGAGGGCTGTGTGCAATGAATTTTAGCTAGCATAACCAAGGACGTCCTGAGACCTGATCTAGTGCTCACACTACGTTCATGTTGCCTCGCATGTGATCGCCTGTCCATCCCAGGTAGACAGACGGGCACAGTATTCACTACGTTACAGTTACCGTTACTTCCCAAAATAATAACTAAGTCACTATGTTACTGTTACCTACCTTTAATTTTTTATTTATTCTCTTTTCTCTTTGCCTCTTTTTTTAACCACCAAAATATTTACTCTTTCATGTAAATGGTTTTATTTATTTTGCCCTAGGTTTATTCTCCCCTTAGTTTGTCCCAGTATTAACTATAATTATACTTGTCTACCATGTTGCTATCTTACGACATTTCTTGGAACTTCTGCAACAATAGCTTCCATCATCCACCAACAGATGGCTTCTCATCCATTGCTTACAATTTCTTCTACTCAACGCGCATTGTATAATGTTTTAATATAAATATATTTTGTTTCTGTTCCCTGCCCTGTCCTGCCCCACCCCTCCTTCTAGTTATTTCCTTGGGAAAGTTTATATGGAGCTCGCACACTTGTGAGCCTCCCTCTTCGTTCTGAGTTCACCGAGTAGCCAGTGAAGCACCTGCCCGCTTCGGAGTCCGAAAATCATGCAGGAGTGCACCTGACCGTTGTCTGCAGGCTTCGTCAGACACATTTTCTTGCCACGAGGCTTTAATTCTTTGAAGGCAACAATTTGTATGTTTTCACAGTTCTACGCCAATTATCATCAAAAGTAAAGTAACAATACCTTTTATGTGCTTCCTTTCACTATATTTGAAGGAGCAACTTTCTGCAAGCTTTTAACTCCTGCTGGCAGGAGTGATATTTACTCAAGTATTTACCGGTGTTTTTAAGTGTAGTCCACTGTGGGATTTTACTCCCTTGCTTCACTGTGATATTTCTTATTGCTATTCGTAGTTCACCGTCGGTTTTAACTCTCTTACTTCACTGTGATATTTCTTATGGCTATTCGTTGTCCAGCGTGGGATTTAACTCTCTTGGTTCACTGTGATATTTCTTATGGCTATTCGTAGGCCACCATGGGATTTAACACTCTTGCTTCACTGTGATTTTCCTAATGGCCATTCGTTGTCCACCGTGGGATTTAACTCTCTTGGTACACTGTGATATTTCTTATGGCTATTCGTAGGCCACCGTTGGATTTAACACTCTTGCTTCACTGTGATATTCCTAATGGCCATTCGTTGTCCACCGTGGGATTTAACTCTCTTTCTTCACTGTGATATTTCTCATGGCTATTCAGTGTCCACCGTGGGATTTAACTCTCTTCCTCACCGTGATATTTCTTATGGCTATTCGTAATTCACCGTGGGAATTAACTCTCTTGATTCACTGTGATATTTCCTATGGCTATTCGTTGTCCACCGTGGGATTAACTCTCTCGCTTCACCGTGATATTTCTTATGGCTATTCGTAGTTCACCATGGGATTTAACTCTCTTGCTTCACCGTGATATTTCTTATGGCTATTCAGTGTCCACCGTGGGATTAACTCTCTCGCTTCACCGTGATATTTCTTATGGCTATTCGTAGTTCACCATGGGATTTAACTCTCTTGCTTCACCGTGATATTTCTTATGGCTATTCGTAGTTCACCATGGGATTTAACTCTCTTGCTTCACCGTGATATTTCTTATGGCTATTCAGTGTCCACCGTGGGATTAACTCTCTCGCTTCACCGTGATATTTCTTATGGCTATTCGTAGTTCACCATGGGATTTAACTCTCTTGCTTCACCGTGATATTTCTTATGGCTATTCGTAGTTCACCATGGGATTTAACTCTCTTGCTTCACCGTGATATTTCTTATGGCTATTCAGTGTCCACCGTGGGATTAACTCTCTCGCTTCACCGTGATATTTCTTATGGCTATTCGTTGTCCACCGTGGGATTAACTCTCTCGCTTCACCGTGATATTTCTTATGGCTATTCGTAGTTCACCATGGGATTTAACTCTCTTGCTTCACCGTGATATTTCTCATGGCTATTCATAGCCCACCGTGGGATTTAACTCTCTTGCTTCACCGTGATATTTCTTATGGCTATTCGTAATTCACCGTGGGAATTAACTCTCTTGATTCACTGTGATATTTCTTATGGCTATTCGTTGTCCACCGTGGGATTAACTCTCTCGCTTCACCGTGATATTTCTTATGGCTATTCGTAGTTCACCATGGGATTTAACTCTCTTGCTTCACCGTGATATTTCTTATGGCTATTCATAGCCCACCGTGGGATTTTGTTATTTTTCTTTACAAATTTATAAATTCTCGTCTTGGGATTATACCCTGTTTTTAAATTCTTGAAAAACTTCTCCCTGTTTCAAAGTGATATGTTCAACCAAACAAACTTTTAAGAAGAAGAAAAAGACGCTATCAGCGCCAACTAATCCTTCCCTCCAAAATTACCCCATTAAATTCACATTGCTCCAAGTTCTCCAAACATTAACATTCTGTGCTTAACATCTGACTGTACTTAATTTGCACTTTTCACATACTTCCTTCTTAAATATTTTTAGTATGGTCACTTGAAAACAATTAATTAACCAGATATCTATTTTTGTAAACTTGAAACTCCTTTTTATAGGGTTTCCACTTCTTTGTAATGTAAAGTCTATTGTAATTCTGCATAAACTTTTCTTTCAGTTGCATTTGCCTGAACTACTTTATATATATTATATTTGTACTTGATGTATGTTGGCGCTTTCACCTTCTGTTATCATTTTATATTCAAGCTTTAATATTCACAATATATCTTAACTTTCTTTGTTAAACTTGTGAAACTCATTCTTGTTTTGTAGTCTAGCTTTTGTGTACTGGACACAGCAGAACTAGAACTAATATCTTATTTGTTTACAAAGTTGACTCTCAAATTTATCTTAAAAAGCAAAAATTGTTATAAGCTTAGTGTGGTTTGACCCATGGTGTAACTACAATGGCGAGGTGGATCGCTCCCTCTCTCTTGTGCGGATGACGTCACAACGGGGGCATTGCGTTCGGTGACACAGCACGAAGTACATGCATTTGACACGGCTCTGGTCTTAAGTTGAAGGCGTAATTAATAAATAAAATGTATTATAACACTCAACATACTTTTATTGTAAACTCTGATAATAATGTTGGTAATTATGAATGCGCCGTACCTCTAAATAATATTAATAGTCCAATAACGAGATCAACTATTTTCTTACATTTTGCGATTCAATTTTCTCTGTGAATTGCCGAAACTTATTTTTCTGTTTAAGCCAAGCAACCTAATATATGTTCGGGTTCGAGCTAAACAGTGAATAATCTCATATGCAATATTAATATGAGGCAATTTTTACAAGGTCCTTCTGGTCACTTCATTGAATATAAACATATCATTTGATAGCGAAATGTCATGAAATTTATGAAACTCAGCGTCCATTGTTGTTTCAACTTCCATAGGCTATGCTCATTAGAGGGATACAAACGATTTCCCCTTGAAATAAACTGGAACCGATCTGGGCCTTCATTACTGGGTTAATGTTCTTGAGATACAAAGCACACGGGACTACATGACCGCGTTGTCGCAGCGCTAAACTGAGAAACCAACCAATGTTCTTGAGGTAATGTTCGCAATTTTTTGTACTTATCCCTGAATCTATGTGCTACATATCCTGTACTGTATTTTAAACCTTCATGGTTCATTTCATCTTTAAAATCTGAGACATAAAATTCATCCAACAATTCATTCTGATGATCGGTCATTTTAAACAAACTCATATTCATTTCCACAGTTTCGTAATTTGATTCAATAAATAAACTGGAAACTAGGCTAGTTTTTCTTAGTCAGGAGCATTCACGATATCAGGAATATGTTTGACAACATTCACTAACGCAGTCTGCGAGAAACAGGTAGGCCTAGCGGTTTCTGTTTCCATTGGTTTAATCAGACACCTTTCACAATATCCTCCTCTGTATTTATATTTAAAATAAACACTGAAGCAGAGGGCTTGTCCAAAATGTACCATCTCTATCAACAGTTTATTTAATATCCAGAGGATATGGGTGATCATTGGAGCCTCCCATTCCTCTAATATATTGAGAAGGTTCTCCAAAATATCTTGATTTAGACGATAAGTTATTATGTACTGACTTGGTACATCGGCTTCAAGCATCTAAAAAGGTTAACTAGATACGTGTTGCTGAGTAGAATTCCTTTTCGAAATGGGAGTAAGGCTTTATGTCGGTCAACTCTCATGGACGTTATCAACTCATTGACATTATTTAGCAAACTGATTTGCTTGTCTAAATCAGTATCAAATGCATTTCCTTCAGAATTATGATGATGATGAAAATAATTGTTGTTTTAAGGGGTCTAACATCTAAGTTATCGGCCCCTAATGGTTTGGGTGATAGTGAACGATGAGATGAGAATGAAAACTATAACTAATACTAACTACAGACTTACATACTGAAAGAAGAAATTGTAAACAAATAAAGGATAAGGCAAATAAAGGACAGGAAGAAAAGAAATGCCCTCAACCCTCGAATAATGAGGATTGAGAGACTTGGAAGGAAGGAGAGCCATGAAAGGCGAAGAGGAAAGAGGAGAGGGCCCATCCCAAAGTCAGTGGTAAAAGGGGACAAAACGGACCCAGCTCAGGAATCCCTCGGGATCACCAACTCCCGAACTCACCAGTCGTGAGCCCTTGAGGGTGTAGTAATATCCAGGATGCACCTGAAGTGGTGGGGCTACACACACCCTGCCTCCTTGCGGGTCTTGAGCAGAAGGCAGGAGATAACATGAAAAGAAAAAGATGGCTGACCCCTCGCAGAAGGAGGGTATCAGGAAAGATGAGACAAGGGCCAATGAAGGCGGAAAAGGAAGAGACTCCCTAGGCCTCGGATACCCTAATACCGTCGGGGTCGGAAGAGAACAAGAGTTGACCAAGAGAGGTCGACAGGAAAGAAGACGGAGAGGAGCCCGGCACAAGTAAGTGGAAGCAATGCCGGACTCAGCTGGGGTCCCGTGGTCACCAACCCACGTCCCACTGGTTGTGATCCCCTGAGAGCTTTCAGAATGACTCCCAAATTTGTTTTTAGCATTAAGTAAGCCAAACCAGTCATTTATTAATTTTATACATCTAGCAGCTTCTTCTCAGTCAATGTTTTTCATCAAACCTTTCCCTCCACACCATTCAAGAGCCTTTGATACCTGGTTTGAAAGTACTTGAGCTGCAGGCCGAAATTTTTGTCTCTCTGGTCCCTTTAAGTCTAAATGATATCTGCTAATTTTGTGCACAATAGTGAGTTCAGAAGAAGACATAGAAATTAGTAGTTCCAAAACATTCCTTGCTCACCTTTTTCCCAAATAATAAATGAGGAATGTTTCCAAACACAAACACCTTTAAGGAACCGTTGCTTGGATGATTGAAGACACATTCCTTATTATGCCGTTGACAGAGATTGAAATACAATACTTTCACTAGCAACGTACACACCTGTCAACATTAACATCATTATTTCAATCGACTGCAGATTCACGCGCCTGACTCCCGCCTTTAGCCACAAGTCACGGCTGCTCCCGTTGTGACGTCATCCGCACGAGAGAGAGGGAGCGATCCGCCTCACCATTGTAGTTACATCATGGTTTGACCACTACATTTGGTCATCGTATTCTCTTGGCAAACTGTCTAAATAATTAACTAGCCCTGTTTGACCACCACTTTCAAAGTTTAAATAATTTAAAGCATATTTTGAGTGCACTATTTACATTCTAACTAAGTTTCAATTCCTTTGTAGTAACTTGCAATATTATTATTGCTGCCACGGGTGGTTTCTTAATCTTAAAACAATTACTTAGTTTTTATCATATTATTTTTGTTAAACTTGTCCATTCTTTTACCATCAAATTTACTTGAGTCTCTCCAATGTGTTCATCATATTGACCTTTTTCTATCTGCTCTCCCACGCCTATCTTTGCATACTTTTGCCTTTCATCTTCCCTATTGTAGTAGTTGCGCTTACACAATTACTCTACCATGTTAATATAATAATATCGTATGGCCTAGGGTGCAAGCTTTGTTATTTGACACCCAAAGGGCAGCTTGCATGTCACATTTTGTTGTTCCTTGAAGCACTATCAAAGTCAAGGAGGTTAGATATCTAAGATCCTTGACACTATAGCGCTTTCTAGTAGAGAAATGAGAAACTTAGTGTTGGCGGAAAATCCCGAGATTAATTTTTCCATTATGAACACGGCCTATTGAATTCAAATGGGTTCTTTAACATGCAACATCGTATGGCATGCGTATCGTGATTTTTTCCGCCTTTCAAAAGTCACTTACCACGTCCAGGGGCGAATCTGCAAGCTTGGGGTTAAGTTAGTAATCCGACATGATAACCACTCACCCACCGTTGCATGCATGTTAATATGATAGGGCGTGATATAGGTCATTCTGTATGCGACGAGGATCCTGCCTGTGCTATTTTCAGAATACAATATGTTTTTACCGGATTTACCAGTATTATCATTTCAAGATGTTCAGTAGTGTAGCTACGTGTGAATGTCTATCGTTGGTATCGACTTCACTACGGTGTATAACCCCCACCACCCCGAATCTAATATGAAGTTTATTGAGATTGATTAAATGTTATACATTTTATATTAACTTATGCCAATAGGGCAGGAGTAGTTACAATAGCCAGCTCTAGTGGGTTCGACCATTACAAAGTTATGCCATTATAACTGGGAGGACCGTAAGGCTCGCATAGTTCCTACCAAGAAGTGCACAAACTAATGGGTTTATTAAAGTGTTTCTATGTGATCTAAAAAGGATAAGAAGAAGAACAATACGTTAAGTCAAACGATAAAAGTAGGATATCAAGGCCGAAGCTGGTGCAGGGGCTAATGCGCAAGATGGCCGCCGCGCGCAACTGTCCTATGTTATTCTTATGGAGGGGTCAGTCATAGCTGGGGCAGGGGCTAATGCGCAAGATGGCCGCTACGCCCCGAGACCGTGAATGACGACACAGGGAGAGGTCGGCCGTGTAGTTGCTAATTGGAATATTTATTACTATTATTATTATTATTATTATTATTAAGCCTCCGTGGCTTAGGCGGCAGCACGCCGGCCTCTCACCGCTGGGTCCGTGGTTCAAATCCCGGTCATTCCATGTGAGATCTGTGCTGGACGAAACGGAGGCCGACAGGTTTTTCTCCGGGTACTCCGGTTTTCCCTGTCAAAATTTCATTCCAGCAACACTTTCCACTATCATTTCATTTCATCTGTCATTCATTTAATCATTGCCCTAGAGGAGTGCGTCAGGCCTCGGCAGCCGGCACAGTTCATATCCACGCCGCTAGATGGGGGCTTCATTCATTCCATTCCTGACCCGGTCGGAGACTGGAAGCAGGCTGTGGATTTTCATTCATTATTATTATTATTATTATGATTATTATTATTATTATTATTATTATTAGGTAATTATTGATTGATCATGTACAATCAAGACCAGCCTTATATTTCCACTTTTGGTGTACTGGCTAGCATTTTAGCTGTTTCCCTAGAGGTCTGGGTTCGATTCCCGGCTCTGCCAAGAAATTTAATTCTGGGCTGAGGGCTGGAACGGGGTACACTCAGCCTTGTGAGGCAAAAGTGTAAAAAAGTGGGTATTGATACCTACCTCAGCCATTATTAAAGTAGTTTTTGTGGTTTCCCACTTAAACTCCAGGCAAATGCTAGGATATATCTTAACTGAAGGCCATGGTTGCCTCCTTTCCAATCCTTATCTGAATTACAAATACACACACTATTACAGCCATCACAATAACACAGGTTAACAGATTAATTCCACACTCAACCAAGTACGCGGGCAATATGACAATGATATCACGAAGCCTCTAAAAGAATCAACAACAAAATAAACCATTTCCAGGATGGTACTTTACGACAGGCCACGGCTGCTTCCTTCCCAATCGCTACTTAAGTTACCAATACACACATTAATACAGCCATTACAATAACACAGGTTATAAAACAAATTCCACACTCAACTAAGTACGCGGGCAATATGACAATGATGTCACGAAGCCTCTAAAAGAATCAACAACAAAATAAAGCATTTCCAGGATGGTACTTTCTGACAGACAACGGTTGCTTCCTCCCCAATCCCTACTTTAGTTACCAATACACACATTAATGTAGCCATCACAGTGGTACAGGTTATCAGACAGATTTAACACAACTAAGTACGCGGGCAATATGACAATGATGTCACGAAGCCTCTAAAAGAATCAACAACAAAATAATCCACTTCCAGGATGGTACTTTCTGACAGGCCACGGTTGCTTCCTCCCCAACCCCCTCTTTAGTTACCAATACACACATTAATGTAGCCACCACAGTGGTACAGGTTATCAGACAGATTTAACACACTCAACCAAGTACGCGGGGCTATATGACAATGATGCCACGAAGCCCTTAAAGAATCAACGTCAACTAAAGTAATATTCATGATCAGCTAGTAATTTTGGCTGTCACCGCCTAGGCCTCGATTCAATTCATGGCTCTGCTAAGAAATTTAATTCTGGTCTAAGGACTGGAACGGTGTACACTCAGCCTTGTGAGAGAAGAGAACGGTTAGATTCCTACCTCAGACATTCTGGATGTATATTTCTGTGGTCTCCCACCTTTACTCCAGGCAAAAACCAAAACAAAATACGTGAACTCAACACACGAGGCTGATGACCAAGCTATTGTTAAAATTCACGCTGGTAAATTATTATAATATTCTTTACAAGAGAACAAGACCGACCTATTCGCTGCTTGCAGTCGGACAGAGGCTATGCTATGCACTACTCAGCAGAAATATGAATCTCTCTTGATAAAACAGACACACACACATCCCAGATGGCCACTGTAGCTCAAGGGTTCAATCTCTCAACTCTCTATTACATAAGTCCACGGTCGCTTTCTACAATATCCTACCTCGATCACAAGTACACGCACTAGTACGGACTAAACAATGACACAGGTTATCAGACAACACACACCCAAGACAGTATACAGGGCTACATGACCATAATGTCGCCAATCCTCTAAAAGAATTGACAACAACAACAACAATGACAGCAACTAATATTCATGAAACACTTCTTGGTGTAGTGGCTAGCATTCTTAGTAGTTACCTATGAAGTCAGGGTTCGAATGCGGGCTCTAATAACAATTTTAATTCTGGTCTGAGGGCTGCAACGGGGTACACTCAGCCTTATGAGACAAGAATGACAAGATGTGGGTTCGATTTTTACCTCATCCATTTTCGAAAACGTATTGCATATTTATTTATTTTACTTTTAGACCAGCCAAATGCAGGTATGGTTTGTAGCTTATAGCCAAGGCTTCCTCTTTACCCAATCCTGCAAATACATACCTTACTACAAACACTACGATAACACAGGTTATGGCAGCAATTTTAAATTTAAATAATTTAATCACACATACTTGTATTAGGATCCTGTCTATTATTTTTTACTATAGACCTTTCGTGCTTAACACTGATGACTGCCAATAAAGAGATAGGTTGGTAGGACAAATATTAAGACACCCAGGAATAGCAAACATAGTTATGGAAGGAAGGGTTGGAGTTAAGAACTGTAGGGTAGACGAAGGTTAGAATATGTTAAAAAGATTATTTTGGATGTAAGGAGTGATAGCTATATAGGGACGAAACGATTAGCTCAGGACAGGAAGGCTACGAGATCTGCATCAAACCAGTCAGAAGACTAAAGATTAAAACATCAATGTAGAATTGGTAAGACTTACCTCAGTAAAGTAATCCTTTGTTGATAATCTTCTTAAGATGTTTTCAAATTTCTAACAACACGCTACTCATGAAAGATATGCCTCTATTACATATTCAACTACAAGGGACGGACACTTAAGATGTTTACAAATTTTATAAACCCAACTCTATGAGCCTGATGACCATGAAGTTGCAAAGTTTTCCATACACTTTAAACAATATATCCCTACGTTTTAATCAAACGTGGCTGATGACCATGGTGTCTAAACCACCCATCGCGAATGATACACTCTCAAATACACGTGGCTGATGACCATGGTGTCTCCACTCACTAACGTGAAAGATACACTCTCAACTACACTGGGCTGATGACCATGCTGTCTCAACCACCTATCGTGAATGATACACTCTCATTAACACGGGTCTGATGACCAAGGTGTCTCAACACACTACCGTGAAAGATACACTCTCAACTACACGGGTCTGATGACCAAGGTGTCTCAACACTCTACCGTGAAAGGTACACTCTCAACTACATGGGTTGATGACCATGGTGTCTCAACCCACTTACGTGAAATATACACTCTCAACTACATGGGCTGATGACCATGGTGTCTCAACACACTACTGTGAAAGGTACACTCTCAACTACATGGGCTGATGACCAAGGTGTCTCAACACACTACCGTGAAAGGACCATGGTGGCTCAACCCACTTACGTGAAATATACACTCTCAACTACACTGGGCTGATGACTAAGGTGTCCTCAAGTTTTGTACACGCACTGTTAAATTACTATAATGTTCTTAACAAGAGAACGATACCTAACTGCTGGCAACCGGTGCAGTAGTCTGGGAGCGAGCTAGCAGCGATGCTGAGTCACTTGAAATCTAATACGTGTTGCGATAATGCATAGCTGTAACTTTATTGTCCATTTTTGAGGATTGTCTTGGTGTAGTGGATAGCATTCTTGGCTGTTACTGCGAGGGCCAGGTTCGATTTCTGGCTCTGCCAAGAAATTTAATTTTGGTCTACACTAGGCTTTGTAAGAAAAAACTGAGAAGAGGTTTTCCGTAGTTTTCCACTTGTACTTTAGGTGAATACCGGGATGATCCCTAATTTAAGTGTCCGCCTGCATTCTTTCCAATCCTCATTTAATTACAAATACACACACTACTGCAGTCATCACAATAACACATGCTATCACACAAATCCTATACACCACGATGTCTAAACCCCTCAAATGAAATGCATATGTACTTCGAATTGAGAGGTGAAAAGCTAAAGGAAGTAGGAGACTTTTTGCTACTTAGGAAGCAAAATAACTAGTGATGGACGAAGCAAAGAGGATATATTATGAATTGCAACCAATGTCCATAGCTGGGCATTTTGATTTAACGCCTGAGGTCTCCAAATAAGTTCAATTTCAGTTAGGTCCAACTTTGGTTACCAAATACTACTGTCGCTAACTCTAAGTGGCGAACGTTGGTTCATAATAGAGCGCTACTAATTAAACAAATATAGCCTATGAATTTTACTACACACTTTCAATTGCAGTGGTAGGTTCTTTTACGTGGAACAAATGTATGGCATGGGACCGCAGGCTTTACTCTCCCTCCGAAGGAATGCATACCAAAGGAATTAGCGCTTTTAGAAATCCGAAGACTTCGGCCGGGTTTGAACCCGTTATCTTGAGCAAAGCTATTAACTACACCACTGAAGCCGATACATTGACATAGGTAATCACGCATATTCCAGAAACATTACGTACATGGGTTTAAATAGTCACAATATCGGATAAGCCCTAAAGTGTGTCCCTCTGGCTAATTGGTTAGCATGGTAGACTTTGACCTTAAGGGATTTAGCTTTCACTCCTAGGATTTTAATTTGTTATGGAAATAGGAAACATAATTATGGAAAGAAAGGTTCAGGCTAAGTACTGCAGTGTAGTTCAAGGTTCGAATATGCTAAACAGATTGTCTTAGATGTAGCTTAAATTAGCATGCATGAGCAGAGATTAACTACCAACCTTGTGAAGAAAACTAAGACGTGATAAACTCATTTCTACCTCAGTAATATTGTTTCAAGGTTTTACCACTTTTATTTATGGCAAATGCGTGGATGATTCTTAACTTAAGGTTATGACTGCCTCCTTCTCAATCCTCACTTAAGTTAAAAAATATGTTCACCAATAACTATGCAGGAATCATTTATCTATTGGTTCTTTATTAATGGAGTCGTTGCTCATAATTTGACGCACAAGACTAGTTCATGTTATAACTACATAGGGTTACAAACGAAGAGGTATTAAGACTAGTGGAAGAGGAGAGATGTTTCTGGCGACTGCTAATGAAGAGAATAGATAGGTTGATAGGACACAAACTAAGACACCCATGAATAGCAAACTTAGTTATGGAAGGAAGGGTCGAGGGCAAGAACTGTAGGGGTAGACCAAGGTTAGAATACGTTACACAGATTGCCTCAGATGTAGGGTGTGGTAGCTATGTAGAGATGAAACGATTAGCTCAGGACAGGGAAGCATGGAGTGCTGCATTAAACCAGTCAAAAGACTGAAGACTCCAACAACAACAACATGTTTTTGATTTAGTCAATGTCGAAAGTTCATAATTGCAAAACATGATTTTTTCATTACTTATAACAAGGCTGTATGTATACCTTATCCCAAAGGATATGTATTTACATTCAAATGTATACAACCTCATAAACTACACTAATTTACACTTAACCTAATCAGGAAATAGGTTTTTTTTTCATTTTCATATTTCACACACATTGCAATTTTAAAATTTTCCATTTACAGTTTTTAAAAATGTCAGTTTTAAGTTTTTGAATTCTGTCAATATGGAAACATGGATTTTCCAATTTGTTGTTTACACATTTGTCAATTTTACTATTTTCCAATTACAGTTTTTTTAAGTCAGTTTACATTTTTTGAATTTCATAGCGGAAACATGGATTTTTCAACTTGTTGTTTACACGTTTGTCAATTAGCCTAAACAATTTTCCATTTAAATTTTTTAAAATTTCAGTTAAAAGTTTTTCAATTTTTGTCAATATGGAAACATCGATTTTCCAATTTTGTGTTTCACATGTTTTTTCCATTTTTGGTCCTTGTACAAAAGTTCATATTTGCATTAGGAGTGGGAGGTGGGTAGTAATTAAAATGTATAAGCAGTGTCCATACAATATTTTTTATTAATTCAAATACATTTACAATATGTACACATATTAAATTTGTTATAAATTGTACAGTTGGTTTTATTTTTGTTTTTTCTATTTTTATTAATTTTTAAGTATGAATGCCATTTTCCCCCATTGCATGTTATAGTTTAAAAAACAAAAGCTTGTTGCAGAACATTTTTCCATGGTGAACAATAGGCATGAAAACGTCATTATCAACATCATCATTATCAGCATTATCATAAGCAGCATCATTATCATAATCTTTATCACTATCATTATAATAACCATGATCATTCTCAACATCACTAGAACTGTCCAATTCCTCTTGTTCCTCTTTCACAGGGTCCTCATGTAGAGTCTGTGTTGCTTTTGATAGTGATAAGGGTTGTTTGAACGTTGAACTATCTTGAGCAGCAATATTGTTTTCTCGAACTTGCATTTTTTAGTATTTTCATGATTGTTTGTAAACAGTAACCGTGGTTTGTTTGGAGCACTACATTGATGATCACTGACACTTAAAACCTTTCCATTTTTACTTTTTAGGTCACCGCGACACCCTTTTGACCTCTCTTTTGAGCATCGCCAGAATATTATTCCATGCACATTCTGACGATTATAGTTATAAGAGTAGCCTTGATAGAGTACACGTTGCCTACCTTTGTTGGTTGTGGTAAGTTCCATAGTAGTAACTGGCCTGTCAGTATGATGTTCACATTACAAAGTTCACAACTGTTCTGGTAATGGAGTGACGATATTATTGCTAAGGGCCTCTAATATATCCTAGTCAAGACCTACAGCTACTTACTGCGTATGACAAAGCTGTACAATGGTGGGTGAGAGACGGTCTTTCACGATGTGATCACTGTAAGAGGTAGTAGTCAACTGACAATATTTTTGCTAAGAGACCTCTTATATAGCCTAGTTAAGGCTAACAAAATGCATATTTCTTGGCTTTTTGTTGGCTCTTTTGTTGGCTTTTGTTGGCTTCTGTTGGCGTTTTGTTTAAAAGCCAACAAAAAGCCAACAAAAGCCAACAAAAAAGCCAACACAAGCCAACAAAAGCCAACAAAAAAAATCCAACTATAAAGCCAACAAATATGCATTTTGTTAGCCTTAACTAGGCTATATAAGATGTCTCTTAGCAAAAATATTGTCAGTTGACTACTACCTCTTACAGTGATCACATCGTGAAAGACCGTCTCTCACCCACCATTGTACAGCTTTGTCATACGCAGTAAGTAGCTGTAGGTCCTGACTAGGATATATTAGAGGCCCTTAGCAATAATATTGTCACTCCATTACCAGAACAGTTGTGACCTTTGTAGTGTGAACATCATACTGACAGGCCAGTTACAACTATGGAACTTACCACAACCAACAAAGGTAGGCAACGTGTACTCTATCAAGGCTACTCTTATAACTATAATCGTCAGAATGTGCATGGAATAATATTCTGGCGATGCTCAAAAGAGAGGTCAAAAGGGTCTCGCGGTGACTTAAAAGTAATACTGGAAAGGTTTTAAGTGTCAGTGATCATCAATGTAGTGCTCCAAACAAACCACAGTTACTGTTTACAAACAATCATGAAAATACTAAAAAGCAAGTTCGAGAAAACAATATTGCTGCTCAAGATAGTTCAACGTTCAAAAAACCCTTATCACTATCAAAAGCAACACAGACTCTACATGAGGACCCTGTGAAAGAGGAAAAAGAGGAATTTGACAGTTTTAGTGATGTTGAGAATGATCATGGTGATTATAATGATAGTAATAAAGATTATGATAATGATGCTGCTCATGATAATGCTCATAATGATGATGTTGATAATGACGTTTTCATGCCTATTGTTCACCATGGAAAAATGATCTACAACAAGCTTTTGTTTTTTTAACTATAAAATGCAATGGGGGAAATGGCATTCATACTTAAAAATAAATAAAAATAGAAAAAACAAAAATAAAACCAACTGTACAATTTATAACAAATGTAATATGTGTACATATTGTAAATGTATTTGAATTAATAAAAAATATTGTATGGACACTGCTTATACATTTTAATTACTACCCACCTCCCACTCCTAATGCAAATATGAACTTTTGTACAAGGACCAAAAATGGAAAAAACATGTGAAACACAAAATTGGAAAATCGATGTTTCCATATTGACAAAAATTGAAAAACTTTTAACTGAAATTTTAAAAAATTTAAATGGAAAATTGTTTAGGCTAATTGACAAACGTGTAAACAACAAGTTGAAAAATCCATGTTTCCGCTATGAAATTCAAAAAATGTAAACTGACTTAAAAAAACTGTAATTGGAAAATAGTAAAATTGACAAATGTGTAAACAACAAATTGGAAAATCCATGTTTCCATATTGACAGAATTCAAAAACGTAAAACTGACATTTTTAAAAACTGTAAATGGAAAATTGTAAAATTGCAATGTTTGTGAAATATAAAAATGAAAAAAAAAAAACTATTTCCTGATTAGGTTAAGTGTAAATTAGTGTAGTTTATGAGGTTGTATACATTTGAATGTAAATACATATCCTTTGGGATAAGGTATACATACAGCCTTGTTATATGTAATGAAAAAATCGTGTTTTGCAATTATGAACATTCGACGTTGACTAAATCAAAAACATGTTGTTGTTGTTGTTGTTGGAGTCTTTAGTCTTTTGACTGGTTTAATGCAGCACTCCATGCTTCCCTGTCCTGAGCTGATTGTTTCATCTCTACATAGCTACCACACCCTACATCTGAGGCAATCTGTGTAACGTATTCTAACCTTGGTCTATCCCTACAGTTCTTGCCCTCGACCCTTCCTTCCATAACTAAGTTTGCTATTCCTGGGTGTCTTAGTTTGTGTCCTACCAACCTATCTATTCTCTTCATTAGCAGTCGCCAGAAATATCTCTCCTCTTCCACTAGTCTTAATAGCTCTTCGTTTGTAACCCTATGTAGTTACAACATGAACTAGTCGTGTGCGTCAAATTATGAGCATCGATTCCATTAATAAAGAACCAATAGATACATGATTCCTGCATTGGTATTGGTGAACAGATTTTTTAACTTAAGTGAGGATTGAGAAGGAGGCAGTCATAACCTTAAGTTAAGAATCATCCATGCATTTGCCATAAATAAAAGTGGTAAAACCATGAAACAATATGACTGAGGTAGAAATGAGTTTATCACGTCCCAGTTTTCTTCACAAGGTTGGCAGTTAATCTCTGCTCATGCATGCTAATTTAAGCTACATCTAAGACAATCTGTTTAGCATATTCGAACCTTGAACTACACTGCAGTACTTAGCCTGAACCTTTCTTTCCATAATTATGTTTCCTATTTCCATAACAAATTAAAATCCTAGGAGTGAAAGCTAAATCCCTTAAGGTCAAAGTCTACCATGCTAACCAATTAGCCAGAGGGACACACTTTAGGGCTTATCCAATATTGTGACTATTTAAACCCATGTACGTAATGTTTCTGGAATATGCGTGATTACCTATGTCAATGTAGCGGCTTCAGTGGTGTAGTTAATAGCTTTGCTCAAGATAACGGGTTCAAACCCGGCCGAAGTCTTCGGATTTCTAAAAGCGCTAATTCCTTTGGTATGCATTCCTTCGGAGGGAGAGTAAAGCCTGCGGTCCCATGCCATACATTTATTCCACGTAAAAGAACCTACCACTGCAATTGAAAGTGTGTAGTAAAATTGATAGGCTATATTTATTTAATTAGTAGCGCTCTATTAAGAACCAACGTTCGCCACATAGAGTTAGCGACAGTAGCATTTGGTAACCAAAGTTGGACCTAACTGAAATTGAACTTGTTTGGAGACCTCAGGCGTTAAATCAAAAATGCCCAGCTATGGCCATTGGCTGAAATTCATAATATATCCTCTTTGCTTCGTCCATCACTAGTTATTTTGCTTCCTAAGTAGCAAAAAGTCTCCTACTTCCTTTAGCTTTTCACCTCTCAATTCGAAGTGCATATGCATTTCATTTGAGGGGTTTAGACATCGTGGTGTATAGGATTTGTGTGATAGCATGTGTTATTGTGATGACTGCAGTAGTGTGTGTATTTGTAATTAAATGAGGATTGGAAAGAATGCTGGCGGACACTTAAATTAGGGATCATCCCGGTATTCACCTAAAGTACACGTGGGAAACCACGGAAAACCTCTTCTCAGTTTTTTCTTACAAAGCCTAGTGTAGACCAAAATTAAATTTCTTGGCAGAGCCAGAAATCGAACCTGGCCCTCGCAATAACAGCCAAGAATGCTATCCACTACACCATGACAAGCCTCAATAATGGACAATAAAGTTACAGCTATGCATTATCGCAACACGTATTAGATTTCAAGTGACTCAGCATCGCTGCTAGCTCGCTCCCAGACTACTGCACCGGTTGCCAGCAGTTAGGTATCGTTCTCTTGTTAAGAACATTATATTTATTTAACATTGCGTGTACAAAACTTGGGGACACCTTAGTCATCAGCCCAGTGTAGTTCAGAGTGTATCTTTCACGTCAGTGGGTTGAGACACCATGGTCTTTTCACGGTAGTGTGTTGTGACACCTTGGACATCAGCCCATGTAGTTGAGAGTGTACCTTTCACTGTAGTGTGTTGAGACACCATGGTCATCAGCCCATGTAGTTGAGAGTGTATATTTCACGTCAGTGGGTTGAGACACCATGGTCATCAACCCATGTAGTTGAGAGCGTACCTTTCACGGTTGTGTGTTGAGACACCTTGGTCTTCAGACCCGTGTAGTTGCGAGTGTATCTTTCACGGTAGTGTGTTGAGACACCTTGGTCATCAGACCCGTGTAAATGAGAGTGTATCATTCACGATAGGTGGTTGAGACACCACGGTCATCAGCCCAGTGTAGTTGAGAGTGTATTTTTCACGTTAGTGGGTGGAGACACCATGGTCATCAGCCACGTGTATTTGAGAGTGTATCATTCACGATAGCTGGTTTAGACACCATGGTCATCAGCCACGTTTGATTAAAACGTAGGGATATTTTGTTTAAAGTGTATGGAAAATTTTTAACTTCATGGTCATCAGGGTCATAGAGTTGGGTTTATAAAATTTGTAAACATCTTAAGTGTCCGTCCCTTGTAGTTGAATATGTAATAAATAGAGGCATATCTTTCATGAGTAGCGTGTTGTTAGAAATTTGAAAACATCTTAACAAGATTATCGACAAAGGATTACTTTACTGAGGTAAGACTTACCAATTCTACATTGATGTTTTAATCTTTAGTCTTTTGACTGGTTTGATGCAGATCTCGTAGCCTTCCTGTCCTGAGATAATCGTTTCATCCCTATATAGCTATCACACCTTACATCCAAAACAAACTTTTTAACATATTCTAACCTTCGTCTACCCTACAGTTCTTAACCCCAACCCTTCCTTCCATAACTATGTTTGCTATTCCTGGGTGTCTTAATATTTGTCCTACCAACCTATCTCTTTATTGGCAGTCATCAGTGTTAAGCACGAAAGGTCTATAGTAAAACAAGTAGTTCCGTATTTTCATATATCCTGCCCATTTTAATTGCCTCTATCAACATACAAAATTTCAGTTTAATTGCTGTAACAGATTCGAAGATATTGAGAACCGTCTAAATATTTCAGATGGTCGCTAGGTTGGATTTTTATTTTTGTACTATTACATTAAGATTATTGTGTACGTGTGGTATTCAAACTTCAATCGCATGATTAGAACACAAGAAGTAAAAACGAGATTTTAAAATTACGCACAGCAGCCATCTTGTGATTATGCAAACAATTGAAATAAATTAGATGCCAGTGGATCAACATTTGTATAAGCATTTAACGTGCAACGTTTCACGGCACTCGGATAGTTAATTCGCGAGAAACGTACATTTAAATATTTATATTTCGCGTCGCCGCCATGTTGGAATTGTGCTCACCAGGTTACTAAAAGTCCTATAGGTGAACATATGCTCATAGTCTCTATGAACATAAACAATTTCAGTTTGGTTGCTGTAAAAGATTCATAGATATTGAGAACCGTCTAAATATTTCGGAAGCTCGCCATTTAGGATCGTTATATGTATAGGCCATAGAGTTATGTACCATTACATTATGTACAATTATTGCCTAGGGTCATTATTCAAACTTTCACTTCGATCGCATGATTACGACACAAGAAATAAAAACTTAATTTTAAAATTTCGCACAGCCGCCATCTTGAGGTTATGTAAACAATTGAATTAAATTAGATGGCAGTGCATTACAATCTGCAAAATCATTTACTGTACCACATTTCACTGCGCTCAGTGAGTTAAATCACGAGAAAAGTCTATTAAATTAGTTCAAATTCGCTTGGTCGCCATGTTCGTTTTGTACTTTACAGGTTTTTGAAATATACATAGGTAAACTTGTATCAGTACCCTTTATCTCTGTACAAAATTGCAGGGTGATATCTGTAATAGTGTCAGAGATATAGAATGTCAGTGAAATATTTCGCACAGCCGCCATTTTGAGGTTATGTAAACAATTGAACTAAATTAGACTCCTGTGCATTACAATGTGTATAAACAACTGCTGTACCAAGTTTTATTTCATTTGGATAGTTAAATCGCGAGAAAAGTCTATTTAAAAGTCTCAAATTCGCTTGGCCGCCATGTTGGTTTTGTAGTCACCAAGTTTTTGAAAGTCTCATAGGTGAACTTCTAGTAGTGCCCTTTATCACCGTACACATTTTCAGGGCGATATCGGTAATAGTTTCGGAGATATTGAATGCTAGTGAAATATTTCGCACAGCCGCCATGTTGGATTGGTGAGACGTAACAAAATGCGAAGGGCACGGTCGAGGTCGCCTGGAATAGCGCTATCAACTTACTGAGTTTCATTGAAATCGCTCCAGCCGTTTAGATTTTATTAGGGGGGACACACACACACCTCACACACACACACACGCACACACACACGGACAAAAGGTGATCTAATAAGCCTATTTTTTCAAAATTGAAAATAGGCTAAAAATAATAGACAGGATCCTAATACAAGTATGTGTGATTAAATTAATTAAATTTAAAATTGCTGCCATAACCTGTGTTATCGTAGTGTTTGTAGTAAGGTATGTATTTGCAGGATTGGTTAAAGAGGAAGCCTTGGCCATAAGTTACAAACCATACCTGCATTTGGCTGGTCTAAAAGTAATATATATATATATATATATATATATATATATATATATATATGCAATCCCATTTCGAAAATGGCTGAGGTAAAATCGAACCCACATCTTGTCAGTTTTGTCTCATAAGGCTGAGTGTACCCCGTTGCAGCCCTCAGGTCAGAATTAAAATTGTTCTTAGAGCCCGCATTCGAACCCTGACTTCATAGGTGACTACCAAGAATGCTAGCCACTACACCAAGAAGTGTTTCATGAATATTAGTTGCTGTTGTTGTCAATTCTTTTAGAGGATTTGCGACATTATGGTCATGTAGCCCTGTATACTGTCTTGGGTGTGTGTTGTCTGATAACCTGTGTCATTGTTTAGTCCGTACTAGTGTGTGTACTTGTAATCGAGGTAGGATATTGTAGAAGGCGACCGTGGACTTATGTTATAGAGAGTTGAGAGATTGAACCCTTGAGCTACAGTGGCCATCTGGGATGTGTGTGTGTCTGTTTTATCAAGAGAGATTCATATTTCTGCTGAGTAGTGCATAGCATAGCCTCTGTCCGACTGCAAGCAGCGAATAGGTCGGTCTTGTTCTCTTGTAAAGAATCCCTATATCATACTAATATATAAAAATGAGATGGTGTGTGTGTGTCTGTCTGTCTGTTACTCAATAACTCAAGAACCACTGGTCCGAATTAAATGAAATTTTGCATGGATGTAGCTGATTTACCAGTTTACATATAGGATACTTTTGATTTCGAAATTTTTCACTATAAAAAATGGCGACCATTTTAGTGACGTCATTAGACCCTTTGGATTCAAAATTTCATATTTCCATATCAAATAAAAAGAGAACGGTAGGAAATAGCAAACTATTGATGGCACATATGATCTTTGAAATTTAATTTCCTATCCGAAAGGTCCTTATCACTTTTCGTGTATCTCCAACAGTTAGCGAGTAAAACCGACATATGTGACGTCACTACACCCTTTGGTTTCAAAATTTCATATTTCCTTTTCAAATAAAAAGAGAACGCTAAGAAATAGCAAACCTTTGATGGTATACATGAGCTTTAACATTTAATTTTCTATCCGAAAAGTCCTTATCACTTTTCGTATATGTCCAACGGTTAGCGAGTAAAACCAAGATATGTGCAATAAAACACGGTCAACACCGAGCGGTGCAGTATATCTCTCTATATATAAAAATGAAAATTTGTGTGTTTTTCTCTGAATTTCTAGGGAAATATGAATTGTTTACACGTTTCAGACTGTTTTATGATGGATGCGCGCGAAAATAATTTTTTGTCTGTCTGTCTGTTTGTCTGTGGACAAATTTGTTCCCTTATAACTCGAGAACGGCTGGGTGTATCAACGTAAAATTTGGTACAGATATCCATCAGAGGCACGACACTAATCATTGATGTAACTCTTCTCCGTACCTCTCATAAAAGGGGGCCTACCCCCTTAAAATACCTGCTGAAATAGGCGTAGAAGGACGAGACAAAACTCATTTTCAGCCCCTCAATGTGAGAACAAAACTCGGGTCCCCGAAAACCACATTTTAAGGACCGAAGACCAACCGTTTTTTAGATATTCCCAGAAAACTAATTTAATTTAATAAACTAATGAACGAATGCAAGCCAGTAGCCATGCCAACGGATTCTCAGAGGTCCATTTATTGCTGTAAGACGCAATGCAATTCCATTAATTACTTTAGTGTGAAAATTTGCAAACGGATAGAAGGTTATCACGGAACCAAATTAAGCCGTAAAATTCATCAATACGTATAATGCGCTTAAGGGGATCAAGGGGTACTCTAGAATTTTTTCACGCGATTTACACCTGCGGGTGTGGTACGGCAGGTCTATTATATTCCTATCCCCATATTATTCATTCATTCATTCATTCATTCATTCATTCATTTCGTATAGGCCATCTATGGACCGCGTCATTCCAACCGTCTCCTACTGGCTTTGATGTTTGCCCTGTACGCCCGCATTCGTTCTCGGTGGACTTCTATCCGAAGATTTCCTGGGTCCAAATCTTTCCCGTTTTCAGCTTCGGTTTTTCTTGGAAACCTTTACAAGCTTGAAGTTTCCCTTTGAGTGGTGCGCGCTCCTGAATGTCTGTTGGTGTAATCCCCACTTATTTCAGATCTTTATCCAGTTCAATGAACCAGGCCCATTTCGTTTTCCTCTCCTGAAAGTAAGTTGTGTTGCGGTTGTACAGTCTCGCTGGGCTCATTCGTTTCACATGCCCAAAAAATGGTAACCTTCTCTTCCGGATGACGTTGCTTATCTTCTCCACATGAGTATATAGGTCATGGTTATGCCGTCTTCTGTATTCCCCATTGTCTTTGAGGGAACCCAATATCTTTCTCAAAATTTTCCTTTCTTTGGCCTCCAGTTTCTCGACCAAACCTTTTTCGTTCATCGTGAGGCATTCAGAACCATGCAAGACCTCCGGACGGATGACACTGCAGTAATGTTTTAGTTTTGCGTTGAAGGATATTGACCTTTTCTTATAGATGTCCTTAGTTAAATGGTAGGCCATTTCCATTTTGCTCATGCGTGATGTGAATGCTTCTTTCTCTGATATTACCCTTCCCTGACCCGTCCTGAAAAGAAAAGTACATGGCCATTGGCTGAATTTAAAAAAAAATAGGTGTTATAATTTCTCCCTATATTATATTATTATTAGTATTATATTATGGCGTACAACGACGAGACAAATCCCCTCGGTGCCAGCAACAAAACTCGGGGGCCCTAAAGGATCCTCGAAAACTACATTATAAGGCTCTAAATCCAACAGTTTCTCAAATATTCCCAGAAAACTAATTTAATTTAATTTAACAAACTAATGAAGGAATGCAAATCGGTAACCATGAGAACATTATCTCAAGGGGTGGAATACAACTTTCCATCTATTTCTGTAAGAAGCAATGTCACTCCATTTATTACATTTCTGTGAAAGTTTGCAAATGGCTATAAGGTTATCACGGAACTAACGTAGACCGTATAATTCATCAATGCAATTAAGGGGGTGAAGGGGTAACCTAGAATTGTTTCATGCAATTTTCACGTTCGACATATAGTACAGAAGGTCTATTATATATCCAAACAGCAACATTATTTTCAAAAATTCCTGAATTGAACCAGCATTTGTTGCGGCTTTTAGGAATTTGGGCAATTTGAGGCTAAAGAACCTGAATTTTCATGCACCACAAGTCTTTATAATTTATGAAAGGGGTCTTCCTGTGTATGGGCACAACGTAGAGGGTCAGGTTTTGTGTGACGTGTATTGCGTTTCGTCTACAAGGCTTTCAATTGTATTTCACGTCAGGAAGTACACGTTAGGTGAATTTAGTCTGAGAGCACATTTTAACTTTTTTTTTGTCGACATACGGGTTCATCGTCAGGATGATTTTATTTGATACTGTGTGGTATATATACCCATATTTAGATATCTGGGTAATACGTTGTAGACGATAGAATTGTCTGTCTGTCTTTCTGTGTATCTTGATGTACGCCTATACCTCGTGTTCGGATGCTTGGTGCATCGTAAAATTAGGTATGGTAACCATGAGAGTCAATACACCAATCATTTATAAAACTCTTCACCGTACTTTTCATACAGTAGAAGGGTGGATATAGAGAAAAACTTCTGAATATATGCTAAAATAGGCGAAATATAAAAATTATCCTAGAAGGACGTCCAAAGCATATGTTGCGCTTCTCAATGTGAGACACAAAATTCGGGAATCTATAAAGGGTCTCCGAAAACTACATTTTAAGGGCCTTAAATTAACAGTGTGTGTGATATTCCCAGTAAACTAACTTCGTTCTGATAAACGTGAAGGAATGACAAACCGCTAACCATTGCAACAGTAGCTCAATTGATAATGTCTGGTGTTAACAACGAACACCGTTCGAAGAACGGGTACTTCTGCTAGTCCCTATATATATTATAATTGTGAAAATCTGTGTGTCCGTGTGTTAGTTTGTTACCTCTTGACACTAAAACGGCTGGACGGATTTGGATGAAATTTGAAATGGAGACAGCTTACACCCTGGGATAACATATAGGCATCCTTTCATCCGGAAATAAATCATTGTTCCCGTGGAACAGGCAACATAACTGAAAAGTCACCAAAAATACTCAACCGGGACAAAATATCGAAGTTGTCGCAAAAAGACCGGACAAAGCTCATTTTACGCCCCTCGATGCAAGGAACAATACTCGGTAGGTCCCTACGGGACACCGAAAACCACATTTTAAGGCCCTAAAACCAACCGTTTCAAAGATATTCGCAGAAAACTATCTTTACTCTGATAAACTGATGAAATAATGGCAAGTCCGTTTCCATGGCAACTGAACCTCACGGTAAGACATCTGATTTTATATATATCCCTTTAGGAGGCAATGCCAATCAATTTGTTACCTTTTTCAAGATATATATGAACACAATAAGAACAGGGTAGCGCACCTGCCTTTCATCCGGAGGCCCCGGGTTCGATTCCCGGCTCCATCAGAGACTTTAGACACTGACGTGAGGGCTGCAACGGAGTAGAAATTCTTTTCAGTAAAATAGATTGGTTCACAATTTTGTAAGTTCACATTGAGGAATGTGACAGTGGGATGCATTAAGTGTTACGTAAACGGCAATAGCCGCCACAGAGCTTCGTTACTACTGAAATAACGACCACACTGATATTTGTAATTAACTATACGGGATTTGTGATTTGTGAGCCCAGTGTTTATGAAATTGAACGTAGCTATATCGCTACCTGTATTTAGGAGCCGCTAATGTAGTGTTTAAAATTTAAAAGCGGGAGCGAAGATTTTCTATATATCCCTGTAGGAGGCAATGCAAATCCATTTATTATCTTTTTCAAGATATATATAAACACAATAAGAACAGGGTAGTGCGCCTGCCTCTCATCTGGAGGCCCCGGGTTCGATTCTTGGCTCCATCAGAGATTTTAGACACTGACGTGAGGTCTGCAACGGAGTGCACTCAGCTTCGTGAGGACAATTGAGTAGCTGTCTGATAGCGAGGCAGCGCTCTGGTCACGAAGAACGGCCGAGGGGACACGGTACACTGACCACGCGTCACCACAATATCTGCAGGCCAAATGGCTGGGAAGCGGTCGCATGATAGGCCTAGGCCCTTCCTGGTCTGTAGTGCCAGGGGTAAAAAAAATAGGGAAAGCGCCTTCTAATACCACCTTTAATTTGTAAACACTACAGTACCGGCTTCTAGGGGAGTGTGATGGAGCAGTGGCTTAGCTTCTCGCCTTTCACCAGGACGTCCGGTGTTCGAATCCCGGTGACAGCGGGGTGGACTTTTCACCTGGAAAATCACGTGGCGTCAGGAAGGGCATCCGGCCTTAAATCCCCGGCCAAAACCAAAATGAGCCTGGCTGGCTACGGCGACCCCTATTAATTGGGAATAGCTGAAGAAAGTTTTACAGTAGCAGCTACTAAATAAAGGTAGCGATATAGCTACGTTCAATTTCATAAACACTGGGCTCACAAATCCCGTATAGTTAAGTAAAAATAACAGTCTGGTCGTTATTTCAGTAGCAACGAAGCTCTGTGGTGGCTATTGCCGTTTCCGTAACACTTAAGGCATCCCGCCGTCACATACCTCAATGTGCACTTACAAAATTGTGAACCAGTCTATTTTACTGAAAAGAATTTCTACGAGCGAGTATCCACTCCGGCAAAAACCACACTCACTACCTTTTCCAAAATTTACACAAGACATGATTTTTAAAGCACTCTTCTGTATGTTGAGGTACAGAGATATACCACATGGAAAGATACAATAATATGTTGGCAAATCTGAGTTCAAGGAACTGCTGTTCAGAATAGACTTTCGGTGCAGGTTATGCGGCCCATGTTCGTAACATGGAATGTTTTCTTTTGACATTGCATCTACACCATGTGCGAGGGCAACGCATTTCAAAGATCTCTAAAAACACAATAAACAGGAAGTTGGAGAAAAATTTTCAGTGGGAGCGAAGATTCAAGGAGAAATAATTTCATCTTTGAGATTTGCTGATGACATCGTCATCTTGACCGATACGCCAGAGGAATTGAATGAGTTTTTGAATGGTATGGACTCCGTCTTGAGGAAATAATTCATGATGGAAATCAATAAATGTAAAACAAAATTATTGGAATGCAGCCAAAATAAATCAGAAACCTCTATGCACATCAAATTGGCAGGTGAAACGCTACGGGAAGTCGGAGACTTCTGTTAGTTAGGAAGAAAAATAGCCAGTGATGGACGAAGCAAAGAGGTTGGCTCAGGCAAGGACATCATTTCTACAGAAAAGGAATCTGTTGACATCGAATATACATTTAGATATTAGGAAGTAATTTTTGAAAGCTTTTGTCTGGAGCGTGACACTATAAGGAAGTGAAACTTGGACTAATGGTGCAGCAGAAAAGAGGAGAATTAAAGCGTTTGAAATGTGGTGTTACAGGAGAATGATGATGATCAGATGGGTAGATGGGGTAACAAATAAAGAGCTATTAAGACGAGTGGGAGTGGAGAGATGTTTCTGGCGACTGCTATTGAAGAGAAGAAATAGGTTGGTACGACACATATTAAGACACCCAGGAATAGCAAGCTTAGTTATGGATGGGAGGGTTAAGGACAAGAACTGTAGGGTAGACCAGGGTAAAACAGATTGCCTCGGATGTAGGGTGTGGTAGCGATATAGAGATGAAACGATTAGCTCAGGAGAGGGGGTCATGGAAAGCTGCATCAGTCCAGTCAAGAAACTGAAGACTCAAACAACAACAGTTGGGAATTTTAATTACTTAGAGAGGCATGTAAGGCAAAAGGGTTGTTGGAGAATTTCAATCCCTGGGATGTAACACTGGAAGATAGTGCATATTGTACATACGGCCAAGGTCCGAGATATTTTACTATAGGTAAGGAACAATACTTTTGATTCCCCATATTCCGATAGATTTGCCATTCCAGTGTGCAAGAGTGCAGTTCCCTCTTCAAACAATATTCGCAATTTCTATTAACAAAGCGCAATCGCACACACTTAACAGCAGGTGTACAATTGCATCGTCCCCATTGACTTGATCGCGAGCGAAGCCGCGGGTACCTGCTAGTATATTATAATTGTGAAAATCTGTGTGTCCGTGTGTGTGTGTGTGAGTGTGTGTGTGAGTGTGTGTGTTAGTTTGTTACCTCTTGACACTAAAACGGCTGGACGGATTTGGATGAAATTTGAAATGGAGACAGCTTATACCATGGGATAACATATAGGCTGCCTTTCGTCCGGAAATAAATAACTGTTCCCGTGGAATGGGCAACATAACTGAAAAGTCACCAAAAATACTCAACCAGGACAAAATATCGAAGTTGTCGCATAAAGACCGGACAAAGCTCATTTTACTCCCCTCGATGCAAGAAACAATACTCGGTATGTCCCTACGGGACACCGAAAACTACATTTTAAGGCTCTAAAACCAACAGTTTCAAAGATATTCGCAGAAAACTATCTTCGCTCTGATTGATGAACTAATCGCAAGTCCGTTTCCATGGCAACACTACCTCAAGGTATGACATCCGATTTTCTATATATCCCTCTAGGAGGCAATGCCAATTCATTTATTATCTTTTTCAAGATATATATAAACACAGTAAGAACAGTGTAGCGCGCCTGCCTCCCGTCCGGAGGCCCCGGGTTCGATTCCCGGCTCCGTCAGAGATTTTAGACACTGACGTGAGGGCTGCAACGGGCTGAACTCAGATTCGTGAAGACAATTGAGTAGCTGTGAGGCAGCGCGCCGGTCACGAAGAACAAGATTAACGGCTGAGGGGACACTATGCACTGACCACGCGTCACCACAATATCTGCAGGCCAAATGGCTGGGAAGCGGTCGCATGATAGGCCTAGGCCCTTCATGGGCTGTAGTGCCAGGGGTAAAAAAAAAAATAGGGGAAGCGCCTTCTAATACCACCTTTAATTTTTAAACACTACAGTAGCGGCTATTAAATAAAGGTAGCGATATAGCTACGTTCAATTTCATAAACACTGGGCTCACAAATCCCGTATAGTTAAGTACAAATATCGGTCTGGTCATAATTTCAATTGCAACGAAATTGCAGGAAATTGGAGAACAATTTAAAGTCGGAGTGAAGATTCAAGGAGAAATAATTTCATCTCTGAGATTTGCTGATGACATCGTCATCTTGGCCAATACGCCAGAAGATTTGAACGAGTTCTTGCATGGTATGGATGGACTCCGTCTTGACGAATGAATTCATGATGAAAATCAATAAATGTAAAACAAAATTATTGGAATGCAGCAGAAATAAATGAGAAACCTCTATGGACATCAAATTGGCAGGTGAAACGCTACGGGAAGTAGGAGACTTCTGTTACCGGTACTTAGGAAGCAAAATAACCAGTAATGGACGAAGCAAAGAGGATATAAAAAGCAGGTTGGCTCAGGCAAAGAAAGCATTTCTAAACAAAAAGGAACCTCTTGACATCGAATATACATTTAGGTATTAGGATGTCATTTTTGAAAGCTTTTGAGTCACTATAAGGAAGTGAAACTTTGACTAATGGTGCTGCAGTAAAGAGGAGAATTGAAGCGTTTGAAATGTGGTGTTACGGGAGAATGATGATGATCAGATGGTTAGATAGGGTATCAAATGAAGAGCTATTAAAACGAGTGGGAGAGATGTTTCTGGCGACTGCTAATGAAGACAAGAGATAGGTTGGTACGGAACATATTAAGACACCCAGGAATAGCAAGCTTAGTTATGGATGGGAGGGTCAAGGACAAGAACTGTAGGGGTAGACCAGGGTTATACAGATTGCCTAGGATGTAGGGTGAGGTAGCTATGTAGTGATGAAACGATTAGCTCAGGAGAGCGAGGCATGGAGGGCTGCATCAAACCAGTCAAAAAACTGAAGACTCAAACAACAACAATCGGGAATTTTAATTACTTAGAGAGGCATGTGAGGCAAAAGGGTTGTTGGAGAATTTCAATCCCTGGGATGTAGCACTGGAAGTGACTGCATAATGTACATCAGCGACCAAGGTGAGAGATATTTTACTATAGGTCTATTAATAGCGACATGTTGACGTTCAAATCATCAATAAGTGTGGCAAAATTATACCCAGAATAGCTTAAGGAAAAATACTTTTAATTCCCCATATTCAGATAGATTTGCCATTCCAGGTGTACGTTTAGACAAAACCATTTTTTTCCCATGGACAACTATATGTGGCGTGCTGGCGAGTATCTGGACAACAAAATCGTTATGTCTCAGCAGAAGATGGCAAAACCAAAAATAAAATTTTCATATGTGTTCACAACTCTATAAAATTCCCACTTTGCTGCTCATATCTATATACTGTATGTAACAGAATTTTCAGAATTTGAATCTACCCACCTGTAGCCGCGAATGTTGTAATAGAATAAACCAATTATCAGCAATAATGCATCGTCCCCATTGTATTGATCGCGAGCGAAGCCGCGGGTACCTGCTAGTATATTATAAATGTGAAAATCTGTGTGTCCGTGTGTGTGTTAGTTTGTTACCTCTTGACACTAAAACGGCTGGACGTATTTGGATGAAATTTGACATGGAGACAGCTTATACCCTAGGATAACATATAGGCTGCCTTTCATTCGGAAATAAATCATTGTTCCCGTCGAACGGGCAACATAACTGAAAAGTCACCAAAAATACTCAGCCGGGACAAAATATCGAAGTTGTCGCATATGGACCGGACAAAGCTCATTTTACGCCCCTCAATGCGAGAAACAATACTCGGTACGTCCCTACGGGACACCGAAAACCACATTTTAAGGCCCTAAAACTAACAGTTTCAAAGATATTCGCAGAAAACTATCTTCACCCTGGTAAACTGATGAACTAATGGCAAGTCCGTTTCCATGGCAACTGAACCTCAAGGTATGACATCCGATTTTCTATATATCCCTGTAGGAGGCAGTGCCAATCCATTTATTATCTTTTGCAAGAGATATATAAACACAAGAACAGGGTAGCGTGCCCGCCTCCCATCCGGAGGCCCCGGGTTCGATTCCCGGCCCCGTCAGAGATTTTAGACACTGGCGTGAGGGAGTGCACTCAGCTTCGTGAGGACAATTGAGTAGCTGTCTGATAGAGAGGCAGCGCCCCGGTCACGAAGAACAAGATAAACGGCCAAGCGAACACGATGCACTGACCACGCGTCACCACAATATCTGTAGGCCAAATGGCTGGGAAGCGGTCGCATGATAGGCCTAGGCCCTTCATGGGCTGTAGTGCCAGGGGTAAAAAAATTAGGGATAGCGCCTTCTAATACCACTTTTAAATTTTAAACGCTACACTAGCGGCTATTCAATAAAGTTAGCGATATACCTGCGTTCAATTTCATAAACATTGGGCTTACAAATCCCGTATAGTTAAGTAAAAATATCAGTCTGGTCGTTATTTCAGTAGCAACGAAGCTCTGTGGCGGCTATTGCCGTTTCCGTAACACTTAAGGCATCTCGCCGTCACATACCTCAATGTGCACTTACAAAATTGTGAACCAGTCTATTTACTGAAAAGAATTCCTACGTTCGAATATCCACTCTGGCAAAAACCACACTCACCACCTTTTCCAAAATGTACACAAGACATGATTTTTAAAGCACTCTTCTGTATGTTGAGGTACAGAGATATACCACATGGAAATATACAATAAAATGTTGGCAAATCTGAATTCAAGGAACTGCTGTCCAGAATAGGCTTTCGGTGCAGGTTATGCGGCCCATGTTCGTAACATGGAATGTTATCCTTTGACAATGCATCTACACCATGTGCGAGGACAACGCATTTCAAAGATCTCTAATACCACAATAATCACCGACAGTAGTGGCTACGCGTTCTAAAAGCGCTGCGTTAGGTCAAGGGGCCAAGCTCTCTGCTGACTCGGTAGACGCGTGGGTTCGAGCCCCACCGTCGGCTGTCCTTGAAATGGTTTTCCGTGGTTTCCCATTTTCAACACCAGGCAAATGCTGGGACAGTACCTTCTGACAGGCCACGGCCGCTTCCTTCCACACCCTTGCCCAGTTTCATTCATCTTCATTCATTCCATCTCTCATCCCGACGCGTAGGTCGCCCACGGGCGTCGACTAGAAAGACCTGCACTCGGCCTCTCAGGAGGCTACACGACAACAAAAAAACAACACAATAATCAGGAAATTGGAGAAAAATTTAAAGTGGGAGCGAAGATTCAAGGATAAATAATTTCATCTTTGAGATTTGCTGATGACATCGTCGTCTTGGCCGATACGCCAGAGGATTTGAACGAGTTTTTGAATGGTATGGACTCCGTCTTGAGGAATGAATTCATGATGAAAATCAATAAATTTAAAACAAAATTATTGGAATGCAGCCGAAATAAATCAGAAACCTCTATTGACCTCAAATTGGCTGGTGAAACGCTACAGGAAGTAGGATACTTCCGTTACTTAGGAAGCAAAATATCCAGTGATGGACGAAGCAAAGAGGATATAAAAAGCAGGTTGGCTCAGGCAAGGAAAGCATTTCTACAGAAAAGGAATCTGTTGACATCGAATATACATTTAGGTATTAGGAAGTCATTTTTGAAAGCTTTTGTCTGGAACATGACATTATAAGGAAGTCAAACTTGGACTAATGGTGCAGCAGAAAAGAGGAGAATTGAAGCGTTTGAAATGTGGTGTTACAGGAGAATGATGAAGATCAGATGGGTAGATAGGGTAACAAATGAAGAGGTATTAAGACGAGTGGGAGAGGAGAGTTGTTTCTGGCGACTGCTAATGAAGGGAAGATATAGGTTGGTAGGACACATAAATAAGACACCCAGGAATAGCAAGCTTAGTTATGGAAGGGAGGGTCGAGGAAAAGAACTGTAGGCGTAGACCAGTGTTAAACAGATTGCCTCGGATGTAGGGTGCGGTTGCTGTGTAGAGATGAAACGATTAGCTCAGGAGAGGGGGCATGGTGGGCTGCATCAAACCAGTAAAAAACTGAAGAATCAAGCAACAACAACAACAATGAGGAATTTTAATTATTTAGAGAGGTATGTGAGGCAAAAGGGTTTTTGGAGAATTTCAATCCCTGGGACGTAACACTGGAAGAGACTGCATAATGTACGAGTACATCAGCGGCCAAGGTGAGATATATTTTACTATCGGTCTATTAATAGCGACATGTTGACGTTCAAATCATCAAAAGTGTGGCAAAATTACACCCAGAATAGCTTAAGGAAAAATACTTTTAATTCCCCATATTCCGATAGATTTGCCATTCCAGTGTGCAAGAGTGCAGTTCCCTCTTCAAACTATATTCGCAATTTCTATTAACAAAGCGCAATGACACACACTTAACAGCAGCAGGTGTACATTTAGACAAAACCTTTTTTTCCCATGGGCAACTGTATGTGGCGTGCTCGCAAGTATCCGGACAACAAAATCGTTATGTCTCAGCAGAAGATGGCAAAACCAAAAACGTAATTTTAAAATGTGTTCATATAATGTAACATTGTACCCTGCAGATTTTGACAACTCTAAAAAAATCCCACTTTTCGGCTCATATCAATATACTGTACTGTATGTATCAGAATTTTCAGAATTAGAATTGACCCATCTGTAGCCGCGATTGCTGTAATAGAATAGACCAATTAATGCATCGTCCCCATTGTCTTGATCGCGAGCGAAGCCGCGGGTACCTGCTAGTATTATAATAATTTACAGCGTGAATTTTAACAATAGCTTGGTCATCAGCCTCGTGTGTTGAGTTCATGTATTTTGTTTTGGTTTTTGCCTGGAGTAAAGGTGGGAGACCACAGAAATATACTTACAGAATGTCTAAGGTAGGAATCTAACCGTTCTCTTCTCTCACAAGGCTGAGTGTACACCGTTCCAGTCCTTAGACCAGAATTAAATTTCTTAGCAGAGCCATGAATTGAATCGAGGCCTAAGCGGTGACAGCCAAAATTACTAGCTGAACATGAATATTACTGTAGTTGACGTGGATTCCTTAAGGGCTTCGTGGCATCGTTGTCATATAGCCTCGCGTACTTGGTTGAGTGTGGAATTTGTCTAATAACCTGTGTTATTGTGATATCTGCACTAGTGTGTGTATTTGTAATTGCAGTAGGATATGGGTAGGAATCTGACGTGGCGTGTCAGAAAGTACCATCCTGGAAGTGGATTATTTAGTAGTTGATTCTTTTAGAGGCTTCGTGACATCATTGTCATATTGCCCGCGTACTTAGTTGAGTGTGGAATTTGTTTTATAACCTGTGTTATTTTAATGGCTGAATTAATGTGTGTATTGGTAACTTAAGTAGCGATTGGGAAGGAAGCAGCCGTGGCCTGTCGTAAAGTACCATCCTGGAAATGGTTTATTTTGTTGTTGATTCTTTTAGAGGCTTCGTGACATCATTGTCATATTGCCCGCGTACTTGGTTTAGTGTGGAATTTATCTTGTTAACCTGTGTTATTGTGATTGCTGTAATAGTGTGTGTATTTGTAATTCAGATAAGGATTGGAAAGGAGGCAACCTAGGCCTTCAGTTAAGATATATCCTAGCATCTGCCTGGAGTTCAAGTGGGAAACCACAAAAAACTACTTTCAAAATGGCTGAGGTAGGTATCAATACCCTTTTCTTTTACACTTTTGCCTCACAAGGCTGAGTGTACCCCGTTCCAGCCCGCAGCCCAGAATTTAATTTCTTGGCAGAGCCAGGAAACGAACCCAGACCTCTAGGGAAACAGCTAAAATGCTAGCCAGTACACCAAAAGTGGAAATATAAGGCTGGTCTTGATTGTACATGATCAATCAATTATTATCTAATAATAATAATAATAATAATAATAATAATAATAATAATAATAATAATAATAATAAATATTCCATTTAGCAACTACACGGCCGACCTCTCCCTGTGTCGTCATTCACGGTCTCAGGGCGTAGCGGCCATCTTGCACATTAGCCCCTGCCCCAGCTATGACTGACCCCTCCATAAGAATAACATAGGACAGTTGCGCGCGGCGGCCATCTTGCGCATTTGCTCCTGCGCCAGCTTCGGCCTTTATATCCTACTGATTAATAATAAAAATCTTCTATATGTATAAAGCTCAATGTTTGTCTGTCTGTCTGTCTGTTTGTCTGTTATGTTTACAAATCCACACCGTTTCACCGATCTGAACCAAAATTTGTATACTTACCCTTCGGAACCCTGCGGTTAACCCTGTCCACTTGAAATTTCCGAGAGACCACCCCATTCCCTGCATTTAGGCCCTTTGGCCCAAATCTACACCGTTTCACAGATCTCAACCAAAATTTGTATACTTACCCTATGTAACCCTGTGAATAACACTGCCCACTTAAAATTTCGGACAGACCACCCCATTCCCTGCCTTTAGGCCCTTGGTCCAAATCTACACCGTTTCACCGATTTGAACCAAAATTTGTATACTTACCCGTTGCAACCCTGCGTGTAACCCTGTCCACTTGAAATTTCGGACAGACCACCCCTATCTCTGCATTTAGGCCCTTTGTTCCAAATCTACACTGTTTCACCGATCAGAACCAAAATTTGTATACTTACCCTTTGTTACCCTGCGAGTAACACTGTCTGCTTGAAATTGCGGACCTACCACTCCATTCCCTGCATTTAGGCCCTTTGTCACAAATCGACACAGTTTCGCCGATCTCAAACAAAATTTGTATATTTACCATTTGGAACCCTACGAGTGACACTGTCCACTTAAAATTTCGGACTGACCAACCCATTCCCTGCATTTAGGCCCTTTGGCACAAATCCACACCATTTCACCGATCAGAACCAACATTCGGATTCTTACCCTTTGGTACCCTGCGAGTAACACTGTCTGCTTGAAATTGCAGACAGACCACTCCAACCCCTGCATTTAGGCCGTTTGGCACAAATCTACACCGTTTCACCGATATGACCCAAATTTTACATACTTACCCTTTGGAACCCGACAAGTTACACTGGTCACTTAAAATTTCGGACAGACCACACTAATCCTCGTTTTTTGGCCCTTTGGCACAAAACTACACCGTTTCACCGATCTCAACCACATTTTACATAATTATCCTTTGGAACTAGACGAGTAACACTGTCCACTTGAAATTTCGGACAGACCACTCCATTTCCCGCATTTAGGCACTTTGGCACAAATCTACATCGTTCACCGATCGAAAGCAAAACGTGTATACTTACCCTTTGGAACCCGATGAGTCACACTGTCCACTTGAAATTTCGGACAGACCGCTCCATTCCCTGCATTTAGGCACTTTGGCACATATCTACATCGTTTCACCGATCTGAACCAAAATTTGTATACTTACCCTTTGGAACCAGACGAGTAACATTGTCCATTTAAAACTTTGTACAGACCTCCCCCCCCCCCCCCTTTCCCTGCATTTAGGCTCTTTGGGACAAATCTACACCGTTTCACTGATCTGAACGAAATTGTTTATACTTACCCTTTGGAACCCGACGAGTAGCACTGTCGACATGAAATTTCAGACACACCAATCTTTTCCCTGCATTTAGGCCCTTTTGCAAAAATCTACACGGTTTCACCGATCTGAACCAAATTTTACATACTTACCCATTGGAACCCGATGAGTAACACTGTCCACTTGAAATTTCTGACATACCACTCCATTCCCTGCATTTAGCTCAGGAATCCCTCGGGGTTGCCAGCTACCTAACTCATCAGCCATGAGCCCTTAAGGGTATACCAGAAGTGGTGGGGCTCCACACACCCTGCCTCTTTGAGGGCCTTGAGCAGAAGACATGAGATATTATGAAAAGGAAAAGAAGGCAGACCCCTCGAAGAATGAGGGCATCAGGAAAGATGAGACAACTGCCAATTAAGGCGGGATATGCCAAGACTCCTTAGCTCTCGGATACCCTAATACAGTCGGGGTCGGAAGAGAACAAGAGTTGATCAAGGGAGGCCGACAGGAAAGGGTACTGAAAGGAGCCCGGCACCAGGAAGTAGAAGCGATGCCGGACTCAGCTGGGGTCCCGTGGTCGCTAACCCACGTCCCACAAGTTTTGAGATCCTGGGGGAGGGTGCAGTTGTGAGAATAGCTTGCTGATTCATCGTGAGGTGACATGAGAGGACTTTCCAGAGCCCGCCGTGTTATCTGCTGTCTATGCTGATGCCAGCACAGGGCCGTTGCTCAAGCCACTGTGGTGTTGCGAAAGTGTGAGTGATTCCCCGGCCAATCTAAATAGGACGGGGAACCCCGAACGTGTGTCATCATATTTCGTCATCATCTGCGATCATCTCAGGTTCGTGCAGCTTGGACCCATATTCTTTGCCGAGCAGTACGCCATAAGCTCTTTCACTAGACGCATCGAGTACAGGACTAAGCCAGAAAATAAGGATGAGACTTTGGAAGACATCGAAGCTAGACATCTGAATTACCTATATCAGTTTTAAAATTACACCATGTTCGTTTAGTAGTCATTTTTTCAACCTTATTATTATCATCATAAGTGCAAATGACCTAGATGTTACGCGCATCATACCAATAATCACCGCCGCATAAATCTTTCTCGACTGTGATTTTTAAAATATTTATTTTTATTACAGTAAATTGTGTACATTATCAGTTGAAGTGTCAATTCAATACCGGTAGTAGTTTCCCTTATCATCCTCATCATCCTCATCATAAGGGCAAATGACCTAGAAGTTATGCACATTACACCATTAATCACCACACACAATAAGTCTTCCTCGGCTGGGAATTTTGAAATATGTATTTCTATTACGGTAGTTTGTAAGTTTGACGTGTCAATTCAACAATAGTTTTCATTATCATCCTTATCAAAAGGGCAAATGACCTAGATATTACGCCCTCATTGTCTTTGTGGGCAAATGACCTAGATTTTAAGTCCATTATATTTCTAAGGAGACTTTAAGACATTATCATCATTCCAGTGGGCGAAGCCGGGTACTACTGCTAGTCTACTTATATACATGGAAATGTAACTTACCAAAGTAATGTAGCGATGATATTCAGGAAGTGCCAACAGCCAAGTTATATTAGCACCAGGTGGATACGAGTTGGGATAATTTGGACTGTGGAAACTTCCAGAATGACCAGTTAGTACATAATGGTCATCTTCATCACCACTGCATGTCATACCATCAGAGTTCAACGAGTAGCCAGATGGACATGCACAGACCACTTTATCTGCATTTTGTTGGCATATTGCTTGGCAGCCTCCATTTTTAATTCTACAGGATCTCGGTGTTGCTAAAATGAAATACATCACATATTATTGCATGAAGGACATTCAGTTCAGCAGAATTTGCAAGCAACACACAGTCTACGCACTCCAGGAAAAATAATCACTCGATATATTAGTTATTCAATCATTCATTCATTCGTGCCTCTTATAATTAGTGGAACATGGGTTGGCCATCAGGAAAGTCCACCTGAGCATGGCAATGCATCTAATTCCTTGTACAAGGCTCCCCCTTTTCATCTTTCCTGTCAACTTCCCTTAGTCAACCTTTGTTCTCTTCCATACACGACGATATTAGGGTATCCAAGATCTAGGGTACCTTTCATTTCCTGTCATGGCCCTTACATTTACCTTCCTAACATATTACTCACATTTCTCGAAGGGTTAGACCTCCTCTTTTACAAGCCAACATTCAGTTTTGTAAAAGAGTGGGCTTATGAGATCAACACGGACCAAAATTGTCCATGTGTCTATGTCTGTCCTGTCCCCCCCCCCCTCCCCTCTATCAATTCGAGCGCCCCGAAAACGAATTAAACCAAATTGGGTCCAAAGATAGCACGCGCAATGGACACTTCGGTGTTGTTTTATATCGCCGCCATTTTAACCAAAACAAAATGGCCCCCCTAAATGCTTGGATCAAGATACGAATCAACTAATCATTGGATCTCTGCTTGCCACGGTGGGTGAGTGGTTATCGTGTCGGACTTCCAACACCAATCTTGCTGGTTCGCTCCTGGCTGTGGTAAGTGATTTTTGAAGGGCAACAAAAGCACGGCATGTACGTTAGTTGAGGGGACTCGAGTCAATGACCACGCGTCACCCCATAACCTGCTGGCCAAATAGCTGGGCAGTGGTCGCTTGGTAGGTCTAGGCCTTTCATGGGCTGTAGCGCCACGGAGTTTGGTTTGGTTACCAACGTTAGGCCTATATCAGCGTGAATATTACGTGCAGACACCATCTTGAAATGAAGAATAATGAAATAAATACCTCTCAACACTCGAGTAGCAAAAACTATTGACATGGTAGGACTGTATATGTGGCTTTGTATTGCCAAGACAAAATAGCACCCTCTCCTTACATCTAAGATGGCGGCTGCGCCAACTATTGGCACTTTAAAATCGACAAATGAAAATGAAATATTGCGTTAGTCAAATCATTATCACATTGAATATTCAGCACAGCGGCCTTCTTGAATTTTCAAAATAAATTTCTAACTTTCGTCAGCATAGAGCTATTATAATGAAATTTAGTAATATAATAGTAAAATAGAATCTTTTAAGTCACTTCGTATGCCCAAAGCATAAGAACAGTGCCTCTATAGACTCAATATGGTGCCTAGGCGTAAGCACATTAGTAACTCAGGTTGTTATTGCACAATTAAGGCGGAACTTGGTAGAAGGGAAGTATAATATAAAGGGCGTCAGAATAGTTAGTGATAAATTATTCACACTTAATACAACGTGCATAGGCCATCCTGAAATTTCATAATTTGAAAATAAAAAACTTTCTATGATTCAGAACTACACTAACGAAAATTAATGATAAGACAGCGACATCCTTTTTTTTAATGGTGGCTGGGCGTAGTATTCATACATAATTGTGAATCATCCAGACTGTATTGTGCAACTAAAACGAAATTTGTTAAAAGAGAAATACCATATAAGGGACGTTGCAGAAATAAGCCATGTGTTTAACACACTGAAAACAACACGCGGTGGTCATCTTGAAAATATAGAATAAGATAATGAGTAACTCAATGTATTTTTAAGATACAACAACGAAATTTGGCAGTAATCTAGACACATTAAAGTGTCTTTCAAAGATCAAGTCAAAAGAACTGCGACTCCATACGTTCACGATGGCGGATGGACGTATTCTTAAGACCTGAATACATTCAATAAACGATATATTTGAAAAATTAACGCCAAATATAGTGAGAGAGGAGTACAGTGCAAAAGACCTCGCCATCATTATTTATGGTAATATCATACTGAATACAGATCGCAACGCCAACCATGAATTTATAAAATTATAAACAAATCACTCTATATACAGTATTTTATAGATACAATATCAAATTAGCATTGATATATAACAGACTATGGGCTATGTATTCCAAAGACAATAAAATATCCCCGCTATATCTCTATGTACACACATCAAAAAAAGTTTTGCATCACCTCGGTTCCCAGATCTCCGGCATATAGACGTTGACTGTGTATATTGTATCCAAGATACAGTCCCTTTGACTGTTCATAGATGTCACTAAAACTGCTCAAAGATGTAAACAACCATGCATGAGCAGGGCCTATTAGACGGAGGGGGTACGACAGCCGATCAGTTCCAGTCATTCCACCAGGACGAAGGTACGCTGCTCATGTTGTCTGTAGTTCTACCATGCCTAGAAGGTCAATACCGCAGTTCGATCGAGTCCGCATTGTTACTTTGTGTCAAGAAGGGCTCTCAACAAGGGAAGTTTCCAGGCGTCTCAGAGTGAACCAAAGCGATGTTGTTCGGACATGGAGGAGGTACAGAGATACAGGAACTGTCGATGACAGGCCTCGCTCAGGCCGCCCAAGGGCTACTTCTGTAGTGGATGACCGCTACTTACGGATTGCCGCTCGGAGGAACCCTGACAGCAATGCCACCATGTTGAATAATGCGTTTCGTTCAGCCACAGGACGTCGTGTTTCAACTCAAACTGTGCGCAATAGGCTGCATGATGCGCAACTTCACTCCCGACGTCCATGGCGAGGTCCAGCTTTGCAACCCCGACACCATGCAGCGCGGTACAGATGGGCCCAACAACATGCTGAATGGACCCCACGGAATTGGCATCACGTTCTCTTCACCGATGAGTGTCGCATATGCCTTCAACCAGACAATCGTCGGAGACGTGTTTGGAGGCACCCTGGTCAGGCTGAACGTCTTAGACACACTGTCCAGCGAGTGCAGCAAGGTGGTGGTTCCCTGATGTTTTGGGGTGGCATTATGTGGGGCCGACGTACGCCACTGGTGGTCATGGAAGGCTCCGAAACGGCTTTACGATACCTGAATGACATCCTCCGACCCATAGTGCAACCATATCGGCAGAATATTGGAGAGGCATTTGTCTTCATGGACGACAATTCTCGACCTCATCGTGCACATCTTGTGAATGCGTTCCTTCAAGATAACGACATCGCTCGACTACAGTGGCCAGCATGTTCGCCAGACATGAACCCTATTGAACATGCCTGGGATATGTTGAAAAGGGCTGTTTATGGACGTCTTGACCCACCAACCACTCTGAGAGATTTACGCCGAATTGTCGTTGAGGAGTGGGACAATTTGGACCAACAGTGTCTTGATGAACTTGTGGATAGTATGCCACGACGAATACAGGCATGCATCAATGCAAGAGGACGTGCTACTGGGTATTAGAGGTAGTGGTGTGTACTGCAATCTGGACCACAAATGCTGAAAGTCTAGCTGTATGATGGTACAACATGCAATGTGTGGGTCTCATGAGCAATAAAACGAGCTGAAATGTTGTTTGTGTTGATCCCTATTCCCTTTGTATTTAAAGGTTCCGGAACTCTTGGAACCGAGGTGATGCAAAACTTTTTTTGATGTGTGTATATTATAATTCAAAATTCTCGCATTTACTCATCATCACAGCTCTCAAACGACTATGCCAAGAAAGCTGATATTATTAATGTTGGTTGCTCTTAGATTGTAGGGGCTCACTAAGAAACGGATTTAGAAAATTCAATTTATAAGTGAGTCTATTCGGCCCTTTGGCACTGAGAATGGGCAAAAGGTACACAGACCGGACATAACTCATTTTAAGCCAACAGATGCGAGAAAAAAAATACCTGGACGTATAATGTAATAGGTAATGAAATGAGATGAGACACATGTTAACACACACTGGTATTGTGAACTCACCTTCAGTAGTGCTCTCAAAATGAAATGTTGGGCGCCATGGTCGCAACAGAGTGTTGAAGACCAATAAAAGAAATGAGTGAGAACACAAATAATGATAATTGAGCATTAGTGGAGCACCTGAGACCTCTTTCTTCCAGCCCGTGGCGAAATCAATGTGATCAACCAGTTAGTTTTTGCATTGGGGATAAGGGATGACTTACGTGTACTTCTAACTACTGAAAAAGGAATGCAAGACATGGATTAAAATACTGAATTTAATTCTACACAAAAACAAAATATGAAAAGTGAATAATAATAATAATAAATACATTCTTTTACTGAAGTTATGTTAACCTGAGGGGCGAGAAAAGTGATGAGACCGATATTAAATTTAACGTTATTTCCAAAACTGTGAAGTTACTTGCCTGAAATATAAAAGAAGAGATTTTGAATAATATATGTCAGCCTAGCTTACCGAGGTTACGTGTCGAAGGAATTGGTCTCCATAGTTAAGACTTGTAGTTGTTCCTGGGGGGTTGATTCATCTCTTGGAATGACGTCTTGAAGGATCCCAGCAGATAAGTTCCATTAATTATATTTACTGAGCAGCGATGAATAGATTTAGCTGCTCGCTTGATCAGTGACGAAGTTCTAACTCCATAAATCACATTACCGACTTTGGCCAAAAACACAACCATTGTCGTTATTGCATGGAAAGACGAAGAAATATGTCGTATATGCACAATCAAGTCCATACTATAGACGGTCTGAATGACTTACTTCATTCCAAATAAGATTCACAGTAGTGAGTGACTCTTTCCTTAAACGCGCCAGCCCTCCAGTGCCATCCGTCTTTCTCCCCACTCCTGCAGAAAATAAACCTTCGTCGACCAATCAAAATACTGTTGCTATGGTCTTCTGTCTCGTAGATACGTTCCAGTAGACCCCGTGTCCTTCTTAGAAAACATCAGTTAAAATCCTCTTCTTTTGGTACAGGCACACCTTGTGAAGACGGATAGCTTCATTGATCGATACGCTCTTTGACACTAATCTCTTGAAATCTGTAGTAGTAGGCTGTCCATTGTTCACTTATTTCTGGAGAGCTCCCGGCTGTGCGTGTCACTCAGAATAATTGCACTCGCCACGGTTTTAAAATCTGTCTTAAGAAAATAAGGAAAGGGTTTCATGACGTTGGTCACCTCGCAAGTTAAAATACAGTACTGTAGAATATACTGAAATATGTCCAATCCCTTTGATTCGAATAGCGAAAATAATTGGAGTTATCGTACTTAATAAAACATCATGGCTCAGTTAGCCCTAAATCCAAACTTAATAATAATAATAATAATAATAATAATAACATATATATATAACAAGTAATAGTTTGCCGTTATGAGCATATTACAGAACGCCCTAGAAGATCACGCTATATTACAAAGTAATGTAGTGCTGATTTTCTTCCGGCACGAATATAAAAAATATGACACAAAGCACAAAAAATACAACATATAATAATACCCTTCTATGTACAAGTATAATTTGCAATCATCTTCAACGTAATTACGTCATTGTTCCCTTTGTATTCATTTGCAACTTGTGCGTTCAAGTGTTTTTGTATAGCGGAAACACCGCCTGTTACATGAAATCGATACCCTGAAAAATAGAACATATATTTATATTTTACCCTTTATGTACACACGCTAAATTTGCTTCTCGTGACACAATCATAATTATGTCACATTACGGATCGGTTCCATACTACACGTATGAAATAATTTCACTTCGGAGGGTTAATTCCTGGTGTAGAGTTTAGGGAGATTTGATCAAATTACGATGTTATATAGTGTAGTCATAACTTCTCCTGAACTCTATTCGATATGTCGGGAATTCCACCTCTCACACGCATACACATGTAAATTACCACAATTTTCGCAGCCATACGTCTCACGTAAGCAATAGGGCTTACAGACTGCATTACACAAAATCTCTGAAAATGAATTACAATGTGAACCTCTACTGAAAAAATATCAAAATAGAGAAATCTATGTAATTCATCTTATCTCTGTGCTTAATGAGTCCCATTTAGCTTCCTTTAAACCCAGACTCTCACCTTCCAACAGCGAGCACTTCTTCGGTCATCCTTATCTCCTTGAGATAACTCAAACACGGTCTCTCGCCAAATACATACCTTCCTTATTACGGCAACCACTAACCTATTGTCCAGATCAACAGCCTTCATACCACCTTACATAGGCTACCTATTTAAAAATCAAGTCTTAGAGTTTCATCATGTGTCACCCTCTCGCAACAGCTGTTACCTCTCCAACTCACGCCACATACTTGCGTAACGGGTGAATGTTATATGTACCATATAAGCGAATTCCATTATTCTCTAACACATAAGCGGACTTACCGATGCGCTGAGAAACAACATATGGTCCCTCAAATAAGAGAAACTACTATCTAACAAACTACATGCACTCGCCCTCGATACGAATAATTCGACGACAGGGTTCGAATTTAAGGACTCAGCTACCTCGGGTTCTTCGGTAAATTCACGTAACAAGTTACTTTTCATATCTAGGTCTACATTATATATACACAAGAGTACTGGCTGGAAATGCGAACCTACAGTACTGCAACCCTACATAAATGCTCTACTTTCGTTTATTACTTCTTTCTTTTTCACTCCCTACTTTATCACTCTCTCTCTTTATCGTCACTCTCTCTTCTCTCCTTATAATAATGGTTTCCCCTTCTCCCGTACTACACTTATCAATGGTGACACTACAGTTCGCTTCTCCTCCTACCGTTTCCCTTACCTTATCTACTATTTCATTCCACTCCTTATTGTAATCTTTCTCTCCTTCTTTCAACCTGGTTTCCATTTTCTTCTCTTCTTTCTTTTTAGTCTTATGATTTCTATCTACATGCCTCCCCTCAACTCCTATGGTATCACCTTCCACCATTTCTTCTACTATCGCTCTTTCCTTCTGATTTTTCTTTCTCTCCTTCATTCTACTATTATGATTTCTATCCTCCTGCCTCCCCTCGACTCCTGTGGTATCGCCTTCCACCATTTCTTCTAATATCGCTCTTTCCTTCTGATTTTTCTTTCTCTCTTTCTTTTTACTCTTATGATCTCTATCTTCCTGCCTCCCCTCAACTCCTATGGTATTACCTTCCACCATTTCTTCTAATATCGCTCTTTCCTTCTGATTTTTCTTTCTATATCTCGGATTCCTAATTTCAGCCTCCTGCCGTTCTTGTTCATTATCTATCTCTTTCTGGCTGTAGCCTAACGTACACTTCTCCATTTCCGCTAATCTCATACTAACTTCCTCTATACTTGCTCTAAAGTCGTCCCTAATATGCCTAATCTCCTCATTTATGATTTCCTTCATTTTTATCTCCTGGGTGCTTAGTACTTTCTTTATTTTACCTATTTCCATTCCTATCTTATCTTTAATCTTCTTCTCCTCTTTCTCATTACGTTCCATAATTTCTACCCTTACTTCTTGCAATCTTTCTATCACCTGTTGACTAGTCTCATCAACTTTATTGCCTAAAATTTCAAGCTTATTCTCAACTTCTACCCTGATTTCCTCTACTGTTTCTTTTAACTGACATTTCATCTCTTCTCTTATCGTCTCTTGGACATCCAATATACTTTCCTTCATCCGCTCATATTTCCTATGCAACTCCTCGCTACTTTCCACTACACCGTTTATCCTCTTATTCAATTCCTCAATTTTATTATTCGTTTCAGAGTTATTCTCATCTAATTTCCTGTTTATCTGCTTATTATTAAGTTCAAGTCTAGCTTTAGTGGCTTCTAACTTATTACGCAAATCTTGATTATTACTCTCTAATTTAGCATTTATTTCTTGACTGTGACTTCCTAATTTAGCATTTATTTCCTGACTGGTATTATCTAGTTTATTATTAGTGGCGTCTAATTTGTTATTCAACAACCTTAACAAGCTCATAATGCCGTCACTTATTTCCACCGACATCTCCTTACTGGTATTGGGATCAACCTCCGATCTCCCTTCCATCAACTTATGACCATCTTCTGCCAACTGACTACTCTCCTCCCCCACAGTCTCCTCTACCATATCACCGCTCAACTGTTGACCACTCCAAAGCTTCATCTGGTCCTTATCAGCCATACTCATACACCACAATTAAAATCCCCCACAAAACACAAGCACAAAGATAATACCGTTCCCCAATTACAAACACTATCTGGTTTTCGTTCCCCACGTTGGGCGCCACCTGTAATGCTTTTTATGATGATGGTTTGCTCACTGTTGGATGATAAATGTAATAGGTCATGAAATGAGTTGAGACACATGTTAACACACACTGGTATTGTAAACTTACCTTCAGTAGTGCTCTCAAAATGAAATGTTGGGTGCCATGGTCGCAACAGAGTGTTGAAGACCAATAAAAGAAATGAGTGAGAACACAAATAATGATAATTGAGCATTAGTGGAGCACCTGAGACCTCTTTCTCCCAGCCCGTGGCGAATCAAAGTAATCAACCAGTTAGTTTTTGCATTGGGGATAAGGGATGACTTACGTGTACTTCTAACTACTGAAAAAGGAATGCAAGGCATGGATTAAAATACTGAATTTAATTCTACACAAAAACAAAATATGAAAAGTTAATAATATTAATAAATACATACTTTTAGTGAAGTTATGTTAACCTGAGGGGCGAGAAAAGTGAAAAAACCGATACCGGTATTAAATTTAACGTTATTTCCAAAAACTGTGAAGTTACTTGCCTGAAATATAAAAGAAGAGATTTTGAATAATACATGTCAGCCTAGCTTACCGAGGTTACGTGTCGAAGGAATTGGTTTCCATAGTTAAGACTTGTAGTTGTTCCTGGGGGGTTGATTCATCTCTTGGAATGACGTCTTGAAGGATCCCAGCAGATAAGTTCCATTAATTATATTTACTGAGCAGCGATGATATAGATTTAGCTGCTCGCTTGATCAGTGACGAAGTTCTAACTCCATAAATCACATTACCGACTTTGGCCAAAAACACAACCATTGTCGTTATTGCATGGAAAGACGAAGAAATATGTCTTATATGCACAATCAAGTCCAAACTATAGACGGTCTGAATGACTTACTTCATTCTAAATAAGATTCACAGTAGTGAGTGACTCTTTCCTTAAACGCGACAGCCCTCCAGTGCCATCCGTCTTTCTCCCCACTCCTGCAGAAAATAAACCTTCGTCGACCAATCAAAATACCGTTGCTATGGTCTTCTGTCTCGTAGATACGTTCCATTAGACCCCGTGTCCTTCTTAGAAAACATCAGATAAAATCCTCTTCTTTTGGTACAGGCACACCTTGTGAAGCCGGATAGCTTCATTGTTCGATACCCCCTTTGACATTAATCTCTTGAAATATGCAGTAGTAGGCTGTCCATTGTTCACTTATTTCCGGAGAGCTCCCCGCTGTGCGTGTCACTCAGAATAATTGCACTCGCCACGGTTTTAAAATCTGTCTTAAGAAAATAAGGAAAGGGTCTCATGACTTTGTTCACCTCGCAAGTTAAAATACTGTACTGTAGAATAAACTGAAATATGTCCAATCCCTTTCATTCGAATAGCGAAAATAATTGGAGTTATCGTGCTTAATAAAACATCATGGCTCAGTTAGCCTTAAATCCAAACTTAATAATAATAATAATAATAATAAAAATAATAATAATAATAAATATATATAACAAGTAATAGTTTGCCGTTATGAACATATTACAATACCAGTCAGGAGATGGAACTTAGTTTATGACATTGGGGTCATTTGTTTCAAACCAACAGATTTGAAAAATATTCCATCGATATTTCCATATACTTCACTGACTGTAAGAGTATGTTCGCAGATATCTGGTAACTTTTTCATCTTTGAGTGTCATCAGACTTGACGGTATATATTTCAAAATGTTATAAACATTAAGCTGTTTAAACAAGTGTTTAAAATAATAGGACAGTCAACGATGACGTCAAGAGTAATGTCGAACATTAGTGAAGATTATCGCGGAGTGGAAAAGTGCGTATTTTTGAACGCGTATATGGGTCACTAGATACCACGAGGGTAGGATGAAGATGGAGGGACCCGAAGGTTAGCTGAATGCGAGGCAGATGGCCGTGGACAGCTGCCATGCTAAGGGAGTGTGGAACGTTCCATTAGATTTTGACATCAACCAAGGATCTGCAACGACATGAACTTCAAAAATATGTAAGCTACATTCTTATGTAATTTTCATAGAATAGAGTAGTTGAGAAGTTAAATTTTAATTCGCTTAGAAATTACCACCACTTTAATTTATGCTTCGTTCTGACAGCTAAGTCTATCGAGACTATAGTCAGAGATACCAGTGCTAGTTGACAACATTTATTTCAGTCCAAGTGACATAAATAAGGAAGTCTTTTAGTTGATTTAAATATTTGTGTAGTGGAAGGTAGCTTGGATCTTATAATTATTCAACTTAAAAATGTAAACAGTATTAGAGATAAATTTCATAACGATTATGAGTAAATTCCTTTGAAAATAATAATAAAATACTTCTATAATAATTATAAATAATAATAAACAAATTATAAAATAATTATAAATAATTAAATTCAGGGAAGTGGTAAAATACTTTTATTTAATGCAGGAATAATAATAACAATTGAGTTTATTTAACATTATAAACAATTGAAGATTTCAGAATGTAAAGTTTAATAGTAGTAATAATAATAAATTCGAGTAGCTATTATAAACCATTGAGGAGTTGAGTGAATAGTTAACGGTAAAAATAATAATAACAGTGATTGTTTGAAAATGTTTTAGGGAATAAATATCATATCAGTCAGCAAATAAATAAAGAAGTTAATGATGTATTTGTGAAATGCACCACAGTATTAAGAAAGTGTAGAGGAACGGTAGGTGAATAAAGGATGAACATGTATAAAATAGGACGTAGAATTGTTAATTGAAGGCAGAAAAAGAACATGACTGGGATAAAATATAACAATATTTCCTTTTGGAAAATTTTTGTTTAAATCAGATCTTGAAAATGTTGAAGACGAATGCGTGCTGTTTAAAGGCAGGAATAGTGCACAGAATAAAGGAATAAATCATATGTTGATTTAAATGATGAAAATAATAATAATAATAATAATAATAATAATGCGACTTGAAGGTCGGCATTTAAAGAAAAAGTGTGGAGGCTAGGGGCCGTCCATTGGAATATGTATTTCCATGTTGTTAAGGTGATGTTGGAGCATTTGCTGCTCAGTTGTGAAAAGAAGGGTTGAGTCGTGTAACCGCCCCACATTTCTGTCCAATTCCATTTTTAGCCTACTTTCGATTTTTGCAAAAAATGAAAGTAGACTTATGAGATCAACACAGGGCGAAAAAAGTGTGTCTGTCTGTGTGTGTGTGAGTCTGTGTGTGTGAGTCTGTGTGTGTGCGTGTGTGTGTATGTGTGTGTGTGTGTGTGTCTGTGTGTGAGTGTGTATACTCTGAATGTGTGTCCCCCCCTATCAATTCGAACACGGTGAATGCGAATTGAACGAAATTTGGTACAAAGGTAGCACTAGCAAAGGACACCTCAGTGTCATGTTTTATATCGCCGCCATCTTGACGGAAACGTAATGGCGGCCACACAAATGTTCAAAGCTTAAATTAAATTACGACTAACCTAATCATCCGATCTCTACCAAATTTTGCAACAACATACCTTTATGGGGGTAGCATCCTTTGACTAAACTAATAGGTCATCAGCCTAATAGTTTGCGGATGGCGGCCATCTTTGTGTGAAAATCGATTGCCCCTATTAATTCGAACACGGTGAAACCGAATGGAACGAAATTTGGTACAGAGGTAGTACAAGCAAAGGGCACCCCAGTGTCATGTTTTATATCGCCACCATCTTGACGGAAACGTAATGGCGGCCACACAAATGTTCAAAGCTTAAATCAAATTACGACTAACCTAATCATCCGATCTCTACCAAATTTTGCATCGACATACCTCTATAGGGGGAGCATCCTTTGACAAATCTAATAGGTCATTAGCCTAATAGTTTGCGGATGGCGGCCATCTTTGTGTCAAAATGGATTACCCCTATTAATTCGAACACGGTGAAACCGAATGGAATGAAATTTGGTACAGAGGTGGCATTTGGAAAGGGCACCCCAGTGCCATGTTTTATATCGCCGCCATCTTGACGGAAACGTAATGGCAGCCACCCAAATATTCAAAGCTTAAATCAAATTACGACTAACCTAATCATTCGATCTCTACCAATTTTGCAACAACATACCTTTATGAAGGGAGCATCCTTTGACAAATCTAATAGGTCATTAGCCTAATAGTTTGCAGATGGCGGCCATCTTTGTGTCAAAATCGATTACCCCTATTAATTCGAACACGGTGAAACCGAATGGAATCAAATTTGGTACAGAGGTAGCACTAGCAATGTGCACCTCAGTGTCATGTTTTATATCACCGCCATCTTGACGGAAACGTAATGGCGGCCACACGAATGTTCAAAGCTTAAATCAAATTACGACTAACCTAATCATCCGATCTCTACCAAATTTTGCAACAACATACCTTTTTGGAGGAAGCATCTGTTGACAAATCTAATAGGTCATTAGCCTAATAGTTTGCGGATGGCGGCCATCTTTGTGTCAAAATCGATTACCCCTATTAATTCGAACACGGTGGAACCGAATGGAATGAAATTTGGTACATAGGTAGCACTAGCAAAGGGCACCTCAGTGTCATGTTTTATATCGCCGCCATCGTGACGGAAACGTAATGGCGGCCACACAAATATTCAAAGCTTAAATTAAATTACGATTAACCTAATCATCCGATCTCTACCAAATTTTGCATCAACATACCATTTTGGAGGGAGCATCCTTTGACCAAACTAATAGGTCATTAGCCTAATATTTTGCGGATGGCGGCCATCTTTGTGTGAAAATCAATTCCCCCTATTAATTCGAACACGGTGAAACCGAATGGAACGAAATTGGGTACAGAGGTAGCACTAGAAAAGGCCACCTCAGTGTCATGTTTTATATCACCGCCATCTTGACGGAAACGTAATCGCGGGCACCCAAATGTTAAAGGCTAAAATGTAATTACGACCAACCTAATAATCTAGTCTCTACCAAATTTTGCAACAACAAATCTTTATGTGGGAAGCATATTCTGAACAAACTGCTAGATCATCAGCCCAATAGTTTGCAGATGGTGGCCAAGTATGTGTGCAAATCGATTCCCCCTATCAATTCAAACACGGTGAAACCGAATTGAACGAAATTTGGTACAGAGGTAGCACTAGCAAAAGGCACCTCAGTGTCATGTTTTATATCGCCGCCATCTTGACGGAAACGGAATGACGGCCACCCAAATGTTAAAAGCTTAAATCAAATTTCGACCATCCTAATAATTTGATCTCTACCGGATTTTGCAACAACATGCCTTTTTGTGGAAAGCATCTTATGAGTGACTACAAGGTCATCAGCCCAATAGTTTGTAAATAGCGGCCATGTATGTGTGCAAATCCATTCCCCAGATCAATTCAAACACGGTGAAACCGAATTGAATGAATTTTTTTACAGAGGTAGCACTAGCAAAGGGCACCTCATATTCATGTTTAATATCCCTATAGCACGTTGTATTTCAACAAGCTACTACAACCAACATTCAATTATACTCCTTGAAAAGGACAAAGAGTTATAACAATACCCATGCATTTAGGAGAAAGTAGGCTATATGTTCTTTACTGAACATCTTGTTTATTAAATTGTTTAATATGATAAAGGGAGGTTTCTTTGTTAGGGATGAAATACACAATTCCGTAGCATCCAGATGGAGGATATTTGTGAATTCTGCAATAAGGTTGCCATTTTTGAAAGTAGATTTATTTTATTAACTAGTTGAGATTTTTTTTCCCCATCAACATTTTCGTAGGGTAATATCTCATTTTATTTTGACTTCTCAACTATTCTAGTCTAGTACATGTTTAGTTTAATAATTTTCGGTATCCTTTGGAATCCTATCCTATATTCTCAAATTTTGAAATGGATAAAGTTTTGGAGGCGTTGGCTAGGATGGAAGCTGACATAAAGATCAATATTGAGAAATATTCTCAACTTGAAAGAACATTAGTAGAAAATTCTAAATCTTTGGAATGTACGTTAACTGAAAATTCTCTTTCTTTAGAAAATAAATTAACGGAGACACTAACAGAGAATATTAAATTATTAAGATCAGAAATGAATACTAGTTCTAATTTCTTAGAGAATAGATTAACTGAAAAATTAACTGAAAGTTCTAATTCTTTAGAAAATAGATTAACTGAAAAATTAACTGAAAATTCTAATTCTTTAAGGGAAACATTAGAAAAAAAGGTTTCACAAAATTCTAAAACCCTTGACCGTGTAACTGAAAGCAATAAAATAATGGAATTAAAAGTATTGCAAAACGCTGAAACAATGAGGTTAGATTTAAATGAACATTCTAAAAATCTAGAGCAGAAATTAACAGAAACTTTAGAAGCTAAATTAACGGAAAAATCAAAAATATTTGGGAGTAAACTCGATGAATTATTTGATAAATCCAAGAATTTAGAGGAGAGAGTAGGCGAATTAATGGAGCTCCTCTTACCAAGGTAAATACATTCCGATACCTAGGCTCACGATTGAATGGCGACAGCTCTGTGAATGAAGATGTGCGAGCACGAATCAATGCGACTTGGATGCGATTCAGAGATGTCACCGGTATTCTTTGTGATAAGAAGATGCCTATCCGCCTAAAATCAAAGATATACCACACATTGGTGAGACCAGTTGCATTATATGGTACCGAGTGTTCGCCAGCACCTAGAAGTGCTGAGCACTCGCTTTATGTCATGGAAATGCGGATGCTGCGAAGATCATTAGACATTTCTCTGCTCGACCATATCCCGAACACAACAATTCGACATACAGCTGGCGTGGCTCCAATCAATGAGAAAATGCAGGAATGGAGACTCCGTTGGTATGGGCACGTTGTCCGTGCACCACAAAGTTCAGTCATCCGCTCGGCCTACCATCTAACGGTCGACGGCCAGAGACAGCGTGGGAGACCAAAATTGCGGTGGCTCGACACCATTAACGCCGATTTACGATCAAGAAACTTGAAATCACGCGAAGCATTAGATCGCAAGAAATGGCGTGCTTTGATCCAAAAAGCGGACCCGTTCCTACGGGATGACGCTAAGAAGAAGAAGAAGAAGAAGAAGTGGCGAAAATTATAGTTCTTTAGAAGATAAAATTTCTCAAGGCGATAAGTCAGTCAATGATGAACTATCTGAGTCGAATGATAGGTTTAGAGCCTTCGAAAACTTATTCGAAGTAAACAAGAAAAGAGTAGCAGAGGATTTAGCCAACCTGGAAATAAAGATTGCTCAAGAATGTAATGTCACTGCCAGACAGGTATTACAGAAAGTAGCGACAGACTTCCAAGGTACTATTGTCGAACAATTGAAAGAAGAAGAGGCTGTAAAAGAATTGAGGGAAAGTATAAAAGAGATAGTCACCTCTGACATTCAAAAATCATTGGTAAAGAATACTCAAGGAAAAGTTCAAGAGGTAACAGATTCTTTTTCATCCCATATTAAGGTCATTTGAGGAGACGTTAATCAAATCCAGAAGGACGTTTCGAATGTACATAACATTGTGAAAAATCATGAAACAATTATTGTAAAGATAGTTTAGGATATTAAAGACAATGTTCAGAATATGAGTGAAATAAGAGAACAGGGAAACGAAGTTGTAACCAAAGAATATATGAAAGAGCAGATAGAAGAAATTATGGAAGAAGTGAAGAAGAAAACAGATGGTGGTGAGACAAAGAAATCTGTAGAAAAATTGGAAAATGAATTAACCAAATACCGATTTCAACTTGAGGAACAGGCATCAGGAATGATCCAAAAGTCGACAACAGACGAGAAGGAGAACTGACTGAGAAGCCATGAGGAAGTTGCTAAGTTGACAAACCCTTCACATATTGCCATCTACAAGGAAAAAGAGGAAAAACCCAATAAGTTTACTGGTACCGGAAATATTCCACCAGCCGAATTTTTGAGGGAAGTAAATGATTACCTCCGACATTCGAAGGTCACTAAGGAAAGGGAAAGAAGAGCAATTAGTCGTTTTCTTGATGGGCCTGCACTTACGTGGTTCAGAGCTTTTCGATCGAGTTTTCACACCTTCGAAGAATTTTCACAAGCACTTTTGAGAAAATTCTGGTCTCCAGAAACGCAACCACAAATTAGGGCAGATTTATACTCTAAACGATATTCCACGTCTCTTCCAACCAAGTATTCAGCTTATTTTGCACAACAATTGACGAAACTGCAATTTTTGGAACCACCAATGCCTGACTTTGAACTAATTTCAGCATTGGCACGGCAATTTCCAATTGAAGTTCAGAGGACTCTGCTAGCGGCAAGCATAGGTAGCATGGAGGAATTTGACGAAGATTTGCAGAGGCTTGATCACTCAAATATTCATTTTTTTATCAACGAGGTGGGAAAAATGAAAACCCAGCAGTTTACACAGTAATGGCTGATCGTCAGTGTTAGACAAATCCGACATTGAAACAACGTGGACAAGATGAAACACAGTGGAATGACAGGAAAGATGCACCATATCAAAATAGACCTTATATCAGACCATATAGGTATGAAAATAGATGGAACTCGTGAAGAAGACCTGGTTTTCAATCCAAACCATTCAACAGGCAACCGTATGACAGGCAACAGCAACCACAACAACAATACAATCCATAAAGAAGAAATCAGAATTACGACAAGGGAAAGCAAGATTTCCAGCAAAAATCTAGAGAAAATCTCGAAAGTAGACATCAAGAGAGTAAGAAATTCCTAGAAGAGCAGTACAATAAACCGAGTACATTGAAATTGCAGAAAGCAAATGATCATAAGAAAGAAAATAAGAAAACGTCGAATACTCCACAATATGCAGAAGTTAATACCTTTCACCGCACAGATTATAATTTCTCTGATAACGAGGAAGATCTCGAAACTCTTCGCAGGACTGAAAAGGGAACCAAGATTTAGAAGAAAAAGAGGAGGAAAACATCGTGGGAGTTTGAAGATTTTCTACTCAAGAGCTATTGAGAAATGCAAGTAGAAAAAAATATTTCGATATATTTTTTTACGGCGTGAGGAGTGGATGTACCCAATTACGGAAGCCCCCGTAATTATAGTTTGCATTTCAAATGAGCAGAACACCGGCATGAGGTTTGAACCGAGCGCGAGACAGCTACTTCACCGAGCGACTCAGAGGATGCGCTAGCAGAGAGACCAGTGGCGCTGACGGACGAGTTGTTGAAACTTATTGATGAAGAATATTAATCGACGATTTGAGGTCTAAAATCTAGTAAGTAATATTGGCTATGGAATTCTAGGAATGCCAGAAGAAATTTGAGGTAAATCGGACCAGTCGTTCGAAAGTTATAAGTGTTTTTGAAAAAGCACATGTTCTAACAGGAAACAGGGCGTGGGCTGGAGTTTTGAAGAACGGGGCATGCTCACAGCTTGGAACAGCGGACGCACCGAAGTTCAGCTCCGGGTCTGTATAAAAAGGGCCTGTGTTGAAGCATAATTATATCATTCTTACATCCGTCTTCAAGGAAATACCGTCGTAACGTCACCATACCACGTGCTACGCTGTTATAGTTCGTCATTATCGCCGATCGAGTTGGACTCAGTCTCTGGAGCAAATCCAGCTGCTTGCGGACTTGGTCTTCTAAACTGAGCCAGTTGTCTCAAGTGAAAAGTACTTGGAATTATCGCGTCATACCAGTCAGGAGATGGAACTTAGTTTATGATATTAGGGTCATTTGTTTCAAACAAACAGATTTGGAAAATATTCCATCTACATTTCCATATACTCCACTGACTGTAAGAGTGTGTTCGCAGATGTCGGGTAACTTTTTCATCTTTGAGTGACATTAGACTAGACGGTATATATTTCAAAATGTTATAAACACTGAGCTGTTCAAACAAGTGTTAAAATAATAGGACAGTCAACGATGACGTCAATAGTAATGTCGAACATTAGTGAAGATTATCGCGGAGAGGAAAAGTGCGTATTTTTGAACGCGAATATGGGTCACTAGATACCACGAGGATAGGATGAAGATGGAGGGACCCGAAGGTTAGCTGAATGCGAGGCAGATGGCCGTGGACAGCTGCCATGCTAAGGGAGTGTGGAACGTTCCATTAGATTTTGACATCAACCAAGGATCTGCAACGACATGGACTTCAAGAGTTTGTAAGCTACATTCTTATGCACTTTTCCTAGAATAGAGTAGTTGAGAAGTTAAATTTTTATTCGCTTAGAAATTAACATCACTTTAATTTTTGCTTCGTTCTGACAGCTAAGTCTATCGAGACTATAGTCAGAGATACCAGTGCTAGTTGACAGCGAGTGTACAGTCATAAGAAAATTTATTTCAGTCCATGTGACATAAATATGGAAGTCTTTTAGTTGATTTAAATATTTGTGTAGTGGAAGGTAGCTTGGATCTTCAAATTATTCAACTTAAAAATGTAAACAGTATTAGAGATAAATTTCATAACGATTATGAGTAAATTCCTTTGAAAATAATAATAAAATATTTCTATAATAATTATAAATAATAATAAACAAATTATAAAATAATTATAAATAATTAAATTCAGGGAAGTGGTAAAATTCTTTTATTTAATGCAGGAATAATAATAACAATTGAGTTTATTTAACATTATAAACAATTGAAGATTTCAGAATGTAAAGTTTAATAATAATAATAAATTAGAGTAGCTATTATAAACCATTGAGGAGTTGAGTGTATAGTTAACGGTAAAAATAATAATAATAACAGTGATTGTTTGAAAATGTTTATAGGGAATAAATATCACATCAGTCAGCAATTAAGTAAAGAAGTTAATGACGTATTTGTGAAATGCACCACAGTATTAAGAAAGAGTAGAGGAACGGTAGGTGAATAAAGGATTAACATGTATAAAATAGGACGTAGTTGTTAAATGAAGGCAGAAAAAGAACATGACTGGGATAAAATATAACAATATTTCCTTTTGGAAAATTTTTGTTTAAATCAGATCTTGAAAATGTTGAAGACGAATGCGTGCTGTTTAAAGGCAGGAATAGTGCACAGAATAAAAGAATAAATCATATGTTGATTTAAATGATGATAATAATAATAATAATAATAATAATAATAATAATAATGCGACTTTAAGGTCGGCATTTAAAGAAAAAGTGTGGAGGCTAGAGGCCGATAATGTATTCCAATAATGTATTTCCATGTTGTTAAGGTGATGTTGGAGCATTTGCTGCTCAGTTGTGAAAAGAAGGGTTGAGTCGTGTAACCGCCCCACATTTCTGTCCAATTCCATTTTTGTCAGATATATTGTCGCATAAATACCTGGGTCAATCATTCTAATTTCCAATCATGGAGCCTACTGATTATTTAGTTTTGTTAAAGCCTAGCCGGATCCTCAAATAAAATAAAATAAATACAGATATGTGAATGCATAAAATAAATGTTGAATTACAAGTTGAATAGGATTGATGCTTATTTAGTGATAAATAATAATGACTGCTGGTATTTCTGAACTTAGATATTGTTTATAATCAAAAAGAGAAAAAAATATTAATTACCGATATTTTTTTATATTAATATTTTTTGAAGTTTAATATTCTGTGAGTTTATGGTATATAATGTTTAAAAACTAAATGAATGAGTTAATGATATGATGTTAACTACAATTAACACATTGAGTTATGCAATATGGTTATTTAGAAAAAAATGAAAATCCAAAAATTAATTTCTTTACAATGTTAAATTGGATTATGAAAGAAAATGAATATGTGAGCATGGATTAAGACGACAATCCATAGAAACAAATGTTTTGGAAAGAGTCAATTAGGACATTGAGGTCATATTTATAAAGTTAATATTCTGACGTCATGTAGTCGAATATTGATATTTTCTTACAACCTAATGTTCCTACACGGGAGAACTTTATTTATTCTAACCCTGATACAATTCGATATCACATGAGGTGATACCTTTTACAATGTTTATGAACAATTATTTTTCAACCTCAGCCATGAAATGAACAATGATTTTCAAAACCATAAGTTATTTTGTTTTTGTGAAAACACAATATGAAAGTGAACAGTGTACAGGTAGGGGTCTATAAACAATGAGCCGCCTATCGTGTAAATACAACAATTTAGAATAGGGACCGATACACAGATGAACTATTAATTTCTGGATATCAACAATCTAGAGTAGGGAGTGTTTTTTTGTGTGTTGGTATTTTTCTAGTGAATTTTTTTAGTGCTTTTGCATAACATCATGGTATTTTAATTGTTAATAAAATTAGATAATTTTAAGGAATTTTGATATTTTATTTCTCCTTTCTCGTCTCCCTTGCTTGCTCATTGCCATAATCAGTCATGCCAGCGATTGATTTAGTTTTGCCCGGGTGGACCCTGAGATTGTAGTTCTTGTGCTAGACTGATTTTGGGAATTGGCAAATGTGTTCGTTAGACTTCCGTCTAAACGGGCACAGTATTCAACACTCCTCAAAGTGATATTCATGTCAACCCGTAAAGGGTATTAATAAAATTATCAAATGAGTCAAATTAATGAATAAAGATACCATTCATAATGCCCTAGCACAAACCCCTTGATATAGAAGTATGAAAGTTGGTACCGGTATGTACATTCTTTCCATGACGGAAACACCCAATTAGAACGGAAATAAGGAAATTCGCTCTGAAAGAGGGCACTTCGAAATATTCTTAATAATATAATTCTATAATTTCGTGCTTTTATGCTTACTTTAATGGCAAACTACCTCAATCCTCACCTTGCCTAGTATGCATCATTATAGTGTTGTCTCGGTTTTGTGGGTTTCTACCACATAACCTATGGTGGTGCTTTTTGAGGATCCAACGAGTCTCCAGGCTGACTACCTGACAGGCAGACATGCTTACTTTTAATTATTATTCCATTTTGAGGACTCAAACAATGCTGTGATTTTGAGTCAGTTTTTATACTGTTTGTGACACTTTTCAGTACGTGTTATGTTGTGGATAATACTTGCTTGAGGTTTTATTATTTTATTCTTCGTTAATTGGGGTTTCTACTACGGCAGTTGTGACATCATTGTTATGTTCATTTATGTCCTTAGCGCTCGCGTTTTAGAGACGATGGTGTCTTATCCTATTGGCGTTCTTTGTTATTGGAAATTATCCACGAGCTTCCGTTTCCTAAGATGTCGAATTTTTTTTAGCGTATGGCTTTCAGTGCCGGGAGTGTCCGAGGACATGTTCGGCTCGCCAGTTTTGTAGGTGCTTCGAGACGGGCACCCAATGGGTGAGCTGCAAGTACTGTTGGGGAGGGAAGTTGCAATGAAAGGAGGAGGAGTTGGAAGGTAGCGGCTGTGGCCTATAGTTAGGGACCAACCCCGGCTTTTGCCTGAAAGGAAGATGGGAAACCACAGAAGACCATCTTCATGGTTGCCGGCGGGGGGGGTTCAAACCTGCTCGCCTACCGGATATGAGCGACTGCCAGCTGTCATGCCGTAACGGCCACGGCTAACTCACCCGGTTCGAAATTTGTTGTAAGGATATTATTCATCGTAATACTTGCAATCGTGTAGCTGTTAATTATAATTTGTCTATTTTGAAGACAATATGACTCACCATTTTTCATCACCATTCTTGCAAATTGACAGTAATGCAATCTCCACGGTGCAACGGCTTTTAGACATCTATTACTCATTTGTGGATTAGGTAGAGGCATTATGATTTAACAAGCCGAAGCCACTCAGTGCTAAGGGCGTGAAGACTGCGGCTGCGTTATGGCAACAAAGTTATCATTTTACAATTCTCGGCTGATGCATATGAGAGTTTGGAGTTCAGATGACACATCTGATGGTTCGACTCCACGTAAAAAATATGTCCTGTTGTTTAAAACGTCACATTACTGATCACATAAATTATCACGCTTCCACTCAGTGATATGCTATAAGTGATATTTGAAGTTAATCGTTAGTGATGACAAATGGAATAGAAAATTAACGGGGCGAACTTAAGATTTTTGAAATCTGTTCTGTTCGAAGACGTCGTAAATGCATATCGGGCAATTGAGCTGATCTGTACTGTGTGATACTAAGGAGTACAGTATATTCATCTTTTGTTTATAAGATAGTCCTGGGTGTTGGTTATTTCACTTACACGTCACTCATTGTTTAATTACAGTCCTTCCATTAGGTTACTTCAAAGAATTTTATTTAACTGGTGTTCCAGTTTAGTTTGTTGCGTTATGATCGATGTCGTTTAGTGGCGTTTCTACTTGATTTAAAGTATTGAAATTATTATTTAGTTTCGAAGACTAACTTGGTTCACTTTCTACTTCATCAATGTCAAATCACTACTGTTGAGCTGTTTTAATACTATTTATTTCAGTACCGCTGGTTAAGTTATGGATTTAGTTGATAACTTGGTAATAACATTACTACATTACTAATGTGCGATTATATGAATGATTTAGACCGGCAAATACCAAATCCTTTCGAAGAACGTGTACTTCAGCTAGAATTCCAGATAGTGCCTGAGATTATTGAAACTTCAATATCAATTACTCAGGATCCAATTGCGCAATTAACACGACACTATGTAAGAGAAGAGAAACAGATATGATACCAAGCTTGCATTAGTCATAAGACTATCACACTGCATATTGCAGGCAACCACCATCTTGAATACATCAGACATTAATATCGACAATGTATTATTTATTACCGATACGAAACGCAGGAAATATATAGCCTCAAATAAAAGGCTTTCTATGCAGAAGGCACAAGACAAGCGATTCTATACATTGAAGAAGGTGGATAGGCGTACTTTTCTATTTTTACAATCAATATGGGCGCAAAAGAGGAATTACAACGAAACTTAGTAAACGGTAAGACTTATATAGGGCACAACTCTGAACGTTCATTACAAGAACAACCAATTATACTCCTTGATAAGGACAAATATTTGTAACTACACAAAAACATTTACGAGAGAGCTGGTTATATGTTCATTACTGAACATCTTGTTTGGTTTTGTTTGTTTCACACCAGGATTTGTGTAACCCTGCCACCCTGGACAGTGATACTGTGATATATTATCATGTATCGACCACCGGGTGAGTTAGCCGTGGTCGTTACGGCATGACTGCTGGCAGTCGCTCACATCCGGGAGGCGAGGAGGTTTGAATCCCCCCGCCGGCAACCTTGAAGATGGTCTTCTGTGGTTTCCCATCTTCATTCCAGGCAAATGCCGGGGTTGGTCCCTAACTATAGGCCACAGCCGCTACCTTCCAACTTCTCCTCCTTACATCCCACTTTCCTCCCCAACGGTACTTGTAGCTCACCCATTGGGTGTCCGTCTCGAAGCAGCTACAAAACTGGCGAGCCGAATATGTCCTCGGACACTCCCGGCACTAAAAGCCATACGCTAAAAAAAAAAAATGTATCGACCTACAACTATCACCACGTTGTGAAGCCATTTATAAACTAGCAGCTCCACTGTTGGGTGCCTTATGTAATAAATCAATCAAATTACCACACAAGATAGCCACTTGTGTTAACTCCTCACTCAGGGTTGCGGGGTGATTAACACACTCGAGAGAAGACATAACTACAGTGTGGGAAACTATCTACTTATGACCATACACTTGAATGAATATATGACTTTTAAAATAATTGACTCCTGCCCTATTAAACACTATAAGCTAAGGTTTGTCTTTACAAAACGGTAAGTTTCCCTAATCAATAAAACAGCTGTGGCATGGACTCGGGACAATATTAGCTAGCTTGACGGCAATCGTCCCGACAGTTGTAGCTCATTTACATGACTTGACGACCTGCTTTCCCCGCTCATGGTGCCTTCCGGAAGTTGTGGTGTTTATCAGTCCTGCCTGTCTCTAACGAATTCCTGCAGTAATTCCACAAGATTCGTTAAACCATTTACTATTTGATACTATACATTTTTAGCCTATTTTCAATTTTGAAAAAATAGGCTTATGAGATCACCTTTTGTCCGTGTGTGTGTGTGTGTGTGCGTGTGTGTGTGTGTGTGAGGTGTGTGTGTGTGTGTCCCTAATAAAATCTAAACGGCTGGAGCGATTTCAATGAATCTCGGTATAGCACTATTCCCGGCGACCTCGACCATGCCCTTCAAATTTTGTTACGTCTCACCAATCCAACATGGCGGCTGAGAGAAATATTTCACTAGCATTCAATATCTCCGAACCTATTACCGATATCGCCCTGAAATTGTGTACGGTGATAAAGGGAACTACTAGAAGTTCACCTATGAGACTTTCAAAAACCTGGTCACTACAAAACCAACATGGCGGTCAAGCGAAATTGAGACTTTAAATAGACATTTCTCGCGATTTAACTATCCAAATGTAATGAAACTTGGTACAGCAAATGTTTATACACATTGTAATGCACTGGAGTCTAATTTAGTTCAATTGTTTACATAATTTCAAAATGGCGGCTGTGCGAAATATTTCACTGACATTCTATATCTCCGAAACTATTACATATATCATCATGCAATTTCGTACGGTGATAAAGGGTACTGATGCAAGTTTACCTATGTATATTTCATAAACCTGTAAAGTACAAAACGAACATGGCGACCAAGCGAATTTGAAATATTTTAATAGACTTTTCTCGTGATTTAACTCTCCGAGCGCAGTGAAATGTGGCACAGTAAATGATTTTGCAGGTTGTAATGCACTGCCATCTAATTTAATTCAATTGTTTACATAACCTCAAGATGGCGGCTGTGCGAAATTTTAAAATTAAGTTTTTATTCTTGTGTCGTAATCATGTGATCGAAGTGAAAGTTTGAATAATGAAGCTAGGCAATAATTGTCCTTGAATGGTACATAAATCTATGGCCTATACATATAACAATCCTAAATGGCGAGCTTCCGAAATATTTAGACGGTTCTCAATATCTATGAATGTTTTACAGCAACCAAACTGAATTTTTTATGTTCATCAACATGGCGGCGACGCAAAGTATAAATATTTAAATGGACGTTTCTCGCGAATTAACTATCCGATTGCCGTGAAACGTTGCACGTTAAATGCTTATACAAATGTTGATCCACTGGCATGTAATTTATTTCAATTGTTTGCATAATCACAAGATGGCTGGTGTGCGTACTTTTAAAATCTCGTTTTTACTTCTTGTGTTCTAATCATGCGATTGAAGTTTGAATACCACACGTACACAATAATCTTAATGTAATAGTACAAAAATAAAAATCCATCCTGGCGACCATCTGAAATATTTAAACGGTTCTCAATATCTACGAATCTGTTACAGCAATTAAACTGAAATTTTGTATGTTGATAGAGGCAATTAACATGAGCAGGATATATGAAAATAGGCTGTATAGTTCTTCACGGAACTACTTGTTTACTAATTCCTTCACATGCTGATAAGATAAGACTTGGCCGCGGCACTAAAATATTGTCAACTCTTATGAGCTGTATTTTAAAATCGAATAATGATACGATTATAAGTAGATACTTGGTCTGTTAACCAACAAAGTAGCTTCACCACATGTCAAGTACGTCGACGAAAATGACAAACAGTAGCTCAGTCATTTGATAGAGTGGCAAAGTAAGTCTCTGACAAATAAAGTGAATTACTATGCTCCATAGAGTAGATGCCAATAAAGTAGATCAATCACAAATAAAGTAGAGAGTTTCCATGCAAACATGTGTTTTGATGGCTTCTCTCGTAACACGTGACAATTTCCCTACTTCCAATAGTCCACGCTGCAGTGAACCAATCTGATTCAAAGTTAGTTCACCACAAGTGACGCTCAGTTCAAACATTTGAATTTAATTACTTTGGTTCCTTGACGTTGACACGTTACCGGTCAAAGAAATCCATGGGATGTAATGGATCCTCTTACCTAGCAAACTGTTCGTATGTTGGTGAAAACGGGTTACTGCAGTTATGTCCCAAACTTCTGAAAACAGAAAAAATAGAAAATCAGTATTATGCAAAATATGGAAACAGTAGATGGGTAGACAGGGTTACAAACGAAGAGGTACTAAGACGAGTGAGTGAGGAGAGATGTTTCTGGCGATTGCTAATGAATAGGTTGGTAGGACACTTACTAAGACACCCATGAATAGCAAGCTTAGTTATGGAAGGAAGGGTCGAGGACAAGAACTGTAGGGGCAGACCAAGGTTTGAATATGTTAAACAGATTGCCTCGGATGTAGGGTGTGGTGGCTATGTAGATATGAAACGATTAGCTCAGGACAGGGAGGTATGGAGATCTACATCAAACCAGTCAAAAGACTGAAGACTCAAACAACAATAGCGTCAATAGAAATATTTACTTTGGGAGGGGCAAGTAGGGTGGTACATATTGTGACCCATTTCACCCGGGTTCGTTTGGCTACAATTACATTAATGTCATTATGCTCTGTTGACGTCACAACAGCTGAAGTGGACATAATTACACTGGTCAAAACAATTAGGGGATCAGGTGAGATATCATACACAAGATACATATGGTAACGTCTTTTATTCAGATTTCGGTTACAATTGTAATTTGTGTGTGCTACAGTACGGTATTGTGCTGTCTCAACTCTTTACTGGAGGTTTACATGGCGTTTACTTAGAGCGAGGCACCATGGGGCTACCATAATAGTGAAAAAGTCATTCTCGTTGCCCTCTGATATGGCGTGTGATCACCTCGGATGGCCAGGACAGTTACACACCTGCGTGGCATGGACTGTATGAGGTTATCAATCAGCTCTTTAGGGATATTTGGCCATTCTTCCATGAGTGCAATATCCAGCTCGGCATCCGTTGTGGGAGGTGCTGGTCTGGCTGCAATGCGTCTGCTAAGTGCATTCCAGACATGCTAAATCGGGTTTAAATCCGGTGAACAAGATGGCCACTCCATTCGTTCAATGCCCTCGTCGACAAGCATGTTGTCCAACAGTGCAGCTCTGTGGAGTCGTGCGTTATCGTCCACCAGAATGAACCCATCGCCTATGGCACCAGCGTAGGGCACAACAAACGGTCGAAGGATCTCGTCTCGATACCTCTGAGCCGTCAAAGCGCCATTCTGAACGACATAGAGGTCCGTACGTCCGCCAATACTGACTCCTGCCCACACCATTCGTCCGCCACCATGATATGGTGCTATTTCCTGCACATAAGCGGGATTGTTCCGAGTTCCACGTTCTCTCCAGATGGCCTGAACACAAAATCTTGACTCATTTCTGAACATAACTCGGCGCCATTCGTTATGACGCCAATCCTGATGTTCCTCCGCCCAGTTCCTGCGGGATAATCGGTGGCTAGGTTTAATGGGACACACACCATAGGCCTCCGTGCGTAGAGGCCACTTTCCCGAAGGATTTCGGACTGTTGGTGTTGATATTGCGCGTCCTGTTGCCGCCTGGAGGGTGCGTCGCAGCTGAGTTGCATTCAGCCTCCTGTCTCGACGGGCTGTTAACCGGAGATAACGGTCATCTCTTGCTGATGTTACCCGTGGACGACCTTGGCCTGGCCTTCTTTTAACGGTTCCTGTTGTCTGAAATCACGTCCAGGTCCTGGAAATTACACTTTGGGACACTCCAATAGCTGCAGCCCCCTTCCTCTGTGTGAGTACCGCTTCCAACCTTCCTAAGGCTCTCTATGCCATTCCATCGGGTAAGACACGTTGTTGTTGCATTGCACTATCTGCTCACTACACCATCTGAACCCAACTGCTTGTGTCATTCGTTTGGTAGAGTAAACACACGTCCACACCAACCCCCTCTGCAACAACTTTCTGTAATTACCACTATCTCGGTTGCCGTAATGTTGATGTCTCCACTCCTTAGAACCGACAGAAAGACGTCGAACCATTTTAGGTCATTATCCCGATGACAATACGTCAGAACCTAGGTACCTCAACTGATCCCCTAATTGTTTTGACCAGTGTATTATTTTTATCGGGAGAAGTGATTCACACATTTCCCGAGAGTAGGGTGAGGGAGGCATTATACTCGATCCTTTTCTCAACAAGCAGGAAAAACTATTGGAGATGGTCAGCAGTGGTGAAAGTACGGTCTTCTCAAGACGTAAGCGCGAGGAGTAGTGACTTTTACAATCGCCGTAACGCGAAGTGAAAACACACAGTCAAGTGTACCGGAGTGTTGCAACTTATGTGAGAATCAGCAGTCTACCGTATAGTCATCATTTATTTGAAACTCGTGATTCAACAATTGTGAAGTTTAATTCATGTGCATTTAAACTTACTTGACGTAGCTGTCGAGAAGATGGCTCCCATGAGTAGCACAAGCATCAGCGTACCCATGGTCGAGATCCTAGGGAAAGAAGAAAGTTATTGGTTAAACTGAGGTAATATAGAAGCAATAATACACAGCAGATACACGTCCATAAGTGTTCAACATATAACTTGCCCAAGCGCCAGGAGTGAAAGCTTACCCAATTTCCTAAAATCCTTAAAGAACCTAGAGCAACGAGTTCCTCTTTTTTTTATCTGGGCTGGAGTTAATTATTTTTGGTCTTCTGACATCAAATTAAATATTATCTAACATGAAAATGGAAGTGATTTGACCATAAAACCTACCATGGTCATTAAAAACAAAATGAGATACCTCTACGTAGTATAAAACAAAGTCCCCGATTCTTGGATGTAACGGGTAATCTCGAGAACCACAGGAAGGATGTTGATGCGGTTTTCATAATTCTGTAAATGATTTCACGAGGAAGGTTTTTGTAGAAAAACATTCATTTATTACCAAAGAAAGCCAGTGAATCGAGTAGAAGAAAAACCTCCCACCCGTGCGCCGTTTAAGCTTACGCTGGGTAAACAGTTAAAGATACTGGGCGAAGGTTGATAGTCCAATATAATTTATCCACACTGATAATAAAGAAAAAAAGTCCTCTCGGCACGCCGGAAGGCGGAGGTAGATTTCACCGGACAAACTTGGGGATAGGCGAAAATAGGCAGAATATGCAGGTTTTCGTAGAAGGATCAGACCTCATTTATTGCGAGAAGATATTTTATAATTGGAGCTTAATTAACTTTGTTTTTCGTCATTTTCTGCTTATTTTAAACATTTTATTGTCTTATGGGAACGGTAACCTTCTTGTCATTTGGGGTCCATTTTTATACTTGTGGTCACACTGTCCTTATGCAAGGTTTCGACACTGATGTGTGACTATGTAACGGTCTGTTACTTCTTCACGCAAAATTATATCTCCCGCAGAGATTTTGGTTGGTTGCTCAGTTTAGGGGCTGCGACAACGCGGTCATGTAACCCCGTGTACTTAGCGATGGCTGTATTAGTCTGTAATTCAGGTAAGGACTGCAGACGGTCAATTTCAAACAGTAGTTCCTAATGTTGGTACCAGGTACTACCGTCAACGACACCTAGCTGTGAACTTGGCTACTAGATGCCACCACAACCAGCAACTCGCAACGAACGTTGGAACTTCCCCTCCAAAGGAAAGCATACTGAGGGACTTTTAGCGCTCTTAGAAAATCCGACGACTTCGGCCGACTTAGAACTCGTGACTTGGGGCATAGACATTCAGCATGCTACCAGTTACGTCACCAAAGCCGCTTCACACTTAGTCAGATGAAAATCTGAATATGATCTCGTGCAAGTGCGTTATCTTGGCAACGTCTGATGGCTCATCCCTCATCAATTTAGTAGTGTTGCCATGGCAACCACTGATAGCTCTTGGCATTTTCTTATAATTCCGAAATAATTTTTCTCATCCCTTGGCGTAACGGTGGGTCATATCAAAAATTCTTTCAGACAAAAGTTTTAGGTAATTAGTAGGGAAATATAGTCCATTTTGTACGGTTTTGATATTGTGCCTATTAAGAGAGATATGATTAATGTTTCCCGAAAAACCCACTTTTTCCCACCCCTTTGGTCAATGGTTGGTGCAAAAAAAACTCTTCAAACATAAATTTTTGGGCTTTATCCGACACTTAGTATGAACGTTGAACGGATTCGATATGTCACATATTAAGAGAGTTATAGCAATTATTCACTTTTTCGAGAAAAGCCCAGTAGTGGAGTACTAGGAGTTCTAACTCATAGCCTACTTTCCTGGTGACGTCACATACTAACCCGCAATACATTCAGGGGCAAAGTCGATATCTCCCAAAGCCATGGTCCGATTTTGACAAATGAGGTGTCGTTGGACTCGGGCTGACGCCCTCTTTCAAATGGACCACTCATTTCAACCCCTAAATAAAATCTACCCCTACTAGGGGGTGAAATTGTAATTTCATAGTTAAAGTCTCTTTTCAAATACGATATGTATAAGGTGCGCTGCTAAAATGAACTTAAATGTTGTTGCTCATATCGCGCATGCGTTTTTCTGGCTGCCGCTATGGATGAACATTTTTGTTTTTGTTTTTTACGCATGCGCACTTGGGATTTTTGTAAGAGGGCGAGCTCTTTGAAAAAAATGATTGATAAGAAGAGGTTTTGGTGGTGAGGAGAGAGCCAGATAGTCGCCTACTTTCCTACGAAGTTTGTCGATATATCTCAAACGCAAGGTCGGATTTGGACGTGTGACGTGTCAAATCGATTGTCTCGAAGCCCTATACATGTTATTAATAGGTTAAAGTTTTGGGAATGAGGGAAACAGGCTTTTTGGGGATAAAACCCTGATTTTAGACTTTTTCAGATATCTCACGAATGCATGGTCGGATTTGGTCCTATGACGTGTCAAATGGCTTGTCTCGAAACCCTGTGTATTTTGGTAATAGGTTAAAGTTTTTGAGAATGATGGAAACAGAATATTTTGGGGTAAAAACGTGATTTTAGACTTTTTGCTCTATCTCGCGAACCAATAACGCTAGAGGCGTGTTCGACAGGTCCAAGGACTCGGGGTAACGTCCTCTTTGCTATGGACTACTCGTTATAATTTTTAATAAAATTGGAAACTCGGTTTTGGGGTAAACACGTGTTTTTTGTGATTTTGTCGATATCTCACGAAGCAATAACGCTAGAGGCATGTACGATGGGTCCAAGGATTCGGGCAGACGTCCTCTTTGCTATGAACTACTCGTTGTAATTTTAAAAAATTTTGGAAACGCGATTTTGGGGTAAACACGTGTTTTTTGTGATTTTAGCCGATATCTCACGAACCAATAACGCTAGAGACGTGTACGAGGTGTCCTAGGACTCGGGCTAACGCCCCCTTTCAAATGTGGTAGATATTTTTTTTCCAAAAAGATAATTCACAAAGGGCCTAACGCCATACATGTTGAGAAAAAAATTCTTTACCGTTACCTGTTTATAATGTCCATGAAGCGTGGCGGTTGAGAGAGAGACGATACGGCTGTGTGTGTGTGTGTGTGTTTCAACGAACCTGTCGCTGACCAAGGTGGCTGTGTTCAATAGATCAATTGATATTTCGACGAGTCGGTGTATGACAGAGCGAGGGTGCGTTTTCTGATATTTTACCTTTAACGTGTAAACGGTGATGAGAACTAGGTTCTATGTTGGTCGAAGCGAGTAGAGAAAATAAACTTGCCGACGAGCAGGAGGTGAATGTCATTTGAGCTTATTGGAAGGCTCCGATCTGACTTGACAACAGGTGACGCTTGAAGGTGAAATAATCTGACCATCGTGGTTGCAGGGGAGTGTGAAAGGCATGCACACACATTTGTGAAACCACATGTAGGCTAAACCAGTGACATCCTGTTTTGCTTCGTACGTGACAAAATGCAAGTTCATGTGAAATTTGATCTACCGCAGGTGTTCGCTTGGGACGTTATCTGTCCACGTGCATGATAACTGTTAACAAGTTACATCCTGTTTTGCTTCGTACGTGACAAAATGCAAGTTCAGGTGAAATTTGATCCGGCACAGGTGTTCGCTTGGGTGTTATCTGTCCACGTGCACGATAAGAGAATGTTCAAAGCGTGGGAATCGCTGAATCAGTAAAAAGTATGATGCAACTTGTGGGAATGATGTCACAACCAATAGATAGGCAAGAGCTGCAAACAGCAGTGGTGGGAGGTGAAGGGAGGGAGAGGGGAGGGGTAATGTATGAGAGAACACAGGAGGAAAGGGAAAGACAAACATGTATGAATATGCATGAAGCGCGGAGCGCTGTACACATAGAGCTATAGGTGGTGTACAACATGGGTGAATAAATAAAAAGTACACAGGTTCACACAACATGTAATTTATTGATCCAGGAATTAAACGTAGAGTTAAACCCTAACCATTTGACGTAGAGTTTATTTCCTTTTTGTTTCAACACTTTTTCCACAAGATAATGCTGAGGAAATGCTGTTTTCTGAAGTTCATGGAGATAAAATCTACCTTTTATGGGTTGACGGTTGAGGTCCTCGAGTAAATAGGTGACTGGAGTGTCCAAGTAGACTCGACGAATTCGAAATAGTTCAGTCCCCCACTGAGGCGTGTAGCCCTTATTGAAGGCAGACTTAAATTTGCTCACACGAACAAAATCCCCAATGTTCAGTCGGTGACGTTTAGGATCGGCTGTTTTTATGGGGTTAAACAGTTTATCCAATCGCTGAATATTTTTAGTCACGAGACGTGGCTTGGTCCCAATCGTTCTATGTTTGGTGTCATTGTAACGTGACACTAGCTCAGGTAACATGTCCAACCAGCGATAACTGCCCTGAGCGGTAAACGCTTTCCACATATGGGTTTTCAATGTTCGGTTGAACCGCTCGACCACACTGGCTTTCAGATTGCTGTACGTGGTGTAATGGTGAATATCCTTAGATTTGAGAAAACTAGAGAAATCCTTGTTGAAAAATTCTTTCCCCTGGTCGGTTTGTAGCAACTGAGGTTGACGTTTGGAGTGTTGAATAATATGTTGAAAGGCCTTGGTAACTAGTGGGCCAGACTTGCGACGCACAGGTTCAACAAAGGCCATTTTGGAATAGACATCAATGACGGTCAACATATAGCGTACACCGTTGTTAACGCTAGCATAGGGTATCATTTCAACCAAGTCAGCCTGCCAAAGTTCATCCACACCTCGTGAAATCACCTTGAGTCGCGGATAGTGACGCCTAGCTGGGCGATGCAACTCGTGAGCAATACCCATTTTAATGGGTGAGGGCTTAAACAATAATTTTGGCATTTCGAAGTTCTTGTTCAATTTCTTGAATTTCCCAATCGTGACCGGTATGGCCAGCTTGACGTGAAGCATGCAACAACTGTAGCCGCTGGACGAGCTTATTGGGATTGTGCCAGTAGGTAACATCCACAAGGGGTTTTAATGGTTTAAATGTCACTCCCGAAGCGGACACTTTACGACGAGTACTTTGACTAGTGGGAAACATTTTTGCAATGATGGTTTTATATTTTTGAGATATATTGGCATTCACTTGTTGCGTGGGATCATACTGTCTTTTGTGGGCATGGGTATCCAATAAAATGGATTTATATTTGTCAAGATCCTCTGACGTATAATCATGGGAAGAGGGGGTCCGAGAAAAGAGCAGCTTTAACAGTCCTGGCGTTAATTTATAGTTGATGTTTTTAATGACAGCTTTAGTACGAGCAAATTTAATGGATGAATCGCCAATTTTAAAACTATCATTCTCATAGCGAACACCATACGTGGTATCTGTGTTTCCAATAAATAGATCGGTGAAATAGGGTTCCAATGTTGATCCATAATATTTTATTAAAATGGTTTTCAGTTGAGCTTTATGTTGAGGGGTGGCCAAGAGTTGTGAAAACGGAGACGCTCTGAAAGGGCAAGGTGTTTCGACCATGGCCATGGATTTCTTTTTTCTCAAAAACTCTGCAAGGGGTGCGGCCTTTTTTTGAGGCGTAAACACTTGTTCCTCCTCATCCTCAACTTCACTAACACTAGTCAAATCTTCCTGTTCCTCTTCCTCTTCCTCAGGGTCCTCGTGCAGCGTCTGCGTGGCTTGTGAAACGGTGGGTAGAGTTTCAGATGGCTTGAAAGAGGGTTTCAACATGGCTTTTAGCGGAGGTGCTAAATGTTGTTGAATAAACAAAGCATGATTGGCACGTGATTGTTTTAATTGACGAAACTTTTGGCGAATAGTATTTTTTGCTCTAATAATATGCTTTTTTAATTGACTCTCTGCTAACGCCATGGTGTCTTGGCAAATGACTTGCCGGGGAATGAGACAAGGCCTTAAATAGCAATAAAATGATCAAACCCTAAGCGATACCGTCCTTGGTTGAGTTCACTTTGTTTGTCAATCACTAAACAGGCATGACGTTGAGTGTTCCAGCACTTGGCACACAATTCTGTAAACATTTGAAAGGTCATATCCGGATTCACATGTTCATTATAAATGTGACGACTGTTCCTCTCGTCCTGACGAAATAAAACAATGACATTGGCATTGTCACGAATCAACTGTTTGGACATTTTAGAATACGTTTGCCCAAGATAGAAGCAATCGATATGTTTGTGTCGACCCATGCTGAAATAGCTTTGAATGATGCCTTGACGTTCAGTGGATACATCATCGAAAATCATGAGTGAATCAGGCTTTACCTCATCCGGTGAAATCACATTTTCTTGCATGGAAAATGTAAAATAACCCATATTCTCTTTTTGTAATCCAGACATGACTTGATCCAGAAACACGTAGAGGGGTTGGTAGAGAGATTTTGCCAAAATATAAATATTTTGAAAACGCAGACCATTGGGCGCTGTAATGAGCGTTAGCAAAAGATTAGTCTTTCCACAGCCGGAAGGCCCCACAATGATGCAGCGAATGGAAGATGGAAACAGTGAACCATGGCGTTGTTCACGTGATGTGGGACAGAGATGGGAAGCCATGTCCCCCACGGGGAATGACTCTTGCTGCTTAATAATCTTCATTTCAACTAAGGCTTAGACAGGCTAGCCGGCTGTCTATATACAGGACACCGAGCCTTGTCATAAAAACAGTAGACTGCTACTACAGGTTGACGATGGATGTCTTTGGACGTGCGTTGATGGCCAAAGATAGGCCTGTCCTCATACATGATCCTAAACAGGAAACAGATCCTGCTAATAAACACTATGTGGATAGGTCAGTAGTGCCACGCACAAAACAGGGAGATTATGACTTTAAGGGGAAGCGGTTAACCCATGTAAAACATCCTCAAGTGTCTACAGACGTTACTACGAAAAAGTATGTGGATAACAAAGTGTATGAGTTTTATGACAAAGTGCCCCAGCTTATGGTGAATGGCTATAGCGCTAATCACCATCGGATTATTCACGTGGAAGACCCACAAGACGAAGACGATGTCTGTACCAAGCGTTACGTGACCCATGAAATGAAAAGGCTTTATAAATTTATCCCATGTGTATTTTTAGTGTATCTGACAAATGATAAACCTGTGAATGACAGAAACCATTTACCGCTAGTCCATGATCAGCACTCGACCTATGTGCTTGCTTCGGGTTTAAGCCACTATCGATTACACTATGATGGAACCATTCACATCAAATATGCCATACCTGATGAGAACCATTTACAAATAAAGATAAATGGTCATAGGATGTTGATCCATAACCATGAAATGGTCAATGCAGGGGACGAATTATCCTTTCACCTCATGTTGACATGGGATGAAAAGCAAGCGGGAAAAACCATAAACGACTTCCCACTTTATGTGGAATTGGAATATACAGCCATGAAATAACCATCTGACGTTAGTTGTGATTTAAACTTTCTTGTGAAAGGTTGTTGGTCATTATCATCATGGTGAAACAAAGGTATGCAGTGAGAAAGACTAAAAAAAGGACATTGTCCTTGGCAAAGCCTGGGTTTTCAACATTCGAGGACAAGCCCTTGCGAAAGAAAAAAAGAAAAAATAATGTATTGACCATAAGGAAAGCCCTTCGAGCAGCACAGAGACAGGTTATTCCAAAACGTCGGCGACAGGTTTCAAACCAAGGGCGAGTGATTCCCGTCCCCAAACGAGCGGGATTTTTACCTGCATTATTTGCTGGTTTGGCTGCTCTGGGCTCACTTTTGGGCGGTGCCAGTGCAGTGGCGAAAACCATTAAGGCCGCGCAGCAGGGCAAGCAACAACTCAAAGAAAGTCAGCGACACAATGAAACGATGGAAGCGATTGCCATGGGGGCTAGAAATGCCAATTTAAAGCCAGCCTTTTATCAACAAGGATTTGGGATTTCACCATTTCGAAATATTAAAAAAAAAAAAATAACCTCTGCCATAGCGAGACATGCCCTGACGCATGAACAAGTGGAAAGCTATGCTAAACAACTAAAGCTTTCTCATTTTCGAGGTGTGTTTATGCGAAACCAATTACCCCCACGACCCTGGAAACAGGAATGTGCTGTTGTCAATTTGGATGATCACCGAGGACCAGGAACGCATTATGTAGCTTATGTCAAAGAGGGATCCACGGTATGGTACTTTGACAGTTTTGGGAATTTGCCCCCGCCCATGGAACTAGTGACCTATTTTGGAAACAGGATCAAGATATATTATAATGTGAAACGAGAGCAAACGTTTAACAGCCAACAGTGTGGACGTTTGTGTTTAATTTTTTTATATAAGACGCAGCATAAGCAAAAACGCCACCAGTATGTCGGCAGAAAGTAAAACGTTTACAGTGCATGGACGTGGACCTGAAGTCAGCCTAGACTTTTACCCGCCTATCGAATTGAGTGAAAAACCCTATGGTTTAGGACTTGTTTCTCTTGAAACGTACAATCGAATATACAACATACGTGAAAATGTGAACAAAAGTTTTACTATGATGATTCTGTGCTCACCTTGAACTCTGGTGGATACACGATCGATGATATTTATGAACACATTTATGTGGTGTTGATCAATCAGTATGGTTTAAAGTCATTTCTCGACGGAACGCACAAGTTTGAACTTGTAGGCAATACCAACACTCATCGCTGCAGTATTTTCTCTACCTTCAACATTGACTTTAAAACACACCCCGATTCCATTGGCCCATTACTAGGATTTAAACCACGTGTGTTGGAGCCCAACAAAAAACATGAATCGGACCATGAAGTGAAATTCATTGAGGACCATCATGTGTCGGTGACGTGTAATATTATTAGCCAAGTGTACACCAATCAGGAACCATCGCATTCACTTTATGACTTTATTGTGACATCGCCCAATGGCTATATTATTCGTGAAAACCCTCCAGTGGTGCTTTTTCATGCTGTGGCTGTTGATAGTATTAGTAATATAACATTAAGACTGATCAATAGAGATCAACAACTCATTGATCTAGATTCTACCACACCAGTGACTTACAAGTTGGTGCTAAAGCCACTATGAAGTTTGTGTATAAAGCAACAACACCGTCTAGGAATGGTGTTAGTTGTTTGCCACGTGAATACACGTTAACATCTCAGAACAAGCAGATTTTACAGCATTTGGGTTACCACGTCAACCCTCATGATGAATTCTATCCTAGAGATAGCGAACCACATCGAGGAGCAACCAGGAGTGGTAAGAATTGATCTCCATTCCTATCAAGCTCAAACACCTGGACTCAATAACAATGATGAAATTCAATTTGTTATCAACAACCAAGATATTTACACACTACCGCATGAAAGTGTCATTCAAATTGAAGGTCGGCTCACCAAAGCCGATGGCTCTACACCCACCACATCCAAGTTGGCCAACCATGGTTTAGCCTTTCTGTTTTCTGAAGTACGTTATGTCATTAACGATATCGTGGTGGATAGCACTCGAAATGTGGGCATTTCCAGTGTCATGAAACTATACCCCTCTTATAGTGAGGAAGAAGGTAAAACACTTTGCATGGCAGGTTGGTGTCCTGACTCGACCAATGACTGGATGGTACACACCGATGGAACCTTTACTGGATATTTACCTCTTAAACTGATTCTAGGCTTTGCTGAAGATCACCAACGCATTGTGGTCAACGCAAGGCAAGTGCTTTATCTGGTGAGAGACAGGAGTGATAACAATGCACTCAAGGGAGTCGACAATGCCCCCATCGATTCAAAAATTCAACTACAACGCTTGCTATGGAAAGTCCCCCATGTGACCCTTAACGATAGCAAAAAACTGGACATACTCAAAATGGTAAAGAGAGATATGCCTCTACCCATGGAATTTAGAAGCTGGGCACTCCATGAGTATCCGCTATTGCCCACTACCAACACACACAGTTGGTCTGTAAAAACAGCTCGCTATACAGAGAGACCTCTCTACCTGATCGTGGGTTTTCAAACGAATCGCAAGTATCAACAAACCAAAGATGCCTCGCAATTTGATCACCTGCAATTGAGAAATGCACGTCTTTTCCTCAACGGAGCTGTGTTTCCCTATGAAGGACTGGATTTGGATTTTTCAAAAAGTAAGTTTGGGACCCTGGACGACTTGTTTTCTAAATTTCGATGGTCGTATTATCAAAAAGAGAACGGCCCCATGCTACTACCCCAAGCGTTTAAGGCAAGAGCACCACTGATTGTCTTTGACTGTTCTTACCTGGAAGAGTCTGTCAAGCCATCCAATATCGACATTCGACTAGATTTTGAAACGCATGACAATGTACCAGCCAATACGACGGCCTACTGTCTGATTATTCATCACAAACAAGTCAACTATTATCCACTGTCCAACCAAGTGACGAGTGTATAAATAACAGGTCATCCCACGTCAAGCCGCTCAGTCATGTCTTGCTTTAAAGCCTCAAGAGACGTTACATCCATGAATTTAAACTCTGAGGAACAACGTTTCAAGACTTTTGCCACATGGCCAGTGCCTTTCATAAACCCTCAAGCCTTGGCAGCCGCTGGATTCTACTATTTAAAAACAAGAGATGAAGTGAAATGTGCCTTTTGTCCCATCATCATAGACCAATGGCAGGAGGGCGATGAACCCATGCAGGAACATCAGCGCTGGTCACCCACCTGCCCCTACCTGTGCAGAATGAAAGTGGGAAATATACCCTGTCATTCAAGCTATCCCTCGCTTGTGTCTTTGGGTGATGAAAAAAAAACAAGTTACGATACGTGTGGACCGTATGGTATCCATGGTGCTTCGGTGAGCAGCTCACCATCAAAAACGCCTAGTTTAGAGACATTGGGACATCATCGGTGTTATGGACGTTACAAACACAAGAGACTATATTGTTGTATCAGTTGCTATCGTCCTTATCCTAAAATGACAAAAGCCTGTAAGACGTGTTATGATAATAAAATGACGTAATTCTTAAATTCTTATTTTGCATGCCCCCACTGTCCTACCCTAACCTCAATTTTGAAACTAGCATGGCAGGTAAGTCTATGTCATGATCACACCTGATCGTCAGTCAGTCGTCAGTTGACCTTGGTCCAGGCAAGCGTCAACATGTTGCGCACACTCATTGTGGATTGCCAAGGGTTTAAAATTGGTGACAACAAATTTATATTTAAACAAGTGGCCATGATCGATTGTACCACGTTTTGGATATCGCAAGCTACGCATTTGCTATTTAAACCACCCCATGCTTTTGATTTATTGTGTGAAAAAGACCGTAAACAAACCCAGTGGATTGAAAATCATAGGCAACTAGACTGGAATCAGGGAACCATTTCCTATAAATATTTGGACGTGGTCATGAAAGCACACTTGTCCTCGGCCAATGTGGTATTTGTGAAAGGTAATGAAAAACGTCAATGGTTGCAACCATTTTTGGCGTCTTACTGTCAATGTATCGACCTCATGGAGTTGGGCTGCCCCTCCCTGCAAACGCTCATGGATACTTGTTCCTGTGGCAACATTACCCATACAGCCCTATCGCATGCGTGGCATCTCTTTCATTGGTTAACCACCCATGCCTGCTGGGAGTTGTTGAACAAAATTATAACTCAAGATTTACCTGTGAATGACGCCAGTGAGACTTCTACAAGCGACGTGTAAACATCTACAGCACGTGATACCATGGAGAAAGGCAATGCTACGGACAAAGCCATCGGCAAGTTCTTTGTGTGCAAAAAGAAACTAGACAGTTTTACCAAAGAGGAACTCTTGGCGCTGCCCAAGTCGTTCATTTATTATGTGGCCGCCAACGCTGTCAAAGAAATCTGGCAACATGTACCAAAATCATGGACTCAAGACCCTGTGTTGAGTGAATTGCAACCCTGTACGGATTACGATCACCATAAGCAAGTGGCCATGGCAAAAATACCGTCTATGCGTCAGTGTGCGACTTGCCAGCTAGTGAAACTGTATCACGGTCATAAAAGTCCATGCAAAGACTTTGTTGAATCATTCCACGAGTGTCATGGCGAGAAAAAGCAACAACAACAACAAACACAAACATCGTCCACAGAGGAGGAGGAAGACCAAACCTTTCTACCATCAATAGAAAAGGATATGCCAGACCTGTACTGGCAATGGCGTCATTGACAAAGTGATTCAATACCTACCTTTCGAAATCCATCTTCCAGGTTATCGTTTTTGTGGCCCTGGAACTCGTCTCGAAAAACGTTTACAACGTGGTGATGTACCCATTAATCTTTTGGATCAAGCATGCAAGGAACATGACCTTTCTTATCGCCATAGTCATTCTGGTTTAAGACATGTGGCAGATAAATTGTTATTAAAGAAAGCTAAACAACGTTTCACATCCAGTGATGCCTCAGTAAGTGAAAGGATGGCAGCCCTAATTGTCATGAGTGCTATGAAAGGAAAGTTGATGATGCATGGACATAAACATTGAGGAGTGAGGAATTGGGATTTGTTTGTATTCTATTTTTCTTTTGTCAATTCACTATGACTATGAAATAAAAACAAAAGTTTTCCAGAGCACGATGTTTTGTTATTTTTAATTTTAAGAAATCGTGATGTTGATGGCTGATTTTTTCATTTTACACATTTCACACATGATGAATTCCACACACTGTCATTTATCATTTTGCAATTTACAGTTTTTGAAAACGTTCGTTTCAAGTTTAACGTTTTTGATGATATGGATTTTTCCATTTTGCTGATGACACATTTTAAACAATGTCCGTTTGAAGTTTTTGAATTTTCAAATTTCACACATGGCCATTTCCAGTTTTTAAAAATGTCCGTTTTAAGTTTTGCTGTTTTGGTGATATGGAAACATGGAATTTCCATTTTGCTGTTTTCACATTTTTCCATTTGGTGTATGTCGAAAGTTGAGATTTGACAATGATGTTGATGCAAGTGCTTGACCTTGATAATACTGCAATGTGCTGATGCGTGTTTGGAGAAACGTCGAGGTCTACGACTACTGCAGGTAAGACTGTTTTTACAAAAATAATGTCTATTGTCTGCCACATTTCAATGAAAAAACAAAACTATTGAAAACAAAATGAGTATATAAGTGACCATTTACCCCCTCCCCACCCACCCACCCTACCTCACCGTGTTTGCTCTGGTCAATCATACACACCAGTTTTCTCTCTCCACTCATACATTCACACCTGTCTTTGAGAACAAACACAACCACCTTATTTATTCCCAAAAGCACATTCTCGACATGCTCACTCATCCCAAAATAACTTTTTAGTTTATCATTTACATTACGAAAAATAATTAAATACTAGTTATTAAAGTTACTAAAAATACTATTACTCATTACATATTTACAAAAAAAACAACACAACTTTCTACAGCGTTAAAAGAATCACACTATTTACCAATCAAAAAATTTTTTAAAAATAAGGTTGCACACAACTTTTTTTAAAGAGCAAAAGGTCCAAGTGAATTGTCACTATTTACAAAATCTACTATTTACAATGACAGAAACCAATATTTACAAAATTCTAAATCTACAAGTTACAAAAAGCCATGTCCCATAAACGATTAAACAGTGAAATCACACCTCCTCCTCGTTGCGATCATAACCCCAGGGCAGGCTAGTGAGCAGGTCATCAGCCCACACACGCTTGTTATCCATGGAGGCGAGGGTGCGTTTTCTCTGTTCCACAAGATACAAATGATGGTTGCTGGATTGTATCCTGCACTGTGTATGAGACATAGCTTTGCCAGTGCGTAAAACCGCTAAGTAATCGTCTACACGTAGCGATTTTACCACTGCCCTACCTACACCTTTTGCTCTCTTGGCTTCCTTACAGTCGAGTGTGCGGTAAGCATACATTTTTGAAGCCAAACCTACGAATTCCGTCATAATGGAATCACCGCATTCATCTTTTAAAACGCCCATTTCCTTCTTGTTCTTTATGGGCAGCTGAAACACGTTGTCAGCACTATAGCAAGAGGTGTCGAACCAGTCACTATGTTGCCTCATGACGTCATAGGGGTTGCAGTGGCGAATGTGGTAAATGAATGAGTCCGTGTCCATATACAAAAGAGAGACGTCCTCAAAATGGCGTTTGGCAAACTCATAGTGGAATCGATACATGACCGATTTAGAAAAGTCTAAAATGACTTGACCCAAGTAAATGGGCTTATCCATGGTCACGCTGGTCTTACTCATTTCAATAGTAGCCAAATCCTCATCGATAATTTTGATCGATTTGAAATTTGGCTTGGCAATGTACCGCCGGGCACCCCACCGCCCCTCCCAGACATTCACCAATTTAATGTCACGGTATTTGCGGACATTCTCCATAGACTTGCCATAGATGCAGTTGTTCATTAATTTAAAAAAATTAATTTCAAACTGCTGTGTTGCCATTTGTCGGTGCTCTGTGTTGAGTCGCATGTATGGCTCAAGCCATGCTTTTTGAGCAAAAGAAATACCCCTGTGGACTTTCTTCAACACCAAGCCTTGGGCGAGGCATTGCACCAACATTTGGATATGTAGCACATACCGATTTTTGTTGTAAAGTGTGCCCATGAGTTTTTCAGTTTTCACTTTACTGTCAGGGGGAACCATTTGCTCAAGACAGAATGGGAAATCGGCATGTTCATCATACAAGGATGAGGGATATTCAATATCCACTTCTAGCACATATCCACGGCCTGTTTCTTGGCTAGCCATGTTCACATCAAATTCTGACACTTGTTTCTCTGTCAGCCAAGCAAACTTCCCATAGGGCAAAGGCTGACTCATGGCGTAACCGTACAAATTATTCACGTCATAGTACATTAAGTACGATTCTGGTTTGTCTGGTGAATAATCAGGCATGTAGACATTGTTCGCTTCAGCATGGCGTTGGTTAAGCGACACAAAGCCGCCACGAATGCCCTTTTCAAAAAATAGAACCATGTCTACATCAGTGAGTAAATCCAATTCCACTTGAGTGTATTTCAAAGCGGCATCGAACGAGAGTCCAGGACTCGTGTAATAGTGAGCCGGGTCAAGACCGTAAATGTGTTGACACAACTCACGGAATTTTTCAAACACATCAGTGAGCAGCAATACATCCAGTTTTAGGTAATGCAAAGCATATTCACTTAGCGTGTTCATGCCAAACACTCGCCAAACTTGACATGCATGTGCATAGTCTTCATCGGAAACGGTACTGCGTGTTAGTTTCGAGTAAAATTTCTCTTGTGGAGGGAGTTTTCTTTGCTTTAACACGTCCCAGCTGTTGCAGAAATCATACGGGAATATACCTTTCCGAATGCACAACTGAAATTGCTCAGGATCATTAAAATGCATTCTAGTATTTTTTAATTCCTCCTCATTCAAGCCATTCACAAGGCTGTCTAGCGAGGATGCCATAAACTTAAAGGAATCCAAAAATCGAATGCTAAAGTCGCCCAACCACCATGTCAGGGCTGTAAAACGCTCATGGTTTTGGGGAATAATGGTAAACGAGCCCTTGTTAACATGGCCCAATTCACGAATCAAAAACTGAATGTCATAATTTGCCAGATTGTGGAAAAAGACACTGATGAAGCGAGGAGCTGGAAAGTTCAAGTTGCATTTACTATGCGCAGCTCCACGAAACTCCCCCGTAAAGTGCGAGTGATCACGAACGGTGTCTTCAGCACTGATCAGTGGCTTTTCGCAAATATGGCATGTCATGGCATGCTCATACTGCTGCTGCTGTTCTGGAGATAGACTCATGGGTACTGGGTGGTTTAGTAATTCCTGTACATCATGAGCCAACTTGACAAGTTCATCCAAGAACCATTTGGCACAATCTGGCCCCTCACGGTATTTGTAAACGGATTGTGTGGGGTCATGGGCACACACCACATTAAATCCTATGGCAAAGGGTTCATGTTTTTGAATGGGTGTGGTTGAGCTCATGGAGGGATCTGGTTCACATCCCGCCATGGGTGTGGTGAGAGCTTCGAAATCTGCATATACCACATAGGGAACAGTGTCACGCTTATGAATGTCCTTAAACTTTAACACAGCCTTGTCCCCTTGTGGCAATATCAGTCTCACCGCTTCCTGAGTAACACAATCTACCCTATGACGTTCCAAAGAAGTAGGCGTCCAAAAGTATTGGAGACAACGGTCACAAATATGCTTTATACCATGTGCTTTGGACATTTGGCTGCTTAGCAATCTACTCAGGCTTTTAATGAGGCAATAGTGATTCACCTCTCCATAAGATAAATATAAAAGATGAATGTGGTGTCGTTTCGGTTCTTTTGTGGCATAAAGAGGACCCACAATCTCATCACCATTAAGGCCATACACCATGAACGAAAAGTCCTGGTTATCTTGTTCAAACCTATGGATCTCGGTTAAGTCCATAGGGAACGATACTCGAGTTAAATTTAACGTTTGTTTCAATTCATCAAACTTGGTCTTGTACATTCCTGGTCGACAACCATTATGTTGTGCTGGCTGCAAATACGCAGCCACAGCCCACAGAAAACATTCATCATCAAAATTTTCAATATTCACCACAGCCTTTTTCGAAGCTATTGCTGGTGGTGTTTTAATATAGCTAGACCCAGCATTCAACGGGTTGAATTGGCAAATGTTGATTTGTAGATGATGAATTTTGTCTAAGGCTAGACCACTCGGTCCTTGTTGCAGTTTATCAAATTTTGATAGCAAGACATTCACCACGTGGGTTTCATACCACTGTTCCAAATTATGGGCTATGAACAGCTCTTGCATTTTACTGCAAATATAAAATGTCTCTTTATGCTCTACGTTCTTCTTTTTATATATGAAATCGCACACCAGTTCTGTATTCACCTTTAAAGCCGTATGCAACCTTTGCGCTGTACAAATTTCAATTTTAAAAATTTCAAAACAAGATTCTAAAAATTCTTTGGGAATCAAACTTTTTCTAACATTGACCACGCGGCCAGAGCACACACGCGATTTAAAACAACTATTTAGGGGTTCCCAAATTAACGTATCGGTAGCAGTGGCAAAAGACATTATTTTGAAAGAACACTCTCACCTGAGTTTTCAGCTGTAGACTGCTTGACAATGGTTCCACTCTAAAGCCACTTGGTTTTCAACTGTATTTGCTGTAGCAGTGAACCCTTTTTTTTTCCAAATATCTAAAAAGAAATAAAAATAAACCACCATAAGTATAACCATTCCATATAGTTTATGCTTTTCATAAACAAAACAAAATCAAGCAGGTTATATATTAAAAAAAACAAATCTCACCTTGACGTGTAATGCTTTGCTATATTCTCGTCTCGTGGGCTAGTGTGGAAATGGTTTCCTTTTCTGTCTTTCTCTTTCTTTAATATATTTCCCACAGACACACGACAGGTAGGCTATACACGTTATCTGCAAACAAATAAATAAATAAAATCATTAATTGCCTAATCAATAAATAATTGCATGTATTTATATAAAATCAATAAATATATAAATGAATAAATATATACCTACCCCACAACAAGGTTAAGTATTTTCCACCAACACCAAAACTGATAAACAAGACCAAGGGTTTCATGCAACGCAGTGTGTTCAAAGGTAGTCACTTAAGTGAGCGTGGAAATGATAACGACATGTCTTTATATATGCTACGTTGCATGTATAATCTTTTTTTTCCCATGCTTTGAACATTCTCTTATCGTGCACGTGGACAGATAACACCCAAGCGAACACCTGTGCCGGATCAAATTTCACCTGAACTTGCATTTTGTCACGTACGAAGCAAAACAGGATGTAACTTGTTAACAGTTATCATGCACGTGGACAGATAACGTCCCAAGCGAACACCTGCGGTAGATCAAATTTCACATGAACTTGCATTTTGTCACGTACGAAGCAAAACAGGATGTCACTGGTTTAGCCTACATGTGGTTTCACAAATGTGTGTGCATGCCTTTCACACTCCCCTGCAACCACGATGGTCAGATTATTTCACCTTCAAGCGTCACCTGTTGTCAAGTCAGATCGGAGCCTTCCAATAAGCTCAAATGACATTCACCTCCTGCTCGTCGGCAAGTTTATTTTCTCTACTCGCTTCGACCAACATAGAACCTAGTTCTCATCACCGTTTACACGTTAAAGGTAAAATATCAGAAAACGCACCCTCGCTCTGTCATACACCGACTCGTCGAAATATCAGTTGATCTATTGAACACAGCCACCTTGGTCAGCGACAGGTTCGTTGAAACACACACACACAGCCGTATCGTCTCTCTCTCAACCGCCACGCTTCATGGACATTATAAACAGGTAACGGTAAAGAATTTTTTTCTCAACATGTATGGCGTTAGGCCCTTTGTGAATTATCTTTTTGGAAAAAAAATATCTACCACATTTGAAAGGGGGCGTTAGCCCGAGTCCTAGGACACCTCGTACACGTCTCTAGCGTTATTGGTTCGTGAGATATCGGCCAAATCACAAAAAACACGTGTTTACCCCAAAATCGAGTTTCCATTTTTTTTAATATAACGAGTGGTCCATTGCAAAGAGGACGCCACCCCGAGTCCTTGGACCCGTCGTACACGCCTCTAGCATGATTGGTTCGCGAGATAGAGCAAAAAGTCTAAAATCACGTTTTTACCCCAAAATATTCTGTTTCCATCATTCTCAAAAACTTTAACCTATTACCAAAATACACAGGGTTTCGAGGCAAGCCATTTGACACGTCATAGGACCAAATCCGACCATGCATTCGTGAGATATCTGAAAAAGTCTAAAATCACGGTTTTACCCCCAAAAAGCCTGTTTCCCTCATTCTCAAAACTTTAACCTATTAATAACATGTATAGGGCTTCGAGACAATCGATTTGACACGTCACACGTCCAAATCCGACCTTGCGTTTGAGATATATCGACAAACTTCGTAGGAAAGTAGGCGACTATCTGGCTCTCTCCTCACCACCAAAACCTCTTCTTATCAATCATTTTTTTCAAAGAGCTCGCCCTCTTACAAAAATCCCAAGTGCACATGCGTAAAAAACAAAAACAAAAATGTTCATCCATAGCGGCAGCCAGAAAAACGCATGCGCGATATGAGCAACAACATTTAAGTTCATTTTAGCAGCGCACCTTATACATGTCGTATTTGAAAAGAGACTTTCACTATGAAATTACAATTTCACCCCCTAGTAGGGGTAGATTTTATTTAGGGGTTGAAATGAGTGGTCCATTGGAAAGAGGGCGTCAGCCCGAGTCCAACGACACCTCATTTGTCAAAATCGGACCATGGCTTTGGGAGATATCGACTTTGCCCCTGAATGTATTGCGGGTTAGTATGTGACGTCACCAGGAAAGTAGGCTATGAGTTAGAACTCCTAGTACTCCACTACTAAGCCCCCCATTTTCACCACCTTCTACCGATTTAGCCCAGTAACGAACTCGACCGAAATTTTATAGGTATACATATTCGGTTAAAAATTCAAAGTGATTGGTGCAAAATTACGGCAGTTATCGTGTCCACAAGAAACTGATATAGGCTATATACATACATAAATTATATATAAACTTTTGAACTGACGGTGGTTTTGGGGTCTGGGGGATGTGAAACGCGAAGATATGTCGAAATTTTCCGGAAGTCGAAACATGGTACCCATTGCAATAGTTAGCTTTCTAATGAAATCTACCTCTGGTTGGTTCCTCAGTTTAGGGGCTGCGACAACGCGGTCATCTAACCCCGTGTACTTTGGGTGAGTGTAGAATCTGTCTGATAAACGGTGTGAATTGTAATGGCTGTATATGTCTTAATTCAGGTAAGGACTGCAGACGCTCAATTTCAAGCAGTAGTTCCGAATGTTGCTACCAGGTACTACCGTCAACGACACCTAGCTGTGAACTTGGCTACTAGATGCCACCCCAACCTTGGGCATAGACATTCAGCATGCCACCAGTTACGTCACCGAAGCCGCTTCCCACTTAGTCAGATGGAAATACTGAATCTGATCTCGTGCAAGTGCGTTGTCATGGCAACAATGATGGCTCATCCCTCATCAATTTAGTAGTGTTGCCATGGCAACCTCTGATAGTTCTTGGCATTTTCTTATAATTCGGAAATCATTTTTTTCATCCCTTGGCGTAATGGTGGTTCATATCAAAAATTCTTTCAGACAAAAGTTTTAGGTAATTATTAGGGGAATATTGTCCATTCTGTACGGTTTTGATATTGTGCCTATTAAGAGAGATATGATTAATGTTTCCCGAAAAACCCACTTTTTCCCACCCCTTTGATCAATGGTTGGTGCAAAAAAAACTCTTCAAACATACATTTTTGGGCTTTATCCGACACTTAGTATGAACGTTGAACGGATTCGATATGTCACATATTAAGAGAGTTATAGCAATATTTCACTTTTTTCGAAAAAAGCCCCCCATTTTCACCCCCTTCGACCGATTTAGCCCAGTAACGAAGTCGACCGAGATTTTATAGGTATACATATTCGGTAAAACATTCCAAGTGATTGGTGCAAAATTACGGCAGTTATCGTGTCCACATGAAACTGATATATATATATACATACATAAATCATACTAATATACACACATCAAAAAAAGTTTTGCATCACCTCGGTTCCAAGAGTTCCGGAACCTTTAAATACAAAGGGAATAGAGATCAACACAAACAACATTTCAGCTCGTTTTATTGCTCATGAGACCCACACATTGCATGTTGTACCATCATACAGCTAGACTTTCAGCATTTGTGGTCCAGATTGCAGTACACACCACTACCTCTAATACCCAGTAGCACGTCCTCTTGCATTGATGCATGCCTGTATTCGTCGTGGCATACTATCCACAAGTTCATCAAGACACTGTTGGTCCAAATTGTCCCACTCCTCAACGACAATTCGGCGTAAATCTCTCAGAGTGGTTGGTGGGTCAAGACGTCCATAAACAGCCCTTTTCAACATATCCCAGGCATGTTCGATAGGGTTCATGTCTGGCGAACATGCTGGCCACTGTAGTCGAGCGATGTCGTTATCTTGAAGGAACGCATTCACAAGATGTGCACGATGAGGTCGAGAATTGTCGTCCATGAAGACAAATGCCTCTCCAATATTCTGCCGATATGGTTGCACTATGGGTCGGAGGATGTCATTCAGGAATCGTAAAGCCGTTTCGGAGCCTTCCATGACCACCAGTGGCGTACGTCGGCCCCACATAATGCCACCCCAAAACATCAGGGAACCACCACCTTGCTGCACTCGCTGGACAGTGTGTCTAAGACGTTCAGCCTGACCAGGGTGCCTCCAAACACGTCTCCGACGATTGTCTGGTTGAAGGCATATGCGACACTCATCGGTGAAGAGAACGTGATGCCAATTCCGTGGGGTCCATTCAGCATGTTGTTGGGCCCATCTGTACCGCGCTGCATGGTGTCGGGGTTGCAAAGCTGGACCTCGCCATGGACGTCGGGAGTGAAGTTGCGCATCATGCAGCCTATTGCGCACAGTTTGAGTTGAAACACGACGTCCTGTGGCTGAACGAAACGCATTATTCAACATGGTGGCATTGCTGTCAGGGTTCCTCCGAGCGGCAATCCGTAAGTAGCGGTCATCCACTACAGTAGTAGCCCTTGGGCGGCCTGAGCGAGGCCTGTCATCGACAGTTCCGGTATCTCTGTACCTCCTCCATGTCCGAACAACATCGCTTTGGTTCACTTAGAGACGCCTGGAAACTTCCCTTGTTGAGAGCCCTTCTTGACACAAAGTAACAATGCGGACGCGATCGAACTGCGGTATTGACCTTCTAGGCATGGTAGAACTACAGACAACATGAGCAGCGTACCTTCGTCCTGGTGGAATGACTGGAACTGATCGGCTGTCATACCCCCTCCGTCTAATAGGCCCTGCTCATGCATGGTTGTTTACATCTTTGAGCAGTTTTAGTGACATCTATGAACAGTCAAAGGGACTGTATCTTGGATACAATATACACAGTCAACGTCTATATGCCGGAGATCTGGGAACCGAGGTGATGCAAAACTTTTTTTGATGTGTGTATAAAAATTCCTCTCGGCACGCCGGAAGGCGGAGGTAGATTTCACCGGGCAAACTAGGGGATAGGCTATAATAGGCAAAATACGCAGGTTTTCGTAGGAGGATCAGACCTCATTTATTGCGAGAAAGTATTTTACAATTGGAGGTTATTTAACATTTTTTCGTCTTTCTATGCATACTTTTAACATTTTACTGTCTTATGGGGATGGTAACCTTCTTGTCATTTGGGGTTAATTTTTATACTTGTGATCACACTGTCCTTATGCAAGGTTTGGAACTGATGTGTAACTATCTAACAGTCTGTTACTTCTTCACGTCAAATTTTATCTCCCGCAGAGATGTTGGTTGGTTCCTCAGTTTAGGAGCTGCGATAAGGTGGTCATGTAACCCCGTGTACATTGGGTGTGTGGAGAATCTGTCTGATTAACGGTGTTATTTGTGATGACTGTATTAGTCTGTAATTCAGGTAAGGTCTGCAGACGGTCAGTTTTAAGTAGTAGTACCTAATTTTGTACCAAATACTAACGTCAACGACACCTAGCTGTGAACGTGGCTGCTAGATGCCACCGCAACCAGCAACTTGCAACGAACGTTGTAACTTCCCCTCCGCAGGAAAGCATGCTGACGGATTTTTAGCGCTCTTAGAAAATCCGGCGACTTTGTCCGGCTTTGAACCAGCACCTTGGTCATAGAAGTTCAGCATGCTACCAGTTAGCCGCTTCCCCCATAGTCAGATGGAACAAGAAGATCCGTGACGAACTAAAGAGCCTACTTTTCTTAAAATTAAGATTCATGCCATAGATTAATCTACCTATCTAGAATAATGACGAAATTAAGTGGGTAATATCGAAATGTCTTAATTAGTTCGAAATAAGGTATACTAGGCATAATGTAGCCTAATAGAGCAATACAGTTGGCAGCTCTGGTGACTGAATATATTCTTACTTCCATCTCCTAAGGTACAGAATACAAAATGTGGTTGAAGTCCAAAGGACGTTACATGGATTTAGACATTGGATCTATTAGTACACGTAAAAGCATGTTGGCAACAATGTCATGCGAGTGCTGGTCAGAAATAATCTGAAATATTATATATTTTTGTGCCAATTTTGGATGAAATCCATTTGTTGGTATAGAAGTTACATGTATTTAAAAATTGTTCCTATCAGCAGGCTTAGAATCATGTTGGTAGAACTGACGTATATAAGTTACTCCAAATTAATGTAAAATGTCGGGTAATTTACGTGTGTATAGTTTAAAGCTGTCTGCTTGCATACTTTCTGATATATTTGGATACAAAATAGAGAGCAATTATTAACAGTTTGCAGCCCTGGTGGCTCTTAAGAATACACTCAGTCATATATGTTTATGTACACATATTACATACAAAATTTGGTTGAAATCCAATTGATAGTGTAGATGTTATATGCATTTAAAAATTGTCTTATCAGAAGGCTTAAAATTATATTGACAACGCTGTCATGTATGGCCACCTGGAAATTAAACTGAAATAGTATTATCTACATGTGTGCCAATTTTAGAATAGCTCCCATGTATACCTTCCAAGATATCTATCATGGAGCTCAAATTTCTAGTGCGGTTTTTTTTGCAGTTGGTAGCACTGGCATCTTTTTCAAATATGGGCCTGAGATATTCCGGTATACATCTTTACTCATACTAAATTTGGTTTCAATTGCTGCAGCCGTTTAGGAGTTGATAGGGGGGGGGGGCACACACAGCCAGACAGACAGAAGGACAGACAGACAGACAGACAGACAGAAGGACAGACACATTTTCCCGGATATATCTTATAAGTCTACTTTTTCCTCATTTTTGAAAAGTGTGAAAAGTAGGCTAAAATGAATGTGATCTCGTCAATGGTGTTGTCTTGGCAACCTCTGATAGATCATCCCTTATCAATTTAAAAGCGTTGTTATGGTAACCTCTGATGGCACTTGGCATTTTTTAAAATTCCGAAATCATTTTTCTCATCCCTTGGCGTAATGGTGGGTCATATCAAAAATTCTTTCAGACAAAAGTTTTAGGTAATTATTAGGGGAATATTTTCCATTTTGTACGGTTTTAATATTGTGCCTATTAAGAGAGATACGATTAATGTTTCCCGAAAAACCCACTTTTTTCCACCCCTTTGGTCAATGGTTGGTGCGATAAAAAAACTTATTTGACATACATTTTTGGCACTTATCCAACACATATTATGAACTTTGAATGGATTCGATATTTCACGTATTAAGAGAGTTAGAGCGAAATTTCACGTTTTCGAAAAATGCCCCCCATTTTCACCCCCTTCGACCGATTTTTCCCATTAACGAACTCGACCGAGATTTTATAGGGATACATATTATGTAAAAAAATCAAAGTGATTGGTGCAAAATTACGGCAGTTATCGTGTCCACAAGAAACTGATATATATATATATATATATATAGATACATATATACATAAATTATATATAAACTTTTGAACTGACGGTGGTTTTGGGGTCTGGGGGATGTGAAACGCGAAGATATGTCGAAATTTACCGAAAGTCGAAACATGGTACCCATTGCAATAGTTAGATTTCTAATGAAATCTACCTAAAATGAGATGGTGTGTGTCTGTCTTTCTGTCTGTCTGTCTGTCTGTCTGTTACTCAATAACTCAAGAACCGCTGGTCCGATTTAAATGAAATTTTGCATGGATGTAGCTGATTTACCAGGTTTACATATAGGATACTTTTGATTTCGAAATTTTGCACTATTAAAAATGACGACCATTTTAGTGACGTCACTAGACCCTTTGGTTTCAAAATTTCATGTTTCCATATTAAATAAAAAGAGAACGGTAGGAAATAGCAAACTTTTGATGGCACATGCGAGCTTTGAAATTTAATTTCCTATCCGAAAGGTCCTTATCACTTTTCGAGTATCTCCAACAGTTAGCGAGTAAAACCGACATTTGTAACGTCACTACACCCTTTGGTTTCAAAATGTCATATTTCCTTTTCAAATAAAAAGAGAACGCTAAGAAATAGCAAACTTTTGATGGTATACATGAGCTTTAACATTTAATTTTCTATCCGAAAGGTCCTTATCACTTTTCGTATATCTCCAACGGTTAGCGAGTAAAACCAAATCTGTGAAATAAAACAATGTCAACACCGAGCGGTGCAGTAAATCTCTCTATATATAAAAATGAAAATTTGTGTGTTTTTCTCTGAATTTCTACGGAAATTTGAGTTGTTTACGCGTTTCAGACTGTTTTTATGATGGATGCGCGCGAAAATATTTTTTTTGTCTGTCTGTCTGTCTGTTTGTTTGTTTGTTTGTCTGTGGACAAATTTGTTCCCTTATAACTCGAGAACGGCTGGGTGTATCAACGTAAAATTTGGTACAGATATCCATCATAGGCACGACACTAATCATTGATGTAACTCTTCTCCGTACCTCCAATTAAAGGGGGCCTACCCCCTTAAAATACATGCTGAAATAGGCGTAGAAGGACGAGACATAACTCATTTTCAGCCCCTCAATGTGAGAGACAAAACTCGGGTCCCCGAAAACCACATTTTAAGGACCGAAGACCAACCGTTTTTGAGATATTCCCAGAAAACTAATTTAATTTAATAAACTAATGAACGAATGCAAGCCAGTAACCATGCCAACGGATTCTCAGAGGTCCATCTATTGCTGTAAGACGCAATGCAATTCCATTAATTACATTAGTGTGAAAGTTTGCAAACGGCTAGAAGGTCATCGCGGTACCAAATTAAGCCGTAAAATTAATCAATACGTATAATGCGCTTAAGGTGATCAAGGGATACTCTAGAATTTTTTCAAGCGATTTACACCTGCGGGTGTGGTACGGCAGGTCTATTATATTCCTATCCCCATATTATTCATTCATTCATTCATTCACTCATTTCGTATAGGCCATCTATGGACCGCGTCATTCCAACCGTCTCCTACTGGCTTTGATGTTTGCCCTGTACGCCCGCATTCGTTCTCGGTGGATTTCCTTCCGTTCCTGAGTCCAAATCTTTCCCGTTTTCAGCTTCGGTTTTTCTTGGAAACCTTTACAAGCTTGAAGTTTCCCTTTGAGTGGGGCGCGCTCCTGAATGTCTGTTGGTGTAATCCCCACCTCGTTCAGGTCTTTATCCAGTTCAATGAACCAGGCCCATTTTGTTTTCCTCTCCTGAAAGTAAGTTATGTTGCGGTTGGTCAGTCTCGCTGGGATCATTCGTTTCACATGCCCAAAAAATGGTAACCTTCTCTTCCGGATGACGTTGCTTATCTTCTCCACATGAGTATATAGGTCATGGTTATGCCGTCTTCTGTATTCCCCATTGTCTTTGATGGAACCCAATATCTTTCTCAAAATTTTCCTTTCTTTGGCCTCCAGTTTCTCGACCAAGCCTTTTTTGTTCATCGTGAGGCATTCAGAAGCATGCAAGACCTCCGGACGAATGACACTGCAGTAATGTTTTAGTTTTGCGTTGAAGGGTATTGACCTTTTCTTATAGATATCCTTAGTTAAATGGTAGGCCTTTTCCATTTTTCTCATGCGTGATGTGAATGCTTCTTTCTCTGATAATATCCCTTCTATGACCCGTCCTGAAAAGAAAAGTACATGGGCATTGGCTGAATTAAAAATATAAAAAATTAGGTGTTATTATTTCTCCCTATATTATATTAGTATTAGTATTATATTATGGCGTACAAAAACGAGACAAATCCCCTCGGTGCCAGCAACAAAAGGGTCCTCGAAAACTACATTATAAGGCTCGAAATCCAACAGTTTCTGAAATATTCCCAGAAAACTAATTTAATTTAATTTAACAAACTAATGAAGGAATGCAAATCGGTAACCATGAGAACATTATTTCAAGGGGTGGCATACAACTTTCCTTCTATTTCTGTAAAAAGCAATGTCACTCCATTTATTAAATTTCTGTGAAAGTTTGCAAATGGCTATAAGGTTATCACGGAACTAACGTAGACCGTATAATTCATCAATGCAATTAAGAGGGTTAAGGGGTAACCTAGGATTATTTCATGCAATTTTCACGTTCGACATATAGTACAGAAGGTCTATTATATCTCATAACAGCAACATTATTTTCAAAAATTCCTGAATTGAACCAGCATTTTTTGCGGCTATTAGGAATTTGGGCAATTTGAGGCTAAAGAACCTGAATTTTCATGCACCACAAGCCTTTATAATTTATGAAAGGGGTATTCCTGTGTATGGGCACCTAGCACAACGTAGAGGGTCATTTTTATGTGACGTGTATTGCGTTTCGTCTACAAGGCCTTCAATTGTATTTCACGTCAGGAAGTACACGTTAGGTGAATTTAGTCTGAGAGCACATTTTAACTTTTTTTTTGTCGACATACGGGTTCATCGTAAGGATGATTTTATTTGATACTGTGTGGTAGATATACCCATATTTGGATATCTGGATGATATGTTGTAGACAATAGAATTGCCTGTCTGTCTTTCTGTGTATCTTTATGTACGCCTATGCCTCGTGTTCGGATGTTTGGTGCATCGTAAAATTAGGTATGGTAACCATAAGAGTCAATACATCAATCATTTATAAAACTCTTCACCGTACTTTACATACAGTAGAAGGGTGGATATAGGGAAAAACTTCTCAATACATGCTAAAACAGGCGAAATATAAAAATTATCCTAGAAGGACGACTAAAGCATATGTTGCGCTTCTCAATGTGAGACACAAAATTCGGGAATCTATAAAGGGTCTCCGAAAACTACATTTTAAGGGCCTTAAATGAACAGTGTGTGTGACATTCCCGGAAAACTAACTTCGTTCTGATAAACTTATGAAGGAATGACAAACCGCTAACCATTGCAACAGTAGCTCAATTGATAATGTCTGGTGTTAACAACGAACACCGTTCGAAGAACGGGTACTTCTGCTAGTTATATATAAACTTTTGAACTGACGGTGGTTTTGGGGTCTGGGGGATGTGAAACGCGAAGATATGTCGAAATTTTCCCGAAGTCGAAACATGGTACCTATTGCAATAGTTAGCTTTCTAATGAAATCTCTCTCTGGTTGGTTCCTCAGTTTAGGGGCTGCGACAACGCGGTCATCTAACCCCGTGTACTTTGGGTGAGTGTAGAATCTGTCTGATAAACGGTGTGAATTGTAATGGCTGTATTTGTCTTAATTCAGGTAAGGACTGCAGACGCTCAATTTCAAGCAGTAGTTCCGAATGTTGCTACCAGGTACTACCGTCAACGACACCTAGCTGTGAACTTGGCTACTAGATGCCACCCCAACCTTGGGCATAGACATTCAGCATGCCACCAGTTACGTCACCGAAGCCGCTTCCCACTTAGTCAGATGGAAATACTGAATCTGATCTCGTGCAAGTGCGTTGTCATGGCAACAATGATGGCTCATCCCTCATCAATTTAGTAGTGTGGCCATGGCAACTTCTGATAGCTCTTGGCATTTTCTTATAATTCCGAAATCATTTTTTTCGTCCCTTGGCGTAATGGTGTGTCATATCAAAAATTCTTTCAGACAAAAGTTTTAGGTAATTATTAGGGGAATATTGTCCATTTTGTACGGTTTTGATATTGTGCCTATTAAGAGAGATATGATTAATGTTTCCCGAAAAACCCACTTTTTCCCACCCCTTTGGTCAATGGTTAGTGCAAAAAAAACTCTTCAAACATACATTTTTGGGCTTTATCCGACACATAGTATGAACGTTGAACGGATTCCATATGTCACATATTAAGAGAGTTATAGCAATATTTCACTTTTTCGAAAAAAAGCCCCCCATTTTCACCCCCTTTGACCGATTTAGCCCAGTAACGAACTAGACCGAGATTTTATAGGTATACATATTCGGTAAAAAATTCAAAGTGATTGGTGCAAAATTACGGCAGTTATCGTGTCCACAAGAAACTGATATATATATATATATATATATATATATATATATACATATGTATATATACATACATAAATTATATATAAACTTTTGAATTGACGGTGGTTTTGGGGTCTGGGGGATGTGAAACGCGAAGATATGTCGAAATTTTCCGGAAGTCGAAACATGGGACCCATTGCAATAGTTAGCTTTCTAATGAAATCTACCTAACAAGTAGTTCCGTGAGGGACTAAAGCCTATTTTCATATATCCTACTTATGTTAATTGCCTCTATCAACATACAAAATTTCAGTTTGATTGTAATAGATTCGTAGAAATTGAGAACCGTCTAATATTTCGGATGGTCGCCATGTTGGATTTTTATATATGTAGGTCTTAGATTTATGAACTACAAGCTGTACCCGGAATGCGTTGCAATGCCAATCAAAAAAAGTGTTGGCATTGTAATTTTGTTTCTTGAAGTGCTTTTGGATACACAATATTTTCTTCAATTTCCGTTAACTGCCTCTAAGCTATCGTTAAATGGATTTACTAATTTAGAAACATTTGCGTGAGCGTGCGCAACAACTCACCAAAGTTTATCGCAATCGGATGAATGGTATATGAACGCAGATGGAACTTTGTTGAAACGCTTCGCGTGTCGTCACTCATTGGTTGAATCTACTCGTGCGCTACCTTTTGTAAAATGGATTTACTAAGTCGAAAACCATCCCTGGGCTATACACAACAAATCATCAAAGTTTCATCGCAATCGGATGAATGGCATATGAACGCATACGGTATTTTGTTAAAACGATTCGCGCACCGTCACTCATTTGTTGAATCAACTCGTGCGCTACCTATTATACCATGGACTTAATAAATTAGAAACGTTCCCTGAAAAATACACAATAACTCAGTCAAGTTTCATCGCAATCGGATGAATAGTATATGAACTCATAAGGGATTTTATTTATACGATTCCCGCACCGTCACACATTTGTTGAATCTTCCCATACGCTACCAATTGTGCAATGGATTTACTCAGTCAAAAACCTTCCCTGCAGTGTGCACAACAACTCACCAAAATTTCATCGCAATTGGATGAATAGTATATGAACGCATACGTGACTTTTTTGAAACGATTCGCGTTCCTTCGCTCATTAGTTGAATGTACTCGTGCGCTACCTATTGTAGAATTGATTTACTAAGCCAGAAACCTTCCCTGGACTGAAATAGTTTCGGAGATATTGAATGCTGGTGAAATATTTCGCACAGCCGCCATGTTGGGTTGGTGAGATATAATAAAATTTGAAGGGCACGGTCGGGATCGGCCAAAATGGTGCTATGACCTTACCGAGTTTCATTGAAATTGACCCAGCCGTTTAGAAGTCATAGGGGGACACACACATAGACAGACATACACACAGACACACACGGACAAAAGGCAATCTCATAAGCCTATTTTTTTCATAAAATGAAAATGGGGTTGTGCCGTGTGAACTTTAATAATTAAATACCCTATACGTTTCGTGAGGGACCGTGCCTTCGTTTGCAATATATGAGGTCAAAAGTGTGTGTCAGAGAATTAACATTTTTCGTCACCAGAAGGCTGACTGAAGCTACTGTATGGAGGTAGGCAGGCAACGCACCATTTTTAAGTAGATGGTCAAAGTATAGGAACGAAAGAGATGATGTGGGCCGGAAGAAAAAATGTTATTGGTTATACGTCCCTTTTAACTACTGCGTCTTTTAGAGACGCCGGGGTGCCGGAAATTTGCCCCGAAGGGGATCTTTAACCTGCCAGCAAATCTACTGACTAGGCTCACTCACATTTGCGCACCCTCAAATGCCACCTTACTGCACCAGGATTCGATTCTGCAACCTTGGCGAAGATATTAGACTACACGACCCTTTTGGCAAAAATTTTAATATATATATATATATATATATAAATAAAAAGTAAAACATTAAATAAAAAGTTTCAAAAAGAGGGTAAAAACTAAAATTTTCAAAATGTGTAGTTAGGCCCTTCGAAAAAAATTGGAAAAATAAATAGCCCATAGCAAAGGGCGCTTAATCCCCTTTCATATGGACCGTTACACATGTCTCTCAGATTATTAGTTCGGGAGATATCGGGAAAAAGCGAACAGTAAGGTATAGTCGCGTACAAATCAAAAGGTACTACCTACTGTCGACCAAAATATTATGTGCACTCGAGTTTGAAAGTAGTTTGTGAAGTAACCAGTATAATCTACATAAAATACAGTAACATCATCATTTTCGTCGTTCTAATTTACGTTATAGGTTAGAAATTTTTAATTCACATTTTAATATTTTTATTGCAGTTGGAACACAAGAAGTACCCGTTTTTAAGCGTGTTTCAACCATGCATCACATTTAGGACTTATTATCTCACAAACCCGTCATCAGATTGAATCCAAATTTTAACACAACGTACATTGGGATGTTGTATAACTGGTTTATTAATTTCAAAATTATTTGTGCCCAAGAAAGAAAGTCGTAATTATTTTTGTAAGGTACTTTTTCTCGGCTGGGGGTCGTTGGAAAATGTAGTTCTTGGTCACGTTGTAATCCTCATACATCAAGAAGGTATGCTGTATGACTGTGAAATACGTAAATTAGTTCACTTATTTGACATCGGTTTGTATTTTTACGGGGAAGTAAGACATGGTTCACCAGCTAGCCACTCCGAGGAATGCTGTACAGCGTTGCTTAGATGGAGCCCATCACTTCCGAGTGAGGCGCGCCATGACGCGTGTTGTGCTCCATCTTGGCAACGCTGTACAGCTTTGCCCGGAGCGGCTAGCTGGTGAACCATGCCTTATTTCCCGGTACAAACACAAACTGATATAAAATAATTGAATTAATTTACGTATTTCACAGTCATACAGCATACCGTTTTGATGTATGAGGATAACAGTGCGACCAAGAACTACACTTTCCAACGACCCCAAGCCGAAGAAAAGTTACCTTACAAAAATGATTACAACTTTCGTTCTTGAGCACACAAAATTTTGAAATTAACAAACCAGTCATACAACATTCCAATGTATATTGTGTTAAAATTTGGATTCGATCTGATGACGGGTTTGTGAGATAATATGTCTTAAATGAGACGCATGGTTGAAACACGCTTAAAAACGGGCACTTTTTGTGTTCCAACTGTATAAAGAATATTAAAATATAAATTAAAATTTCAAACCTACATGAACTAACGTAAAATAGAACGATTAAAATGATGATGTTTCTGGATTTTATGTAGGTCTATTGGTTACTTCACAAACAACCTTCAAACTCGAGCGCACATAATACAGTATTTTGGTCGACAGTAGGTATATAGGACCCGCCAACGCAATCTACTTATGGCCTCCGAGGAGTCAAATCTCCCCCCCCCCCCCCGTCCCCCATTCCTTTCTACACTTTCTGACATTCTACTATAAAATGGCGCGTTGTCTGGCAACGTCCGGGGGCGTGCTGGCGCAGCGGTCAAGCTGTTTGCTTCTCACCAAAGTGGATGGGGTTTTCCGGGTCAATGCATGTGAGATGTACGAAGTGAAATGCCATGTCTTGTGGTTCAGATTCTACGTTAAATGGACGTCCCGTGGCTTAAGATCGTGAGATTAACGGTCTCGTAAAACTGAAAGTTTCCTCCCTTTGCTTTGCCTACGTTCATACAGTAGCGTCAGGTAGTCATCTCGTTGGCAAAAATTCTTGGCTGTCACCGCATAGGTCTAGGTTCGATACCCGGCTCTGCCAAGAAATTTAATTCTGGTCTGAGGGATGAAACGGGGTACACTCAGACTCGTGAGGAAAAACTGAGAAGAGGCGGGTTCGATTCCTGCATCAGCCAACCTGGAAGTGTTTTCCCCCTCTTGTACTGCAGGCAAATGCCGGGATGGTACCTAACTTAAGGTCCTGGCCGCTTCCTACCCAAATCCTATCTCAATTACAAATGTACACACTAGTGCAGGCATCACAGTGACACAGGTTATCAGACAACTTCTTCACGTACCCAAGTACATGGAGCTACATGACCACGATGTCGTAAAGCCCCTGAAAGAACCAACAACAACAAAAAACAGATAGCCATCAGGTGAGGAACTTCCCTGTTGTTTTGAAACCTCATTGATACATTTTTGCCCACATTATCCTGTTGAAAACGAAGACACGGTCCCTAACGAAACGTAGCCTATAGGATATTTTAATTCTTTAACCTTCCGTCAGGCGCGACTGATCTGACAGCCACACGAGCTAATGCTTATTTCGTATTCGCGAGGGCGGAGCTATTTCCAACTTTCAGTAGCCACCTGTTTCCGCGTGACCTTCTAGCCGATATCGGCCAGTTTGTCAATGACGCTCCACACGAGCTGCTGTTGCAAAAGTGATCTGTCAGGTACATTGCCCCCGATCGTATACCGTCACGTAAAGTGCAGAGAATGAATGAGTCTATTCGCTATTGTACCGAAACTGATTGTTGTGAGGACCATAGTTAGGTTTTTCAGTATGAGTTATCATCATCATCAAATATATTATTTCAGTGGTGCTCGCAAGCGACCGATCGTGACAAATTAGCATTAATGTGAAAGAGAATAGACATTAGCAGTGACGTAATTGCACTATAATTTCATAAATATCTATAATTTCTCTAAAAAATGACTTTGAAAAAAATGTACGAAGTGTGCGATTTGCAAATACTGTTGCTGTAGGAAAATACGCTCCTTGATTAATTGCTGTCCACTTCACATTTTGGCCGCTGTGACGCCTGGTTCATGTAATTTTAACATTCTGAGGTCTTTCCTTTATCATTTTGCATGGATTTCAGAAACAGTAAATCAAAGGAATGAGTACTCAAATCGTATAATTTCATAAATATCGAATAACCTGTGAGTGTTACAGCTAAGCTGTCAATCAATGGACTCATCACAGAAATGACATTAGCAGTGCTGAATTGCGGGGAAATTGTGGTTTATGAACATGCGAGATTTCTCGCATGGGTCCGATACTATGAAACAAAACAAGATGTTCAGTAAAGAACATATAGCCTACTTTCTCCTAAATGCATGGGTATTGTTATAACTCTTTGTCCTTTTCAAGGAGTATGATTGAATGTTGGTTGCAGTAGCTTGTTGAAATACAACGTGCTATAGGGATATTAAACATGAATATGAGGTGCCCTTTGCTAGTGCTACCTCTGTACCATATTTCGTTCAATTCGGTATCACCGTGTTTGAATTGACAGGGAGAATCGATTTGCACACATACTTGGCCACCATCTGCAAACTATTGGGATGATATTCTTGCAGTTTGGTCTGAATATGATTCCCACATAAAGATATGGTGTTGCAAAATTTGGTAGAGACTAGATTATTAGGTTGGTCGTAATTACATTTTTGCTTTTAACATTTGGGTGGCCGCGATTACATTTCCGTCAAGATAGCGGTGATATAAAACATGACACTGAGGTGCCCTTTGCTAGTGCTATCTCTGTACCAAATTTCGTTCCGTTCGGTTTCCCCGTGTTTGAATTAATAGCGGGAATCGACTTTGACACAAAGATGACCGCCATCCGCAAACTATTAGGCGAATGACCTATTAGATTGGTCAAAGGATGCTCCCTCCATAAAGGTATGTTGTAGCTAAATTTGCTAGAGATCGGATGATTAGGCTAATAGTAATTTGATTTAAGCTTTGAACATTTGTGTGGCCGCCATTACGTTTCTGTCAATATGGCGGCGATATAAATCATGACACTGAGATGCCCTTTGCTAGTGCTATCTCTGTACCAAATTTCGTTCCATTCGGTTTCACAGTGTTTGAATTAATAGGGGGAATCCATTTTGACACAAAGATGGCCGCCATCCGCAAACTATTAGGCGAATGACCTATTAGATTGGTCAAAGGAAGCTCCCTCCATAAAGGTATGTAGTTGCAAAATTTGGTAGAGATCGGATGATTAGGTTAATCGTAATTTGATTTAAGCTTTGAACATTCGTGTGGCCGCCATTACGTTTCTGTCAAGACCGCGGCGATATAAAACATGACCCTGAGGTGCCTTTTGCTAGTGCTACCTCTGTACCAAATTTCGTTCATTCGGTTCCACCGTGTTCGAATTAATAGGGGGAATCAATTTTGACATAAAGATGGCCGCCATCCGCAAACTATTAGGCTAATATCCTATTAGATTGGTCAAAGGATGCTCCCTCCATAAAGGAATGTTGTTGCAAAGTTTGGTAGAGATCGGATGGTTATGTTAGTCGTAATTTAACTTAAGCTTTGAACATTTGTGTGGCCGCCATTACGTTTCTGTCAATATGGTGGCGATATAAAACATGACACTGAGATGCCCTTTGCTAGTGCTACCTCTGTACCAAATTTCGTTCCATTCGGTTTCACCGTGTTTGAATTAATAGGGGGAATTGATTTTCACACAAAGATGGCCGCCATCCGCAAACCGTTACGCTGATGACCTATTAGTTTGGTCAAAGGATGCTCCCCCTATATAGGTATGTTGTTGCAAAATTTGGTAGAGATCGGATGATTAGGTTAGTCGTAATTTGATTTAAGCTTTGAACATTTGTGTGGCCGCCATTACGTTTCCGTCAAGATGGCGGCGATATAAAACATGACACTGAGGTGCCTTTTGTTAGTACTACCTCTGTACCAAATTTCGTTCCATTCGGTTGTACCGTGTTCGAATTAATAGGGGGAATCGATTTTCACACAAAGATGGCCGCCATCCTCAAACTATTACGCTGATGGCCTATTGGTTTGGTCAAAGGATGCTCCCTCCATAAAGGTATGTTGTTGCAAAATTTGGTAGAGATCGGATGAATAGGTTAGTCGTAATTTGATTTAAGCTTTGAAAATTTGTGTGGCCGCCATTACGTTTCCGTCAAGATGGCGGCGATATAAAACATGACACTGAGGTGTCCTTTGCTAGTCCTACCTTAGTACCAAATTTCGTTCAATTCGCATTCACCGTGTTCGAATTGATACGGGGGGACAGACATTCAGAGTACACACACTCACACACACACAGACACACACACACACATACACACACACAGACTCACACACACACATACACACACACAGACAGACACACTTTTTTCGCCCTGTGTTGATCTCATAAGTCTACTTTCATTTTTTGCAAAAATCGAAAGTAGGCTAATAAGGTAATTTTTACCTAAGCAAATGAGAAGGAACAGTGGAAAGACAGTATTTCTGAAAGAGAAATACTTTTACACACAAAATACAATTATTAGAGTAATATAGAAATGTACTCCAGCAAATATTACAAATTATATTTTATTCTGATTTCTAAAGTGTGTGCCTGACAGGCTAATTGCACCCAATGCCGCAGTACTTAGCCTAATATTGCGCCCGACGGAAGGTTAATATTCACACGGCATACCCCTGCGCCCCAAAAAAGGGTAAAATGAACAGTATTCCTGGCAGTGAAAGCCCAAAGCTACGTATTATTATTATTATTATTATTATTATTACGTACAGCGATAGCTACGCTGGCTAACAAACAGCATTAGGCCATGGGGCCAAGCTATCTGTGGACTCTGTAGACGTACGTTCAAACCCTACCGACGGCTGTCCTAGAAATGGTTTACCGTGGTTTCCCCATTTTCAAATGCTGGCACGGTACCCTCTAACAGGCCACGGCCGCTTTCTTCCTTCCACAACCTTCCACATCTTCATTCATTTCATCTCTCAGTAACTCCTCTCATGAGGTTGGTGTCAGCAAGGGCATCCTGCCGTAAAACCTAACAGCCACATCGCATCTCATCCCCGGCCCCAACGGGAATAATAAGGGGTTGACATACATACACACACATTATATTATATTATATTATATTATATTATATTATATTATATTATATTATATTATATTATATTATATTATATTATATTATATTATATTATATTATATTATATTATATTATTACTTCACTTTCAGAACATTATCTGGCAAATGCAGAGAGTTTGTTTTATATGCGACGGCGACCCTACCTCGCCCGCTCGCCCGCGTTGCGAGCCTGTCTCCCGCCAGGCACTTGCTCGCGTTGCATTGAGTGAAGGAATTTGTACTTCAATTTGTACTTAAATGTGATCCTTCACCAATTTTTTGACGAACTGACTTACGGAGAGCGATTGCCAACTTATTTTCAACAAGATTCTGCCACTGGTCACACTGCCGAAGCAACCATGGGAAAATTGCGTCGCATTTTCGGTACTAGGATTATAAGTCGGACCGTGTGTCCCCCGCGAAGCCCAGACTTATCACCATGTGTCTTTTATCTGTGGGGACGCTTAATAGAGTGTATGCGAGAAACCCACACACTATAAATGAGCTTAAAGACTATATAACACCTGAAATACAGTCAATCGGTGCTGAGGAACTTCAGAAAGTAAATGAAAATTTCATAAAGAGCTGCCAGCGATGTTTAGCAGTGATTGGCGAACATTTTCGGCACCACGTAAGAACAAATTCCTACACTCAATGACTCAGTGCCGTGCTGCGCCGCATAACGGCAAAGTGCCTGGCGGGAGACAGGCTCGCAACGTGGGCGAGCGGGCAAGCGAAGGTCTCCGTCGCATATAAAACAAACTCTCTGTATATGGCAACTACACAGATTATAAAATTCAATATTTTCACTATTGCATGAATTTTCAAACTAATCTGGTTGTCGCAATGACGACTGCTTCTTGCATTGACTTCTGAAGTATACATTGGTGTCAACATCAAGTTCTTTCAACACCTGCAATAGACTCCTTGGTAGAACGCCAGTACTTGATATGACAGTTGGTATGATCTTTACCTTTCCAGTCTACCATTGCTTCCTGATAAGCTCCACTAAGGCCCCTTTCACACCGAAGATGCAAGACGCAGGATGCGTCATCCTGGATGGAGGATGCATGCATCTTAAACACCAGACTATGTAATTGAATGAGAGGTTTCACACCGAAGATGCAAGTGCGTCTGGCACCCTGGATGCGAGACGCACTTGCCTCCTGACAACGAGCCGGCTGGAGATTTCATTGTGCATCTCTTTTGTGCTGGTCTTGAATACTCACCCCTCCCTTGGAAATTTGACTGGTTAGAAGTCGAAATCTCCAATTTTACTGGATGGTTCAGTAATTGCTGAGACACACTAGCAGGGCTAAGCTCTCCAGCATTATCCCTGTTCGGGTGCTGCCATAAACGATTCCTTCTTAGTCTTCGTTTTCTTCTGACTGCATAAGCCAGAATTATAAATTCGTCGTCTGAAGAGTCGGATGATTGATTATTCATTTCCAAACTGACGTACTAAATTAAACAGAGACTAGTTGAAACCCGTCAATACATGACGGTCAATAAGAAAATATTTACTGAAGAATTTTCTTATATACACTGAAGAAAATGGAAATTGCAACACCATGAAGGCATTGGTCGTTTGTGTTGATTTTCAAGATATGGAACGATGCCTTGTAGGTATGTAAACGATCAAAGTTTCAGACCCATTGGATTGTTGCTACAGGTCTCCCCACGTGATTGGTCGGGGAGGATTCAACTCCAGTATACGGACACCGGTGTAGCGTAGTTGACTTGCAGTCTGTGCAGTGAAGTGTTCCCCGTCAAACATGCCTCGACGACAGAGAAGAGCACGCTATCAACAACTGTCGCCGTTTGAGAAGGGTCGGATAATTGGGTTGTGTGAGGCTGGATTATCACTAAGCACTGGCGCTGCACGTGTTGGCCGACAGGCATCTACGGTACAACGTGTATGGCAGCAGTGGTCAAATAAAGGTACCCACACTCATAGACCTGGCACAGGCCCACAGCGACAGACAACTGTGAGAGAGGATCGCCGCATCATTCGGATGGCCCGGATGGAACCCCATGCAACAACAGCGCAAATTCGAGCAGCTGTGGCACCCCACGTTACACAACTAACAGTTGGTAATCGCCTGCGTGCAGCTGGCTTACGATCCCGTGTCCCTGCAGAAGGTGTTCCATTGACCCCACAACAGCGACGTGTAAGGCTGGCCTGGTGTCGAGAACGATCGACGTGGGTCGACGAATGGCATAGGGTCGTCTTTAGTGATGAATCGCGCTTCTGTCTTGCCCGCAGTGATCGCCAGAATCGTGTGCACCGACATACCGGGAAGAGGAGCCGCCCAGACCTTATTGTCGAGAGGCACACGGGGCCAACACCAAGCATTATGGTCTGGGGAGCTCTTGGCGTTAATGTGAAATCACAATTAGTGCCTGTTGAGGGCACTATGACTGCTCGACAGTATGTTGATAGGGTACTCAATCCAGTGGTTGTCCCTATGATGGCGAACATTGGTAATGGGATGTTTCAGCAGGACAATGCCCGGGTTCACACTGCACGCGTCTCCAGACATCACAACCTTAGAATGGCCCTCCAGATCCCCGGACCTCAGCCCTATTGAGCATGTGTGGGACATGATGGGTCGACAACTGGCCAACCGTCCTCAGCCACCCATAACTCTGGAATAACTGACCCGTGCAGTGCAGCAAGCATGGGCCACAATTCCTCAGGAAGCGATCCAGGGCCTTATTGACTCCATGCCTCGCCGAATTCATCAATGTATTGCAGCTCGTGGTGGCCACATCCAGTATTGATTGTTGTCTAAACTTGCGGTCAGATTGCCCTGAAAGTGTAATCATGGAATCACAACCGAACACTCGTCCTGTATGTTCAATTGCAGCAATGTAGCACCACTCCTTCTGGATGTTGCAATTTCCATTTTCTTCATTGTACGTTCTTTGTACAATTATTTTTTGGCGCTATTGATACTTTAAGAGCGTCAAAAGATTCCAGAGGTCCCCATTGAGCTTTATTGATTGTGATAAAGTATGCCAAGCGAATCGGAAAATGTTGCCTCTTAAAAGAAATTGATTGGTTTATCCTATGGTGTTAAATCAAGTCGAAGGATTAGACCTCTCTGCCTAATTTTAACTGCACTTATTTCCAAATCCAAGCATTTTCATGCATATTTCTTATAATTAATATGGAATCAAATCGAAGGGTTAGATCATCCGCCTGATTTTAACTGCACTTATTATTTCCAAATTCAAGCAATTTTCGTACACATTTCTTATAATTAATATGGTAGTATTTATGAGCCCTTAGGAAACTTCAGTTTTCTAAGGAGCATAACTATGGGTCAATCGTTTGGAGTATGTGGAAGCAAATAACTTAATTCCAAGGAATTCAAGAATTCTGAGGAGTCTAATATATACAACTGGCCGCAAGAACCGTCGCTTATAATTTTGGAATATACATTAACGAAGAAATGCGATGATGTTCAATTCCATACATTTTTAAACAATATGGACCGTATGCATGTGGCACAGTGACATTGGCACCAAATGAAACCAAGGGCATAGCATTTGTTGTACTGCCGATTATTCTCTCCTAAATTCCTTGAGGTATCATTTCCAGTGAAAAATTGTTGCAGTCTGTCAAATATTTTATATTTAGTAAGATCAATTTTGCCATTACAACACCAAAGGTCAAAGTAACCAAGCGTAGATTTCTCGCTACAGAAATACAGTGCAGAACAATGTTTACATTTGTTCGTCAAGGATCCTACACTGTACGGCATAATATCTGGAATTGTTTCTGAAATGGCATATTTATATTAGATTTTAAAAGTGGCTTCGTATTTTTCTTCGATTTCCCACTTTTTTGTGGCTAATGTTCTTTTTCGTCAAATGGATATATTTATTGTAGCATTTTTCTCCAAATTAGCGTCATATTCAATAACACTATAGTGGCCTGCATCAACGCAGCCGCCAAATATTAAATGGCACATAATACTTCCATTGCCAAAATCAACAGCGTGGTTAGAGTCATTGTTATGTACTCTAAACAAATAATCATTAAACAATAATATTCATTTATACAGTGAAGTTCAGATACTTTCATTCTCAAGTTTGTTGCTGATGAGAATGCGATGATACTGATCGCCAATAATAAAATCCTTATAATTATTCATGCCAACACCAATTTTTGCAATTTGCTTGCAGAAGCAGCTCAGGATGACGTTCTGCATTTTGGAATAAACAGTACGAAACTGCTTTAAATAAGCAATTTCCATCACCTGTTGTAGGTACAATCCTTTGCATTTCCATGACAGTAAATTAAGCAAGGGAGCATACTTCGCCAACTACTGGAATGAGCATAGACTCACTTCGACAGCCACCGTAATGGAGAGTTTAAGGGTTAGACTATATGTTCAGTGCTTGTCAAAAATCGTATAAACACAGGGAAGCCAAATCTTAAGGCTAAATTCTGAGCTATCGCCCCGGATTCCGGGTTCGAACCCTGGTTTGCCAAGAAATTTAATTCTGGTCTGAGGACTGGTACGGGGTGCACTCTTGAGGCAAAACTAAGGAGAGCAAGGTTAGATTCCTATTTCAACAATCTGGCATGTGGTTTTCCGTGGTTTGCCACGTCCACTGAAGGTAAATACCGGGATAGTTCCTAACTTAAAGCCTCGGTCGTCAATTCTCCATTCCCCACATGAATTACAAAGGCACACATCAGTAAAGGCATCACAATAACACAGGTTATCATAGAAAAATTTACACACACACCAAAGTAGACGGGCCTGAGTGACCACGATGTCTGAGTCCATCAAATGAATTATATTCGTCAATTGTGTCTCATGGCGAAAGCGATTGTGGCCATCTTTTATTTAATAATTTAAAAGTATATGGCAATGCAAATCGAGGATAATACCTTACTGTACGGGAATAATAAAAGTAAAATATGTTAAGACAATGAATTACCAATAGCCAGAAAGAATAATTAGGAAATAGAAATACATGTCTGAGGTGAGATGTGAACTCCTTCGACTATGCTAAATTCATTCCTGGGTCCGCAATGTTACCCCTGAGCCACCCAGTCAACAGACTTCGAAAGCAATATTAAGTTACTTAAACAACAAACGAACTCAAACGCCTGTTGAAGTTCTTCAATCCCCTCTTTTTAATTCTAAAAAACAAAGATCACACTACGATACGGAGGATCCTTTATCCGCCATTTCTCTAGAAATGTAATTCTGGTCTGAGGGCTGGAACGGGGCGCACTCTTGAGGCAAAACTAAGAAGGGCAAGGTTCGATTCCCATCTCAACAATCTAGGATGTGCTTTTCCGTGGTTTGCCACTTCCACTGCAGGTAAATACCGGGATAGTTCCTAACTTAAAGCCTCGGTCGTCAATTTCCCATTCCCCACTTTAATTACAAATGCACACATCAGTACAGCCATCACAATAACACAGGTTATCAGAGAAAATTTGACACACACACACACTAAAGTAGACGGGGATGAGTGACCACGATGTCTGAGTCCATCAAATGAATTATGTTCGTCAATTGTCTCTCATGGCGAAAGCGATTATGGCCATATTTTATTTAATCATTTAAAAGTGTATGGGAACGTAAATCGTGGAGAATTCCTTACTTTACGGGAATAATAAAAGTAAAATATGTTAAGACAATGTATTACCAATAGCCAGAAAGAATAATTGGGAAATAAAAATATGTGGCGGAGGTGGGATTCGAACTGCTCCCAATGGGCGATGCACAAACCAAGACTTCAGCGCTGCCATCTGAGCTACCGAATCACTGAAGTTGTAGCGCAATATTAAGGTACTTAAGCAACATTGACACTCAACAGTCAGTATAAGTTCTTCTACATTTCCCGTCCTTTATAATATTCTATTCCTGTTTATATCGTGGAAACTTCATATTCGATATTCCCTTCCTTTATTATAATTCTTATAAATAACTATTACATTAAAACGCGGTGGACATCCGCCATGTCTGTCATTAACCAAGGTGATTCTGCGCATGCGCTTGAGCCAATAATTTTGCAGTTTTGTTTATAAATTTAAAAATATATGATAACATATTTGTTTATTTGAAAGACACCCTGCAAATCTGCATGCCAAGAGCTTTCGTTAGAATGATTTACGAAGCCAATCGGTTAAGTCGTTTTCACAATCTCGTGTGTACAAAAAACAGCTTAGTGTTTTAAATATATAGATAATGGATATTAACAGAAGGTGCAAGTGGCACGTGCTTCTTTGGTGTGAATGCCTTTTCATCAAGATGCAAGACGCACATGCATCTTGCACCCAGGATGAAAGCATCTTGCATCTTCGGTGTGAAAGGGGCCTAGTCTTTTTATTTGGAGATCTTTTGGTCGTGCTTTGCTTTTAAGTTGTTGCTATTGGGAACTGCTACGGATTGCTTCCTGAACCTTCTTATTGATTCTTATTCTTATTCTTATTTAGTAAACTCTTTCACCGTTTAGGGGACGGGTTCTTTTCTATGTTGACTGTCTGGCCTCCACAGTATTTGGGCTCATAATCCGCTACTGGATCATACGATTCTTATGGTACCTCTACATAGGAAGGACATAAGCTGAGGAGGGAGGGGGAGGTTTGGTTCCCGCTGTAGAGTAGCAAAAACATGGGACGTAGTTGAAGATGTGCTACCCCAGCATTGGTCGGGGCAGGGTGTGCCAAGATCCCGCTGATCAGCCTGACTTGGCCGTGAAAGCCGATATTACGTTTGTGGTTCATTCATTCTAGGGTCCTGGAATACCTTAATAATATGCCCCGGTTTCTTGGGCGTGCATTTGATTTGTCTTACAACCTGAATAGTCTAGTACAGTGTGGAACTGTAATTCATAGGGTAAAGGATTGGAGAAGATGCCCCGGGACTTGAAATAAAATTGAATCCTGGTATATTCCTGGAGGTTGGTTGGTTGGTTGGTTCTTCAGTTTAGGGGCTGCGACAACGCGGTCGTGTAACCCCGCTGATAACCTGTGTTAATTGTGATGGCTGTATTAGTGTGTGTTATCTGTATTTCAGGCAAGGACTGCAGACGGTCAATTTCAAGTAGTTGCTACTTTTGCTACCAAATGCTACCATTAATGACACCTAGCTGCGAACTTAGGTATTAGTTGCCACCGCAACCGGCACTTTCAAATGTTGGTAGTTAATAGAGCGTTAATCAATTCTAACCTGCAAAGTTAACTTCACACAATTGTAGTTAGTGGAAGGATCTTTCACATGCCATAAATCTATGACATGGGCCCGCCGGCTTTACTTCCCCTCCTAAGGCATACTGAGGGATTTTTAACGTTTCCTGGAAGGAGCGTGGAAAAGCAACATTCAGAATAACTACTCTTAGTGTCGGGATTTGGACCATGGATTTCCAGACTTGTTGCAACCTTTCATTGCGGTCGTGCTGAGCGATTTAACTTAGAAATGGTGGTAATTATTAGACTTGATAAAAAATTAGGCATTAAGCACCAGAAAAAAGAACACTTTATTTTAATATTGCAAAACTTAGAAATGACGATCCTATGAACAACAAAACAGTCTTCGTCCCCCAAACTAATCTATGAAGGTGTAGCTACTTTTGCTGTGATTCAGTTAAGCAGTAATCTCTAAACTACTGTAGAATTGTATAATAATAATAATAATAATAATAATAATAATAATAATAATAATAATAATAATAATAATAATATCGTATGGCCTCGGTTTCCGGGTGCAAGCTTTGTTATTTGCACTCAGAGGGTAGCTTGCATGTCAAATTTTGTTGTTCCTTGAAGCACTATGAAAGTCAAGGAGGTTAGATATCTAAGCTCCATGAACAATATATCGCTTTCTAGTAGAGAAATGAGGAACTTTGTGTTGGCGGAAACTCCCGAGATATTTTTTAGCCTACTTTTCACATTTTGCAAAAATGAGGAAAAAGTAGACATGAGATCGGGCAACTGTGTGTCTGTCTGTCTGTCCTTCTGTCTGTCTGTCTGGCTGTGTGTGTGTCCCCCCCTACCAACTCCTAAACGGCTACAGCAATCGAAACAAAATTTGGTAGGAGTAAAGATCTATACCTGAATATCTCACGGCCATATATGAAAATGATGTCAGTGCTACCAACTGCTGAAAAATCGCAATTGAAATTTGAGCTCCATGTTGGATATCATGGAAGGTATGAATGGGAGCTATTTGAAAATTGGCACACATATAGATAATAATATTGCAGTTTAATTTCCAGGAGGTCAAACATCGCAGTGTTGCCAAAATGATTATAAGCCTGCTGATAGGTCCAAATTTTAAATGCATATAACTTCGACACTATCAATTGGATTTCAACCAAATATCGTATGTGCAATGTGTGCATAAACAGATATGACTGAACTTATTCTTAAGATCCACCAGGGCTGCCAACTGTTAATAAATGCTCTCAATTTATTTCATCCATATACCAATATATCAGAAAGTATGCAAGCAGACAGCTTTAAACTATGCACACGTATAGTACCTGACATTCTATATTAATCTGGAGTAACTTATATACGTCAGTGCTACCAACATGATTCTAAGCCTGCTGAGAGGTCCAACTTTAAATACATGTAACTTCTATACTGTCATTTGGAAATCAACCAAATTTCGTGTGTGCTATGTGTACCATAACAGATATATCTATGCCGATTCTAAGAGTAACCAGGGCTGCCAACTGTTAATAAATACTGTCTCTATTTTTGTTACCCTAATATCAACACATCAGAAAGTATGCAAGCCAATAGCTCTAAACTTTGCACACGTATAGTACCTGGCATTCTAGATTAATTTGGAGGAAATAATATACGTCAGTGCTGCCAACATGATTCTAAGCCTGCTGATAGGTCCAATTTTAAAATGCATGTAACTTCTATACTAACTAATGGATTTCATTCAAAATTGACGCAACAATAGATCATATTATTTTTGATTATTTCTGACCAATACATGTATGTCATTGTTGCCAACAAGATTTTACGCGCGCTGTTAGATCCAATGTTTAACTGCATGTAACGTCCATGCTATCCATTGGACTTCAACCAAATTTTGTATTCTGTACCTTAAGAGATGGAACTAAGTATATATTCAGTCACCAGGGCTGCCAACTGTAGTTCTCTATTAGGCTACATTATGCCAGGTATACAGTATTTCGAACTAATTAGAAATTTCGATATTACCAACTTAATTTCGTCATTATTCTAGATAGATCCATATAGATTAATCATTGGCATGAATCTTAAATTTTAAGAAAAGTAGGCTCTTTAGTTCGTCACGGAACTTCTTGTTTTTCATTATGAACACGACCTACTGAATTCAAATGGGTTACTTGACATTCCAACATCGTATGACATGCGTGTCGTAATGTTTTCCGCCTTTCAAAAAATTACTTAAGACGGCCAGGAGCGAACCTGCAAGCTTGGGATTAGTAGACCGACACGATAACCACTTACCCACCGTGACAGGCTACTGTAGAATTGTAAACTAATATGCGGAATTGACCGACGAGTACTCTACTGTGATGCTCTAACTACAACATACGAAATAGTGATTGTCTACTATTAAAGTTTTCTGACGGTAATTCTTTTTGTTTTGTTTTTGGACGGCAGAGACTGACTGTGGGTGCCACTGTAGGTTTGGTAGTTTCTGTAGAGCCATTTGTCTAGTAGATTTGGATTTGACGATGCTCACTAGACGAGCGAAACATGTTGATTGGTTGGTTCCTCAGTTTAGGGGCTGCGACAATGCGGTCATGAAGCCCCGTGTACTTTGGGTGTGTGTAGAATCTGCCTGATAATCGGTGTTAATTGTGATGGTTGTATTAGTGTGTGTTATCTGTTTCTAATTCAAGTAAGGACTGCAGACATTCAATTTTAAAGTAGTTCCTACTTTTGCTAACAAACACCACCGTCAACGACAACTAGTTCTGGACCTGGTTACTTGATGCCACCGTAGTTGGCTCCTGTCGACGAACGTTGGAACCTAAGAGCTTTAGTCAAATATAACCTATAATTTAACTACACTCAAGTGTAATTAGAGGAAGGTTCTTTTACATGTCATATATCTATGACATGGGACCGCCGGATTTACTCCCTCCAAAGGAAGGCATACTGATGGATTTTTATCGCTCTTAAAAATCCGACCACTTCGGCCGGGTTTGAACCCGCGATCTTGGGTATAGAAGCTCAGCCAGCATGCTACCAACTACGCCACGGAAGCCACCAGCGAAACATTTTATCCCTTAGTTTTCTCACCTTCAGTAGTCCTTAACAGTACATAATTATATATATCTTAATCACGTGTAATTTAGTTAGTTATTGAGGTTTTAAGGGGGCGGAACAGCTCGGTCATCTGCCCCGGTACTGGTGTAATTTTTAGCCTATTTTCAATTTTGAAAAAATAGGCTTATGAGATCACCTTTTGTCCGTGTGTGTGTGCGTGTGTGTGTGTGTGTGTGTGTGTGTGATTCGTGTGTGTGTCCTCCCCTAATAAAATCGAAACGGCTGGAGCGATTTCAATGAAACTCGGGAAGTTCATAGCACTATTCCCGGCGACCTCGACCGTGCCCTTCAAATTTTGTTACGTCTCTCCAATCCAACATGGCGGCTGTGCGAAATATTTCACTAGCATTCAATATCTCCGAAACTATTACCGATATCGCCCTGAAATTGTGTACGGTGATAAAGGGCACTACTAGAAGTTCACCTATGAGACTTTCAAAAATCTGGTGACTGCAAAACCAACATGGCGGCCAAGCGAAGTTGAGATATTTAAATAGACTTTTCTCGCGATTTAACTATCTAAATGTAATGAAACTTGGTACAGCAAATGTTTATACACATTGTAATGCTCTGGAGTCTAATTTAGTTCAATTTTTTTCATAACCTCAAAATGGCGGCTGTGCGAAATATTTCACTGACATTCTATATCTCCGAAACTATTACAGATATCACCCTGCAATTTTGTACGGTGATAAAGGGTACTGATACAGGTATACCTATGTATATTTCATAAACCTGTAAAGTACGAAACGAACATGGCGACCAAGCGAATTTAAAATATTTTAATAGACTTTTCTCGTGATTTAACTCTCTGAGCGCAGTGAAGTGTGGTACAGTAATTGATTTTGCAGATTGTAATGCACTGCCATCTAATTTAATTCAATTGCTTACATAACCTCAAGATGGCGGCTGTGCGAAATTTTAAAATTAAGTTTTTATTTCTTGTGTCGTAATCATGCGATCGAAGTGAAAGTTTGAATAATGAACCTAGGCAATAATTGTCCTTGAATGGTACATAACTCTGTGGCCTATACACATAACACTCCTAAATGGTGAGCTCCCGAAATATTTAGACGGTTCTCAATATCTATGAATCTTTTACAGCAACCAAACTGAATTTTTTAATGTTCATAGAGACTATGAACATATGTTCACCTATAGGACTTTCAGGAACCTGGTGAGCACAAATCCAACATGGCGGCGACGCGAAGTATAAATATTTAAATGGGCGTTTCTCGCGAATTAACTATCCGAGTGCCGTGAAACGTTGCACGTTAAATGCTTATACAAATGTTGATCCACTGGCATCTAATATAGTTCAATGGTTTGCATTATCACAAGATGGCTGCTGTGCGTAATTTTAAAATCTCGTTTTTACTTCTTGTGTTCTAATCATGCGATAGAAGTTTGAATACCACACGTACACAATAATCTTAATGTAATAGTACAAAAATAAAAATCCAATCTGGCGACCATCTGAAATATTTAGACGGTTCTCAATATCTACGAATCTGTTACAGCAATTAAACAGAAATTTTGTATGTTGATTGTGGCAGTTAACATAAATAGGATATATGAAAATAGGCTGTATAGCTCTTCACGGAACTACTTGTTTCAAGTAATTTTCTCACATATTCCTGTAATTGTAATTATTTTGTGTTAACCGACTGAAAGTTAAAATACCAAAACTTAATGAAAAGAGGTCCATTACAACAAGAATTCAAAAAATCCTCTCGGCACGCCGGAAAGCGGAGGTAGATTTCACCAGGCAAACTAGGGGATAGGCTATAATAGGCAAAATATGCAGGTTTTCGTAGGAGGATCAGACCTCATTTATTGCGAGAAAGTATTTTACAATTGGAGGTTAGTTAACATTTTTTCGTCTTTCTATGCATACTTTTAACATTTTACTGTCTTATGGGGATGGTAAACCTTCTTGTCATTTGGGGTTCATTTTTATACTTGTGATCACACTGTCCTTATGCAAGGTTTGGAACTAATGTGTAACTATCTAACAGTCTGTTACTTCTTCACGCAAAATTTTATCTCCCGCAGAGATGTTGGTTGGTTCCTCAGTTTAGGGGCTGCGACAAGGTGGTCATGTAACCCCGTGTACATTGGGTGTGTGTAGAATCTGTCTGATAAACGGTGTTATTTGTGATGACTGTATTAGTCTGTAATTCAGGTAAGGTCTGCAGACGGTCAATTTTAAGTAGTAGTACCTAATTTTGTACCAAATACTAACGTCAACGACACCTAGCTGTGAACTTGGCTGCTAGATGCCACCACAACCAGCAACTTGCCACGAACGTTGTAACTTCCCCTCCGAAGGAAAGCATGCTGACGGATTTTTAGCGCTCTTAGAAAATCCGTCGACTTTGTCCGGCTTTGAACCAGCACCTTGGGCATAGATGTTCAGCATGCTACCAGTTAGCCGCTTCCCTCATAGTCAGATGGAACAAGAAGTTCCGTGACGAACTAAAGAGCCTACTTTTCTTAAAATTAAGATTCATGCCATAGATTAATCTACAGTATATGAACCTATCTAGAATAATGACGAAATTAAGTGGGTAATATCGAAAAGTCTTAATTAGTTCGAAATAAGGTATACTAGGCATAATGTAGCCTAATAGAGCAATACAGTTGGCAGCTCTGGTGACTGAATATATTCTTACTTCCAACTCCTAGGGTACAGAATACAAAATGTGGTTGAAGTCCAAAGGACGTTACATGAATTTAGACACTAGGATCTATAAGTACACGTTAAAGCATGTTGGCAACAATGTCATGCGAGTGCTGGTCAGAAATAATCTGAAATATTATATATTTTTGTGCCAATTTTGGATGAAATCCATTTGTTGGTATAGAAGTTACTTGTATTTAAAAATTGGTCCTATCAGCAGGCTTAAAATCATGTTGGTAGAACTGACGTATATAAGTTACTCCAAATTAATGTAAAATGTCGGGTAATTTACGTGTGCATAGTTTAAAGCTGTCGGCTTGCATATTTTCTGATATATTTGGATACAAAGTAGAGAGCAATTATTAACAGTTGGCAGCCCTGGTGGCTCTTAAGAATACACTCAGTCATATCTGTTTATGTACACATATTACATACAAAATTTGGTTGAAATCCAATTGATAGTGTAGAAGTTATATGCATTTAAATTTGGACTTATCAGAAGGCTTAAAATTATTTTGGCAACGCTGTCATGTATGGCCACCTGGAAATTAAACTGAAATAGTATTATCTACATGTGTGCCAATTTTAGAATAGCTCCCATGTATACCTTCCAAGATATCCAACATGGAGCTCAAATTTCTAGTGAGTTTTTTTAGCAGTTGGTAGCACTGGCATCTTTTTCAAATATGGGCCTGAGATATTCCGGTATACATCTTTACTCATACTAAATTTGGTTTCGATTGCTGCAGCCGTTTAGGAGTTGATAGGGGGGGGGGGACACACACACAGCCAGACAGACAGAAGGACAGATAGATAGACAGACAGAAGGACAGACACATTTTCCCGGATATATCTTATAAGTCTACTTTTCCTCATTTTTGAAAAGTGTGAAAAGTAGGCTAAAATGAACGTGATCTCGTCAATGGCGTTGTCTTGGCAACCTCTGATAGATCATCCCTTATCAATTTAAAAGCGTTGTTATGGTAACCTCTGATGGCACTTGGCACTTTTAGCCTATTTTCAATTTTGAAAAAATAGGCTTATGAGATCACCTTTTGTCCGTGTGTGTGTGCGTGTGTGTGTGTGTGATTCGTGTGTGTGTCCCCCCCTAATAAAATCTAAACGGCAGGAGCGATTTCAATGAAACTCGGAAAGTTCATAGCACTATTCCCGGCGACCTCGACCGTGCCCTTCAAATTTTGTTACGACTCACCAATCCAACATGGCGGCTGTGCGAAATATTTCACCAGCATTCAATATCTCTGAAACTATTACCGATATTACCCTGAAATTTTCTATGGTGATAGAGGGAACTTCTATAAGTTCAGTTATGTGACTTTTGAAATCCTGGTAATTACAAAACGAACATGGCGGCCAAGCGAATTTGAACATTTTAAATAGACCTTTCTCGCGATTTAATGTTGCAAGCGCACTGAAACCTGGTACAGGAAATATTTATACACATTGTAATCCACTGGTATCTAATTTAGTTCAATTGTTTACCTAACCTCAAGATGGCGGCAGTGCGAATTTTAAAATTAAGTTTTTATTTCTTGTGATGTAGTCATGCGATCGAAGTGAATGTTTGAATAATGAACCTACGCAATAATTTTCCTTTAATGGTACATGACTCTATGGCCTATACATTTAACAATCCAACATGGCGACCATCCGAAATATTTAGACGATACTGAATATCTACGAATCTATTTTAGCAATCAAACTGCATTTTTTAATGTTCATAGGGGTGAACTTAAGTTCACCTATAGGACTTTAAATAACCTGGTGATCACAAATCCAACATGGCGGTGACGCGAATTATAAAGATTCACATGGACGTTTCTCGCAATTTAACCATCCGCGTGCAGTGAACTTGGTACAGTAAATCTTTATCGGAATGTTAATCCACTGACATCTAATTTATTTCAATTGTTTCCATAACCTCAAGATGGCAGCTGTGAAAATTTTTTTAATCTCCTTGTTTTTTCTTGTGTCCTAATTATGCGATTGAAGTTTGAATACTACACGTTCACAATAATCTGCATGTAACAGTACATAACTCTAGGACCTTCATATATAAAATCCAACATGGCGACCATCCGAAATATTTAGTCGATTCTCAATATCTGCGAATCTATTACAGCAATCAAACTGAAATTGTGTATGTTAAATAGTGGCAATTAACATAAGTAGGATATATGAAAATAGGCTGTATAGTTCTTCACGGAACTACTTGTTTAAAATTCCGAAATCATTTTTCTCATCCCTTGGCGTAATGGTGGGTCATATCAAAAATTCTTTCAGACAAACGTTTTAGGTAATTATTAGGGGAATATTTTCCATTTTGTACGGTTTTGATATTGTGCCTACTAAGAGAGATATGATTAATGTTTCCCGAAAAACCCACTTTTTTCAACCCCTTTGGTCAATGGTTGGTGCTATCAAAAATCTTATTTGACATAAATTTTTGGCGCTTATCCGACACATATTATGAACTTTGAATGGATTCAATATTTCACGTATTAAGAGAGTTATAGCGAAATTTCACTATTTCGAAAAAGCCCCCCATTTTCACCCCCTTCCACCGATTTTGCCCATTAACGAACTCGACCGAGATTTTATAGGGATACATATTATGTAAAAAAATCAAAGTGATTGGTGCAAAATTTCGGCAGTTATCGTGTCCACAAGAAACTGATAGTGTCCATGTCCACTTTTCAAAAATATGAGTTGACAACACTGGAATGTAGAGTTAGACTTTTTAAACATGCCTGAAATGCTATTTTTGTTTTCAAAACTGTCCATGTGCTATGCATACCAGCTTTTGAAAAGTATGGTTGGATTCAAAACTTCCCATGTCCATAGATTATAAGGCACAAAACTTCTCTTGTCCCTTTCCAGTTATGGAGGACATGGACACTTTTGCATCTAGGCGACTGATATATATATGTATATATAGATAGATAGATAGATAGATACATATATTCATAAATTATATATAAACTTTTGAACTGACGGGGGTTTTGGGGTCTGGGGGATGTGAAACGCGAAGATATGTCGAAATTTTCCGGGAGTTGAAACATGGTACCCATTGCAATAGTTAGCTTTCTAATGAAATCTACCTAAAAATCCTCTCGGCACGCCAGAAGGCGGAGGTAGATTTCACCGGGCAAACTAGGGGATAGGCTATAATAGGCAAAATATGCAGGTTTTCGTAGGAGGATCAGACCTCATTTATTGCGAGAAAGTATTTTACAATTGGAGGTTAGTTAACATTTTTTCGTCTTTCTATGCATACTTTTAACATTTTACTGTCTTATGGGGATGGTAACCTTCTTGTCATTTGGGGTTAATTTTTATACTTGTGATCACACTGTCCTTATGCAAGGTTTGGAACTAATGTGTAACTATCTAACAGTCTGTTACTTCTTCACGCAAAATTTTATCTCCCGCAGAGATGTTGGTTGGTTCCTCAGTTTAGGGGCTGCGACAAGGTGGTCATGTAACCCCGTGTACATTGGGTGTGTGTAGAATCTGTCTGATAAACGGTGTTATTTGTGATGACTGTATTAGTCTGTAATTCAGGTAAGGTCTGCAGACGGTCAATTTTAAGTAGTAGTACCTAATTTTGTACCAAATACTAACGTCAACGACACCTAGCTGTGAACTTGGCTGCTAGATGCCACCGCAACCAGCAACTTGCCACGAACGTTGTAACTTCCCCTCCGAAGGAAAGCATGCTGACGGATTTTTAGCGCTCTTAGAAAATCCGTCGACTTTGTCCGGCTTTGAACCAGCACCTTGGGCATAGAAGTTCAGCATGCTACCAGTTAGCCGCTTCCCTCATAGTCAGATGGAACAAGAAGTTCCGTGACGAACTAAAGAGCCTACTTTATCCTCATTTTTGAAAAGTGTGAAAAGTAGGCTAAAAATGAATGTGATCTCGTCAATGGCGTTGTCTTGGCAACCTCTCATAGATCATCCCTTATCAATTTAAAAGCGTTGTTATGGTAACCTCTGATGGCACTTGGCATTTTTAGCCTACTTTTCACATTTTGCAAAAATGAGGAAAAAGTAGTCTTATGAGATCGGGCAAATGTGTGTCTGTCTGTCTGTCTGTCTGTCTGTCTGTCTGTCCTTCTGTCTGTCTGTCTGGCTGTGTGTGTGTCCCCCCCCCCTATCAACTCCTAAACCGCTGCAGCAATCAAAACCAAATTTAGTATGAGTAAAGATGTGCACCGGAATAGCTCACGTCCATATTTGAAAATGATGTCAGTGCTACCAACTGCTGAAAAAACGCACTAGAAATTTGAGCACCATGTTGGATATCCTGCAAGGTATGAATAGGAGCTATTCCAAAATTGGCACACATGTAGATAATACTATTTCAGATTAATTTCCAGGAGGCCAACCATGACAGTGTTGCCAAAATAATTTTAAGCCTTCTGATAGGTCCAATGTTTAAATGCATATAACTTCTACACTATCAACTGGATTTCAACCAAATTTTGTATGTAATATCTGTACATAAACAGATATGACTGAGCGTATTCTTAGGAGCCACCAGGGCTGCCAACTGTTAATAATTGCTCTCTTTTTTTTAAAATCCAAATACCAATATATCAGAATGTGTGCAAGCCGACAGCTTTAAACTATGCACACGTATAGTACCTGACATGTTTGATTAATTTTGGAGTAACTTATATACGTCAGTTCTACCAACATGATTCTAAGCCTGCTGATAGGGCCAATTTTTAAATACATGTAACTTCTATACTATCAGTAGGATTTCATCCAAATTTCGCATGTGCTATGTGTAACATATCAGATATGACTATAAGTATTCTTCAGTGCAATCAGGGCTGCCAACTGTTAATAAATGCTGTCTATATTTTTTACCCTAATATCAATATATCAGAAAGTAAGCAAGCCAACAGCTCTATACTTTGCACACGTATAGCACCTGACATTCTAGATTAATTTGGAGTAATTAATACAAGGCAGTGCTGACAACATGATTCTATGCCTGCTGATATGTCCAATTTTAAAATACATGTAACCTCATACTAAGAAATGGATTTCATCCAAAATTGGCACAACAAGATATCATAATATTTCAGATTATTTCTGACCAGCACACGCATGGTATTGTTGGCAACATGCTTTTACACCTGCTGATAGATCCAATGTCTAACTGCATGTAACGTCCATTGGACTTCAACCAAATTTTGTATTCTGTACCTTAAGAGATGGAACTAAGAATATATTCAGTCACCAGGGCTGCCAACTGTAGTGCTCTATTAGGCTACATTATACCAGGTATATTTTGAACTAATTAGATATTTCGATATTACCAACTTAATTTCGTCATTATTCTAGATAGGTTCATATTCTGTAGAATAATCATTGGCATGAAAAGTAGGCTGTATAGTTCTTAACGGAACTTCTTGTTTAAAATTCCGAAATCATTTTTCTCATCCCTTGGCGTAATGGTGGGTCATATCAAAAATTATTTCAGACAAAAGTTTTAGGTAATTATTAGGGGAATATTTTCCATTTTGTACGGTTTTGATATTGTGCCTATTAAGAGAGATATGATTAATGTTTCCCGAAAAACCCACTTTTTTCAACCCCTTTGGTCAATGGTTGGTGCTATCAAAAATCTTATTTGACATAAATTTTTGGCGCTTATCCGACACATATTATGAACTTTGAATGGATTCGATATTTCACGTATTAAGAGAGTTATAGCGAAATGTCACTTTTTCGAAAAAGCCCCCCATTTTCACCCCCTTCCACCGATTTTGCCCATTAACGAACTCGACCGAGATTTTATAGGGATACATATTATGTAAAAAAATCAAAGTGATTGGTGCAAAATTACGGCAGTTATCGTGTCCACAAGAAACTGATATATATATATATATATATATAGATAGATAGATACATATATTCATAAATCTATATATATATAACAAGTAGTTCCGTGAAGAACTATACAGCCTATTTTCATATATCCTACTTATGTTAATTGCCACTATCAACATACACAATTTCAGTTTGATTGCAGTAATAGATTCGTAGATATTAAGAACCGACTAAATATTTCGGATGGTCGCCATGTTGGATTTTACATATGTAGGTCCTAGAGTCATGTACCATTAAAGGAAAATTATTGCGTAGGTTCATTATTCAAACTTTCACTTCGATCGCATGACCACATCACAAGAAATAAAAACTTAATTTTAAAATTCGCACTGCCGCCATCTTGAGGTTATGTAAACAATTGAACTAAATTAGATACCAGTGGATTGCAATGTGTATAAATATTTCCTGTACCAGGTTTCAGTGCGCTTGTAACATTAAATCGCGAGAAAGGTCTATTTAAAATTTTCAAATTCGCTTGGCCGCCATGTTCGTTTTGTAGTTAACCGGTTTTTGAAAGTCTTATAGACGGACTTCCAGTAGTGTACTTTATCTCCGTACAAAATTTTAGGGAGATACCGCTAATAGTTTCAGAGATATAGAATGCCGGTGAAATATTTCGCACATCCGCCATCTTGTGATTATGTAAACAATTGAACGAAGTTAGATGTCGGTGCATTACAATGTATATAAACATATACTGTACCAAGTTTCATTGCGTTTGGTTGGTCAAATCACGAGAAACGTCTATTTAAAAGTCGCAAATTCGCTTGTCCTCCATGTTGGTTTTGTAGTTACCAGGTTTTCAAAAGTCACATAAGTGAACTTATAGTAGTTCCCTCTATCACCATATAAAATGTCAGGGTAATATCGGTAATAGTTTCGGAGATATTGAATGCTGGTGAAATATTTCGCACAGCCGCCATGTTGGATTGGTGAGTCGTAACAAAATTCGAAGGGCACGGTCGAGGTCGCCGGGAATAGTGCTATGAACTTTCCGAGTTTCATTGAAATCGCTCCTGCCGTTTAGATTTTATTAGGGGGGGACACACACACGAATCACACACACACACACACACACACACACACGCACACACACACGGACAAAAGGTGATCTCATAAGCCTATTTTTTCAAAATTGAAAATAGGCTAAAAATCAATGTAACGTGATAGTTTGTCTGTGGGTGTGTGTGTATGTCTCCTATGCGTTCATATACCATTCGTCCGATTGCGATGAAACTTGGGTGAGATGTTGAGTACACTCCAAGGAAGGTTTCTGACTTAGTAAATCCATTTGACAATAGGTAGCGCACGCGTAGATTCAACAAATGAGCGACGATGCGCGAAGCATTTCAACAAAGTCCCGTATGTGTTCATATACCATTCGTCCGATAGCGATGAAACTTGGGTGAGATGTTGAGTACACTCCAAGGAAGGTTTCTGACTTAGTAAATCCATTTTACAATAGGTAGCGCACGCGTAGATTCAACAAATGAGCGACGATGCGCGAAGCATTTCAACAAAGTCCCGTATGTGTTCATATACCATTCGTCCGATTGCGATGAAACTTGGGTGAGATGTTGAGTACACTCCAAGGATGGTTTCTAACTTAGTAAATCCATTTTACAATAGGTAGCGCACGCGTAGATTCAACAAATGAGCGACGATGCGCGAAGCATTTCAAAAAAGTCCCGTATGTGTTCATATACCATTCGTCCGATAGCGATGAAACTTGGGTGAGATGTTGAGTACACTCCAAGGAAGGTTTCTGACTTAGTAAATCCATTTTACAATAGGTAGCGCACGCGTAGATTCAACAAATGAGCGACGATGCGCGAAGCATTTCAATAAAGTCCCGTATGTGTTCATATACCTTTCGTCCGATTGCGATGAAACTTGGGTGAGATGTTGAGTACACTCCAAGGAAGGTTTCTGACTTAGTAAATCCATTTTACAATAGGTAGCGCACGCGTAGATTCAACAAATGAGCGACGATGCGCGAAGCATTTCAACAAAGTCCCGTATGCATTCATATACCATTCGTCCGATAGCGATGAAACTTGGGTGAGATGTTGAGTACACTCCAAGGAAGGTTTCTGACTTAGTAAATCCATTTTACAATAGGTAGCGCACGCGTAGATTCAACAAATGAGCGACGATGCGCGAAGCATTTCAACAAAGTCCCGAATGCATTCATATACCATTCGTCCGATAGCTATGAAACTTGCGTAAAATGTTGTGTACACTGCAGGGAAATTTTCTGGCTTAGTACATCCACTTTACAATAGGCAGCGCACGATTAGATTCAACAAATGAGCTACGACGCGCGAAGCATTTCAACAAAGTCCCGTTTGCGTTCATATACCATTCGTCCGATAGCGATGAAGCTAGGCTGAGATTTTGTGTGCACTCCAGGGAAGGTTTCTAGCATAGTAAATCCCTTTAAAAATAGGTAGAGCACGAGTAGAATCAACAAATGAGCAACGGCGCGCGAAGCGTTTCAACAAAGTCCCATTTAATTTCATATACCATTCATCCGATAGCGATGAAACTTGGGTGAGATGCTGTGTAACTCCAGGGAAGGTTTTTGGCTTAGTACATACATTTTACAATAGGTAGCGCACCAGTAGATTCAACAAATGAGCGATGACACGCGAAGCGTTTCATCAAAGTCCCGTATAAAGTCATATACCATTCGTCTGATAGTGATAAATGTTTGGTGAATTGTTGTGTACACTCCAGGAAAGGTTTCTGGCTAAGTAAATCCATTTTACAATACGAAGCGCACGTTTATGTTCAACAAATGAGTGACTACGCGCGAAGCGTTTCGACAACGTCCCGTATACGTTCACATACCATTCATCCGATTGCGATGAAACTTGGGTGAGATGTTGTGTACACTCCAGGGAAGGTTTCTGGCTGAGTACATCCATATTACAATATGTAGCGCAAGAGTAGAATCAACAAATGAGCGACGACACGCGAAGCGTTTCAACCAAGTCCCGTATGCATACATGTACCATTCGTCCGTACCTATGAAACTTGGGTGAGATGTTGTGTACACGTCATGGAAAATTTCTGGCTTAGTAAATCCCCTATACAATATGCAGCGCACAAGTTGATTCAACAAATGAGGGACGACGCGCGAAGCGTTTCAACAAAGTCCCGTATAAGGTCATATACCATTCTGCCGTTAGCGGTGAAACTTGGGTGAAATATGGTTGACACTCCAAGGAAGGTTTCTGGCTTAGTAAATACATTTCACAGTAGGTAGCACACGAGTAGATTCGACAAATGAACGACGATAGCGATGAAACTTGGGTGAGATGTTGTGGACACTTACGTGACGGTTTCTAACTTAGTAAATACATTTTACAGTAGGTAGCGCACGAGTAGATTCAACAAATGAGTGACGGAGTGCGAATCGTTTAAACAAAATCAGGTATGCGTTCATATACTATTCATCCGATTGCGATGAAACATTGATCAGTTATTTTGTACCCGCCAGGGAACGGGACTTAGTAAATCCATTTCACAATAAGTAGCGCAAGAGTAGATGCAACAAATGGGTGACGACGCGCGAAGCGTTTCAACAAAATTCCCTATTGCGTTCATATAACATTCTTCGATTGCGATGAAACCTTGATGAGTTATTGTGTACACGCCAGGGAAGGGCTTCGACTTAGTAATACATTTCTCAATAGGTAGCGCACGAGTAGATTCAACAAATGAGTGACAGCGCACGAATCGTTTAAACAAAAACCCCTATACGTGCATATACCATTCATCCGATTGCGATGAATCATTGATGAGTCATTGTGTACACGCCAGGGAAGGGTTTCGACTTAGTAAATCCATTTCACAATAGGTAGCGTACGATTAGATTCAACAAATGAGTGACAGCGATGAAACTTTTTGAAAGTTGTTGTGCACGCTCCCTCGAATGGTTTCAAATTAGAAAATCCATTTTATGATAGCTTAGAGGCAGTTAACATGTTGTGTATCCAAAAGCACTTCAAGAAACAGAATTTCAACGCCAACACTTTCTTTGATTGGCATTGCAACGCATGCCGGGTACAGCTTGTTATATATAAACTTTTGAACTGACGGTGGTTTTGGGGTCTGGGGGATGTGAAACGCGAAGATATGTCGAAATTCTCCGGAAGTCGAAACATGGTACCCATTGCAATAGTTAGCTTTCTAATGAAATCTACCTAAAAATGGACAATATTCCTCTAATAATTACCTAAAACTTTTGTCTGAAAGAATTTTTAGCAGTTGGTAGCACTGGCATCTTTTTCAAATATGGGCCTGAGGTATTCCGGTATACATCTTTACTCTTACTAAATTTGGCTTCGATTGCTGCAGCCGTTTAGGAGTTGATAGGGGGGGGGGACACACACACACAGAGCCAGACATACAGAAGGACAGATAGACAGACAGAAGGACAGACACATTTTCCCGGATATATCTTATAAGTCTACTTTTTCCTCAATTTTGAAAAGTGTGAAAAGTAGGCTAAAATGAATGTGATCTCGTCAATGGCGTTGTCTTGGCAACCTCTGATAGATCATCCCTTATCAATTTAAAAGCGTTGTTATGGTAACCTCTGATGGCACTTGGCATTTTTTAAAATTCCGAAATCATTTTTCTCATCCCTTGGCGTAATGGTGGGTCATATCAAAAATTCTTTCAGACAAAAGTTTTAGGTAATTATTAGGAGAATATTTTCCATTTTGTACGGTTTTGATATTGTGCCTATTAAGAGAGATATGATTAATGTTTCCCGAAAAACCCAATTTTTTCAACCCCTTTGGTCAATGGTTGGTGCTATCAAAAAACTTATTTGACATAAATTTTTGGTGCTTATCCGACAAATATTATGAACTTTGAATGGATTCGATATTTCACGTATTAAGAGAGTTATAGCGAAATGTCACGTTTTCGAAATAAGCCCCCCATTTTCACCCCCTTCGACCGATTTTGCCCATTAACGAACTCGACCGAGATTTTATAGGGATACATATTATGTAAAAAAATCAAAGTGATTGGTGAAAAATTACGGCAGTTATCGTGTCCACAAGAAACTGATATATATTTATATATATATAGATAGATACATATATACATAAATTATATATAAACTTTTGAACTGACGGTGGTTTTGGGGTCTGGGGGATGTGAAACGCGAAGATATGTCGAAATTTTCCGGAAGTCGAATCATGGTACCCATTGCCGGAAGGCGGAGGTAGATTTCACCGGGCAAACTAGGGGATAGGCTATAATAGGCAAAATATGCAGGTTTTCGTAGGAGGATCAGACCTCAATTATTGCGAGAAAGTATTTTACAATTGGAGGTTAGTTAACATTTTTTCGTCTTTCTATGCATACTTTTAACATTTTACTGTCTTATGGGGATGGTAACCTTCTTGTCATTTGGGGTTAATTTTTATACTTGTGATCACGCTGTCCTTATGCAAGGTTTGGAACTAATGTGTAACTATCTAACAGTCTGTTACTTCTTCACGCAAAATTTTATCTCCCGCAGAGATGTTGGTTGGTTCCTCAGTTTAGGGGCTGCGACAAGGTGGTCATGTAACCCCGTGTACATTGGGTGTGTGTAGAATCTGTCTGATAAACGGTGTTATTTGTGATGACTGTATTAGTCTGTAATTCAGGTAAGGTCTGCAGACGGTCGATTTTAAGTAGTAGTACCTAATTTTGTACCAAATACTAACGTCAACGACACCTAGCTGTGAACTTGGCTTCTAGATGCCACCGCAACCAGCAACTTGCAACGAACGTTGTAACTTCCCCTCCGAAGGAAAGCATGCTGACGGATTTTTAGCGCTCTTAGAAAATCCGTCGACTTTGTCCGGCTTTGAACCAGCACCTTGGGCATAGAAGTTCAGCATGCTACCAGTTGGCCGCTTCCCTCATAGTCAGATGGAACAAGAAGTTCCGTGACGAACTAAAGAGCCTACTTTTCTTAAAATTAAGATTCATGCCATAGATTAATCTACAGTATATGAACCTATCTAGAATAATGACGAAATTAAGTGGGTAATATCGAAATGTCTTAATTAGTTCGAAATAAGGTATACTAGGCATAATGTAGCCTAATAGAGCAATACAGTTGGCAGCTCTGGTGACTGAATATATTCTTACTTCCATCTCCTAAGGTACAGAATACAAAATGTGGTTGAAGTCCAAAAGACGTTACATGGATTTAAAGGAAGGAAGGAAGCTTGTAGTTTAACGTGACCGTTAATCTCGCGATCATAAGCCACGGGACCTCCGTTTTACGCGGAATCCGAACCACAGGACATGGCATTTCACATCGAAAATCTCACATGCATTGACCGGGAATCGAACCCGGCCCGCCTTGGTGAGAGGCAAACAGCTTGACCGCTGCGCCACCACGCCCCTCTACATGGATTTAGACATTGGATCTATTAGTACACGTAAAAGCATGTTGGCAACAATGTCATGCGAGTGCTGGTCAGAAATAATCTGAAATATTATATATTTTTGTGCCAATTTTGGATGAAATCCATTTGTTGGTATAGAAGTTACTTGTATTTAAAAATTGGTCCTATCAGCAGGCTTAGAATCATGTTGGTAGAACTGACGTATATAAGTTACTCCAAATTAATGTAAAATGTCGGGTAATTTACGTGTGCATAGTTTAAAGCTGTCGGCTTGCATATTTTCTGATATATTTGGATACAATATAGAGAGCAATTATTAACAGTTGGCAGCCCTGGTGGCTCTTAAGAATACACTCAGTCATATCTGTTTATGTACACATATTACATACAAAATTTGGTTGAAATCCAATTGATAGTGTAGAAGTTATATGCATTTAAAAATTGGACTTATCAGAAGGCTTAAAATTATTTTGGCAACGCTGTCATGTATGGCCACCTGGAAATTAAACTGGAATAGTATTATCTACATGTGTGCCAATTTTAGAATAGCTCCCATGTATACCTCTCAAGATATCCAACATGGAGCTCAAATTTCTAGTGCGTTTTTTTAGCAGTTGGTAGGACTGGCATCTTTTTCAAATATGGGCCTGAGATATTCCGGTATACATCTTTACTCATACTAAATTTGGTTTCGATTGCTGCAGCCGTTTAGGAGTTGATAGGGGGGGGACACACACACACAGACAGACAGACAGACAGAAGGACAGATAGATAGACAGACAGAAGGACAGACACATTTTCCCGGATATATCTTATAAGTCTACTTTTTCCTCATTTTTGAAAAGTGTGAAAAGTAGGCTAAAAATGAATGTGATCTCGTCAATGGCGTTGTCTTGGCAACCTCTGATAGATCATCCCTTATCAATTTAAAAGCGTTGTTATGGTAACCTCTGATGGCACTTGGCACTTTTAGCCTATTTTCAATTTTGAAAAAATAGGCTTATGAGATCACCTTTTGTCCGTGTGTGTGTGCGTGTGTGTGTGTCTGATTCGTGTGTGTGTCCCCCCCCTAATAAAATCTAAACGGCAGGAGCGATTTCAATGAAACTCGGAAAGTTCATAGCACTATTCCCGGCGACCTCGACCGTGCCCTTCAAATTTTGTTACGACTCACCAATCCAACATGGCGGCTGAGCGAAATATTTCACCAGCATTCAATGTCTCTGAACTATTAGCGATATTACCCTGACATTTTCTATGGTGATAGAGGGAACTACTATAAGTTCAGTTATGTGACTTTTGAGAACCTGGTAATTACAAAACGAACATGGCGGCCAAGCGAATTTGAACATTTTAAATAGACCTTTCTCGCGATTTAATGTTGCAAGCGCACTGAAACCTGGTACAGGAAATATTTATACACATTGTAATCCACTGGTATCTAATTTAGTTCAATTGTTTACCTAACCTCAAGATGGCGGCAGTGCGAATTTTAAAATTAAGTTTTTATTTCTTGTGATGTAGTCATGCGATCGAAGTGAAAGTTTGAATAATGAACCTACGCAATAATTTTCCTTTAATGGTACATGACTCTATGGCCTATACATTTAACAATCCAACATGGCGACCATCCGAAATATTTAGACGATACTGAATATCTACGAATCTATTTTAGCAATCAAACTGCATTTTTTAATGTTCGTAGGGGTGAACTTAAGTTCACCTATAGGACTTTAAATAACCTGGTGATCACAAATCCAACATGGCGGTGACGCGAATTATAAAGATTCACATGGACGTTTCTCGCAATTTAACCATCCGCGTGCAGTGAACTTGGTACAGTAAATCTTGATCGGAATGTTAATCCACTGACATCTAATTTATTTCAATTGTTTCCATAACCTCAAGATGGCAGCTGTGAAATTTTTTTTATCTGCTTGTTTTTTCTTGTGTCCTAATTATGCGATTGAAGTTTGAATACTACACGTTCACAATAATCTGCATGTAACAGTACATAACTCTAGGACCTTCATATATAAAATCCAACATGGCGACCATCCGAAATATTTAGTCGATTCTCAATATCTGCGAATCTATTACAGCAATCAAACTGAAATTGTGTATGTTAAATAGTGGCAATTAACATAAGTAGGATATATGAAAATAGGCTGTATAGTTCTTCACGGAACTACTTGTTTAAAATTCCGAAATCATTTTTCTCATCCCTTGGCGTAATGGTGGGTCATATCAAAAATTCTTTCAGACAAACGTTTTAGGTAATTATTAGGGGAATATTTTCCATTTTGTACGGTTTTGATATTGTGCCTATTAAGAGAGATATGATTAATGTTTCCCGAAAAACCCACTTTTTTCAACCCCTTTGGTCAATGGTTGGTGCTATCAAAAATCTTATTTGACATAAATTTTTGGCGCTTATCCGACACATATTATGAACTTTGAATGGATTCAATATTTCACGTATTAAGAGAGTTATAGCGAAATTTCACTATTTCGAAAAAGCCCCCCATTTTCACCCCCTTCCACCGATTTTGCCCATTAACGAACTCGACCGAGATTTTATAGGGATACATATTATGAAAAAAAAATCAAAGTGATTGGTGCAAAATTACGGCAGTTATCGTGTCCACAAGAAACTGATATATATATATATATATATATATATATATATATATATAGATAGATAGATAGATACATATATTCATAAATTATATATAAACTTTTGAACTGACGGTGGTTTTGGGGTCTGGGGGATGTGAAACGCGAAGATATGTCGAAATTTTCCGGGAGTTGAAACATGGTACCCATTGCAATAGTTAGCTTTCTAATGAAAAATACCTAAATTCCTCTCGGCACGCCGGAAGTCGGAGGTAGATTTCACCGGGCAAACTAGGGGATAGGCTATAATAGGCAAAATATGCAGGTTTTCGTAGGAGGATCAGACCTCATTTATTGCGAGAAAGTATTTTACAATTGGAGGTTAGTTAACATTTTTTCGTCTTTCTATGCATACTTTTAACATTTTACTGTCTTATGGGGATGGTAAACCTTCTTGTCATTTGGGGTTAATTTTTATACTTGTGATCACACTGTCCTTATGCAAGGTTTGGAACTAATGTGTAACTATCTAACAGTCTGTTACTTCTTCACGCAAAATTTTATCTCCCGCAGAGATGTTGGTTGGTTCCTCAGTTTAGGGGCTGCGACAAGGTGGTCATGTAACCCCGTGTACATTGGGTGTGTGTAGAATCTGTCTGATAAACGGTGTTATTTGTGATGACTGTATTAGTCTGTAATTCAGGTAAGGTCTGCAGACGGTCAATTTTAAGTAGTAGTACCTAATTTTGTACCAAATACTAACGTCAACGACACCTAGCTGTGAACTTGGCTGCTAGATGCCACCGCAACCAGCAACTTGCCACGAACGTTGTAACTTCCCCTCCGAAGGAAAGCTTGCTGACGGATTTTTAGTGCTCTTAGAAAATCCGTCGACTTTGTCCGGCTTTGAACCAGCACCTTGGGCATAGAAGTTCAGCATGCTACCAGTTAGCCGCTTCCCTAATGGTCAGATGGAACAAGAAGTTCCGTGACGAATTAAAGAGCCTACTTTTCTTAAAATTAAGATTCATGCCATAGATTAATCTACAGTATATGAACCTATCTAGAATAATGACGAAATTAAGAGGGTAATATCGAAATGTCTTAATTAGTTCGAAATAAGGTATACTAGGCATAATGTAGCCTAATAGAGCAATACAGTTGGCAGCTCTGGTGACTGAATATATTCTTACTTCCAACTCCTAGGGTACAGAATACAAAATGTGGTTGAAGTCCAAAGGACGTTACATGGATTTAGACACTAGGATCTATAAGTACACGTAAAAGCATGTTGGCAACAATGTCATGCGTGTGCTGGTCAGAAATAATCTGAAATATTATATATTTTTGTGCCAATTTTGGATGAAATCCATTTGTTGGTGTAGAAGTTACTTGTATTTAAAAATTGGTCCTATCAGCAGGCTTAGAATCATGTTGGTAGAACTGACGTATATAAGTTACTCCAAATTAATGTAAAATGTCGGGTAATTTACGTGTGCATAGTTTAAAGCTGTCGGCTTGCATATTTTCTGATATATTTGGATACAAAGTAGAGAGCAATTATTAACAGTTGGCAGCCCTGGTGGCTCTTAAGAATACACTCAGTCATATCTGTTTATGTACACATATTACATACAAAATTTGGTTGAAATCCAATTGATAGTGTAGAAGTTATATGCATTTAAAATTGGACTTATCAGAAGGCGTAAAATTATTTTGGCAACGCTGTCATGTATGGCCACCTGGAAATTAAACTGAAATAGTTTTATCTACATGTGTGCCAATTTTAGAATAACTCCCATGTATACCTTTCAAGATATCCAACATGGAGCTCAAATTTCTAGTGAGTTTTTTTTAGCAGTTGGTAGCACTGGCATCTTTTTCAAATATGGGCCTGAGATATTCCGGTATACATCTTTACTCTTACTAAATTTGGTTTCGATTGCTGCAGCCGTTTAGGAGTTGATAGGGGGGGGGGGGGGGCGGACACACACACAGAGCCAGACAGACAGAAGGACAGATAGATAGACAGACAGAAGGACAGACACATTTTCCCGGATATATCTTATAAGTCTACTTTTTCCTCATTTTTAGCCTATTTTCAATTTTGAAAAAATAGGCTTATGAGATCACCTTTTGTCCGTGTGTGTGTGCGTGTGTGTGTGTGTGATTCGTGTGTGTGTCCCCCCCTAATAAAATCTAAACGGCAGGAGCGATTTCAATGAGACTCGGGAAGTTCATAGCACTATTCCCGGCGACCTCGACCGTGCCCTTCAAATTTTGTTACGACTCACCAATCCAACATGGCGGCTGTGCGAAATATTTCACCAGCATTCAATATCTCCGAAACTATTACCGATATTACCCTGACATTTTCTATGGTGATAGAGGGAACTACTATAAGTTCACTTATGTGACTTTTGAAAACCTGGTAACTACAAAACCAACATGGCGGCCAAGCAAATTTGCGACTTTTAAATAGTCGTTTCTCGCGATTTGACCAATCAAACACAATGAAACTTGGTACAGTATATGTTTATATACATTGTAATGCACCGACATCTAACTTCGTTCAATTGTTTACATTATCACAAGATGGCGGATGTGCGAAATATTTCACCGGCATTCTATATCTCTGAAACTATTAGCAGTATCTCCCTAAAATTTTGTACGGAGATAAAGGGCACTACTGGAAGTCCATCTATAAGATTTTTAAAAACCGGTTTACTATAAAACGAACATGGCGGCCAAGCGAATTTGAACATTTTAAATAGACCTTTCTCGCGATTTAATGTTCCAAGCGCACTGAAACCTGGTACAGGAAATATTTATACACATTGTAATCCACTGGTATCTAATTTACTTCAATTGTTTACATAACCTCAAGATGGCGGCAGTGCGAATTTTAAAATTAAGTTTTTATTTCTTGTGATGTAGTCATGCGATCGAAGTGAAAGTTTGTATAATGAACCTACGCAATACTTTTCCTTTAATGGTACATGACTCTATGGCCTATACATTTAACAATCCAACATGGCGACCATCTGAAATATTTAGACGATACTGAATATCTACGAATCTATTTTAGCAATCAAACTGCATTTTTTAATGTTCATAGGGGCTATGAACTTAAGTTCACCTGTAGGACTTTAAATAACCTGGTGAACACAAATCCAACATGGCGGTGACGCGAATTATAAATATTCACATGGAAGTTTCTCGTAATTTAATCATCCGCGTGCAGTGAAACTTGGTACAGTAAATCTTTATCCGAATGTTAATCCACTGGCATCTAATTTATTTCAATTGTTTCCATAACCTCAAGATGGCAGCTGTGAAAAATTTTTAAATCTCCTTGTTTTTTCTTGTGTCCTAATTATGCGATTGAAGTTTGAATACTACACGTTCACAATAATCTGCATGTAACAGTACATAACTCTAGGACCTACATATATAAAATCCAACATGGCGACCATCCGAAATATTTAGTCGGTTCTCAATATCTACGAATCTATTACAGCAATCAAACTGAAATTGTGTATGTTGATAGTGGCAATTAGCATAAGTAGGATATATGAAAATAGGCTGTATAGTTCTTCACGGAACTACTTGTTGAAAAGTGTGAAAAGTAGGCTAAAAATGAATGTGATCTCGTCAATGGCGTTGTCTTGGCAACCTCTGATAGATCATCCCTTATCAATTTAAAAGCGTTGTTATGGTAACCTCTGATGGCACTTGGCATTTTTAAAAATTCCGAAATCATTTTTCTCATCCCTTGGCGTAATGGTGGGTCATATCAAAAATTCTTTCAGACAAAAAATTTAGGTAATTATTAGGGGAATATTTTCCATTTTGTACGGTTTTGATATTGTGCCTATTAAGAGAGATATGATTAATGTTTCCCGAAAAACCCACTTTTTTCAACCCCTTTGGTCAATGGTTGGTGCTATCAAAAAACTTATTTGACATAAATTTTTGGCGCTTATCCGACACATATTATGAACTTTGAATGGATTCGATATTTCACGTATTAAGAGAGTTATAGCGAAATTTCACGTTTTCGAAATAAGCCCCCCATTTTCACCCCCTTCGACCGATCTTGCCCATTAACGAACTCGACCGAGATTTTATAGGGATACATATTATGTAAAAAATTCAAAGTGATTGGTGCAAAATAACGGCAGTTATCGTGTCGACAAGAAACTGATATATATATATATATATAGATAGATAGATAGATACATATATACATAAATTATATATAAACTTTTGAACTGACGGTGGTTTTGGGGTCTGGGGGATGTGAAACGCGAAGATATGTCGAAATTTTCCGGAAGTCGAATCGTGGTACCCATTGCAATAGTTAGCTTTCTAATGAAATCTACCTAAAAATGGAAACTGCTTTTCAGTTAACGAAAAATACTTACAACAAAAAGAGTCTTTCCTGGAAATGCAAAATTCAACATTATACTACAGTGATCGGGCCCGAAGCTCTCTACGCTTCAGAAACTCTCACTCTTCAACATAGAACACTTCGAGGTCAGTTGGAAATGAAGGAACGTAAAATAATGAGGAAAATCTTAGGGCCGAGAATCAAAAATGGTGTTCATCTTCCAAAGCCAAATGCTGAAATATATAAAACCATCTCCAAAATCACAGACAAAATGCGTATGCGACGAATCCACTTCTTGGGGCACCTGGAAAGAATGGACCCAAATAGACTAACTCACAAAATTCACACATACTTGAAAAACAAAACAACTAGATCAAATTGGTACAAACAGACTGAAAAAGACTTGCAAGAATTAGGATCGCCAAATCTCCTAGACCGAAATGTCATCAAAACACTTGCACTCACACGGGGTTTCGAGGAGGAAGAAAGACGGCCATACCACCATATCTGGTCTGCACAACGGAAGCAAACCCATTCGTTGCGTATGAAGGCGTACTGGGCTGCAAGAAAGGCTAACCATTGTTGATTCCGCGTGGTCCTAAGAGACCCATTCGCGACGAAGAAGAAGAATGAATTAGTATTTAAGATGTGAGTGCTTCTAGAGGTGATTTTCATTGTCTCGAGTACTTATTAATTTATAATAATAGTTAATTGAAGTCAATGGCCATACAATTCAACTTAATTTCTATAGATAACAATCGCACGATTACTATTAATATATTTTAAATTTGATCTGATCTCAGCGGCTTCGGTGGCGTAGTCGGTAGCATGCTGATCTTCTATGCCCAAGATAGCGGGTTCAAACCCGGCCGAAGCCGTCGGATTTTTAAGAGCGTTAAAATCCCTCAGTATGCCTTCCTTCGGAGGGGAAGTAAAGCCGGCGGTCCCATGTCATAGATTTATGGCATGTTAAAGAACCTTCCACTAATTGCACCTGTGTGAAGCTAAATTGGATAGGTTAAGAATGTAATCAACGCTCTTAGGTTTCTACGTTCGTTGCCAAGAGCCGACTGCAGTGGCGTCTAGTAGCTAAGTTCTGAACTTGGCCTAGTAGTCGTTGACGGTGGCGCTAGGTGGCATAAGTAGGAACTATTTGAAAAATTCTAAGTTGCAATACTTGTATTAAAAATACAGATAACACACACTAATACAGTCATCACAATTAACACCGGTTATCAAACAGATTCTACATACACCCAAGTACAAGGGGCTACATGACCGCTTTGTTGCAGCCCCTAAACTTAAGAACCAACCAACCAGATCTGATCTCTGCTGTATTCCAACAGTGAATTCGTTCTTTTGGAACATTCACCAAAATGGTATCGTGAGCACGATTTGTTACACAATTTGCATACGCATTCTGGCGATGGGTCGTGAAAGTCTGTCCTGATGCAAAGTTTATGGTGATATTCATGTATCTCCAGTCTCATCACTGGGCTGCGTATCGCGACGTTTGGTCCAGTCCAATTTCGATTGAACATCGCGTCAGTTGTGTAAAATTCTGTCGGTATATAATTCCTCTTCTGTTGTCTATTCGCTTTACTTGTGATTCTTGTCGGGTAGCTGGAAGTAAGAGTTTAGAGCGTAGGTCTTCCACGAGGAAAGTTTCGTGTGCTAACTCATATGCAAATTTAGATCGAGCAAGTTTTGAAAAACCTAGTGCTGCTTTTAGGAACCTTGCTTTCACACTTTCTATAGTTTGAAAGTCGCTGTAGCTTACTGCTTTAAAACCTGGGGTTTATTTCACAGAATGTTAAGTTATAAAATAAACCAATGTTTGATTTGTAAAAATTGGCATATTTGCATTGCCTGATTTTGTTACCTACTAACTTAAGCTGCATGTGAGGTGCAGTTTAAAATGATCTCGCGAAGCGTGGACCAATCACAGTTGATAATAATAATAATAATAATAATAATAATAATAATAATAATAATAATAATAATAATAATGTTATTGGTTTTATTTCCGTTTTAACTACTCTGCTTTTAGAGACTACGGGGAGCCGGAATTTTGTCCCGTAGGGGATCTTGAACTTGCCAGTCAATCTACTGACACGAATCAGAAAAATAAGTGGGGGGTGTGGGTGAGTTAATTGAGCCGACGCGGGAGGTGAAAAGGGTGATTATTTCTAAGCACTCGAACCGGCAGGATGGTTGATACAGTCTGAAAGCGTCCTTCATTAACTCGAGTAAAGTTGGTCTACTTGGAAGACACTCAGCAGACCACGCGGTAGCGTTGGCAGATATAGTGGGGATTTTCTTGCGACTTCACTTCATCGCCTGCAAGTTGTGCCCGAATACATGGTCTCTGTAGAAACTGATGGATACAACGTCTGAAACCTGCGAGTTGGTAAAATTCTGGTTGCACTGTATTCAAGTTGCGTTGAATGAGAGTGTGTGCTGTAGTCGTAAGTTTACTTTAATTTTATTGACGTGGATATTTTTGTTTATTATAAAACAGGTTTATTAAGATAACTAAATAAATAAATAAATAAATAAATAAATAAATACAAGTATATCAGGCTGATGAAAAATGATATAATAAGCCCCGAACTGTGGAAACAAAAGCTCATATGTTTGGTTATAAAACAGTTCTTTTTGTGACAAGTATCTTTTCTGTTCATTTGAATGAATTATACTTTAAATGCTAAATATGAGCTTGAAGAAGCATTTAGTTAATAAAATAGCGTTCGGTTCCCACTTACTTCAATGTCCTTTCCTCTTCGTCCCAACACTGAGTCACAACTGCAGACCATGAACTGCCTTCCTTGTCTTTGATCTGTTCTTATCTGAACGATAACCTCAGTCAAGTTTGTTCATTCGGATTGTCACAAACAGGAAAGTGTATGTTGTCAATGCATCCAAGCGTTGCCAGATCTTCCCAGTTTTACTAACAGTCCATATACGCAAGAATATTATGAAATCTTTGAAAATATTAGTTTTGTTTGACATAGTTTTTCATCCTAGTAGAAATTGTGGAAGATAAAATTATATCATGAATTTAGGCCGATAGGATTTTGGTAAATGTGTGATATGGTCCAGAAAAGCAAGTAGTTCCGTCAACAGCTACATGGCCTATTTTAATATATTGTACTGGTGTTGTCCACTTTAAAATTATCCCACCAATTAAATAGATTTTCCATGTGATGAACTAAATTAAATAGCTTTTGGTTTAATTTTTATTTTTTAAATCAATTTTACCCACGGACTCGGCGAGGTTACCCATCACTATTGCCTTTACAGGCAATATCCTAGAGCTGAGAACACTTGGACGGATTGGATACAATTTGGGACGTGTGATGAGCACTTTGCCCAGGCGGCCTCACCTGCAAAGCGAACAGGGGCCTTATGAGGGATGGGAAGGGAAGATTGGGATGGATGGGCAAGGAAGAGGGAAGGAAGAGGGAAGGAGGCGGCCGTGGCCTTAGAGAAGGTAACGTCCCGGCATTTGCCCGAAGACGAAGTGGGAAACCACGGAAAACCACTTCGAGGATGGCTGAGGTGGGAATCGAACCCCTTCTACTCATTTGGACCACCCCAGGCTGAGTAGACCCCGTTCTAGTCCTCATACCACTTTTCAAATTTCGTGGCAGAGCTGGGAATCGAACCCAGGACCTCCGGGAGGCAGCTAACCATGCTGATCGTTACGCTACGGAGGCGACTATAGTTTTTGGTACATTGTAATAATTATAGGGTAACAATTTCATATAACTAGTTTTTATTGATACCAAAGATATAACATAGGTCATACATGTGTATAATAATATTGTGAAATACTAGTTTCTCCTTTCTTAACTCCAACTACGGAGCCGTAAGAAGCCAGATAGAAGGTTGGTTCGTTCCTCAGTTTAGGGGCTGCGACAACGCGGTCATGTAGTCCCGTGTACTTTGGGTGTGTGTAGAATCTGTATGATAACCGGTGTTAGTTGAGATGGATGTATTAGTGTGTGTGTTATCTGTAATTCAGGTAAGGACTGCACACGATCAATTTCAAGTAGTCCCTACTTTTGGTACCAAATGCTACCTTTAACGACACCTAGCTGTGAACTTGGCTACTAGATGCCACCACAACCGGCACCTGGCGGCTAACGTTGGAATGTAATAGAGCGTTAATAAAATCTAACCTATAAATTAAGCTTCACACACTTGTAATTAGGAGAAGGTTCTTTTACATGCCATGAATCTAAGACATGGGCCTGCCGGCTTTACTTCCCCACCGAGGGATTTTTAAAGTTCTTTAAAAAATCCGATGACTTTGGCTGGGTTTGAACCAGCGATCTTCGGCATAGAAGTTCAACATGGTGCTAACTATGCCACCGAAGCCGCCAACCCTGGCAGAAGACTTCCTCCAGATGAGCGTTATCTGGAAATGCGCCCATAACGCTGGCAGCATTTCCTCTGTGGATTGCAATTCCTATCCTCTTCCACAGGAAATCTGTTGGGGCAGGGGCGGTTTTAACATAAGGACACGTGGTCACGTGCCCCTCCACTAAATCCTTCTTAGATCATACAGTACAATAATTTGTATTAATACACTCCCCGTAACAATGGCACTGATGCTGGGGCATATATAAGGGGGGTGCTGAGGAGGGTCCAGCCCCTCTCCCCCGAAATTAGCCAATAAAAATTAAATTGCTTTGGTAAGAGCATAAAATAATTATAAATTTGGTTGTACCCTAATCTTAACTTATTGGCTAAGTTATAAACAATACTAAGATTTAAATTAGAATAACTCGTGGTGTAGTGGCTAGCATTCTTGGCTGCCGCCCCGGAGGTCCGAATTCGATTCCCGGCTCTGCCTATAAATTTTAATTCTGGTCTGAGGGCTGGAACGGGGTACACTCAGCCTTGTAAGGCAAAACTGTGAATTCCACAGTACCGGTATGGTACTTTTGAGAAATAAATTATCATTTTGAAAACAAAACAATTACCTGCTTAGTAAATTGACAAATATTTAGATATTTATGTTTGCCATTCATACGCCATAGGCCATAATAGAAAATTCATTAAGTATAACATTTTATTTGTTAGTTAGTTAGTTATTGTTGTTTTAAAGGGCGGAACTATGGGGTCATCTGCCCCTAAAAATTTATTTGTTTGCTGTGTTGTATTTTACAACTTTTTTGAATTCCCAGTAAACTTTGAATCTTATCTAAAATAATTACACAATGCTTTAAGATATTGGTTGATATTTCTGGCTATTTTGCGGTGACAATCCCCTGAGAATACTCTCAATTTTCCAGAATTGTCAGCCCCTCCCCCGCCCGAAAAAATTGTATATACGCCCCTGCACTGATGTCACGACAAACGAGATCTACGGACTTAGTGAGCACTATTCTACCGGCAGGAGCACACGGCAGCAAAGCTAGACACAATTCAAAACCTGCCAGTACTGTGTTGCCATATATTCTCCATGTCTGGCTATTTAATATCATCCTATGCTTTCAGCGGGACGCTGGCAGGCTGGCTCACCGGTAACGTTCTCGCTTGCTGTTCCCAACGTTGCAGGATCTAATCTTAGTGCAGTCAGCTGGCATTTGAGGGTGCGCAAATGCGAGGGAGCCGTATCACTAGATTTACTGGCACGTTAAACATCCCCTTTGGGGAAACACTCCGGCACCCCGGTGTCTCTAAAAACCGCAGTAGTTAAAAGTGTAATCTTTCAAATTCTAGCCACAAGATGGCTTCACCCAGAGAAGCCATTTGTAACTTTGAAGATACAAAAATTAAATAAAAATGAATATTCTGCCTCATAAATGGCCTTTCTTTAAAATTTAAGCAAATGACATAATTAGTACTGTAATTGAACAAATCCACCTTTTTGAAACTCTTCTTATCTCCGGGCGTGTGCAGATATTCTGAAAGGACTGGCTCGTACATAGGCCTTACCAAAACCTCCTATAAATTAATCAAGAAGAAGGAAGGTTTACATGCATCTAACTAAAAAGAAACTATCCAATTTAAATTTACTTTATATTCTGAAGCTGCATGCAAGAAATGGATAAATATAATAAAAAGTGACACACAAGAAAAGCAAGTAAAATATATAATATAATAATAATAATATTTAGGCCTGTAAAGATTTATTGTTTGTTTTTCACATTACCGGTAATGCCGTCGTCTTCCCCATATGTCCATTTCACCTCTACACCACTTTGAAGCTGGTCAGACATGCCTTCACATTTGACGGTCCTCTACAACGTTGCACAATCAGCCCTACTGTGATTGTGGCATAACAGTAAGAACCCAATCACGTGGTGCCCTCCATACTAAAACAAATCGGAGTCTTCAAGCTTTTTCTTTCCGTATAAACACGAAGCACTCAGCTCAAGAGAGACAGACTACACAACCTGTCATCTCAATGTCTAGCGAGACAATCTCTTCCGCAGTGCACTCAGGTAGCTTGCTACCGCTCGTCTCAATGCCACAGCTCCTACCAGGAAGTCTTTCTCAGAAGCGCTATTGTCATACGCCTGTTTGTCCAGGCCACTCATAGCAAGACCCTTGCTCAGCTCTTTGACACACCCTGTTCCACGCCTAAGGGCTTCTTCCCTTCTCGTACACATCCAGTAGATCATACAAGGCCATTTTCTAACAGCACAAGTGAGCTCGTTTGTCATAGTTCTAGCCCTTTGGATAGGTAGCACCACTTGCAAGGGCACCTACTCTTTCTCGTGACCAGCGACAGAATATATCTCACCAACAAGTGACAGGCAATTACGTCCCCCACCATTCTCCGTACTTAAATATACCAAAACTGTACAAATGAAATATACTATATTCATTACAACAGAATCAAAGCAAGCTCCAGAATCTCGTCAAAAGTGACCTAAAATACATTGAATAATTAATAATAAAAAGTATACGTATATGATAATAGTAATAATAATAATAATGACACTGCGTCTACTGCAGACGTGTCCAATGCAATTGAACACGTTGCCAGCACGATAACATGATATAAAGAAATAACAAACCTACGAGCCTACATTAAAACTGTCATGGGGAACTCATAAAATATAGGTTACAAAAGGAACGAAAAACCAATAACTTTATTGTTAACTTTCAGCGGGGTGAGGTGACAAAGGGGTTACGGGGAATTTCTGAGCCTTCGATCCCAACAAACCTGCGTCCGCGAGACGGCCGTGGCCAATCGCAGCGAAAGAGGAGCGATTAGGGTGTTAAAAATTAGCGGCAGAGTGATGTAAGTTCATTGACAGCAATGTCCCCACTTTCTAAATTTATTTATTGCAATACTATACTGAACTTCCCGTTCATTATAGCATCCTTAATTCATATGTAAGGAGAACAAGATGTCCAGTAAAGAACATATAGCCTACTTTCTCCTACATACATGGGCATTGTTATAACTCTTTGTCCTTTTCAAGGAGTATAGTTGAATGTTGGTTGTAGTAGCTTGTTGAAATACAACGTGTTATGCGGATATTAAACATGAATAGGAGGTGCCCTTTGCTAGTGATACCTCTGTACCAAATTTCATTCAATTCGGTTTCACCGTGTTTGAATTGGTATGGTGAATCGATTCGCACACATACATGGCCGCTATCTGCAAACCATTGGGCTGATGACCTTGTAGTTCAGTCAAACGATACTTCCTACAAAAAGGTATGTTGTTGCAAAATTTGGTAGAGATCAAATAATTGGGTTGGTGGTAATTTGATTTAAGCTTTTAACATTTGGGTGGCCGCCGTTTCTTTTCCGACAAGATGGCGGCGATATAAAACACGACCCTGAGGTGCCCTTTGATGTGCTAACTCTGTACCAAATTTCGTTCAATTCGGTTTTACCGTGTTTGGATAGATAGGGGGAATCGATTTGCACACATACATGGCCGCCATATGTAAACTATTAGACTGATGACCATGTAACTTGGACAAGGAACACTTCTCACATTTATTTATTTATTTATTTATTTATTTATTTATGCAGGTATATTGTTGAAAAATTTGGTAGAGATCAGATGATTAGGTTGGTAGTAATTTGATTTAAGCTTTTAACATTTGGATGGCCACCATTTCGCGTCCGTCAAGATGGCGACGATGTAAAGCATGACACTGAGTTGCCTTTTGCAAGTGCTGCCTCTGTACCAAATTTCGTTCAATTCGGTTTCACCGTGTTTTAATTGATAGGGGGAATCGATTTGCACACATACATGGCCCCTATCTGCAAACTATTGGGCTGATGACCTTTTCGTTTTGTCAAAAGATGCTTCCCTTATAAAGGTATAATGTTGCAAACTTTGGTAGAGATCAGATGATTAAGTTGGTCGTAATTTGATTTAAGCTTTTTACATTTGGGTGGCCGCCATTACGTTTTCGTAAAGATGGCGGCAATGTAAAACAAGACACTGATGTGCCTTTTGCTAGTTCTACCTCTGTACCAAATTTCGTTAAATTCGGTTTCACCGTGTTTGAATAGATAGGGGAATCGATTTTCACACATACATGGCGGCCATCCGCAAATTATTGGGCTGATGACCATGTAGTTTGGTCAAAAGATTCTTCGTATATAAAGGTTTAATTTTTGCAAAAATTGGTAGAGATCAGATGATTAGGTTAGTCGTAATTTGATTTAAGCTTTGGACATTTGGGTGTCCGCCATTACGTTTCCGTCAAGATGGCGGCGATATAAAACATGACACTGAGGTGCCCTTTGCTAGTGCTACTTCTGTACCAAATTTCGTTCAATTCGGTTTCACCGTGTTCGAATTGATAGGGGGGAGGACAGGCATTCAGAGTACACACACTCACACACACACAGAGTCACACTCACAGACACAGACAGACAAACAATTTTTCGCCCTATGTTGATCTCATAAGTCTACTTTCATTTTTTGCAAAAATCGAAAGTAGGCTAATAATATAACGTGAAGCCGTTGTAGCGTTAATGCATTTGCATCTTGTTTAGAAAATCTAACTAGAGACATGTTCTCTTTTTCTAGAGTAATTCTGAATCATACCACCTCTTGGTGCAACGGCTAATATTTCTTGACAGCCGTCCCGGAGGTCCGGGTTCGATTCCCGACTTTGAGGGCTGTAACGGGGTACACTCAGCTCAGTGAGACAAAACTGAGATGAGGTGGGGTTGATTTCCACCTTAGACATTCGGGAAGTGGTTTTCCCTTGTTTCCCACTTCTATTCAGGGTAAATGCCGGGATGGTACCTCCTTATTTAAGACAAGGCCACGGCTGCTTCCTTCCCATTCCTCACCTGAATTACAAATACACATACTAATACAGTCATTACTATAACAGACGTTAGCCGACAACGATCACACACTCACCCAAATACACGGGGTTAAATGATCACGATGTCCCTAAATAAAACAACAACAACAACAACAGGAGTTTTGAATCTGGCTTGAGGAAAACCATGTTTCCATATTTTTGGGTAATAAATCGTAAATGCCTCGTGAGGACAATTGACCAGTCTGAAAGTGAGACAGCGTCCCAGTCAGGAACACCATGATTAACGGCGGAGGGTACCCGACGTGCTGATCATGCGTCATCCCGGATTCTGTAGACCAAATGGCTGGGCAGTGGTCGCTTTTTAGGCCAACTCCCTTCATGGGCTATAGTGCCACGGGGATTGTATTTTTAGTCTAAATTTCATATTTTGCAAAGATGATGAAAAAAGTATACTTATGAAATCACCAGGGATGGTGTGTGTGTGTCTGTCCTTCTGATTATCAACCTAATTTAGCCATTATTTTAGGTAGGTATATATAGACCAATCATTGGTATAAATCTTATATTTTAGGAATCTATCAGCACTTGGATGATCACGTTGGCAACACTGCTATTTATGGGTTGCTCAAAATTAATCTTAAATTTTATTATCTCTATATATGTGTCAATTTTGGAATAAATCCTATTGTTAGTGTGAATGCTACATGTGATTAAACATTGAACCTATCAGCACGCGTAGAATCGTGTTGGCAGCACTATCGTGTATCGGTTACTCAAAATGAATCTGCAATATTATGTAATATACATGTGCAAAGCTTAGAAATATTGGCCTGCATACTTTCAGATATATCTAGAATAGGATACAATTATAGAGAGCATTATCAACAGGTGGCAGTCTTCATCGCTTTAAAAATACGCATGGTGACATAAGTTACGGTACACGAAATACGATAGATAGTATGGAATTTACATGCATTTAAACATTGTATTTATCAGTAAGCGTAAAATAATGTTGGCAACAATGTCATGTATGGGCTCCTGAAAATTGATCTATAATATTATTACCTATATGTGTGCTAATTTTGGAACAATTTGCATCCATACCTTCTGAGATATCCAACATGTAGTTAAAATTTCAATTATAAGTTTTCAGCGGTTGGTAGAACTGACATCAGTTTGAAATATAGCCGTGGGACGTTCATTGGTCATTAGTCATAGACCTACCATATTTTGTCTCGATAGTTGCAGTCGTTTAGGAGTTGATAGGGGGAGACAGATACAGTTTGAATGACAGACAGACAAACAGACAGAAGGACAGACACACACACACCTTCCCTGGTTAATTCATAAGTGTACTTTTTCATCATTTCTGCAAAATATGAAATTTAGACTAAACATACAATCAACGTGGCACTATAGCCCATGAAGAGCCGTGGCCTACCAAGCGACCACTGCCCAGCCATTTGGTCTACAGATTCCAGGGTGACGCGTGATCAGCACGTCGTGTACCCTCCGCCGTTAATCATGGTTTTCCCTGACTGGGACGCTGCCTCACTTTCAGACTGGTCAATTGTCCTCACGAGGCTGAGTGCACCCCATTCCAGCCCTCACGTACTAAGAGACCTGATGGAGCTGGGAATCGAACCCGGGGCCTCCGGGGCTAACATTACGCATATGTGATTTTATGAATGTATTTGGCCGTTTAATACCCAAGGCTATTTGAAGAACAGGTATTTCAGTTAGTAGTAAGGTAAACCCGTACAAGAGGCTTTGTATGCCAAAGACCAAAGAACATTCACAACATGCAATCAAGATGGCGGCTGGACGTACTATTAATACATAATCATCAATAGTTCAGAATGAAAATGTGCAATTAACACGAAACCTCAGTAAGAGTGGATTGTCGTAAATGAGAGATCGCCAGCATTAGCCATAAGACTGTCAACGGCATATAGCACTCAGTCATCATCTGTTAGAATTTCAATGATGGAACGTTGCATGTAGTCTCATATAATAGGATTTTTTGGCAGAAGGTCAACAAACCCATACGTTTTTGATAGCGGATGCACGTACTAATGTAACATAAAACCAATTCTTCAGGATGCAATAGAGGAATTACAACGAAATTTAGTAAGCGAGGAGTCTTATCTATCGTCGACGTCGGCTGCAGCTCGTTTCCGAGTATACAATTTCCTGACAATACACTTCCAAAATCAGGGCATTTTATGAATGAACTAGCAATAGTGCCCGGCTTCGCCCGGTGGATTTGTTTGTTTCATGGATGATAATGAATACTACTAAAGAACTGGCATATAATACTTAAATTAACAGGAAAAAAAAAGGTATAAATTTTGTGGTGGTGGTGGGGGTGATAAGTAGTACGGTATAATGGACGTAACATTCAGGTCATTTTCCCGTAATGATAATGACAATAATGAATAAGGAAACGGCTATTTACTAACTACAGAACTGTCACATGTAATTTACAAACGAATTGAAAAATATGATTAGAAAGAGGAGCACGTGACATAAAAGACACTGCCTAGGGTCTATATCTCATTGGCTGTTAGAAAAGTAGAGATCAATAGTGTCGTCTTTTGTCACATAGTGCCATAGGAAAATAATCAGAGCACTTTGGAAAACTTCGGCTGTCCCGCGCTCCTGAAGTAGCAATAGTATCATTTATCGTCACATACCGCTCAAGGATAAGGATCTGAATAAATGAAAGTAAATTTGAAAGCACCCACGCTTATTGCAGCTGATTACCTCTATGTACTGCACCAACACTATCGTACTTATACCCGTACAGAGGCATAATATTTTCATGATGATAACTGTTTTACGGGGCCTAAGAAATTTTCTTGCAATAATTATTCCCAGTGACTCCAATTTATAAGCAGCGCAAGTTGTAACTATTTTCGCAATTCTGGTAGGGGCGACGTGATGCAGCTCGCATTGCCAGCCAACAATTGACTTATTAAAATATTCTTACAGTTACACTATACAGACATGAATGGTTCTAGGACCTTAAAACGTAGTTTTCAAGTTCATTTTGTCTGTTGTTCTAAATGTAGACAATGGAGAGAGTTGTTCAAAACATCAAGAGGATAGTGTTACCTGCAGGGTTTCGAAGGGTAAGTACATTAAGTGTGGTTAAGATCGGTGAAACGATGTAAACTTGTGCCGAAGGGCCTAAATGCAGGGAATGGAGTGATCTGTCCGAAATTTCACGTAGACAGTGTTACTCGCAGGTTTCCAAAGGGTAAGAATACTCATTTTGGTTCAGATCGGTGAAACGGTGTAGATTTGTGCCAAGGGGCCTAAATGCAGGGAATGGAGTGGTCTGTCCGAAATTTCATGTAAACAGTGTTACTCGCAGGGTTCCAAAGGGTAAGTATACAAATGTTGGTTCGAATCGGTGAAACGGTGTAGATTTGTGTAAATAACAGACAAACCAACATTGAGCTTTATACCATATTTACACAAGCTAGTGCAACAATCACAATAACGCAGGTTATCACATAAATTCTACACACGCACCCATGTACACGGGGCAACATGACCACGATGTCTAAGCCCCGCAAATGAAATATTAACTGTGCAAACGATAGCATAGAGAATTCTACAATCCAATACAATCCTTGATTGTCAATCGGTCAGTTTTCCCATGTGTCCTTTAGCAAATTTTACCGGACTATCATGATACAGAGTAAATCGTTGTTGCCTAGTGACAACCTGTCCATCAATTGTGCGGTATTGACTGTCATGATACTGTGTTAGTCGTTGTCGCCTAGCGACAATATGTCCGTCAAATTATTAGATCGGTGAAATGGTGTATACTTGTGCAAAAGGGTCTAAATGCGGGGAATGGAGTGGTCTGTTCTAAATTTAACATAGTCTAAACTATTCCTCTTGAATCAGGCTATCATATACAAAAAGAATTTTTCGAATCCGACTGGTAGTTCCAGGGATTAGCGCGTTTAAACACATAAACACACAAACACACAAACTCTTCAGCTTTATTATATTAGTATAGATTTCTGGTGACTAAACAGGCCGATTCTTGCATGGAACATGCGGCCACATACTAAGCATCTTATAGTTGGAGGAGAGCGCGGACGGGTTTGACGAAGCCTGCGTTGGAGTCGCTTCAATTCTGCCAATCTGCGACGTTCTTGTTCAAAATGGTTTACTGAAGCAGATATAGTTTGCCTCCGAAGTACAAGATCTTCAGCCAGTGCCTCCCAAGTTAGAGGGTTAATTTCTATCAACTTGAAGGTTTTTTTCAGCTGGTCTTTGAAGCGCCTTAGAGGTGCACCCTGTGGCCTTTTACCAGAGCAAAGTTCACCGTAGAGAAATTGGTGTAGCAACCTGGTGTCATTCATGCGGCGGATATGTCCTGTCTATCTTAGTCGATGACCAAAGATGATAGCTTCTACACTCTTGGAACATGCTTTCTCAAGGACAGCAAGATTGGATACATCGTCATACCACTTAGTATTCATGATCGAACGGAGCTTTTGCTGGTGAAAACGCTCCTGTTTCCTGATTTCGCGACGATATAAGGTCCACGTTTCACATCCGTAAAGTAAAGTCGAGATAACCACTGCCTGATATACCATGAGTTTCGTGCGAATTTTAAGATCTATGTTTCTAAAGACACGGTGTGATAATTGACCAAATGCCACATGAGCAGCTCGAAGCCTGTTTTCTATATCTTTTTCAGAAGTACATTTCTTAGCTAAGATGCTCCCTAGATATGTAAAATTGTCTACTTGTTCGAAATTTGTGTTGGCGATGGAGATGTTGAATTCTACAATGCTAGACCCAGGAGCAGGCTGAGCAAGTACCTTTGTTTTGCATGGTTTGATGGTGAGGCCAAACCGATCACATGCATTCTTATAGCTATTAACTGATTGCTGTAAATCGGCAGGTGATGCAGTGTCATCCGCGAACTGCAGTTCAGTTATCTTAGTGACACTTGTAAGACGCGATCGAAGCCTGGCCAAGTTGAAGAGGCCTCCATCATAGTGATATCTGATATCTAATCCTGATTTGCTCGATGTCTCATACAGCTTGACAGCTAAGTACAAGGCAAAGAGAGTTGGAGCTAGGACACACCCCTGTTTCAAACCATGGGTGATTGGGAATACTTCTGAGATGTTATTTTGATGGAGAACCTGTCCATTCATACCATCATGAAGTGCTCGTACCAGTTCCACAAACTAATCGGAACAACCAAAGCGTCTCAGTACCTCCCACATAGCAGGTCTTGGGACGGAATCAAATACCTTTTCCAGGTCGTAGAACACATGAAAAAGGTCCTAATGTTGTTTTTTACAATTTTCTTGGAGTTGCCGTGAGCAAAATATCATGTAAACAGTGCCTCTGGGGGCACGGAAACCACACTGAGAAACTGGAAGAGTCCTCTCAGAGATGACTTGAAGGTGGTTTCGTAGTATTCTAGCGAGTATTTTTCCAACTATAGATAGCAAGGAAATGCCCCGGTAGTTGCCACATATGCTACGGTCCCCTCTTTTGAATAAAGTGACGATGTTGGCATTTTTGAGGTCACTGTGTACTCTATGGGTTTCCCAAATCGACAGTATAAGGGATAAGAGCCTCGTCTTTAGAGATAAGCCTCCAGCATGAATTAGTTCCAGTGGGATGTTGTCTGGTCCAGGTGCTTTTCTGGGTTTTAGCCTATCAAGGGCCTCACAGAATTCTTGATATGCTGGAGGCATCGCCATCCAAGGTTGAGAAGGAAGATGTGGCACATCTCGTAGGAAATCTTCTGCAGCAGTGGAGCTTCGGTTTAAGAGAGTAGATAAATGTTCCTTCCAGCGATCCAGGATGTCTTCGGAGTTAGTAAGTGTTCTAAGTCAATCAGCTGCCTTTAGAGTACCAATAGAGGAAAAAATCGGACCATAGATCTCTTTAATCCCCTCATAGAAGTTTCGAAGATTTCGGGCATCAGCATAATGTTGAAGCTCCTCAACCTTCTGTTGCCACCAGTTGTTCTTCATTTCCCTGATTCCAGTCTGACACTTTCGTTTCAGATCATTAAACTGAGCTTTCTTTGCACAGGATGATGGGTCTTGGAGAAGGGATAGATGAGCTTTCCGCTTTGCACTGATGAGTTACAGTATTTCTTTGTTGTTCTCCTTAAACCATACTAATATATTTATTATTTGTTGAATATCCGAACAGTTTGAACCCTATTGTACATTAGTATATTAGGGTTATAGTTTTGATCAGTTAATTAGTATTGGTCCTTCATACAAAATTATGAAACTTGATTATTGTAGATATGGTGAATGAACTTAAGTAACTGTTTGTAACAGCAGGATTTCTTAAATCGGTGGAATAATGGTTTTGAAAGTTTCATATTACAATTGTTCGAGTACCACTCATGATCGAATCTTGTCCTGCCAAACATGGCATAGTCGAACAGTAAATGTTCCACTGTTTGAGAAGAGCCGCACAATCACAAGTAATCGCCTGAAATATTAATTTTAAAACGTTCGAAGAAGCACTTAAACTTTCCATGACCAGAGAGAAACTGCGTAAGGATGAATTAGGGCACTAATGTATTGCACTGGAATCGGCTATATATTGAACCCTTCAGAAAAGCAGTGTTTAATGTAAGAAATCTTAATCAAGGGGTCGCGCTAAGTTCCTATGTGATGTTTACGTTCGCCAAACAACATGCTCTACTGAGGTAAGGGTCATAGGATAAAAACTATAAATTAGAAAGAAAGGTGACAAGATGTAAAAATAATAACATGATTTAATGACTAATAGTGCATAAAAAGAAATAAACAACAATAAAATATAAAACAATCCTCCCTGAATTTGCCATGACAAGAATATCTATAAATCTAAGGAGTCAGACGGATCTCCCCTTTTATTTAAAATGTGGATCTTGGTTCCACTACCTTGCAATTTGGTTTTTATGTGCGCGTAATGACTAACTACGAGGAATGAGTACTTTGGATGACTGTTCGTTTACAACGGGTTAACAGCCACGATGCTCACGAACAATCATCTCGTAAATCAACGTCTACGGATATGGAACATGACATTAATAAAAACCCTTAAAAACGTAATGCTGACACACGCACTAAATCTACTATTTACAGGTATCTCTCTCGGGACCCTCATTAGCGCGAAGACGCACTTGACTTTGAGCTGCCAGCAGTGGCCAAATTGCTCAACACAGACAAGGAAATACAGCATAGCATGTGACTCACGGGTCACTGAATGGAATATAAACATGGAATAAACCATCAACAACAGAAGCCTGACTGGCTGACATTAATTTATATGAACAAAACTGCAAGTTAAGATAACACTTCGGAGATTATCGTGATTCGTAGGCAACTCCCATTTATTAAACAATATTTATCATTGATCAGTTCTTAATTCTGTATTTCAAGTTATTAATGAGCCACACGCACTCTCTACTAATGACCTGGCCGGCAACCTTCAATCCGTCTTGCGAAACATCTCCCCTCTTCCTCAATCACCTGTCATTGTCCCACTCTAGTGTGTATAAATATAACTGACCAGCTGCGCCGTTATCTCAAGGGATCAACAGCAACAAACTCAACCACTATGGTCAGACATTAATCAAAATATCCAGAATTGCCCTCGTGATGTCACAATCTGGATTCGTTATCAAGCTGCCAGAAATCAGTCTACGCTGAAATTCCCGCTTGTAATAACACAAAATACACACACTCACATACACACATCTGGGAATGACAATACGTTTTCACACAGATCGGCTGAATAGATGCTCACCAACAATCAATTTATTATAAAAATATTACAACCTACGATAGAGCTGTGCTCTTCGTCACAAATCACATTGCTCCAAAGGCAATAATTTCACTGAATCTGATCAATAATAAAACAAAAGAAATCAATTTCCCTCCAATCTACTGTATAATTATATTACTTCAGTCCTACTTCTGAAACACAACATATCTCCGAGAGACGTTTTTAACCGCATTGCGTAGCGTATGCAAACACGGACGTCCACATAGCTACGTTAGTTAACACAACAAACAAGAAAAGAACCTTCTACTAATAACATATATGCGAGCTGTTTCCATGCAAAAGGTGTGTCAGACCAAAACTAAATAGACTACGTTAATCACACAAGCAAATTATTTACAAAACAAACTATGTCCCATACACCGTAAGTTAATTTATCAGATAATAATAAATATTATTCATGTACTCATCCTCAGCCAGCCACCCGTCAAAGAACATCCGGAGCCATCTCCCAACCGGATTCTTCTTATCTCATCTCAACCATCTTGGCGGAGTCTTGATATTTCCAGGCTTCCTCCATGGTCAATGATGTCATCTCTCGTGCTGATTCAAAAATTAAATTATTATACACTTGATGTCTGACTACTAAATTCGCCGTTCGGGTACTTCTTTCCTCAAACAGTCTGTTGGCGAATTATCGAAGATACTGCCCCTACAAATATAGTACTATGACTATCTAACACTGAATTTAACACTTTTAATAATAGTTTCTGTGTCCTTCATGACACGCAAAGTATAACTGTCTGCGTCCACTGACACATCAAAGTAATAAGCTCTGTCCTCAACGAACAAACGTAATAAGCCCTCCCGTCCTCAGACGAAACAAGTAATAAGCTCTGTCCTCAAACGAACAAACGTAATAAACTGTGCCCTCGACACACCGAAGTAATAATCAATGTCTTGGCACTTCACAACACTTATAAATGAACCAGCCCTAGGTGTAGATAGAGGGGGAAACTAGATAAAAATTTCACAAAATAATAGTGATACAGGAATGAAATAAATATCACTGAACTCGAAAAATAGCGGAGGTCAAGAATATGCCCATTAATCCTAGAATCGATCGTAGAGATTTTGTCTAGGCAATCTCCCGCGTGAATGCTAGCCGAGCGTGCCCACGCTAGACCTGCCGCGCTAAATAAGCATTTTTCTCTCATTGGTTCCCACCTTTTCTGTATCTTGGCGGTTTTTATCCAGACCTTGGCTAGTAGGAGTGTTTAGCATGTACATCAGCCACTCATGTTACTGCATCATATTTCTTCTAGGCGCGAATATTACAATGAACATACCAGAGCCGTGTCTCACTGCGCGTCGCTTCTATTTTGAGGCAGCCACCACCTGTCCTTCTGAATCATAGCTATGGTCATTCTTTTCACATTCCTAAGTATTTAGCCTTTTGTCAAACAGCTTCAGGTATGACCCCACTGTCTCCAGCAACTGCTTGAAATTTCCTCATCTCCGTCTGGCTATTTTCATGATGCTTGTAGAAATATTTATTAATTGAAGAAATAAAACATAGAATCATTTATCCAACAGAGGATAAAGGGTTCAATATGTCGGGGAAAAATAATTCTCTTGTGACAGAACCTTTTGTACTGGATGCCCAGAGGTTGTTCCTCTGTCTTATTAGATGTTTTTTGATTTGGGCTTTGGCATAACTTGGTGGTGGTTTATTGTATGTAATTTCTATGTTGGATGAGGAAGCTGCTTTTGCGAGGATGTCTGCCTTTTCATTTCCCGGAGAACCAGTGTGTCCTCGGATCCAGGAAAGACAGACACGTGGGCACTGCTTTTTTCTAGATCAGCGTTTCCCAAACTGTGGTAAGCGTACCACTGGTGGTGCGCTCGTACAGCTGCAGTGGTACGCGGTATGTTACGAAAAATAAAAAAACATATTAAATACGTTACGAAAAATATAAAATATGAAAAACATTTAAAAATGTAAAAACATTGATATGTTGTCGGAGGGCATTAATACCAAAGATAAGGAGCAGTTTTATGAATTGAATTGTGATTCAGTACTAAGGCAAACTTTTTCAAAAATTGATATTGTGAACTTTCGGGTTGAGAGTCGTGCAGACTATGCACACATAGCAGACAAAGCAGTTACATTTTTACTGCCTTTCACTACTTCGTAGCCTCCTTGCGTGAGACTGCATTTTCTTCACTTGATTATCTCAAGAATAAATACCGGAATAGGCTCCTTACAGTAGAAAACGATCTTTGTTTGAGACTTAGCAATCTTAAACATGACATTCCCAAGTTGGCTTCTAATCTTCAAGCTCACCCTTCACATTGAAGTTGTTAGTTGAACTTTGGTATTTATGGTATATTGGCTTTCACGGCCGGTGAATTAAAACTCAGCAATTCTTCTAGGTTTGTGCCGTGTCTTGTGTGGGGTTTCGCCTAGGACATCAAGCTAGGCTCATCGGCGGGCTCTTGGCGTCCCCGCCCGGACCCCCACAGGAGTGACGAACTGCGCGCCACCTCCCTTTATATAAGGTGCAACTGCACCATCTTTTTGGAAGCCTTCATAGGAAGGTTAAGGCTGCTTGAACTTTTAGTTCTCGTAGTCAAATGGTGCAGTTGCACCTTATATAAAGGGAGGTGGCGCGCAGTTCGTCACTCCTGTGGGGGTCCGGGCGGGGACACCAAGAGCCCGCCGATGAGCCTAGCTTGGTGTCCTAGGCGAAACCCCACACAAGACACGGCACAAACCTAGAAGAATTGCTGAGTTTTGGTATTTATGTTTAATTATTAAGAGTATTTTTTATTAATATTATTTGTACAGTGTGATTTCTGAATGTTTGAATTGAATACTTATTGTAATAAATAATAAAAGAACTGGACACACTTTTTATTATTTGAACTTTAACTCTAACAGACTAACTCTAATTATAATAGGTGGTACGCGAGAGATTATCATCTCTTAAAGTGGTACACACACACTCAAGTTTGGGAAACACTGCTCTAGATCTTACTATAGCAGCAATTGGGTTGAGGTTGTACTTTTCTTTGATTGTGGTCAATGCAGCCTGTATAATAAAGCTGAAGAGTTTGTGTATTTGAACGTGGTAATCTCTGGAACTACCTGTTGGATTCGAAAAATTCTCTTTGTATATGATAGCCAGATTCAAGAGGAATAGTTTAGACTATGTAGCATTAGGCTACACCTCCCCTGCATTTAGACCCTTTGTCACAAATCTACACCATTTCACCGATCTGAACCAAAATTTGTATACTTACCCTTTGGAACCCTGATGGTAACACTGTCTAAGTGAAATTTATGACAGAGCAGTCCATTCCCTGCATTTAGGCCCTTTGTTTCAAATCTACACCTTTTAACCGATCTGAACCAAAATGTGTATACATACCCTTTGGAACCCTGCGAGTAACACTGTTTACATGAAATTTCGGACAGACCACTCCATTCCTTACATTTAAGCCCTTTGGCACAAATCTATACCTTTTAACCGATCTGAACCAAATGAGCACACTTACCCTTTGGAACCCTGCAAGTAACACTGTTTACATGAAATTTCGGACAGACCACTCCATTCCTTACATTTAAGCCCTTTGGCACAAATCTATACCTTTTAACCGATCTGAACCAAATGAGTACACTTACCCTTTGGAACCCTGCGAGTAACACTGTCTGCATGAAATTTCGGACAGACCACTACATGCCCTGCTTTTAAGCTCTTTATCACAATCTACACCGTTTCTCCTAATTGCACCAAAATTACATACACTTTAAAACCCTGCTGGTAACACTGTCCACTTGATATTTCGGACAACGCTCACCATTCCCTACATTTAGAATAACAGACAAAATGAACTTGAAAACCACGTATTAAGGCCCTAGAACCATTCATTTCCGTAGTAGTGTAACTGTAAAAGTATTTTAATAAGTGTATTGTTGACTGGCAATTCGGGCTGCATCCCGTCGCCCCTACCAGTGTTCTGGTGCGGAAATGCAAAAATAGATAAATTTTGCGCAGCTTATAAATTGCAGTCACGGGGAGCAATTACTACAAACATATTTCTTAGGCCCCTTAAAACAGTTATCATCATGAAAATATTATGCCTCTGTAAAAGTGCAATGGTGTTGGTGCAGTACATTGAGGTTATCAGCTGCAATAAGCGTTAGTGCTTTCAAATTTACCTCCATTTATGCCGAACCTTATCGTTGCGCGCTATGTGGCGATAAATTATACTATTGCTACCTCAGGAGCTTGGGACAGCCGAAGTTCTCCAAAGTGTTCTGATTATGGGACGAAAAACTACACTATGGGTCTCCACATTTCTAACAGCCAATGAGATATAGGCCCTAGGCAGTGTCTTTTATTTCACTTACTCCTCTTTCTAATAATTTTTTAAATTCGTTTGTAAATTACATGTGTCAGTGCCGTAGTAAGTAAACAGCCATTTCCGTATCCATTATTATTATTATTATTATTATTATTATTATTATTATTATCATTGCGGGAAAATGACCTGAATGTTACGTCCATTATACTGGACTAACTATCACCCCCACTAAAACCACCACCACCTCCACTACCACAAAATGTTATATATATATTTTTTCTGTTAGTTTAAGTAGCATGTGTCAGTTCTGTAGTAGTATTCATTATCATCCATAAAACAAATAAATCCACCGAGCGAAGCCGGGCACTACTGCTAGTACTAGATACAACATTGACATAATTATAGTAATACTGTATTGTATGTCCCAGGCTAATGCTGGGACGGTACCTTCTGACAGGTCACGGCCGCTTCCTTCCACATCCTGGCCCAGTTTCGTTCACCATCATTCATTTCATCTCTCATTAACTCCTCTCATGAGGTTGGCGTCAGGAAGGGCATCCGGCCGTAAAAATCATCGCCACAAAGACTTCCATCGCATCTCATCCCCGACCCCGTTGGAAAACGGGAATAATAAGGGGTAGACATACACTGTATGTCATGCATCACGTCATTGTACACTGTACCCTGTATTGTATGTCTACCCCTTATTATTCTCGTTTTCTAACGGGGTCGGGGATGAGATGCGATGAAAGTATTTGTGGCGATGGTTTTTACGGCCGGATGCCCTTCCTGACGCCAACCTCATGAGTGGATTTAATGAGAGATGAAATGAATGATGGTGAATGAAACTGGGCAAGGATGTGGAAGGAAGCGGTCGTGGCCTGTCAGAAGGTACCGTCCCAGCATTTGCCTGGTGTTGAAAATGGGGAAACCACGGAAAACCATTTCAAGGACGGCCGACGGTGGGGCTTGAACCTACGTGTCTACCGAGTCAGCCGAGAGCTTGGCCCCATGACCTAATACTGTTCTTTAGCCAGCGTAGCCACTACTGTCGGTATAGTAATACTGTATTAAACACTGTTATTTGTGCAACCGCGATCTTGAAACGATAAAATGCTAAAAATGATGATGTTTAACATATAGCAGTTACACAGTCGGTCCAGGTTCGTTTCCCAGTCAATGTATGTGAGATTTTCGAAGTGAAATGCCATGTCCTGTGGTTCAGATTCCACGTAAAAAGGAGGTCCAGTGGCTCATGATCGCATGATTAACGGTCACGTTAAACTAAAAGCTTCCTTCCCTTTTACACAGACGAGACATGTACGAGTACCTCGGTGGTTAACTCGTATCAGACGTTTTCCCAAAATACAAAGTTGGCGGCTTCGGTGGCGTAGTTGGTAGCATGCTGAGCTTCTATGCCCAAGATCGCGGGTTCAAACCCAGCTGAAGTCGTCGGGTTTTTAAGAGCGTTAAAAATCCTCCACTATGCCTTCCCTCGGAGGGGAAGTAAAGCCTGTGGGCTCATGTCACAGATTTATGGCATATAAAAGAACCTTCCACAAACTACAATAGTGTGAAGCTAAATTTACAGGTTAGATTTGATTAACGCTCTATTACAGTTCCAACGTTCACCATCATGTGCTCGTTGCGGTGGCATCTAGTAGCCAAGTTCATAGCTAGGTGTCGTTGATGGTAGCATTTGGTAGCAAAAATAGGAACTACTTGACATTGATCGTCTGCAGTCCTTACCTGAATTACTGATAACGCACACTAATACAGCCATCACAATTAACACCGGTTATCAGACAGATCTTTCTCACAGCCAAAGTACTCGGGCCTACATGACCGCGTTGTTGCAGCTCTTAAACTGAGGAACCAACCAACCACCAAAATACATAGTTATTCAAGATATGGCTATTTAAGTATGTGTTATGCGATACTGCAGACTTCGAATACTTTTATTGATAATGACCATATTGGTGCGTGTTACTTTACTCGCTGCGTTGTGTAGGCCTATGCATGCATTAATGAACGTATGCATTACGGTGTATTGGTTACAGTTGTTGGGTACCAATCAGTAGATCCAAGTTATGTTCCCGGATCTAACAAGAAATTTAATTTTTGAGTGAGAGGCTGGAGTGATATTGTTGACATGTAAGTTATACAAGTGGTCTCAATTTGGAAGCCCCATATCAAGCCAGTACGCTAACCGAATTTTCATTTCACTAAATCACCTTAATTCTGTGAAGATGTATTGCACGAGAAGGACACGATGTATAAGCATTAATTTATAAATAAGTGGAGTATATATTTCCATTAATTTAAGGGTAAGTAGGCTATATGTTCATTGCTGAACATTTTGTTTAAACTTACTCCTATCTAATTTATTTTCGGTGGAATGCAAAAAACAATTAACATGCATGATGAGTTGATCACATAAATTTAGATTAATGGAGGGTTTAAAGACCGAACGGACCTCTAAAAGATATAAAAATTTGTATTTTACGGAACTTTTTGTTCTCTTTCCGGAAGGTTTAATATAGATTATCGTCTGGCTGCGTGGCTCAGGGGTAACGTTCTCGCTTGCTGAGCCCAAGGTTGCAGGTTCGAAACCTGGCGCAGTCAGCTGGCATTTGAGGGTGCGCAAATGCGAGGGAGCCGTGTCAGTATATTTACTGGCACGTTAAAGATCCCCTTCGGGGCAAAATTCCGGCACCCCGGCGTCTCTAAAAGCCAGTGTAGTTAAAAGGGACGTAAAACCAATAACATTATTATTATAGATTATCCATCACCTTTTACTGCTCGAGTCTAAGCTGCGTGAACCTTAGAGGAATGTGCATCGCGGACTATGAGAAATGGAGTTGACGAGTGATGAGGTTTCTCGGTCCGTGCATAGTACCAAACCAAATACATTGGTCGGTGACTCACTGACTTATTCGTAACACCACACTGGTTTCAGAAAAGACCTTATGTTAGCGGTATTGGAATAGACGAGTATGTCAGGTAACACGGCGGGTTGTAGACAGGCTTCTCAATTCACGCCTGCTCCTACCCTGCCTGTGCCCTTCATCCCACAAGTTCACAGAGCTTGGAACCGAGCAGTACTTGGACGAGTGCTGGTAAGGCTGTATTTCTCTCTGTTTATCAAGCGTAAGCAGGATACGCTATAGCAGTAATAATGCAGTCTAGGCAGAAATCCAGATTAAGCAACTATCGAAATAGATAACGAAGCACATTTTGTGGGAAAAAAAAGGAAACCGTATCAGCGCACTGTATTGGAGCGTTGTGCAAGACGGCTCAGCCACACGTGCAGGGGATTCACCGGAGTTGTATGTCTTCGTCTCCTTATTTGTCACGTGACTGACAGCGGTGCCAATTTAGGTTCTTTTGTCGAATTGTAAGCACATCACTTGTAATAATAGAAACACTTTATTCTAGGTAAATCAATAAACCATTGTGGCAATAAACAAGCATTATTTTTCTAAGTTTTTCCTTCATTTACCGATACGGGATAAGAATAGACTACTAATATGTATTTTTTAGGTCGACTAAGTGCAAAGTAATCGGAATGCACTAGCAAAGAAGTAGCCGTTATCTGCGAGTCAGAAGTCAAAGTGTGGACTATCGGTGACGTAATGAACTGAGATTATGTCTTCTCCTACCGACAGCAGTGGCTACGCTAGCGAAAGCGCAGAGTAAGGTCATGGGGCCAAGCTCTATGCTGATTCTGTAGACGCGTGGGTTCAAGCCCCACCGTCGGCCTTCCTTGAAATGGTTTTCCGTGGTTTCCCATTTTCAACACCAGGCAAATGCTGGGACGGTACCTTCTGACAGGCCACGGCCGCTTCCTTCCACATCCTTGCCCAGTTTCATTCATCTTCAACCATTCCATCTCTCATCCCGACGCGCAGGTCGCCCACGGGCGTCGATTAGAAAGACCTGCACTTGGCCTCTCAGGAGGTCACACGACAAAAAAAATGTCTTCTCCTCACGGTATGTTCTTCTCTTTGCTTATTGGCTCCGTACTCAGACCTTATAAATAGTTACTTAAATAGGCTGAGTTCACTTAAACCTCGTCAATAGAAAAGACAATTAATCCGTAGATTAACATTTTAGAATGTGACCGCAGACGGGATCGAATCCGAATCTCCCGCAGTCTGGGTGAGGCACGTTAAGCCTCGTCCACTACCGTGGGCCACTTTCCAACAGTGAAACATTTTCAAGTCTTAGATGGAGAAGCACTGTCCTAAAGCCAAAATATTCCCAGTCTCACAAATCCAAAGTCAGGTTCAGACTTTGGCAAACAGGTGGCTCTGTGCGTGTCATCTGGATGATCAGGGATATCAGAACATAATTCCAGAATCCATTGCTACAGTGAATCTCAATATTCCATAGGTGAACGAAGCAAAGAGGATATAAAAAGTCGGTTGGCTCAGGAGAGGAAAGGATTTCTGCATAAAAGGAATCTGTTGACTTCAAACATAGATTCAGGTATTAAGATGTCATTTGCGGAAGACTTTCTCTGGAGCGTGTCACTGTGTGGCAAAGAAACGTGGACTGTTGACGCAGCAGAAAACCGGAGAATAGATCTGTTTGAATTGTGGTGTTACAGGGGAAAGATGAAGATCATATGGGAATATAGGGTAACAAATGAAGAGGTATTAGGACGAGCGGGAGAGGAGAGATTTTTCTGGCGACTGCTATTGAAGAGAAGAGATAGGCTGGTAAGAAACGACCTCCAGGAATGGTAAACTTATGGAAAGAAAGGTAGAGGACAAGAACTGTAGGGGTAGACCAAGGTTTGAATATGTTTAACAGATTGTTTCGGATGTAAGGTTAGGTATGTAAAGATGAAACCATTAGCTCAGGACAAGGATACATGGAGACTGCATCAAACCCGTCAAAATACTGAAGACTCAAACAAAAGCAACAACAACAGCAGCATCCTAAAGAACAAAACAAAAATGAAGCGAAGCCAACTCCGTACAGACTAGGGCAGGTTTTGGAGCAGTAGAAGGTAGAGCTTTCAAACTTCGTGAGATCAACATTACTTAAGATTTTGGTGACAACTCCATGCCTGGCCACCTTTGCTCCCAGGAATTACTCTGGTACTTATTTCTGTCGTAGGAAGAGTGATCCACACGACCATTGGGTTTCTGAAAGTGGTAGTTTTGTTTCTAAAATCCACTATTATTTGGTTGGGATTCAATCACACTTACTTTCAGTTAGAAGCGCAGTGCCTATACCGAATGCGCTACGCAGTCCTAGTAGGGGGATGGTGGCGCTTCTAGGCCACTCCAGAACCCTCTTTGCCCCACTACTAAGCCTCAGCCATGTTAAATATCTCTTGAACGCATGGTCCGATTTTGACAAATGAGGTCTCATTGGACTCAAGCTGACGTCCTCTTTCCTATGGACCACTCGTCATATTTTTGAATTTTTTTTTTGAAAATTTTTGTTTTCGAAAGTTGGTGATAGTTTGAAAATCAAACATGGTAGAACGTTGTGTCATGGCTTAAACGAATGGTCTTTATGACCTTTATTTTTTGTAATAAATTTTTTTATTTTTTATGTTTTTTTGAAAACACTCGAATTTTGAAAATTCTATATTTTGGAAACTAGGAAGTTTACAAAACAGTTTGTTTGACATAAATGAAATGTCCCTATGCCGCTACCCCCAAAATAAATTTCAAGTCTCTAGAGCAAAAATTTGTGTTTTGTAAGTAGTGGTATGATACGGGTTCTGCTTAAAAAAGCAAGTTGTGAGCCCCTGCGACCTTGGAATGGAAGGAGTCATGCTAGGAAGGCGTGCTTGGATTCGTTTTTTTGTCTCGTTGCGCTCTTTACGGAAATGTAGGTGTCGAAAAGGTGAAAATCTGGAAACACGTTTTTTGGGGGAAAAAACGTGATTTTAAACTTTTTGCTATATTTCGCGAACCAATCATGCTAGAGACGTGTACGACGGGTCCAAAGGCTCGGGGTGACGTCTTCTTTGCTATGGACCACTCGTTGTAATTTTAAAAAAATTTGGGAAACTCGATTTTGGGGTAAACACGTGTTTTATGTGATTTTTACTGATATTTCACGAACCAATAACGCTAGAGTCGTGTACGAGGTGTCCTAGCACTCGGGCTAACGCCCTCTTTCAAATGTGGTAGATATGTTTTCCAAAAAAAATAATTCACAAAGGGCCTAACGCCATACATGTTGAAAAAACTTTTTCTTTTTCTTTACTTATTTATAATGTCCATGAAGCGTGGTGGTTGAGAGAGACGATACTGCTGGGTGTGTGTTTCAACGAACCTGTCGCTAACCACGGTGGCTGTGTTCAACAGATCAATCGATATTTCGACGGGTCGGTTTATGACAGAGCGAGGATGCGTTTTTTCACACATTTTACCTTTGACGTGTAAACGGTGATGAGAACTTGGTTCTATGTTGGTCGAAGCGAGTAGAGAAAACAAACTTGCAGAGGAGCAGGAGGTGAATGTCATTTGAGCTTATTGGAAGGCGCTGATCTGACTAGACAACAAGTGCAATGGAAAAATGACAATGACGCTTGAAGGTGAAATAATCTGACCATTGTGGTGGCAGGGAAGTGCGAAAGGCATGTGAACACATGTGAAACCACATGCACGCTAAACAAGTTACATCCTGTCTTGCTTCGTACGTGACAAAATGCAAGTTCATGTGAAATTTGATCTGCCACAGGTGTTCGCCTGGGACGTTAGCTGTCCACGTGCACGATAACTGTTAACACGTCACATCCTGTTTTGCTTCGTACGTGACAAAATGCAAGTTGACATGAAATTTGATCTGCCACAGGTGTTCACCTTGGACGTTAGCTGTCCACGTGACCGATAACAGGATGTTCAAAGCGTGGGAAAAATGATTATACATGCAATGTAACATATATATAAAGACATGTCGTTATCATTTCAACTCTCACTTAGGTGACTACCTTTGAACACATTGCCTTGCGTGAAACCCCTGGTCTTGTTTAACAGTTTTGGTGTTGGTGGAAAATATATAACCTTGTTGTGGGGTAGGTATTTATTTCTATATTTATTCATTTATACATTTATTGATTTATATATATATTTACAAGTAATTATTTATTGATTAGGTAATTAATGATTTTATTTATTTATTTGTTTGTTTGCAGATAACCGGTATACCTTGCATGTCCGAGAGAGAAGAAACCATTGCACTTTTGATTTCACTAGAAGGAAACAGCAACAAGCCACTGCAAGTAAATGTGAGATGATTTTTTTTAAACTAACTTGTTTCATTTTTTGTTTTATGTTTTATTTTATGAAATGCATGTATTAACCTGAAATTAGGTATTTATCGCGGTTTATTTTATTTATTTTTAGAAACTTGGAAAGAAAAGCCTTACCGCTGTAGCAATTGCTGAAAAAAAACGAAACGCACTAAAGGGAAACCACTGCCAAAGAGTGAACTGTTTAAAACTCAGGAAAGTCTAACTTAAAAATGCTATTCCATTTTACCACTACTGAAACTCGTAGACAACAAAAATTCATTACCTGTACATGACTGGGACAATGATTGCTTTCTTGATTAATGGCTATGTTGTTGTTGTTGACTGGGAAAAGTACAAGGCCATGTTGGATTTTCTAAAAATAAAAAAATAAATGTAATTTATGGGTGGTTCGCTATGGACTCAACGAATATCCACAGGTTTGAACATGATAAAGTGAACAAAGTGACATGACATTCATTTTTGTTTATATATTGGTTAAAAGGGGGGGGGGGGTAAATGACTGTTGATTTATAAAAAAGAAAATAAGTATATGGGTTACTGTTAGTGCCAACATACAGTTTATTTTTAATGATGTTTTGATATATTAATGCCAATTAACGTAAACGTTTTATTTACAAGTATTGATTGATTGATTGATTGATTGATTGATTGATTGATTGAGTGAGTGAGTGAGTGATGGGTTATTTTGTTTGCTTTTAGGTGTCGTCATGTGCCATTAACGTAATGAACAGACAGTGAACAAGCATGCATTATGCTTTAAAGTACTCTGTGCTCTTGTGCAACGTTAATAACTTACAATAAGGAAAAGTTTTATTATAACACATGGCGTTAGTACCAAATACAACAAGTGAGCAAGTTGGTTTACCACTTGGGTTAAATTTAAAATCAGAACATGACCGTTGGTTGACATTTGAATCCTGGCCTGTAGGCTTTTTGCCGACACATGAACTTGAAAAAGCAGGTTATTTTTACTTGAACCGAAAAGATGTGGTGCGCTGCGTGTTTTGTCGTATTGAACTTTCACACTGGAAAGAAGGGGATGATCCCTTTAGAGACCATTTGCGATGGTCTCCTCATTGTCCTTACATGCTTGGAAAGCAAGTGGGTAACTTACCTGTGTATTCATTTTACCGAACCACAAGACAATTGGCCGCTACTTACGTTGCTGAATCACAAATAAATAATAATAATGATGTATTACCAGCCAACGGTAGTGTCGATATATGTGGTCCATATGCCATAGACAGTGTTGAATTGGCGTGTGCTTTTGAAAAATTGGGAGTTTGCAAGTCTAAAGCACTAGCACACCCAGAGTACAGCTCTGTTGAATCTTATAAAAATGTTTGGCCATTAATATTAAAACACCTTACCAAACAGCTAAGTGAAGCTGGATTTTTTATACTGGTGAAGGGGATAAAACAATATGTTTTTATTGTGGATTTGCTTTAAATTTATTCGCCATGCATAGTGCAAAATCCCTAATTGCACAATATTATTAAAGCTGTTTTAGAGTGTAATAAGTATGCTTTTGTTTTGTTTATAGACTACTACAATGAATGTTTTGAATGCTGTGGGACAATCATGTGGCTTAGAGACAAAGAAGCTCAGCGAATTGACAACGCATATTCCATTCCGCATTATCAAGATTCGGAAATTGAAAACAGCATATGGTGATCGTGTTCTTTGTGTATGTGAAAACTTTGAGACAGTTCTGCCTATACGGTTTAATGATATGTCGGAAAGTGTTTTTGATGAAGTCAATAATGCTGTGCAACCTGTACACTTAATTTATGAAGGTTTTAAAAACAATAGGTGCATGATTCGTTTTAATCAAATGAAAAATGAAAATCCACAGCCTGCTTCCAGTCTCCGACCGGGTCAGGAATGGAATGAATGAAGCCCCCATCTAGCGGCGAGGATATGAACTGTGCCGGCTGCCGAGGCCTGACGCACTCCTCTGGGGCAATGATTAAATGAATGACAGATGAAATGAAATGATAGTGGAGAGTGTTGCTGGAATTAAATTATGACAGGGAAAACCGGAGTACCCGGAGAAAAACCTGTCTGCCTCCGTTTTGTCCAGCACAGATCTCACATGGAGTTTTAATCAAATAAAAAAGTCAAATAATAATGGAAGATATAAGTCATGACAATGGACTGAAAGAAAAATATGTGTATAGAATAATAATGTCTTAGTGTTTAGTATTGTCTTAAAAATATTATCATGAAACCAAAAAAAAATGTATATAAAGTTTGTAAATAAATGAAAATAATGGTACAATGTTGTTTTATTTTCTATAGAAGTCAGAGTATACATGATTGCTTTTGCAAGTTCATGTGTCGACAAAAAGCCTACAGACCAGGATTCAAATGTTAACCAACGGTCATGTTCTGATTTTAAATTTAACCCACGTGGTAAACCAACTTGCTCACTTGTTGTATTTGGTACTAACGCCATGTGTTATAATAAAACTTTTTCTTATTGTAAGTTATTAACGTTGCACAAGAGCACAGAGTACTTTAAAGCATAATGCATGCTTGTTCACTGTCTGTTCATTACGTTAATGGCACATGACGACACCTAAAAGCAAACAAAATAACCCATCACTCACTCACTCAATCAATCAATCAATCAATCAATCAATCAATACTTGTAAATAAAACGTTTACGTTAATTGGCATTAATATATCAAAACATCATTAAAAATAAACTGTATGTTGGCACTAACAGTAACCCATGTACTTATTTTCTTTTTATAAATCTACAGTCATTTACCCCCCCCCCCTTTAACCAATATATAAACAAAAATGAATGTCATGTCACTTTGTTCACATTATCATGTTCAAACCTGTGGATATTCGTTGAGTCCATAGGGAACCACCCATAAATTAAATTTATTTTTTTTATTTTTAGAGAATCCAACATGGCCTTGTACTTTTCCCAGTCAACAACAACAACATAACCATTAATCAAGAAAGCAATCATTGTCCCAGTCATGTAAAGGTAATGAATTTTTTGTTGTCTACGAGTTTCAGTAGTGGTAAAATGGAATAGCATTTTTAAGTTAGACTTACCTGAGTTTTAAACAGTTCACTCTTTGGCAGTGGTTTCGCTTTAGTGCGTTTCGTCTTTTTTCAGCAACTGCTACGGCGGTAAGGCTTTTCTTTCCAAGTTTCCAAAAATAAATAAAATAAACCGCTATAAATACCTAAATTCAGGTTAATGCATGCATTTCATAAAATAAAACATAAAACAAAAAATTAAACAAGTTAGTTTAAAAAATTCATCTCACCTTTACTTGCAGTGGCTTGTTGCTGTTTCCTTCTAGTGGGCTCAAAAGTGCAATGGTTTCTTTTCTCTCAGACATGTAAGGTATACCGGTTATCTGCAAACAAATAAATAAATAAAATCATTAATTACCTAATCAATAAATAATTGCTTGTAAATATATATATATATTAATCAATAAATGTATAAATGAATAAATATATAAATAAATACCTACCCCACAACAAGGTTAAGTATTTTCCACCAACACCAAAACTGTTAAACAAGACCAGGGGTTTCACGCAAGGCAATGTGTTCAAAGGTAGTCACCTAAGTGAGAGTGGAAATTATAACGACATGTCTTTATATATATGTTACATTGCATGTATAATCATTTTTCCCACACTTTGAACATCCTGTTATCGGTCACGTGGACAGCTAACGTCCAAGGTGAACACCTGTGGCAGATCAAATTTCACGTCAACTTGCATTTTGTCACGTACGAAGCAAAACAGGATGTGACTTGTTAACAGTTATCGTGCACGTGGACAGCTAACGTCCCAGGCGAACACCTTTGGCAGATCAAATTTCACATGAACTTGCATTTTGTCACGTACGAAGCAAGACAGAATGTCACTTGTTTAGCCTACATGTGGTTTCACATGTGTTCACATGCCTTTCGCTCTTTCCTGCCACCACAATGGTCAGATTATTTCACCTTCAAGCGTCATTGTCATTTTTCCATTGCACTTGTTGTCTAGTCAGATCAGCGCCTTCCAATAAGCTCAAATGACATTCACCTCCTGCTCCTCTGCAAGTTTGTTTTCTCTACTCGCTTCGACCAACATAGAACCAAGTTCTCATCACCGTTTACACGTCAAAGGTAAAATGTGTGAAAAAAACGCATCCTCGCTCTGTCATAAACCGACCCGTCGAAATATCGATTGATCTATTGAACACAGCCACCGTGGTTAGCGACAGGTTCGTTGAAACACACACCCAGCAGTATCGTCTCTCTCAACCACCACGCTTCATGGACATTATAAATAAGTAAAGAAAAAGAAAATGTTTTTTCAACATGTATGGCGTTAGGCCCTTTGTGAATTATTTTTTTTGGAAAACATATCTACCACATTTGAAAGGGGGCGTTAGTCCGAGTGCTAGGATACCTCGTGCACGTCTCTAGCGTTATTGGTTCGTGAAATATCAGTAAAAATCACAAAAAACACGTGTTTACCCCAAAATCGAGTTTCCCAATTTTTTTAAAAATTACAACGAGTGGTCCATGGCAAGGAGGACGTCACCCCGAGTCCTTGGATCCGTCGTACACGTCTTTAGCATGATTGGTTCGCGAAATATAGCAAAAAGTTTAAAATCACGTTTTTCCCCCCAAAAAAACCGTGTTTCTCGATTTTCACCTTTTCAACACCTACATTTCCATAAAGAGCGCAACGAGACGAAAAAAACGAATCCATGCACGCCTTCCTAGCATGACTCCTTCCATTCCAAGGTCGCAGGGGCTCACAACTCGCATTTTAAGCAGAACTCGTATCATCCCACTACTTAGAAAACACAAATTTTTGCTCTAGAGACTTGAAATTTATTTTGGGGGTAGAAGGCATAGGGACATTTCATTTATGTCAAACAAACTGTTTTGTAAACTTCCTAGTTTCCAAAATATGGAATTTTCTAAATTCGAGTGTTTTCAAAAAAACATAAAAAATAAAAACGTTTTATTACAAAAAATAAAGGTCATAAAGACCATTCGTTTAAGCCATGACACAACGTTCTACCATGTTTGATTTTCAAACTATCACCAACTTTCGAAAACAAAAATTTTCAAAAAACAAAAACAAAAATATAACAAGTCGTCCATAGGAAAGAGGACGTCAGCTCGAGTCCAATGAGACCTCATTTGTCAAAATCGGACCATGCGTTCAAGAGATATTTAACATGGCTGAGGCTTAGTAGTGGGGCAAAGAGGGTTCTGGAGTGGCCTAGAAGCGCCACCTTCCCCCTACTAGTCCTCCATAGCCTACACCTACGGGAATTGTTGTACTGTAAGATAATTGCAGCCAGAATATTTTAAAACCTGATAATGGATGATTCGACTCGCCATATGAATATGGTCAGATTACATTTATTGATTTCATTAATTTATTCATTTACTTTATTTGCAAATGGGAGTAATTCCCCAGTGGCAAATCGTACCAATTACAGAAAATTACCAACAATAACATCAAACACACTTAAAGTACAAAAGTCGCGATTTGGAAACCGTAGTAATTACATCGTAGTATTTACACAAAATTTCAGTCTTCTCTTAAACATAAATATGTTTGGGGAAAGGCTCTAAGACTGTGGCAGCTAATGAGTTAGAATTATCAATACCAAGATTAATGAGAGAATATTTCCCATAATTGTCACGCTGAGGTCAGCCCTTAACTTTATGTAGATGATCTGCCCTGCTCAGGTAGCACAGTGGGTCAAAATCGAAATCTAGGAGGACAAAATTATTTATTTTCAGAATTAAACAAGATGTTCAGTAAAGAACATATAGCCTACTTTCTCCTAAATGCATGGGTATTGTTATAACTTTTTGTCCTTTTCAAGGAGTATAATTGAATATTGGTTGTAGTAGCTTGTTGAAATACAACGTGCTATAGGGATATTAAACATGAATATGAGGTGCTCTTTGCTAGTGCTACCTCTGTAAAAAATTTCATTCAACTCGGTTTCACCGTGTTTGAATTGATATGGGGAATGGATTTGCACACATACATGGCCACTATTTGCAAACTATTGGGCTGATGACCTTGTAGTCAGTCATAGGATGCTTTCCACAAAAAGGCATGTTGTTGCAAAATCTGGTAGAGATCAAATTATTTGGATGGCCGTAATTTGATTTAAGCTTTTAACATTTGGGTGGCCGCCATTACGTTTCTGTCAAGATGGCGGTGATATAAAACATGACACTGAGGTGCCCGTTGCTAGTACTACCTCTGTACCAAATTTCGTTCCATTCGGTTTCACCGTGTTCGAATTAATAGGGAGAATCGATTTTCACACAAAGATGGTCGCCATCCGCAAACTATTAGGCTGATGACCTATTGGTTTGGTCAAAGGATGCTCCCACCATAAAGGTATGTTGTTGCAAAATTTGGTAGATATCGGATGATTAGGTTAGTCGTAATTTGATTTAAGCATTGAACATTTGTGTGGCCGCCATTACGTTTATCAAGATGGCGGCGATATAAAACATGACACTGAGGTGTCCTTTGCTAGTGCTACCTTTGTACCAAATTTCGTTCAATTCGCGTTCACCGTGTTCGAATTGATAGGGGGGGGGACAGACATTCAGAGTAGACACACTCACACACACACACACACTCAGACTCACACACACACACAAACAGACAGACACACTTTTTTTCGTCCTGTGTTGATCTCATAAGTCTACTTTCATTTTTTACAAAAATCGAAAGTAGGCTAAAAATCAAAATGTATTACTTCTAATGCATTCTCATATAATTGCCGCTCATTATTCTGGGATATAAACGCATCTTAGTGTAAACCTGCCACCACTGTTCGAGCAGTCTGTGTTGGAGGTTGAATGTAAGTGGCTGTGGTTTGGTTGTCTTTGTGGTTAGATGGAACATGCAGCTGAAGGTATGATCTTTGTAACGTGTTTCATTTATTAATGGGCGTAATTGTTACGTAATTTTAGCTATATTTACATTATATAATATTTAACTATTATTTTCAAAATTACATTTTCACTTAGATTTTTAGTATGTCGCGTCACTCTGCGTCACTTTCTACTTAATGTTAAAATGTAGATAAAGACTTGTAGTTTACGCCTGTTATAGGACTTTTAGCATCTTTTTGCAACTTACTTCGTTATTTTACGTTTTAGAAGATGCCGCGCAACCAGTTCTCACACTTTTACAACTGTTTTAAGCAATGGGTTCGACGATTATGTCAAAAGAAGAACTTTGGTACTTTGTTAAAAGTAAATTAGGGGTAGAAAATTGTTCTGAAGAGATAACTGAATGCTCTATTCAACTCCTAGTCATAGACAATTTCTTGCTTGTGTAGAGGTCTTAACTTATGTTTATTTTGAAGTAAACAAATTATACTCTTGCTTTTACTCTAAATTCATGATTAAAACGTAAAAATAATTTTGTCCCCCTAGATTTCGATTTTGACCCACTGTGCGTAGGTAGGATTTCTCAGACGCTTGCTTACTTCTTCCCAGGCTGGCCCATTAGTGAAAGTGTTAAACATAGCGTATAGTCTTGATTTCTTCCTTCTATCTTACAGAGATTCCCACCCTAGTTGTTCTATCATTCGAGTTACACTACTTCTAGGATTAAAATTGTTGAGCACAAACCTAGCAGCCTTCCTTTGTACCATCTCAATTGTTTTGCAGTCATCGTGGAGCAGACACTAAAGCTACACATCACTAGGGTAGATGCATGCCACGGTGGGTGAGTGGTTAACGTGTCGGATTACCAACCCCATGATTGCAGGTTCGCCCCTGGTCGTGGTAAGTGATTTTTGAAAGGCTACAAAAATCACGACATGGATGTCATACGTTGTTGGCATGTTAAAGAACCTATTTGAATTCAGTAGGCCGTGTTCAATGGCAAAATTTATCTCGGGATATTCTGCCAACACAAAGTTCATAGCGTTCAAAGGAACGACGAAATTCGACATGCAAACTGCCCTATGGGTGTCAATTAACAAAGCTTGCACCCGGCATCCGAGGCCATACGATATTATTATTATTATTATTATTACTAGTATTGATAGATTGATAAATGGATGGATAGATTCATTGCAATGGGGACATAGTCCCTTGTTTAAATAATAATAAAACTACAATTTAAAATATAGAGTAACTTATATCCGTAATGAAAAAAAGGTTAATTTCTTGTAGACACAAGAATAATAATTCAAAAATAATAAAATACTGCCCCAACCCTCTTCATCAACCTCACACTAATGCGCTGCTACCCACAAATCTGATTACAATTTCTTGTTTTGTTGACACTGCCTGACTAAATCCCCAAACGCTTGGAGGCAGGTGTAAAAATGCAATGTGACAAACAATTCTGTACAATTTCTTGTTTTCCATAAAAGGCATACTTACCCTAGTTGCTATGTCATTAACATACACACATCAAAAAAAGTTTTGCATCACCTCGGTTCCAAGAGTTCCGGAACCTTTAAATACAAAGGGAATAGAGATCAACACAAACAACATTTCAGCTCGTTTTATTGCTCATGAGACCCACACATTGCATGTTGTACCATCATACAGCTAGACTTTCAGCATTTGTGGTCCAGATTGCAGTACACACCACTACTTCTAATACCCAGTAGCACGTCCTCTTGCATTGATGCATGCCTGTATTCGTCGTGGCATACTATCCACAAGTTCATCAAGACACTGTTGGTCCAAATTGTCCCACTCCTCAACGACAATTCGGCGTAAATCTCTCAGAGTGGTTGGTGGGTCAAGACGTCCATAAACAGCCCTTTTCAACATATCCCAGGCATGTTCGATAGGGTTCATGTCTGGCGAACATGCTGGCCACTGTAGTCGAGCGATGTCGTTATCTTGAAGGAACGCATTCACAAGATGTGCACGATGAGGTCGAGAATTGTCGTCCATGAAGACAAATGCCTCTCCAATATTCTGCCGATATGGTTGCACTATGGGTCGGAGGATGTCATTCAGGTATCGTAAAGCCGTTTCGGAGCCTTCCATGACCACCAGTGGCGTACGTCGGCCCCACATAATGCCACCCCAAAACATCAGGGAACCACCACCTTGCTGCACTCGCTGGACAGTGTGTCTAAGACGTTCAGCCTGACCAGGGTGCCTCCAAACACGTCTCCGACGATTGTCTGGTTGAAGGCATATGCGACACTCATCGGTGAAGAGAACGTGATGCCAATTCTGTGGGGTCCATTCAGCATGTTGTTGGGCCCATCTGTACCGCGCTGCATGGTGTCGGGGTTGCAAAGCTGGACCTCGCCATGGACGTCGGGAGTGAAGTTGCGCATCATGCAGCCTATTGCGCACAGTTTGAGTTGAAACACGACGTCCTGTGGCTGAACGAAACGCATTATTCAACATGGTGGCATTGCTGTCAGGGTTCCTCCGAGCGGCAATCCGTAAGTAGCGGTCATCCACTACAGTAGTAGCCCTTGGGCGGCCTGAGCGAGGCCTGTCATCGACAGTTCCTGTATCTCTGTACCTCCTCCATGTCCGAACAACATCGCTTTGGTTCACTCTGAGACGCCTGGAAACTTCCCTTGTTGAGAGCCCTTCTTGACACAAAGTAACAATGCGGACGCGATCGAACTGCGGTATTGACCTTCTAGGCATGGTAGAACTACAGACAACATGAGCAGCGTACCTTCGTCCTGGTGGAATGACTGGAACTGATCGGCTGTCGTACCCCCTTCGTCTAATAGGCCCTGCTCATGCATGGTTGTTTACATCTTCGAGCAGTTTTAGTGACATCTATGAACAGTCAAAGGGACTGTATCTTTGATACAATATACACAGTCAACGTCTATATGCCGGAGATCTGGGAACCGAGGTGATGCAAAACTTTTTTTGATGTGTGTAGTTTAACTATACAAGAATTACCATATCGGCTCCTATACACCCCCACCATTCCCGCACTCCCTCTAATATCTTCCCATGTATTTTCGTCCTAATAAGCTAAAACCATGTCCACTAATCGTGCTATAGAACGTCTATCGGCCAAACATTCTCCATCTAAATTGATTCACTCTCTTGTTCACCTTTGGACCTCTTTATTTGCAGCCCTTCCAATTCATTTATCAAGATGGAGTGGTCTTAACTTGAATTGAAAAAAAAAACTGTAGAATAAATGACAGTGGATATTACACTATTTTATTAATTCAGAATAAGATACATGGAATATGCTACAGACAAGAACAAAATTGAGTAAGCGTATTGTTAGCCTTTCAAGATAGGCCTACAAATGCTGGCAGCCGGGTTAGTTCACAGGTACGGTCGCGCGAGTAGGATATGCCTCAGCTCCAGTAGCCTGTTATGGTTCAACTGTCCGTGGTGACATGAGCTCCCATGACGCGCAATGCTGCTTGACTTATGTGCGGACTGCACTCCGTCCCTGCTCGTCCCACAAGGCTCCTGCTAAAATAAACAACAAACGCTGGCGGCAGTGTTCAAATCTCCAACGGCTAATACAAACTGCATCAAGTCAATCTTCTTTACTCTTCATGAAACGGAATACGGTACATGTTATCAGATATCAGAGCAGTATGGAAACTCGAAATTGTTTTGATGTTGCAATATTGATTCCTAGTCCATGTTTAACCCTTACCCCTCGATTTAATATTCTCTTGGCTCTCCCTACAGCTCGTATTTAACCCTTTACTGCATAGTGTAGTAAGTTTTACGGCAAATCATCAACGTCCATTCAATTGTGCACTCATTCAAACACACATACCAGTGATGCCTTGTTTTTGTTTTGTTTTACATAACATACGACAAAACAGCCCGACAACCAAAGGTACTCCTTCCACGCCGTGAACATCCACGCGCACCAACCACTGTTTATGTTCCATGGGCCCTCCCCATCCAGTTACCACAGGCTTCTGGAGTACCTTTGGCTCAACCTCAAAGTCATTACCGACCTACGGTCGTGCAAGTATACTTGCGCATTGCAATACGTACCCATGGTCAGTAGGCAGTAATGTTTGGTCTTCGAGAGTTAAAAGCTTAGCGTAGGAATCGCAAAAGATCATCTATATATATTCCATTATGGCATTCCACATCACATACGAGTGTTAATGTATTAGCGCCAATTAAAAAATGTTGGTAAATCTAAGACACTAAACGCCAATTGAATATTGACGCTTGAAATTTTGTACACCGAACGCAAATGAAAAATAATTCATGCAGTAGAGGACACAATTATGATGTCGGGGATCGCCCGACACACGACTGGAACGGGAAATATGTTGTGTCGGGGCTCGCCCGACTGACGAGGGGTAAGGGTTAAGTTGCTAGCTCAAACATATTGATCTCTATTTAAACAAATTTCTCGAAGATTTGATGCAATTTGGGATAACAGGAGATTAATATATATATTCGTGAAATTAGTTGATATCAATAAATGGCTTGACAGTTTGATATTTATTTTGAATCTCCAAGAACTTCACGCGTAATAATTGCTGCATTGTAACTTACTCTAGTTCGGTTTGGAGAGAAATGGGATAATATTAACTTAGGTTAAATTGATGCACGTAGATCAACAAATGTATTCTTGTGGGGGACCACATGCCTTCTGTAAATGAAGGATTACATAGAAATATGCGAAAATTGACTAAGTGTGTATTGGAATCCACTTCTTCAGAAATATTACACTAAAGCAGGAACACTGCACCAATAAACTATGTCACTTCAAAAAAATCACTAGAAGCAAACGACACGCTCTTGGAACCACAGTAGTCGAGAATAACTGCCAACCCAACGCGATATTTACCAGGAGGAAGTATTGCATCTTCCAGAACTCCGAGTGAACCATTTCTAGGCGAAGTTCCAGTACCAACACTCATTCGGTCTTCTCCGACCAGCATCCCCTGAAACAGAATTGCATGTTTAGGCGGAGCTCCAGTACCAATGAGCATCTCCTGAAACTAAATTACATAGCTTCTTTCCTGTTAATTTGTTAATTTTCTTTTTGTGAATTCGGACCAATGGAATATTAAATCTTTGGCTGACGTTTCTCCCTCACTATACAGGACATTTTCAAGTTAGATTATACGAGCTGCTGATGGAAAATAGCGTGGATAATACAGAAAGTGATAAGTACAACGATAAAATCAACTAGTATAGCCTCCTGTACGGTGAAGATGGCCTCCACTGCAGAGGACAAATTATCTGTTCATTAATAAATTAAACGGCTAGAACTACCTACTAAGAAATAAACTGTGATATCGATAAAAGTCATGATAGTCTAAAATGTTTGAAATTGTTCATGCAAGATTTCTCAAAACGATCGTGCATCCCTTTCAGTGCATGTTGCGGGGTACCTATCTTTGAAGCGTAAGAGTTGGAAATAATTCCGCCGTCGAAACTTGAACCCTAATCCCACTTATGCCGGGGAGGTGGGTGTGCCGTTTACACCACGAATGGCCCACGGATGAATGTATCTCATTTATTAGTAGACTACACACACAATAGTATTAGTAGCTATCCACCAAAAGTCAATAAATTCAAACTAGAACTTCTTTAATGGTGTACTAGAGGGGATGTCGCATAAGTAATGTCGTGTTTTATGAAAGTTTTATTTGGAAAGTTTTCTGACAAGGAATTACATTATTCTTCAAAGTAGAGACCATCAGATTCTATGGTCTTGAATCATCTTTCATCAAAGTTTCTTATCCCGCGATCGTGACGGTACAACTCACTGTGTTTTGATGCGAAGAATTGGCGAGACCCATTTCCATAGCTTCAATGTTTTGGAAATTTCGTCCATGCCAGAAATAGGCCATGGATCGAAAAAGATGGTAATCCGAAGGCGTAAGATTAGGGCTGTATGCAGGATGGGGTAGCAATTTGACTGCTCCCAATTCCTGAATTTTTGCCATGGTCGTTCGTGCAGTCTCACATTGTCCTGCTGCAAGATAACTCTATTTCGGTTAACTAATGCTGGGTATCTCCGTCTCAAAATGTCATGAACTCGATCCAGTTGTTGAGAATAACGATCCGCATTGACTGCACGCTCGTTTGGAACAAACTCCCAAAACAAATTCCACCGGACACAACATCACTTTAGAGCCGAACCGATCCTTTTTATCGATGACTTTGGCAGGTTGATGGGGACTGAGCCACTGTTTAGAGGCGTCAGCGTTGCGGTAATAGACCCAATTTTCATCACATGTGACAGTTCTCCTCATAAATCTATCACACATGGGGTTACCGATAAGCTGACGACAGATATCCACTGTATGTTGAGCCTGTTCAGGGGTCAATTCATGAGGTAGATCTACAGCTTCTGTTTGATTTTCCAAGTTTTATAATCCGCCGTTGTTTGGTTCCTTTGGATGAACCAAGTTCTTCTGACAGCCTACGCGTACTTGGTTGCGGATTTTCTTCCAAAACTCTGCAAGTATTCTCAATATCCCATAGTTAAGGTCCTCCAGAACGAGATAAATCTGTAGTGTTTTCTTTTCTAGTGTTGAAACGTTGGAACCATCGTCGTGCTCACGCTCACTAGTGACACCATCTCCTTCCACTTCAGATATTCCTCGAGTCGCGACAGCAGCTTTAAAATCTTGTTTCCAGGAGTGCTTTAGAATGACCTTAACCTCCAACATTGTAAGTTCTGTTTGAGATTGTACATCAACAACTGACGACTGATACATTCTCGCAATATCCGCATTTCTAGTCATGGCCTCCTGTAAGTAGCAATGGCGAACCAAAGAAAAACAATTCTATCTTATAAAACACCAAATTCAAAGAAACGACATAACTTTTGATGATATATCCTAATAGTTTCGACACCATTGTGGTCTTCTTCAACATAGGCGACGTATAATTTTAACAAGTGGGGCAAATGATTTGACATTGCGAGTATAGTATTGATATAAACTTATATATAGAACTTACCGGTATTCATTATAAATTTTGTTTTGATAAATTCTTAAAATTTATAGATGTTAATTAATCAGATCTGTTACAATAATAATTAATAATAATTTTCTTAAAAATTTTAAAAATATGTTTATTTATTTTTATTATTTAGTCAATTTACCCTCTAGGTTGGTGGTTCCCACGGACTCAGCGAGGGAACTCACCACTACCGCCTCCATGGGCAGTGTCCTGGAGCTTGGAACATCTGGTCGGGATGGATACAACTGGGGAGATGTGATCAGCACTTCGCCCAGGCGGCCTCACCTGCAAAGCGAATAGGGGCCTCATGAGGGAGGGGAAGTGATGTAAGATAGGGATGGATAGGCTAGGAAGAGGGAAGGAGGCGGCCGTGGCCTTACAGTAGGTACTGTCCCCGTTTACCCGGATAGTAGGCTGGCAGATATCCGCCCCCTCAATCGGATTGCCAACAATCAATCGCACCGGCTCAGCTACATCAATGAAAATGGCACTGACAGATACTATCGAGATAAGAGCACAGAAGTTAACAGGAAATCATTGTGGAACACACCAAAATAGACGGGGGTTCATACTTACCGTTACTTATCTCTTAAAATTATCTCGGGGATTGAGTTGACAACAGGATCACTAAAGTCTGTTCACACAATAACCTCCACCATGACATTTAAAAATGAACCAGAACGAAGACGAGAACTTTGAACTGTACAAAAGCTTTATTTCAAATAAAGGGTAAGATTTTAATAACACAACAAAATAAACGTGGCTATCAGTAGCCCATGTCAATCTGACTACGTCCTCCTGTAGGACTTGCAAAAATTATCATACAACATGATATAAAACATATTAGCTCCCAAGAGCTCCAAATAACGTAATATTCATAACACAATTGGATTGGAAAGGAAGTGAGGACGAGACATATATAGAGCACTTGGTTTCCTTTTAATAAACATGACAATTGTATTTATAGTCGCAAGGCCAGAGTGTGGACGACCTCACCCGCTGATAACCAGATGTTGGGACAGCTGCGAGCTACCCTCCAACCTGTTGCATACTTTGTCAAATGGACTCCCTTCTCACATGCTACGTTACGTAAGAATACAGCTCTCTCTCTCAAGCTTTTAAATGTCTACAAGACAACTCAAATATATATTTACGCAAATCTTTCAAGTGCTTTGCTCACATCCTATTGGATTATTATGATAATTCCTAAACTTGTTAAGTTCAATCCAAATGTTTAATTAGCTCTTAAATGTTTATAACAAAATCACATAAATTATTTATAACAATTAGAAATTGTTTATAATATTTGTCAAAGACAATAAAAATATTTTAAACACGCCTTTAACATCACTTTCGTTCCACATTATTTTCAAAAAATATTTACAGCAATTATTTACAATATTAACATTTAAAATATTTAAATTATTAATTTAAGAAATACATTAACCACATGTTCATCCGGTTGGTAATTTTCATAATCGTGTCCATATAATCGACAAATGAAGGTTAGTTATACATATTAATGTCACAATCTGGTTTATAAAGGTTTTAATAATGATTTGTGACGGTAATCTTCATTCAAAATCTTATCTCAAATTCTTTCAAAACTCGTGTTAATTATAACAGTTAATTCACTTGATTAATTTTCAACGAACTATGACAATCTTACTCCAGCGGAAAATACTTCGCTAACAAGTTAATGCACAAACAGCATTAAAAATTAGGCCCAAAATTCATCATATATTAATCTATATGGCATCAAAAACTTCCACAGAACTTACAAAAACTTCCACAAATAATTCTTTAACATTAATTCCTGTGGGAACCTCCTTCATATTCAAGGGCATTATACATCAGCGACTTTCAACACATGCGCTGCACTAGCGATTATACATTCATAGTTCCACTTAAAAATTCTTATAATCATTAATTGTTTCAAAACTGTTTTCATTTAACCTTCGTGGATTTCATTCATGAACCGAAATGAAGTCAAAATTTGCCAATCACAAACAAATTTAATAGTGAATACGCTTATATACGCCTGTCTGGTCTATCAAAATTTAAGATTAACATCTTTAAAAAAAATTGTAGTATAAAAATACTATCATCAAATAAAGTGCGACTAAAACTGCAAAGTAGTCGAATAGAATCCAAATAGACTGGGGAATGCAAACATGATTATATAAATCTCTAATTGAGAAAAACTCCTAACAAAAGTTCTTGACTTTAATGCATTCAATAATTCATTATTAAAGTTAATCTTTCACAAAAGTGTCTATGATGCAATGATCGTTCATAACTGACGATAAATGTCTGTGTTGCAATCAATTCAAATAACGACTAGTATTTCCAAGATCGTCGACAACGTAATGGATTTTAACGCTCTAAAATCATTTAAATGTTCTTCCTTCTTGATGATGACAGAAAATTGGTCAAAGTAATTAAACTGGGGTAGAATTACTTTAATAAAGTGACACGCTGTCTGAATTTAAATCTGCCATAAAAATTACTAACTTACAGTCAAATCGTGACTACAAAAATATTAATTACTGAAAAATCTAAATATCAGTCTCAACTGATCCAAAATCGTTTAACTATGCCCATGACATAACAATGTCTTAATAAATCGTCGAAAAAGGCATAACTCATCAAGGTGTACTGAGAATATGAATCTCAACAAGAAAATAGGGCAAAATACATGAGGACAAAAATATGGGAAAAATGGTTGCTCAAACATCATTAAGAAACTCAAATACAATAAACGTTCACGACTACCTTATCTGCCGATTGACGTTCCAGAGGAAAATTCCCCAAAGAAGACTGCTGATGGATCCATTTCACCAAGTTAAAGCTGAGCTCCATCCTCGAAATAGGAAATAGCACCCTCGGAGAATCGAACTGCTTCCTTCTCCGGAAATCGCTCTGCTCCTCGAAGACGAATAGACATCCTTCCGGCAATAATCTTCTTTGTGAGTCGGGACAACCCTGACCTCTCTTGAAAAATTCCCTGAAGTTCCAGTAGACAATCGCCATGAAGTTTTTTTGTAGAAATTTCCGAAGAAATATTCATATACAGTGAGTATGAAATTATTTCTATTGCTGTTCGATAGTATTCAGCCTTTAATCACGAAACATGGGTGTAGATGGTTATTCACCACATGTTCGCTTGTGTGGAATAGCAATTAGCGAAGTTCCATGTTGCTATCTTACTCCGTTGAAATATGTCCCAATTGCATTAAGTCCTTTAGCCTTCCATCTGCTCTTCGGTTGTAGTAATAGAAGAACAAACTGCCGTATTAAATTGCTCCATTATACTGTAGTGTTGTGTAACAAAAGCAATCTGAAGTCTCCCTATTTCACTAGCAGCGTCAGCCGTGGCGTTGATTCTGGCGATACAATAATGCTTCTCAGGTGGCGAGATAATCACTTTTGTCAGTCGTGGAAACTTGCTAATATCTTTCAAACTAATCGCTCGAAATTGTTCAGCTTTTCTATATTACTTCAAGTAGCACTGCATAATAGAATTAGCTTATCGGCGACCGCTAACTGTTCAAAGCTAAACTTGTAGAAGCGTTCTAAGGTCCGTTTTAACTTCACCTAGTTTGACTTGAATCTCGTATAATGCAGTGGCTTCACCACGCGTTATAAAGACGACTCTTTTCACTACTTTTCACTTCGACGTCTCACTAAAATGACTGTATAAGAAAAGAACTTTCACAATTAGACTTCGATGATCTGAGAATGAGATCTGAGAATGATCGGAGAATGAGATCGGAGAATGAGACTCCTCTCTTCTGCGCAAGCCCTTTTATTAACTTCATGAGGGGCGTTTCCATCCCTTCCAGAGCGTGATACTGCGTCATCGCTAAAAGTTCCAACTTCGTTAATACATGACGGATTTTCAAAATTCAAAAACTGAAAATAAATTTCACCAAAATTCCAAATCAATGCCTCTACTGCAAATGGATTTCCACAATTCTGCATTCCAAAAGTAATAAAAATACCATAGTTTCAGCAATCTCCGTCTTCCTTTAAACTATCGTTCATTGGTTCAAGCCTCCCCTCCAATAGCATAGTTTCTTCCTCAGCAGAATTCCTCGTTTCCTGCGACTGCGTCGTAAATCTTGGAACATTCTCGACTAAATGCTGACGTCACTGAGAATCTCAGCTCAAGTAGCTTGCTGGCATAACATTTGCGTCATCCGTGCTTACGTCATGACTACCCACGTCATAACTATGACAGCCATAACTTTCATTATAATTTCCAATATAGCCACCGTGGTCTCTATATAATTCAATTACCTGGGCATTCTCCTCTCACCACGTTTTAAAAACAGTTGCAAATTGTTTTTAAACTCAATGTTACAAGTATCTCAACTCTCTTGAACACGAAATTGAATTATTACTGGCTTACTCTAGGACGATATTTCCTCTATGTTCCTTAATCATAAATTTCTTCTACTCTGGGTTGTGTGTGGTTAATGTATTCTTTCCTCTCTACTTTCTCTTCTGACCAGTATTTCTATTTTCTAAGTTCTGCTGGCTCGTAGAAGGTCCAGGATCGATTACAACATCCTGCCTTTTCTTTTGATTGTCGGCTTCTTTATCCCTTAATTCTTTTAGGTATTGCTGGCTTTCCTTCTCTCTTTGCTGATACTGATCGGGTGTCATAACCTGACCTTGAGTATTCTGGTTTCTATTTTGGTTTAGGTTATTCCTATTATAATTTCGGTTATACCCATTATTGTTGTAATATCTGCCTCTTCCATTGTAGTTTCCTCGGTTGTAGTTCCAACCTCTTCTCTGTTGATACGGTCGGTAACCTTGTGATCTGTTATTTCTAAACTGATTATTCCTGTGAGGACCTACATTGTCAGTTTTCTCCTCATCTGGCTTGTCAGTTTGTTGGACTTGGTCCATATATACCGTATTTATTTCTTTAAACTCCTGCCTTTGACCTTTCTGTACTACGTTAGGCATTGGGCTTGTGTAGTCTAACCTTCTCAGTAATTCATCCATGCTGGTAAAATCCCTGATGTTGGACGAAATTATAAGTCTTCTCACCTCAACTGGCAGCATACGAGAAATCGCATCAATTAGTTGCTCCGTGGACAATGGGGGTTGCAAAAATCTCAAGCGGAACAATTGACTCGTAAAGAAATCAGCGTACCGCGTTGGAAGAGTACCTGAGTATTTTCTTGAATACACCTCCGCTCTTAACGAATTCTGCGCTTCTATGGACCAAAATCGTTTGATTAATGCCTCTGCAAACTCGTCAAAGTTACTGAATGTGTATCTAAATGCGCGAAACCATTCGAGGGGTCCTCCAATCAGATATCTCTCTACTATCTTCATCTCTCTCTCTCTGGGAATGTGAGCTTCGATGAAATAATCTTTGAGATTCCTTACATACTCGATAGGTGTCAAACTATCAGTGTTACTGAATTTTTGCGGTTTGTCTTCGAAATTCCTGATGACCGTCACGTTCCTCGGATATGAATCCGGATAGTTTTTCCCACTATCTCGATAGTTCCACTCAGGTTCCATATTCCTCTCGTCATCCTCCTCTCTGAATCTGGATATACGTTCTTCAGGAGTCACGTCTCTCTCTTCTGGATCTAGGTTATATCTTCTGGTATAATTCCTATTCATTTCGCAAGCTAAGCCTTCTGTATCCTTGTCAGTGATTTCCGTTAAGACTTTCTTGATTATCACTTCTTTGTAGTTCTCCATCAAACTAGCCTCTCCTAACTTCAAATTTTGCAGTTTGCTCGTCGTTTCATTTACATCAGAGACAACTTTATGCATCTGTTCCTCTAATGTAGATTTTAATGTTTGCATATCCTGATCTAGTTGTGTTCTATCGTCAACTTGTTTTTCGGATAGCGAATTTATCCTGACGCTTAAATCTTTCCTAATCTGTACTACTTCATTGTTAATTTCTATCTGAGTACTGGCAAGTTTTCTTTCAATCCTTTCCTGAATTTGGGTTACATGTTCCCCACTTGACTTATTCCACTCGTCTTTCCATACCGCTACGTTTGCTGTTAACATTTCTGCTATGTCTACTTCGATATCCTCTTTTAATAATCTATTATGGTCCAATACCTGGGTTCTCATGACCTCTACATCATATTTCAAACCTGCTAAAGACGTTGTCGTTCTAACTGACTCATCGACTAATCTAGTCGCTAATGCAGTTATATTACGCGTACAAAGGGTTTTTGAGTTTTCTATTTCTTCCCTGACTTTATTTACATCAGTTTGGACTTTA